>CM060903.1:848476937-850976937 GCA_030737815.1 Allium fistulosum
GAGTACTGCCGGTCGTCTAGCATGTCCATATTGCATGGATGAAACACGAGCGTTTTCTTTACCTCATGGTAAGAAAATTTCATGGTTTGACTGTCATCGATATTTTCTCCATGTAAATCATCCCTTTAGAGGAGACAAGAAAAACTTTTTAGCTAATAGAGTAGAAACCAGACAACCACCGACGATATGGTCAAGCGAAGACATATATGAACTTGTTAAGGACTATCCAAAGATATATGAAACGGGCGAGCAAACAGAAATTCAAGGCAAATCAGTTGTTCATAACTGGTGCAAACAAACTATTTTTTGGGAGTTGCCGTATTGGAAACATCTTCTGCTTCGCCATAACATAGATGTGATGCACAATGAGAAAAATGTATTTGATAATGTTTTTAACACAATTTTGAATGTGAAAGGGAAGACGAAGGATGATTTGAAATCAAGACGTGATATAGAAGAATTATGCAAACGTCCTGAGCTTCATATGAAACCAAATGATAGTAAAAAACCCAAAGCATGTTACGAATTAGATAATAATCAAGTTAAAACTGTGTTAAAATGGGTGGAAGGGTTAAGATTTCCTGATGGGATATCATCAAATCTTCGTAGATGTGTTGACTTTAAAAATGGTAGATTGAGCGGAATGAAAAGTCACGACTGTCACATAATGATGGAAAATTTATTTCCCGTAATGTTCAAAGAACTACTGCCGTTAAAAGTTTGGAAGGTAGTAACGGAGCTTAGTATGTTTTACAAAGAGCTTTGTTCGACTACTTTAAAAGTGCAACGTTTACGTAAACTTGAAGTGGACATTCCTATATTGCTTTGCAAATTAGAGAAAATATTTCCGCCAGGTTTTTTTAATGTGATGGAACATTTACCTGTTCATCTCCCAACTGAAGCACGACTTCGAGGTCCTGTCCAATATGGATGGATGTATCCATTTGAGAGGTATGTAATATGTTATAATGTAATTTAATTGTATTTGAAAGATGAAGTTAATATAAATTAATTTTTCATAGATATTTGAATCATCTGAAGAAAAAAGTGAGGCAAAAAGCACGAGTTGAAGGTTCGATATGTAAATCTTATATCGAAGAAGAAGCTTCGTTCTTTTTCTCTCACTATTTCAGTGACCATGTGAACATTTCATTTCAAAGTGTTCCTCGTAATGACGAAGGCGACGAACAAGAGTCCTCTCAAACAATGTTATCTATTTTTAGACAATATGGTCGGCCTTCTGGAAAATGTGTAGAAATATGGTTAGACGATAGAGATCTTCATGTAGCACACACTTATATTCTTCTAAATTGTGCCGAGGTTGCACCGTTTGTTAGGTAATCTGAAATAATAATTTGTGTTTTATTCTTTTCTATAATGCATGCGCATGTATAACCTAATGTAATAATTTGTTTATATAAACAGTGTTTATGAACGTGAACATCCGAACGGAGATCTTAGTAAAGAATTTTCCGGTTGGTTTTCAAATTACGTTTATGAGCTTTTTTTCTCCTTGCCTCCACTTTTGTTAAGTAACGTGATGGTCCAAAAATTGAAATTAGTGCTGATATTCAGGGAAATACCTATGCTTTTGGGGTTATTTTGCTCGAAATTATAAGCGGAAGACTTCCATATTGTAAAGACAAAGGCCATATAGTAGACTGGGTATGTTAACCCAATTCTTGAAATTGCATCCTACCAGAAAACTGATATACAGCCCGATTCATTAAATTCAAAATGGAGTTTATATTCATGCCTACTACATTGACAACTTACTGATAAATGCATTGCTTCATGAAATTTTTGTGTGTAGGGTATTAATCATTTGCAACATGCAGATGAGTAGAAAAGATTGTCGACCCTGTGCTGAAAAATGCGAAGTCTGATGAATTAGCTGTAATATGCGGTGTAATTAAACTATGCGTTGAACCAGATCCTTCAAAAAGGCCGTCCATGCAAATAATAAGTGGGGTTTTGGAAAATGGGATTGATGTTTCAGACGATGCATTTTTCAGGGATTCTTCTTTGGCCTGGGCAGAGCTAGCCTTGTCATCTTAGCTGCATATATAGTTTTTGTACATTTGTAACAGTTTAGCCTGTACTAATCAGTTTTGCAGTGGGATGGCACTGATGTGGTAGTTACGTTGGTTGAGGGAATGTGGTAGTTGAGCAGTGCAAGGAAGTGATGGTATGTTGTGAAATGAAGTTAACTGTTGTTTGAGAGATGGAATGTGGTATGTTCAGGTGATGTTTATGAAAGGGATGTTGTTTCTAGTGTGCTATGGGGGGGAATTAAAGTAAGATGGATGGTAGAAAGACGTGAATGCAGTAGTGGCAAGTTGTATGTGAATGTGAAGTCTAGGTGATGGAAGTGTTTTGCTGGAGGTTGGTTGATTGTTGAGGGATAGTATGTATGCAAGTATGCAGCAGTTTTGTGCAAGTTGGTGGTTTATGAGATGTACAGGTTGGTAGTAGCAGTATGCGGAGGAGGGTGTTAGTGTGACAGTGAGTAGTGGTGGAGGTTGTATGTTGTTTGAAGGTGTAGTGGGTAGAGGGATGGTAGTTGCAGTTGAACTGATGATGGAGATGCAATGTGTAGTGGCTGTGGATGGTTGTTTGTTAAGGAGGAAGGGCAGCACTATTTTATAGGCAGTATGTTGTGTGAACTGTGGGATGTTGTGGTTTGTTGTAGAAGAGAGGCAGAGAAGTAGATTTTTTGGAGTGTGCAGGATGGTTGTGCAGTGGAGCGGGTAGCGGGCAATTGACTGTAAGTGGATGAAGAGAAAGTACGGTGGTTGACTGTGATGTTTAATTGGTGCAGTGTTGAAAGGATGGTTTGGGGAGTCTGCACAATTGGAAGCAGGAATTGACAGTGAGTCAAGGAGGATGTATGTGGTAGTGGACTGTTATGTGTTAACGCTTTATGTATTTGGCATGTAAACTTATCTAACTTTTTGGAGTGTTAAAATTTTATGACTCTAGCTTTTAGTCTTTTCGTATGTGATTTTAATTATTTTACGACAATATTTAGTATTTGTATGGATGTAGTGCATGGATGCTGCTGTAATTTTTTTAAAATTTGTATTTATTTTGCAACGGGCAATGTGCGTTGTTATATCAGCTTATTACAACGGTCAACAAACGTTGTTAAATAGGTATTTTACAACGGTCAATACAAGTTGTGACATAGGCTATTGCAACGGGTTATGGCCGTGGTTATATAGTTTATTGCAATGGTTTTTACAACGGGCTTTGCCCGTTGTAAAATGTGGTGGTTCTATTACAACGAGGCCTATTACAACGGGCACATGCCCGTTGTGAAAACCATATTACAACGGGCATTGCCCGTTGTAAAAAGGCTGTTTTGTTGTAGTGATACCACATAAATCAAGTTCTAACCGAAGATGCACTTGACCACTGATGATTGCATAAAGCCCATCGTAAGGAAAACAAAGATTATTCTTATGTTATGATTTAAGATAAAATAACCAACATATCCTTATTATTAAAGCTATAATAACTACATTGAAAAAATCAATGAGCAAGATAAATTTGTAAGCTCATTTACATGAGGCATTTGCATCACAGACCTTACATAAAACCATAAATCAAAATTAAACCTCATGCTTGATCATCAGTCAAAAGGAAAGGAAATCAAGCAAAAATTTCCCTACTATGTCCAAAAAAAACTATAACGTATGTTTACAAAATGTACCAAAAAGGAATTTTACTTGCGAGAATTTCACCCTTGAAGTAAGAATGCTTACTTGCACCTAAATACCAAACAAAGAAAAAATTAAATAATGCTTATTTAATAAAAATGTAGCATGGCCAAAGAAGGGAAAATTATAAATTGTCGGATGATAGATAGTCTATATTAGAAAGACTACTATATCAATTAATTATTGTATGTATAGTTTAGTGACATGGATCCTAAGCATGGTCAGATTGAAGAGATCTCGTTCACTTTGGAACTAAGACAGAATAAAGAAGTGTGAAAATGGTAGTAAGTAAGGTAAAGTTTATGCTTTATGCTAATGTAGAAAAAAAGATCAATGAACATGATAAATATATAACCTCATTTACATGATGAATTAGTGTCATAGACCATACATACTATTATTATTCAAAACAAAGCACCACATATGATTATCAAGAAAAGAGACCGTATCAAGCGAAAATTTTGCTAAATGTACCCAGAAAGATTATGGCATAGGTTCAGAAAGTGTACTAAAAAGGATTTTTACTTGGAAGAAAGGTGTCTCTGAATTTAGTTCGAGAATGCTTACTTGTACTTGAATCTGGAATAAAAACAAATTTAAATAATAATAATTTAATAAAAGCGTAGCATGGCCCAGGAAGGTGTATAATTAGGTGTTGTGGATCCTATGCACGAATAGATTGAAGAGTACTCAATTAGTTTGAAACTAAATGAAATACAGAAGTGTGAAAATGGCAGCGACTAAGGTGAAGTTTATATTCTCTGCCATTTAGTGATAACATTAATATAGTTTATAACTGAATAATACTTATTTTTGAGTGCGAACATATTTTAACAGAAATCAGAATACTTGTTACAACTTGTAGATCTTGGAGTTTATTTTGACGAAGATTTAACATAGCCCTTCATTGTGGTGGTTTAGTGGTTTAGCAACCACTACTATCAACTCTACAGTCAGAAGTGATACATAAGTAAACAAAACAAATGTTTACTAAATTTATGACTGTGCTTAAAAATTCAAAAAACAATGAATTTTTAGTTCACTAAAATGCCAATCTACATCAAGTCTATCTGCCAAGTTCTCCATAGGCATTCGGACATCATTTTATCATAAAGTATCTTAATAAACAAAAATAAAAATATTTATAAAACCAATGTCTATTCAGAAAATAATTTGTGTAGAAACTGCTTTACTTTCTAGTATACATTCATTCTCAACATGCATTAATAGATTCAATACTGAAAATTTCAGCAAAATGTGTTTCATTCAAAATGCTATCATACTTCATTAGCGGACTTCTGGAAGAAGTTCCTAATTTTCAAAAGGGTCGAATAACAAAATATTAATTATTAGCAAAACGATCAATTTTTGAAATACTAAGCATCAATGAAAATTGAAAACAATACCTATACTGTATACAAATACGTTGGTATATAATAAAACGTGATAAACACACCTAACAAATCATAGTCAAATGATGCAAAGCAACATGTCAACCATAATATATATTCACATAATCAGTACATTAATATTAAATGCTAAACATGTATCACCACATTTGTACATCTTTAGTAAAATGTAAACTGGAATTCGTCTCTGTATAAGCTAAAAGGTTTATGCAAATATAGTTAACTCTGTGTTAAGTTAAGAGTTAATTAAAATTAGGTATAGTGTCATAGTATTTTAAACCGAAAACTAAGATACATGAACAGAAAGAAAGTTTTTGCTAAATTGTTGCCTACCATACCCTCATAATTAAAATGTTGGCAAGTAAATAAAAAGTTTATGAATGATTGCCTTTCTTGATCCTTTAATCTATTTTTTGACATTGACCAAGAAGCTCAAAACCATTATAAGTGTCTATCTGAAAAAATCAAATAAAAATGAAAAAGGGACTCAAATGATAAATTAAAACCTAAGCCAAGGCAGAATAGAAAAGATAATTGTAGAAATTTATCACTCCCTACAAATATGTCGATGTTAAATTTAGGACATATAAATTATAAAAAATATTGTTTTCAGTATATTAATTGTCCAACACAAATTTTAGCTTAGCGTAAATGTATCTTCTGGATAACAAAGAAATCCAGTTCCAAATGTTTGTCACATTTTAGATTGGTTATTATATATAGTACAATAAACTTTTGTAGAGGAATGAGTCTGATAAATTCTTATGGAGAAAAAAAACAAAAACATGTACATACTACGTCATGTACTCATAAAAAGTAAGGATTTTATACCTTTTTCCTTTAGCTTCGGTAGACCGAGATATTAATCAACATGCAAAATTCTAATTATTATTCAACTATAAGATTCAAACAATGTATTTTTCATTTACAGCAGATGCAACACCATCAGTGTATAAGAACTATTTTTTCCCTAAACTTTTATGTGCATTGTGGACCCTTAAAACCAAATGTTGGGCGTCATTGCAAAATAATTATAAAGTAATGTAAAGCATTGATAAAAATGCTAACTTCCCTACAGATTATATAGTTTTAAGATAAATGCAATCATTCGTAAAAATAAGAAAATTCCTTCATAAAAATTATTTTTTAATGCTAATAATATATACATAAAATAACTTCAGTTTATATATATGAGTAATTTGGCACGTGCGAAGAAGGAATTGGTATTAAAAAACACTGCTTGTAATGTTTTTTGGATCTTACAAAATGACTTTGACGTGTACGTAATATTACATTTTTATACGTGTACATGCACAAATCAACCGTTTATCAAAATGTGAATGAGATTAAGTTATTTTAGTAAATAATTAAATAGGAAAGTAATCAACTATATTTTAATTAGTTTAATAAATGAGAATAAAAAATAGAACTATCATCCCTCTGGCCATTGTAGCATATCCATTGAAAGCAATGTTTATGTAACTATATAAAAGTACAAAAGTAAGCGATACTTTGTGCACATAATCAATAGATGGGAGAAACAATACAATCAAATATTATACTAACATCATTTTCATATTGACTTGTAGTCATAGTTCCTAATCACTGCCAAATTCATATGATATCTTAGTATAAACATAAATTACCGTTTGACCTTCCATAGTATATAATTTATCAATTTGTATGTATCAGTCTCCACTTCTAATCGTATATTGGTACATATTTTTGCAAGTAAATATTAATATGTATAATTGAAAATATATACAAAGCCAAATAGTTACAATTTTTTTATCATATAATCAATGTTGGATTAATTAGAGACAAATTAGTTTACATTTCCACTTTGTACATTTAAGTTTATATTGCTACTTTGTTCTGTGAAACCAATGAAAAGTAGAAAACTGCTACTCTGGATCCCTTAATAATCATCTATGCTTTGCCAATTTCCATTCTGTTCCCATATCCACTCCCTTTTCTCTAGCTTGATTGTTGCTGCCTTAGCTAGTTTTGGATACCGGTGACAGTTATTGGCGGGATTGGCGATAGTTTCTCGCAGGATTGGCGATAGCTGTTGTTAATAGATAATGCATTAACTCACCATTATTGAGCTGCTACTGCCACTGACATTGAACTGTGACCCCAAACTCTCGTCTACACTATTGTTGAATCCGAAATCAAGTTGATAGTATATATTAACTGCATGCCACAAATATAAGTATTATCATAGTAAAACATTTCCATAATAACAATATATTTGTCGTTGGCAAATAGTTGATTTTTTCACTATTAATAAGTTACTTTATTAGTTCTAAACTTTAGACACACACAGACATATATATATACATACATAGATATATATATATATAATAAATTCTAATCTATTTGATATTCATATAATGTAAATTGAAGTGATGCATATGTATGGAGCTTTATTTATATTGCAGTTTTGATAACACTTTGGGAATGTGTACACTATTTGAAAAAGAACAGTTAAATATGTTTGAAACTTGTGATTGTTACAATAATAAATCCTCCGTATGATAGCGATATTTATTGAAGATGCAGATATAACATATATAAATCAACCCTAGTGCCATCTAGTTGGCCTAAATATATTCCTAAGCAGTGCCATTTTAGGCACATTCTAATGATCCACATGCTTGAAATCGAATACAAAATCAATCATTCAACCCTTTAATACAATATAACCAATACAAAATCATATGTCATACATTAGACATATATAAATACTTGGAAACCTTGTTTGTGTCTGAATCAAAATAGTACTCACTGTACCTAGTAGCTAAAAGTATGGGTTACCGAGGAAAGGACATATAAATGGTTTGGGTGTATACGACAATTAACAAAACCTGTCTTTGGGCTAGGCAACATGGGAAACAGCCCAGGGCCCAACTGTTAAGGGGCCCCAGATTTATGTATCATATTTGGTTAATTTACTTCAATAAAAATAGAAACCCCATTTGATAAAGTAAATCTGGCCCATAAAAGAAATTCCTTTTTCAAGAAAGCACTTTGGTTAAGTCAAGCATCATTTCATAAAGCATAACCTCTTCGTTTTCTTCCCATATCATTCTTTTTAAATATAATTTCTTCCTCTCCCTTACCTTATACATTTATGTTATCTATAAATATTTAAAAAAAAATTCTAGGTTAAATGGCATGAGATCGGTCCAAAAAGCTACAATCATCGTCTTTCGTAATATCCATAAATTTTATTTTGACTTTAGTTTTGTTTTTGAATAACCTTGGACTTGATAATTGAGTATGTATATCACACACTGCCAACATATCAACCTATTCACAAAGCGGATTATGTGATTGCACACCTTGGATTCGGATTTGAATATTTTTTGGCTTTAATTAATTCAAGTAAAGTTGGTAACTTGCTGTAAAAGCAAGAACTCCCACCTGGAGACAAAAAGCAAGTTATTAGCAATTCAGGTAGATCATAAGTTATTATTATTAATCCATATTACTTCATCGAAATTTTTTTCTTTCTAGCTATTAATTTTTAAAGGTTTTTTTAATTTAATTATGGGATAGTTAGAGGTGTTTGTTATTGTACTATAAGAAGAGTGAAGTACTGTAATAGTTAGGTGGAAATAATCAATTTGCATGATTTAGAGACACGAAAGCTAAAATATTACCAAATCATAATTACTTCAACATTTTTTTACTCATTCGGGGTATTACCTTTTTGTTTTTAAAATTTTTCTATTTCTTATTCTAACGAATGGTTATTTGTTAAAGGCTCTAAATTAAATTATTAAAATCATATTTAAGAAACTCTATCCTATATGTCAGAATTCATTGCGCGAATTGGGTACTATATGAATAGAAGAATATGTGCAGAGAAATATTCAGTAAGATGATTGCGCTGCAAAAATGAAATAGGAACATTAAGATGAGTTTTGTAATTTTGTTACTTTTTGATGAAGCTTTAAGGGTTGCTAATAAATGAAGGACCTAAATTCAAACTTTGCCCATGGTCCAATATAACCTTGGGTAAGTGGGCAAATAAAATGACAAACATAGCCATTAAAAGTTACTATCCAATTTTAAATACAGGGGTAGTTCAGAAATTCCTAAAAAACTTTAGTTCATAGTTGTCCTTTTTATTAATACCTAAAACTTTCCCACGCATATCTTTAAACCACCTAAAAAAAATTCATCGAGTGTAAATTGGATACATACCACAAAATAATAAGTTAAGCTTATATCAATTTATCCGGATAAAATATAATTACCAAGAATCAGGTTGTAGGTGGTTAAGAAAGCTAATAATTTCAGAATTTTAACATGATCATTGAATTCATATAACTATACATTATTAGATAAAGACGGGTTTTATTGTCCTATTCAATATAACTGATAAAATCCATAATGAAAACCGTAATTAGTCATCCTAACAATTGAAAGGAAAAAATGGAAAACCCATCAAATATATTTATTATTATTCATAATATTGTTTAATTAAGCGCCCATATTTGGTTATTTTTCTTGTAATAGAAAAAAGTTTAGACTGAAAACATGCACACAAATCTAACCAAAATAAATGAATGACTATACATGGATTCGAGGCCCATTGAAAATCCACATGTGTAGGCAATTGGCTATGATGCAAGCTTTCTTTGCATGCTCAACGTCAACTATAATGCTACTACACAATGACTCAGTTAGGCTTACATGGACAGAGAACACTAAAGGCTTTATCAATCATATGGTAGCATTTGGTAGCCTAAACCACTGAAAGGAAAAATAATATTTTAGTTATTATTTCAAATATTTTGACCTTATATTAGGAAGGCTATAAATACATTTTTCTTTTGTCTCCTTTTAACAGTACTACTCTCCTTTAGCATTAGAAAATTTCAATGACAAACGGAAAGGGAAATAGAAATAAATGAATGAATGTATTTCTTATTTTTCATATATGTGACCATAAATGATGGATGTTAAAAGTTTGAAAATTGGGTGATTCATGATGGTGTCCTTTGGATTACAATAGCTAATACTGGCATAAGAGCTAGATATTTTATTAGCAGCCTTTATATATATAATTATTAGGATGATTAGAACATATATTAGTATGCAAAAAAGTAATTTATTTAAGTTGGAAGTAATTTGATCGTTGATATATTTAATTTCATCATAGAAACATTGACTGAGCTAATAAACTACTAAAAGATATCTAAGGCTACCATAACAACCATAATTCAGAGTATTTCTTTAATGAAATATATGTATATATATATAGTAGTTATATAATAATCACATGGTTGCACGTAGTACATTAAGAATGTCTACTCAACCCATGTGTCCTAAGTATAACAAAACCAAACACACTTATAACAGCACACTGCAAAATCCAAACACTCAAAACCTATTGTTGACATTTGCAATATTTTCCACCATAAAATCCATTTTATATTTTTATAACATTAAGATATAACTCAATAGTATGAAATAACTTTTCAGTACATTAGACTAAATAGTATTGTGTAGTACTAAATCCTTTTATTTGTGACTCATTACGTTACCCAGTCATGTATTTGGTCATATATACATACAGCAGCAAAAAACCAAACAAACTTTTCAAGAAAAGAACCGCATGACATGCTCCATCCTTACATAATTTTTAAGCTTAACTTTCTAATTTTTAAAACAAAAAGTAGCTATTTTATTTAGGTTATCAAATAGTAATAGGACATGACATGCTCCATCCTTACATAACTTTTAAGCTTAATTTTCTAATTTTTAAAACAAAAAGTAGCTATTTTATTTAGGTTATCAAATAGTCATAGGATCAGTTGCTGTGAAGATAATAATGTTGGAGCAGGATTCCAACTGGAGACCACTTGAATCGAAACCCCACAAGCACAGCGGAAGACGGGATCGTGGTAAGAAGTGTAAAAACAACCAATCGATAACACAATTCCAATCTCAACCAATCCAAAAAACAATCACAATCTTAAACAAGCAATTCAAAAATAAAAGCAATAACGAAAAATAGATCACACAGTGATTTATAGTGGTTCCACTAACGTTGTGTTAGTGTACATCCACTTTAAGAGAGAGCTTTATTAATATTGATGAGAAGAGTACAAGAGATTGAATACAATGATCAAAATTCTAATTTGAAATTGATTTGTGGAGAAGAGAATTGAAGAAAATTAGGTTTTGATAAACCCTAATTGGTGGAGGCTAATCTCTTGCAGTCGCTTGCACGCCTCGATCTGGAACCTGAAGCTAGCTTATATAGGAGAATAGAATCCCTAGGCAACGTTCCAAAATTGCCCCTGGAGTTGTCACAAATCTTCACGCCAAGTCCGTAGAGCAAAAACAGGCGATAGACGCCTCAAACGTCTGACCAAAATGGTCAAACATCTAACCTAAGCTTCTGGAAAGAAATTCGCTTCAGCTCAGACGTCAGACCATTTGGTCAGACGTCTGACAGAAAGCTCTGGAAGCATTTCTGCCCAGATTCAGACGTCTGACCCATTTGGTCAGACATCTAAGCTGAGTCAACTCAGCCCACTTAGCCTTTTTCCCTTATAACTTCCACCTCCGAACTCCGATTTGCGAACCGTTTTCTCCGTTGCGAAGCTACTTCCGACCTCTACAATTCTCCATATAGTGTTGCCAGAATTTAACAATCCACCTCGACACTATATCCATCTCCAACTCTAATGGTATCATACCCTCAACAACAACCGATAGCACCGACTATCACTTCTACCTTCAACCAAACATGAATGCTTTCCCAATGAGCTCCGGCAAAGCCACCGCCCATTGCACTCCACCAACGAGCTCAGGCAAAGACCCCGCCCGCTAATGAAATGTTGAAAACATCCAAATCCTAAGCTATCTCACCAAAGACTAGCACTTACCAAGAAGATAGAACCTCAATCTCTCACCGATACTCTTTCTCATCTACCACCAAGCTCCTCCCTTAACCGTGCCACCCGGTGGCACCTAGCACTTCTCCAAGCGAATCAAGTTCGAGCAATGCTCGAACTTCCCAACCGGCAATGCCTTAGTGGACATGTCCGCCGCGTTATCCTTTGTGTGCACTTTCCGAAGATATACTTGCTTATCCTCATCCATGGCTACTAGAAATGACTCTCTCACCTCAATATGCTTAGTCCGTGAGCTAAACGCCAAATTCTCCGCCAAGTGAATAGCACTCTGGCTATTGCATCAAACATCAATACTATCATGCTCGAAACCCAAGTCACACAACAATCGCTTCAAATAGAGTGCCTCCTTTGCCGCCTCCACTGCGGCTATTAACTCCGCCTCCGTAGTGGATAAAGCAACTACGGTCTGCAATCTAGATCTCCAACTTATGGCTGTACCCCCAAGTGTGAAGACATATCCGGAAGATGATTTTCTACGATCCCTATCACCGGCGTAGTCCGAATCACAATAACCAACAAACTTGCAATCCATCGCCTTACTATCGCCAAAAACAAGACCATGAGATGATGTGCCTTTAAGGTATCTCAATATAAGCTTCACAGCTTCCCAATGCGATTTTCCTGGATTAGCCATATATCGACTAACCATCCCAACAGCATTTGCAATATTGGGCCTTGTACACACCATAGCATACATTAGACTTCCAACCGCACTAGCATATGGCACCTTTGCCATATAAGCCTTGTCTTCCTCCAAGATAGGTGATCCTTTACTCGAAAGCTTCATATGCAAAGGTAAAGGTGTATTTGACGCCTTTGCATTCTCCATGCTAAACCGGCAAAGCAGTCAATGTATTCCTTTTGAGTTAGTTTCAACTCAAAATGCTTTCGATCCCTTACAATTTTCATGCCCAATATCCTTCTTGCTTCTCCAAGATCCTTCATTTCGAACTCCGATTTCAAACTCCGTTTTAACTTGTTGATTTCATTCTTATTCTTAGAAGCAATGAGCATATCGTCCACATACAAGAGTAAATACACCCAACAATCATTTCTCACTTCTTGAAATAAACACAAGCATCTTTGATGCTTCTATCAAAACCATTTTCAAGCATAAAATGATCTAACCTCTTGTACCATTGTCTAGGTGATTGCTTTAATCCATATAGTGATTTCTTCAACTTGCAAACCAAATTTGACTTACCATCCACAACAAAACCTTTCGGTTGCTCCATGTAGATGTCTTCATCCAAGTCACCATGCAAGAAGGTGGTTTTCACATCAAGTTGCTCCAACTCCAAGTCGTGAATAGCAACTGTAGCAAGTAATATCCGGATAGAAGTATGGCGCACAACCGGTGCGAATATCTCATCATACTCCTTTCCCTTCCTTTGTGCAAACCCCTTAGCCACTAGCCTAGCTTTGTATCTCCCATCGTCCTTCACCTTGTATACCCATTTGCACCCAATAGCACGGTTTCCTTTAGAAAGTGGAACCAAATCCCAAGTTTGATTCTTCAACAATGATTGCATCTCTTCCTCCATGGCACAAATCCATTTTGAACTATCACTCGATTTCATGACGTCATCAAGGTCCATCGGCTCACCTTGGACTACATGAAGAGCATAGTCCAAATTATCACAAAAACTAAGATAGTTCCAATCACCATATCTTTCGGGTGGTCTTATAGTACAACGACCAACTCGAGTAGCAATACCATCACCCAAACTCCCTTCAGCTCCATCTTGAACCGAATCTTTTCTAGAATCATGCACATCACCAACACTACTAGAGGCACCTTGTGGACTATGTGATGTAACATCAACCGCTATCTCCTCACAAGCATCTCCAACTACTCTACTCCTTGGACAAAATGTGGAAATAATTTCCTTCTCCTTTGATTCATCATGAACCAAGTCCGGAATATCCGGTGAGCTTCCATTCTCCTTGAACATCGCCGACTCATCAAAAGTAACATGACGAGAATTCACTACCTTCTTCGTTACCGGATTCCAAATCTGATAGCCTTTTACTCCATCCGTATAGCCAAGCAAAATCCCCTTGAAAGCTCTAGGTTCAAGCTTATCATTTCCCGGATCATGCACATAAACCGGACTTCCAAAGACATGAAAATAACTCAAGTCAATGCTCTTTCCCTTCCACATTTCCTCTGGAATTTTGTTACCAATAGCTGAGCATGGAATTCGATTAATAATATGCACTGCGGTTAACAAAGCTTCAGCCCAAAATCCCTTCGTCAAACCTGATGTCAATCTCAAGCATCGAGCTTTCTCAAGTATAGTACGATTCATCCTCTCCGCAACACCATTCGACTGCGGATCTTCAGGTGTAGTAAAATGCCTCCGAATACCATGATGCTTGCAAAACTCCAAAAAATCTCCGGAAACATACTCTCCGCCATTGTCAGACCTTAGAACCTTCAAAGACTTTCCACTCTCATTTTCAACAAGAGCCTTCCATGCTTTGAACTTTGTAAATGCCTCCGACTTGGCCTTCATTACATACACCCAAACTTTCCGAGAAAAGTCATCTATAAAGAAAATATAATAGCGAGCTCCACCTAAAGAAGCTACAGGTGTCGGTCCCCAAACATCCGTGTGAACATACTCAAGGACCCTTCTCGAATCATGCTTTCCCTCACCGAATGAAACTTTAGTTTGCTTCCCCATGACACATTCTTCAAAAAACTCTAACTTGTTGAAACTTTCTCCATCGATCATCTCCCTCTTCCGAAGAACGTCCAAACTCCTCTCCGAGACATGACCTAACCTCAAATGCCACAACCTAGTCGCATCCAAGCCACGAGAACTATCAAATCCTATACAAGTTTCACCTTCTACAGTCACTCCTTGAAGCAAATAGATACCATGAGTCCTAGCACCCTTCATCACCACAAGCGCCCCCTTCGAAACCCGCAAGCTATCACTCTCAATAGTGATCTTAAAACCTAAAGAATCCAGCTGCCCCAAAGAGATAAGAGACTTCCGAAGTCCCGGAACATAGCGTACATTAGTGAGAGTACGAACCATTCCATCAAAATCCGAATTTGCACAGAACCAATGCCTTTCGACTTGCAAATAGCACCATTTCCCATAATAATTGAATTTCCTTCTTTGTCGATGTAAGAAGAAAAACAATTCTTATTTGGCGTCATATGATAGGACGCCCCCGAATCGAGCACCCAATCGCTACCCGAAACATCCGATGCTACCACCGACAAAACATCTACATCTCCCTCACCAACTCCACTCTCCACTGCTACAGATGAAGATGCTACTTTCTTCTTTGCCTTCTCCTTTTTCGGACACTCATTCTTCCAATGACCGGGCTTCTTGCAAATATAGCACTTGCATTTTCTTTCCTTTGACTTTCCTCTTCAATCGGGGTTCCTTGATTTAGAACGCCCCCGGTTCTCCTTCTTCACATACCTCTCCTTCTCCACAAACAAACCATGACCACTACTAGCACCACTACTTCCATCACCTAACTCCTTCATTTGATCCCACAACTTCTCGCTAAGAAGACCCATCTTGACATCATCAAGAGTCAATGTATCCTGGCTATAGATCAAACTGTTTGAGAAACCTGTATAGCGATCTGGCAACGAACACAACAATATCATCACCTTTTGCTCTTCCTCAATCTTCAAATCTACCGCCTTCATCTTCATTAGCAAATCATCAAAAGTATTCAAGTGCACCTTAAGCGAAGTACCTTCCTTCATCTTATAGGTGAAGAACGTTCGCAATAAGATCAAACAATTTGTCAGTGACTTCTTCATATACAACTCCTTCAACTTGTCCCAAATAACCTTAGCGATTGTCTCACCACTAATTTCAGAGATAACATTCTCTCCCATAGCAAGTTGAAGTGTAGTGAATGCCCACTCTTCCATCTCCTCTCTCTCAACATCCTAGATGCCCACTACCAATAAATGTGTATCAAACACTACCCGATGCACCTGATTCCTCCTTAGAACCGCTTTCATCTTCCATTGCCATTTTTCAAAATCATTATCGCCATTCCACTTGTCTATTACCAATTGTGATCCTGAAGCTGCGTACGAACCACGTACATAAGGAGCTACACCACTTGGATTACCCATTGAGGAACTACTTGAGGTATTATCTGATTCTGGCATTTCTACAACCACCTACCAGCACCAATGCTCCGATACAAAATGTTGGAGCGGGATTCCAACTGGAGACCACTCGAATCGAAACCCCACAAGCACAGCGGAAGACGGGATCGTGGCAAGAAGTGTAAAAAAAACCAATCGATAACACAATTCCAATCTTAACAATTCCAAAAGGCAATCACAATCTTAAACAAGAATTCAGAAATCAAAGCAATAACGAAAAATAAATCACACAGTGATTTATAGTGGTTCCACTAACGTTGTGTTAGTGTACATCCACTTTAAGAGAGAGCTTTATTAATATTGATGAGAAGAGTAGAAGTGATTGAATACAATGATCAAAATTCTAATTTGAAATTGATTTGTGGAGAAGAGAATTGAAGAAAATTAGGTTTTGATAAACCCTAATTGGTGGAGGCTAATCTCTTGCAGTCGCTTGCACGCCTCAATCTGGAACCTGAAGCTAGCTTATATAGGAGAATAGAAACCCTATGCAACATTCTGAAATTGCCCCTGGAGTTGTCACAAATCTTCACGCCAAGTCTGTAGAGCAAAACCAACCGATAGACACCTCAGACGTCTGACCAAAATGGTCAAACGTCTGACCTAAGCTTCCGGAAAGAAATTCGCTTTAGCTCAGACATCTAACCATTTGGTTAGACGTCTGACAGAAAGCGCAGGAAGCATTCTGCCCAGATTCAGACGTCTGACCCATTTGGTCAGATGTCTGAGCTTAGTCAACTCAGTCCACTTCGCCTTTTTCACTTATAACTTCCACCTTCGAACTTCGATTTGCGAACCGTTTTTTCCTTTGCGAAGCTACTTCCGACCTCTACAATTATCCATATAGTGTCGCTAGAATTTAGCAAATAAAACATTAGTTGTAATCATCAAAGTTTAAACTAAACCACTCACATTTATCTCATTCAACTACTTTTAATTTCTCTTAACAACTTTATTGTATACATGAGATTGACAGTGATATGGGAGAGAAGAGGGTCCATTGGAAAAAAACCAAAATGTATTGGGTATGAATCATATGGTACGATGACTGTCTCACTTAGTCCCTTTACCCTAAAGTTTTTCAGGTAGTCTTCACCTTCCGTCCTTATCGCAACATGAATTACATTCCTTTTCTTGAAGGAAGTAGGTCTGTAGATGCTAAGCACAAAGCATCTTTAAAAAAGTTATTGAAAATGTTATCAAAACACAACAGACAGTGGTGTCAATTTATCTCATACATGGAAAATCATTTTACATGAACACGTATGCAAAAAATAAATCAAATCTGTAATATGATATAAATTATCACAAAATTTTCAAAATAAAGTTCATAACATGATAATAGGCAATGAATTAGCATTGTACAGAAATTGAATTTGCATGATTATGATATCCATAGCCTTATAAAATTATTTCCCTTTAAGCCCAATGCAATCAAGATCAATCAATGAAATCAAACCCTAACTAACCCAGTCAAAACCAATAACCAAATGCATACAAACCTTAACTAATCAAGCATTAAAAAAAGGAAATCGAAAAGAAAAATTGAACTACAATAGACATAAAAGCTTACTTGCGTGCATTGTGAATTGTCTTGCATTGTCAAGTAAGGAGCCCGTGTTTCTTGTCATTTAGCTTCCAATACGCTGCAAGCTGAGGTGTCCAATTTGATACCTGGCAATAATGTTTCAACTACAGAGGATCAAAAATAGCTATAAAAAGGAAAAAATAAATGTTAGATCAAATTACTGCTGTTTTCATGATACTCATCATCTTGATGATGGAAAATCAGCGATGTTGACCTCCTTAGATCTATTTTTCATGTTAAGATGAAAGGAAAAAAAGAAAAAGAAAAACACACGTAACTATATTTAAATATAGATTGTTTTCTAAAGAAATGCAAACACTAAATACTGATTACAATACCTCAATTGATATAATGGTGTCGATAATTCATAAAATTAAGTTGTCATCGTTTTGGAAGAAAGTTATTTCTTGTCTATCAACATATCCATTTCCTACACAGAAGGAATATATGCAATCAAGTTTTTTCCATATTTATTTACGTTAAAGAACAATGTGATCTTTGGACAATTAGTGTAGGCTTAGGAGCTACTACATCTTCCTATGTTCTTAAGATCTTGAAAAGAAAAATCGATCACTCCAATTTTATATACTCATTAACCAAATCACTTTTTCACTCAAATGAAAATCTTACTTCAAAATCGAATTTAAGAACCCATGAATCAGTAAAAGCGATATGTTTCTAAATGAGCTCTATGACAAAAAAATTCATGTTACATAAGTAAAATTTTATCGGAAAATGTAATTTGGAGAAGAAATGAAAATAATCGCAATAAAATTCGTGAGCTCAACTAAATTTATCGTGATTAATTTGAACACTCTAGTCTAATGCAAAATATACAAAATCAAAGCTAATTTATAATTTTAAAAAAAATTATGTTAATAATTACGTAGAATGCCACAACTCTTGGATAAAAAGAGTGACTTGGAGATGTTTAGATAAATTTCCATGTGCGCTCTTCATCAATATAGATTAATATCATTTTCTCCTTCTTTGTTGCTGGAAAGCTCTGTGTTTTCTTCCGCTATACTTGTAGATCTGAGATTATTTCTGGTAAATGATTATTTAATGAGTCGATAAAAAGGGATAAATAATTGTTTTAAATCTAATTTGGATGAAGTTGTGAAGTAGGGATAAATTTAGAAAGTGGGAGATGAGGAAATGGAGGAATAGATGTGCGGTGCATGGAGCTAAATCGGTGAAAACATAATGAGCGTGGAAAGTACAAATGTATCCCAACTTATATTCAACAATTCTCCTCCTCCTCCTGGAAATGATTTGAAGGGTAGTTTGGGTAGATTCAAAAAGGCTTTACTTTCCAAGTATTTGCATTATATATAAGATATATATATATATATATATATATATCAAATCTAATAAATTGCAAAATTAAATGTTAAATAACACATTACTTAAATTTTGGTAAGAAAAAATATTAAATTTTACAAATTTTTTAAATTTGAAACTTAAAGTAAAACAACACATTAGCAAGTAAGAATTATGATTTTGAAATTTGAAATGAAACCAAGCTTTTAAAATCCTCATTTTCAAATTTAATCTAGCGATGACTATAATCAATTTTGACCAGTGAATGAGATCGACAAATGCTTATGGAAAAATCCATACCATGTACATGTTACGTCGTGTATTCACAAAAGGTAAGGAATCCATAAATTTTTTGTTACATTGGCAGATTGAGACACTAATCAAAATGCACAATATTAATTTTTATTTAGTTAAAGCATCAAAACAGTGTATCTTGTCATTTGCAGTGGATGCAACACCATCATTATGTAAGATATATTTTCTTCTTTAACCATTTATGTGCATTACTGACCCTTAAAAGCAAATAGATGGCTTTATTGCAAAAGAATTACAAAGCAAGGACGCAAAGCGTTCATAAAAGCGCTAACTTTCCTACATAATATATACCTTAAACTAAAAAAAGTCATCAATAAAAAGAAATATCCTTCATAAAAATTAGATTTTAATGGTGATAAACTATAAATAAAATAAGTTCACTTTATACACATAATTAAATCTGATAAATTGCAAAATTGTATGTTAAAGAGCACACCACTCAAATTTCGTTGAGGAAAAGGTTTGAATTGTACAAATTTTGTAAATTTTAAATAGAACAACATAGTAGCAATTTTGAATTTTGATTTTGATATTTGAAATGAAGCAAAGCTTTTCAAACCTTCATTTCCAAATTTAAGCTAGCGATGACTATAATCAAGTTTTTCCAATGAATGATGCCAAGAAATTGTCATGGAAAAAAAGCCATAGCAGTACATGTTATTCTCATTTGCAGTAGATGCAAAACTATCAACATGTAAAATTTATAAATAAAGCATGTATTGCTGACCCTTAAAGCCGAATAGAGGGATTAGTTGCAAAAGAATTACAAAGTAAGAATGCAAGCATTGATCAAAGTGCTAACTTTCCAACATATATTATATAATTAAAACAAAAAAATAATCATAAGAATAAGAAAATATCCTTCATAATAATTGGATTTTATTGCTAATAAACTATAATTAATTTCACTTTGAATATATAATTAAATATTATAAATTGAAAAATCGAATGTTAAAGGGGACATAACTTAAATTTTGTTTACGAATAAAGCTTGACTTGTACACATTTTGTAAATTTGAAATATTAAATAGAACAACATGTTAGTAAGTTCAAACTTTTATTTTAAAATTTGAAATGAAGCTAAGCTTTTAAAACCTTCATTTAAAACTTAAGCTAGAGATGACTAATACTGCTCTCAGATATAACAATTTGGTAAAAAATCCATAAATTTTCTAAAAATCTATGCAACGTCAGAGCTTCACGTAAAACCCGTCCAAAAAAAACTCACTCATAACATCAAGGAAATTTCCTTCCAAAAAATTAAACTTTAAAGGTAATAAACAGTAAATGCAAGAGGTTCATGCTATAATCTGCTTAAAATGCATACCAAACAGTACAAATTACACAACTTAAGATTTCGTTTGAAAAGACTTTGCATTGTGCAGATTGTGTAAGTTTGAAACTCCAAATAGAACATCACCTCAACAGATCTGAATTTTTTAAAATTCATATAAAAGCAAAATAGTAGCATCATCAAATTGAACTAAATAAAAACCTTAATATGATAACTGTACAAATTGCATAAATTAATACTAATGGTTACCAATGGTATCAGGATTGTTTACCAATGGTGGGTAGGTGGAGGGGTCTGATTAGTTGTAGATTATCTTATAAACAAATGTAGAGTCATATTCGTGTTTGTTGGTTTGGATAACCTGAATCCCAAAATATATTAAGTATATCAAGAAGGTTAAAAAAATAAAAGATATTGGAAAAACAACCAAATCAATGTTTATGCCACCATGTAAACATTGTGCCTCTTAATACTTGCAGATTTAAACCACCCATTCTATATAGTCAAAAAATGTGCATAAAATTATCCTTGTCATGTATAAAAGGCTTGCTTAAGCTTCATACCGGGAAATTGATGCATAGGATTTAATTCTATGGAAGTTGATCCATCTTCGTTGGTCCGTGGATTCAAGTGCTATAAACACTTTTTAGGTTGCTAAGTGCCATTTGGTAACTTTGCAAAGGATAATTTTGATTATCTTGGGAACAAATTTTAAGTGAGATTACTCCTCCTATTCGCATTTTAGGATAGAAAGACTTTGGGGTATCCAGAGAAATGTTTAATTTAGAGAAGTATTGGAGCATAGCCTCCATTATGTTTCAAAGGCACTTTCTATTATATTTTCTTGATCAATAATTTTGTATCCCGATCTTGTGCGCTACTTATGATAGCCTTGCACATAATTACATGGATTTTATATAATGTGTAGAAATGCTCAATACAAAGCAATAAATTCCTAGCTCATAAACCTATTCTATCCATCTTTAGTTCAAATTATGCAAAATACTACGAAAATAAGAGAGCACATAATCTTTAAAATTTTATTGTAGAAAAGGTTGTCCATGCGAAGTATGGTATCATATGTCTAAAAGTTCAATAAATTTATCAAAACCGCTTCTTTGAGAATAGCATCTAATTTTAAGGAATCAATTATAAAAAAATGATTAGCAAAAGGACAGTACAATGCATATTCAAAGCTTATAATTATAGACCTGAAAGATTGAGGAACTTTAGCGATCGATGGTGATGGTGGGGCACCTTTTCAGCTTCAATGAAGGCAGTGTCTCCTACAATCTTCCTACAATGACAGCAGGCATGATAAAAAACCTTATATATTATAACCTAAAATATAGCAAAAGAAACTGTTATACATTCTTTGGCATAAACAAAACTAAAACATAGAAAAATTTTAATTACCAACAATTCAAGTTAATTCGTACAACATAGTAAAGATCAAAATTAATTAAACAAAGAACATTTACACGAAATGGAAGTAATGGGAGCACCATTAATTAGTAAATTAGGTTCGAAATGAGAAAGAGAAGTCCTAAATTAAGCTGCAAACACTACTGGGACGGACCAAAGAATCAAGCACGGAGAGTCAAATTTTACCTATCTTTTGACTTCTGGCGATGAATCGGACTCTACTGGGAGGGAGATGGTGGCAGGAGGAAGTGACGATAATGAAAGCATGGAAAACAATCAAACCGAGGGGGGAAGCTAGTATGTAGGTCGAACTGAAATGGAGAAAGAAGAGAGGAGCGAGAGCATAATCAGGGAAGTAAATTCACGAT
The DNA here is from genome assembly GCA_030737815.1 of Allium fistulosum. Classification (NCBI taxonomy): domain Eukaryota; kingdom Viridiplantae; phylum Streptophyta; class Magnoliopsida; order Asparagales; family Amaryllidaceae; genus Allium; species Allium fistulosum. The sequence continues at coordinate 848,499,485 of CM060903.1, forward strand.
TGTTAAAAAAAGCCCTAATCGAGGTGGAAGCTATTCAGTAGGTTGGACTGGCATGGAGAAAGAAGAGAGGAGCGAGAGCAGAAAATGGGAGTAAAAGCGCGACTGTTCAGTTTCAAATTCACAAAAGAGAAAGGGGAGAGGCATGATGGAATAACAAAATTTGATTCGCGAGGATGGGTAAAAGAAGGGGAGAGGCGCGATGGACGAAGAAGAAAATCGAAATTGACAGGAGAGGCTACTTTTTTTTTCTTTACGCGAAAGGATGACGAAGCAGAGAGGAAGGTTGGGAAAGGAAGAAGTATAATGCACGACCGTTCATTTCACAAAATACTAAGAAGGCTTCTGTGCTCTTGAAATGCAACTCAGTAATAATATAATAGTATAGATAGTAAAATCCCCCCTTCCTTTTGAATATTAAAATCGTCCCCTGTTGACTCTCTCTCTTTCTCTCTTCCTTTTTTTTGGAAAATGAAAGACTAAACCTTTATTTTTTTCAATAGACACATGTTTTTTACTTTACTTTTTTTGAAATTAATAGACCCATGATTTTGCATTCTTTACTTGTTTGATAGACCCCTCATACTTGAAAAGTTCTAAATTTATTTGTTTTTATTAAAATTTGTTTTATTATATTATTATAAGGAATGATGTGAAGATAAATATATTAGTCATTGATTTAAAATCATGTCATTTTTATAGATATGGTGGCTTTAACATGCATTCACTTTTACCATGCAAGATAATTGAACCTTTTAAATTTATTTAAACACCTTGAATTATGTAATTAAAATGAAATCTTAAATAGGGAAAATGTTATAAACTAGAATGTGGTCATATTTATGTAATTATTACAATTTTAGTTGTTTTCTTTGTACGTTGCATTTTTATGGTACTTGTTTCGGTTCATTATATATTTGTACGATGCGTAAGATTTTGAATTTACATGTTCTGCTAAAATAATTTGGATCGTATTTAAAAAACAGAAAAATATTCTCAAGGACAAATTTAAAGCCTTTTTTATAATCTAGGACAGTCTACTAATATTTTTCCCCGAGGACAAAAACGTTCAAATTATGTTCGAGCCCAAACTGCAACACGTGCTCTTTCTTCTTCTTCTTCGACCTCGTTATTCTTGTTTTTCTTCAAATTTGCACATTGAAAATTAAATTATCTTCTTCATCCTTCTTTATTCTCGTGCGTGAATTTGTTCCTCTATTGATTTCGACACTCGTTTCTATCTTCGGTTTTGTTATTTTTAGATTTAGGTATGATTCTTCGACTCTTTTTTTTACAGTTTATTCTGTCAGAGTTTAATTTAGGTTTTTTTTATTTTTCTATTTAAACATGAAATTCAACTTTGTTGCAGTGTTTAGTTTTTTGATATTGTATGGCAAATTTGGGAAGTACCCGCATGTATTTTCTGTTTTTTTATCCATTATTGTTTTCTTATGGGTTTTAAATTGATTGTTACTTAGTTTTATTTAGTCATGTATATCTCACACTCAATTTGGTTTGAAAGAAAATATATTGTTATTGAATTATAGTACCTCTGTTTTTTTGAATTTGTATTAGTGTCGGTTTCATTTTTAGTTTTTATTAGTATCATTTTTAGTATTTATTAGTATCATTTTTCACAATAATGCAGTCTGGAATTGTTTTAATGTTTTGTCTGTTTGAGTATATAAAAACATAAAGTTATTACAGAGTAAATATGATGTATGCATCAAACATTCAATGAATTAGTGTTTTGTTAGTATCAAACTTTCAATGAAGTCTGTTTGAGTATCTGTTTTATTTTCGGTTTGAGGATCGGTTTTTAGGTATCAGCTTTATTGTCATTAGGTATTGATGACGCCACAACACCTGTAGAATCTCATGGAGGTTGAACAATAAATGGAATTAAAAACAGAGCAGAAAAAGAAAATGAACACACATATTTTTATAGTGGTTCGGCAATCTTGGCCTACATCCACTTCATATTTTTATTGATCTTGCACTGGATTATAACTACAAAGATGTTCGGATAAGCTAGGATCCATTAGTACAAGATTCAAGAATGAAAATGGCAGAGCCTCCCCAACAGCCAGAAGGATCCCTTTTCTGAAGCTATGCCTGCTGTATTTATAGCAGAAGACGTGCATGGATTGGGTTGAAACTTTGCAAGAAGGCTCACCAGGTCTAGAGGGGCCCATCACATCGATCGGCCATGTTAACCCGATGATCAGGAATGATCGGTTTAAAGATAGCTGATCCTTTTTCTTGGCTCCAATCAAGGTGCGATCGTTCTTGAGGGGTCTCACATGCCTCTTAACATTGCTCCTAAAATATGGCGTCATTCTGAGTTTTAGATTGTGAGATATGGGTCGATCTTGGTTGAAGCTAGAATGCACACCGAAGAACACCGATCGTTATATTGAATCATCCAAAACAATTGGTGCATAATAATCGGCCTTCCTCCAACTTCCACTTTGGGATGCGCGATCGTTATTGTATGCTCCCCTTGTCATTTTGTTGATGCTCTGAAAGTCTCACATGAATTGGCTTCATGGATCTCAAGATATTGAATGTTCTCCGATGACTTGAACTGTTCCATGGATCGTTCTTGGTCGATCCATACAAATCCTTGCTTCATTTGTGACTCATGCGTACCAACTCCAATTGACTTCGAATTTGAATTATAACTTCACAGGGCCAGGCTAACTACTTCATGCTAGCTACACTTCGTTTGGGTCCTGGTTTGAATCTACCCGATTATCGTATGTAGTACCGTACGTAACTGGCTCTTCGGGCTGATGACCATCTGTCCCTGGTCAAATCGATGATATCACGGCTTTGCCAAAAGGCGGGATAACATTTTCTCCCTAAAGTACATCATGTGAGTAACATGACGTGCTTTGAATTGAAAAATGTCTGAATTGCCGTAAAGAAGTCCATTCAGCTTCCTGATTGATTACTATTCCTCTATCGACTTTCAATAGTATAAATCTAATGCCGTATTCTGCTTGCATATACAAATTCGATCATGCGGGACTTATGAGCTTTTTATTATCTGATCCATTCTTGAATTTGAAATTTTCAGGTTTGATTGCAATTTCTATTGATTTCAAAAGGCTGAACTTTAAAACTGTTCCCGTGCATACTTATGTGCACGTTTATGCTGTTGGGTCCCAGACGTGTTCGAACGTCCACAAGTCGTCACCAATCTTTACGATACTCTATATGTTCGCGTTTGAAGTCGAATTCTCACGGCCATTCATCATTTCTCTTTTCATCCATCATCATTTTTTCTCTTTTTCCCTTTTTTTCTTTCAATTTTTTTTTATAAAAACAAACTTCAAACCACTCGTGATCATGGAAACGATTGTCATATGTTAGGTAATGAAACGATCGACCTAAGGCATAGGTAAGGGACGATCGGCATAGAGTTTGAATAAGGGACGATCGACACGTGATGGAACTATTGGCAGATGGCTTAGAAATGGATTGGTCGACATACTTCTCGAAGATGGATCGGCATGGTCTTTGGGTACTAAACGATCGGCCTAATCCTTCGGACTGAAAATGATCGGCTATGTCTGTTTACTATATAAGGCCTGACACTTAGGCATTTCCTTCACTTTATTCTCCATACCTTTGTCCTGAAGCAAAGAAGCGAAGAGCCACTTTCCTCTTTTCTTTTGCCGATCCAAACAGCAATCATCATCCTCCCCAACATTTGGCTTCGAATCGACTTCAAACCCTTCTTCTTTAGCTTTCGAACTTAGGTAGAACAAATCCTATATTTAATGCGTGATTCTTAGAACAATGTTTGAACTTATGACAACCGACTTGCTTAATGGGTCATCTTTTCCTTCTCTTCTTTTATGACCGTACGCAATGGAGATGAAGGGGCTCACCTGGATGAGAGGTGAGTGAGTTGTACGATCGTAGCTGATCGTTCGCCGAGGAAGATGAAAAAATGGAGACGAGTGAGTTGTACGATCGACCATACATGGTTGTTTGTGGACGGTCGGTGAAGTTCTAGGCCGTTGGAGTTCAAAAAGTGTCTGAAAACGATCGGTGTGTGAAGGCTCACTGTGAACGATCAACTAATGTTGACTCTGGGAAACGATCGGCATAAACCCACATGGACGATCGGTCGACCTAGTTCATAAATGCACTTTTCTTTTTATAAAATTGAACTTTAATGAGAAATCTTGAGCCGGGCTTTGACCTTTCATATTTGAACGAACATTTTGGCTCGTGTATAGCTTGCATACGATTTGACCTTCATGACTAGTAGCAAAATTGCCTTAGAACAAATGTCATGAACTAAAACCTTTGACTATCAAGTTAAAACTCATTTGTAACTTAGACAATAATCAAACTTATGTTGGCTAACGATCGTCCGTGAAACTCAAGTAGCATCATTTCCCGATAACACGTAGAAATAGTCGAGACTGTCAGAAATGGTAGCCTCTCCGGACAAATTTCTAATTCTTTTCGTCTTTTCTGTCTTCAGTTTCGTACAACTTATTACTATACTGAATAGCACTTTATCGCACTACACTAGCACTCACTATGCAATGAGGGGTACAAATTATTTCTTCTAATTATGATTTTTACTAAGTTTAATAGCAAGGGAATCCATACGTTCCGGGTGCTCTACAACTATGCCAGCTGGATCATCTTCGCATAGGACTAATTTCGACCTAGAATCTAGTTCGGCGAATGAGTCTGATAGTCTGCCACTCAATAGCAATTCAGAACAGCCGAAAAGCTTGGGTCCTCAACTTGATCTTTCTGAAATTGTTCCTGTCTTTCCGCCGGAAGTTATCGAACCTGTGCCTGATACTTTAGAGGACGCAATCATCCTCGAAAACTCTCCTGATTTGGTGGCTTTAAAAATTAAGGAAGACGCTCACCAAAGAATTTGCGTTAGGCATGGAATTCCCTTTGACGACGTGTTTGTTCCATCGTGGAATGATAGGGCTCATTGACCTACCAAAGGGTATACAGCATGTAACAAGTTTATGTGCTGGGCGGGATGCATCCCGCCTTTCAATTCATATATCCGAGAGATCATACATTATCTAAGGATAGCTACTGCACAACTCCATCCAAATGGTTATGCGCTCCTCAACTGTACTTATATGGTATTTATAGAGTTTCTGCACCATCCTCCCACTATCGAAGACATCCGATTTATCTTTAGTTTCAAACGGCGGACATGGAGTTTAACGTTCAAATTTCTCGAGTCGGCAAAGAGATGCCAAATTAATCAGCACATGGAACAAATTAAGCGCCTTCAAGAGCGAAAGGTTCTTTGTTCACTACTTGTCTGGCTTCGCTCGACAGTGGCTAGAGAGGCGTAAGTGTTATCCACCAATTTCATAATAACATAGGAAACTAATATCCACGTTGCCTTTTGATGATGTTAATCATTTACAGGTGTCGTTACCCGGCCTAGCGGCAATATTTACGAAGAAGCAGTCTCAATTTTGAAGAATGCTCCACCTGAGGATAGAAATATCAAATTTTTGCTCAGGGACGAACGTTTCGTCACTTTTGGCTTGATAGAGGAGGGAATCGGCATGGGGCTAACTAAAACTGCCTAGACAGCTAGGATCAGATCATGGGCCGCAATTGGTTAGAGAGATAGTCATTCCAGTCCTGTGGTGCCCTCAATCACGAGTACTCAAGAGTCTACCGATATTGGTGCTGGAGGACACGGTGAAGATGCACTTGGTCATGACGATGATAGACATGACCCTGGGGTTGGTGTCGGATCCTCACAAGTTTCATAACCCTTTGCCGCGGTTAAGAGAAAAAAGAAAACATTCGCATACCAGCTTTCGAGAAGTCGCATCTCTGATCAATCCAAGTCATCGATGAATCTACCACTAGACCTTATGTCCGATCTACCAATTCCACCTGATCTCGATGCCTATCATTTTATTGACGTGAGCATTGGAGGGTTAGAATCCCCCATCAGAATTGGCTTGGAGATCTCTACTTCCGGAGGGGAGGTTACATCGATGAGCAAAGCTCCTGCACCTGGTCTGTCGGGGGGTTACACTAGGACACTCACACACACTTGCACCGTTCAACACTGTACTGTACCTGACTTGTACTTTCTAATACTCAAAGTTTATAGATATCCACTTTTCTTTGTAGAAACAATGGTGAGGAAGAGGAGCATGTTCGATTCTCTGTGGGATGTACGACATCAGTCATCAAGATTGCGATCCGGCTCCTACCGTGACAGTCGAGATTATTATGATTCTAGCTATCTCCCTAGCTGGGATTGGGGTTATCAAGAGAGAGATGACAGGGACAAGCCTGCTCAGGATATACACAAATCGAGATCGAGATCTTCTCCTCGAAAAGGTCCTGAAAGACCAGCTGAGCGTAGGGACCTACCCATCGATCCTCCTCGCGGCCCTTCTACTGCTCCAATGCCTCCAAAATCCTTGGTTCCATCGCAGTCTCAGCGGCCGAGCGATCGCCGCTGCCATGGCGAATGCACAGTCCTTCACAGACCTTGCAAAGAAAGTACCAAAGTTGAAGCTGCTTCTGAAGATCTTCCAATTGATCCAAATGTTCGTATGGCACAACATCGAGAGGAATTTCCAAATTTATGCTTTAAAGGTTTCTATTTTCCTCCCAATTTGAAGAGGGTTCTAGATGATGTCCAGAAGATGACCATCGACTACGTCACCGATATCTACTTATTATACTCGTGAATAACATATGCATGCCCGAGATATGCGCAGAGTAAGATGGACCGGTATTGGCGGATTAGTAGCAAGTTACTTAGAGTCCCAAGGAAATCTGCTAGTTGCTTAGAGTCAAGGAAAAGGAAAAGGACTGGTGATCGGGGCTTGGAGTCACTTTGGAGTTTACTTGGGGAAAACCATGGTTTTACCCGAGTCTTACTTTGGGCCAGCGTGGGGATTCTAAAATCTTGCATGGTTTTGTACTTGTCAAAATTCACATGCAAAGTCGAGCTTCAATGAATTTTGCATCTCATTTACCCATACTTCTCCGTTTATTGATTGTGGGAAGAAACAGAAGAGGATGGTTGAGTGTTTATTGATGGATATGCTAACAGAAAAACAATATGTTCTATGGTCTCGAAATGATCGGTTTGGAAGTTAATCTGGAACGATCGGTCGTGAAGATGGATATGTTAATAGAAAACGATCGGTTGTATTCAATGACCTGGAACGATCGTACAAGAAACGATCGTATAGAATCAATTGGTGAGCGGACTAACTGGAACGATCGTAAAGAAATGGTCGATGAAAAACGATCATGCAGAGGAACAGTCGACCATATCCAAGCTGGTGAAACGACCGATGTGAACCACCGTAGCAAACGATCACTTAAGATGATGGAGTGTACGAATTCATGATGAGCGATCGTTCAGTGCTTGTGCATGGGTCATGGCCAATTACCAATTGTTCCCATATGCTCTAAAACTTGAAAATGTATGCACATTCGTGAAACATATGGCTAATTGGCCACTGATCTCATCATTTCCTTCTTCTGCAAGGGAGGTAGACTTGGCTTTTATGGCCTCGGGAAATAGTTTCCATCTAGATCTCTTTCAAATCGGAGTAGAATAGGAAACTTGTCAATCAAAAGCTAGATCTATCTCGAGAACATGAAAATTCACCAGTAGAAGATGAGATCCAATCGTGCCGAGAATTCAGTTCTCAATGAAAGCACCAAAATGTTGACATCAAAAATGGGCATCAACACCCGTAGAATCTCATGGAGATTGAACAATGAATGGAATTAAAAACAGAGTAGAAAAGGTAAATGAACACACATATTTTTATAGCGGTTCAGCAATCTTGGCCAACATCCACTTCATATTTTTATTAATCTTGCACTGGATTACAATTACAAAGAAGTTCGGATCCGCTAGGATCCATTAATACAAGATTCAAGAATGAAAATGGCAGAGCCTCCCCGGCAGCCAGAAGGATCCCTTTTCTGAAGCTATGCCTACTATATTTATAGCAGAAGACATGCATGGATCGGGTTGAAACTTTGCAAGAAGGCTCTCCAGGTCCACAGGGGCTCATCACATCGATCGGCCATGTTAACTCGATGATCGGGAACGATCGGCCTAAAGATAGCCGACCCTTTTTCTTGGCTCCAATCAAGGTGCGATTGCTTTTTAGGGGTCCCACATGCCTATCAACATTGTTCCTAAAATATGGCGTCATTCTGAGTTGTAGATTGTGAGATATGGGTCAATCTTGGTCGAAGCTAGAATGCACACCGAAGTATACCATCGTTGTGTTGAATCATCCAAAACGATCGGTGCATAACGATCGGCCTTCCTCCAACTTCCACTTGCCTTCCTCCAACTTCCACTTTGGGATGCGCGATCATTGTTGTATGCTCCCCTAGCCATTTTGTTGATGCTCTGAAAGTCTCACATGAATTGGCTTTATAGATCTCAAGATAATGAATGTTCTCCGATGACTTGAACTGCTCCATGGATCGTTCTTGGTCGATGCATACAAATCCTTGCTTCATCCACGACTCGTGCATACCAACTCCAATTGACTCCGGATTTGAAATATAACTTCACAGGGCCAGGCTAACTACTTCATGCTAGCTACACTTCGATTGGGTCCTTGTTCGAATCTGCCCGACTATCGTCTATAGTACCGTAGTAACTGGCTCTTCGGGTTGATGACCATCTATCCTTGGTCAAATCGATGATATCACGGCTTTTCTAAAAGGCGGGATAACAGGTATCATTTTCAATATTTCTGTTTTATTTATTTGTTTGTTTTTTGTTGTATAAAGAAAATTATTGTACTAAAATAAAATGACAATCTGAAGCAAATATTTTTTTATTGATGTTTTTTTGCAGTGGTGGCAATAGCCTTCTTCTTGTGTTTATATTTGATGATAATACTTTCAACACTCAATTGTTCGTTGATTGTTTTTTTTATGATTTAAAGAACGAAATTTGTTGTTATTGGTCTCAACTTACTCCTTTGTCAATTGAGATTTCTTATGTGCTTGAGAATAAAGTTATCGTGGTTGATACCGATTCCGATCTTTGAAGTATTATTTATTTTCAATTGTATAAGAAGAGCACATTCTTTTCTTTATTATTAAGGTTAAGAGTTCTTCATTGGAAAATGATGGTGATAGTTCTATTTCATTTCATCTAATCTTCCTAGTTATTCATCTTCTAGTGGATCTTTGTGTTTTGATGTTGTTGTCGTAGTAAAAATTATTCGAATGATATGTTGAAGAGAGGTTCAAAATTATCAATTTCTGATTTTGTTGGTTTTTGTTTTGGAGGAGCTGATGATTTTAGAGAACTTTTGATGGCATACCAAATTCAAAAGGGATATGAATTAGTGTTTTTGACGAACTGTTCTATGAGAATTACTGCTATTTTTCTCTTCGTCTAAGGATGGTTGTCTTTTTAAGTGCATGGTTCTTGTGATTCTGGACAACTTTACAGGTTTTTCGTTAGACGTTTGGTTAATGATCACTCTTGTGGGGCTAGTCTTAGAAATGTGAATAATCCACATCTTTCTAGTGTGTTTGTTGGATTGTTGATTATTGATGAGATTCATGATTGTCATAGCAAAAAGCCTAAAGATATAATAAATGTTTTAAAAGAGAATACAATCTTCATTTATCTTACTCTTTTGCTTATTTTGTAAAACAACTTGCTTTGATGAAATTGCATGGTAATGATGTTATTTCCTACAATGATTTGATTTAGTATTTAGAAGCATTGAAGAAGTATAATCCAAGTAGGTATGTCGATATGGATGTTAATCCTTGTATTAATCAATTTGAGAGGGTGTTTATTGGTTTCGTGCTTGTTTACTTAGTTTCAAGTGTTGTCAAGCTATGATATTTTTAAAGGTTACTCATTTAAGGTGACGTCCAAGTGTTTTAATGGGTGCTACTGGAAAAAAGGTAATCAATGTATGTTTTCATTTTATTTTAATGTAATTATGTTGCTGTTTTTTTTAAATAACTGTACAAAAGATTTAGTTCTACATTTTTGTTACATTTTAGTATCAAAATTTTGTAGAAAGTATCATAATATGAGAACTATTACATTATGTGGTATCAGAAAGTATCAAAATTTGATATTAGGATTTGAAAAAAGTGATATTTTGTATTATCATAGTTTTGGAGTTGCTGTGTATTAGATTATTCCATAGTATCAGTATTTAGGTATCAGAATTTAAAAATATTATACTGTATAGTATCATAATTTAGTTATTGGTTTTAAGGTATTATTTTTTAAGTTAACATTTGATTAAATTTTGTTTTAATATTTTTTTTATTTGCGGGTTTTTTTTTCTTTAGCTATGGGTATGGTTTCTTCAGAAAATGTGGATAATTGAAAATAGTTTTTGAATCATTTAAAACAAATGCTTCAAGAAGGTCGTGATTTGGCTTTTATGTTGGATCGCCATCAAGATTTGATTTTAGGTTTTCATGAAGTTTTTCCTTTAGCCTTTCATAGTTACTGCTATCTTCATATGAAACAAAATCTTCTTTCAGCAGTAAAGGGAAAAAAAGTGAGTTTATCTATTATTGATTTGTTCAAAATGTGTTCTAGAGCTTCGATATATATGGATTTGAAGAAGCACATTCTAAATTTTGTGAAGTTAGTGGTATTGCTGCTGTGAATTTTTTAAAGAATAAACCTTATGATAAGTGAGTTGATTTGTTTTTTCGGGGAAACGTTACAGTGAATATAGTTCAAATGTTGCTGAAAGTTTTAATAGTGGGATTTTGGATGAAAGAATCTTGCCTATTACTGCATGTTTAGATGGAATTCATGTTAAAGTTATGAAACAAATGGCTAGAAGGAGAGAGGAGTGTCATATTTGGAATACTAATCTTTGTCATTCTATTGAGTTTCGTTTAAGTGAACCGATTAAAGAAGGATTTGGATAGAATGTATTCAAGTCTTCAAAGTTTGTTTTTGAAGTGAAATAACCAAACTCTCATCGTTTTGATCTTAAAGAATGGATTTGTAGTTGCAATCGATGGAAAGTTAAAGGATTTCCTTGTGCTCATGTTATTAAGTGCATGAACAAGTCAAAATTATCCGTTTACGATTTTGTTAAGTATTATTTCACCATTGATGCTTATCCTTCTTCTTATGTTAATGCTATAAATCATATTCCTAATTTTGATATGTCTATTGTTAATGTTAGTGTTGAAGATGTTATTAAGCCACCTAAGGAGAAACGTGGTGTTTGTAGACCTTCTATCAAACGCAGAGTAGGATTTGCATGCTTTTAAAATAAGCAAAATAAATGTGGTGTATGCAAGCAATTTGGTCATAATAAGCATAGGTATCAAGTTTCTAATAAGATATGATTTGTTTTACATGGTTTTATGAATTTGTTGAAATTTATACTTGGTTTATAACTTTTTTTGGCAATTTTTTGTACTTGAACCTGGTTATAAAAGTACATTGGTTGTAGCATATTTTTAATTTGACATTGATTTGGTCTTTGTAATTGAACTTGGTTATATATTATCATTTGTAATTTCAGTTTCAGTATCATTTTTGTAGTTTAAGCATTATCAGTTTTAATATTTATTTGTTTGTAGGTTATATAGAGTCATTTATAGTTTTAGTGTCAGTTTTGTAGTATAACCAGTATTAGTTTTATTATTTATTTGTTTGTAGGTTATATAGTATCATTTGTAGTTTCAGTATTAGTTTTGCAGTATAACTAGTATCAGTTTTATTATTTATTTGTTTTTAGATTTTTTTTTGTTATTTATCTGTTTATAGGCTATGTGGTGATGTTTGTTTATTTGTTCAATATTAGTTTTTTATCAGTTTTTGCATAGTATTAGTATCAGTTTCATGTATTAGTATTAGTTTTGGCATGATATTAGTATCAGTTTCAGGTATTACAAAGTATGGTGTCGGTTTTTGCATGCTATTAGTATTAGTTTCAGATATAATAGAATATGGGATCAGTTTTTTCTCATGCTATTAGTATTAGTATAAGTTTAAGGTACAACAAAATATGGTATCGGTTTTTTTATTCTATCAGTATCGGTATTAGTTTTAGGTATGACAAAATATAGTATCAATTCTTGCATATTATTAGTATCGGTTTTAGTTAAAACAAAATATAGCATAAGTTTGATGTATAAGAAAATATGGTATTGGTTTTTGCATACTATTAGTATCAGTTTTAAAGGAACTGGGCCAGCCCGTAGCGGAAGAAATAGATGAATTTAAAAAAAAATCCATTTTGGATCTTTAATGGGCCTACGAAGTCTAAATTTCATTTAGAACTTTTCTAAATTTGGTTTAAATAAAATCATGTATTCTATTTAAAATAGTTAAAGCGAAGTTTAAAAAAATTTAACTTCAAATGTATAGTGTATCAAATAGACCTAACATTTATTTATAAGAGTTACTGTATAGGGAATGAAACCTTTCATTTCTTTCCCTAAAATAATAATTAATTGGGAGCATTAATTGTATTAATGGAGAGAGAAACCTTTCATTTTCTCTTTTTAATTTAAATTGATTGATTCATTAAATGTCATTAATTCATAATTTATTCATGACAAGGTTTGTTACTATGTCCATATGTATTCTAACTGTACAAATTATAGTTTGAGATTTATTAATTTTTTATTTTATTTATTTATATAAGTATACACACACACACAAACACACACACATACACACACACATATATATGTATCATATACATATATATACATATCTATGAGCGTGCATGTGTAACATCAAAATCCGTGAAAGGTATAATGTGCCCGTATATAAATGATGGGATTTATATTGCAACGGACCCATTAGCTCATTTTGTATATACTGTAATTTGTCCAAATATGTGCTTGTATAATATGTCAAAACAAGATTTAATATATGAATATATATATATATATATATATATTATTGAATACAACAGTTTTTGCCATAATAAATTAATGTAAAATAATTATATGATAAAATCACAAGTTTTATAATTTAAGAAAATTAGCAAACACTTTTTAGGCTTAAGCTAATTTATGGAATTTTCTGAATTAAAATAATATTTCTTATTAAATAATTGATAATAGCCCGTAATCAAATTAATTCTTAAAAATTATGAAATCAAGTTAGAAAATTCTAAAATTTTCTCTGGCGGTACCTAAGACATATTTTGGGCCTAGGAAATTTTATGGAATTTTCTCAATTTAAATTGAATTATTTATTTAAGTAATAAGTTGCAGGTCGAAAATAAATTAATTAAAAAAATTACTAACTTACATTATAAAATCTAAATTTTTTCTAACGGTACCTGAGACATATTTAAGGCTTAATAAAAATTTTAAGAATTTTCTCAATTGAAATTATATTTTTAATTAAATAATTTATCGCAGGTCAAAAGTAAATTAATTTTAAAAAATAATAAATTAAGTTTTAAAAATTTAAAAATTTGCATTAAGATTATTATATGGTGCAGCAAATAAAAAATATAAAATTGAATTTTTGAACCATTAATTATTTTATACATAATAAACAATTCAAAAAATCATTAAATAATAATAAATATGTATATACATATTTAATAAAATATTTTATATTTTATGATTCATAATAGGTATAAATCATTGTAAGAAAATTTTAAGATTAAATACGTATGATATATAATCATATATATAATTATACGTATTGACAATTTGTAGATCTCTATACATTTAATCTAGATATATATATATATATATATATATATATATATATATATATACACAAACCAAAATGAAAATATATATTTTTTCATAAAATTAATTCAACAATAAATCAATAAACAAAATATTACAACAAGCACAAGACCAATTCAATGGTAAGAAACACAAGTACCCAAAAAAATCTCACCCAATCTAAACAATAAGCAGATCTGAATACAAATAGATGATTAAGATGTAAATTAACTTTTATATGATAAACTTGAAATAAAAACAATAATAATAAATGAAAGTTCACCTCCTAATGAAGCTTTTGAGTCCACATTGAACAATGATTTCTCTTATTAGAACAATTCCCAATCCGTCAGGTTGCTAAATCTAGGATTGGAGACCTTCTACTACAAATTAGTGTTTTTGATTTGAATTGGATTAGAGAATTTTTGGGGATAATTTTAGAGGATAGTTGCTGCCATTAAAATGAAGAAGATGAAGAAGAAGAAAGTGGTGGCTCAAAAATGAATTAGCTTCTAATTAGGTTTTGAGATTGACTTTTATATGGATAGGACAAGAGAGCAAACAATTATCTCAACTACACATCTCATACCTTAATTGCACACACAAGTAGCCGCCCCTTTCCCTAGATGGATCATCCGCCTATCCCTCTAAGATGCATGGGTTTGTGATCCCATGTAACCCAATTAAATATACACAATTATATTTAACTAAATGTGTTATCGATATCACATATCGATCAACATATTTATAACTTTTTATAAATATATGCAATAAATTTATTTTTCAAATCATATCTAAAATTTATAATTAAAATTTCATAAAATTAATTAATAAATTAATTTATAACAAATATAAACTTAATTAAATTGTTTGGTCTAAAGAGAATTCATCATTTCGGTTGTGTGACTCTTGGGTGTAAATTCAGTCAGCGGTTAACATGAACTAATCGAACATTAACATTCACACTTCACTCAGCATGTGGTGTGATAATATGGCCAAATTTATCGCTCACTCATTTTTAGAAAAATCTCATTTTAATTTAATAAGTGTTACCCAGTTGTGACAATTATTTACACCAATTCTCTTCGCTAAAACTGTATCACTTTGGCCTTAATGAATTTGTTAATGGTCAAAATTCCAACATTGTCCACATGCAACTATATGATCCAAACAAAAAATCCTTGGCTCAATAATAACAATTATTATTAACCGAACTACTCTAACCATAGATTTTGACTTTGGGTTGACTTGAGTTGATTGTGATACTAACCCCATATAACTGAGAAGATGAATCCTCTCTTGAATAGTGCTTCACTTCCAATACTTCCACTCAACCCTACTATAGTCACTTGATGGATGCAATGTCATGATTAGACCATGATCAAAGCAGAATTTTTGTGACGCCCCACCTCTATACCCACGCTAGCCAAGAACACTACGGGGTAGTGCTGTCAACTAGCGCGGAGAATAAGGCTGTTGAGGAGCGACCATCCATGTAACTTCTTTGTGCGAGCACCGATATGTCAGATAGAATAGGATGCATATCTTTTAAGGAGGAAATCCGACATACCGATACAAACACAAAGCTATCACACGGTGGCTATATATAATCTTCGGAAACAAATATAGAAATAAACGTAACATAAATCAGTCACAGACAATTCATATCACAGAGGCGGAAATAGATATGAATATAACACATGAAAGTGTACATCAGAGTAGTGGTCAAATAAGATCCACAATAACACGAATGAATAGATACAAGTGCAAGATAATAGAATATGTATACATCAAGGAGTCTAATCTCAAATGTATACAAACAAAAACTACTAAACTAGAGTAGTTAGCCAAAAGTCAGAGTAGCAAATCCCGGGAGGAAGTCAAGCAGAAGCACCTGTAACATCTCGGTCTGACCCGAGTATTATTTATAAGAAAATAATAAACGGATCAGTCTAACTATAAATATCAGATGATATGGTATAAAGTAAATGGCATGACATGAACATGAAATAACTATTACGACATACTACTATAAGTATGTAAATGATAATCAACAAAAGATTAATCAATATCACAAGAATCTTCTCAAAGATAAGGTAGGGTATCATACCCTAAACTTGTATTCATAACAAGTCAATAACACATGAATTCACCAATGCACAAAAACTGATATCATATCAATGAAAATCATGAAAATTGGTGAAGCACAAAATTCCAGAAATCATCATCAGAAATCCAGAAAACACATAAAATAAAAGGGGGAGGCCTAACACATGAATGGGAGCATTAAAACTCACCTACGCGTAAACACATGACGAGATGCTATCTCATGGAAGCTATCCATTAAATTTTCACACAGGAAT
Organism: Allium fistulosum; assembly: GCA_030737815.1. Classification (NCBI taxonomy): domain Eukaryota; kingdom Viridiplantae; phylum Streptophyta; class Magnoliopsida; order Asparagales; family Amaryllidaceae; genus Allium; species Allium fistulosum. Next base: position 848,515,582 of record CM060903.1, read on the forward strand.
GGCCCGAAGACCGTAGGGTGCTACCCTAGAAATGTGATGGCGAAACATCACATGATCGGGGTATAGTCTCCCACGTAGACAAAGAGACATCGCTCAATCGCTAGTCTAAATCACAAAAATGATCGTCATGATCATAAGGAAGTGTCAATCACACCAAGCTAGTAAATATATGAGTTTAGCTTCATGTCCCATAACCACTTGCTTAACTTAAATATTTACGAACAAGCTGTAAATCTTCACTAGGAAATTGTCACAAAAAGGGTTCAATCGAACAAGTCCAAGAGCTAACCGACGAAGTGAACGCAAGCGTTTCATACCACCCGTTTTACTAAGTCGTTTAAGTCGATTTCTCATTCGAGTGAAGTAAAGGCTTGTATATACTAGTAGATTGAAAATCGGTTTGAGAAAACGAACTTTTGATATTTAAAATAGTGTTGAAATCGCTTTGATGAAAGAGTTTTGATATTTACTATTAGTATTGAAACCTTCATATATCTTTAAAGTGACAAGTCATAAAACGATGGTAGAAACAAATCAATTCACGTTCGAAGACGTGAGTAAAGTCCAAAGAAGTCAGTCCCAAAACCATCAAAGTAGAAATTCTGACAAATGTTTTTCAGATGAGATTGCCTACGCAGAGTAATACGGGGTTCGACCTACGACTTACAGAGTCCTGCGACCTAAGTGGGATGCGACTTAGTGGGGCATAGGTCGGAGACGACCTACGACTTAAGGTCAAGCGACCTAAGGTAAATGGTCCAACGACTTAGTGAAGACAAGCGACCTAAGATTAAAAAGGCGGGCGACTTAACAAAGTGGCCGATAATAAATGATAACAACAAAAAGGGAATCAACCCGATTTGATTAGAGTTGGATATTCAAGCTAAAAAAAACAACTAGGCAAAACACAGCAGATTCAGACGTCTGAGATCAAGAATTCAGACGTCTGAATCTGGAAAATAAACTATTTTCCAGAACAGAATTCAGACGTCTGAATCCTAGATTTCAGACGTCTGAAATAGGCACTTTTTAGCCTATTCCTTTTCTGGTTCAAAACGAACCAATTCAGACGTCTGAAATTTTGATTCAGACGTCTGAATGCTGGGAGAAGAAAATTCCCAGTATTCCATTCAGACGTCTGAACCATACGTTCAGACGGCTGAAACTGTTATTCAGGGCATTCCCTGAACCTAGGCCAAAAAATGGCCAAACGACATCGATAACGATCGGTCGAGCCACAACGACTCAGGAATTGCACAAGGATAAGTGTTAGGAATTCATACCTAACAATCGAAGATAATTATTGACTTAGATGTGAGATAAAAATCTCACCTTTATGCACAAGAACTAGAATGAAGAAGCTATAGAGCAATGGCAATGACAATCTCTCTTCAATCCCAACTCAACAAGCTTGATTCTAAGCTAAAAAGAGAAACATTTCCTAAATTAGGTTTAGGAATTTCTGAAATTGATAAGAGAGTGAGTTGGGGAAGAAGAAGAGGAGACTTACCAAAGCTTCTTCTATTGATTTGGAGCTAGAACTTGATTTGTAGATGGAAACTAGGGTTTTAGAGTTTTAATTTCCCATTCCACTCACCATTAATCTCTTTAGCACTGAAACGAAGAGGAGGAGGGAGTGAATGAAGAGGGGGTTTCAGTTTGGAGTATTAGTGGGCTAGTGGGTTGAACCCAAACTCAAACTTCAAGTGGAAAAGGTCGAAATTTTAGCTAGCTCCAAACATATCGAGGTTTATACTCAAAAAGATCGCAAACGACATTTTGAACTCAATGGGAGTGGTCTCGAGTCCTAATTTGACTGTATGCAAAAAGTAGCTTTTCGGACTAAAATCCGACGAACGATGTTATATTTAAATAAAATATTTAAATATAAAATCGACAAATATGCGGGTTGTTACAATTTTCATATTAAAGATTGACAGTATTCTCACGTCGAAAGAACTGCATAAATTATTCACATTGATATTTTCAGTTTAACCTGAGTTATAATAACCAATAGAAAACTATCGAATGAGTCGTTCCATAGTTATCCAATAAATATTAGTACGTAACCCCTAGGTGCCCCCCAACAGTCATGAGTAATACACTGCCCAACATTTGGAGAGTGTTACGTACTCTAGTCTCAACGGATACATCGATATCCAGTCTCGATGCATCTTGACTAGGAACATTTAAAATGGCATATTTAATTTTATTGCGATAAATTACTCACGGTTATAACACTTTGTAACTGCTATCACAAAACATACCATTTATGGATTTTCCATTAAATATATTTAATTAAACATTTAATTATTTATAACACATTATAAAAAATATATAACATAAAGAAGAAACACCTTTATTTCGAACGAAAACTGATTTCAGAGTTATTTAATTTACAATATGTTACAAAATTGCCCCTAGGGCATACCCCTAACTCCATCAATCTCCCACTTGCACTTGGGGCCAATTATGGAATCTCAATCCCATCCCTTCAATTTATTTCTCGAGAACTGACCGAGCCAGGCCTTTAGTGAATGGATATGCTATGTTGTCCTTGGTATCTACCCTTTGAATCACAACTTCTTTCTTCTCAAGGAATTATCTAATCAGGTGGAACTTTCGAAGAATGTCTCATGACTTCTTGTGTGATCTGGTTCCTTTGCGACCTGTAACGCTGCATTGTTTTCACAAAACAATACAATAGAATTCTCAATATCAAGAATCACTCCGAGCTCACTCAAAAACTTGCACATCCAAACTGCCTCTTTTGCTGCTTCATTGAGGGCGATGTACTCGACCTTCATCGTGGAATCAGCAATTGTTTCTTGCTTGGAACTTTTTTAGCTAATAGATCCACCGTTTAGTGTAATGACATAACCAGACATTGATTTACTATCATCTATATCACTTTGAAGGCTCGAATCTATATACCCCTTCATAAGGAGGTCTCCATTCCCATATATGTGGAATAAGTCATTAGTATTTCTCAAATACTGAAGTATATTTTTTACAGTCGTCCAATGTTTTTCTTCGGGATTAGACTAGTATTGGCTTACGCATCCTAATGCGTATGCCACATCCGGTCTAGTATATAACATAGCATACATTATGGATCCTATAGCTGAAGCATAGGGAATCCTCTTCATCTGCTCTTTCTCCTCATCGGTATGAGGAGCGTCCTTTTTAGAAAGGCCGATTCCAGGTTGCGTTGGAACACTTCCACGCTTGGAATTCTCCATACTAAACCTTTTTAGTATGGTGTCTATGTACAGAGATTGGGACAATTCCAACAACCTCTTAGATCTATCTCTATAGATCTTTATACCAAGTATATAGGCTGCTTCTCCTAAATCCTTCATGGAGAAGTTTTTGGAAAGCCAAGCTTTCACTGATTGCAATAATGAAGTGTTATTGCCAACCAATAATAGATAATCGACATAGAGTACTAAGAAAATGATAGCGTTGCTCTGTTCCTTTCTGTATATGCATGCTTCCTCTATGTTCTGATAAAAACCAAACTGTTTGATTACTTTATCAAAACACTTGTTCCAACTCCTTGAAGCTTGTTTGAGTCCATAAATGGACTTTAACAACTTGCAAGCTTTGTCTTCACTCCCACTAACCATAAAACACTCTGACTGCGACATATAAACGGTTTCTTCTAAATCATCATATAGAAAAGCAGCCTTTACATCCATTTGCCATACTTCATAGTCATAAAATGCAGCAATGGCTAGCATAATCCGAATGGCTATGGGTGAAAAGGTTTCGTCATAATCAACACCTTGAATTTGACGAAATCTTTTCGCAACTAGTCTTGCATTATAAGTCTCCACTTTCCCACCTGCATTTAGTTTTTTCTTCAAAATCCATTTGCAACCGATGAGCTTTATCCCTTCAGGTATGTTCAACAAAGTCCAAACTTTGTTTTCGTACATGGAGTCCATTTCAGATTTCATAGCTCCAAGCCAGAGTGCAGAGTATTTACACTGCAATGCTTGTTGGAAAGTTAGAGGATTGTCATCATCTAAGACACAGTCCTCCTTTTCGCCATCCATGAGAAAACTGTAATATCTCTCTAATGCACGAGATTCCCTACTAGACCTTCTAATAGGTTGCGTGTTTTCGTGTACTGGTGAACTTGTTTCTCCCACTGTTTTGGCCTCAGTGTTAGTTTCTCAAATCTCATCCAAGTCTACAACTTCACTGTAATTTATTTTGACAGAAATTCCATTTCCAAAAACACAGTGTGTCGAGAAACAATGACCTTTTGTTCCTCGGTATTGTAGAATATATATCCCATCGAGTTTTTGGGATATCCTATAAACTTACATAGTACCGATCATGCCTCTGGTTTATTTGAACTAACATTCTTAATGTATGCCGGACAATCCCATACTTTCAAATATTTGAGTTGGGGTTTCTTACAACACCACATCTCATATGGTGTTTTGGGCATATATTTAGTGGGTGATAAGTTCAACATATATGCTGCAGTTTCTAGCGCATATCCCCAACATGACAGAGGTAACTCAGCCTTACTCATTATGGAACAAACCATATCTAGTAAGGTTCGATTCCTTCGCTTCGATGAACACCATTGTATTGCATAGCATAGGGTGGAGTAACTTGAGAGATAATCTCGTTATCTTTTAAGTATTGTTCGAAATCCTATCCAACATACTCACCCCCTCGATCTGATCGAAGTATTTTAATCTTACGGCCCGTTTGATTTTCTACTACATTTTTGTACTCAACAAACTTCTCATAGACGTCGGATTTGTTCTTCATAAGATATATATCCTAGTCTTGAGAAGTTGCTAGTGAAGGTAACAAAGTAAGAACTATTATCTTTGGTAATTATAGGCATTAGACCATATACATCACTATGTATCAGCCGTAAGAGTTCATCAACTCTTTCATTACTCCCATTGAAGGGGTGCTTGGTCATTTTACCTTTGAAACATGACTCATATGTTTCAAATGATTCAGAACCAAGTGAAGGAAGAAAACCTTCAGTTTTCAATTTGTGAATTTGTTTCTCACTGATATGACCTGGCCTACAGTGCCAAAGATAATTTTCATTTATATTGTTAGAAGATTAATTCACTAAACACACCTAACTAGTATTGATCATATAAATTCCATTTTCAAGAACACCAACACAGACCTTATTTCCATTCAAACTTATGTTCATAACACTGTTTACACAGTGAAATACATATCCAGTCTCAGACAATCTAGAAACAGGTACAATTTCACAAATAAAGTCTTTCACAAAATAGCAATTATTTAATACCAATACTACACCACTAGGCAAAACTAAATGATAGTCTCCTATTGTTGTTGCATCACAATGGATCCTTCGACAACTGGGATGCTCATTTCTCCTTTTTCCATGGGGGCTGGTTCCTAAGCCCTTGTAGCAACTTACATATATGAGTTTCAGATCTAATATCTAAAACCCAAGACATTCTATTAATTGCAAAACAATTTTGAATCATAAATATACCCAATGGAGCTGCAAAACCATTCTATTTCCTTTCCCTAACAATATTCAAGTACTCAAGACAGTTCCTTTTCCATTGACTTTTCTTGTGGCAGTGGTGATATTCACCCTTGCCATCAGTCTTCTTACTTTTCTTTTTCTTACCATCTCTTTTCCACTTCTTCGAACCTTTCAAAGATGATGCATTACCCTTCGCAGCTAGTACGACACCTTGATCCTCAAGATTTATATTTAGTTGGTTCATGTTGTAATTCAATATGAACGGTTCATACTGAGAAGTGAGAGAACCAAGGATCAAGTCTACTTGCATTTTGTTGCTAATCTCTATGTCTAGTTGTGCAAGTCTATCAATATAGCCTTTCATCATTAGAATGTAATCTTCCACTTTCCGTCCCTTGGTCATTTTGGTGTTAAACAATTTCTCTGAAAGTTCATAAGTTGTGAAATGAGACTGTTCACCAAAAAGACCTTTGAGACTATTAAACATCTCATGGAGACACATGTTCTCGTGTTGCCTTTTCAATGGTTTGTCTAAGGTAGACAACACGAAAACTTGGGCAATCTCTAGTTCGGATTGCCACTTTAAATAAGCAAGTCATTCTTCAAGGTTTGCATCATCAGCTGGTTCGGTTTTGGGTTCACATGTAACAAAAGTCCTAAGGCGCTCGTAACTTAATTCTATCTTAATTCATCTTAGCCAGTCTATATAGTTAGGTCCAGTGAGCTAGTCACTTTCAAAAAACAATGTTGGAGTTGACATTTTCTGCAAGTTTAAGTGGTAGATTATTAAGATAAATCATAGTAGATGTTCTTATAATTTTATTAAGGTCAAACTTTGTGTTTCATTTTACTAATAAGCTCCCACTAGTCTTTTATGTTTCGCTAAACCCTAAATTGAAACATAGAAGTCTTTTAACTTTACTAGTAGGTGTTAGGACTCGTTCGTCTTGGAATTATGACCTTGAGTTTGTTTAATAAGTCATAGCTCTACGGACGATGGATAACTCCTTATCAGTCGTACCATATACAACTCCTAACCCTTGGTGCCTTATCCATTTCACTTTGACCTTGAGTTTGCTCAACAAATCGAAATGAAATTATCCACTTGTACCTACCATATTGGGTATGGCCTAAGTATAGTGTATGTACTTTGAGTTTGCTCAACAAATACATATAGTTATCTTACCTCCTTTATTCAATATATTAATAATACTACACATAACATCCGTAGCTTGAGTTTGCTCAACAACTAAGGAGTATACAAGTAATTAATATATATATATATATATATATATATATGTTAGAGGGTAATATTAAATTGAGTGATATCGACTTATGAAATAATGTAATTTATGAACTACCCTCGTGATTCAAGTGTCGAACACATCAGAAATCACGATATATGTACGATTACGTATGTATTTATTTCTTAAGTCTATTATGGGTTTTCTTTTAGGTTCCACCTTCAGTTTATTTTGATTAAATCATATTTAGTTAATTTTATTGATTAACACTAATTATTTGACATTGATATAACATTTATATCCATTAATTATTATACATTATAACTATTATAGTATAACACATATATCATATACATGTGTAATTTAATTAATTAACGTTTTAATTTATTTATTTAATTAAACTATTTTAATTAAATTATATTATTTCAAACTTTAATTCATACATATACATATATATTTATGTTATTTTAAACAATTTAAAACAACATAACATATATCTCAATATATAATACATGCACATGTTCATTAATTAATTAACTTATTTAATTTACTTATTTTATTAATCTTATTAATAAATTTGAAATTTGAAATTAATGTGAATGAAAAATTATGTTATATTATAACATTTATAATAAACATATTTTATTTTAAATTCAACAATTAAATTTAAAATTATTTAAAAAAAATTAACTTTAATTTGATTATGAAAATTAGTCCAAGGCCCAATTCAAGTTGGGACTTTTCTATTAGGGGCAACCATTGGGCTCACTTCACCTTTGACTGGTAACCAGGTAGGATATAGTACTTGATTACCCAATTCCAACCCTAGACATTACCTTTCTAGACAGCGTACTAAGTGAGCAAGCTTAATTAGTTAGCCCTAATATGACTAATTTAGACCGCATAGGCTATTGGGCATTGATACCGTTGAAGGAACTGAGCCAGTCCGTAGCGGAAAGAAATGGATGAATTTAAAAAAAAATCCATTTTGGATCTTTTATGGGTCTACGAAGTCTAAATTTCATTTAGAAATTTTCTAAATTTGATTTAAATAAAATCATGTTTTTAATTTAAAATAGTTAAAGGGAAGTTTAAATAAATTTAATTTCAAATGTATAGTCTATCAAATACACCTAACATTTATTTATAATAGTTAATGTATAGGGAATGAAACCTTTCATTTCTTTCTCTAAAACAAGAATTAATGAAGAGCATTAATTGTATTAAATGGATAGAGAAACTTTTCGTTTTCTCTCCTTAATTTAAATTGATCGATTCATTAAATGTCATAAATTAATAATTTATTCATGGCAAGATTTATTACTATGTCTGTATGTATTCTAACTATAAAAATTGTAGTTTGAGATTTATTAATTTTTTTGTTTTATTCATTTATATAAGTATATATATATGTATCATATACATACATACATATACATACATATATATATATGTATGTATGTATATGTGTGTGTGTGTGTGCATGTGTAACATCATAATCCGTGAATGGTATAATGTGCCCGTATATAGATATGTTGGGATTTATATTACAAGGGACACATTAGCTCATTTTGTGTGTACTGTAATTTGTCCAAATAGGTACTTGTATAATATGTCAAAGAAAGATATAAATATATGTATATGAATATATATATATATAATTTAATAAAAAGGTTTCTGCCATAATAAATTAATATAAAATAATTATATGATAAAATTACCACTTTTATAATATAAGAAAATCTGAAAACACATTTTTGTTTTAAGATTAATTTATGGAATTGTCACGACCCGGATTTTTGACCTCCGAAAATCGACATAAATACGTTCACTGTATTATATGCCGAGCAATCGAACGTCGAAAACACCAGACCGTAAGGTTAAAGAAGAAAGAGGTAGAAGAAGAAAATAGGAAACAACATCAGAATCTCACAATCGCAGCGGAACAATATATAATATATAACAATCGACCTTTATACAAAAAGAAAATGTAACGATTGAAGATTTTCGACTTTCGAAAATCGACATTAATACATCCATTGTATCAACTGCCGAGCAATCGAATGCCGGAAAACCCAATTGTTATGGAGAAAAAGAAGAGGTAGAAGAAGACAGAAGAAAAAGGAAGAAGAAACAACAGAAAAACACCGAACAATATCAGAATCTCACATATCGCAGCGGAACAACATATAATAGGTAAATGAATAATCTTTAAATCAAAGAACTATATCATTTTATACATTACATCACATCAGAGTATACAACAACAATATACAACACAACTGGACAGTTATATAAACTTGTCCACATACAGAATACACAGTGGAATAAATAGTATCATATACAAATGCTACGTCTCGCCATCCAGCTCGCCACAGAGCTCCACAGCATCTCTTGAATCTAGAATGACCTGATAACCTGACTCTAGACTGCCCGTGTGGAAATTGGTGGGCACCCAGAGTTTAGGAAGGAAACAATAAACTCCAGGTCAGTCATGGTGACTGGTGTGAGAACTTAAAACAGTTATTATCTTTAAAACAACAATAATAAAGGAAGTGGAAAATATCCGCAATACTTTTGGAAAATGAAACTACCATAAGACCTCCCGCCACACACACAATGCAAACGCAGAATTGGAAGAGATTTCTTCTTATGATAGTCAAACATGCTTACTACACAAATCATTGGATTATTATTATTAGTGCATAGTGGAAAACATTTCGAAAATATAATATTAATCTTAGCCAGCATAGGTACCATTATACTATGCCTATTATAGCTGCCATATTAAATGGCAGGTTCTACAACTAATACCGTACAAAGTTCATATTGGAAATTGGATTGCCGACAAATGGTCAGGCTAAGGAACTTCCTATGCCACGTAGGAACGCCTCTGGCGGGATGCCCCGAGAGACAACCTGCTCTCTGCCAACACAAGGCCGGTTACCCCCTTCCCGAGTAGTAAACCTGAGATATGCCACCCCCGGTCCTTTGGGACCTTTATCCGAGCGCTCGTCACCAACACATCACACAGTAGTAAATATAGTGTGTCCACATGAGTAAGTATCCGGGCTCCATACCATGATACTACCCTTTTCTAGAAGGAATGGTCATACCCTAGGGGAGCTACCCCTGAAACCTTGCCGCATCTTTCCTGTTTCGACCATTACCGGTCTGTGAGGTCTGACGAATTCTCGTCCACAAAGCTGCGCTTTTTTCACAAAACCACGCTTTGATCATAAATGGTCAATAAATGATCATCACACAGCAACACTCAGCATGCCACATTACCAAATTGGGAGTATATCACTGATAAATTCCAACTACATAACCTCTGAGTTCGTACGTCTAAGAGAAGGGTGTTAAGCTAAGAGAATAAATTCTCCACCACCAAATAGAAATGTATTTGAAAGAAATCAGCTTTATATCTCAAAATGTAATGTTAAACATGTAACCATACAAGTCTGTTCCGGGTTCGAACAGAACCGAAGGCACTTCCGAAGAAGTCCTTGCAATTCGGGTATTCACAATCCCGATCGAACTTCCCATCACAAAGGAAATTTCTATACCGTAGCTAACGGTGCAGAGACAATCGATAGGTCATCCTATCATTTTCACAAATACATGGTCTTCAATACGATCCATATCGTCGTATCACTAATTCGGAATGGGTTATATGACACAAAGGTCTTTTCCCGGCTAACCCGAATAGTGAGCACAATATTTAAAACATATGGATATAGGGATTTCAATTAAGTCACAACTTATTACCAAAACCCTTTCCTTTAAATGGTTTAAACAAATTACCATTTTAAATCTTTAAACAAAAAGATTTACTTCACAAAGTTTACCAAGTTTCACAAAGATTCATTCACAGATTTCCAAATCAATTTCCATTTCAATTTGATTAACCCATTAAATCTTTAAATTAAGATTTAATTTATAGCTTTCAAAACTATTCACAATTCAAGTCTTTTATAATATAAAAGATACATCTTTTAATATCTTCTTTGATTTCAAAATAAAGTTTAATCATCTTCACAAAGGTTAATTCATAGTTTTTCTCAAACTATTTACAATTTCATTTCAACTTGAAATGTTTCAATACAAAATTGGAAATCTTTACTTTATAAAAGCTATTAGTATTTGAAAACAGATAGTTTTCGTTTTGGGAAAAAACTGGTTAAATTTACACAGGTTAAAGCTATTGAAGTATAAAACTTGAATTTAAATTTAAATTTCCAAAACCATATTTTTAAATATTTAAAAACCCATATAACACCTTTTACACTTATAAAATCTTTTAAACCAAAATTCCCAATTTATTGAATTCAATTTCAAAATATTGAATTCAAATTTTTAAATCAAATGATTTAAATTCCAATTTTTATTAAGTTATTTAAAATAACTTTTATTTCTGAAACTCATTTCAAAAACTTCCAATTCCAATTCCAAAACCATTTTGGACTCAAAAACTCAATTTTCCAAAATTGATAAAAATCTGTGACTTAACCGATTTCCACGTGAAATCCACATTTGTGTGTGTATTGTGTAGTCCATGGGTTTAACACAATAGTGCAACAATATTCAACCATCACAGATCAAATATAACAATATAATTGATAAGCGGTATAAACGATAACGCTTATCTTTCATTCACAAATCACAGATATATAAATATCACAGATAAACAATTCACAGATCACAACACAAATCAGGATATATCACAAAACATCAGATATCAGAGATGTCAAACAATTCAACATCCAATAAAATCCAAACATCCATAAGTAGGATTAATTAAATTATCTGATTAATTCAAATCAGATAAATTTCTATAAATAGATTTTACTAGTTATGGTAAATTAATAATCAATTCATTACAAATTGATTTTCAAATTTATTTCAAAACACCAAATAAATTCCATATTGATTTCCCAAATTCATTTCAAGACACCAAATAAATTTCCAAATATTTCCAAAAGGTTTATTTTCAATCACCAAAAATCAATTACCAAATGGATTTCTAAATTTATTTCCTTTTTAAAATAAATTCCTTTTTAAGATGATAAATTCCTTTATTTTCCAAACTATTCAAAAATCCAAATTTTAAATAAATTCTTCAATTTATAAATAATATTTTCAAAATCCATTTATTAAGTCTTTTAAAAAACCGCTTTTTAATTTATCCAATTATCAAAAATAAATTTTTCGATAAATTTTCAACTTGAATTTCAAAAATCCAATTTTTATTATTTTCGGTATCCAACGATACCAAAAATATATTCGGCTAAATTTTAGCCTTCCACAATTTCAATCCACAAATATAATCACACGGCGATTATAAATAATCAACACACAACATTGAAATAAATTCAAATGTTTGAGGAATCCAGTTGGATCCCTCCAACCTATTTCCCTGCATCCACAGATGTTAGCACAATACCAATTCCACTTCGAAGTAAAATATCGCGGTATATGGGATTTATAAATAATATCCGCTATTATGCGGCGCAATAGGGTCTCATCCGCTATATAATGCGGAAAATCAACTCCAAATACATATATAATACCAATTCCACTTCATGGTGGAATTACCGCGGTATATGTTTTTAATAAATAACCTCCGCTATTATACGGCGTATAGGGTCTATTTCAACACAATAGATAACAATTTATCATCCAAACACACAATCAACACAATCAAGCAATTTTAAATCTAACTATTTAAAATTTAAATCGAAACAAATATTCGATTGAGTGAGAAGTTCTCACCTTGCTTTTAATAACGGCTGTAGTATTTTATTTCAAATAAAATTAAACGCACGTTTAATTTTACTCAAAATTTTCACTGTCTCCAATCGACTCCAAACCAGCTCCATTGCGTAGTGCTCGTCAATACGGTTCCAACGCAAAAAGTTTCGTCAAAATCCAACCTCGTATGACAAAGTTATGGTATTTTGAAGTTAATACGAATTTCATATACAATTATTTTCAATTTCTTTCTTTTTATTTTATTTTATAACCTCATCAAAATCTGGCCGTTGCTTTTTGAACAAGAGATCCAGACCGCGCATATAAGCTTCTTCCCCAGGCTAAAAAAGACGCACGACAAACCCAATAGCCGCCCATCAACCCTAATATCGCAACCACCCTCGTCGATTTCGAAGACGATCGGCCTACGCCATTCGAACCACCATAGCGAGCTCCACCAACGGCCACCATATCACAAAGCTCGGTCACATGTGTACATTGGAAAGCATGTGCAAATAAGGGGAGAACGCGAGCAATTTTCTTCCTCCACAGCGCGTTTTACGATGAACCAACCGTATGGATTTAAAGATCTCATCTTCTTCTTCGATGTTGTAGTTGGAGATTTCTCGAATCGTTCGATGGATTCGAAGAAAAATGAAGAGGAAGTTTCGAAAATTCTGGCCACTGAATTATTAGGGCCGGCTGAAGCTTTAGAACTAGGGTTTGTGAAAAAACAGAATAATGAAGTCCTTTTATAGAAAATGGCCAAAACACTATTCATCGAAAAATTTTCGAACTCCAAACGAAGCGTGCCGGCTGGCGTTTCTAAGGTTTTACCCGCGTTCCGAACATAATGGAACGTGTTTTGGGAGCTAATTCGGTCATATGTGCGAGTTACGGAAATAAACGATCAAATTTAAATCAAATCGATTTAAAACGATTTCTATGCATTTTGGCTCGCCCCGGACAAACCGTAAATCCGATTGACACGAAATTTGAAATCTAACAATAATTTCACATTACGGATCTAATGAAACTAGTTTCGTCAAAATCCGAGACTGTTTAAAAAATGACTATTTTCACTCGTCAATTAAATATTAAAATATTCAATTTTCACAAATTAACTTTTAATTCAAATTTAAAAGTTCACAAACATCATTCTAACCCCAATATGATTTAATATAACTTTATAAATCATTTTTAATCACATTAAACCCAATTTCCAATTATTTCTGGAATTTCAAATATTAAATTGTCGATTTAATTATACAATTAAATCTCTATATCCGAATTTTAATTTATTCGTCTTACAAATCTTACTTGTTAATATTTAAAATTAATTAAATATATGGATTTCAAATGATAGAAATTCTGGCTTGTTACAAACTTCCCCCCTTAAAAGAATTTCGTCCTCGAAATTGCAAAGTAAGAAAAATGCCCCAAATTCATTAACTTTTCAAACAATTCATTCAAATTAGATTTCAAAACCACTTAAGTGTACAACTTCCCCAAAATCCAATAGTTAAACTCTTTCAAAAACTTTACTAAGTTTTTCAAATCTATACTTAGTTATACTTTTCAAAACAACTATATCGTTTAACTTTTAACTCCAAATCCAAAATTTAATTTTCACAAATTTTCCAAAATCTCCCTAAATTTTCTAACGCCTTAAATTTTCAGAAAAATTCGCCAGCGTCTCCTTTGCGCGGTTCGATCGTAGTAGGATCACAATAGACATAAATATATATACATCGACCCACATGGTCGGAAAAGCAGAAAAACAGTTCATATTTCCTATTTTTATTGCGTAGGCGTGCCTTTTAGCATTTTTAAGCAAAGCAATTATTTATTTAGCATTTTAGCGCGACCCAACCAGCCGAACGGCATCCACGGCACCTGTACTTACTCAATTTAAACACGTAAGTGACATATATATAAAGTTATTAACAATTTACTCTTTTAAACAACTACAACATATGCATATTAAAAGAAATGCATACTAAACAAGGTTTATAAGCAACTTATATGATTTCGACATTACTTGTAATTGTTTACAACCAATTTATATACAACGATATTCAATTATTCATTTTCAATTAGTTTACATTCACTAATTTAAATTCAAGTTGATTCACTTTCAATTTAAATTCCATCACATAGCTTTCAATTTTTATCAATTCAATTTCATTAATACTTAATGAATTATATACAATCAACTAACAACCATCTAACAATCAAATCATAACCAACATAACCAAATTATTAAATTTACATTCAATTTGGTTCAACACTTTTAATTTCAATTTGTTTAATATTAGGTTGACTTCCATTCAATTTCCAATTTATTAGCTTTAATTAATTAACACTTACATCCATTATTCCACATCAATTCATTTACATTGGATTGATTAACATTCAATTCATTCATTAATTCAATTGCTAATTCATTTTACAAATAAAGTTGAATTCCATTTATATAACTCAAGTTCACATTCATTTAATTCACTTTATTATTTACTTCGATATCCAAAAATCAATTTCATTCAACATCACTTAAGTTATATTCCAATTAAACATCATTTGTTTAACTTCACTTAAATTTCCACTATGCAACTTAAGTTCGTTGCTAATTTAACTCAAATTCAATTTTATTAAACTTTTACTTAAGTCAAATTCATTACTTAATCAAAATCAAATTATATTTTGCTTAACAAAACTTGTTTAACCATTTTATCATTTGGTTTCACTTACATCTTCTCATTTTATAAGTCACACAACTTATTTATTTAACTTCCAAATCATATTATAAGTTCAAAACTCATTTCACTTATATTCATCAATTTCAACTTGGATTTTAATTTCAAATTTGTTTATCACAACAAAACTTCAATTTTCAATTAACTATGGTAGCAAATCCATCACACAGAAACTCGAAAATGATACTGATGATGCTGCAGTCATCACCCTTATTATTTCCCAGCGACAGTAGTGAATTCAGTGCTCAATATTCTTTCAAAATTTCCTTTTATTTATAAATCACATTTATAAATCTTTTTCTCATATAATTTCACTATTTAACTTTACTTATACAAGATTATTTCACAATTGCAAATCATATTAATTATAATTCCATACTTATAAAATTATTACTTATACAATTATTCTTTTTACAATTGTTGTTTTTATATAAATTATTCAAACAACTTTCATTAATTTATATATATTCTTACATTTTTAACAACCAAACAATCAATTTATATGCACTTTAATAATTTTGAAAAATTATTTCCTTTATATGTAAAATAATACCAAGGTAAAATTATTTCATTTACCCAATTTAAATGATACTATGTCGACTTGCCTCGTTTAAGTGTTTAGAAACCCCTATCGATAATATGGTGTCCCACATACTGACCAGAATTCATAAACAGCTCAACGGATAAGCAAACACAATATAAAACAATTTCATATTCACTAACAAATACGCACTCGTATCTATTATTACACTCACACTCATTCTAGAGTACTACTGACTCTATCTCTAATGAGTAATTCCCAACAGAACCATGGTTATCGCTTAACCATATGCTCTGATACCAAATGTAACGATTGAAGATTTTCGACTTCCGAAAATCAACATTAATACGTCCACTGTATCAACTGCCGAGCAATCGAATGCCGGAAAACCCAATTGTTATGGAGAAAAAGAAGAGGTAGAAGAAGACAGAAGAAAAAGGAAGAAGAAACAACAGAAAAACACTGAACAATATCAGAATCTCACATATCGCAGCGGAACAACATATAATAGGTAAATGAATAATCTTTAAATCAAAGAACTATATCATTTTATACATTACATCACATCAGAGTTTACAACAACAATATACAACACAACTGGACAGTTATATAAACTTGTCCTCATACAGAATACACAGCGGAATAAATAGTATCATATACAAATGCTACGTCTCGCCATCCAGCTCGCCATAGAGCTCCACAGCATCTCCTGAATCCAGAATGACTTGATAACCTGACTCTAGATTGCCCGTGTGGAAATTGGTGGGCACCCAGAGTTTAGGAAGGAAACAATAAACTCCAGGTCAGCCACGGTGACTGGTGTGAGAACTTAAAATAGTTATTATCTTTAAAACAACAACAACAAAGGAAGTGTAAAATATCCGCAATGCTTTTGGAAAATGAAACTACCATAAGACCTCCCGCCACACACACAATGCAAACGCAGAATTGGAGGAGATTTCTTCTTATGATAGTCAAACATGCTTACTACGCAAATCATTGGATTATTATTATTAGTGCATAGTGGAAAACATTTCGAAAATATAATATTAATCTTAGCCAGCATAGGTACCATTATACTATGCCTACTATAACTGCCACATTAAATGGCAGGTTCTACAACTAATACCGTACAAGGTTCGTATTGGAAATTGGATTGCCGACAAATGGTCAGGCTAAGGAACTTCCTATGCCATGTAGGAACGCCTCTAGCGGGATGCCCCGAGAGACAACCTGCTCTTTGCCAACACAAGGCCGGTTACCCCCTTCCCGGGTAGTAAACCTGAGATATGCCACCCCCGGTCCTTTGGGACCTTTATCCGAGCGCTCGTCACCAACACATCACACAGTAGTAAATATAGTGTGTCCACATGAGTAAGTATCTAGGCTCCATACCATGATACTACCCTTTTCCAGAAGGAATGGTCATACCCTAGGGGAGCTACCCCTGAAACCTTGCCGCATCTTTCATGTTTCGACCATTACCGGTCTGTGAGGTCTGACGAAGTCTCGTCCACAAAGCTGCGCTTTTTCCCAAAGCCACGCTTTGATCACAAATGATCAATAAATGATCATCACACAGCAACACTCAGCATGCCACATTACCAAATTGGGAGTATATCACTGATAAATTCCAACTACATAACCTCTGAGCTCGTATGTCTCAGAGAAGGGTGTTAAGCTAAGAGAATAAATTCTCCGCCACCAAACAGAAATGTATTTGAAAGAAATCAGCTTTATATCTCAAAATGTAATGTCAGACATGTAACCATACAAGTCTGTTCCGGGTTTGAACAGAACCAAAGGCACTTCCGAAGAAGTCCTTGCAATCCGGGTATTCACAATCCCGATCGAACTTCCCATCATAAAGGAAATCTCTATACCGTAGCTAACGGTGCAGAGACAATCGATAGGTCATCCTATCGTTTTCACAAATACCCGGTCTTCACCACCGGTCTTCAATACGATCCATATCGTCATATCACTAATTCGGAATGGGTTATATGACACAAAGGTCTTTTCCCGGCTAACCCTAATAGTGAGCACAATATTTAAAACATATGGATATAGGGATTTCAATTAAGTCACAACTTATTACCCTAACCATTTCCTTTAAATGGTTTAAACAAATTACCATTTTAAATCTTTAAACAAAAAGATTTACTTCACAAAGTTTACCCAGTTTCACAAAGATTCATTCGTAGATTTCCAAATCAATTTCCATTTCAATTTGATTAACCCATTAAATCTTTAAATTAAGATTCAATTTATAGCTTTCAAAACTATTCACAATTCAAGTCTTTTATAATATAAAAGATACATCTTTTAAAATCTTCTTTGATTTCAAAATAAAGTTTAATCATCTTCACAAAGGTTAATTCATAGTTTTTCTCAAACTATTTACACTTTCATTTCAACTTGAAATGTTTCAATACAAAATTGGAAATCTTTACTTTATAAAAGCTATTAGTATTTGAAAACAGATAGTTTTCGTTTTGGGAAAAAACTGGTTACATTTACACAGGTTAAATCTATTCAAGTATAAAACTTGAATTTAAATTTAAATTTCCAAAACCATATTTTTAAATAGTTAAAAACCCATATAACACCTTTTACACTTATAAAATCTTTTAAACCAAAATTCCCAATTTATTGAATTCAATTTCAAAATATTGAATTCAAAATTTTAAATCAAATGATTTAAATTCCAATTTTTATTAAGTTATTTAAAATAACTTTTATTTCTGAAACTCATTTCAAAAACTTCCAATTCCAATTCCAAAACCATTTTGGACTCAAAAACTCAATTTTCCAAAATTGATAAAAATCTGTGACTTAACCGATTTCCACGTGAAATCCACATTTGTGTGTGTATTGTGTAGTCCACGGGTTTAACACAATAGTGCAACAACATTCAACCATCATAGATCAAATATAATAATATAATTGATAAGCGGTATAAACGATAACGCTTATCTTTCATTCACAGATCACATATATATAAATATCACAGATAAACAATTCACAGATCACAACACAAATCAGGATATATCACAAAACATCACATATCAAAGATGTCAAACAATTCAACATCCAATAAAATCTAAACATCCATAAGTAGGATTAATTAAATTATCTGATTAATTCAAATCAGATAAATTTCTATAAATAGATTTTACTAGTTATGGTAAATTAATAATCAATTCATTACAAATTGATTTTCAAATTTATTTCAAAACACCAAATAAATTCCATATTGATTTCCCAAATTCATTTCAAGACACCAAATAAATTTCCAAATATTTCCAAAAGGTTTATTTTCAATCACCAAAAATCAATTACCAAATGGATTTCTAAATTTATTTCCTTTTTAAAATAAATTCCTTTTTAAGATGATAAATTCCTTTATTTTCCAAACTATTCAAAAATCCAAATTTTAAATAAATTCTTCAATTTATAAATAATATTTCCGAAATCCATTTATTAAGTCTTTTTAAAAACCCCTTTTTAATTTATCCAATTATCAAAAATAAATTTTTCGATAAATTTTCAACTTGAATTTCAAAAATCCAATTTTTATTCATTTTCGGTATGCAACGATACCAAAAATATATTCGGCTAAATTTTAGCCTTCCACAATTTCAATCCACAAATATAATCACACGGCGATTATAAATAATCAACACACAACATTGAAATAAATTCAAATATTTGAGGAATCCAGTTGGATCCCTCCAACCTGTTTCCCTGCATCCACAGATGTTAGCACAATACCAATTCCACTTCGAAGTGAAATATCGCGGTATATGGGATTTATAAATATTATCCGCTATTATGCGGCGCAATAGGGTCTCATCCGCTATATAATGCAGGAAATCAACTCCAAATAAATATATAATACCAATTCCACTTAACGGTGGAATTATCGCGGTATATGTTTTTAATAAATAACCTCCGCTATTATACGGCGTATAGGGTCTATTACAACACAATAGATAACAATTTATCATCCAAACACACAATCAAGCAATTTTAAATCTAACTATTTAAAATTTAAATCGAAATAAATATTCGATTGAGTGAGAAGTTCACCTTGCTTTTAATAACGGTTGTAGTATTTTATTTCAAATAAAATTAAACGCACGTTTAATTTTACTCAAAATTTTCACTGTCTCCAATCGACTCCAAACCAGCTCCATTGCGTAGTGCTCATCAATACGGTTCCAACGCAAAAAGTTTCGTCAAAATCCAACCTCGTATGACAAAGTTATGGTATTTTGAAGTTAATATGAATTTCATATACAATTATTTTCAATTTCTTTTTTTTTTCTTTTTTTATTTTATAACCTCATCAAAATCTGGCCGTTGCTTTTTGAACAAGAGATCCAGGCCGCGCATATAAGCTTCTTCCCCAGGCTAAAAAAGACGCACGACAAACCCAATACCGCCCATCAACCCTAATATCGCAACCACCCTCGTCGATTTCGAAGACGATCGGCCTACTCCATTCGAACCACCATAGCGAGCTCCACCAACGACCACCATATCACGAAGCTCGGTCGCGTGTGTACATTGGAAAGCGTGCGCAAATAAGGGGAGAACGCGAGCAATTTTCTTCCTCCACAATGCGTTTTACGATGAACCAACCGTATGGATTTAAAGATCTCATCTTTTTCTTCGATGTTGTGGTTGGAGATTTCTCGAATCGTTCGATGGATTGGAAGAAAAATGAAGAGGAAGTTTCGAAAATTCTGGCCATTGAATTATTAGGGCCGGCTGAAGATTTAGAACTAGGTTTTGTGAAAAAACAGAATAATGAAGTCCTTTTATAGAAAATGGCCAAAACACTATTCATCGAAAATTTTCCGAACTCCAAACGAAGCGTGCCGGCTGGCGTTTCTAAGGTTTTACCCACGTTCTGAACACAATGGAATGTGTTTCGGGAGCTAATTCGGTCATATGTGCGATTTAAGGAAATAAACGATCAAATTTAAATCAAATCGATTTAAAACGATTTCTATGCGTTTTGGCTCGCCCCGGACAAACTGTAAATCCGATTGACACGAAATTTGAAATCTTACAATAATTTCACATTACGGATCTGATGAAACTAGTTTCGTCGAAATCCTAGATTATTTGAAAAATGACTATTTTCACTCGTCAATTAAATATTAAAATATTCAATTTTCACAAATTAACTTTTAATTCAAATTTAAAAGTTCACAAACATCATTCTAACCCCAATATGATTTAATATAACTTTATAAATCATTTTTAATCACATTAAACCCAATTTCCAATTATTTCTGGAATTTCAAATATTAAATTGTCGATTTAATTATACAATTAAATCTCTATATCCGAATTTTAATTTATTCGTCTTACAAATCTTACTTGTTAATATTTAAAATTAATTAAATATACGGATTTCAAATGACAGAAATTATGGGTCGTTACAGAACATCTACTGTTTTATATAATACATCATCAGAGTACAACACAATCCATAGCACACAACTGGACAGTTAAAATAACTTGTCCTCACAAACTATCTATACAGTTACCTTGCACAGTGGGATACACATCAAGTACGAGATATATGTCTCCGTCATTCAGCTCGTCTCCTGAGCTCCATAGCATCCTATCATGTATCTGTAATATTCGATCTGACCCGAGCATTATAATTAAATAACACTTGAGTCAGTCTGGAAAACCAGCGTGAGAAAACACACTCAATTGAATTATTAAAGTTTTCAAAAATCCTTTGAAATCAAAGGTATCTCGTAAGACCACACCATAAATAAACATGACGGGTTTTTACCTTACGATAACCAAAACATTTTATATCAAAATCCTCTAATATTATCATAGTGTCTAAGTACAAATACTTATTCAAATAGCCGAAATTGTTACATTCATTAAATTCCAGCATAATAAGTATACAAACAAGTCCTAAGGCACTTATTGGAGATTGGGTTTCCATACAATGGCAGGGCTACTGGGGTACCGCCCATCACAATACCTGGCCTAGATCAGAGTACCGAGGATCACGCCCGATCCCCTACAACACAAGACCGGAGCTACCCCTTACTGGATAGTCCGAATAAGATCACCCCGCGGTTGGGATCAGCAACCACCCACTAAGCCGAATAAAAAGGGACATCTAGACAGGGATGACCTTACCCTAATTGGGTGCTACCCACTTAGCCTTGCTACACCTCCCCTGTTTTAGCTATTCCCGGTTGATGAGGCTTGAGGCTATGCGTTACCTTTTTAGCACACATTCACTTAGAATGCTCATCGTCCTCCAATGACAATGGTCTGATAGCATTTATCCATACAAGTTGCCTTGGGTCTGGACAAACCGAATCACCATCTTCATCATCTTCATAGTATTCATTCGCTACGTTCAAACCGGATCGAAGTGGTTTTCGGATAATTAAATACGATCCCGGTCTCTTCGAAACGATCAGCGCATTGGCCAATATTGATAGTCGGTTATTTAACTATCAAATTTAACAATCATCCAACCAATTGTTTTATTTCCACTGAAAAGCACCAAGTCTTACTAATTTAGATTTAAATAATTTAAATCACTTTACCGAAAATTTACACTTAAGCATTTAAAATAAAACTACTTAAAAGACTTTATTCAAAATAATAGTTATGAAATTCCATAATAATTTCCAAGTAAAACCTTGGCAAAACTACCTTTAAATAAAAGTTATTTACATAAAGTATAAATATTTAGTAACTATCTTTTAAATCATAATACTAGTTAAACCTTTAAAATAATCGCTACTATAACTAACTTAATAAATATTTACCTTTAAAATTTTAAAACAATTTAAATAATAAATTTTCTCTAGAAACATTCCTTTAAAACAACTTTAAACTTTTAATTTATACTTAAAAATCTTCTTCGAAAATATACTTGGCTCTTCAGGAAATACACTTTCCATTTCAACATAACCCGTCTAATCATTTATAAATCCCTTCTCGATTTATTCCAATTTAATTTACGTCCCAATCCCATAAATTTTCTTTTCCACACTTTTAAAAATAAAACCACCTTTTATTTTTGAAACAAATTATCATTCTTATAAATTCCCACCGTGAATTTATAAATCCAAATTATCCACTGATAAATATTCTCTTTATTTATAAACCCCATTTATAAATTCCATAATATCATTCTCCTTTTAATTACTGTTTTCAAAACACTTAATCGATTTTAAAATCGACTCTCTGAATTAAATTCCCTTCAAAATTTATTCTCAGCTTATCCAAATCAATTCCAAAATCCATTAATTCCAGATTCACTTCTTAATTATGATTTAAAACCTTATTTAAATCTGAAATACCAATTCTCACACTTTACTTCAAAATTCTCCTTTTCATTTCTTCCCAACATTTTAAATCTTGAATTTAAAATAATAATATTACTTAAGTCCATATTTTTAAAATCCTTCAATTCTTTAAAAATATCGCTTAAGTTCTCAAAACCCCTTTATTTCCATTTATTTAAAATCTCTATTTTTTTCCGTATTCGAAATTATTTAGTAGGATTTAAAATCAAACTTTTTATTCTTTCCAAAATTCACTATAATTCTTTTACTTAAAATTCCCTCTTTTATTTTTCCTTTAAACATCCAATCTTTATATTATTTTTTTGATATCTTAAAACACCAAAATATATTCAGCAAACCATATCATTCAATGATTTTCAATTTTTAAATATAATCTATTACAGATTATCAAATAAATCATATAACTGAATATGAAAATAAATTAAACAGTTTTGAGGAATCCAGTTGGATCCCTCCAACATGTTTCCCTGCATCCACAGATGTTAGCACAATATAAAAATATCAATCCCACTTCGAGGAGGATATCGCGGTATAAGGGTCATCCGCTATTATGCGGGGTGCATAGGGTCTCATCCGCTATATAATGTGCAAATATCAATCACTCCAATATATATATACTACTATATATAATATCACATCCAAACTGATAATAAATTATCAATTTAATCAATCAACCAATAATTTAAATTTTAACTATTTAAATTCTCCAACAATCCAATTTGAGTGAGATTAACTCACCTTTGCCCTTTAATTTGCAATCCGATCCAAACCGGCTATTTCCTTCACGATTTTGGACCTTGTACAAACATTGTATGGTTTATTAATATTTGAACTAAACGAAAAATAAATTACCATTTATTAATTTAATTAAATAAATTTTCCTTTAATAAATAATTTTTAGTTGCTAAAGTAATTAAATAAACCAGTTAAACAAATTTATTACCTTAATACATTGTTTTTTTTAAATAAATTAGTAAATTTAAAATTTGTATATGTATACTTGTTTTATTTTTGAAACTACAAATATATATTTATAAATAGTCTATGGAGATTTCAAAATCTGATTTTATATAAATTCTTCAAACCCTAAAAAATTCGTATCTTTATCCCAAAATCCTATATATTTTTAAATTGAAACCTGTATGTGCATTTATATATATATATATATTCTGTTTACTGTTATTATACTTACCCATCTGAATTTTTAATTAAACTCTATTCAAATTTACAACAGGTTGATATATATATTATCTGTTTTTTTTCTAATCTACATATATATATATATACATTTAAATTAAATTAAAAACCAAAAACAGATATACCTCACTGCAACTGTTACATCGATTCCACCCTACCACCGATCAGCCATCACCACCGATCGCACGCGCATCTCCTCTAGGAACCCTAGCTCACTTCGTCGCTCCAGAATCTCGTGCTCGCGCACGCGAATTCCAGCACCCCTTCCCAAGTTGATCGACCACGCAATTGCCTCTGATGTACTCGCCAAAGCCTTCCCTTCCCGCTTGCGCTTGATGACGAAGCAGTGTATCGCGATGAAACCAAGCCCCAACCGATCGCGGTGCTTCCCCAATCGTAAGCCGCCACAAGCCTGCGTCGCTTCTCGTACTCGCATGCCCTAAGACCCCTAGCTTTCCTCGATTTAATCGAGTACTGAAACCTCTCTCTCTCTTTTTTATACACATACAGATTTGATTTCAATGTCTGAGAGGAAGAAAGAAGGGAGGCTTCGATAAAGTTGAATTGCTTGGCCATTTATTTTCGAAGCAGCTATATTCTTTATTATTATTTTTTCTGCTTTGCGTGATTTTAAAAGAAATGGGGGGAGACAGGAGGAGACGTTGGCGTGTTTGAAGGGATTTGCTATAGTGATTTCGATGGGAAAGAAAAAGTGCTGATGTGAATATATCTGACCGATCAAACGTTATGTATATATATGTTATATTTAAATTTAAATCGTCTCGAAATCGTAACTCAAAATTTTGACTTCCTATCGAGGCGTGCCGCTAGGCGTTTTTAATGTTAAACCCCTATTCCGAACGCAATGGAAAAGGTTTCGAGTCCTAATTCGATCGTATAGAGAAAATAGCTTTTTTGGACCCTAGTCATTATTAAATTTTCGATTTAAATTTCAGTGCGTTTATCTACCGTACGATCACACGACTACTCCAAACGCTTCAAAAATTAAAATCCGATAATAATACACTATTATGGATCCAATGGAACTGGTTTCGTCGAATTCCGAGACTGTGTCCGGAAGGCTATTTTTAAATATCAATTTAAACGATATATTTTTAAAACCGAACAAACCACTTTTAATTTCAATTTAAAAAGTTCTATCACCTTCCATGTTATTAATATAAATTTTATAAGCCTTCAAATTATTTTTAACATGTTTAAAACTTAAGGTTTCATACTTTACCCAAATTCCAATTATTAAATTCAAAAATTTAATTATCCAACAAATAGAGATATTTGAAATTTCAGTTAAAAATTTCTTTTAAATATTTAAAATCAATTAAATATTCCAATTTCAAATATCCAAAAATTCCAGGTCGTTACATTTCTCCCCCTTAAAAGAATTTCGTCCCTGAAATTACTAGTTAAGAAGAATGGTCCATATCCCATTACTATTTTCCCAAAACCAAACAGTTTTTAACAACTCCCCAAAGAAATCTTTTTATTAAAGATGCCTATCACTCTTACTAACTTTCCAAACTCATCCATCTATTCCAATTAATATTATTTACTCAATAATCCAAATTTATAATTTAAATCCAAATTTAAATTATAAAAAAATTCTTAAAATTTTTCTAACTCCTTAAATTTTCGAAAAATTTCGCCAGCTTCTCCTTTGCGCGGCTAGATCGGAACAACTACAAAATGCCTCTACGGGCCCCAAATTTCAAAAGGAAACAAAAGCCAAGTGGCTAGATCAGAAAATCATCAAATTTCATATGCCAATTTAAATACATACATTTTTGTCGGGCAATTCAAATTTTATCTTCTGAAATCAAAAACATCAATTTATCCTTTGCTTTTAAATACCTTCACCTTACTTAGCAATAATACCCAATCATAGAGTTCAAAATCATTTTATCCATTTCTTTACAATACTTTCAACATTTGCTTCACTTAAGCCTGTACGATGTACCTATACCATCCGTACGCAATAACAAATCTGATCGCTCACTCGATCACACAATTTCACTTTCGAACTAGTATCGTCCACCCGACTCTCTAGTGCGGACTCAGATCTGGTTTCTTGATCAGAAACCGCCATTCTCCCTGCATAGCCATATACTATGATAGAGAATTTCCAGAATCAATCAAAAATCCATATACAGGGTTCACCGTCGAAAATCGAGTGAAAAATCCCAACTCGGATCGATATAAATATCTCAAAATTCTATGCTCGAATCTGAATCAAATCGCTATGCGAATAAAATAATATACGTACATCCTACGTATTTATCTCAATTGATTATTAGCTATATCAATTTTCTTTTATTCACATTTATTTTGATTTCTATTGACTTATCCAAAATTTTCTTTTCAACCAAGTTTTATTAAATCCTCCTTCAAATACTACTTAGTATATTTCTCAATTCCCAATTTACTTAAGAATTTCACCCTTTACTTTTCTTAAGTTTAATATAAATATTTTATATACTTCTTATATTTATTTTCACTTTATCACTTAAGCCTTTATGTCCACTTTTATTAGACTTACATTTCAATTCCCTTTGAATTCAATTTATCTTTCATTTTTAAATATTGAATTCTATTACCCATATCCCAACCCATATTTACTTTCCTAGTTACTGTAATTAGTTCCATCTCTAATTCATTCCCAATCAATTTCAAAATTTTCTAATCTGTGCAACTTACAAATTTAATTAATCACTTCATTTCCAAATTTAATTTCAATTCTCAAATACAAGTTTATTTCCAAACCTTTTATTTTATTTAGCCCCTTCGAACTAATTTTCTGATTTCACTTTACTTACACAATTTAAATTAAATATCATTCCAATCCAATTTCAGTTCATTTGCTTACCCATTTAAATCTATTAGTTTACACATTAACAAATTTATTTCAAACTTAATAAATTTTATTTCAATGACCATTTCATTTAATTTAGTTAGACTCATTTCCTCAAAATTCACTTAATTCAATTACCTTCCAATTAAGTTCAAATTTTAAACTTCTATAAGTTTTCCAACTTATTAACACTCCATTCACTAATCTCTTCCAATTCACTTCAATTATTTGGCTTACTTTTCTAACTTATTTCGTTTTCACACTTACTTTTAATTTAACTCTTCTTAAGTTAAATTTTATTCTTCCGATTTCAAATTTTCAATTCCAATAATCATTTTTAATTCACTCTCCAGAGTTTTTTTTAAACAATTACTTAAGCATTTCAAAAATCATTTTTGAAATCAATTGTATCCCAAAACCCTTTGGTATATCGGATTATTCCTTTAAATTTCAAAATCAAAACGGTTTTACCAAACCAAGGCTTCAATTCACAACATTCAGGTAGCAATTTCTCCCTTGGAAACTGGAAAATGAATATCGCTGATGCTGCAGTCATCACCGAAATTATTTTCCAGCGACCGAAGCGGGTTTAGTGCTTTTACTTCTTTTAAAACATTTCAAATATTTTTAAATTCCAAATCCCACCAGATTTCATATCCAATTCAAAATATTTCCGAATAATATCACTATTATTCCTCCAAAACCCTTGAAAATCATTTTCAAACTCAAAGGAAATTAAATTTCCCAAATTTTCAAATTCGAAATCCTTTCAATCTATATTCAAACATTACCCTGGAATTTTATCTCATTTCAAATTATAAATCCCATTTATAACTCACATTTACAAATTTCATTTTGTTATATGGATCAATTTCCTTAACTTTTTGGTTATAACATTAATTTTTTATTTTAATTTCTACACAACAATGATAATAGTTTAATATTATCATTCCCTAACAACCAAGCAACCATATACTATAATAATTTACAAAAATTACTTCTTTTATATACGAAAATAATTTTAGGCAAAATTATTTCATTTACCCCATTTTAAAACAATACTATGTCGAGTTATTCTATTCAAGTGTTTAGAGATCCCTATCAATAACGTTAATTACTCGTATTAACCAGAATCCATAAGCCACACAACAAACCAATCAACACAATATAAAACAATTTTATATTCACTAACAAATACGCGCTCATATCTATTAATACACTCAAACTCATTCTAGAGTACTACTACCTCTATCTCTAATGAGTAATCCCCACCAGAGCCAAGATTCTCGCTTAACCTTCAGCTTTGATACCACAATGTCACGACCCGGATTTTCGACCTTCGAAAATTGACATAAATACGTCCACTGTATTACATGCCGAGCAATCGAACGCTGGAAACACCAGACCGTAAGGGTTAAAGAAGAAAGAGGTAGAAGAAGAAAATAGGAAACAACATCAGAATCTCACAATTGCAGCGGAACTAAATATAATATATAACAACTGACCTTTATACAAAAAGAACATCTACTGTTTTATGTAATACATCATCAGAGTACAACACAATCCATAGCACACAACTGGACAGTTAAAATAACTTGTCCTCACAAACTATCTATACAGTTACACTGCACAGCGGGATACACATCAAGTACGAGATATATGTCTCCGTCATTCAACTCGTCTCCTGAGCTCCATAGCATCCTATCATGTATCTGTAATATTCGATCTGACCCGAGCATTATAATAAAATAACACCTGAGTCAGTCTGAAAAACCAGCGTGAGAAAACACACTCAATTGAATTATTAAAGTTTTCAAAAATCCTTTGAAATCAAGGTATCTCGTAAGACCACGCCATAAATAAACATGTCGGGTTTTTACCATACGATAACCAAAACATTTTATATCAAAATCCTCTGATGTTATAATAGTGTCAAAGCACAAATACTTATTCAAATAGCCGAAATTGTTACATTAATTAAATTCCAGCATAATAAGTATACAAACAAGTCCGAAGGCACTTATTGGAGATTGGGTTTTGTGACGCCCCACCTCTATACCCACGCTAGCCAAGGACACTATGGGGTAATGCCGTCAACTAGCATGGAGAATAAGGCTGTTGAGGAGCGACCATCTGTATAATTGCTTTGTGCGAGTACCGATATGCCAGATAAAAAATATAACTTTTCATCTCAAGAGGAAATCCGACATACCGATACAAACTCAAAGCTACTACACAGTGGCTATATATAATCTTCGGAAACAAATATAGAAATAAACGTAACGCAAATCAGTCACAGGCAATTCATATCACAAAGGCGGAAATAGATATGAATATAACACATGAAAGTGTACATCAGAGTAGTGGTCAAATAAGATCCACAATAACACAAAAGAATAGGTACAAGTGCAAGGCAAAAGAATATGTATACATCAAGGAGTCTAAATCTCAAATGTATACAACAAAAACTACTAAACTGGAGTAGTTAGCCAAAAGTCAGAAGATGGCTCCAGATAAGAAGTCATGAAGAAGCACCTGTAAAATCTCAGTCTGACCCGAGTATTATTTAAGAAGAAAATAATAAACGGATCAGTCTAGCTATAAATATCAGATAAAGTGAGATAGGATATGAGATATGATAAAAACGTATGATAACAAAAAGGTGTCATACTATGATAAGTATACATTAGAAATCCCACAAAAGTCATACAATATCTCAATAATCTCAAAACAGAGAAAAGAACGTCATATTCTTAATTTAATTCACCAAGCCACAATAAAATGACATACTCATCAATGTCAATGGTAAAAGCTGGTGAAACATAAATTCCAGAAATCAATAATTAGAAATCCAGAAATCACAAGAAAAGGATGGCCAATCCCATAAACTGAACATCGACGCACCTAGAAAGGTTCGCCCCATGTAAAGTCTAGCATCGATACACCTAGAAAGACGCACCCCATGCAAAGTCGAACATCGACGCACCTAGAAAGATACGACCCATGCTCTAGCATCGACGCACCTAGAAAGATACGCCCCATGCATAAATAAACATCGGCGCAACTAGAAAGATACGCCCCATGCATAAATAAACATCGACGCAACTAGAAAGTTACGCCCCATGTAATGTCTAACATCGATGCACCTAGAAAGATACAACCCATGCAAAGTCGAACATCGACGCACCTAGAAAGATACGACCCATGCATAGACGAACATCGACACACCTAAATAGATACGCCCCATGCCCCGACTTATTGAGCCGATTGCTCCACGAAGTAAATAAACATCGACGCACCTAAATAGGTACGACCCATGCGAGAAATAAACATCGACGCACCTAAATAGATATGACCCATGCGAGAAATAAACATCGACGCACCTAAATAGATACGACCCATGCGAGAAGTGAGACGAAGCTCAATAAAACGAGGAACAGTCCTCCACGTGGACAAAGAGACATCGCACATTGCTAGTCTAAACCATAAAATGATCGTCATCGATCATAAAGAAGTGTCGATTACACTAAGCTAGTAAATATAAGAGTTTAGCTTCATGTCCCATAACCACTTGCTTAACTCAAATATTTACGAACAGATTGTAGATCTGCACTAGAAAATTGTCACAAGAGTTTCAATATGTGTGAATCGAAATCACACCAATGAGGTATAGACTAACCTTGAAGATAAAGAAATATGTGTGAATCGAGATCACACAAATGGTGTCTAGTCTAACCTCGCAATCAAAGAGACATCGCTCAATCGCTAGTCTAAATCACAAGAATGATCATCATGATCATAAGGAAGTGACGATTACACTAAGCTAGTAAATATAAGAGTTTAGCTTCATGTCCCATAACCACTTGCTTAACTCAAATATTTACGAACAGATTGTAGATCTGCACTAGAAAATTGTCACAAGAGTTTCAATCGAACAAGTCCATAAATTAACCGACGAAGTAAACGCAAGCGTTTCATACCACTTGTTTTGCTAAGCCGTTTAATTAGATTTTCTCATACGAATGAGGTAAAGGTTTGTATATACTAATAGATTGGAAAACAGTTTAAGAAACGAGCTTTGTAATTAAAATAGTGCCAAAATCGTTTTGATGAAAGAGTTTTGATATTTACTACTAGTATTGAAACCTTCATATATCTTTAAAGTGACAAGTCATAAAGCGATTGTTGAAACAATCTATCACAAAAATTCACATTCGAAGACGTGAATAAAATCCAAGGAAATCAGTTCAAAATGCATCAAAGTGGAAGTTCTGTTGAATGCTTTTCAGATAAGATCGCTTACGCAGAGGTGTACGGGGTTCGACCTACCCGGTCAGGTCGCGGGGGTCCAGGGGGCAGCGCCCCGTCAAAACGGTACGACCTTTCGAAGACAAGTTACAAAATGATTGTAGAAACAATCAATCATCAAAATTCACATTCAAAGACGTGAATAAAATCCAAAGAAATCGATACCAAATCCATCAAAAATGGATATTCCAAAAATCCCAAAGAAAAGGCCATCAAAGTCGATAAATATGATAATAACAAGTGGGAATCAACACAAATCGATTAACTTTGGATATCCACATAAACATAGGCTGATATTCAGAAATCAACAGCCACAGACGTCTGTGGGAAATCCACAGACGTCTGTCAACTACTTCGGGAAATAAATTTCCTGAAGCCACAGACGTCTGTGGGAAATCCACAGACGTCTGTCGCCTGTTTCGGGAAATAATTTCCCTAAAGCCACAGACGTCTGTGGATTCCCCACAGACGTCTGTCGCCTGTAGCGGGACAGAACTTGCAAAGCCCAAATATGGGCAAATCTAGACAACTTCCCGGATTCGGAGCGATTGAATGAGAAATGGCGACAAAGGATTTATGCCAAGCGACAACCCAGCCTGATAAGCTCTTAAATGCACCATAAAAATCATGATCAAAGGTCAAAGTTGGGATTTTTAAAGAATTGAACTCAAAACACTAAAAATTGGAATATTCACCAAATCAATCCAAACCAAGTGCAATTGCACAAGAATAAGTGTTAGGAATTCATACCTAACAATCGAAGATAAATATAGTTTAAGATGTGAGATAAAAATCTCACCTTTAAACCCAAAACAAAGAAGAAGAAGCTATAGAGCAAATGGCGAGAGCAATCGCACTTCAATTCCAACTCAACAACCTTGAATCAAGGCTAAAAAGAGAAACACTTCCTAAGTTAGGTTTAGGAATTTCTGAAATTTTAAACTTTTAAATAATAAATTTCCTCTAGAAACATTCCTTTAAAACAACTTTAAACTTTTAATTTATACTTAAAAATCTTCTTCGAAAATATACTTGGCTCTTCAGGAAATACACTTTCCATTTCAACATAACCCGTTTAATCATTTATAAATCCCTTCTCGATTTATTCCAATTTAATTTACGTCCCAATCCCGTAAATTTTCTTTTCCATACTTCTAAAAATAAAACCACCTTTTATTTTTGAAACGAATTATCATTCTTATAAATTCCCACCGTGAATTTATAAATACAAATTATTCACTGATAAATATTCTCTTTATTTATAAACCCCATTTATAAATTCCATAATATCATTCTCCTTTTAATTACTGTTTTCAAAACATTTAATCGATTTTAAAATCGACTCTCAGAATTAAATTCCCCTTTAAAATTTATTCTCGACTTATCCAAATCAATTCCAAAATCCATTAATTCCAGATTCACTTCTCAATTATGATTTAAAACCTTATTTAAATCTGAAATACCAATTCTCACACTTTACTTTAAAATTCTCCTTTTCATTTCTTCCCTACATTTTAAATCTTAAATTTAAAATAATAATATTGCTTAAGTCCATATTTTTAAAATCCTTCAATTCTTTAAAAATATCGCTTAAGTTCTCAAAACCCCTTTATTTCCATTTATTTAAAATCTTTATTCTTTTCCATATTCGGAATTTATTTAGTAGGATTTAAAATCAAACTTTTTATTCTTTCTAAAATTCACTATAATTCTTTTACTTAAAATTCCCCCTTTTATTTTTCCTTTAAACATCCAATCTTTATATTATTTTTTTGATATCTTAAAACACCAAAATATATTCAGCAAACCATATCATCCAATGATTTTCAATTTTTAAATATAATATATCACAGATTATCAAATAAATCATATAACTGAATATGAAAATAAATTCAACAATTTTGAGGAATCCAGTTGGATCCCTCCAACCTGTTTCCCTGCATCCACAGATGTTAGCACAATATAAAAATACCAATCCCACTTCGAGGAGGATATCGCGGTATAAGGGTCATCCGCTATTATGTGGGGTGCATAGGGTCTCATCCGCTATATAATGCAGGAATATCAATCACTCTAATATATATATATATACTACTATATATAATATCACATCCAGACTGATAATAAATTATCAATTTAATCAATCAACCAATAATTTAAATTTTAACTATTTAAATTCACCATCAATTCAATTTGAGTGAGTGAGATTAACTCACCTTTGCCCTTTAATTTGCAATCTGATCTAAACCGGCTATTTCCTTCATGATTTTGGACCTTGTACAAACATTGTATGGTTTATTAATATTTGAACTAAACAAAAAATAAATTACCATTTATTAATTTAATTAAACAAATTTTCCTTTAATAAATAATTTTTAGTAACTAAAGTAATTAAATAAACCAGTTAAACAAATTTATTACCTTAATACATTGTTTTTTTTTAAAATAAATTAGTAAATTTAAAATTTGTATATGTATACATGTTTTATTTTTGAAACTAGAAATATATATTTATAAATAGTCTATGGAGATTCCAAAATCGAATTTTATATAAATTCTTCAAACCCTAAAAAATACCTATCTTTATCCCAAAATCGTATATATTTTTAAATTGAAACATGTATGTGCATTTATATCTATATATATATTTCCTGTTTACTGTTATTATACCTACCCATCCAAATTTTTAATTAAACTCTATTCAAATTTACAATAGGTTGATATATATATATATATTATCTTTGTTTTTAATCTACATATATTTATACATTTAAATTAAATTAAGAACCAAAAGCAGATATACCTCACTGCAATTGTAACATCGATTCCAGCCTTCCACCGATCGCACGCGCATCTCTTCCAGGAACCCTAGCTCACTTCGTCGCTCCAGAATCTCATGCTCGCGCACGCGAACTCCAGCACCCCTTCCCAAGTTGATCGACCATGCAACTGCCTCTGATGAACTCGCCAAAGCCTTCCTGTAATGACCTGTAAATTTTAACCGTTTTAATAACGCAATTAGTTGAAATTTTGTGAAATTTTAAACGATAAAATTTTGAAATAAAAATTTAATATTTGAAACGCGTCTAGTTAAACATAGCAATTGGTAAATTTTCATCCAAAATATGAAAGTTTATTTCGTGTGTAATTTTACTTCAAATTTAATCAGTTAAAAAGTGATGAAAATAAAGTGTTTTCGGAACCTAAATATTTTTATATAGAAAAATTCTAAATCATCTTCTGAGCAAGACGTCATTTTTCATTTTTCCAAATTTGGACTTCTTTAGCTCCGTCGATCTTATTTTTCTGAGTTTTTGCTGCATTTTTCCGCTAGTAGAAAATTTGAATTTTTATAATTCAATCGTAACACTGATATCTGTATATCGTTTTGATCATCTCGTCGAGCTGATCTTTAAGGTATATTCATATGTGTGTTTCGACATCCGGTGAACCGCGGAATCTGTTAAAACGTTAAACCATATCGGTACACGTTCTAAACTTTTGAGCTTTTGTGTCTATTCAATCTCCCACTGGTTCAAATCAAACAGTGGTTTGCTTTATTTAATTCCTAGATTCGCGTGTGGCTGTCACTATTCCCACTATTTTCAATTTATTGGTTCGTTTTTTTATTCGCTCTCTCTCTGTTAAAAAAAGAAAAAAAAGAAAAATATGCTGCTTCGTTCAATTCCTGTAGCCAAAACATGGCCTTCCTCCATTTTGTACACAAGCAGCAACTCATCACCTTTTCCCATCTCCTCCACTAAACCCATGCACGCAAGCCCTTCACCCCTCCACCTGATTTGCTACCTGAAGCAACGCAACCACTCCTTCCCCACAACCCCTTGAAGCTGAACTTCGGTCTCCCCTCTGCCTCGACAACCGCCACCACCCCTTCCTTCTCACATCTCGACCGCCACACAGCACCCGCAAAGCCTCTGCCACTCCGATCTTGCCAAGCCGCTATGTAACGACTCGGATTGTGCGCGCTCGAAAATCAACATCCGTACTTCATCTTGTACTAGAATGCCGTAGATTCGACCGTACAAATTCGATTCGCCGGAGCTTATAACACCATTAATGTATAACAACACAGCGGAAAAAGAATATAGATATACAACATCTGATACAATATCCAGATACAATGATGATACAACAGATATCAATATACATCAGAGATATGATACAAGAAATAGCAGCGGAAAGAAAATAGATAACACCATCAGTGGATAGAATATCTCCAATAGAATGCTCCAATCCATAGCTAGCGGAAAGCAAGGTCAGTCATCCAAGGACTGACTAGCTCCAGATAATCTACTCAACCTGAATATCTGAAAAAACCCAACTCTAGACTGCCCGTGTGGAAAATGATGGGCACCCAGAGTTTAGGAAGGGAACAATAAACTCCGGATCAGTCATGAGACTGGTGTGAGCAACAAAAACAGTTTATCTTTAAGCAAACACAAAAGGCTTTTAAACATTGAAATCCGCAATGCTTTTCGAAAATGAAACTACCATAAGACCTCCCACCACACACACAATGCAAACGCAGAATTGGAGGAGATTTCTTCTTATGATAGTCAAAAATGCTTACTACGCAAAATCATTCGATATTATTATCATTAGTGCATAGTGTCGAAAACCATTTCAAAAATATAATATTAATCTTAGCCAGCATACAACCATTGTTGTATGCCTACTATAGCTACTACGTTCAATAGCAGGTTACCGCCACATTCCATAGCAGGTAATACAACTAAAACCGTACTGGGTTCGTATTGTTTCTTTGGATTTCCAACAAATGATCAGGCAAAGGAACTTCCTTACCGAAATAGAAACGCCTCTGGAAAGACGCCCTGGATCCTAACCGGATCTCCGCAAACAAAAGGCCGACGCTACCTCACGCTGTACAGCTGTAACTAGGTAACTAACACACTGACGCTACCTCACGCTGTACAGCTGTAACTAGGTAACTAACACACAAGTATGTCATCCCCCGGTCGTTACCGACCTTTATCCGGGATCCCGAAAACCAACAAAGCAACATCACAAAGTGATAAATGTATAGTGTCCACACGAGTTAAGTATCTGGGCTCCATACCATGATACCACCCTTTATCCAGAAGGAAATGACATACCCTAGGGGCGCTACCCCTACAAACCTTTGTCGCAACATTCCTGTTTCGACCATTACCGGGTTGTGAGGCTCAACGAAGTCTCGTCCACATACGCTACGCTTTTTCACAAAGCCACGCTTTTTCACAAAGCCACGCTTTGACCAACAACTGATCATCAGCACTTCGTATGCCACATTACCAAATTGGGAATGTATCACTAGTGACCATCAACTACATAACCTCTGAGCTCGTACGTCTCAGAGAAGGGTGTTAAGCTAAGAGAATAAATTCTCCGCCACCAACAGAAATGTATTTGATAGAAACCAGCTTTACATCTCAAAGTGTAACGTCAGACACACATCCATACAAGTCTGTTCCGGGTTCGAACAGAACCGAAGGCACTTCCAAAGAAGCCCTCGCAATCCGGGTATTCACAATCCCGATCGGACTTCCCATCACTTAGGGAATCTCTATACCGTAGCTACTCAGTGTAGAGACAATCGATAGGTCATCCTATCGCTCTCGCAAATACCCGGTCTTCACCACCGGTCTTCAAATGCTATCCATATCGTCGTATCACTATTCGGAATGGGTTATATGACACAAAGGTCCTCTCCCGGCTAAACCGAACAACGAGCGCAAATAAAAAATTATATGGATACTGGGGTCTCAGTTAAATCACAGCTTAAAGCCCAAAACTTTTCATTCGAATGGTTAAAACAAATTACCATTTCCAATCTTTTAAACAAAAAGATTCATTTCAAAAACCTTCACTGGTTTAAACAATTTCCACACTTTTAATCTTTTAAACAAAAAGATTCAATTCACAAAGTTCACCCCATTCACAAAGATTCATTCATGGATTTCAAAACAATTTCCATTTCAATTGATTAACTCGTTAAATCTTTAAATCAAGATTTAACTTATAGCTTTCAAAACTCGTTTCCAAAGATTCATTCATAGTCTTTAAAAACAATTCCATTTCAAGTTGGATTAACTAGTCCGGTCTTTGAATCAAAGACTCATTTCATAACTTTCAAAACATTTCAATTCCATTTCAAACTTGAAATCTGTTAACACAATTTGGAAATCCTTTACTTATGTGAAAGCTTTTACTATTTGAAAACATATAGTTTCGTTTCAGAAAAATCCAGTTATATTTACATGAGTTAAAACCCTTGAATTAAATTCAAATTCCCAAATCAATAATTTTAAACTGGTTTAACCCGTATATAACTTGTACATCATCTTTAACCCCTAGTTTCAAATCATAGAATTCAATTTCAAACTTGAATTCAATTTTAAATCAAATTATTTAAATTTTCAAAACTCGATCAAGTTATTCAAAATAACTTTTATCTTTGAAATTCCATTTCAAAAGCTTTTCACTTTAAACCCAAATTCCCAATTTCAAAATCAATTGAAATTAAAATTTCAATTTCAAAAACATTAAATTTACATCATCTGTGACTCAACCGATTTCCATGTGAAATCCATATTTGTGTGTGTATAAGTGTAGTCCAGGGGTTTTACACACAATAGTGCAACATCAATCATCACAGATATATCGATAAGCGGTAAAGTCGATAACGCTTATCTTCATTCACAGATTCATAGATAAAATAAATTTATCAGTCACAAAGATTCATCATTACAATTCGATGTGGGTTTCGGATAACCAACTGGAATCCGACTCCCTGTCGCATCGAAATTCAAATGTCGTTTACGGGTCAAGGGTTTTCATATTCACATAGCAATATATTCATCACAGGTATCACAATTCAGCATAAAGCAATTCATAGCATCATAATCACACAACAGAGATATCAATCCAATATGCAGCATTCAATGAAATCCAAACATCATAAGTAAGGTCAATTAATCATCTGACTAACTTAAATCAGATTAGTCACTAATACTGGTTAATTACTGATTAATTACAAATTATTTTGGTTAATTAACCTTTAATTAATTATTCTCAAATTAATCACCTTAATTAATTTATCACATTAATTAATTATCCTTTAATTAATTATTGTTCAATCACTTGATTTATCAACCTTAAATCAATAATTAATTTCTTTTAATTACTTCCATTAGGTAATCATCTTTAAGTAATTAATCACCCTCAATTACTTATATTACTTAATTATCCTTAATCACCTTCATTAATTATTAAGTACTTTTTATCAAAATCTTTAACTAATCTCATACTTAAATAAAAACAATTATTTAAAAGAATAAGTTAAAAATGTTAAAACTTGAATTTTGTTTAAAGTTTGAAAACTGTTATTATACCTACCCGGGACAAAACCCGAGTCAAATCTCGTTCTGCCCGAGCTACTCCCCGGGTAAAATCACGTTCCCACCTACTTCGAGAAGAACTCTCGTTTCCCCGAGTACGACTTCGAGTTTTATTAGAACTTTCCCAGGCCAACTTCTTCTTCCCCAAAAATGTTCGAACCCAGATACGTGCACAACCACGTATACGTGCACGAGCAATCGGAATGTCTCCGACCATCGCCGAGTTGGCCATCGAGTCGACTACGATCCCAACCACAACTCCGACCTCCCAAATCATCAAAAACCCTCATGAATCAAAATGGAACTTCCATCCTCAACCTGGAACTTCATCACCGAAGTCACCCAAACCTGAAACGTTGCCGTTAGCCCAACCTCGTCCACCAGAAAATTCAAAACTTCGGCTACGAACTCGTCACCTTCCATACTATCATCCCACAAACCCATGTGCAACTCGATGCACGCGCGAAACCCCAGCGACCTCTTTTCCAACCTCGTCCAAAATTAGGGTTTAAAACTTAACCACCCTTTCGCCGACGCCATGGTCACCATGCACCCCTTCCATCATTTTTCTCGACTTCCACGCTCACTCACCTAGCCTCGGCCCAAACCCCAAGGTCCCTCAACGACGAGATCACTCGAATTTATCAAAACAAAGAAGTTCGAACAAATGAAAACTGCTCTTGAATTTTTGATCTAAAAATTATAAATCTTGCTTTAAAAATCAAGTTAAGGTATAAAAATTCAGATTTTATACTTGAATCCAGAAATCATTTAAGTCAAATTTTCAATATAATTTGAATCCTTCTGTTCTTCTTTCTCTTTGCTAAAATTAGCTCCAGATTTAGCTTAAAATTGTTTTAAATTTGATTTCATGTTACGACAAACAAATTTTGTTTATAAATCTAGATCTAAGAAGATCAGAGAAAAGAACTTGATTTTTCTTTCGAATTTTAAACCTGAGCAACCAGAGCAGAACAACTTCAGTGTACATCCATTCAGTGCATACATGTAAACACAATTCATATTTAAAGTCATACAATAATTATCACACATCACCTCAGTTACTTATTGCATGTATTCAGATTTCATATACTTAAACAAAGTGATGTTACTCACCAGATTTTTGAAAAGGCAGAGAGATTGATCTTTTTGTAAACTGGAAAGGATTGAAAAATGTATTTACTTTGATCTTCCTGCCAAATCATCTTGCTTCTCTATTTTGCATTGAGTTGCTTGCTTGAGAATGTTTGCTTAAGTCTTGAAATGGAGTTTTATTTCGGTTTTACTTAGTTCGAAAGGAAAATGAAAACTGGAATGGGGAAAAATGCTTACAGGCTGATATATAAAACAGGGCATCATTTTCTTTTACAAAACAGTGTACATTTTGTACAAATTATCAGAGATAGTTCATAGTTTTGGAGGCTGAAAGGATTCTTTTATACAATTCGAATAGACTTGGTTTGCTGCTAATAAATGGAGACATTAAATGCTATTTGTACCTTATGTTATTTTTTTATACTTATCCTATTTTTCTTATGCTTGCCTGCCTAGATTTTCACTTACATACTTACTTAATATTGTATGTTTTCTTTACAGCCTACAAAACTTTTGATTTAGTTGTACTCAAATCTGCATACCCATCATATTCGAACCACTTGTCTTCTAATTTGTTTACAAACTCTTGTTATTTTATTATGTATGTACTTATTGCTTTGCACATTTTCTTGTCTACATATATTTCTTTTAGTTTCGGCTGTACTAAAACATGAGATGACTTGATGTGCTTCTTTTACAAACTTCATTTGCTTTGCCTTCAAAAACTTTAATTCTGTGATGCTTTTAAATTTCCAGATTGCACTTGAAAATAGGGCTTTGATTTTGATCTTCTTTTGTTTTATAAACATATTATAAAAGTTGTTCTAGTTATGTTATAAATTTTTGACTTATGTAATTATACTTATGTTTTAACCATACTATTATATTTATTTTTAAAACCATTTACTTACACTTTAAATTCAAGTCAAAATACATATCTATATATTTACAATATTTTAAATTGAAATGATTCATACAGAATATACTTGAATCCGGGGAAACTCGCTCCATTTTATCGATTCATTTTACTATTTTTTATCCAAAAATTTATTTAATTATTAACTTAAACTAAATAAAAATCTAGGGTCGTTACACGCTATCTCCTTCTCTTCCACTCACCGCCTACCCACCATGACCGAAGGCATCTCAGCCTTCATGTCCTCGCCAGCCCGGATCCACCGCTGCCACCTTCCCCTTCCACTGGCCTTGTTTATTTCAACCGACCCTCCGACCTTCAAGTCGCCTCAAATCCGAGCAGCTTCGGCTCACTTCGCCTCCATACAAGCATCCACCGACCAACTGCCTCTTCTCTCCGCCATTTCCCGAGCTCTACTTTCTTCTCTTGTTAGCGGGTATTCATATACATATATTTTGTGTTTATTGG
Organism: Allium fistulosum; assembly: GCA_030737815.1. Classification (NCBI taxonomy): domain Eukaryota; kingdom Viridiplantae; phylum Streptophyta; class Magnoliopsida; order Asparagales; family Amaryllidaceae; genus Allium; species Allium fistulosum. Next base: position 848,557,027 of record CM060903.1, read on the forward strand.
TTTGTATAGTCAGATGTTAGCTTTGTAGATATAAATAGTTACATATATAGTTTATATAAAGTATTAGTATAAGTAGGATCATATGCTTATATATGTAAACCTGTATACATTTATTTACAGAATGTTATATATATTAGTTAAATAAGTTATGTAAGTAATAATAGATTTGTTTATCTAAATTTTTCTTCTGTGTATACGGATATATAAAGTAGATATATATTACAAAGTTTTAATTTAAGGGTTAAACATGTAAGTAATGCTTGAAGACTGTTTGGTACAAATGAATCCTCTCATTTTTCTCACACCTTGTTTGCATGTATATATTTTAGCCTGGAACCTGTTTTAATATTAAAGAAAACATGCTTTGCGTGAGGCCTGTTTGGATGTTATATATATATTATATATAGTCTGTTAAGCCTGTTGTTGGTGCATGCTGATCGAATATAAATTTATTCATATATGTTACGTGAGTTTGTTCAGTCTACAGGAATACTTTTATTTCTAAAAAAAAAAAAGAGTTTGTTTGTATATGTGTAAACTGTTATAAAAATATTAGTTCATCAGTATATTAGTGTCACAAAAATTTGAGGCTGTCTTTTCTATTTTATGTATATACTAGCTTATATATATAGTATTGTATATTTATATAAAAAATTTAACAGTTGAGCACAATAGTTTATGTTTGGGTTCTTGGTTAGCCTATATATATGTTGCATACTTGTTTTGGTATACACATGTGTCCTCTGTTAACTTATAAAGTTTTTAAGTTGTTTTGTATAAGATAGTATGTACTGGTATTTTATATCAACCTATATATATTATGTTTTAAAGTTCAAATCTGTTGGCTTTAAGTATATTAATATGATATATTTGTTCATTCTTTTTCATATAGGTTCTAGCTTGTTATATATATTAGTTATAAGGCTTTGTTGTAAATTTTTTCTATAATTAGTATATATTGATTTCAATATGGTATTGACTTTAAAATCATGTTTAATTTATTTATGCGTTTTGATTTAAAAAAATGATTTTGAATTTTTTTACATATATATTAAAATTAATCTGCATTGAATTTAGAATACGATTTTGATATACATGTAAATAATTATATACATAGTTATACACATATATAGTTATAAGTTCACTCATACCGTTTATCTTCATCGATCCAGATCTAACTCGACTTCGTCAATTCCTTGGCGTCAGTTTTGAACGTCAAATTCGTGCCAATTCAATTTGCTTTGAAATTCGTGCTTGGATTTGTAACCCATGACCTGATCAAATTTCTCTAGCCTCGAAAGGTGAGCAATCACTCACGATTAATGTTCTTTTATTTATTAAATCTGATTTCAATTGAAACGACAATTGAAATATGCTACTGTTATTTATGCTATTAACTGTACCAGTTCACCTGTGACATTTGACACCATTATCTGTTAATTATATGATGATAATCCCGTTTGGTTGATAATTGATTGATTGTTTGTTGTTTATATTAGATGTAAATTGTAATGTATAAAGTGATAAATATTATGCAATTGAAATTGACATAGGATAGTTAAAATTTTGAGTTGACATATGTGTTGAATTTGATTAGTTAAATTTGTACAATATGACCCCTTAAATGTTTAATTAATTGATACGTAGAAAAATGGTTAATTACACTTGAACCATTTGGATTTATGTTGTATTAACTGATGAAGTATGAAATTGAATAATTGATGTCAAGTGTAGAATTGCATAGAATAATTTGTATAATAATCTTTAATCTACATGAAATGATAGTGTAGATTCTAGAAATAGTTATATTAATTCGCACAAATAACAATGTGAATTAATAAGGTTATTTTGGGATTATTTGAATTGATTATTGGATTGATATTGATTGTTGTTATTGCTTGTTTATTTACTTTGACACCATCCCAGTTATCACACTGCAAGTTTCCTTCGTTATGCTTTGAATTTTGAATTGAATTGGAATCGGGTTGAAATGTTAAATACCCAAATTGAACTTTGACCTAGGATAGAGAATTAAATAAAAATCGATTGGTCAATAATTTGATTTAAAAATAAAATGAAGATTTTATTTGAATAAATAATATGGTTTTGAAACGAAGTTGGAATTTGATTTTTAATGAAAGGAAATGTTAATATTTAAAATCTGAAACAAATATTGACATAGTAGTTGTTGAAAGATCGTTATTTTGAATTAGTTATTTGACAATTAAATTTGGAACTTATCATTGAATTAAGTTTGAAATGATTTAATAATTAAGTTTGAAATTATAATTAAGTTTGAAATAATTAAGTTTTGAAATATTTAATAATTAAATAAGATTTGATTATTTGATAATTAAATAAAAATTTGAATTTTTTGATAAGAGAAATTGAACTTTTGAATAAGTGAATTTTTACTTCGTAAATAATTGAAATTGAATTTCTTTATTAATTAAGTTTTGGAAAATTATTTAAGTAAGTAAATAAGTGAAATTGAATTTCTTTAACAAGAAATAAAATGTGATTTATTGAAATTAATGTAAGACTTGAAATTTAAAGAATTTGATCTGATGAATATAATTTAATTCAATTTGTAAGTTTTGATATAATGAAGTTGAATTTAAATAATGGATTTAATGAATTGGAAATTTAATAGGAATTATTTTGAATGGCAAATTTACTTAAATTAATATTGAATGAAATCGATAAATGAATTTAAATTGATTTAAATGTTAAATTAAATTAATTTAAATGATTTCGGAATGAGACTTATATATTCAAACTTGAATTAATATTTGAATTGTGTTAAATATAAAATTGAAATTGAATTATAAGAATTCGAAACGGAAAGTTGGAAATTTTGAACGTAAACTATGGAAAATTGGTTTAGAAAGACAAATGAAATGTTGATTTACAAATTTAATTGAAGTTGAATTTGATTTGGTTTTGAAATATATTAAACGACCAATTGGTGTAATAATTTCGAAAGTTATTAAAGAGACTGGAATCGGTTAGGGACATACTCACTGTCTAAACCGAAAACCACTTTAATAACTATACACGGAGTGTGATCCAGAATGAAGTGGTTGGAATGATGTACGTGATGACTGAAGAAAGAGAACGATAATGGATAGCCTTGACACTTGTGTCAAATTGGAAATGACTAAAACAGGAGCCGTGTCGGGCCAAATGGGGGCTAGCTACCTCGAGCGAACACACTTCTTCGAAACTATTCATTACTTGTTGTCGATTGGTGCACCCTTGATTTTGGGAGTGTTGTTTTGCGGTGTTGCGATCGCTGCGGCGATGCGTTCTCACCAGTCCGGATCAGGCAAACGGTAGTTTCACTACCTTGGGTATTGCCTCATGTACCTTGTCATACTTGTATCCCTATATACGCAACCACTACGATTTGTTTTGTGTTATACCTATGGAGTACTCCCTGATATCCCACTAGTTTATGGTGGAGTTTATAGTGCTGTATAGACTATAACGCTTATATAAAATGTGTTAAGGGGGATAATGGTAACGCCTTAACACTATTTTGATACCTTATATTACTGATAGGCATTATCTACTTATCGTACATTACTACATAGTAGATAGTTTAACGGATCCTTAAAGGATGGTTATTCCAAACATCCTTTGAGCTACTTGTATTTCGGTTGTTATTTCACTTGAGTTTGATTTAATGATATAAGAATGTTAATCCTGACTCGAGTGTTTTGTGTTTTTCTTTACGCTCGGGTCAGACTGAGTGTACCAGTATTCGAGACTCACCTTTGGAGTTGGAGCTTTGATTGAAGATCCAGCCATCTATTCTGCTTTCAGTATTCGATGATTCCAGTGATGTATTCTGATTTGTATCTGATGAATCGTGTTACTCTTCCGTTGTATCTGGTTTAACTCTGATGTAACTTATATATTTATATAGTAGCTTCATGAACTACTATCTCTTTTATTTCCGCTGCATTTATTACTCTGTGTCTGTGATCTGTGATTATTTATTTACTGTATATGCTCAGTTTTGCCAAATTTAAATTAACAATTCGGTATTTTGAATTACTCAAGTCCGACATGTGCGGATGCGAATAGTCCAAAATAGCGAGTCGTTACAAGTGGTATCAGAGCTTTGGTAGCTCTAGGCAAAACTTAGCATATAGGGTAAATGTATTTACAGAATCACTCTCATTCGAGTTTCAATCTCTTCCTTTGACTCAATTCCTTTGAGTTTTGGAACGTTCCCCTCGGTTCCGAAATTCATTCGTGTCCTTCACTATTCGTCTTCTTTCAATCCTGGAGCACCCCATAACTCCCTTCTGAATGTTATCTATAATAGATCGGCGGTCTCGCCAATCTTCGAATGATTCGAAAAGGATTAAACTCTTTTACAATAGGCATTGATTTACCGGAGATTTCTGTATCCTCGGTTTACGATGCTATCTATTTCCTGCTATACCCGAATTCTATTCCTTTAGATCGAATGTCGATTTGCCCCAAAATTCTGCATCGATCTAATTTTGAAGTCACGGTCGACCCGGTTAAGGTTGCTCGCGATTTATATAAACTTATACATCTTTCTATCTTGTTATTTAATTATTTTATCTTTGTTTCGAACCTATTTACGAATCAAAATTTCTTTGATTTGAGTCCATCAAATTTGAATCTCTATCCTTGCTTTGAAATCCATTCTTGTATCGGCAAGCGAGGAAGTGTATTTGTAAATTAATATTTAAAATGTTTTAAAATATATTGTGTTGTTTGAGTTGTTGTTGTTGATTTGGGTTTCCGATCGATTCGTCTGATCAACGCTATCGATAGGATTTCCAAAACACTTGAACAGAGCAAACTGACACAATATTATTTTCAAATTCTTGTAAATGAAATAAATTTGTATGATTATATTATAAATATATATAAGTAAAATTTTCTAAAATTTAATAAGTTAATTAAATTGGTTGTTGAAATGATAATAATTGATTATCACTTATTGTTCTATAAATGAATTTTTAAACATGGGTTATAAATTGGTTTGAAATTTAAATGAATTTAAAATTTAGAATTTGAGAATTTAATTTCCAGTGATTTCAAGCTTTGGGTTTTTAAATTTTTAAAATGTATATTACTGAAGGTATTTTCAAATATAAATCATTCCAAAGAAATTTTAGATGATAAATCAGTGCTCTTCTATTTGTCGGTGGAAAATAATTTCGGTTATAGCGGCCGCATCATCGACGTTCATTTTCGAGTTTCGAAATGAAGAGACCAATTCATAGCTTTGCTACAGTTTTTTTGGAAATTAAATTGTTTTAAATTTCTTCAGTATAATTTGATCTATATAGATAGGTATTTTTTATTTTAAAATTTAATTTGATTGATATAAATATATTATATATATCTCTAAATTGTTTAAAGTTAATCGGAAATCTAATTCTTAAATTTTGTTAAAAGATGATTTTAATTATAAAAGAAACCAAAATTTTGAATTAATATTTAAACTTGGGCGAATTGAATTAGAAATTTACTTGTATAATACTCAATTGCATTCAAAATATAACTTACCTAAATTTTCAAAAGTTAACGATGTAATTGAATATTACACAATATAAAATGACATCAGTGGAAATTATAAATAAATTTGAGGAGTTATAATAAATGTTATACACTTAAAGTTTTAATTATAAAAATGTTAATAGAGATAATTAGAATAATAAGTAATAGAATAATAAAGGAGATAAATAAAATAAATTCTGTTTTGAGGAAATTAATAAATTGAAATAAAATCAACTTAATGAGATATCTTGATATTAACTGAATTTAAACTAAATTTTTGTTTTGAAAGAAACCTTTTTGTATCTAACATTAATAAAGGTGAAATTAAATTAATTTAATGGAAACCTTGAATTTAAAAACCAATTGTTGAATATAAAAATTTAAATTTATATGGTTTGAACTAATTGTTTTGCTTTGTTTTCGATCTATTTTCTTTCTGGTTGTTTAATTCTCCTACCTCCTTCCTTTTCGGGGATGAAAAGTTTTGAGTGGGGGAGAGTGTAACGACCCGTAAATTTTAACCGTTTTAATAACGCAATTAGTTGAAATTTTATGAAATTTTAAACGATAAAATTTTGAAATAAAAATTTAATATTTGAAACGCGTCTAGTTAAACATAGCAATTGGTAAATTTTCATCCAAAATATGAAAGTTTATTTCGTGTGTAATTTTACTTCAAATTTAATCAGTTAAAAAGCGATGAAAATAAAGTGTTTTCGGAACCTAAATATTTTTATATAGAAAAATTCTAAATCATCTTCTGAGCAAGACGTCATTTTTCATTTTTCCAAATTCGGACTTCTTTAGCTCCGTCGATCTTATGTTTCTGAGTTTTTGCTGCATTTTTCCGCTAGTAGAAAATTCGAATTTTTATAATTCAATCGTAACACCGATATCTGTATATTGTTTTGATCATCTCGTCGAGCTGATCTTTAAGGTATAATCATATGTGTGTTTCGACATCCGGTGAACCGCGGAATCTGTTAAAACGTTAAACCATATCGGTACACGTTTTAAACTTTTGAGCTTTTGTGTCTATTCAGTCTCCCACTGGTTCAAATCAAACAGTGGTTTGCTTTATTTAATTCCTAGATTCGCATGTGGCTGTCACTATTCCCACTATTTTCAATTTATTGGTTCGTTTTTTTATTCGCTCTCTCTCTGTTAAAAAAAAATATGCTGCCTCGTTCACTTCCTGTAGCCAAAACATGGCCTTCCTCCATTTTGTACACAAGCAGCAACTCATCACCTTTTCCCATCTCCTCCACTAACCCCATGCACGCAAGCCCTTCACCCCTCTACCTGATTTGCTACCCGAAGCAACGCAATTACTCCTTCCCACAACCCCTTGAAGCCGAACTTCGGTCTCCCCTGTGCCTCGACAACCGCCACCACCCCTTCCTTCTCACATCTCGACCACCACACAGCACCCACAAAGCCTCTGCCACTCCGATCGTGCCAAGCCGCTATCTCCTTCTCTTCCACTCACCGCCTACCCACCATGACCGAAGGCATCTCAGCCTTCATGTCCTCGCCAGCCCGGATCCACCGCTGCCACCTTCCCCTTCCACTGGCCTTGTTTATTTCAACCGACCCTCCGACCTTCAAGTCGCCTCAAATCCGAGCAGCTTCGGCTCACTTCGCCTCCATACAAGCATCCACCGACCAACTGCCTCTTCTCTCTGCCATTTCCCGAGCTCTACTTTCTTCTCTTGTTAGCGGGTATTCATATACATATATTTTGTGTTTATTGGTTTGTATAGTCAGATGTTAGCTTTGTAGATATAAATAGTTACATATATAGTTTATATAAAGTATTAGTATAAGTAGGATCATATGCTTATATATGTAAACCTGTATACATTTATTTACAGAATGTTATATATATTAGTTAAATAAGTTATGTAAGTAATAATAGATTTGTTTATCTAAATTTTTCTTCTGTGTATACGGATATATAAAGTAGATATATATATATATATTACAAAGTTTTAATTTAAGGGTTAAACATGTAAGTAATGCTTGAAGACTGTTTGGTACAAATGAATCCTCTCATTTTTCTCACACCTTGTTTGCATGTATATATTTTAGCCTGGAACCTGTTTTAATATTAAAGAAAATATGCTTTGCGTGAGGCCTGTTTGGATGTTATATATATATTATATATAGTCTGTTAAGCCTGTTGTTGGTGCATGCTGATCGAATATAAATTTATTCATATATGTTACGTGAGTTTGTTCAGTCTAAAGGAATACTTTTATTTCAAAAAAAAATATAAGAGTTTGTTTGTATATGTGTAAACTGTTATAAAAATATTAGTTCATCAGTATATTAGTGTCACAAAAATTTGAGGCTGTCTTTTCTATTTTATGTATATACTAGCTTATATATATAGTATTGTATATTTATATAAAAAATTTAACAGTTGCACACAATAGTTTATGTTTGGGTTCTTGGTTAGCCTGTATATATGTTGCATACTTGTTTTGGTATACACATGTGTCCTCTGTTAACTTATAAAGTTTTTAAGTTGTTTTGTATAAGATAGTATGTACTGGTATTTTATATCTACCTATATATATTATGTTTTAAAGTTCAAATCTGTTGGCTTTAAGTATATTAATATGATATATTTGTTCATTCTTTTTCATATAGGTTCTAGCTTGTTATATATATTAGTTATAAGGCTTTGTTGTAATTTTGTTCTATAATTAGTATATATTGATTTCAATATGGTATTGACTTTAAAATCATGTTTAATTTATTTATGCGTTTTGATTTAAAAAAAATGATTTTGAAATTTTTTACATATATATTAAAATTAATCTGCATTGAATTTAGAATACGATTTTGATATACATGTAAATAATTATATACATAGTTATACACATATATAGTTATAAGTTCACTCATACCGTTTATCTTCAACGATCCAGATCTAACTCGACTTCGTCAATTCCTTGGCGTCAGTTTTGAACGTCAAATTCGTGCCAATTCAATTTGCTTTGAAATTCATGCTTGGATTTGTAACCCATGACCTGATCAAATTTCTCTAGCCTCGAAAGGTGAGCAATCACTCACGATTAATGTTCTTTTATTTATTAAATCTGATTTCAATTGAAACGACAATTGAAATATGCTACTGTTATTTATGCTATTAACTGTACCAGTTCACCTGTGACATTTGACACCATTATCTGTTAATTATACGATGATAATCCCGTTTGGTTGATAATTGATTGATTGTTTGTTGTTTATATTGGATGTAAATTGTAATGTATAAAGTGATAAACATTATGCAATTGAAATTGACATAGGATAGTTAAAATTTTGAGTTGACATATGTGTTGAATTTGATTAGTTAAATTTGTACAATATGACCCCTTAAATGTTTAATTAATTGATACGTAGAAAAATGGTTAATTACACTTGAACCATTTGGATTTATGTTGTATTAACTGATGAAGTATGAAATTGAATAATTGATGTCAAGTGTAGAATTGCATAGAATAATTTGTATAATAATCTTTAATCTACATGAAATGATAGTGTAGATTCTAGAAATAATTATATTAATTCACACAAATAACAATGTGAATTAATAAGGTTATTTCGGGATTATTTGAATTGATTATTGGATTGATATTGATTGTTGTTATTGCTTGTTTATTTACTTTGACACCATCCCAGTTATCACACTGCAAGTTTCCTTCGTTATGCTTTGAATTTTGAATTGAATTGGAATCGGGTTGAAATGTTAAATACCCAAATTGAACTTTGACCTAGGATAGAGAATTAAATAAAAATCGATTGGTCAATAATTTGATTTAAAAATAAAATGAAGATTTTATTTGAATAAATAATATGGTTTTGAAACGAAGTTGGAATTTGATTTTTAATGAAAGGAAATGTTAATATTTAAAATCTGAAACAAATATTGACATAGTAGTTGTTGAAAGATCGTTATTTTGAATTAGTTATTTGACAATTAAATTTGGAACTTACCATTGAATTAAGTTTGAAATGATTTAATAATTAAGTTTGAAATTATAATTAAGTTTGAAATAATTAAGTTTTGAGATATTTAATAATTAAATAAGATTTGATTATTTGATAATTAAATAAAAATTTGAATTCTTTGATAAGAGAAATTGAACTTTTGAATAAGTGAATTTTTACTTCGTAAATAATTGAAATTGAATTTCTTTATTAATTAAGTTTTGGAAAATTATTTAAGTAAGTAAATAAGTGAAACTGAATTTCTTTAACAAGAAATAAAATGTGATTTATTGAAATTAATGTAAGACTTGAAATTTAAAGAATTTGATCTGATGAATATAATTTAATTCAATTTGTAAGTTTTGATATAATGAAGTTGAATTTAAATAATGGATTTAATGAATTGGAAATTTAATAGGAATTATTTTGAATGGCAAATTTACTTAAATGAATATTGAATGAAATCGATAAATGAATTTAAATTGATTTAAATGTTAAATTAAATTAATTTAAATGATTTCGGAATGAGGCTTATATATTCAAACTTGAATTAATATTTGAATTGTGTTAAATATAAAATTGAAATTGAATTATAAGAATTCGAAACGGAAAGTTGGATATTTTGAACGTAAACTATGGAAAATTGGTTTAGAAAGACAAATGAAATGTTGATTTACAAATTTAATTGAAGTTGAATTTGATTTGGTTTTGAAATATATTAAACGACCAATTGGTGAAATAATTTCAAAAGTTATTAAAGAGACCGGAATCGGTTAGGGACATACTCACTGTCTAAACCGAAAACCACTTTAATAACTATACGCGGAGTGTGATCCAGAATGAAGTGGTTGGAATGATGTACGTGATGACTGAAGAAAGAGAACGATAATGGATAGCCTTGACACTTGTGTCAAATTGGAAATGACTAAAACAGGAGCCGTGCCGGGCCAAATGGGGGCTAGCTACCTCGAGCGAACACACTTCTTCGAAACTATTCATTACTTGTTGTCGATTGGTGCACCCTTGATTTTGGGAGTGTTGTTTCGCGGTGTTGCGATCGCTGCGGCGATGCGTTCTTACCAGTCCGGATCAGGCAAACGGTAGTTTCACTACCTTGGGTATTGCCTCATGTGCCTTGTCATACTTGTATCCCTATATACGCGACCACTACGATTTGTTTTGTGTTATACCTATGGAGTACTCCCTGATATCCCACTAGTTTACGGTGGATTTTACAGTGCTCTATAGACTATAACGCTTATATAAAATGTGTTAAGCGGGATAATGGTAACGCCTTAACACTATTTTGATACCTTATATTACTGATAGGCATTATCTACTTATCGTACATTACTACATAGTAGATAGTTTAACGGATCCTTAAAGGATGGTTATTCCAAACATCCTTTGAGCTACTTGTATTTCGGTTGTTATTTCACTTGAGTTGGATTTATTGATATAAGAATGTTAATCCTGACTCGAGTGTTTTGTGTTTTGCTTTACGCTCGGGTCAGACTGAGTGTACCAGTATTCGAGACTCACCTTTGGAGTTGGAGCTTTGCTTGAAGATCCAGCCATCTATTCTGCTTTAAGTATTCGATGATTCCAGTGATGTATTCTGATTTGTATCTGATGTATCGTGTTACTCTTCCGTTGTATCTGGTTTAACTCTGATGTAACTTATATATTTATATAGTAGCTTCATGAACTACTATCTCTTTTATTTCCGCTGCATTTATTACTCTGTGTCTGTGATCTGTGATTATTTATTTACTGTATATGCTCAGTTTTGCTAAATTTAAATTAACAATTCGATATTTTGAATTACTCAAGTCCGACATGTGCGGATGCGAATAGTCCAAAATAGCGGGTCGTTACACTTCCCCTCCCTCTTGCGCCTGACGACGAAGCAGCGTATCGCGATGAAACCAAGCCCCAACCGATCGCGGTGCTTCCCCAATCGCGAGCCTCCACAAGCCTGCGTCGCTTCTCGTACTCGCATGCCCTAAGTCCCCTAGCTTGCCTCGATTTAATCGAGTACTGAAACCTCTCTCTCTCTCTTTTTATACACATACGAATTTGATTTCAATGTCTGAGAGGAAGAAAGAAGGGAGGCTTCGATAAAGTTTGAATTGCTCGGCCATTTATTTTCAAAGAAGCTGTATTCTTTATTATTATTATTTTTTCTGCTTTGCGTGATTTTAAAAGAAATGGGGGGAGACAGGAGGAGACGTTGGCGTGTTTGAAGGGATTTGCTACAGTGATTTCGATGGGAAAGAAAAAGTACTAATGTGAATAATTCTGACCCGTACGATCACACGACAACTCCAAACGCTCCAAAAATTGAAATCCGATAATAATACACTATTACGGATCAAATAGAACTGGTTTCGTCGAATTTCGAGACTGTGCCCCGGAAGGCTATTTTTAAATATCAATTTAAACGATATATTTTTAAAATCGAACAAACCAATTTTAATTTCAATTTAAAAAATTCTATCACCTTTCGTATTATTAATATAAATTTTATAAGCCTTCAATTTATTTTTAACAAGTTTAAAACTTAAGGTTTCATACTTTACCCAAATTCCAATTATTAAATTCAAAAATTTAATTATCCAACAAATAGAGATATTCGAAATTTCAGTTAAAAATTTATTTTAAATATTTAAAATCAATTAAATATTCCAATTTCAATTATCCAAAAATTTCGAGTCGTTACAGGAATTTTCTCAAATGTAATAATATTTATTATAAAATTATTGATAATAGCCCACAATCAAATTATTTCTTAAAGAATATGAAATCAAGTTGAATAATTCTAAAACATTTTCTAATGGTACCTAAGACATATTTTGGGCCTAGAAAAAATTTCTAGAATTTTCTCAATTGAAATTATATTATTTAATTAAATAATTAGTTGCAGGTTGAAAATAAATTAACTAAAAAATTACAAAATTTAAGTTATTTTGTAAATTTTTTAAAGGTACCTGAAACATATTTAAGGCTTAAGAAATTTTTTAGAATTTTCTCAATTGAAATTTTATTTTTAGTTAAATAATTGATTGCAGGGAGAAAGTAAATTAATTTCAAAAAAAATATATTAAATTAATTTTTAAAAGTTTGAAATTTTACAGTATGATTCTTACATGGTGAAACAAATAAAATAAATATAAAATTGAAATTTTGAACCATTAATTATTTTATACATAATAAATAATTCACAGAATCATTAAATAATAATAAAATATGTACATACATATTTAATAAAATATTTTTATTTTTATGATTCATTATGGGTATAAATCATCATAAGAAAACTTTAAGATTAAATATATATGATATATAATCATATATACAATTATACATATTGATAATTTGTAGATCTGTAAACATTTAATCGAGATCTATATATATATATTAATATAAATAAAAATTAAAAAAAATTAAGAAAATTAATTCAATAATAAATAAATAAACAAAATATTACAACAAGCACATAATCAATCCAATTGTAACAAACACATGTACCCATTAAAATCTCACCTAATCTAAACAATAAGCAGATCTGAATGCAAATAGATGATTTGAATGTAAATCAACTTTTATATGATAAACTTGAAATCAAAACAATAATAATAAATGAAAGTTCAACTCCTAATGAAGCCTTTGAGTCCACGTTGAATAATGATTTCTCTCTAGAACAATTCCCAATCCGTCAGGTTGCTAATCTGGGATTGAAGATCTTTTACTACAAATTAGTATTTTTAATTTAAATTGGATTTGAAATTTTTTAAGATGGTTTTAGAGGATAGTTGCTGCTATTAAAATGAGGAAAAAGAAGAAGAAAGGTGTGGCTCAAAAATGAATTAGGTTCTAATTAGGGTTTAGAGATTGGGTTTTATATGGATAGGACAAGAGAGCAAACAATAATCTCAACTACACATCTCAAAACCTAATTGCGCACACATGTAGCTGCCCCTTCCCTTTGATGGACTAGCCGCCATCCCTCTAAGATGCATGGGTTTGTGAGCCCATTTAACCCAATTAAATGTACACAATTATATTTAACTAAATTTGTTATCGACATTTCATATCGATCAACAAATAAATATATGCAACAAATTTATTTCTCAAATCATATCCAAATTTTATAATAAATATTTCATAAATATTAATTAATTTAACTAATTTATAGCAAATAGAAACTTAATTAAATTGTTTGGTCTACAGAGAATTCATCGTTTCGATTATGTGACTCTTGGTTGTAAATTTGGTCAGCGATTAAGATCGACTATTCGAATGTTCACATTCACACTTCACTTAGTAGGTGGTGTGATAAAGTAGCCAAATTTATCGCTTACTCATTTTCAGAAAAATCTCATTTTAATTTAATAAGCATTACCCAGTTGTGACAATTATTTACACTAATTCTCTTCGTCAAAACTGTATCACTTTGGACTTGTTGAATTTGATAACGGTCAAAATTCCAACATCGTCCACATTCAACTCTATGTTCCAAACACAGTCCTTTGTTCAAAATTAACAATCATTATTAATTGAACTACTCTGGCCAGAGATTTTGACTTTGGGTTTACTTGAGTTGACCATGATACTAACCCCATATAACTGATGAGACGAATCCTCTTTTGAATAGTGCTTCACTTCCAATACTTCCACTCGACCCAACTATAGTCACTCGATGGACGCAATATCATGATTAGACCATAATCAAAGCGGAGTTTTCATATTGAAGATTCACAGTATTCTCAAGTCGAAAGAACTGCGTAAATTATTCACATTGATATTTTCTATTTGACCTTAGTTATAATAACCAACAGAAAACTATCGAATGAGTCGTTCCATAGTTATCCAATAACTATGTACGTAACCCTTAGGTGCCCTTAACAATCATGAATAATACATTACCCAATATTTGGAGAGCGTAATGTACTCTAGTCTCAACGGATACATCGATATCCAATCTCGATGCATCTTGACTAGGAACATTTAAAATGGTATATTTAGTTTTGTTATAATAAGTTACTCATGGTTACAACCCTTTGTAACTGCTATCACAAAACATACCATTTATGGATTTTCTACTAAATATATTTTAATTAAACATTTAGTTATTTATAACATATTATAACAAATATATTACAGAAAAAAGAAACAGCTTTATTTCGAATGAGAATTGATTTCAGAGTTAATTAATTCATAATAAATTACAGAATTGCCCCTAGGGCATACCCATAACTCTGTTAAGTTTCAGGTATAACTGGAAGTAAAATATAGTCATCACATAGTATCACTTATAGGTAATGTTAAACAATTCTAATGTTTACAACGTTAGAAATAATATCATTGTTTTTACAACAAATTAACAAAATTTCAACAAGTATTTATATCTACATTAAAACAAAGCTAAATTCAATTAGTTCTAACACAACATCATAAATGTATATTAGTTGAGTTGAACCGAACATCACAGTAATTTTTACAGCAGGTTTACTTCTTTATATTATTTTTTCTTTCAGACTTTACATGAAATCGGATAAACTCTAGAAGTGATCGTTGTCTGTCAATATCTCTACCACTACCCTTGCTCTGGTTTGCAACATGAGTTTAGGTTTATCTTGATTGGAATTTTGGCTTTTGTTCAATGATATGATAAATATCATGACATATATTCCACAATCAACCCTGTTTAAAGCAAAATATATTGTTAGTATCAATTTGCATCGCTTGTAGTATCAGGTATATAACAAATATATAATATTGTATTTATGAGATAATGGTGCAAACAGGTCATATGTTTTAAAATGAAATAATTAATAGTTTTAGTATCAATGTTAACATTGTTTTTAGTATCATTTTTAGTGCTTATAGGTATCATTTTTAAGATCTATGATAATTGTTTTGTTTCTGTTTTAATTATATACAGTTTTTCGTCTGTAGGTATTAGTTTTTTTGCTTGCAGGTATCAGTTTGTATGCCTATATGTATTAGTTTTGATATGAATCAAATGTTTACTGAACTGAAAGAAAATAGTTTGTGTATTGATCGAAGTCAATTCAATGTACTAGGCATATAAAGATGTATAGCACTTTATATAAATGATCATAATGTAAACAGAGAACAATTTCTAAATATTAAGTAATTATCATTTTGATATTATTATTAGGTCCAGTTTTAGTATCAATTTTGTTGTCGGTAGGTATCATTTTTAACAGAAAAAATAGCTTACATGTCTTCTCCTTGCTGTGCACATTTGATTTGATGAATTTCACCTTAATTCACTTCCATATCTTGTATATTGTTGTTTTTCCACAGTTCTTGGAAGATTTCCTCAACTTATTTTCTCTAGTAAAGACAACAATAGAAAACTAGTTAATGTCCACTTTATTTCGATTATATTAGTTAATTTTTTTGAAAAATAAATATCATACCAATTTCATTGCTTCTTTTAGACTCAGGTTGTTTCTTTCATTTGACCTTTTAGACCGTAAAGAATTTATGTGAGACCATTGCATGGTAGGATATATCAATGCTACCAATGTTCAATGGTCCTCACGATGTAAAGGGAAATAAATAGCATCTGCATATTTATCTCGCACAATTTCTCCAAGAAAAGGCACGACTAAATGTCTTTTAATACTTTCTACATTACCAGTCCTTTCTGTTGAATATAGAAATTAGTTACAATTCAGTGTATGTAACAGTTATTATGTACTTACATATTAAAGTTTTAGTTACGGTCATTGTTGTGGTCATTGCATAGTTGTGCTCTGCTAGCCACATTTTGAGACGTACCAATCTATTATCTATATTAACAATAGGGAATTGTAAGTTTTTTTTATTGCTGAAGCGGTATTAAGTAATAAATAGTATCAGTAATCTAAATAGTGCCAGTATATATCAAAAAGTATTATAATCAGTTTTGCACGATTTGGTATCAGTTTTGTCATATATGACAGTCAAAATAATTTTTAAAATTACAGACCATTAACCTCTATCAAACAGAAATTAGGTATCATTTTAGCCAATATTTTGGTACCAGTTTTGTTATAAATTACAGTCAAAATAATTTATAAAATAACTAAGCATTAACTCCAATCAAACATATACTATGTATCAGTTTTGCATTATTTTGATATCACTTTTGTCGTATATGACAGTCAAAATAGTTTCTAAATTACAGATCATCGACTTCTATCAAACAGAAATTAGGTATCATTTTTGCAAATATTTTGAAATTAGTTTTGTTATAAATTACAAACACAATAACCAAACATCAACTCTAATTAAATAGATACTAGGTATCAGTTTTGTACTATTTTTATATCGCTTTTGTCATACATAACAGTCAAAATAGTTTTTAAAATTAGAGAGTTTCAACTTCTATCAAACTGAAACTAAGTATCATTTTTGCAAATATCGGTTTTGTTATAAATTACATCAAAATAATTTATAAAATAACTAAGCAACAACTCCAATCAACCATATAGTTGGTATTGATTTTGCATTATTTTGGTATCGCTTTTGTCATATATGATAGTCAATTTAACAACCCCAAATTTTTAACGTTTCGATTAAGTATTCAGATTTGATTCAAATTTTATAAATAATAAGTAAATCAATTATCAATATAACGACTTGATTTTTAATGATGTATTTTTATTTTTATTTATATGATTTTTTTCATAATTTTTAATTTGGAAAATATTCAAATTGTTATTTGACATACTTTTCAGCAAACGATGTTATTTTAGAAATTTAATAGAATAAGATAACCAGTGTGTATTATTATTTTGAGATTGTGTCGCATTTTTATGCACGATCATATTTTTGTTTTGTCATTCGCGGTTCGTACACGAACGAAATGCTATGTAGCGAGATGACAGAAATATTTGTATAAACCAAACTCCACACTTAGAATTTTCAACATAAGCTTTCCTCATTTTCTACTTTTCAACTTTATCGCATCTTTTCCTTTTATGGTAAGCTCAAAAAAAATGAAAGCAACTTCAAAAATCAAAATCAAGCAAATTACTCCACAAAAAGTTATAAAACAAGAATCTTTGAACTTGTGAGGCCGAGATCCATAAATCTATGTGAGTTGTTGGGGTTGTGGTTGGGTTTAGTGGCGATGGACGTAAGGTAGCAAATCTAGGGTTTGGGATTTCAGGCTATTGAGGAGGAGATCGGTCTTGTAGTGATTGTAGTTGGGTTTGTTGTGTCGTGGAGCAGCTATGGCCGTCATTTGGCATGGTGTAGTGGATGGAGAAAATTCACGTCATTTGCTATAGGCGGTCGAGGGTGTCAGGTTGCTTCCAAGGGGAGGCGATCGAGTTAGGGATTGATGGGTCGGAAGTGTGGAGATTTTAAAGAGAGAGTTACTGGCGAAGATGGATTTGATTTCATCGAGCGAGGTGGTAGGGAGGGTGACCAGCATGCACGGTGTTTGTTGTGTGCATTCATTCATGCACAAGAAGGGTATTAGTGAGAGGGAAGATGTATTTGAAGAGGTGATTAAGGAGATGATGGCAATTAATTATATAATTAATTAATGTTTTAAATTCGAAAACTTATAAATTGAATAACTTTCTCATATGATGTCCAATCGAGACAAGATCTTTTGTGTTGCGCTCATAGGAGCGATATCTATGCGTTAGAACTGGTTTATCAAGTTTGGTGCAAGTGGAATTTTAAGTTAGAATCGAACGTCGTTCAATTTTAGATCAAACCGTTTAAAAAATTATTTCTTTTACGTTTGACTGATTTATTGATTTGGTTTGGTTGAATATCCGTTTTAAAAAGCGAATGACCTTTAAAATGAAATACAGAGAATTTTGTAGAGAAATATGAATTTCTCACATTTATGATGTTAAATTTTAGTTATATACCTGATTTTAATTCTATTTATATATGTTATGTAGATTGTTAAATATCAAAACTTGGTAGTTGGCTATATTGGGTGTGACATTGATATATGTTAAAAGTTGGACCTTTTTAGTGTTAAAGGTAGTAATAGCATTAGTTAAGTGTTGTGGTAGCTATTGGCCTCGTTTTAGTATTTTGAAATACTATTAATTGCTATTTTGATTTGGAAATGGTTTTCATTTAGAAAATGATTTTTAAATCTAACTTTTGGATTTTCTATGATATTTTATTTTAAAAAAAAACAGTTTTTGTACTTTTCTATTTTTCTGTAACCTTTTTGTAAATAATTTAAAAGTATTTTGGAAAGTATTGATTTTTATAGAAAAGTTAATATAATAATGAATGTTTATTTTAAAGGAAATAAAAGGGGTTTATCTTTTATTCTAAAATGATTTTATTTTTTTGAAGAAGGTGGAAATATTTTGGAATAAATATTTGTATAACGTTTATATAAGATGTTGTATAAAATGATAAGTTTATAAATTTATTTTATAAGTAAAAGAATAGTTCTATAAAAGATATTTTATAGATAAAAAGAATAGATTTATAAATAATATTTTAAAAAGGGAAATGATGCCATTTCGAGGAATTGGATAATAAATCACATTTGTGGACTTATAGTAATATATGAAATTATCGTTTTATCGAAGTATTTGATCTTATTTTGAAAATGAAGATTTGTGTGTGGAGATTTATAAAAGAAGTTTACAATTATATTTTGAGATTTATAAAAGAAGTTTTATAAATAGAAATGAATTTTATAAAAGGAGTTTTATAAATGAATTTGGAGTTTTGGAAAAAGAGTCGGAAATAAATTAAGAGATTTAAAAAAGGGTTTAAAAATGATATTTATAAAAGGAGTTTATAAATATAAAAGAGTTCTATAAATAGGAAGGAGTTTTATAACGAATTTTATGAGGGGATTTATAAAAAGAATTTTTTAAATAGAATGAGACCTAATTTCCATAAATGATCATTTTAAATTATGGTGGTATGGAAATTATTCTTTCCATACTTAACACCAAATTTTGAGGTATGGAAAATTGTCTCTATCTTAAGAATTAAGAATGTATGTTGAAGCAAGGATAGTTTTCTAACTTGTCTGATTTCATTGTTCATCAAGGGGTAGTACTACTTGAAATCGGAAAGTGGTGGTAATTATATTTAGGCTAATTTCCATACGATCTTTTACTTACACCGACAGGGAAGTGTTTTGGGTTTAATTTTACCAATGTTTTAAATGATATTTTTTTTAACCCAAATAAGTATGGTTTTGGAAAATGAAATCTTTCTTAAGGTTTGTGAATATACTTACGCCGTTGAGATAAGTATATGTTATATTTTCTAAGTATTGGAAAAGTAGTGTTTTGTGAATATACTTTATGTGGAGAAGTTTTCTAAATATTGAAAGTGAAATGTTTTGCGAGTATACTTATACAGTTGAGATAAGTATATCAATATTTTTCAATTATTGAAAAGAGTAGAGAATGTTTTATGAATATAACTTTGTAAAAGTATTTTAATACTAGGATTTACAAAGTGGTTTAATTAATGAAAAGGATTAATTAAAGAGGCTTAGTGGTTGCTTATGTGCTTGACCATATTGATTTAATCTCTAATTGGATAGTTTGTTTATTTGATAGTTAAATAACTGACTATCAAATCTTGGCCAGTTTTTAAACTATCATTGTCAATTCGGAGAGACTGGAATTATATATATTATCCGAAAACCACTTCGAACTGGCATAAATGTTCGAATTGAAGATATCTTGAAGAGGAATAAAGATGAAGTTCTTTGAATTGCAAGGGCTACTTGCTACTAACCCTAAGGATGTAGTAGAAGTAGTGTCTTCGGTTAATTCATATCCTGAACAAGTTGTATGGATAAATGCTGGCATTGCACTGTTTCTTGGAGAGCGATGTTAGCATTCCAAGTGGGATTTATAAGACGTAGCCTCAGACTTCGAAACCGATAATGACTAAAACAGGGACGTGCAGCAGGGCTATGTGGGTCGCTCTCATTAGGGTATGATCATCACTTGTATCTAGATCGACATTTCTGATTATGTATGCCTGTGGCTGTAGAAACAATTTGTTAAGTTGACAGCAGTAGGGGTGATCATATTCAGTACTATCCAGAAAAGGGTAGGCCGATCCTGAGTAGTAGATGTGCAATTAAAGAAGTCACGGCACATTTTCTCTAGAGATGTACTGTACGGAAGGTAGACCCTTACCTTGTCATGTATGAAATCCATTCTTCAATACATGCCTTTTGGACTTGATTGTATACTTTGTATGTTGGAATGTAATTAATGTAACCATTTTGGCTATGATTCAATATTTATTTAAAGTCTAGAGATTGTTATAATATCACTGAATTTTCTATTTGAAATTGTTTGGTTATCATAAGGTAAAAAAAGGTAAAAACTCGTCCGTGTTTATGTGCACCATGGTCTTACGAGATACTTTTATTTTGAAAGGTTTTGTAACATTAAAAATCCATTTAATATGTGTTTCTCACGCTAATTTACCAGACTGATCTAGGCATTATTTTCTTATAATGCTCGTGGTCAACCTGAGCATGTTTCCAGGTTTAGTTTGGATGCTTTGGAGCTTTAGGAGACTAGTTGGATGCCTCCAAGACATATTCACATATATTTTATTTTCGTTATATTTGTTGTTTGTATTTATCAGCATTTGTGAGGATAGCTTGTTATAATTGTCCAGCTTGATGTTTGGTTAGTTGACTCCGATTGATTTATGTATATTACAGTTTCTCTTTGGTAAAGATCTATTGTATATTATATATTACTCGTCATGATGTGAGATTCTATTCTATCTTTTCTTTCTTTTACCCCAATAATTTGTCCTTTCGGCACTTGGATGCTCGGCATGTGAATACCATGGATGTATTAGTGTCGACTTTTGAGGGTCGAAAAGGCAGGTTGTTTCAAGTGGTATTAGAGCTTAGGTTGAGCGTACACCTAGGCTTTTTTTGGGTCAACTAATTATAGATAGGGTTAGTTATGCCCTAGAATGGGTTTGTGTGTGTGTCTGTGTGTGTGTATGATTACATATTTGTTAGTGCTATAAAAATGTTTTATATTGTATTGATTTATCAGTTGAGTGGTTTATGAATATTGGTCGATATAAAAGGTATAACTGTATCGATACAGGTTTCCAAACACTTGTTCAAGGCAAACCAACAAGGTATTGTTTTGAAATTGGGTAAATGAAATAATTTTACCTAGATTATATTTTATATATAAAAGAAAAATTTTCATAAAATTGATATAGTAATTTATAATATGTTTGTTTGTTAGGAAATGCTAATATTATTATTATTTATTTATTTATTAGTCATGCTCGTTCAGTTTAGGAGCATTGACTATTGTTTATTGATTGATTGTTTGTTGACTGATTAGTTATGCTCAACTAGTTTATGAGCATTTATTATTTGGTTGAATTAAGTACGAATACCTCGTGGATTAAGTTTCACAGTTTGAAGGCGTTCCGTGTTATTATTGGTTTCAAATTTGATTTTAATAAAATTTGTTTATTATGATCTAAACAAGGATATACATTTGTGAAATGTTTTTATATAAGAAAGTGAAATTATATAAGTATAATTTACCAATATGGTTTATAAATAAAAAAGATTTAAAACCGATAATTTGAGAACTTAAATCCTGATGTTTTTGGAAATTGTTTTTCAAACTTTTTGGGAAAATAATAATAGTTTTATTTGAATGTATTTATGAATACAGATATTTTAAAAGGATTCTAAAAGAGATAGGAAGCACTAAACTCACTTCTGTCGTTGGAAAATAATTCTGGTGATGACTACAACATCATCGGTGTTCATTTTCGAGTTTCTAGGTAAGAGATTGCTACCATAGTAATTTGTTGTAGAGTTGTTTTGGTAAAACAAATTTTATTTTAAATTCCAAAAGTATGATTTGATATACAAAAAAGGAGATATGTATATTATTATTATTTCAAAATGATTTAAAATAAAACCTGGGTGTTTATTTCTGAAGTTTTCAGTTGAGTTATTATATGGACTCATGTATCCTATGCATTAGGATAGTTTGGGTTGTGCATCTCATTATGATATGTTGTTTATTAATTTTTATTTGTTGAAATAAAGTGGAATTTTCAACAATTTTGGATAGTCGAAAACTTCCGAGTTAATTGATAAATTAGAGCTGTATTTTTGTGAAACTATAAGAGAATAAGTTTTTGTAACTTATAAATTTAAGGAGATGGTAAGGTTAAACAAATTTTAAATTTGTTGAACATCTTGGTTAATTGAAATAAATCCGGTATTGTGTATATACTCCTATATGAATATGAACTTAAGTTTTAAAAAGTGTTGACAAAAATAAGTTGTGTTTTTGAAGATGTTTACAAACTTAAATAATTGTTTTATGAAATGGGTCATAAATGATTTTAGTATTAAATGAAATACTATTTGTAACAGCCCGAAGATTTTTGACCCCTAAAATCGACACTAATACGTTTACTGTATAGAGTGCCGAGCAATCGAGTGCCGGAAATACCAGGCTGTTAAGGTTAAGAAGAAAAAGAGATAGAATAAGAACAGAGAACAACAGCACAGAATCTCACAATCGCAGCGGAACAAAATATAATATAAAATAACAGCATGTATACAAAGAAAACTGTAACTGTCAATATACATACAAGATATCAGAGTACAATAAATCTGGACAGTTATGATAACTTGTCCCTAAATACTGGCCATACAGTCTGTAATACACAGCGAAATATAATCAATACGTCTCTGCCATCCAGCACGTCTCCCGAGCTCCAAACGTCCTAAAGTGAAAATCTGTAACACTCAGTCTGACCCGAGCATTACAATAAAGTAACACCCGAGTCAGGCTGGAAACCAGCGTGAGTAAAACTAACTCAATGTGAAATACTTAAGTTATACAATCTTTTGAAAAACCAAAGGTAACTCGTACAATACGACGAGTTTCTATCTGATTATAACCAAACACTTTTGTGAAAATCCATTGATTTTATACTAATGTCCAAATACAGTTACTTATTTTTAAAAAAATCAGATTTATTTATTTATTCAACTCCAGCCTGTTAGACTCTATAATCAAAACTCGTAAAAAATTGCAGTGCTTATTTAAATCGAAGGGTTCCGGATAACGTTGATATCTGATCCCGTCTCTTCGAACTCAAGTGATAAATTTAAAAAGGTAAATTGCTTAAAATAAACAATTTATTATTTAGGGTGACAAAATTCAAATATGGGAATTCATTACAGATCTTTAACTCAAATAAAATGTATCGTCGTATTTAATTTACTATTTAATTTGTCTGGCCACTTAACGGTACAGACAAGTATAATTGAATTAAACCTCCAATGGAATTAAGGCAAGTTATAGGTTGTTATCAATTTAACGATCGATAACAAATATCATACAAATCACATGTTTTGATTCTATTAACTTTGCTTGACAGAATCCATTTATATCTTTATCCAAATTACTATAATTAAAGAAATTATATAAAACAATCTATTATCAGTTAACAGAGGTTTACCACTTTATTTAATGCTTACTCGGTTAATTTATATAAGTTTCAAATTAGTAATAATGTAATTAATTTTCATTTAAATTATGAAAATATTTTTGAGCTTTAAATAGATTTTTAGAAAAATATAAATTGTCATATAAATAATTTGTAAACCCGTCTTTTCTTCTTTTTACCTTTTCCTTTTTTTTATTTTTCTCTTTTTCTCTTTTTTTTCTTTTTCTCTTTTCCTTTTCTTTTATCTTTTCCTTTTTTCTATTTTCCTTTTCTTATTTCTTTTACCATGGCCCAAACCCTGCCCACAGTTTTCCTCCCTTTCTTCCTCTCTTTCTTTCCTTCCAGTTCCCTACTTCCTTCTTAACTTTTTCTCCTCTTTGCTTACACCTGCACACACCCCTAGCCATGCACGTGCACACTCCGGCGAACCATCGCCAACCACCATTGGCCACCTCACCACGTCATCCTCGACCTCGCCAACCCACCGGCCATCCCCATTTTCCACGGCAACCCCCAACTCGTAGAAACGAACTCGAACCCACACTCAGAAACGAACTCGACCACCTTTCTTCCCATTGTACCGCCTCCTCCGCCACCGGAATTTCCCAAAGTTCGCCAGAAGCTTCGCCCCTCTCCTCTCCACCTTTTCCCCTACACCTCAACCACAATCTCCTCCACGATGCCGCAGTTCAACGCCAATCGGGACCTACCTTAAACCCTATTTCATCCACGACCGGCCACCCCAGCCACCTGAAAATCGCCACGCCATTTTTCTTGGGTTTTCCCTCCTCCAAACTCCCTCCTGGCCAAAAGACGATTCCTGTCATTGACAGCTTCGCCGGAATTTGACCAAAATGTCATTCCATTCAACTCCAATTTCCCCTCTCCATACTTCACTAAAAATTACACGACCACCTCCAAAAATCATTATTCTCCATGCCAATCATGTTCATATAAGCAAAAGCCTAAAAAGTGATATTTGAATTCTTACAAATTGGGATGACTTACTGTAAATCTATACGTTTATTCCTTTATAATAGGTAATACTCTATAAAACAATTTTTAAATCCAAGTATAGTCAAAATCAAATGTTTTTTCCTTTTAACATCATAACTTAAATCTGATTAAGTTGGAAGATAGAAAACTTTGAAGCTAAGAACGATATTACATATGCATAGGAGAGGTGGAAGGAAGAACTTACAGACCCGAGCTTCTCTGATTAAAATGTTTAGTATATATTTGTACATACATATATATATATACACACATCCCTATACGAGCCTACACCTCAACAATACTTCAATCCAGGCATATACATAATTATAGTGTAAAAGAGTTTAGCTTTACTCACTTTTCTATTTTCTTCTAGGATGATTTAATGCTCTCTTTTGTTGATTACTCCTACTCTATTTCTAATGGCAGACCCTCTTCATTATATATATATATATATATATATATCCTTGTTTGTGAGGATGTTAAACTTGAAGGCCACAAAGTAGAGGTTTGTATATGTATATACATATGGTGGAAGTGTGCAGAAGAAGCTAGGCTGAGATATTGTGTACAGGTTTTCATATATATTTTTTTAGTGATTTAATAAATTGAAAAGAGGATTTGATTTAATATGTGTACATGCCCTGATTTTATATTATGAGACTTGACTTGATTTATTTGCTGATTTGCTATTTTATAGGTTTGAATTGATATGCATTCATGATGTTGTCTCCTTGTGTTCAAACATATATATACATACATTTCATATGTATGTTTGTTTTTACCAAATGCATTTGTAATTGTTATCATATATATACTTATACATTCCTATATTTACAAATGCTATATGCTTCTTAACTTATGCATACATATATATGTATTATTATTTTTTATCATATTTACATTTATGCCTTCCTATATATATTTTACTTTATTTATATAAATTTGCATACCCATTACTCCATATGGCCCATGTACATTTATATATTTTCCCACTTTCTGCATACTTATACATATTTTATCATTATATATTTTCATATATATATATATATATATATCTCACATTATTCCCTATTTACCTATATATTTGCTTTCTATGGGTATACATACATACTTCTATACTTATATATATATATATATATCTTTAATCCTCGTAAATTTGTATATATTTATATATATATCGTATGGATATTTTATCTTAATTTGAATGGTAGATTTTATATATTATTTATTTTCTATAAGATTTATCATATCCAGAGATTTTATAATTCAATATTTATCATAGTTTTCTAAATCAATTTATATATATATATATATTCAGATATTTTAAATATCAGAATTTATTTATTCGACATAATAAAATCAATATTTCAATAATTAAAATCAATTAATTACCCAATTAACAGACGTTAAAAATCCGGGTCGTCACATTCCTCCCACCTTTAGAACTTTTCGTCCCCAAAAAGGAACGGAGCGAGAAATTTAATTTTGAAGTGTATTATTAAATTAGCCATCTTTAAACATTTTAACTTCTTCCTCTTTTATTATACAATTTAAAACACTTTAAAAATTACATAATATTACCAAACTAGCTTTATAAAAATACTTTTTATAACTCGATGTCCAAACCATCCAATTTGTTCTCACAGAAATTTAGTCATACGTTGATCATGCGTAGGACTGAAAATCTATAAGTACTTAGTAGACCCATTAACAACACCCAGTGAAAATACTTGAAAAACCTTTTCAAAAATGCTATGGAAATCATCACCCTCTCCATGTATCGCAGTTAGCACGATGATTGCGTCGCCATCCCGGCGAAATCCATAATAAAACTGTAGGCATCCGCACCTCTCGACTTTCGCCATGGAAACTGCACAGATCGCAGCTACACCCAGGGTTGCGTTGCTATCACAACAAAGCCTGTGTAACTATAGGCATTAGCGCCCCTCGAATTACGCTGCCAAACGAAACTTTACCACATAGATCGCAGACTACACAAAGTGATGTCACTGTTCCAGTGGAACCAGTGTAGACTATAGGCACTCACTGCCACACGAATTTCGCTATGGAACCAAACCACATAGATCGCAATCTACCGATGTTGCGTCGCCATCCCAGCGAAATCAAAGGTAGATTGTAGGCAATCACCGCCACTCGACTTACGCTATGGAACGGCGATAGATCGCAGTTACACCAGAGTTACGTTGTTGTCACAGCATAACCCCAATGTATCTGTAGGCATCAGCGCCCTCGAATTACGCTACCCTAATCACAATCCACAGGAACTATAGTTTTGTCCGGACGTCCTCTGGGATCAAAATTTAGAAACTCCCTTAGGGCTCAAGGCAGAACCACCCAGTGGATCTCCAACTATAAGTTTCAACTTTAAATGGGAGCGCCTTTTTCCCCATAGCATTCTCAAAACATTTCATACTATACACATATAGTACCTTTCAAATCATACTCTTTATATGTATCACATATAAATCCCATTTATACAAAATCGATATCTTCAAAATCGATAATTCTCAAATTTGGTTTACCAAATTTCCCAAACTGCCCTTTTTGCCAAAATCAAAAGCTTTTCAAAACCAATGAGTTCCAAAGCCCTTTCAATTCGATTCTCATAAAATCATTTATATATATATAAGATTATTCTTTCAACTTGAATAATTTTCGAATCACTTCATACTTATATAAATTCCACTTTATATTTCAAATATCCTTTAAAGATTATTTCCTTTCGGTTATAATTTCAATAAGGGGAGTTTGAATATATAACAAATATGTAACCTCATTAATGCCAAATAAATTTTCAAGTTCAATTTCCTTTTTCAAAGCCATTTGTAACATTACTTACTCCTTATAAGTGAGTTTTAGTTATAGTGCTATTCAGTCTTCGTTTTAAATCATCATATTTTCTCCAAAAAAAACTCTTTTACTTCAAAATCATTTTTACCTTAACTTCTCGATTTCGGTTCAAATTTAGAATTGCCCCAGTTTTCTATTTGGGTTATAACTTCAATTTAAATCCACGATTTAAATATAAATAATTTCGACTCTAACCAGTTTGAATTTAGAAAATAGTTTGAATAGTTGTAAAAATAGTTAAATAGTTAATATAAGATAGTTTGAGTATTAAAAGAATGGTTGTAAAATAAAATAGCTTGGAAAATTGGAATAATTCGAATATTTATAAAGATAGATTTCAAACAGTTTATACTAAAATAATTTATTTGAAAATAGTTTCAGAGTCAAACTGATTCAATCCCCAATTTCCAATTCAAATCAGTTTTCAATTTCCACTTCCATTGATTCAAATCCGATTTCAATTTGAATTAACTTCAATTCCCATTTTAATTCAAATCAATTCCGATTTTGGATTCAAACAAATTCAACTTCGACTACAATCCCAATTAATTCAATCCAATTACAACAATAATAATGTTGTAGTTATAAATTTCCGTTCAAATTAATATATAAAAAGTGATTTTATATTAGATCGAATCCCCACAAAATATTTCACACATCGATGGACTACCACCCTTGTGAGTTCTAAACATTACATCCATCTATCCATATAAAAATCTTACAAAAGGTCATAAATCTAGATGCCTTAATAACTATCTAGGTTCTAAGGAAAGAACAGAGTCTTAGCATCCTTCATAAAAACCTCCTTGAGGACTTCCCTCCAACTTGCCAAAGCTCATTCAGGCACTCCGTAACAGAGTGTCCCCACTTAAAACATTTACCACAAAAGATCTCTACACTTCCATCTTCATGGATGACTTTCACGTCTTCCGCAGGGCGTTCCACAACTTCCCTTTTCTTCCGTCTCTTGGGGCAATCCCTAGCGATGTGTCCCATCATTTTTCAATGGTAGCAAATGGTTGATCCATTGACTGGTACCACGGGTTTACGTTTCCCCTTCCTCACTTTAGGGCAATGGTTTAGAAAATGTCCTTTCTTTTGACACTTAAAGCACAAAATCTCAGAACGGAATAGCTTGACTTCTTTATTCTTTTCCTTTCTTGGTTTACTGCACTTAGCTGCTTAATGCCCTTTACTGTGACATCTATAGCATGTGACATTATCATAAGGACATGTTCCAACCCTCTCCCTAACCCATTTCTCATGCTCCAGTATCGCTTCTTCCCGTGCTTTACAAGCAGCTGCTCTCCGCTCCTTACGCCTTGCCTTTCATTCTTCTCCTTTTGCCATCTCTTACAACTTGGGCTAGATTCTAGTAGGACTTCCTAACCTATAATTAAACCTTGATTAGTCGAAATTTCCAGCTCTATTCTTATTTCCAATTATTCTTTTATTTATTCCCGGTCATTTTTTTAATTTAATCCACTCATTTGATAATATGGTTCATTTCAAATTAACTTTGAAACCATATATATCCACATATATATATATATATATACACATATATCCCATATATACATATTTATCCCATTAACATACCAAATACCACTTTAACTTTAAACCATTCTTGGTTTTTTATCCAAACAAATTCATCTTCAAACAACTCTTGTTTTAAAATAAGGATTTCTATATTCAAAAATATTCTAAACAATATTATTTATTATTTCCTTCAACACTTTGAAACAGTTTCAAAAAAAATTTGGGGCTTAGATTTAAAACTTCACAATTTAAATCCATTTTAATTTTATAAGTCACACTTATAAATTCAGCTTATAACATTTCACTCTGTTTCATCATTGTGTATTCCATAATAAACATCCCTTTATTTAGACACAACAACAATTTTTATGATAATAACCAATATTATCATATCTAGAAACCATATATTCCATAATAACTTCTTGAAAAATGCAATCAAGGTAAATTTATTTCATTCCAAAACACTTTGAAAAAAACATTTTCGAAATCTCCGAGATTTAAAATTCTGCTTTGAGTTTACTTTTTAGCTTAACTAATTTGTGCAATTAGTCCTTACCCAAATTTCTATTTGGTTATACGTGTTTTACCACTCAAGTCACAAAATCTTACTTAATTTCAATAACAACAACCAACCAACTTAATATACTATAATAATTCAGAAAATTATTTCTTTATATATCAAAATCATTTAAAAATCGTTTTTAAAATCATTATATAAGAAAATAACAAGTACGCCCTCATATATAATACACTCAACTCATTATAGGGTACTACTGACCCTATCTCTAATGAGTAATCCCCACCAGAGCCAAGGTTCTCGCTTAACCTTCTACTCTGATACCAAATGTAACAGCCCGAAGATTTTCAACCCCGAAAATTGACACTAATACGTTTACTGTATAGAGTGCCAAGCAATCGAGTGCCAGAAATACCAGGCTATTAGGGTTAAGAAGAAAAAGAGATAGAATAAGAACAGAAAACAACAGCACAGAATCTCACAATCGCAGCGGAACAAAATATAATATAAAATAATAGCATTTATACAAAGAAAACTGTAACTATCAGTATACATACAAGATATCAAAGTACAACAAATCTGGATAGTTATGATAACTTGTCCCTAAATACTGGCCATACAGTCTGTAATACACAGCGAAATATAATCAATACGTCTCTTCCATCCAGCACGTCTCCCGAGCCCCAAACGTCCTAACCTGAAAATCTATAACACTCGGTCTGACCCGAGCATTACAATAAAGTAACACTCGAGTCAGGCTGGAAACCAGCATGAGTAAAACCAACTCAATGTGAAATACTTAAGATATACAATCTTTTGAAAACCAAAGGTAACTCGTACAATACGACGAGTTTCTATCTGATTATAACCAAACACTTTTGCGAAAATCCATTAATTTTATACAAATGTCCAAATACACTTACTTATTTAAAAAAAAATCAGATTTATTTATTTATTCAACTCCATCCTGTTAGACTCTATAATCAAAACCCATAAAAAATTGTAGTGCTTGTAACGACCCCAGATTTAAATTTATTTAAATCGATAATTTATTGAATTTTTGAATAAAAATTGTAAAATTAAATGATAAGGTGATGCGAGTTTCCCCGATATCCAAGTATATTTTGTGTAAATCGTTTAAAATTTTAAATAAATGATTGAGATAGAAATACATATAAAAGTTAAATTATGATAAAATATAAAGTAAACATATTAGCTAACAATATAACCACATAAATTCATTCACATTGCAAAGGCAAATCAAGTCTTCAAAACAAATAACTTAAGAGGTAGACAAGGAAATAAAACAAGGTAAGAATAAAAATATGCTGCTGTAAATTTTGTATGAACAAAACAAACCATACAAATAACTAAACAATTTCTTCTACTTAGTAAAGCAAAGTGAACACGAGAGAAACAAAATTTTATAAATGAAGAGCTTATAGAGGAAGTCAACAATATCTTCATATATATCTTTGTACAGCCGAGACAAAGCATAAGTATGTAGACAATTATATGCAAATTTGTACAAGTAATTAATGCCATGTCCTATAGCCATCACGTTCAAGCATTTCAGCCTCCAAGCTAATAAAACTATCCCTGATAATTGTACAAAAGTGTACATTGTGTTGTACAAAAATATAATAACCCTGTACAAAGTTATAATCCCTGTCTACTTCATTTCTTTTATACATATCAACTTCACCTCAGTTTCGATCATTCCAAGCCGTGAAGAGAAAAGGAAAAAAAAACTAAAGTATATCATCTCCTCTAACACAAACAAAGTAAACAAGCTTCTGTTCAAATTCAAACCTGGAAGTTCAAGTTCAAATTCAAATGCAATTTCCAATTTTTCAAACACATCATTTCCAAGCCTTACTTCATTGTTCCTGTCTTCTGTTCGAACTGTTCCAATGTGAGTAACTTTCTTTTAAAAACCATAAGTATATTTGAAACTGTTTTTATGCTTGATGTTTGGAATGGATACTTCAAGTTGTTGTATATTTCTAAATTATTGAACCTGAATAACTAGATGATGTACTGTGTAAGTTTGATAGCCTATTCTTCCTGTTTTTGGCTTTTAGAGTAAAGTGAAGAGAAATCAAATAAACTTCACCAAAACATTTTAGCTAAGGATTGTTGGATAAAACAAGTTGTTTAAACTTAAACCACAGCTTAAAATTTGTTTCAAGCTAGATCATGAAGGGTTTACTCCTGTAACCAAAGTTTACAGTAAAGATAAAAATCTTATGAAAATTTCGAGTGTCTTAAATTTATGGTTTGATTTTATAACTTGAATAATCACACAAAGATACAATTTTTAAAAGCAATATAATGATTTTTACTTAAGTGGTTTAGGAGCAGTTTGTATTTAAACTAAAATTGCATTTTCCTAAATGTCTGATGAACGATCCAATTGTAAACCTTAAAATTTGGATTGAAGCCTGTTTGAGCTTCGGAGATAATGGGAAAATTGTCGAGAAAATTTTCGTATGCAAGAATTAGTTGATCGAACCCAAAGTAGGGTTTAACAACCCAGTTTGGTCGATACGTTTAAATCTGGAAATTCGTCGCCGATGACGAATCGTGGTCGATCGGACCAAGGGGGATAGGCGCGTGGGGTCATGGCGAAGTTCTGGTCAGGAGCGCGTGGTCTTCGGTGATCTGAGGAATGCTGGCGAGGTGGTTTTGTGGGTGTGTTTAGGTCTCAGTTTCGAAAGAAGTGCTAATTTTCGATCCAGAGTTTGTAAGGTTGAATCGAATTTCGAAATCGAGTATTGGAAGGATTCGCGACTTGCCGACGTTGGTGGAGCTCGCCGGAGCAGCGGCGATGCGCGTGCACGTGCACGGCAATGACGATGACGTGCTTGTCTGGGTTTTCGAATCGAGATACTCGAAGGGGTTCTCGAGTAGACAGTCGAGTAGCTCGTGTTTGGACTCGAGTTCGCGAGAGTTTCATCGTGCAGATTTTTTAAAAACTTAGGAAAATAACTTAGTTAAATGTAGAAGAAAGGTTGGAGGCAGAGTCGAGTAGGAAGGCGGGTTGTCTCGAAGCAGGATTCGAGTGGAGCTCGGGTAGGACCCGAAGTAGGAGCTAAGCCCTGGTTTCCTTTTATAAGTTTTAAAAACCCAGTTTTAAAATTTTAATACATTAGTCTAAGACTTTTCTTAAAGTAAAATTCAAGTGTAAGTGAATTCTTTAACATTGATTTAATAAGTTATGTATTTAGTTAACTGAAGTGTGTTAAGCTAAGATTATTTTATGTTAATATTGAAAACTTAATTTGGTAAATTAATTAAACGTAAATTAAGGTAAGATGTTAAATCTTGTTGATACTGAAATTAAGAAAGTAATGGGATAAATATTTGATCTTAAAGTAATTTAGTTTTAATGGTTTAAGATTTAATAAATTGATTTAACAAGATTAGATTTTAAATTAACTAGTTATTAAGGATAAATTAATCTGTGATTAATATTGATTTATCTAAGTTAAATTAAGGGGTCCATTAATTATGTAATTGGTTTAAAGGTTAATTAATAAATGAGTAAAGGTCAATTAATTGAAATGGGTTATCATTAGTTAATGATTAATTAACCAAGATTTGCAGTTATTCACAAGTAGTTAATCTGGTATAAATTAATTATGACCAGATATTGATTAATCCTACTTGTGAATGTTTGAACCTGATTGAATAATTGAATTGTTGATATCCCTGATATGTGATGCTTTGTGATATATCCTGATTTATGTCATGATCTGTGATTTCTGTTTCTGTGATATATTGTTATATTAATATGAAACCCCTTGGCCCGTAAAACGGCATTTGAATTTCGATGCGACAGGGAGTCGGATTCCAGTTGGTTATCCGAAACCCACATCGAATTGTAATTGTGAATCTTTGTGACTGATAAATTTATTTTATCTATAAATCTGTGAATGAAGATAAGCGTTATCGATTATACCGCTTATCGATATATCTGTGATGATTGATGTTGCACTATTGTGTGTGAAACCCCTGGACCACACTTTTACACATACAAATATGGATTTCACGTGAAAATCGGTTAAGTCACAGATAATTTAAATCTGATGTTTTTGAAATTGAAATTTTAATTTCAATTGATTTTGAAATTAGAAATTTGGGTTTAAAAGTGAAAAGCTTTTGAAATGGAATTTCAGAGATAAAAGTTATTTTGAATAACTTAATCGAGTTTTGAAAATTTAAATAATTTGATTTAAATTTAAATTCAAGATTTGAAATTAAATTCTATGATTTGAAACTAGGAATTTCAAGTATGAATTGAAAGATGGTTTTCCAAGTTATAAATGAATTCTTTTTGAAAGCTATGAATTGAATCTGTTTATTTTTAATAGATTTAGAATGATGTTTTGTTTAAAACATCCGAAATGAAATTATTTTGAAAGCTATAAGTTGAATCTTTATTTTAAAGATTTAACGAGTTAATCCAATTGAAACAGAAATTGTTTTGGAAAAACTGTGAATGAATCTTTGTGAAAATTAAGTGAACTCTGTAAATAAATCTTTTTGTTAAAAGATTTGAAATGGTAATTGGTTTAAACCATTTGAAGAAAAGATTTTGAGTAATAAGTTGTGACTTAATTAAAATCACATATCCATATGTTTTTGAAGTTTGCGCTTGTTATTCGGGTTAGCCGGGAAAAGACATTTGTGTCATATAACCCATTCCGAATAATGATACGTCGTATATGGATAGCATTTGAAGACCGGTGTTGAAGACCGGATATTTACGAAAATGAAAGGACAACTCGTCGAATGTCTCTGCATCGACTGGCCCCGATATAGAGATTTTATCACCCTTTGTGATGGGAAGTCCGGACGGGATTGTGAATACCCGGAATTGCAAGGGCTTCGTAAGAAGTGCCTTCGGTTCTGTTCGAACCCGGAACAGACTTGTATGGATACATGTCTGACATTACACTTTGAGATATAAAGCCGATTTCTTTCAAATACATTTCTGTTGGTGGCGGAGAATTTATTCTCTTAGCTTAACACCCTTCTTGAGACGTACGAGCTCAGAGGTTATGTAGTTGAAGGTTATCAGCGATATACTCCCAATTTGGTAATGTGGCATGCTGAGTGTTGCTGTGTGATGATCAGTGTTTGATCATTTGTGATATGATCATTTGTTTGATCTTATATCTTTGTGATCATAGGTTGATCATTTATTTGACCCGAAGCATGGCTTTGTAAAAAGCGTAGCTTTGTGGACGAGACTTCATCGAACCTCACACCCCGGAAATGGTCAAAACAGGAAAGATGCGGCAAGGTTCTAGGGAGTAGCGCCCCTTAGTGTATGTCATTCCTTCTGGATAAAGGTGGTATCATGGTATGGAGCCCAGATACTTAACCTCTGTGGTTGCTGCATTTTTACTATGTGGTTTGTTGCGAATCGGGGATCCTCGGGAAGATCGGTGACGATCGGGGGATGGCATACGCGTGTCAGTAGTTACCTATTTTTGCAGAGGTAACCCGACCTTGTGTTGGCAGAGATCCGGTTAGGTTCTCGGGTCGTCTATTCCAGGGACGTACCCATCGTGGATAGGAAGTTCCTTGGCCTGACCATTTGTTGGAAATCCAAAGAAACAACACGAACTGTGTACGGTATTAGTTGTAGAACCTGCCATTCACTTATGGTGGTCACCACTGTTTGGATGGTAGCTATAGTAGGCATAGTTCGGAATGTCTATGTTGGCTAAGATTAATATTATACTTTCGAAAATGTTTTCTGCACTATGCACTAATAATAATATCAAGATTTGATTTTGCGTAGTAAGCATCTTTGACTATCATAAGAAGAAATCTCCTCCAAGTCTGCGTTTGCATTGTGTGTGTGGTGGGAGGTCTTATGGTAGTTTCATTTTCCAAAAGCATTACGGTTTTCAATGTTTAAATTCTTTTGTGTTGTTTAAAGATAAACTGTTTTTGTTGCTCACACCAGTCCCATGACTGATCCGGAGTTTATTGTTTCTTTCTTAAACTCTGGATGCTCAAAATTTTCTACACGAGCAGTCTAGAGTTGAGTTTTTCAGATAGTCAGGTTCAGTAGATTTTCTGGAGCTAGTTCAGTCTTTGGATCGGACTGCACTTGCTTATTCTTGGTGTATCGTTATTGGGAGTTCGAGCTACTGCTGGAGTTCTCTCTTGAAGACTATCTTAGAGTTATTTGTTCCGCAGCTGATGTTAGTTATCTATTTTTCTTTTCCGTTGCTATTTTTTGTATCATATCTCTGATGTATATTGATATTCATTGTATCACTCTGTTGTATCAGATAATGTATATCAATGTATTATTCTTTTTATTCCGCTGTGTTATTTACTTAACTGGGTTATAAGCTCCGGAGAACCAGATTTGGCATTTGAATCTACGGCATTCGAGTATGATGTAAAGTACGGGTGCCGATTTTCGAAGGCCAACTTTTGGGTCTTCACATTTGGTATCAGAGCTAAGGTTGAACTTTAGCTCAGGAGTATAACACGTTAAGTAGCTCATTAGAGATAGAGTGAAGTAAACTCTAGAATGAGTATATCCTTAAGATATCCGTTTAAACGACTCAGTAAATTCTCTTACTATCCCTTGATAGTAAGTATGAGTGCAAGAAGAAGACGAGATAGGGGACAGGAGTACGACTATAAATGGTCAATACACTGCAACAGTGGAAACAATTTTCTTATCAATCTTCTTTGATTCGTTTCCAAATTCTTTTGATTGCTTCGTATCAACTATAAGAAAGAAGTTTCGGTGTGATGATGGCTTTACGGATCATTGTTGAAGATCCTTACTTTGTATCTTCATCAGTTCTTATCAGCTTTTTGATTTAAACTTTAATGAATTTGAAATTTGAAATTTGAAGTTAGAAATTTGAAATAAATTGGAAATTTTAAATTGAGTTAAATTGATTAATAGAATATGAAGGCTAAAATTGAATTAAGTCAATAAAACGATTTCGTTTAAAACCAAATTTGAAATTCTATTATAATTTCTTGGGTTGATTGCAGTCCGAAGAGGGACAAGTTATGTATACTTTGGAATATTCTGATTTGGGTTTGCAATTCATATCGTAAGTTTGAGGAGTTATAGGAGATCGAATCTATCTATCTATATCTGTGTTGTTTTCGTGCCTGTGAATTTCGAGGACGAAATTCTTTTAAGGGGGGAAGTTTGTAACGACCCCAGATTTAAATTTATTTAAATCGATAATTTATTGAATTTTTGAATAAAAATTGTAAAATTAAATGATAAGGTGATGCGAGTTTCCCCGATATCCAAGTATATTTTGTATAAATCGTTTAAAATTTTAAATAAATGATTGAGATAGAAATACATATAAAAGTTAAATTACGATAAAATATAAAGTAAACATATTAGCTAACAATATAACCACATAAATTCATTCACATTGCAAAGGCAAATCAAGTCTTCAAAACAAATAACTTAAGAGGTAGACAAGGAAATAAAACAAGGTAAGAATAAAAATATGCTGCTGTAAATTTTGTATGAACAAAACAAACCATACAAATAACTAAACAATTTCTTCTACTTAGTAAAGCAAAGTGAACAAGAGAGAAACAAAATTTTATAAATGAAGAGCTTATAGAGGAAGTCAACAATATCTTCATATATATCTTTGTACAGCCGAGACAAAGCATAAGTATGTAGACAATTATATGCAAATTTGTACAAGTAATTAATGCCATGTCCTATAGCCATCACGTTCAAGCATTTCAGCCTCCAAGCTAATAAAACTATCCCTGATAATTGTACAAAAGTGTACATTGTGTTGTACAAAAATATAATAACCCTGTACAAAGTTATAATCCCTGTCTACTTCATTTCTTTTATACATATCAACTTCACCTCAGTTTCGATCATTCCAAGCCGTGAAGAGAAAAGGAAAAAAACAACTAAAGTATATCATCTCCTCTAACACAAACAAAGTAAACAAGCTTCTGTTCAAATTCAAACCTGGAAGTTCAAGTTCAAATTCAAATGCAATTTCCAGTTTTTCAAACACATCATTTCCAGGCCTTACTTCATTGTTCCTGTCTTCTGTTCGAACTGTTCCAATGTGAGTAACTTTCTTTTAAAAACCATAAGTATATTTGAAACTGTTTTTATGCTTGATGTTTGGAATGGATACTTCAAGTTGTTGTATATTTCTAAATTATTGAACCTGAATAACTAGATGATGTACTGTGTAAGTTTGATAGCCTGTTCTTCCTGTTTTTGGCTTTTAGAGTAAAGTGAAAAGAAATCAAATAAACTTCACCAAAACATTTTAGCTAAGGATTGTTGGATAAAACAAGTTGTTTAAACTTAAACCACAGCTTAAAATTTGTTTCAAGCTAGATCATGAAGGGTTTACTCCTGTAACCAAAGTTTACAGTAAAGATAAAAATCTTATGAAAATTTCGAGTGTCTTAAATTTATGGTTTGATTTTATAACTTGAATAATCACACAAAGATACAATTTTTAAAAGCAATATAATGATTTTTACTTAAGTGGTTTAGGAGCAGTTTGTATTTAAACTAAAATTGCATTTTCCTAAATGTCTGATGAACGATCCAATTGTAAACCTTAAAATTTGGATTGAAGCCTGTTTGAGCTTCGGAGATAATGGGAAAATTGTCGAGAAAATTTTCGTATGCAAGAATTAGTTGATCGAACCCAAAGTAGGGTTTAACAACCCAGTTTGGTCGATACGTTTAAATCTGGAAATTCGTCGCCGATGACGAATCGTGGTCGATCGGACCAAGGGGGATAGGCGCGTGGGGTCATGGCGAAGTTCTGGTCAGGAGCGCGTGGTCTTCGGTGATCTGAGGAATGCTGGCGAGGTGGTTTTGTGGGTGTGTTTAGGTCTCAGTTTCGAAAGAAGTGCTAATTTTCGATCCAGAGTTTGTAAGGTTGAATCGAATTTCGAAATCGAGTATTGGAAGGATTCGCGACTTGCCGACGTTGGTGGAGCTCGCCGGAGCAGCGGCGATGCGCGTGCACGTGCACGGCAATGACGATGACGTGCTTGTCT
The DNA here is from genome assembly GCA_030737815.1 of Allium fistulosum. Classification (NCBI taxonomy): domain Eukaryota; kingdom Viridiplantae; phylum Streptophyta; class Magnoliopsida; order Asparagales; family Amaryllidaceae; genus Allium; species Allium fistulosum. The sequence goes on from CM060903.1 coordinate 848,596,082, forward strand.
GGGTTTTCGAATCGAGATACTCGAAGGGGTTCTCGAGTAGACAGTCGAGTAGCTCGTGTTTGGACTCGAGTTCGCGAGAGTTTCATCGTGCAGATTTTTTAAAAACTTAGGAAAATAACTTAGTTAAATGTAGAAGAAAGGTTGGAGGCAGAGTCGAGTAGGAAGGCGGGTTGTCTCGAAGCAGGATTCGAGTGGAGCTCGGGTAGGACCCGAAGTAGGAGCTAAGCCCTGGTTTCCTTTTATAAGTTTTAAAAACCCAGTTTTAAAATTTTAATACATTAGTCTAAGACTTTTCTTAAAGTAAAATTCAAGTGTAAGTGAATTCTTTAACATTGATTTAATAAGTTATGTATTTAGTTAACTGAAGTGTGTTAAGCTAAGATTATTTTATGTTAATATTGAAAACTTAATTTGGTAAATTAATTAAACGTAAATTAAGGTAAGATGTTAAATCTAGTTGATACTGAAATTAAGAAAGTAATGGGATAAATATTTGATCTTAAAGTAATTTAGTTTTAATGGTTTAAGATTTAATAAATTGATTTAACAAGATTAGATTTTAAATTAACTAGTTATTAAGGATAAATTAATCTGTGATTAATATTGATTTATCTAAGTTAAATTAAGGGGTCCATTAATTATGTAATTGGTTTAAAGGTTAATTAATAAATGAGTAAAGGTCAATTAATTGAAATGGGTTATCATTAGTTAATGATTAATTAACCAAGATTTGCAGTTATTCACAAGTAGTTAATCTGGTATAAATTAATTATGACCAGATATTGATTAATCCTACTTGTGAATGTTTGAACCTGATTGAATAATTGAATTGTTGATATCCCTGATATGTGATGCTTTGTGATATATCCTGATTTATGTCATGATCTGTGATTTCTGTTTCTGTGATATATTGTTATATTAATATGAAACCCCTTGGCCCGTAAAACGGCATTTGAATTTCGATGCGACAGGGAGTCGGATTCCAGTTGGTTATCCGAAACCCACATCGAATTGTAATTGTGAATCTTTGTGACAGATAAATTTATTTTATCTATAAATCTGTGAATGAAGATAAGCGTTATCGATTATACCGCTTATCGATATATCTGTGATGATTGATGTTGCACTATTGTGTGTGAAACCCCTGGACCACACTTTTACACACACAAATATGGATTTCACGTGAAAATCGGTTAAGTCACAGATAATTTAAATCTGATGTTTTTGAAATTGAAATTTTAATTTCAATTGATTTTGAAATTAGAAATTTGGGTTTAAAAGTGAAAAGCTTTTGAAATGGAATTTCAGAGATAAAAGTTATTTTGAATAACTTAATCGAGTTTTGAAAATTTAAATAATTTGATTTAAATTTAAATTCAAGATTTGAAATTAAATTCTATGATTTGAAACTAGGAATTTCAAGTATGAATTGAAAGATGGTTTTCCAAGTTATAAATGAATTCTTTTTGAAAGCTATGAATTGAATCTGTTTATTTTTAACAGATTTAGAATGATGTTTTGTTTAAAACATCCGAAATGAAATTATTTTGAAAGCTATATGTTGAATCTTTATTTTAAAGATTTAACGAGTTAATCCAATTGAAACAGAAATTGTTTTGGAAAAACTGTGAATGAATCTTTGTGAAAATTAAGTGAACTCTGTAAATAAATCTTTTTGTTAAAAGATTTGAAATGGTAATTGGTTTAAACCATTTGAAGAAAAGATTTTGAGTAATAAGTTGTGACTTAATTAAAATCACATATCCATATGTTTTTGAAGTTTGCGCTTGTTATTCGGGTTAGCCGGGAAAAGACATTTGTGTCATATAACCCATTCCGAATAATGATACGTCGTATATGGATAGCATTTGAAGACCGGTGTTGAAGACCGGATATTTACGAAAATGAAAGGACAACTCGTCGAATGTCTCTGCATCGACTGGCCCCGATATAGAGATTTTATCACCCTTTGTGATGGGAAGTCCGGACGGGATTGTGAATACCCGGAATTGCAAGGGCTTCGTAAGAAGTGCCTTCGGTTCTGTTCGAACCCGGAACAGACTTGTATGGATACATGTCTGACATTACACTTTGAGATATAAAGCCGATTTCTTTCAAATACATTTCTGTTGGTGGCGGAGAATTTATTCTCTTAGCTTAACACCCTTCTCTGAGACGTACGAGCTCAGAGGTTATGTAGTTGAAGGTTATCAGCGATATACTCCCAATTTGGTAATGTGGCATGCTGAGTGTTGCTGTGTGATGATCAGTGTTTGATCATTTGTGATATGATCATTTGTTTGATCTTATATCTTTGTGATCATAGGTTGATCATTTGTTTGACCCGAAGCATGGCTTTGTAAAAAGCGTAGCTTTGTGGACGAGACTTCATCGAACCTCACACCCCGGAAATGGTCAAAACAGGAAAGATGCGGCAAGGTTCTAGGGAGTAGCGCCCCTTAGTGTATGTCATTCCTTCTGGATAAAGGTGGTATCATGGTATGGAGCCCAGATACTTAACCTCTGTGGTTGCTGCATTTTTACTATGTGGTTTGTTGCGAATCGGGGATCCTCGGGAAGATCGGTGACGATCGGGGGATGGCATACGCGTGTCAGTAGTTACCTATTTTTGCAGAGGTAACCCGGCCTTGTGTTGGCAGAGATCCGGTTAGGTTCTCGGGTCGTCTATTCCAGGGACGTACCCATCGTGGATAGGAAGTTCCTTGGCCTGACCATTTGTTGGAAATCCAAAGAAACAATACGAACTGTGTACGGTATTAGTTGTAGAACCTGCCATTCACTTATGGTGGTCACCACTGTTTGGATGGTAGCTATAGTAGGCATAGTTCGGAATGTCTATGTTGGCTAAGATTAATATTATACTTTCGAAAATGTTTTCTGCACTATGCACTAATAATAATATCAAGATTTGATTTTGCGTAGTAAGCATCTTTGACTATCATAAGAAGAAATCTCCTCCAAGTCTGCGTTTGCATTGTGTGTGTGGTGGGAGGTCTTATGGTAGTTTCATTTTCCAAAAGCATTGCGGTTTTCAATGTTTAAATTCTTTTGTGTTGTTTAAAGATAAACTGTTTTTGTTGCTCACACCAGTCCCATGACTGATCCAGAGTTTATTGTTTCTTTCCTAAACTCTGGATGCTCAAAATTTTCTACACGAGCAGTCTAGAGTTGAGTTTTTCAGATAGTCAGGTTCAGTAGATTTTCTGGAGCTAGTTCAGTCTTTGGATCGGACTGCACTTGCTTATTCTTGGTGTATCGTTATTGGGAGTTCGAGCTACTGCTGGAGTTCTCTCTTGAAGACTATCTTAGAGTTATTTGTTCCGCAGCTGATGTTAGTTATCTATTTTCTTTTCCGTTGCTATTTTTTGTATCATATCTCTGATGTATATTGATATTCATTGTATCACTCTGTTGTATCAGATAATGTATATCAATGTATTATTCTTTTTATTCCGCTGTGTTATTTACTTAACTGGGTTATAAGCTCCGGAGAACCAGATTTGGCATTTGAATCTACGGCATTCGAGTATGATGTAAAGTACGGGTGCCGATTTTCGAAGGCCAACTTTTGGGTCTTCACAGTGCTTATTTAAATCGAAGTGGTTCCGGATAACGCTGATATCCGATCCCGGTCTCTTCGAACCCAAGTGATAAATTTAAGAAGGTAAATTGCTTAAAATAAACAATTTATTATTTAGGGTGACAATATTCAAATATGGGAATTCATTACAGATCTTTAACTCAAATAAAACGCATCGTCATATTTAATTTACTAATTAATCTGTCTGGCCACATAATGGTACAGACAAGTATAATTGAATTAAACCTCCAATGGAATTAAGGCAAGTTATAGGTTGTTATCAATTTAATGATCGATAACAAATATCATACAATTCACATGTTTTGATTTTATTAACTTTGCTTAACAGAATCCATTTATATCTTTATCCAAATTACTATAATTAAAGAAATTATATAAAACAATCTATTATCAGTTAATAGAGGTTTACCACTTTATTTAATGCTTACTTGGTTAATTTATATAAGTTTCAAATTAGTAATAATGTAATTAATTTCCATTTAAATTATGAAAATATTTTTGAGCTTTAAATAGATTTTTAGAAAAATATAAATTGTCATATAAATAATTTGTAAACCCATCTCTTCTTCTTTTTACTTTTCCTTTTTTTTCTTTTTTTATTTTTTTCTTTTTTTTCTTTTTCTCTTTTCCTTTTCTTTTATCTTTTCCTTTTTTCTATTTTCCTTTTCATATTTCTTTTACCATGGCCCAAACTCGGCCCATAGTTTTCCTCCCTTTCTTCCTCTCTTTCTTTCCTTCCAGTTCCCTACTTCCTTCTTTCCTTTTTCTCCTCTTTGCTTACACCTGCACACACCCCTAGCCGTGCACGTGCACACTCCAGCTACCTCACCACGTCATCCTCGGCATCGCAAACCCATCGGCCATCCCCATTTTCCACGGCAACCCCCAACTTGCAGAAACGAACTCGAACCCACACTCAAAAACGAACCCGACCACCTTTCTTCTCCTCGTACCGCCTTCTCCGACCACCGAAATTTCCCAAAGTTCGCCAGAAGTTTTGCTCCTCTCCTCTCCACTTTTTCCCCCTACATCGCACCCTCCAATCTCCTCCACGATGCCGCAGTTCAATGCCAACCGAGACCTACCTTAAACCCTATTTTGTCCACGACCGGCCACCCCAACCACCTGAAAATCACCACGCCATTTTTCTTGGGTTTTCCCTCCTCCGAACTCCCTCATGGCCAAAAGACGACTCCTGTCATTGACAGCTTCGCCGAAATTTGGCCAAAACGTCATTCCGTTCAACAACAATTTCCCCTCTCCATACTTCACTAAACATTACATGACCACCTCCAAAAATCATTATTCTCCATGCCAATCATGTTCATATAAGCAAAAGCCTAAAAAGTGATATTTGAATTCTTACAAATTGGGATGACTTACTGTAAATCTATACTTTTATTCCTTTATACTAGGTAATACTTTATAAAACAATTTTTAAAACCAAGTATAGTCAAAATCAAATGTTTTTCCTTTTAACATCATAACTTAAATCTGATTAAGTTGGAAGATAGAAAACTTTGAAGCTAAGAACGATATTACATATGCATAGGAGAGGTGGAAGGAAGAACTTACAGACCTGAGCTTCTCTGATTAAAATGTTTAGTATATATTCATACATACATATATATACATCCCTATACGAGCCTACACCTCAACCATACTTCAATCCTGGCATATACATAATTATAGTGTAAAAGAGTTTAGCTTTACTCGCTTTTCTATTTTCTTCCAGGATGATTTGCTGCTCTCTTTTGTTTGATTACTCCTACTCTATTTCTAATGGCAGACCCTCTTCATTTTATTTATATATATCCTTGTTTGTGAGGATGTTAAACTTGAAGGCCACAAAGTAGAGGTTTGTATATGTATATATATATATATGGTGGAAGTGTGCAGAAGAAGCTAGGCTGAGATATTGTGTACAGGTTTTCATATACTTTTTTTAGTGATTTGATAAATTGAAAAGAGGATTTGATTTAATATGTGTACATGACCTGATTTTATATTATGAGACTTGACTTGATTTATTTGCTGATTTGCTATTTTATAGGTTTGAATTGATATGCATTCATGATGTTGTCTCCTTGTGTTCTTACATATATATACATACATTTCATATGTATATTTGTTTTTACCAAATGCATTTGTAATTGTTATCATATATATACTTATACATTCCTATATTTACAAATGCTATATGCTTCTTAACTTATGCATACATATATATGTATTATTTATTTTATCATATTTACATTAATGCCTTCCTATATATTTTTTACTTTATTTATATAAATTTGCATACCCATTACTCCATATGGCCCATGTACATTTATATATTTTCCCACTTTCTGCATACTTATACATATTTTATCATTATATATTTTCGTATATATCTCACATTATTCCCTATTTACCTATATATTTGCTTTCTATGGGTATACATACATACTTGTATACTTATATATATATATATATATATATATATATATATATCTTTAATCCTCACAAACTTGTATATATTTATATATATCGTATGGATATTTTATCTTAATTTGAATGGTGGAGTTTATATATTATTTATTTTCTATAAGATTTATCATATCCAGAGATTTTATAATTCAATATTTATCATAATTTTCTAAATCAATTTTTATATATATTCAGATATTTTAAATATCAGAATTTATTTATTCAACATAGTAAAATCAATATTTCAATAATTAAAATCAATTAATTACCCAATTAACATACGTTAAAATCTGGGTCGTCACACTATTAGTATAATTAAATGTGAATTAAGGAAATTGGTATAGTTAAGAAACCAATGGGATAAGTATATAAGGTGTACGTAGATCATTTTATTCACATAACGGTTCTAGATCTAGATTAAAGTACACGATTTTGAGGTGATTTACACCAATCCGAACAAGGATCTCTCACTCAATTCTTGATGGTGAACACCGATACCGGTTTTTGATTTGATTCTAAAGTTTTCTATCATAGTGTATAGCTATACAAGGAGAATGGTGCTTTATAATCGAGGAACCTGATCGGAGGCCACACTAGGGAAGTGAGCGAGTGATACTAGTTTGGAAGTGAAATTTTTGTGATCGAGCGAGTGACCAAATTTGATATTGCATACGATGACTTATGTATATCGTATGGGCTTTAACATAATTATATATTTTTGATGTTAGAAAATGCAAGTTATATGGATGGATACCATTTGTTAGTGAGATACAGGTTTAGGGAAGAAAAAGCTAACTTGCTGCTTTTGGTTTCATGAGTAGAGTTTGCTTGCTCGACTAATAGGTACAGTTTATATTGTTGTTGATGATTTTACACCCCAGATATGGGAGGCCATATTTGGGCTTTTGTTTTCTTTTGTTGATTTGACCAGTTGTGGTGAGTTGTACTATTTCCGACTAAGCCACGCAAAGGAGGTGTTGTCGGAATTTTCCGTAACATTAGAAACTTTAAAGTTTAATAATCCACTTTAGTTAATTAATTTTGTAAGTTTAAAAGTAAGAAGTTTTTAAAGCTTAAGGGTTTGAAGACACTTTTCTTCGTTTGGAAATTTGGGGATGAAATTCTTTTAAGGGGGAAGAATGTAACGACCCGAAATTTATAACGTTTCGAATGGGAATATTTAATTTATTTAAATATTCGGATTTGGTTCAAATTTAACAAATAATTATAAAATCATTTATATAATGACTCGATTTCGTATTTTTATTTTAATTCATTTGAGTTTTCCATCATTTTTAATTTGGAAAATATTCAAATTGTCATTTGATGTATTTTCAACAAACGATGTTGTTTTTGAAGTTTAACAGAATATGATAACCGGTGTATATTATTATTGTTTAGAGATCATGTCGCATTTTTGTGCATGATCATATTTTTGTTTTGTCGTTTGTGGACGAAATGTTGTGTAGCGAGATGTCGGAAATATTTATATAAACTAAATTCCATACTTAGAATTTTCAACACAAGCTTTCCTCATTTTCTACTTTTCAACTTTCTCGCATATTTTCCTTTTACAATAAGCTCAAACAAAAAATTAAAGCAACTTCAAAAGTCAAAATCGAGCAAATTACTTCACAAAAAATTACAAAACAAGGATCCTTAAACTCGTGAGGCCGAGATCTACAAATCTATGTGTGTTATTGGGGTTGCAGTCGGGTTTAGTAGCGATGGACGTGAGGTAGCAAATCTAGGGATTGGGATTTTAGGCGATTGAGTAGGAGATAGGTCTTGTGGTGATTGTAGTTGGGTTTGTCGTGTCATGGAGCAACTACGGCCGTGATTTGGCATAGTGCGGTGGATGGAGGCAATTTGTTTCATTTGCTATAGGCGGTCAAGAGTGTCAAGTCGCTTCCAAGGGAGGCGATTGAGTAGGGGTTGATGGGTCAGGCGCGTGGAGATTTTCAAGAGAGAGCTGCTGGAAAAGACGAATTTTGATTTCGTCAAGTGAGATGGTGAGGAGGATGAACGACATGCACGGTATTGGTTGCGTGCATTCGATCGTGCACAGGCAGGGTGTTGGTGAGAGGAAAGATGTATTTGAAGAGGTGATTAAGGGATAACGATAATTAATTAATGTTTTGAATCCGAAAACATATAAATTGAGTAACTTTCTTACACGAGGTCCAATCAAGATACGGTCTTTTGCATTGCACTCGTAGGAGAGATATCTATGCATGGGAACTAGTTTTTTGAGTTTGAACCAAGTGGAACTTTGAGCTAAAATCGAACGTCGTTTGATTTTAGATCAAACCGGAATGCTTAAGCATCCGTTGGAATTTCTATGAGTTCTCTATATCTTAATTAAAACTACATGGGACAAAAATTATTGCTTTCCTATTTGACTGATTTATTGGTTTGGTTTGGTTAAATATCCGCTTCAAAAAGTGAAGGACAGTTAAAATAAAATACAGGGAATTTTGTAGAGAAATATGGATTTCTCGCCGTTGTGATTTTAAATTTCAGTTAGATACATATTGATTCTAATTATATTTATAACCTGCTATATAGATTGTTAAATGTCAAAACTTGGTAGTTGGCCATATTGGGTGTAGCATGGTATATGTTAAAAGTTGAACCTATTTAGTGTTAAAGATAGTAATAGCATTGGTTAAGTGCTATGGTAATTATTGGCCTCGTTATATATTTTGAAATACAATAATTGCTGTTTTGATTTGGAAAATTATTTTTTAATCCGACTTTTGGATTTTTCATGATACTTTATTTAAAAAAATAGTTTTGTACTTTTCTATTTTTCTAGAACCCTTCTGTAAATATTATAAAAGTATTTTGAAAAGTATTGATTTTTTATAGAAAATTTAATATAATAATGAATGTAAATTTTAAAGAAAATAAAAGAGGTTTATCTTTTATTTTAAAGTAATTTTTTTAAAAAAGGTAGAAATATTTTGAAATAAATATTTGTGAAACATTTTATATAAGAAGTTGTATAAAAGGATAGATTTATAAATATTATTTTATAAATAAAAGAATAGTTTTATAAATAGTATTTCACAGTTAAAAAGAATAGATTTATAAATAATATTTTTAATAAGGGAAACGACACCATTTTGAGGAGTTGGATAATAAATCACATTTGTGGATTTATAGTAATATATGAAATGATCGTTTTATGGAAGTATTTAGTATTATTTTGAAAACAAAGGCTTGTGTTAAGTATAAAAGGGGTTTTATAAATATATTTGGAGATTTATAAAAGAAGTTTATAATTATATTTTATGATTTATAAAAAAGGTTTTATAAATAGAAATGAATTTTATAAAAGGAGTTTTATAAATGAATTTGGAGTTTTATAAAAAGAGTCAGAAATAAATTTGGAGATTTATAAAAGGAGTTTTAAAAATGATATTTTATTAAGGAGTTTGTAAATATACAAGATTTTATAAATAGAAAGGAGTTTTATAAGGAATTTTATGAGGGGATCTATAAAAAGAATTTTTATAAATAGAATGAGACATGATTTCCATAAATGATCATCTTAAATTATGGTGGTATGGAAAGTATTCTTTTCATACTTAACACCAAATTCCAAGGTATGGAAACTCATCTCTATCCTGAGAATTAAGAATGTATACCGAGGCAAGGATAATTTTCTAACTTGTTCGATTTCATTGTCAATCGAGGGGTAGTACTGTTTGAAATCGAAAAGTAGTGGTAAGTATATTTAGGTTAATTTCCACACGATCTTTTACTTACATTAAAAGGGAAGTGTTTTGGGTTTATTTTTACCAATGTTTTAAATGACATTTGTTTTAACCCAAATAAGTATGGTTTTGGAAAATGGATTCTTTGTTAATGTTTGTGAATATACTTATACCGTTGAAATAACTATATGTTACATTTTCAAAGTATTGGAAAAGTAGTGTTTTGTGAATATACTTATACTATTGATATAAGTATGTGGAGAAGTTTTCTAAATATTGAAACTGAAATGTTTTGTGAGTATACTTATACGGTTGAGATAAGTATATCAATATTTTTCAAGTATTGAAAAGAGTAGAGAAGGGTTTGTGAATATAACTTTGTAAAAGTATTTTAATACAAGGATTTATAAAATGGTTTTAATTAATGAAAAGGATTAATTAAAGAGTCTTAGTGGTTGTTTATGTACTTATACATGGTTGATTTAATCTCTGATTAGATAGATTAACCAACTACCAAATGTTGGCCAGTTTATACTATCGTTATCGGTTTGAAGAGACCGAGATCAGATATATTATTCGAAAACCACTTCGAACCAGCATAAGCATTTGAATTAGAGATATCTTGAAGAGGACCGAAGATGGAGTTCTTTGAAGTGCAAGGGCTACTTGCTACTAACCCTGAGGATGTAGAAGAAGTAGTGCCTTCAATTTGTTCCTATTATGAAGCACTTGTAAGGATGAATGCTGGCATTGCATTGTTGCCTAGTGAACCTTGTTAGTGTAACAAACCGCCATTATTACTCTGAAATATGAGTCATTAAGGGTAGAAGAAAAAGAAAGATAAGAAGAAACTTCATAACCACATAATCTCACAACGCAAAGAAACAACATATATTAATCAACATAAGATTTTACAGAGATACTGCCATAATAGTACATCAGAGTCATTATCGTACAAGTTCCAATCCGGGACAGTTATAACTACATGTCCATATATTACTAGTACAAAATACATACATATATACGCAGTGGAATAAGATAGTAGTTAGCTAACGTTGAAGCCACCTGCTCCAGCTCCTCTAAAATGCAATCGTGAGAAACCTGGATCACTTGGCTACTCATAAAAATTTGTGTACCCAAGAGTTTTAGGGAAACAAAATAAACTCTGGATCAGACATGGGTCTGGTGTGAGTAAACTCAAAACAACTGAATTATTACATTTAAAACACTTTTAAAATCAAGGGTATCTTGTAAGTCCACACCACACACAAACATGGATGGATTTTTACCTTATGATAACCAAAACACTTTTTATAGAAAATCCAATGATATCATGATAATATCTAGGGTTTTAAAAGTAAATATAGAACATAGTTGAAATGCTTGCATCTCACATTTCAGCATATTTGGGTACAACTAAAACCGTACGTTGCTTATTTGAGAATGGATTTCATACAATGACTGGGCCACTGGGGTACTGCCTGCCACGATACACATCAAGATAAATTTACTAGGATCGAACCTATCGATCCCTGCCAACACAGGACTAGCCAACTCCTTATTGGATGGTACCGAATACATCACCACCATGGTTGTGATCGGCAACTATACCGAAGCATACAAAAAGGGCCAAATATCGATTCTAGATTTAGTGGTGACATACCCTAATGGCTGCAACCCACATGGCCCTACCGCATCTCCCATGTTTTAGTCATTCCCGGTTGATGAGGCTTGAGGCTATGTCTTTAACTTTTTGAATAGCACTTCCACTTGGAATACTAACATTACCTTCCAAGTGATGATGCAATGTCAACATTCGTCCATACAAGTCATTCAGGTGATCAATGAGTTCGAAGGTACTACTTGTAACGACCTTAGTTTTGATTAACATTATTTAGGATATTAATTAGTTAAATTAAATGAAATAATGTAAGTGGTTAAGGGATTGAGATTTGTATAATAAAGGGGTAGCCATGCCTAGTTGAACTAATGAGCTAAAGGGAAAACTAAAATGAAATAGATAAGGGGTAAAGTAGGAATAAGACATACCCTTATACCCTAAACCCTCACTCACGTTCATTTTCACGTTAGAAAAAATCAAATACTAGAGGCCGGCCACCACTAGACAAACCTAGAAGAAGAAAAGCTAAAGATCAAGAGGAAGATTAATCAAATCCATTCTCAAATCTCAACTCCTTAATCACAAAGCTAAGGTGAATAATAGGTTACATCGCATATTTTTTATGTTTTTGGTTTCTAGAATCAAACCCGAACGTGTTTGCAAGTATATTGCCATGTTTTGAATGATATATATATATATATATATGCTTGTGAATAAAGGGTTAAATCATTTTGGAAAGGTTTTCAAGGAAAATTTATAGTTACCCTAAGTAAAATGACTTAGATATTTGTATACCAGATGGGGCTGGTATAAGGTTGCGCCTTATACATTAGCTCTAGTCCCAAGCTAATTTAGTCCAAAATTCTAGTTTATAGGGCTTAGTCAAAGGTACGACTTAAATGATGGTAACATACAGAAAGGAATATATGTATAGAGAAGAAGAATAGGTTATTGGTGAGTCCGAAAAACCATTAGGATCAGTTGACCCTTGGAAAAGTAAGATAAGGACAGACCGTCCAGAAGTATGTCTAACAGGTGTTAGATAATTTTTTAGTCTGTTTGGTAGGCCCGAGTCAGCCAAAGGTTAGTAGTTAGCCAAACAAAACTGCATTTTTCGGAAAGATGGACCATTTATTACCTCTTTTTGGGCATACACGATATTTGCTATTATTGATATAATCAGTTTGATTAACCAGTTTGGTTGCAGGATTATGATTTATAAAATGGTATGTTTTAAATGGATATTAGTGAGGGGAAACCCGTTCCGCTAAGCGGAGTGGTCTCACTTAATATCAATAAACCGAGATGTAATAGTATTATTCACACTAGGCTTTATGTCCGACTCGAAGTTTATGTTTTTCCCCTTAAACTCTCGGGTTCTCAAAAAATTGATTTGAGTAGATTGAGAGTTTGGGTTTATAGGTTTTAGTAGGTAGATGAATAAAGCTTCCAGAGACAAGCAGGAGGCTGATGGATAGCTATATAGGATTTATTTTATTTTATTTCATTATGATCTATTAAGACAGTTTACGTCTATATAGTACTCTGGTCATCCAAGGGGGCATCTTCATATGTTGTTCTTGGTGTTTTTATGTAATAATTATATTTGATCTGAACCTAGGAAATAATTGGGATTATGTAATGGAATATGAAACATGTTTTGTGAAATGTAATCAGAAAAGTTGTTTTTGAAATCTATGATTTTATTTCATATTCATGTGCTTCTGATATTATGGATACCATTAACATTACCGTATTTTGTCGTCGGAAGTTAATACTATAGATGACTGCAACATCTGTAGCGTTAGCTTTGGGCCTCAAGACAGGGGATGTTTCAACTTTGTATCAAAGCATAGGGTTATGAATAACTTTAAACTAAAATAATATTTGAAAACATAATCCTAAGGAATTAGAGAGAAGATCGGGGTATGGGATAACGCTATAGTAACGTACTTGTATTTACTATATATAAGTATATGCTTTATCTCTATTCTCCCATCTCTATTAGGCTATTCTTCCGTATCTTACAAAGAACAAAATGCAAATATGGATGCTAGAAGTGGAAGAGTTAACCTTAGAGGGGGAAGCACCACAACAAATGGAAATGCCAGACCAAATACGAGGAGGAACCACAGTCAGGCACAAGCTGCAAATGTGGGTGCTGGAGTTTCGCAAGTAGACACGGGAGCAAAGTATCAATTCTTTGTCAACATGATGCAGGTGGGAATTGATGTTGGAGTAGTTGGAGGAACTGCTAGAGGAGGGAATCAAGAAGCCCCAGTGGTGAATAACTATGCTATTTTGAGTAGAGATTATGCTCGGTTGGGAGGAAAGTCGTTTATTGGTACTGAAGATGCAATTGAAGTAGAGAACTGGTTACTTCATTGTGAAAGGATTTTTGCTGATTTGGGGCTCAACGATAAGCAGAAAAGGAGACTTGCCTCTAGACAGCTACAAAGGGCAGCACTGTATTGGTGGAACGGTGTGATTGTTGGAGTCAACGAGGAGAATATGACTTGGGCTGATTTACGGAGAAGGCTTGAAGAAAGGTTTATGTCAGAGATTGCTAAGTACACTCTGCTCAGGAAGTTTGTTGAGTTAGAGCAGGGGGATATGACTGTGCTTGAGTATGCTACAAGGTTTGAGGACCTAGCAAGATATGGCTACGCTACTGTTGATACTGTGATTAAGAGGAATGAAAAGTTCATTCGTGGGTTAAAGCCTAAGCTTTCCAAGGCTATGTTACCTCATATTAGAGATCCATGTGATGTTGTTGTTGAGATGGCCTTGAGGAATGAAGAGATGCAAGCTTTTCTTGAAAGAAATCAGGCCAAGGAAGCTCAAGTAGTGCAGAGTCAGAAGAGAAAGTTTTTCCATAAGAAAGGAGCTCGGAAAGGTGGAGTTGCTAAGAAGGGAAAGGCATAAGTGGTCTGTTACAAGTGTAACAAGAAGGGAGACTATGCCTATGAGTGCCGAATAGACAAGGGAAAGAATGATGCTGAGAAGAAAGGTGTAAAGTGTTTCAACTGTGATCAGATTGGACACAATAAGAACCAGTGCAAGGAGCCAGCTAAGGATGGGAAAGGCAAAGTGTTTGCATTGGAACCAACTACCTCGAGACCAACAGCACATGAGAAAGGAAAAGTTGTGTTGGAAAGTATGCTTTTTTTTATGGTGTATCAGTTAAGGTTCTATTTGATACTGGTGCATTGCACTCTTTTATATCTCATTGTTTGGTAGATAAGATTAACCAAGAACCCTCATACCTAGTTACTTCCTTAAGGGTTGTAAATCCAATAGGAGGGTATGCAACACTTGGGATGAAGTGTGACCACCAAGATTTTGAATTGTTAGGTCATACCTTTGTTTGCAGTTTGCATGTGTTTTATTTTGTAGGGTTCGAAATTATTTTGAGTATGGATTGGTTAAGTAAATACGATGCTAGGATATTTTTCCATGATAGGAATATATCACTTAGATACCCTGATTGTAGTGACCGGATTATATACTCCATAGAAAACCCTAGTTTTGAGGTTAATGCTTTGTAGGGTGTTGTGGAGGTAGAAGACGAGTTCAATCGAGTTTTCGTTGTTAGGGAATTCGCTGATGTCTTTGAACCCGTAGCAGGTTTGCCGCCGAAACGAGCCATTGAGTTTCAGATAGATTTGGTACAAGTTGCATAACAAGTGAGTAAACGGCCAAGCAGAATGATACCTACCGAGATGAGGGAGCTAAAGGTGCAGTTGGTGGATTTGGAAAGTAAGAATTTTATCAAGCCAAGCAGTTCGCCTTGGGGAGCAGTCGTAGTGTTTGCCAAGAAGCCCAACGAATCGTTAAGGTTATGTATCAATTATCGTAAATTGAATGAGAAGACGATAAAGAATCGATATACGATGCCTAGGATTGACGATTTGTTCAACCAGTTGAGTGGAGCCAAAGTATTTTCCCAGTTGATTTAGCTACAGGGTTCCATCTGCTTAGAGTGGTAGAGGATAGTATCCCTTTGACGGTGTTTAGGACCAGATATGGATCGTACGAATGGTTAGTAATGCCGTTCGGACTAACTAATGCGCCAGTGTTCTTTGTAGATTTGATGAATCGAGTTTTATGAGAGCACTTGGATAGGTTCATGTTGGTTTTCAAAGATGATATTTTGATATACTCTAAAGATGAGAGAGAGCATGAAGTTCATCTTAAAGTGGTGCTTGAGACGCTGAGGCAGCATCAGCTGAAAGCGAAGTTTTCGAAATGTCATTTCTAGAAGAAGAAAGTGAAGTTTCTTGGTCATGTAGTCTCAGAGAAAGGGTTGTCTATAGATCCGATTAAGATTGAGGCAGTGAATAATTGGAAGAGACCCGAGACAGTGACTGAGATAAAGAGTTTTCTTGGATTAGCTGGGTATTATCGGAGATTCATTAAGGATTTTTCGCGGATAGCAGCACCGATGACCAAGCTAACGCAAAAGGATGTGAAATTCATTTGGGTCGATAAGTTTGAGGAAGCATTCCAGAGATTGAAGCGCTTATTGACTAATGCACCTATGTTAGTTGTTCCAGAAGGGAATTAGGATTTAGTAATATACACAGATGCATGTGGAATTGGGTTAGGAGCTGTGTTAATGCAAAGAGGTAAAGTAATTGCCTATGCATCTCGACAGCTTAGACCGCATAAGGTGAAGTATCCAACGCATGATTTGGAATTAGCTGCAGTAATTTTTGCATTGAAGGTGTGGTGACATTACCTTTTGGGAAAGTGATTTGAGCTATATACGGATCATAAGTCGCTGAAGTATTTATTCTCTCAAAAGGAGTTGAATAAGAGACAGCAAAGGTGGTTAGAGTTTTTAGGCGCTTATGATTTTGGTATTGAGTACACACTAGGAAAAGGCAACAAGGTTGCGGATTCACTTAGCAGAAAACATCAGAATGCAGTGTTGGCGATGATAGCTGAGTGGAAAGAATTGGACGCATTGACGACATGTAGAGTACAGTGGAGATCTGAAGCTAGATCTAGTAAGGAAGCTGCTATGTTTTCATGTTTAGAGGTTCGACCAATGATGATTGAAAAGATTGCTTCTAAACAGAATGCAGACCCAGTATTAGTTGAACGGATCAGAAATTTAAGGGATGGAACAGAGGGCGATGACTTGAAGGATTTCAGTCTTGACCAGAATGGGTGGTTAGGAAGAAAGGAAGACTGTGTGTTCCAAATGTAGGAAGCATTATGAAGGATGTTCTTGAAGAATGCCATCGTTTGAAGTTCATTATTCATCCGGAGGAACTAAGATGTATCAGGGCATGCAGAGAAGTTTCTTCTGGGAAGGTATGAAGAGGGATGTAGGCTTATGGGTGAAGCAGTGTTTGAACTGTCAGCAAGTAAAAGCCGAACATCAGAAACCAAGTGGGTTACTTCAGCCTTTAGATGTTCTAGTGTGTAAATGGGATTCTATCTCGATGGATTTTAGATGGGTTGCCAAGGTTAAATAAAGGAAATGAAAGTATATGGGTCATAGTGGATAGTTTGACCAAGAGTGCCCTTTTCATTCCAGTTAAGTCAACCAGGACGGCACCTGTTTTAGCTAAGTTCTTTATGAAGAATATAGTTAGACAGCATGGAATTCCTAGTAGTATAGTAAGTGATATAGATTCCTTATTCACTAATGAGTTCTGGAAGAGTCTACATGAAACTTTAGGTACCAAGCTCAAGATGAGTACTGCTTACCATCCGCAAACCGATGGATAAACAGAAAGAGTTAACAAAGTCTTGGAAGATTTGTTACGAGCTTGTGTGCTAGATTTTGGGGGATTATGGGAAAACCATCTACACTTAGTCGAGTTTTCATATAACAACAGTTATCAGGCTAGTATGGGGATGGAACCATTTGAACCTTTGTATGGAAGGCCATGCAAATCTCCAGTTTGTTGGTTAGAGACCGGGGACAGATTGGTTCTTGGTCTAGATTTAGTTAGAGAGGCTGCAAAGAAGATTGAGATCATCCGAGCTAGGATGAAGGAAGCTCAGTCTAGGCAGAAGAGTTATGCTGATTGAAGACGAAAAGACTTGGAGTTCTCGGTTGGAGATCATGTTTTCGTCAAGGTATCACCAATGAAGGGTGTGATCAGATTCAGGAAATCAGGGAAATTGGCATCGAGATTTGTTGAACCGTTTCCTATTGTAGAGAGGATCAGGAAACCCGCATATAGAGTGGAGTTACCGAACAGTTTGGCATGAGATCATGATGTTTTTCATATTTCTCAGCTAGGGAAGTGTGTTCGAGATTCGGAGACTACTATAGCACCAACTATGTTAGAGAACTAATTAGTGGAACCGAACTTGACTATAATTAGAAAGCCAGTTCGTACATTTATGAGAGATGAGAAGAGGCTAAGGAACAAGGTAGTCGGATTAGTCAGAGTCCAGTGGAGTGACGACGAGAGTGACTATACTTGGAAAACCGAGAGAAAAAATAGAGATACTTATCCTGACTTGTTTCATGGTTTGATTTACCTTTTTGATTGATTTAATGAGTGCCTTATCGTAATTTCGAGGACGAAATTCTTTAAGAAGGGGAGTCTGTAACGACCCTAATTTTGATTAACGTTATTTAGGACATTTAATTAGTTAAATTAAATGAAATAATGTAAAGGGATAAGGAATTGTGATTTGTATAATAAAAGGGGTAGCAGTGTCTAGTTGAACCAATGAACTAAAGGGAAAACTAAAATGAAATAGATAAAGGGCAAAATAGGAAAAAGACATACCCTTATACCCTAAACCCTCACTCACGTTCATTTTCACGTTCAAAACAAAAATTAAATACTAGAGGTCGTCCATCATTAGACAAAGCTAGAAGAACAAAAGCTAAAGATCAAGAGGAAGATTAATCAAATCCATTCTCAAATCTCAACTCCTTAATCATAAAGCTAAGGTGAATAATATGTTACATCTCATATTTTTGATATTTTCGGTTTCTAGAATCAGACCCGGTTGTTTTTGAAAGTATATTGCCATGTTTTGAATGATATTTAGATATATATATATATATATATGCTTGTTGATGAATTATGCTCATTCATATAGATTTTATGATGTGTTTAGATTTGAAAAACCTATCATTTGGCATCTAAATGCCTTGCGATTTTAATAAATGGTCAGAAATGATATTTTAGAGATGGGTTTCAAGTTTCATAATTTTCTGAATTAGTGTGGATTTATTATGAATTTTCTAGTGAAGAAAATGGTTAATTGGGTTTAAAATTAATTACGGCCATTTTATGTTGGCTTTGGGTCAGAAATTTATATATGTTAGAAAACATATTAAAAGTGATTTTTGGGAATTTTTGGAGAATTTTCCTACGTGTTTTAATAAGTATATAAAATTATTTAAGGTATGGGACTTGAATATTTTATATGTTTATAAAAGGAGAAGGGGTAAGTTGCAAATGTTTTGATTATTAATCTCTGAAATTCGACAGAACTTTTAGAAAAGATTTTAGAATAGAAACTGGCAACAAATTATAGAATGACAAATAAGCAAGTTAGTTGAAAAGAATTACTAAAGTCGAAAATAAGATTTTACATGGTTTTGCTGTTTCGCTAGTTTCGGTAGCTACCTTTCGACTAAGTACTTCCACCTCCATCTCAGTCAAAACCAATACACATGGTATCAAAAGCCTTGGTTCGTAGTGGATTGGACATGGGCGAAAGGTATTAAGTCGAAACAAGGGGTTCCGAAGGGGTCGAAACCTTATTTTGCTTTCTAAAGGAAATGCGCCTGCCTTGCTTTCGAAAAGATTGCTTTCGAACTAGATAGCTTTCGACTAAGTCGTTGGTTTTACAGGAAAAATCTTTTGAAAGAGGTTGCGCCTTTGTTTTAATAAATTGCTTTCGAAGGGGTCGAAACCCCAACCTGCCACCTTTTACCTTTCGAAGCAGTGCCTTCGAAAGGATTCCTTTGTTTTAAATTAGAGTTGCTTCTCCAATGCTTTCGAAGGGAATGGTTTCGACACCATCCACTTTTTACTTAGGAAATTGCTTTCGAAAGAGTTGCTTTCGACTTAGTTATTTTAAGACCCTTTTAATGTTTTGAAAGTTAAACCCAAAGGTTTCGAAAGGAATGGTTTCAGATGGTTTCGAATGGTTGTTCCATGTATTTTATGTGACGCCCCACCCCGAGACCCACATTAACAAAGAGCATTATGGAGTAATATTGTCTGTTAATGTAGAGAATAGGGCTGGTTAGAAGCGACCATCCATAAGCTTTGTCTTAAACAAGTATTGAATACGTCGATTGGGTGCTCTAAATTTTTTTCTTTTACCTTTCTCAAGTGGATCGACATATGCAATAAATGTTTAACACAAAACTACGGTGGCTAACGGATCTATCCGAACAACATATAACAACAACAAATACAACAGATCACAGAACAGCAGTCACACATATATATACATATATACAGATAAATCATAGTACACTACATAGTGATACAACAATGGTGGTACATAAACCACAATATATACATCGAGTCAAAAAGAATAAGTACACATCAGAGTTCACAAAATACAACAAGACTACACAAAAGATGACTGGCATCAAAAGAAAGCATGAAAATCCATAGTGGAAGCGGCATAGTGGTAATCTACAGTAGGTGTCTAACCTGAAACAACTCGGTCAGACCCGAGTATATAAAATACACGGGTCAGTCTAGCTTAAATAAACTGATTAATACATGATAGATGAAGTATAGGGATAAATAATAATATTTCTTCTCAAAAGAGAAAAAGCAACACTAAACATACATATCAACTACCAAAATATCATATAAGGGTTTCTGAAAAGAGGCAAGTTCAATTACAACATCAATTAGTCATAAATATTCGCCTCATATCATCGGCATTAACAACAACCAATATAATGGCATCTATCAAAACCATAACTCCTAAATAGGAAATCACAAATCTCAAATAAACGCCAAAGGATGGCAACCACAAATCCAAATATGTAGAACTTGGTTAAGAGTTCAAAACTCCAAAATGTAGTCACCATATAATAAGTCCTCAAACGGCTCAAAAGGCCCAATAATCTCGAAATGGCGAAAACATTTCGGAAATCACAAATAAATCATGAAATATCACAAAAGATGCACGTGCTTATCAAAATGGTCGAAGCCCGCCAAGTACTGTATCACAAATAAGGTGCCAAATATGACCCGAAGGCCAAACAACCCGAAGGTCAAACATACCAAAGGCAGACATCCCGAAGGCAGACATCCCGAAGGACAAACATCTCGAAGGACAAACAGCTAAAAATCCCAAATAACCCGAAGGTCCAGTACTGGCAATCAACCTGAAGGTCCATAAAAATGTGTATAGCTTCAAACGAACAAGTCCGGAATTAACCAAAAAAGTAAACGCATGTGTCCCATACCACATGTTTTACTAAATCGTTTAAATCTCTTTCTTATACACGAAGAGTCCAAAAACGTGTATTTTATATAGAAAATACTTTGTTTCGAGAAAACTAGTTTTTAAAACAATTTTTGGAATCGTTTGGAAAACAAACCTTTGAAATTCTCTTTATTATAGAGAATATATATTTTTAATAGCTTTAAAAATAATTATAAATATTGTAAAATATTTATTTCGAAAGCTATTTTATCATAAAAATCATTTCAAAATCGTTTTAGAAAGCACGTGCTCGAAAACAGCAGAAATCACCGAAAACGCCATAAAATCGGCATACGAAATCGTCTCAAAAACACGTTAATCCGAGGTACAGATCAATAATAATGTTGGCTTACCTATTGATAGATTAAAGCCCTTCAAAACACTTCAAAATGTCACAAGAATCAGTTGCAAAAGTCATTCGAATAAGTAGAATGAGCAAAACAGTGCACAGGAACAAGCAGAAAACAACCTGGACAAATAAACATACATGGGTCGACCCAGAAAAGGCTAAGGTCGACCCATATATGCCTTAGGTCGACCCTAGGGTCGACCCCCAATATCTCTGGGTCGACCTGATGGTCGTGACTTCTACGGGCAATTTTTCCTGTTTCGTTTCCAATTTCGAGCACTGGTTTCAAGCACTTTCAGATAGAGTTAAGCTATGAGATTTGACATGCACAAACAACTACACATAGACAATGATCCGGAGAAATTCTAGCATGAATTCATGAAAAGAACAAAGATATACAAGCACAAAAAGGACTCTAGAACATTTACTTGTTGTAATCATTCAAGCCACGGATTTAGTTTTACTGTAAGCCAAAATCAACAAATTTCAGCTTGCAAACCTGATTTAAGTTAGATGTGTGAGTTATAAACTCACCTTAGCACAATTTTTGAGCGAACTTGAGGAAGATGGAAGCTTTTTCCTTGATTTAGCTTTAGGAACCTGTGAAAAGAGGATACATAGACATGCAGCAAAGGAGACAAAAGTTACAGACAACACAACTTCTGAAAAATTGAAATAGATGAAATAGGTTTTGGTTTTGGATTGATTACCTAAAATTAATAGCTTCAAAATGTTTATTTTGCAAAGGAATTGGAGAAATTGGAGATTAGATTCTAGGTTTTCTAAGAGAAAAAGGGGTTTTAGGCTTTCTTTTTGTTTTTCAATTCTGAACTTTATACGTACAGTTTTGAGAAGATGATAATTTCTCTTAGTTAAAACTGTAGTTCGCCTTAAACCCAATAAGAAATAATCATATTATCACACTAATTATCACTTAAATCATCAAAACAACTTACACTTACATGATTTCAACTTTATAAAATCATATGAACTTATTTTGTGTTTAACAAAATGTTTTATCAACATATAAAAGTTATTTTAACCATTAAAAATCAATTTCCATTATTAAAATATAATTTTTTATCATTAAAATCTTCCACTTTTAATTAAATGCCTCAATTTACATTTTTGTTTAAATAAAACAACATTTCAACAACAAAATTACATAAAATTATTTCTCTTGTTTATATTATCCTAACAAACCATGTTAATAATATTTTTACGTCCAAATATTGATTTTAACCAAAATTCCACATTTTATTTACAATATTATCCATACTTAATTCTAATACTTCATTAAAATTAACAAAAATCAATATTTGGCAATAATTTCCAAAATTATTGCATTTTATCAAATTAAAACCCTATAATGCTCATTTTTACCCCAAACTAACATAATAAAGTTTTTAAAACTTTATTTTCAACATTTTATATTTATTTCAACAAATTAATGTTGAATTAAATTCTCTTATCTCACCTAATTAATTTAATAACCACCAAATCAACATAATTCCATTATATTTTTTCAACATCCATTGTTTATCTAAAATAAACAATTTTAACAAATTTTACATCTCCAATTTTTATTTTATTTCTCCATTATTAAATTATAACCACCGTTATAATTTAATTTCACAGGTAATCACCAAAACCAGGGTTGTTACATTTTAACTTGAACCCAATGCTTTCGAAAGGTTTGTTTTACATAGTGTACATTAATGCTTTTGGAAAGTAACTAATAATGGTTTCGAAGGGGAGGTTCCTCAGTATCTTCGAAAGGTATAATATAAAGGTTTTGAAGGGGTGATTCCCCAATGTTTTTGAAAGGTTTGCCTTAGTGTTTAAATAGAAGGTTTCCAGTGCTTTCGAAAGGCATGTTTAAAGTATTTAAAAAAAAGAGGATGTCAAAGCTTTACAAAGATTTCGAAAGAGATGTTTTCAATGTTTTTGAAAGGACTTTTGTAAAGGGTTTTGAAAGGTATGTTTTGGCCTTTCGGCCTAAGGTCATAAAGTAAAGTAGTTTACTTGTATCGAAAGGGGTACTTTTAATGGTTTCGAAAGAGGTAATTTCAATGGTTTCAAAAGGGGTTGTTTAAAGGTTTATACAAAGGTTTCGAATGTATTCAACAACAATGTTTTGAGTAAAGCATATATCATGGCAAAGAGATTTGAGTAAAGAAAATAGTATATTTTCCTTGTATAAATATGATTTAAAGGGTTAAATCATTTTGAAAAGGTTTTCAAGGAAAATTTAAAGGGTAGTTAACCCTAAGTAAAATGACTCAGATATTTGTATACCAGATGAGACTGGTATAGGGTCGAGCCCTATACATTGGCTCTAGCCCCAAGCTAATTTAGTCCAAAATTTCAGTGTGTAGGGCTTAGTCACAGGTAAGACCTAAATGATGGTTACACATAGAAAGGACTATATGTACAGAGAAGAAGAATAGGTTATTGGTGAGCCCGAAAAACCACTAGGATCAGTTGACCCTTAGAGAAGTAAGATAAGGATAGACCGTCCAGAAGTATGTCTAATAGGTGTTAGATAATTTGTTTAGTTTGTCTGGTAGGCCCGAGTCAGCCAAAGGTTAGTAGTTAGCCAAACAAAACTACATTTTTCGGACAGATGGTCCATTTATTTTTTGTTTTTGATCATACATGATATTTGCTATTATTGATATAATCAGTTTGATTAACCAGTTTGGTTGCAGGATTATGATTTGCAAAAAGGTATGTTTTAAATGGATATTAATGAGGGGAAACCTGTTCCGCTAAGCGGCATGGTCTCACTTAATATCAGTAAACCGAGATGTAATAGTATTATTCACACCAGGCTTTATGTCTGACTCGAAGTTTATGTTTTTCCCCTTAAACTCTCGGGTGCTCCAAAAATTGATTTGAGTAGATTGAGAGTTTGGGTTTACAGGTTTTAGTAGGTGGACGAATAAAGCTTCCAGAGACGAGCAGCTGGCTGATGGATAACTATATAGGAGTTATTTTATTTTATTCTGCTGTGATGTATTAAGACAGTTCATGTCTATATAGTGCTCTGGTCATCCAAGGGGGCATCTTCATATGTCGCTCTTGGCGTATTTATTTAATAATTATATTTGATCTGAACTTGGGAAACGATTAGGATTATGTAATGGAATATGAAACATGTTTTGTGAAATGTAATCAAAAACGTTGTTTTTGAAATCTGTGATTTTGTTTCATATTCATGTGCTTCTAATATTATGGATACCATTAACATTACCGTATTTTGTCGCCGAAAGTTAATACTATAGATGACTATAGCATCTGTAAAGCTTAGCTTTGGGCCTCAAGATAAGAGTTGTTACACTACTTCCACTAAACCCATTTTGGAATCACCCTCAGGGTTAGTAGCAAATAGTCCTTGCACTTCAAAGTCTTCATCTTGAACATTTCCTTCACTATTTCCAATTTGAACGCTTACCTTGGTTCGAAGTGGTTTTTGGATAACAACTACTATCCAATCCCGGTCTCTCCGAACCAACATTCGATAATGTTAAAGGGTCAAGTTTCTATAGTGGGCAACTCCACTATCAAGGTGTAAAGATTTACATATGGAAATTTATTCCATATGCTTAAATTATCATGACCCACTTATCGAAATTAACTCCCATGCATTCATCACGCTTTCGAAATGCGGTATTTGTGATAAGTACAAGTCGACTTACTTCCAATAAAACGTGTCAATGTTTTATTCTAACTATTTTTAATTTGTTTGGCTACTTAATGACATGGACAAGAATCCTTTGGTTTAAAAAAACAATTCACTGAGAGAAGAGGGTTGATTTAAAATAAAGAACCGTTAGAGTTTAAAATAACTTTTAAAAAACATTAAATCATAAATTAAAGCTTAATTAATCTTTAATTAATCATACTTAAATCAAAATTTAAACCTTAATTAATTAAAAATAAATAAATAGATAATTATACTTTATTAAATTGTTTGCAACTATATCGGTCACAAACACCGAAGAATAGATTTTTGTAGAGAAGTGAAGAAAAATTAAATTAAACTAAGGAAATGATTAAGCTAATAACAGATAAAAAGCAATAATCAGAGACATAGAGATTTATAGTGGTTCGACGTTGTATGCCTATGTCCACTTTGAAGATTATCCTTTATTAATCACTTCTAAGTCTGATTACAGCAATAGGAAATAGCAAAGACTTGATTACAATAGAGTCTAGAGTAATAAGTAGTGTAAAAATCCTTAGAATGACCCATCAGGCCAGTATTTATAGGTGAAGACGACCACCAATCTCTCTGAAACTTCGGCTGAAGGACCTTCTAATCCACATGGGCCCACTAGAGGGATCGCTAGGCCCAATTTCCAATGTGGAGGGATTGGTACCGATCCCTTCATTGGTTGATTTTTGGGCAGCGATCCGTATGGTGGCTTCTCCATGCTAAAATATGTTTGGCCTTCATTTTTCATGTCATTTGGACCACTAGAACTCGAATTATTGCTTGATCTTTGATTTGATATGACTTGTACTGCTTGCTGCCGAACCCTCTACAGGGATGTATGCGGATCCCTCCCATTCTATCATTTTGATATGTGATCCCAATGATGCAGAAGCGGATAACAAAAATGGATAAATCTGTGAAAGTAGTAATCGATGGAACAGAAGATACCGAATGGCCCAAATCCGTTGATCAAACGATACCGGATTCTAGCTATCCCAAACACGTTGATCGCGCACGATACCATGTTTAAAGATCTACGATTCTTCGTACGTTGATCTAGCGCACTAGATACCATGAATCGGCTTCAGCAGTTGTTGAATCGAGCGCACTCGATTACCGAAAGTGGAGATAGGAGATCACACTCAACTACCAATTGGAGAAGTGGCACAAAGCACACAAACAAGTTTTTATTCAAAATCAACTAACTTTCAAAGCTACAACTCACCCACTATTTATAGCATTTTACAACACCCAGAACACTAGGTCGTTACGCGACCTACGACCTAACTTAGGTCGGCAGCGACCTAACAACATTACAACACCTGCAGTACATCACAAGATATCACTTATTTACAACACAACACATAGGTCGGCCGCGACCTAACAATACAACTCACACGACCTACGACTTAAAGAAAATACAAATACATTACAACATAGTATCACGACATACGACCTAGTAACACATGCGACCTAAAACAATGCGACTCAAGGTATTCAGGTGGCATAGGCTTCGTACGCGACCTAATAAGTTAGCTTCTGGGATTCTTCACACGACCTAATTCTCCTGGCGACCTAACTTAGGTCGTAACGCGTTCACGTGACCTAACTTAGGTCGTAGCTCGAGACAGTCTTCACTCGAAATATCGGAGCGACCTAAAGGAACGAGAGCTTCGTTAGGTCGTTCGTTCTCCTCGCGACCTAACTTAGGTCGTATCTCGTTCCAGTCCATACTTGAAAGATCGGAGCGACCTAATGCTTGTTCACTTAGCTCGTTTAGTTGCTTGCCTTCCTTAACACTGATCTCATTAGCTCGAAAGCGACCTTCACTAGGTCGTGAACGACCTAAAACTTCACTAGGTCGTGAGCGACCTAAACTCCTGGAACAACTCAAATCTGAACAGTTAGCAGATCGCGTTGCATCATCCTCCCCCTGTTGACAAAAATTCGACCTCGAATTTGCACTTTCCTCTTCCACAACAATCTCATCTCCATGATACGGAATCAAATATTTGACATTGAAAACATCAGAAGTATGAACATCATCCGGCAATCTCAACTAATATGCATTCTCATTGATTTTCTTCAAAATTTCCACTGGACCGATTTTTCGAGCTTTCAACTTATTGTACGTTCCCACTGAAAAACGATCTTTTGTCAACACGGCGTAAACCAAATCACCTTCTCTAAAATTCACATTCCTTCGCTTCTTATCCGCCAGTTGTTTATACTTCTCGTTTGATGTAAGTAATCGTTCATGAACAGTTTTGTGGCATTCTTGCAACTCAGTCACAAAATCACTAGCCCGCTTAACAACTCCCTTCTGATATGGCACTGTCGTCAAATCCAATGGACCCTTTGGACTTGCTGAGTATACAACTTGAAACGGACTGAAACCCGTACTACGGTTAATAGCGTGATTATGTGCAAACTCTGCCTGACATAATTTCATATCCCAACTCTTCAAGTTATCCTGCACAAGACATCGCAACAAATTTCCCAATGATCTGTTTACCACTTCCGTTTGCCCATCTGTTTGCGGATGATAAGCGCTACTAAAATTCATCTTCGTTCCAACCATCTTCCACAAACTTAACCAAAAATGGCTTAGAAATCTAGTATCCTGATCTGAAACGATAGATTCAGGTAACCCATGTAATCGATACACCTCTTTAAAGAATAACTGAGCAACACGGACGGCATCAGCTGTCTTCTTGCAAGCGATAAAATGTTCCATCTTGGAAAATCTATCTACCACAACAAATATAGAATCATTTCCTCGCTGAGTTCTAGGCAAACCCAAAACAAAATCCATGCTGATATCAACCCACGGTTTAATAGGCACAGGTAATGGCATATATAATCCCGCATTCGTCGCTGTCCCTTTGGAAACTTGACAAATATGACATCTCTCCACGAACCTCTCTACTTCTCTTCTTATAGTAGGCCAAAAATATGATTGCGAAATCAACTGTAATGTACGGTCTCTCCCCACATGACCTTCCTCATGCAACTCCTATACAATCTTCATTCGTAAGCTGCACTCTGGTATACATAATCGATTTCCCTTAAAAAGAAAACCATCCACCATTACAAACTCATCCGTCTTCCCCTCTTTGACTTTATCTACATACTTTGCAAAGTAAGGATCATCAACAAACAGTTCTGGTAACCCATCAAACCCCGTTACTTCAACCTTCATTGTAGTCAGCAAATGATTCCTTCGACTCAATGCATCCGCCACTCTATTCGTAATTCCCGATTTATGCTTCACCACAAATGTAAATTGTTGTAAGTACACAATCCATGAAGCATGCCTTGCTGCAATCTTGTCTTGTCCCTGCATATGCTTCAACGCCTCATGATCAGTATATAAAACAAATTCTTTATGAAACAAGTAATGCCTCTAATGTTTCACAGCTTGCACAATAGCATAAAATTCCACATCGTAAGTATTATATCTCATCTTTTCTCCTGATAACTTCTCACTGAAATATGCAATAGGACGTCCTTTCTGACTCAACATCCCTCCAATTCCAACCTTCGATGCATCAGTATGCAATTCAAACAACAACTGAAAATCTGGCAACACTAGAATTGGTGCTGTCGTCAAAAGTTCTTTGATTCTCTCAAAAGCAAATCCTGCTTCCTCCGACCATGAAAATTGCTTCCCTTTCATACAATCAGTAACTGGAGCCATCACGCTACTGAAGTGTGGAATGAACCTTCGGTAGAATGACGCCAAACCGTGAAAACTTCTAACTTCTGTTATCGTCCTGGGTTGTGGCCAATTCCTGATTGCTTCAACTTTATTCTGATCCACCTGTATACCTCCTCCCGATATAACATATCCCAAAAATAAAACACAATGCGTCATGAACACGCATTTCTTCGTTGCAGCATAAAATTGTTCCTGTCGTAGTACCATCAACACTTCTCTCAGATGTTGCAAGTGTTCTTCTGGACTTCCACTATAGATCAGTATACCATCAGAATACACCACCACAAACTTCCCAATAAAAGGTCTAAAGATTTGATTCATCACCCGCATAAATGTACTCGGTGCATTCGAAAGACCAAACGGCATAACCAGCCATTCGTACAACCCCTCACGTGTCTTGAACGCAGTTTTCCATTCATCCCCTGGTCTGATTCGAATTTGATGATAACCACTCTTCAAATCAATCTTCGAAAAGATAGTAGCTCCACTAAGCTGATCCAACAAATCATCCAATCTTGGCATAGGGAATCTATATCTCACAGTAATCTTATTCAACGCCCGACTATCAGTGCACATCCTCCACGTTCCATCCTTCTTCGGTACTAACAAAGTTGGCACAGCACATGGACTTAAACTTTCCTGCACACGCCCCTGTTCAAGCAATTCTTCCACTTGCCTTCTCAATTCCTCATGTTCTTTTGGACTCATTCTGTAGTGTGGTCTATGTGGTAACACAGCTCCTGGAACAAGATCAATTTGATGTTGAATGTCTCTCAACGGCGGTAACTCCGTTGGTAGCTCCTCAGGAAATACATCGTCAAACTCTCCCAGCAATGGCTTTACTTCTTCAGGGATCTCAACCACTTCATGACTCTCACGTCCAATCAACAAGAATACTTCAGGCTCCTCTTCTACCTCCTTAACAAACTCCTTCAATGATAACAAAGTTTTCAACTCTTCAATCTCCTCCAACTTGCTTTCTTCGTGTTGTCGCTTCTTAGGAATTAAAGTAATCTTTGTACCCTCAAACATGAAACTGTAACTGTTAGCACGTCCATCATGTTGCACAGCCCTATCATACTGCCATGGTCTTCCCAACAACAGATGGCATACATCCATGTCTACAACATCACACCAAATTTCTTCTTTGTATTTCTTCCCAATTGAAAAATTAACACAAGCTCTTCGTCCAACTTTCACCTCTCCACCTTTCCTCAACCAAGCTAACTTGTAAGGTTTCGGATGCTTCTCAGTTTTTAATGACAACTTCTCCACAGCTTCTGTAGAGATAATATTATCACAGCTTCCTGCATCAATGACAAACTTGCAAACCCTTCCCAAGATAGTGCACGTTGATTGAAAGATGTTACTCCTCAACCAGCTAGTCTCTTCCTCCTGCTTTGGTGTTAAACAAGATCTCTTCATCATCAATGAATACCCTTCATCTCCCGACACATTTTCTTCCTCCTCATCAAGCAATGAATTAGAACATTCAGCTTCTACCTCTTCATCTTCAACCTTAGCAATCATCGTTCGCTTCTTTGGCTTTGGACATTCATTGCTTTTGTGACCAATCTCCTGAAAATTGAAACATTTGATACCACTATTGATTCTGGTCTTAGCAACTTCATTAACGACCGGTTTTGCAACAGCCTTCGAAACGTTCACATTGCTACTATCCCCTTTCGTTGGATTGTTAGAATTTGTAAACACATCACCACCTCTCCTTCCTTGCTTCTCCCAAGCTAAAGCTTTCTGATGTGCTTCAGCGACAGATCTGGGATCAAACATATTCACCATATCTTGAATCTACATTCTCAACCCTCCAACAAATCTAGCTCTCAATTGCTCCTCCGTCTCCATGATATCATTCCTCGCAATCAGCTGATAGAACTCGTCTGCATAATCATTCACTGACTTCGTTCCTTGTCTCAAGTTCTGCAAACGTTGATACATAAGAGATTGATAATTGTAAGGTAAAAACGTAGCCTTCATCAATTTCTTCATCTTATCCCATGATTCAATCTTTGACTTCCCCATTCTCTCCCGTGTTAGTTTAGTTTGCTGCCACCATGCCATAGCTCTCCCTTTCAAGCGTGTAGCAGCCAACTTAACTCTTCGATGCTCAGGAACCTCCTTAAAGTCAAAAATTTCTTCCACATTAGACAACCAATCCAAAAACTCTTCAACCACCATTCCACCCTTGAATTCTGGCATTTCAGTTTTCATCCCCGACTCCCATCGACGATCATCCTCAAAATCTCGATCCCGATTCCGTCCCTGGCCATGATCTCGATAATGAAAACTCCCTCTATCACCATCTTCATCAACAACAGATGTACTTCGATAACGATCCCGTCCACCCACATCTCTATGATCACGCATATCCCTTCTACTTTGTCTTTCATCATCTCGATATGGTTCATCTTCGAATTCTCTATGACTTCTTCTACCTTGATGAGATTGTGGCGATATTCTCCTTTCACCCGAAACCGATAGCGAAACCCTGTTTCCACCTTGGTTTGAAATTGGCGATGTTCTTCTTCAGGGTTGATTCATATCCATCATGAGCTTCTCTAACCTCCCAATGCCTTCATCCAACTTCTCATTGAATTTGTTACTTATGCGTTGTTCCATTTGTTCATCATCTTCTCGCTTATACAAATCTTCAACATTTTGATGACGATTAGCTCTCCTTGGCGGCATAATTGAAACTTCACAAACTTCAACTTTAACTTTCGGTCTTGATAAAAAAAATGAACTTCTATGCACGGCTCCAACACTTCTCTTAATTCAGCTTTGCTTGGTGTAGCTCGGCTTAACTAACTCCTCAAACTCTTCTATAAGAATTGGCTCCAAGACACGGCTTAGCTATGATTGCCTAAGTCTAGCTCTGATACCAAATGATGCAGCAGCGGATAACAAAAATGGATAAATCTGTGAAAGTAGTAATCGATGGAATAGAAGATACCGAATGGCCCAAATCCATTGATCAAACGATACCGGATTCTAGCTATCCCAAACACGTTGATCGCGCATGATACCGTGTTTAAAGATCTACGATTCTTCGTACGTTGATCTAGCGCACTAGATACTGTGACTCGGCTTCAGCAGTCGTTGAATCGAGCGCACTCGATTACCGAAAGTGGAGATAGGAGATCACACTCAACTACCAATTGGAGAAGTGGCACAAAGCACACAAACAAGTTTTTATTCAAAATCAACTAACTTTCAAAGTTACAACTCACCCACTATTTATAGCATTTTACAACACCCAGAACACTAGGTCGTTACGCGACCTACGACCTAACTTAGGTCGGCAGCGACCTAACAACATTACAACACCTGCAGTACATCACAAGATATCACTTATTTACAACACAACACATAGGTCGGCCGCGACCTAACAATACAACTCACACGACCTACGACTTAAAGAAAATACAAACACATTACAACATAGTATCACGACATACGACCTAGTAACACATGCGACCTAAAACAATGCGACTCAAGGTATTCAGGCGGCATAGGCTTCGTACGCGACCTAACAAGTTAGCTTCTGGGATTCTTCACACGACCTAATTCTCCTGGCGACCTAACTTAGGTCGTAACGCGTTCACGCGACCTAACTTAGGTCGTAGCTCGAGACAGTCTTCACTCGAAATATCGGAGCGACCTAAAGGAATGAGAGCTTCGTTAGGTCGTTCGTTCTCCTCGCGACCTAACTTAGGTCGTATCTCGTTCCAGTCCATACTTGAAAGATCGGAGCGACCTAATGCTTGTTCACTTAGCTCATTTAGTTGCTTGCCTTCCTTAACACTGATCTCATTAGCTCGGAAGCGACCTTCACTAGGTCGTGAACGACCTAAAACTTCACTAGGTCGTGAGCGACCTAAAGTCCTGGAACGACTCAAATCTGAACAGTTAGCAGATCGCACTGCATCAAATCCCTAGGGTAGGTTCCCTAGGGTCCATATACCTTGCCCTCCAAATTTCATAGGGATTTGACTTGTAGATATCATGATACTCTCGACTAAGTATGTCGACCTCTCTTAAAGAGCCTTGCTATATCGATCCCCTCCATCTAGGGAGCCACATTCCATACTTTGAGCATTCTACGTCACATATCTATCAAATCCATTCAATTCTGACTTTACGCGATCTTTTGTTCTTGACTTCTGGGCCCCACAATCATCACTCTGGTGTTGTTGACCTTGATGGCAGTCAGATCTAACTCGTGCAATCGGCTTAACATAACCGGGCTAGAATGTTGGATAACACTTGCCCTCCAAAGTACGTCTTGTGATTAACATGATGTGCTTTGAATCGAAACAAGTTTGAATTGTCGAAAAGAGACCCAATTAGCTTCCTAAAGGTTTTCTATTATCAAATCTTTTTCTCAAGGTGCTGAATGTCTTATTGACCGCCATGACGCTTGGTTGATTTCCCTCAATATAAATTCAATGTTATATTCCATCAATTGAAATATATATAAGTCCGGTTTTGCGAGACTAATAAGCTTTTATTATCTAGTTCAGCCTAGAACAAGAAGATTCCATGTTTCAACTTCAATTTCTGTTGATTTCAAAAGTTGAACTCTTGGGTCATACACGTGCATGTTCATATACACGTTTTTGTTGTTGGCTCCCGGACGTGTTCGAACACTCACGGGTCATTGCCAATTTTCATACCATTTCGTATGTACATGCTTTCAATAATTTCTATGCCTATATTTATTTGCATACATACTTGTAGCTGATCACCATCATTCATTCTTTCTTTTTCTCTTTTTTTTAATTATTCATTCATTCATCATTTTTTTTATCTGTAGGGATCGGCATGCGTTTAGCTGACCCCCCCTCTCTTTTTTAAAAGCTTTTGTAGGGATCGGCATGTATGTATGCCGATTCCTTTTTTGGGTCCATGCTAATAGGGATCGATGGGCTTTCATGCCGATCCCTCTCTCCATGCTCTGTGCCAAGGGCTTGGGACGATCCCTCCATCCATATATATAAAAGAAACTTTCCATCCCTTCACTCTCACTTATTTCATTTTCTCGTTCCCTTCTTAAGCACCGAACCTTCTCGCTCCTTCATTAAAGCGAACTTTCCTTCGCTTCTCTTCCCCAAACAAAGTTTTTCCGTGATTCAACCTACAGGAACAAACTAACTTCCCATACTTTCTATTTTCATCGCCTTCGAAGTCCTTTCCTACTTCCTCAATATAATCAAATGAAGGTGAGCCTTCTTGACTTCATTTTTTGGTTTCATGGCAAGATAAGTAGTCGTTAATGATTTCAATGGCGCTCGAGGTTGTGATGGCACAGCGATCGAAGCGGCTTGGAGAAGATGAATCATTGGTGGTAAGGGTTCGGCTAAATAAATAAGGAGAAGGAGAGATAAGAGGATAAAGGAGGAAGAAGATTGTAACATCCCCTACTTGGAGGCCCAAAACTAACTGCAGCGGATGCTGCAGTCATCCATAGTTATTAATCCTTGGCGACCAAATACGGTAATGTTAGATACATTAATATAACAGTAACACTTGGATATGTAAAATTTATAAAATCATAAAACAACTTTCACATTTCATTTCAAATCATTTCAAATTCCTTACATAATCCCAATACGAGAACCACTTTCAGAGAAAATATAATTATTACAACATATGCCAAGAGCGACATATGAAGAAGCCCCCTTGGATGATCAGAGTATATATAGGCAATTAAACAACTTTGCTTTTACAATAAAACACAGCGGAATCAAAAATAGAAAAGAATTCTAAATAGCTATCTTGCCTCCTACACGTCTTCGGAAGCTTATTCGTCTAACGAGGTACCTGAAAACCTCAAATCTCAAACTACTCAAAATAAATTAAGCACCCGAGAGTTTAAGGGGAAAACATAAACTTTGAGTCAGACATAAAGCCTAGTATGAATAATAATCTCCCATCTCAAACCATTTAGATATCTAGTGAGACCATAGCGCTTAGCGGAACGGGTTTTCCACTCACTAGTATCTTATCCAAAACTTTATAAAACCATATACTATGCTCCTGCATCCACAATGGTTAAAACATAACAATTCAAATCATTATGATGATGCAAACAAGTAAATCAATTCAGGATTACCCAGCCCCATTCATTTTGACTATCTGTCTCAGTTATAGTTTCTAGGGTCACTATTAACCTATTAGTTTTCATGGGCTTACTAATAACCTGTTTAAAACTTTTGAACTCCCTGTCTGATCTCATACTTTTCATGGGATCACTGAGAACCTATTGGCCCCTGCCAATAACTTCAATGTTTCATGTGTTTTCCCTGAACCTATTGGTGTCTCCAATAACTTCCCTCTTATCCTAGTTTTCATGGGTTGACTAGGAACCCATTAACTTCTATCAACAACTTGATTTGGATATAATTGCCGTAGGTTCACTACAAACCTATTGGCGCCTACCAATAACTCTTTCTAATCATAATTTTCATGGGTTTACTATGAACCTATTGGCCCATACCAATAACTCTTTCTAAACATAGTTTTCATGGGTTTACTATGAACCTGTTTATCCAACAACTTCTCTTATCAGTATTTAGGCATCCTACATTCTAGTCTATCTGACCTCCTGGATGCAATTCTACTCATTCAAGAGTTAACTCAATTTTATATTCACTACTGGGTCAACCTAGCTGGTTATTCTGCCCTTTTCTCCCGAAAATACTGTTATGGGTCCATTATACAATGAATAAATATATTAGAAGAAGCAAACATAATAACATAATAACACCAACACCTGTGGTTTAATATCCTTGAAATCATTTTAGTATAAAACATGGTTAATCCCATTAACCTATTATTTTATCAAGGAAAGCTTCTTCTAAAACTTTATACTTAAAAGCCATTTTAAAACTCCTTTATTATGCCATGGTTTTTCCTTTGAAAAGAGATTAGGTTATTTGTTTTGAAAACTAAGGCTTTCGAAACCTTAAACTTTTACTTTCGAAAACATTGGATAACCTCCTTCGAAAGCATTCAAATCTTCTTTTCAAAACACTAAACATATTCCTTTCGAAGCACTTTAAATCATCTCTGTCGAAACCCTCAAAGCATACCTTTCGAAAGTATTAAAGTATTACTTATTAACTCTTAGAAACATAGCTTCGAAACCATTGAAAGTACCCCTTTCGAAACCATTGGGTTTTATTCTAAAAATACCTTTTGGGTCAAGTGAACATAAACGAAAGTACCCCTTTCAAAACCATTAACCTTTAAGTAAAAGTATTTGAGGAAAAATTAATGGCTTCGGAACCATCCTTTCGAAAGCTTAATTCATTTAAGTAAAACATTTGAAGGTTAGCTTCAAAACCCCTTTCGAAGCCATTGCCTTCGAAACCATTAACCCTTTCGAAAGTGATAGGAAGTGGCATACTATATTTAAATAACAAAAGCTACCTTTTGAAAGCATTGATGACTTCAATATATTTGAAAGGCTTAGGGTCGGCAGCAGGGTTTCGATTGGGTTGAGACTACCCTTTCGAAAGCCTTAATTTTAAAAACATGGAAACTCTTTCGAAATCTTTGCTTTAAACAAAAAGGTGGCAACATAATCAAAAGCTATTTAAAAGACCCTTTCGAAAGCATTGGTTTCAACTCCTTCGAATGTATTCATCAAAAACAAGGCAAGCGCTTTTCTTTGGAGAGTAAAACAAAGACCTTCATAAGCTAACTGGTTTCGACCCCTTCGGAAGCATGGTTTTGACACCATACTTGCCGCCTTTTCTTCCAATCCACTACATACCAACATATTGATACCTTGTGTATTAGTTTCGACTTAGTAGGTTTCGACTTGGTTGAGGCGGAAGTATAGGGTCGAAAGATACTACTGAAAGTGGCAAAACATAATTTCTGGGTAATGACTGTTTTAATGCCTTTTAAAGTAATTGCTTTTTAACTAACCTGCCTAGTTGTAAACTTTTAATTTGTTTCCATAAACTTTTCAAATTCTTTCTTAAATAAAACTGCCGTAATTATTTCAGATTTAATCAAAATAATTTAACAAATAAGCCCTTCCTTAAGCAAAACAAATAAAACATTTAAGTCCTCCTTCTAAAGTAATTTAATTTCCATAGTAAATCACTTAGGAAAAATCCCCAAAAATCATAGAAATTCACTTTTAATATGTTTTCTAACATATATAAATTTCAAACCTAAATTCTTAATATAATTTCTAAAATTAATTTATAGACCCAATTGTTCATATTTTCCTTTAAAATTCATAATAAATTTTCCATAGCTTGGAAAATTATAAAAATTAAAACTCATCTCCTAGATAATGTTTTACATAACATCTAAATTACTCATGGCTATCTCCTAGATAATGTTTTACATAACATATAAATTACTCATGGCAATTCGAAATCCAGAAATATGATTTTTCCTTAAAAGTCGAAGAGAACAATTATCAAACAATCTTGTTTGAATCATACATACCATAAAATCTAAGCATATCATCATCATAAATTATCATATTGGATTTAAACTTAAACCCGAAAATCAGTTGATCATAGAAACAAAAATAGAGATGGTTTTGATTATTATCCACCTTGATTAGGATAAGGAATTTGAGATTTGATTGGGATTAATCCTTCTTGCTTTAATTCCTTAGCTTTAGATGAATTTCTCCTCTTTTCTTCCTAAGTAATGGCCGGCTTTTCTTTCTTTGATTTACTTTTTGTGTTTTGAGATAATGAACGTGAATAGAGAGTATAACCGTGAGTATAAGAGGTGCGGCAATTCCTAATATGCCCTTGCGTTAATTAATCAACATTTAAACCATTCATAAGCCCATTTATTTAATTAAGTACGGCCTTTATTTTAAATTTTCAAATCTTAATCCCCTTATCACTCTAATATTTACATTATTCTATTTAATTTATCTAACTAAATCTCCTGAATAATGTTATTAAAAATTAGGGGTGTTACAGACTCTTTTCCTTAAAGAATTTCGTCCTCGAAATTCAGTAAGGACTAAATACTAAACACAACAATCATCTGTAACAACTCCTAACAACCATACTAACCTACCTGACTAGCAACTATCTATATAGATCTAATATAGACATACCCTCAAAGCAGATCAGGAGAAGTATCTCTAATCATGTCTTATGTCTCCCAAGTACAGCCCTTCTCATTGTTACTCCACTGAACTTTCACAACCTTGATTGTCATGTTCCTTAACCTTTTCTCATCTCTCGCTACAACCTGAACTGGTTGTCTAACAGAAGTCAAATTCGGTTCTACTATCATATCTTCAAACCCTGTCGGAAGAATAGCCGTCTTTGGATCATGCACATACTTGCGAAGATGAGACAAATGAAATACATTATGGACACCTGCCACACTACTCGGCAACTCTACTCTGTATGCGAGCCTTTCGATCCTCTCTATAACTTAGAACGGACCAACATATCTCGGTGTCAGTTTCCCTGACTTTTCAAATCGTACCACAACCTTCATCGGTGATACCTTAATGAAAACCCTATCTCCAACGGAGAATTCTAGGTCTTTATGACTCTTATCTGCATAACTCTTTTGTCTGGACTGGGCTTCCTTAATCCTTTCTCGGATTAACTCAACCTTCTCTATCGCCTCTCTAACCAGATCTAGAGTTAAGACTAATCTATCTTCCGTCTCCAACTAACATGCTGGTGATTTGCATGGCCTTCCAAACAAAGCTTCAAAAGGCGTCATTCCTATACTAGTCTGATAACTATTATTATAGCAAAACTTCACTAAGTGTAGGTGATCTTCTCAAGATCCACCAAATACACAAGCTCTCAATAAATCCTCGAGTACCTTATTGACTCTCTCTGTCTGCCCATCCGTCTGAGGGTGATACGCAGTACTCATTTTGAGCTTGGTACCTAATACATCCTGTAGACTCTTATAGAATTCACTAGTAAACAAAGCATCTCTGTCACTGACTGTACTACTAGGAATCCCATGTAGTCTAACTATGTTCTTCATGAACTACATAGCTAAAACAGGTGTCGTCCTGGTTGACTTAACTAGAATGAAATGGGCACTCTTGGTCAACATGTCCATTTTGCCCCATATACTTTCATTTCCTCTATTTGACCTTGGCAACACTCTATAAAGTCCATAGATATCGAATTCCATTTCCAAACTGGAATCTCTAAAGGCTGAAGCAATCCACTATGCTTCTGATGTTCGGCCTTCAGTTGTTGACAGTTTGCACATTACCTAACCCACAAGCCAACATCCCTCTTCATACCTTCCCAATAGAATCTCCTCTTCATATCTTGATACATCTTGGTTCCTCCAGGATGAATCGTAAATTTGGACCGATGACATTCTCCAAGAACTTCTTTCCTTAAGTCCTCAACATTTGGAATACACGACCATCCATTCTTTCTCAACCATCCTTTCTAGTTAAGACTAAAATCCTTTAGATCAACCTCAAGCCTTCTAATCTTCTCCGCTAATAATGGATCCTTTTTCTACTTAGAAGCAATCCTTTCGATCAACACTGGTCGAACTTCCAAACAGGACAACATGGCGGTGCTCTGACTAGAACTAGCAGTCGATCTTAACTGCACACCATAAGTAGTCAAAGCTTCTAAATCTTTCCATTCTGCCATTATAGTTAACACCACATTCTGATGTCTTCTGCTAAGAGCATCCGCTACTTTATTTCCTTTCCTAGGTGTATATTCTATACCAAAATCATAAGCTGCTAAAAAATCCAACCACCTCTATTGTCTCATGTTCATTTACTTCTGAGAGAATAAATACCTTAAAGACTTATGATCTATGTATAGCTCAAATCTCTCCCCTAAGTGATAATGTCTCCAAATCTTCAATGCAAAGATCACCGCAGCCAACCCCAAATCATGAGTAGGATATCTCACTTCATGCGGTTTAAGCTGTCGGGAAGCGTAGGCAATAAATTTACCCTTCTGCATCAACACAGCTCCTAGTCTAGTTCCGCATGCATCAGTATACACCACCAACCCTTCGTTTCCATCTGGAATAACTAACACAGGTGCGTTGGTCAAAAAATGCATTAACTTAAGGAATGCTTCCTCACATTTGTCGAACCAGACAAACTTCACATCCTTCCTGGTCAACTTAGTCAAAGGTGCTGCTATCCGCAAGAAATCCTAGATGAATCTTTGGTAATAGCCAGCAAGTCCAAGTAAACTTCTAATCTCAGTCACCGTCTCTGGTCTCTTCCAATTATTAACAGCTTAGATCTTATCTAGATCGACTGACAAGCCCTTTTCCGAAACCACGTGACCAAGAAACTTAATCTCTTTCTTCCAAAAACGACACTTGGAAAACTTCACATTCAGCTGATGCTGACTTAGCATCTCAAGCACTACTCTAAGATGATCCTCAATCTCTCTTTCATCCTTAGAGTATACAAAAATGTCATCTATAAACACCAACATGAACCTATCCAAGTACTCTTGGAAAACCCAGTTGATCAAAACCACAAAGAAAGCAGGTGCATTCGTTAATCCAAATGGCATTACTTCCACTCATACGAACCATACCTAGTTCGAAATGTTGTCAATGGAATATTGTCCTTTTCCACTCTTAACTGATGGAAACATGTCGCCAAATCCAATTGGAAAAACACTCTGGCTCCACACAACTGATCAAATAGATCGTCTATTCTCGACAAAGGATACTTGTTCTTAATCGTCCTCTCGTTCAACGTATGATAGTCGATACACAACCTCAAAGACCCGTCCGGTTTCTTCACAAACACCGTGGTCGCTCCCCAAGGCGAACTGCTTGATCTAATAAAATTCCTCCCTTCTAGATCCACTAGCTGCACCTTCGATTCCTTCATCTCGGTCGGTGTCATCCTGCTAGGTAGTCTACTTACAGGTTCAGCTCCTGGCACAAGATCTATCTGAAACTTAACAACTCGTTTCAATGGTAGTCCTGTAACTGGCTCAAAGACATCTGCAAACTCTCTTGCTACACGAACCTGACTTAACTCTTCTCCCACTTCCATAGCACTTATCAAAGCACATACACTCGGGTCAGAATTCTCCACTGAGAATATGATTCGGTTATGACTATCAGGGTATCTTAGTGATATCTCCCTATCTTGGCAAAATATCCTAGCCACATATTTACCCAACCAATCCATAACCAAAATGATCGCGAAATCTATGAAATCAAAAACATACAGACTGCATGCAAACTTATGACCTAACAAATCAAGTTCTAGTTGGTCACATCTCATCTCTAGAGTTGCATACCCTCCTATTGGATTCGCAACCAAGGTATGTGGGTTCTAAGCATAACCTATCTACCAAACACTGAGATATAAATGAATGTGATGCATCGGTATCAAATAGTACCCTAATTGGTATACTCTGAATCAAAAGCGTACCTTCCATCATAGTCTTTCCTTTTTCAGCTGCAGTTGGCATAGCAGATGATGGTCCAATAGCAAAGACCTTTCCCTTGTCCGCCCCGACTGGATCTGGACACTGATTCTTATAATGCCCAACTTGGTCGTAGTTGAAGCATTTCACACCCTTCTTTTCTGAAGCCTTCTTCCCCTTGCCTGACCGGCATTCATGAGCATAATGACCTTTCTTGTCACACTTGAAGCAAACTAAATCAGCTTTTGCCTTCTTGGCGGACTCTACCTTCTGGGCTCCCTTCTTCTTAAAGAACTTTCTTCCCTGAGAATCCTGGGTTTCAACCGACTTTTCTTTTCCACAATTAGCAAGCATCTCCTCATATCAGATTACCATCTCCACAACTGCATTACAGGGATCACGGAGATGTGTCGGGGTCGCCCTAGCAATCTCAGGCCTCAATCCTCGAATGAACCTCTCATTCCTCCTGATGACGGTGTCTATGGTAGTATACGCATATCGGGATAACTCATCAAACTTAGTAGCATACTCAATCAATGACATCTCTCCCTCTACCAAATCCATAAACTTTCTCAACAATGCCGACTTAGCAACTTCAGATAAAAACCTCTGTTCAAATCTCCTTCTAAACTCTGCCCAAGTCAACTCTTCCTCCGAAACTCCAGCAGTAACATTATTCCACCAATGAAGCGCTGCCCCCTGCAATTTCCTAGAGGCCAACCTCCTCTTATGCTCATCATCCAAACCCAAATCAGCAAAGATTCTCTTACATATCAACAGCCAATTCTCAACCTCTATGCCACCCTCCATCCCATAAACAGCTTCCCACCAAGACTGGTGTAATCCTTGCTCAACTCAGCATAATTATTCCCAATTGGAGCCACGGGATTAGCTCCTCCAACATTCCCAGCAACTCCAGCAGCTGCTCCTGCTTACATCAGATTGTCGAAGAACTAATACATCGTCCCCCATATATACTAGTGGATTTCCAGCACCCACATTGGCATCTGCATTTTGGTTAGCATTAGACTGTCGACCCAGGTTCCTCCTGGTGGGTCGAGCATTTCAATTGGTTGTGGTGCTTCCTCCACCTAGATTTCCTCTTTCGTTTACTGCCTCCATATCTTCTTTCTCGTAAATCAGCATGCCTTAGTAAGATACAGAAGAATGGTCTAAGAGAGAGGGGAATACGTACTTATATATATATATATCAAATACAAGTACGTGACTATAGCATTAACCCAAACCTCGATCTTATTTTCAGATTCATTGGATTAAGTTTTTAAAAATCTTTTCCGTTTAAATTTCTTTTAAGTTTTCAAAAACCTATGCTCTAATACCAACTTGTAACATCCCCCACTTAGAGGCCCATAACTAATGGCTACGGATGTTGCAGTCATCCAAAATTATTAATCCTCGA
Organism: Allium fistulosum; assembly: GCA_030737815.1. NCBI lineage: Eukaryota > Viridiplantae > Streptophyta > Magnoliopsida > Asparagales > Amaryllidaceae > Allium > Allium fistulosum. The sequence continues at coordinate 848,638,605 of CM060903.1, forward strand.
CGACCAAATACGGTAATGTTAGATACATTGATATAACATAAATACTTGGATATAGAAAATTTATAAAATCATAAAAAACTTTCACATTCCATTTCAAATCATTTCAAATTCATTACATAATCCCAATATGAGAACCATGTTCGGAGAAAATATAATTATTACAACATACACCAAGAGCGACATATGAAGATACCCCCTTGGATGATCAGAGTATATATAGGCAATTAAACAACTTTGCATTTACAACAAAACACAGCGGAATCAAAAATAGAAAAGAACTCTAAATAGCTATCTTGCCTCCTGCACGTCTCCGGAAGCTTATTCGTCTAACGAGGTACCTGAAAACCTCAACTCTCAAACTACTCAAAATAAATTGAGCGCCCGAGAGTTTAAGAAAAAACATAAACTTCAAGTTAGACATAAAGCCTGATATGAATAATAATCTCCTATCTCAAACCATTTAGATATCTAGTGAGACCACGCCGCTTAGCGGAATGGGTTTTCCCCTCACTAGTATCTTATCCAAAACTTTATAAAACCATATACTGTGCTCCTGCATCCATAATGGTTAAAACATAACAATTCAAATCATTATGATGATGCAAACAAGTAAATAAATTCAGGATTACCCATCCTCATTCATTTTGACTATCTGTCTCAGTTATAGTTTCTAGGGTCACTATTAACCTGTTAGTTTTCATGGGCTTACTAATAACCTATTTAAAACTTTTGAACTCCCTGTTCGATCTTATTGTATTTCATTGGATCACTAAGAACCTATTGGCCCTTGCCAATAACTTCATTGTTTCATGTGTTCTCCCTGAACCTATTGGTATCTCCAATAACTTCCATCTTATGCTAGTTTTCACGGGTTGACTAGGAACCTATTGACTTCTGTCAACAACTTGACCCGAATATAGTTTTCATAGATTCACTACAAACCTATTAGCCCCTGCCAATAACTCTTTCTAATCATAGTTTTCACGGATTTACTATGAACCAGTTGGCCTCGGCCCCTGCCAATAACTCTTTCTAAACATAGTTAGCATGGGTTTACTATGAACCTGTTTATCTAACAACTTCTCTAATCAGTATTTAGGCATCCTACATTCTGGTCTATCTGACCTCCTGGATGTAATTCTACTCATTCAAGAGTTAGCTCAATTTTATATTCACTATCGGGTCAACCTAGTTGGTTATTCTGCCATTTTCTTCACAAAATACTGTTATAGGTCCATTATATGGTGAATACATATAATAGAAGAAGCAAACATAATAACATCAACACCTGTGGTTTAATATCCTTGAAATCATTTTAGTATAAAACATGGTTAATCCCATTAACCTATTATTTTATCAAGGAAAGCTTCTTCTAAAACTTTATACTTAAAAGCCATTTTAAAACTCCTTTATTATGCCATGGTTTTTCCTTTGAAAAGAGATTAGGTTATTTGTTTTGAAAACTAAGGCTTTCGAAACCTTAAACTTTTACTTTCGAAAACATTGGATAACCTCCTTCGAAAGCATTCAAATCTTCTTTTCAAAACACTAAACATATTCCTTTAGAAGCACTTTAAATCATCTCTGTCGAAACCCTCAAAGCATACCTTTCGAAAGTATTAAAGCATTACTTATTAACTCTTAGAAACATAGCTTCAAAACTATTGAAAGTACCCCTTTCGAAACCATTGGGTTTTATTCTAAAAATACCTTTTGGGTCAAGTGAACATAAATGAAAGTACCCCTTTTGAAACCATTAACCTTTAAGTAAAAGTATTTGGGGAAAAGCTGATGGCTTCGAAACCATCCTTCTGAAAGCTTAAATCGTTTAAGTAAAACATTTGAAGGTTAGCTTCGAAACCCCTTTCGAAGCCATTGCCTTCGAAACCATTAACCCTTTCGAAAGCTATAGGAAGCGGCATACTATAATTAAATAACAAAAGTTACCTTTTGAAAGCATTGATGACTTCAATATATTTGAAAGGCTTAGGGTCGGCAGCAGGGTTTCAATTGGGTTGAGAGTACCCTTTCGAAAGTCTTAATTTTAAAAACATGGAAACTCTTTCGAAAGATTTGCTCTAAACAAAAAGGTGGCAACATAATCGAAAGCTATTTAAAAGAACCTTTCAAAAGCATTGGTTTCGACTCCTTCGAAAGTATTCATCAAAAACAAGGCAAGCGCTTTTCTTTGGAGAGTAAAACAAAGACCTTCGTAAGCTAACTGGTTTCGACCCCTTCGGAAGCATGGTTTCGACACCATACTTGCCTCCTTTTCTTCCAATCCACTACATACCAACATATTGATACCTTGTGTATTAGTTTTGACTTAGTAGGTTTCGACTTGGTTGAGGTGGAAGTGTAGGGTCGAAAGATACTACTGAAAGAGGCAAAGCATATTTCTCGGTAATGACTGTTTTAATGCCTTTTAAAGTAATTGCTTTTTAACCAACCTGCCTAGTTTTAAACATTTAATTTGTTTCCATAAACTTTTTAAATTCTTTCTTAAATAAAACCGCCGTAATTATTTCAGATCTAATCAAAATAATTTAACAAATGAGCCTTTCCTTAAGCAAAACGAATAAAACATTTAAGTCCTCCTTCTAAAGTAATTTAATTTCCATAGTAAATCACTTAGGAAAAATCCCCAAAAATCACATAAATTCACTTTTAATATGTCATCTAACATATAAAAATTTCAGACCCAAATTCTTAATATAATTTCTGAAATTAATTTATAAACCCAATTGTTCATATTTTCCTTTGAAAATTCATAATTAATTTTCCATATCTTTAAAAATTATAAAAATTAAAACCCATCTCCTAGATAATGTTTTACATAACATATAAATTACTCATGGCAATTCGAAATCCAGAAATACGATTTTTCCTTAAAAACCGAATAGAACAATTATCAAACAATCTTGTTTGAATCAAACATACCATAAAATCCAAGCATATCATCATCACAAATTATCATATTGGATTTAAACTTAAACCCGAAAATCAAATGATCATAAAACAAAAATAGAGATGGTTTTGGTTATTATTCTCCTTGATTAGGATAAGGAATTTGAGATTTGATTGAGATTAATCCTTCTTACTTTAATTCCTTAGCTTTAGATGAATTTCTCCTCTTTTCTTCCTAAGTAATGACCGGCTTTTCTTTCTTTGATTTACGCTTTTCTTTCTTTAATTCCTTAGCTTTATATGTGCTAGGTCGGATGCGTATCGCCATTTAATTTGTTTATTCGAGAGATGTTGAGATATCTTGGGATAGCTTCCACTCAACTCCATCCGAACAATTACGCCTTCCTACATGGAACCTTTTTGCTATTCATGAGCATTCTATTTCATCCTCCAACCCCCATGGACATAAGATTCATTTACAACTTTAAATGGCAATCAGTAAGTCCTTCCTACATCTTTCTTGGACCTTCGCCTAATTGCCAAGTCTTAACAGGCGCTTGGAATAAACTCTCTCTGTTCAAGCACGAGTGGTTCTACGTTCGATTTCCACCTGGCTTTGCGATGCAATGGTTGGAAGGACGTAAGTATTATTTTCATTTCATTCTTATGTCCATTAATCCAAGTCATATTTTCGAATTTATTAACATCCGGGATTCCTAAAGGTGTCCGCCCACGTCCTGAAGGCATTAGTTTTTCAAGAGCAGTTGCCGCTATTCGCGCTACCCCTGTCGAAGATAGGGACATCAAACTTCTTGTTATCGACGAGTTGCTACCTTTATTCGGGTTGTTGTAAGAGGGTCGTAGCATTGGGCTCCCTGGAAGTGCAGCATTGTCGAGAAACGTTATAGAGCAAGAAAGGGATGCCATCAAATCTGTCGTGCCCCCAACCGAGGGGACTCGGGATGACATTGCAGAAGTTGAGATTAGGGATTCCTAGGCTAATAAACCTGGCGACGTTGATGCAGGCCCAGGCAAGGCGCCTGTGGTCGAACCGCCATAAGGCGCGCAATCTCAAACACCAACCAAGAGAAAGAAAATGCTGGCATATAAACTTTGTAGAAGAAAAAACTACCGCAGATCCAGAATTCATCATCACTCCTATTGAAGAAGAATCATCTTCCCAACACTTGGAAAGTTCACTGAAGGGGTTTTCAAATCTCCAAAATCCCGATGATATAACCTATTACTTTCCAAATATCAATATTGAAGGGCTCAATTCTCCTACTAGGAGTAGTGAAGGCATTCATCCTACTGATAAAGGAGAGAGAATGCCCATAAGCAAAGCTACAGCCACCGATCTGTCAGGGAGGAACATTAGCACTCACGACCACGTGCACTTCACTACTCGCTCCTCATTGATCCTTTACACAATAGTTACTCACATGTTCTCATTTGGTCTTTGTAGGTGCAATGACTCAGTCCTGGGCCTTCGATCGCTTAAGTGGTTCTTCGACGTATCATCGATCTAGCCGCGACTCAGAGTATAGCAGGCGTAGGGAAAAAGATGACGAATGGGAAAGAAGCTATCATTCAAGGGAATCCTCCTCTTCTAAGCGCAAGTCCGAGTCTCATACATCTCGCCAGGGAGATCAACCTAATTTTCCTGTGTATAGCAGAGATCGGCCTCCCTTCCACGGCCCTCAAATTGCCTTATCACATAAGCAACACTCTGATTCTTCAAGCTCTAAGCAGTCCCGCGATCGTAGATTGAGCAAGCATCCAATTGCAGCTTCTGATCCATCCTTGTCGGCTGCTGCTTCTGACACTTTTACATAGAGAAATTGGCCAAGCTTAAGGCCACTTTTCTGAAAATTTGTTTCGATGGGCTTAAATTCCTTCCCACGGTACATATGACTCCAGGGCACGCCAAAGCAAGTTCTCTCATGTGTGTTAATGATGTGTTCGTGCAGCATGAATCGTTTCAACACTTGGCGGAAAAAATCTCTGAAGTGTCAATCGAGTGACAATATGAAATAGATCATCTCAAGCTAGAAGCGATACATGATAAAGACATAATCAAAAACAAAGATGACGAACTGTCGGAATTGACAACAAAATTTGCGAGGCGGAGAAAAGTGCCAAGGAAACATCGGAGGTGGTAAGCCATTTAGAAGCTTCCTATAATAAAGAACTCAATATTGCCCTCAATTACAGTGGGGAACTCACTCTAGAAAAAGAATCCTTGCAAAAGGAAAACGATGTCTTAGCCTACCGCATCGAAGAACTTGAGGATCTTCTTAAGAAAGAAAGGAAAGAGAAGATCGAGGCTCAAGAAGAGTCGCAAAGGTACTGCGAAGAGGCTGTCGAATCCAGGAGCCTGAAAATTAAACTTGATGAGCAATTTGCCAAAATAGAAGCTCTTAAAGGGGAGGCACGAGAGGAAGGCTGCAAGGAGATGATGGAACAAACTGAAACCGAGTAGAAGATGCTATGGAGTCCGGTTGGAATGAAATCAAGGACTTGTTTGATCCATTGATCGTCGAATACAACCCCAAAGTCCTCCTCCACCGTGACTTGAGTTTTCTTGGCGAAGGTTATCTCGAGTCACTTGCTGAAGCCTAAAAGCATATCATTGAGATGAAAAAGAGGGAGTTGGGCGGAGCTGAGTTTGATGAAGAAAAATTAGTGTGGAAGATCCTCTGCGGAAACGAACCCTTAGATCTTGCTACCGCGAGACTATGATACTTTGACGTTTCCGCACCTTTTGACAAAGGGGAACATATTGCTGGATCCTCAAAGCCTGATCCTAACGGCTCCTATACTTCCCAAGCAGTGGAGCACTGGTTTGCTTTGGCTTGGAGTAGGAATTGGGCTATGATCTAGATAAGCCTGGCTATCAATCCAAAGTGTTGTCCCTTATTTTGAAAGGAGGTACTCCAGCAACTACTAAGAGCCAACCGGATATGGGTATTGCACTTTACTCTCCAATTTATGAAAGGTTTTTTTCTTCGCGACCAATGGTTTTAGGCTTATCTGCCTGTTTTAACAAATTTGCAGGTCTTCTCGGTCCCAGCCAAACTCCTAAAAGCAATGCTGTAGTGGAGCAACAAGAGAAACTGATAGAGATTCTAGTGGCTACTGATGTACTGGGGCCCAATGCTCAAGTCATCAGAGCTCTTGACGATGATGAGGTTGAAGATCCGCTCCCGGTGGATGACTCTGACGATGTTGTGATTACCGATGCCTTTGAACACATTGATGAGATTAGCTTGAAAGAGCGTATCGAGAAGGAGGAGTTGCTGAAGAAGAAGGCTAAAGCTGAGCTTGTCGAGGTTGACATCGACGATCCACACCTGTTGCCACTAAAGTTATTCCACCTGGCGGGTCGATTCTTAGTGAACTACCTCCTACCTCTGTAAGCTCTCCGCAAAAGGTGGGAAAGGATCTAGGAAGAGAAACATTGGGGGCTCAAGTGGCACCACTCTCGAAAAATCCAAAAAGGAGAGGAGGTCGAAGAAATAGCTGTCACTTCGGCTCGATGTGTACATAGTTTGCATAGCTGTTTGTTCATCGTTTCTTTTGTTAATTGTGGTTGTATGGGTATGATTCCAAGTTTTTTGAAATAACTTGTACCACAATCTTGAAACCTATCATGTGAATAAAAAAAAATTTTATGTTGAGCTTTCGTGTGAATTTCTATTTAAGTAGTTGAACTATTACATTCCATTCAATGTACTTGTAATTCGTTGTTCATTAATTCTGGTAACAATCCACTGGCTTTATCCCAAGGCCTCCATGCGGTTTGACTTTGAGTCGTATCAAATGCTAGGCTCGAGCCTTAGTGTTACGCTGTTGAATTCAGCGGTTTTTGAGTAACTATACTCCTACCCCAAGTCTTAGGTTAGCGGGGTTAGACGTTGGAAGGCCGAACTCCATCTTAGCGAGTTTATACTCCACCTGTCGGTTTCAGGTCGGAGTTCATGGAATAGTGAATGGTCGAACCTCACTCATCTATCTATATATGCTCATTCCGCACTCTGTGGATAAAAGTTAGTTGTTGGGTGGTCGAATCTCACCCAATCTATGTTTATACTCTAGTCTGCACTATGGGGACTTAGAGTTATTTCGCAGGTGGTCGATTCACACCCGATTTATGTTTATACTCCGGTCCGCACTCTGGAGACATAGAGCTATTTTGCGGGTGGTCGATTCACACCCGATTTGTGTTTATACTCTGGTCTATGGGGACTTAGAGTTATTTCGCGGGTGGTTGATTCACACTCGATTTGTGTTTATACTCTGGTCCGCACTATGGGGACTTAGAGTTATTTCGCGGGTGGTCGATTCACACCCGATTTGCGTTTATCCTCCAGTCTGCACTTTGGGGACATAGATTTATTTTGCGGGAGGTCGATTCACACCCGATTTGCGTTTATACTCCAGTCCGTACTCTGGGGACTTAGAGTTATTTCATAAAGCAGTCGGATTGAACTCTCCTTATTTTATTGATTTGCTCCCAGGGTCTGAGGTTTGATTTAACGAGTGATCAGTCGTGTCATGGTCGCTCATATTTTATTTCAGTTCCAAAGTTAGGCAGGATTTATTCGATCACCAGATGGTCGAGCCACATTTATTCCTCATTGTGTATCTCGTCCGTTGGATTATGAATGGGGGCTATCAAATGAACAAGTGAACCATGCTCATCTAGTTTAATCCCATTGGAAACTAGCGTAATTGATTAATTTCAAACTCCGGGAGCCTGTTCGTACATAGCGACATCAATCAGTTACGTTATGTAACTAATGCATAATGCTAAACATAAATATAAAGGAAGTCCAAAACTTTATTCATTAAATGGAAAGGAATAACATAAACTGCCTTATTACAAATCTGGAAAATCAAATGCTAAACCAAATTCTGAAAGCAAATACAACTGAAATGAAAAAGAGATAAACTAAGTGAAATAGCATCGTAGATGCTCATTATTCCACACCCTTGGAAGTGTAATGCCATCGATAGTCGCAAGCTTGAAAATTCCCTCTCCAAGCCTCTGTTCAATGACATATAGTCCTTCTTAGATTGGATGCATGTGCGATGGCGTAGGAAAAACCGTTTTAGGAAGAGATCGCCGATTTCAAAGGTTCTAGGTCGAACTATAATGTTGCAATATCAGGCGACTCAATGTCGATGCCCAGCTGCCCTCGGATCGGCTTCCTCGCGCTTCTCATCTATAAATTTGAGAGATTCCAAGAGGAGATCTTTATTTGTTTTGGGATCATAGTAAGTCACTCGATGAGAAGGAACTTTGAGCTCAACAGGAATGACGGCTTTGGAACCGTAAGCAAGGGCGTATGTAGTATGGCCAGTCACGGACTTGCGGGTAGTCCTGTAAGCCTGTAACGACCCACTATTTTGGACCATTCAAATCAACAATAATCCACACATGTCTGACTTGAATAATTCAAAATAACAGATTGTAATAAAATTTGGAGCAAATAAAATCAAATACAGAATCACAGACACAGAATATCAGAATAACTCGCAGCGGAAATAAAATACCATAGTAGTTCATGAAGCTACTATATACAAACTCTCAAAACATATACAAAATCTCATAGTCAAAATAAATATAATAGAAGTCAAGATACATAAATCAATAATACCGAGACAATACTGAATAGGAAATAACTGGAATGGAAGTCGATGAACCAATAGATAAATAAGCTCCAACAGATCTCTAGCTCCAGGAGGTGAATCCAAAGCTGTGATCCTCAGGCTAACCCGAGCGTAAAGTAAAACACAAAACACTCGAGTCAGGACATACATACTTATACAATGTAAACCAACTCAAGTGAACTATAATAGCAATGCATAATAACTTAAAGGGTGCTTGGGATCGCCCATCCTTTAAGGATCCATAAACCATCAATTAAACAGTAATAACAATATCACAGAAATGTCCATATCGAAGTAAACAATGCAACTAACAGTGTAAATGTGCATCACAGCCATCATCAGGAAATCAAATGACATACAGAGAAGTATACCCGTGGTTATAATATTTCAGAACAATATTTTATACTTCAAAATTAAATATCATTTCAAATCCAAATCTTTATCAAAATAAAGATTAAATCATTTCCAAACCATTTCAATATATCAAAATATCATATCTTTTCAAAACTTCCTTTCAATCATTATTTGAATTCAAGTCCAATTTATCAAATAAAGTACCTTTTAAAATTCCAAAATATCATTCATTTATTTTTCTATCAAATCACCCTTTAAATAGTTTATATTCCAATTAAATTAATTCATTTAACCATTTAAAAGTGAAGTTATTATTCTTTTAAGTTAAGTATTAAATTTCCAAAGTTTCGAACCATTTTGAGCTCATTTACTTAGTTAAAAATCATAAACATTGAAAATTTCAGCCTTTCACAACATTTAGAAAGGCTGTTATAAGTTATACTTGAAACATTTTTATTCAGCAAAAACAGCAATTAAAACTATTGTAAAATCTCAATTTTAGTTGAAATTTAGTTCAATTCAGCAAAGACAGCATTTCCAGACATGCTGTAATAGCTCAGGTTTCAAATGAAGGTTTTTATTAATTTCAGCAAAGACAGTAGACCACTACAGCATTCACAGAAATGCTAAAATAGGCCTTTATTAAGTTTTTAGCCTTTAGTTCATATGCATCTACTACAGCATTTACAAAAATGCTGTAATAGCTCTTTTATTAAGCTTTTAGTTCATTTCAGAAACCATAGCATTTCTGAATGCTATTAAAAATATTTTCCAGATTTTAGTGTATTTCTAGCAAACAATAAACTTTGATTTAAACCTTTTTAACATTATAAAAATTATATTTTAACATTCAAAAATGTTCATTTAAAATACTTCTAACTTATGATTTTTATAATAAATTTTCTCATAAATAAAACCAATTTTCAAGAATTCACTTAATAAAATTTAAGTGTAAAATTTCTATTCTCTTCATTTTAACAATTAAACTTAACACTTAAATTTTTATTTCCATTCTTTCCAATATAATTAAATTTCCATTTTTATTCATATAACTCAAATTTTCTTTTAAACCCAAAAATCCAAATTTCCAGACTTAAGTTATATTTCAATAATTAAAATTTAACCATTCATTTAATTACATTTTTAACTTATAGAAGAATCAAAATTTCTTTATTTAAACATTAAAAATTCAATTTAAATCAAATTTTCATAAATTTACACTCTTAAACGTATTTAAAATATTCAAAATACTTTATAAAATAACCAAGGGCATGTATATAGTTTTCTAACCTAGGTCAAGTGATACGGATATATATCATTTCAATCCGCAGTTAACAAAGAAAAATACGGGTTCTATCATTTCAAACCCGCAATCCCAAGTAAAATAAAATAAATAAAATCGTTCAGGCCTATCATTTCAGCCCATAACGATTTTTCCATATTCTAAAGTCTGTTCGGGTATGTATCATTTCAACCCATAGTGATCTAATCTACGGGGAACTTGCAGTGTGATAAACAGATATAACTGAACAGTTTAACAACATATATTAGTAACAGATGAGATGACAGGTAAATAAACAGGTTTAACATCATATAATTAATAATCACAGACAAGGATAACATAACATAATAGTACTACACATTCAATTGTTGTCAATTCACATTTGCATAAGTATAAATGTCAGGTGAGATTTACTTACCTCTATGGCTGGAGATTGCAATACAAATGACACAACGGAATCAAAAGCACGATGACAAGACTAGAATTTGAGTGGAGAGCGAGATCCAAGCTATAGATCTTGTGTTACAACCCAAAACAAAACCAAACAAATTAGAAATTTCAATGCAACCTTGAAATGATATAACTTTGGAATAAAAACAAATATGAATGCAACGACTTTTGCCTTGCTTTCTACATTTTCTTGCACAGCCTAGGGGATGTTTTGGCTCAGGTTTGGCATGACTTTGGCTCAGGTTTGAACATAGGAATGTATGGCATAAAGGCTAGAACAAGTGGAGGAAGTTACAAGGTAGGAATGTGAAGGGGTTTATGCTAAAACATGGTTTTTGGCAACCAAAAGGGCTCGGTCATGGGGTTATAGGCTTGGCCAGTCAAGCTTAGGTCCGGACAGAGGTTGGAGTGGTGTGGGGAGGTCTGGAAAAGGTGGTGGTGGCGGCCTATGGTGGTGGTGGTGGTGTAAAATGAAGTGGTGAAGGCAAAAGTGGTCGGCTAAGGTAGTTTTCAAGGCATAGTTTGTATTTTTGTGGTGTTTCTCTTCATAGGGTGGTGCGGCCTGGCCATGGTTGGAGGAATAGGAGGTGATGGTGACAAGGAGGAGATGTAGGAGGTGGTGGCCATGACAATGGAGAGGAGGCCGAGCAAACTAGCAAAAAAGACAAGGCAAAACATATGAAAAAGAGAAGAAAAGAGGGAAAAGAAGATGCCATTACCAATAATTTTTCTCTAGCCGTGAATGTAGATGAGGAGCAAATTTTTTTGCGTGAAAAATGAACTGGAATACATGGCCAAACAAGAGTAATACACAGTCAAAAGAAGTAAATGAGGAGTTGTGGCAATTGAAAGGTCTTGGAGATGAAAAGACTTAAGTTTCCAAGCTTTTAAAACCTTTCATATTTCCCCTTTTTAATAAATCAAATAAAAATAATATAAAATCAGAAATTAACTATTAAAACCGAAACAAAATAATATGAAATAAAATAAAAAATTAATTTTAAAGAAAATGGAAAAAGAATATAAGAAATTACTTAAAAAATGAAAACAGTGTCCATAAATTACAAATAAACCACCGTTGACTTTGGAAAAATATCTACTTCATTTTAAAAATATTCTAAAGCAAAACTTTGAAATATATAATTCATTTATCATTTCTAAAGTGAAATAAATAATTAAATTTAGAGAAAATAGAAAAAAAAATAAAGAAATAGTTTATTTAATTTAAAACAAGGCTTAAAATTACAAATAAAACATTACTTGCTTTATAAAATTTCTATTTCACTTTAAAACAAATAAAAAGTCAAATAAGTAAAATAAATGATGAACAAAATAAAGTGGAGATAAAATAAAATAAGGTCTTAAGGAAATAGAGGAATAAATAAATAATTTCTTTAATTTAATGAAACTGGAAATTAGAAATTGTAAACAAAATACAACTAACACTGGAAAATGTCAATTACACTTTTAAAATTTTTTTAAAACCAAAATATATACATAACATGTTAGTTTGCCCATATAAATATAAATTAGAACATTACATGACCAGATAAAATATTATTTATATAATTTAAAATAAATTTTTTTGTTAAATACAGCAAATTACACTCAATAGTTAAAAAGGCATAACTTTCACAATATAATTCTGATTTCAACGAAACGAAAAGCAGTATTCTTGAAATTTAATTTATTTTCATAATAAAGGATAAAATTCAAAAATTCAAATATTTAAATTTAAAATTTAAAAGTCAAAGTTTGACCATATTGACCAAAATTCACTTTTCTAGAAAATATTCTATTTAGTCATGTTTGGAATTCTAATTCACATCAAAATCAAAATTTATATTTAAAATAACAAAATTTATTCATTTTAATAAATAAAATAAAGTTTTCAAATCAGGAAATTCAATTTAAAAATAATTAAAATATACAATTAAAATAATCACAAAATACAGGGTTGTTACAAAGCCCACAGTGTTGTGGGGAGTTCATTTGCCCACCTGCCTCTAGCCTTCTCCAAATGCTTCTTCAGAATAGACTTTATGATTTTGTTTACAGCTTCAACCTGTCCATGTGCCTGAGGGTGAGTGACCGCTGCAAATCTCTTTTCAAAACGATACCTCCGAAAGACAACACTGTCGAATTGAGTCCCATTATCTGTTACTATAGTTCATGGAAGACCGAAATGACACATGATGTTTCGGACAATAAAGTTGATTGCTTTCTTGGTTGTGATCGTGACTGAAGATTCTGCTTCGGCCCATTTGGTGAAGTAATCAACTGAACGATAGCGTATTTTGTGCCACATTTAGAGATCGGTAAGGAACCGATAATGTCTATAACCCACATGGCAAATGGCCATGGGCTGACCATTTGCATGATTTCCGTCAACAGAGCTCTTGGAACTTTTTCATATATCTGGCATTTATCGCATCGTCTTACATAGTCAGTGGCGTCTCGATTGATAGTTGGCTAATAATACCCATAACTGAGTATTTTCTTTACCAGAGTTTGTCCCTCGGTGTGGTCACCACATTCCCCTTCATGAACTTCTTTTAGGACACGTTTTTTCTCATCATGAGCGACACACTAGAGTAGGAGAACTGAGAAACCTTTTCTGTACATAATTCCTTCTTACATGACATATCGTGAAGCCTTAAGGAGGACCCGTCGCTTTTCATTTCTTTGATCCGGTAGGACTCCATGTAGTAAATAGTCTTTGATCGGAGTCATCCATGATTCCCTCTCAGGTTCCGCTTCCAGTGTCTGGTAGATTTCTATCATGTTTATACTTGGGGAATTTAATACTTCGACCGAAACCAAGCCCATCTACTGTGCATCGCCGGTGCTGGCAAACTTCGCCAATGAATCGGCCTCTCTTTTCGATCCCGTGGGATATGAGAAATGTCATAGTACTCAAATTCTGCCAACAACTCTTGGACTTGGGTAAGGTATGTGGCAAGCCATTGTCCCTTAGCTTGATAATCTCCCCTGACTTGGTAAACTACCAACTGTGAATCACAAAAGATTTCAAGAGATTTTATTGCGGGTTCTCTAGCGAGTTTAAGTCCAGCAATCAAAGCTTCATACTCAGCTTTGTTGTTTGTCGTTGGGAAATCAAGCTTTAAAGCATAATAGATTGACCGATCTTCAGGAGTTACAAGCACAATTCCAGCTCCAGAACAATGATCATTAGATGCTCCATCAATATACAATTTCCACCGAATGGCAGGTGTTTAACGACAAATTTTCTATCGGTTTAGAAAATCGTCGATAAATTTCAAATTAAATTTAACCGCAAGCGCACGGCGTACTATCGTAGTACGTAGTACGTAGTAAGTATGGGTCGATCCAATTTTCTATCGGTTTAGAAACTCGTCGATAAATTTCAAATTAAATTTAACCGCAAGCGTACGGTGTACTATCGTAGTACGTAGTGAGTACGGGTCGATCTATAGGGAATTGTTGATTTTAAAAATCTATTCAATCAAATTAACCAAAGAGTTAGAGAGTGTTAAGCTAAAAATGTAAGAAACTAACAAAAATAAAGTGATAAAAATATGAGAGTAAAATGACAATTTAGAGTTAATTACACCCTCTATATCACATAATTCAACAAAATATGAAATTATGATATTTTTTTGGTCATTAGTTAGTTTAAATGATGTGCTTATCATAAATATAGCATATTTGTGCTATTAATTAGCTCAACATAAGCCATCAAACTATAACACACCCCTTAAACCACTTACAAACTCTCATGAAAATGATAAAAAAGTTGACAATAAAATCTATTTTAAGTATGACCTATTAACTATGAATTAGAAATATAGACCATTAAATTTTGATTTCAACATTCACTTCATTACCATCATCATATGTAGATGAAGAGGTAATTTTTATTTGTGATTGTTTAAGCATGGCCTATTTGGTGTCAACAATATAGACTATCAAATTCAAAGCAAAAACAACAAGTTAAACCACTACAAGCATTGTCATTAAGCACAAAATGAGAGCATAGATTACCAAATTATGTTGAATCTATATAATTAGAGAGCTTCATTACCCCTAAATTGAAGGGGTGTAGCCTCTCATATTTGTTATCGTATCAACAAATATAGATTGCAACATAGAACAAAAACCAAGAAGAGAAAGAAAGCTAAATGAAATAAAAGCTAATTAAAAAGAGATAAAACTATTCTACTTGCATGAATAAATGAAACTACACTACTAGCATGAAATGAAATAAACAAGAAAAGACTTGAATTAAAATTGCATAAAAAAATTACATAAAAGAAATGGCTAAGTAGCCATGAAAAGAAAGAGAGCTCTCATTTTATTTGATCTAAACTAAACTAAGAGAAGAGAGCCTAAAGAAGAAAACTAAGAGAAGATGAGAGGGTTACATGAAACATAAGGGGTATTTATACAAGTTTAAAATCCTAATTCACTTTTTTGGGAACTACCTAAAATACCCTCTTAGGAAGTGTGGTGATCAAGTTATCATTAACTTCAAATAATCATCCATTAAGTATGCATGAAGATTTAATGGCCTTTTAGCATGTGCATTAGCTCCTAAGTGTACATTAAGGTAGGTGGATAAGTGGGGTCATCCATGATCATCACTTTGAATTATTTCCATCTCCATTTCTTTGTAATCACTCTTGTGCATGCATATCTTCATGAAGCCACTTGTAAAATTCACTAAAATTCCTACAAAACAACATAGAAAATTCCAAGTAAATTTTCACAAATTAATAAATGCACAAAAATGACCATTTTGCCCCAATATGAAGATGAATATGTGACAATTTGAAAATAATTTGAATTTTGGTTTAAACAAGTTAAAACACTCAATATGATCGTTTATTAAATTTAAATAGATTAAATATGGTGGTAAAAATATGCACATTTACGTGCACATCAAATACCTCCACACTTATCTTTTTATTCGTCCTCGAATAAAGAAAAACTAAGATAAATCTGTTTTCGTAGGGAGCACGATTGCATTGAGCGTATGCAACAAGCCGTTAAACCTCTGGGTGTCCCCAGTAGGACGAGTGTTGTCTCGTGAGGGTTTTTAGCGGATACTACCCACAAAATCCAAATGCAGGATGAAAATATTTACAAAATGCAAGATTTATTTACAAAGAGATGAATGCAAGTTTTTGGAAATATTTACAAATGAAAGATTTACTTTTAAATAGACACAAATAAGTTAAATATAAGTGTTGGTCATTATCTTGAAAATTTAAGTCATTTACTGGTCAAAATTTCCAACAAAAATCAAGTTATCATAACAAATAGACAATAGTTTAACTCGTTGTTTCAGTTGATAACAAAGTGTAACCATGAAATAGACCCTTAGTTGATTATCAAAGTTTATCAAAGTGGTATTTTCATTTCTTTCAATAACAAGTCAAATCAAATAAGTAAAAATAGTGCTTGGATTTCAATTGCTTACTCTCTCTCTTATTTGAAAATTTTATTGATATTAACAATATTTACTTATACCTAACTCAGATAAACTGAGGCCAGATATATTACCCATGCATTGCCTTTCGGGCTTACATGAGGGGAATATAGAGCATGGCGAGTGAACACACGAGTGTGAACACTTATCGACTGTAGGCGTTATTAATAACAGAATTTTTTTTATATACACAAACACCTAACTCAGATAAACTGAGGCCAGATATACCGATCGTGCACTGCCTTTTGGACTTACGTGAGAAGGGTACAGAGCATGGCGAATGAACACACGAGTGTGAACATATGACTCTAGGTGTTTATTTAAAAATATACATATATATAAGAAATATTTTTTTGTTTTTGTTGTTTTTATTAGAAGAATAAGTTTCACACTATCATATTAGCACCATTTAACTTAAAAGACAAAAAAATATGTTATATCTTTACTTTAAATCAACCACTTTTTAAAACAAAGATTTTCAATTAGGATGTATTTCATAACTAACATGTATGAATCTTCTTATATACTAGTTAAACCATTGTTATTTGTAATCAAACTTCATTTTTATTTTTGCTAAGATAAATAAATTTTCAAAAATTTCAATTTAATAAACCAAAACCATATATTAATCCTATAGTGTTTCTTTAAAAATAAATAAAAAATGCTTAAAAAACAATTTTTTAAGATTTTTTGTTTTTATTTTTTTTAAGTTTTGGAAGGAATATGTAAAAATAAACCATGAAAAATTAAAAATTACCGTGAAACATTAAAAATGAAGATGAGACTCCCCCCACGCTTGATTTTGACTATGTCCCCACAGTCAACCCAAGTGGAAGGAGAAAAATAAATCAAAAACAAAATTAAAAGGATGACCTATATTTACATGAAAATGAACGGTATTTACATGAGATCAGAAAGTGTATCGTCAAAAAGTTAATGAAACAGTCTTCCAAAGACCGATTCATTTGTCTCGTCAAGTATGCGAGACACAGCTTAAGCTTAGAAAACCTAACCATAAAAGATTTCAGAGTTAAACATGGATTTGGAAAAACGAATGTCGTTTTATTGAAAATCGTACGAGTTTTTTTATTTTCGATGATATTTAGGGTTGATAAAAAAATTGATTGAAATTCAAGTTTATTTTCACCAACTTGAAAGTTAAGCTCATCATCAACAAATTTTTCAAAATTATTGATTTCAAAATTGAAATGGTGATTCAAATCTTCCCCTTCAGAATTTAACAACTCATTTTCGAAAAGTCCAAATAAATCATGTTCATTGAATTCGTCTTCCTTTATTGAATTATCAACAACTTTATTACATGTGTCAAGTTCAAAATCCAAAGTTGTTGTGTTCAAAATTTCAAAATTGGGAAAAGGAAGATCGAATCTTAAATCGAGTCTCTCACCCTCAAAAGAATTGAAATCCAACTCAATTACTGTGTTTTCAACAACTTCATTAAGATTATCATTTTCAGTTTCAAAAGTTGTTGTTTGAAAATCGTCGATTTGGGTAAAAGATGGATTATCATTTGACTCGTCACATGTTGGGATTTGGTTTTGTTTTTCACGTTTTTTTATATATGTTTCGAACAATAAATCCATGTGATCATTGTAAATTTCGTCCATTTGTTCAACAAAATCCAATTTATAGTTATTAACTTGAGAATTTTTTATTTGGATTTGTTGAGAACAAAATTTTTCACTCGTATCATAGTCGAGATTATTACCATTGCTAAAATTATTTGAAAAGTGGATCACATTTCGTTTTGATTTTGAAATTCATTTTGGAGTTCAAAATTAAATTGGCATGGGTTATACTTGAAATCGTTTGCATTTTAAAGTGAATTCAAATCCTAATTACTATGAAAATTTTGACTTGAGTTATCACATAAATAAGAATTACACAAATCATTTATCATTTGATTTTTTTGTGTAGAGATTTCAAGTAAAGATGAAATGTTATTTCAAGATTTGAAGGTTGGTCATCATTTTGAAAATTTTGTGGTTCAAAATTTGAATCGTTTAAACAATAGTTGTTGTTGCAATATCCATAAGAATTTGGTGTGAAATTATATGGATTATACTGATTTTCACAACTATCGTAGAATTCATGTGAATATGGAAATTCAGACATTTTCAAGAATGTTTTTGGGTTTATTTTTATGAAGAAAAATATTTACAAATAGAACTTATTTTTCAAAATGGAAAATTGATTTTTGTTTTGTTTTTGGAGTTTCAAATTTTTTTTGGCTTTTTTTTTGAAAAGGTTTTATATTATTTTTTTTTATAAAAAAAACTAACTCAACTTTTTTTTTGATTGAAAAATAAATTTCAAAAGAAAGGATTTTAAAAAAACTAAGTTAAGAAATATTTACAATTTTTTTAGTTTTGGATTATGAATTTTTTTTAAATATGCATGAACTAGTGCAACTAAATGAGTGCAATGGTTAATTACAGACTTTCTATCCTAAGTTAACCCAAAATTGTATAATTACACTTTGTCTTAAATCAACAAGATGGTTCTCAACCAGGTAACGGAAAGTATTTATCGGTGCACCACGAATCACCGTAGCAATGCAGCCGAAGGTTTAAGTACCTTCAGAGAAACAATTCGGTATAATATTTACGAATCACCGTAATATTTATAACTGATTATTGCTCTGTCATAGCCTAGACACCGAGAAATTAAATTATCGAAAAAGGACAACTTGTCAATATACAATTAAGTGTTATGATGTCTAACCGTTATTATTAATCAAAATTCTAGAATGAAATGCGAAAAAGAAATTAAACGTGTATTAATAATGCAACTACGAATGAAATTTGTTTTTGTTTTTGAAATTTGTTTTTTTTGTTTTTTGTTTTTTTTTAATTTCTTTTTATATATAAAAATGAAAATGCAAGCAATCAACAATGCAAATAAAAAAAGGATAAGAGTACAAAATTTCTTTTATAAGCAAGGAATTTATTTGACAAGCAAAGCGGCAGTTTTCAACAAGCTATTCTTCTCCTTGCGATTTTCTACTCTGGCAACCTGAAAATAGAAACAAGATATATATATATATATATATATATACAATTTTTATTTTCTTTTTTTATATATATCAAATAAGAAACTAAATCAAAACAAAACAAATAAGTGAAAACAAAATAAACAATTGGAATTTGTTTTTTTTAATAAACAAGTGAAAATAAAACAAATTGAAACTTTTTTTTAAGGTTAGAATGGAACTAAAAACAATTTAAAATAAAATAAAAAATATTTTTTTAAGAGAAGAGAACTACTTAAAAGTTAAAACTAAATAAAATAAATAAATAAATAAAAAAGAATAATTAACTCCTTAAATAGCCCGACCCAATACTAGTTATACCCCGTCATATCAATTCTCAACACCGTTTTATTTTATTCAAACAACGCATGCCATAATTCACAAAAACTTTCTTATCCAAAACAATTAATTTCCAAAATCAAAAACGCAATTCTCAAATTGAAGTCTCGGTTGTTTTGCGATTTTGGGATTCACGGAATGTTTGGTTCTCGATTTCAGTGCCGGTGGATCTGGTGTCGAAGTCGAGTTGGGGGATTCGAGTTTGAAATTCGAGTTGGGGGATTTGAATTCGCAGTGTTGGAGGAAGTTTGTGGAGTGTCAAAGTTTGCTTGAAGGTGATTCAGTGTGGTGATGGAGTTGCAGTACGTATGGGGTTCGTGGATTGAGTGGTTGGCATATCAAATTGGGGCGGTTTTTCTGGTTGATGGCAGTGACGGGTGGTGCGTGTGATGTTTTGGGTTCGCTGCAGTCGATTGGGGATAGTGGATGGTGTTGTTGCGATGTTGTACTTGAATGTTGAAGTATTTGTATGGTCGAAGATAGCGAAGACAGATAAGAAATGGAAGGTTGGCAGCATTCAAGTGGATGTCGAAGCAGCTCTGTACAGAGGTAACAGAGCAGTATAGTGATGAGGTAGTTGGAACTGATGGGTACAATTGTCAAACAAGTGTGTAGTTGTGAAAATGTGGTGAGTGGTGGAATAGTGGAGAGGATGGTTGAACTTTGTTATTGATGGTTGTGAGTCAGGCTGCTGTTTCAAGTGGATGGTGGAGGGAAGTGCAGTGGTAAGTGGGATGTTTGAGTAGCAGTTTTGAGATGGTTGAGTGGCTTTGCAAGTATGGGATGTTCCGGTGGGGTTGTTTGTGATGAAGTGGCTATGTAATGTAAGTGCAGTTTTGAAGTTGTTGTATGACATTGAAGTGCTGTTCGTTCAGTGATATGGATGTCGTTGACAGCAGTGAAGTGGTTTTGACATCAGTATGGAAGTATGATATGGGGAGCGTGATGACAGTAGGTTTTGTATGAATGTTGTGATGGAATTACTGATGGTGGAAGTGGTAGTTAGAGGAGCTGTTGTAGCAAGTTTGAAGGATGGCCAGATAGGTGATGTGGTCAGTGGTTACAGCAGTAAATGTTTAGTGGTGGTATGAAGGTTGGTAGAATTCAAATGATAAGAGAATGTGATGGCTGTAGTGGGCAAGAGCAGTTTGGTAATGGCTGTTTTGGGTAGGGAAGGTATGTACAATAGTGGTTGAAGACGGTTGTGAATGCACTATGGCGAAAGTGGCAAGCAGCAGATGTGGTTTAGTAGGTGAATGGTTTGGTTTAGTAGGTGAATTAATGGTTGTTCAATTTCAGGTGAAGGTTTTGGCAATTTCAGGTAGATGAAGTGGTGGTGGGTGGTCTATTGAGTATTGGGTGATGTTGTATATGTGTGGCTGGTGGCAGATTGAAGATGATGGGTTCTGGATGAGGAAGTGAATGACAGTTTGGAATAAAAGCAAGGAACTAGGGATGCAGCAGTGGGTTTGTGGAGGAGGTTGATGTACAAGAAGTTGTTGAATGGTTTGAGGATGTTGATGTGGACTGATGTTTGAAGTATAGCTGTTTGCAGTGAAGTATAGATGTTGTTGAACTGCAGAGCTCAGTTGATGGTGAATGGCTGTTGGTTGGATGGGATGATGAAGTGGGAGGACAGTTTGGGTAGGATGGTTGTTTTTTGCTTGAGAATTGGATGTTGAGTAGAGGTTGATGAATGAAGGCTGCAGTGATGTATTTTGACAGAGTAATGGTTGTGTGGTTGTGACAGTTTGGAAACTGAAGTGTAGTTGATGGTTGATGGAATGGAAGTTGTATTGGCAGTAATGAGTTGATGTGTGTGCGGTTTTGAATGTAGGCAGGTGATGTTAGTATGCTTGTATGTATTGCTTGGCAGTAATTGATCAGTGGTGTCTTGGGGAATGTTTATGGATGATGGTGAGAAGTGTGTAGTGTATTGTGGATTGTATTGCAGAAGAGGTATTTGAAGAGAAGGTGCACAGTCTTGCAACATTGGACAGAGAATTGTTTCAAAGATGTAAAGTGAAAATACAATGAATAAAAGTGAAAATGTAGAATAAAAATACAATGTAAAATGAGATGTAATAATTAAAAAAATGAAAATTTGGATGTTTTTGGAAACGAAATTGTGGAATTTTTTTGTTTTTTTCTTGAATAGCAATGCAAATGCAAAATGAAAAACTAGAACATGCACATAACAAATTGAAAACAAAAATTAAAACAACAAACACACATAATATTATTTGTTAAATGAAAACAAACACACAAATATCAAATGAAAATAATCCGAAGAATAGAAAACCAAAATCAAAGCAACTCCCCAGCAACGGCGTCAAAAACTTGTTTAATGACAAATTTTCTATCGGTTTAAAAAATCGCCGATAAATTTCAAATTAAATTTAACCGCAAGCGCACGGTGTACTATCGTAGTACGTAGTGAGTACGGATCGATCCGTAGGGAATTGTTGATTTTAAAAATCTATTCAATCAAATTAACCAAAGATTTAGAGAGTGTTAAGCTAAAAATGTAAGAAACTAACAAAAAGAAAGTGATAAAAATATGAGAGTAAAATGACAATTTAGAGATAATTCCACTCTCTAGATCACATAGTTCAACAAAATATGAAATTATGATCTCTTTTTTTGGTCATTAGTGAAATTAGTTGTTGTGCTTATCATAAGTATGATATATTTGTGCTATTAATTAGCCCAATATAAACCATCAAACCATAACACAGCCACTAATACACTTAACTCTCATGAAATATGACAATAAAGTTGAAAATGAAATCTATTTTAACTATGGCCTATTAACTATTAATTAGAAATATAGACCATCAAATTTTAATTTCAACATTCACTTCATTAACATCATCATATGTAGATGAAGAGGTAATTATTGTTTTTGATTGTTTAAGCATAGCCTATTTGGTGTAAACAATATAGGCTATCAAATTCAAAGCAAAAACAACAAGTTAAACCACTTCAAGCATTGTCATTAAGCACAAAAGGAGAGCATAGATTACCAAATTATGTTGAATCTATATAATTAGAGAGCTTCATTACCCCTAAATTGAAGGGGTTTAGCCTCTCATATTTGTTATCATATCAACAAATATAGATTGCAACAAAGAACAAAAAACAAGAAGAAAAAGAAATCTAAATGAAATAAAAGCTAGTTAAAAAGAAATAAAACCATTCTACTTGCATGAATAAATGAAACTACACTACTAGCATTGTTTGTGCCAAAAATGGTCACAAACCCCAGGTATTGTGAAAGCACCAGTGTATGAATACAAATCAGTAATATTCAAATACAAATCTCAGATCTAAGCTAGCAACAAACAGCAATCCAGAAATAATGAACAGTGACGCACAATTTATAGTGGTTCGGCTATCTCCGGCCTACGTCCACTTCAAGATTTTTATCTTTTATTGATGTTCTTTGCTGGTTACAAATGATTGCAGCAGATACAATGAATAAATTCGAGTATAACAGCAATGGAAAGAAGTAGAATTGAATCCGGCAGAGTCTGGACGTTGAATGGCCAAAATATCCCCTTTCTGTAGGCTTCAGGGGGCTATTTATAGGCGTAGGAAGCTGATATCGCGCCCAAACTTCGGGAGACTTCTTCTGGCACGTGAGGGGGCCCACGCGACCGACCCCACCAAGTTTCGACTCGATCTGCGATCGATACGAAGTAATTTCGTATCCATCAAGAAATGATCCAATCGAGCTGAAACTTGGCAGGATTGCTCTTTACCTTGTATGCAAGTTGCTGTGAAAATTTCATTGTATTTGGATCAACGGTGCGTGAGATATGATCGATACGAGATTACTCTTTCGTGGACCCTGTTGCGTTCGAATCCATGCTTCGTATCCACCTGTTCGATTCGATCGAGGCACGTGCGCGTGCGATGATGTGTTGTGAATTCCTTGGGTCGATCCGCTTTGCGTGCCGAGTTGAAGGTTTCTTCCTTCGAACCAGGCATGTCCTTCGCCGCTATGAAAGCTTCTTCTCTTGATTCGCTCTCGCATCCATATTTTTCGTTCGTTTGTGCCGATAACTTTGCTTTGCATCTATATCCAACTGCTTGCATCGTACCATTCCTCGTATCGATTTCAGGAGCGATCGATACGAAAAACGCACGAAGGGCCAATCATATGGATACGAAGCTAGACACAGATGGATACGAACGAAGCCTTACCTGATGGACGCAAACTCTGATGGCCTCCTATGGATACGAAGGTGCTAAACCTGATGGATGCGAACACACTGAGGCGATGCCATTCTGATGGATACGAACCTGATGGATTCGAAATGGCCATTGCCCTAGTTCACCGATGGATACGAACTACATATTCTTGCCATCTTGTATCGATCATATCTCCTCCATATGAACTCCGATTTACCTGAAACTTGGAATGTGGCCTCTCCTAACATTGATTATCATCTCCAATCGATTCCGTCTGAATCGAAGCCCGGTCAAATTTCGACGACATCCATCGCAGCCTTAATTCTAGTCAATCCCCAACCCTGATATTGATCGTTCCTTGCCAATTCGTTGATATTCCAGCCTTGACCAAATGGTGGGATAACATTTGCCCCCCAAAACATGCCTTATGATAATAAGGCGGGTTTTGAACAACTCCGAATCCGATATCCAGAGTCCATAGCCAGTTCCATGCCCATCCAAACTCGATAACCGAGTTTTAATCCATCCTTAGTCAATAGCCAATAACCGAATCCAGGACCTCTCCGGGTTGATATCCAAATCCATAGCCTCTCTGGGCTCTTGCCAAGCGCAATCCACACTTGACGACCGTGGTCCAGTATCCCTGGACGTTGAGCTAACCTCTCCGGGTTCTTGCTAGGTGCAATCCACACCTGACGACCGTGGTCCAGTGTCCCTGGACGTAAGTAATGCCGTGGCTTAAGTCCTAAGCCGAATCCTGGTCGCTCCGGACCCTTGTTGAGCATAGTCCATACTCAACGACCTGAAAATGATAATTGATAATACAGGGCCTAAGTCCTAGGCCCTATCTTGGTCTCTCCGATCCTTGTCGAGCATAGTCCATACTCGACGACCTGAATGAATCACTTTACCGCGTTCGAGCAAAGCGACTCACCCCTTGCCAGGCATAGTCCATACCTGACGACCATTTATCAAAAACTAGAAAAAACCCAATCAAAATCCAATCCGAATTCCAAATCAAATCAGAAAATCAAGAAATCCATATCAAAAACCCAAATCAAAGAACAATCATCCGAAGGAAAGCCAAAACCAGAGAACAGACAAAATCAGGAGTTCAATCCAAACTCCAAAACCAAAGCAGAAAAACGATTGTCTAATCAAAAACAAAAGACAGATTTCGCAAACCATGGCTTCGCGGTTTATCATCATTCAGAGCATGCCTAAGGGCTATCTCCGGCCCCATACATGTGTAAATGACTTGGTTGCTTGCAAATGGTTTGCTACTTATTTCATATTATCCCGGTCAATTGATAACCAATCGACCGTCATTCTTGGGCCTCACATCATCATGGTGCGAGGTGGGCGGTGGTTGCTCCTGCTCCACCGCTGCATTCCGTGCCCCAACATACTGCCTCAATTGTCCATTCCTCACATGTTCCTCAATTATGTCCTTTAAGTGCCTGCAGCTGTTGGTATCATGCCCATTCAAATCGTGGAAGAGACGGTGCCTTCCTGATGCCCTCTCCCGCTCGGATGGTTCTCTCCTAGCCGGCCTCCGGTAAGGAAGGCGATTCCGGGTTTCCATATATATCCGCTCCAGTGTCTCGTTTAATCCCGTGTATGTGGAAAACTTTGGATCCTTCCATCGCTTCCTAGCTTTTTCAGAATCATCATCCAACTTCCTTTTCTCTTTATCTTTATCTGAACCTCTACTAGATGGTCCTCCACCCTCAGTTGCATTCACTTCCTTCAACTCTAGATCTGCACATGCATCCTCTTGTTGGAGGAATCTCTCAGCCTCATGAAAGAATTCTCCGAGATCCTGTGGTGGGTCTCGTATTAAAGATACCTTAAAATCCGAATCCTCTCTGACTCCCGACACCGCCGCCATCAAAACCATTGATGGATCCGGCCGATCCACCGAAGCTACCGCCGCATTGAATCGAGTTAGAAATGATCTAAGCGATTCATCCGTCCTTTGCTTTATCGATGTTAACGTCATCACGTTCTTAGGCCTTTTGATATGAACTCGAAACTGTCCCAAAAACCTATCCACCAATTCCTTCCAAGTCCTGATAGATCCTTCTTCCAGCTGCTTGAACCACATTGCAGCTAGATCTGTCAAATACAACGGGAAACATCTGGCCATCACTTCCTCTGATGCCCCCAGTACTTCCATGTGTCTGGTGTATCTCATCAAGTGATCGGTTGGGTTAGCCTTGCCATTATATGCTTTCACGCTAGGTAACTTGAACTTGGGTGGATTCTGAGCTGTCCTGATTTCCTGAGTAAACGGACTCCTGTTCACTCCTTCCAAATCCCTATTGGTCAAACCTCCACGCATAGTCTTCCTAATGATTTCCATTAATCTAGCATTGTTTGTCAAGGGTTGCCCCCCATGCTCCCGAGGGAACTCCGGCAAATATTCTTCATGTGGTTCATTAGCAGTGACGTTGGCTCTAGCCTATTGAACTCCTTCCAAAGGTCCCCCTGCATTGAATCCTACGAGCCTGCCCCCAAGCCTTTGTTGATTGCCTTTTGGTTCTGTATTCTGTCCTCCATTGGGTTCCATAGCCCTAGCTCCTTGTTCCACATTCACAGCCGCTGTAGCTGGTCCAAGGTTCTGTGTCCCTGCAGCTCTCATCTGCTCGAAGAAACCCTGCATCATATCCTGTTGACTTTTCAACAACCTCTCATGCAATGAATTTGCCATAGCTTCCATTTCGTCTCTAGTAATGTAAATCGAAGCTTGTCCTTCTCCAGCTCCGGAGGATGCCTCTTGACTTCCTCCTTGTTGACTTCACTCAGCTCTCTGTCTTGTTTGTCGAGTCATTGTTTTTCGAATCTCAACTCTTCACGCTTTCCAAATCTGAACTTCAAATCTTGCGTAGCGGGTGCTAGTCCCTCTCAGTGAAAGCACCAAAGTGTTTGTGCCAAAAATGGTCACAAACCCTAGGTATTGTGAAAGCACCAGTGTATGAATACAAATCAGTAATATTCAAACACAAATCTCAGATCTAAGCTAGCAACAAACAGCAATCTAGAAATAATGAACAGTGACGCACAATTTATAGTGGTTCGGCTATCTCCGGCCTACGTCCACTTCAAGATTTTTATCTTTTATTGATGTTCTTTGCTGGTTACAAATGATTGCAGCAGGTACAATGAATAAATTTGAGTATAGCAGCAATGGAAAGAAGTAGAATTGAATCCGGCAGAGTCTGGACGTTGAATGGCCAAAAGATCCCCTTTCTGTAGGCTTCAGGGGGCTATTTATAGGCGTAGGAAGCTGATATCGCGCCCAAACTTTGGGAGACTTCTTCTGGCACGTGAGGGGGCCCACGCGACCGACCCCACCAAGTTTCGACTCAATCTGCGATCGATACGAAGCAATTTCGTATCCATCAAGAAATGATCCAATCGAGCTGAAACTTGGCAGGATTGCTCTTTACCTTGTATGCAAGTTGCTGTGAAAATTTCATTGCATTTGGATCAACGGTGCGTGAGATATGATCGATACGAGATTATTCTTTCATGGACCCTGTTGCGTTCGAATCCATGCTTCGTATCCACCTGTTCGATTCGATCGAGGCACGTGCGCGTGCGATGATGTGTTGTGAATTCCTTGGGTCGATCCGCTTTGCGTGCCGAGTTGAAGGTTTCTTCCTTCGAACCAGGCATGTCCTTCGCCGCTATGAAAGCTTCTTCTCTTGATTCGCTCTCGCATCCATATTTTTCGTTCGTTTGTGCCGATAACTTTGCTTTGCATCTGTATCCAACTGCTTGCATCGTACCATTCCTCGTATCGATTTCAGGAGCGATCGATACGAAAAACGCACGAAGGGCCAATCATATGGATACGAAGCTAGACACAGATGGATACGAACGAAGCCTTACATGATGGACGCGAACTCTGATGGCCTCCCATGGATACGAAGGTGCTAAACCTGATGGATGCGAACACACTGAGGCGATGCCATTCTGATGGATACGAACCTGATGGATTCGAAATGGTCATTGCCCCAGTTCACCGATGGATACGAACTACATATTTGTAATGACCCAAGATTTTAGGAATTCATTCTGGAAAATATAAATAAATTTAAAATAATTTTTAAATTAATTTTGGAAGGAGATTGTTATGGCTTGATAGTGTATCAGTATGTGTGTACATGTGTGCACAGGGTATACACATGAACTAAAGCTAAAAATCTCTGAACTTTAAGAATAAATACATATTGATGTGTATGGGAATAAATATATATATATATATATATATTAAAATCTTTAAAAGCTGAATACATAAGTAAATATAAATATATGTATGCTACTGAATATTTTTCTTAAGTATACATGTGCATGTGTGTGTCAACACAGAATGATATATATATATATATATAAATATATACATGTGCTAATAAAATACCAGAGTTTAAATTAGTAAGATAAAATATACAGACATATTTTAATATAAGCAGAAATAAAAAGAAAGAAGATATAAAAAGAACTAATCCTCTTATAAATAAATAAAGGAAGTACATGCCATTTACATGAAAGCTAAAAATAGAAAAAAATAAGAGAAAACAGAGAAATGTTGCTATAGGCAGAATTAGGAAGTGTATTAAATAAATAACAAAACCAAGTCACATTTTTAGCATGATTGTAGACAAGGGGGAAAAGTATTTTCTGAAAAGCAATTTCTAAAAAGAAAAATGTAACCACTTTTCTCTTCACCCAAATTAAGCCGGGAAGGGGTAAAACTTTGGGTTAAAATGCAGATAACATGATTTTCTGGTGGGCAAAAATGGCTTTAGCCAATACCCAAAACCCTAAGAGAAACCCTGTATATATATACAAGTATATACAGCAGCCTCCTCTTCTCCTCAGAAAAGAATTTTGAAAAAAAAAGGGAAGAAAAACAATACCACAGAAACCATAAGACAAGGGAAGAAAGAGAGCTTGAGGATAAGAGCAGGAGTTCATCAATTAATTAAGGAAACAAAGAAGAGAGCTAGGTGAGAAAACTCACTCAAAAATCTAAGGCAATAAGTCCTAATATAGGCAGCCAGATAAAAGTATTTTTATTCAAAGAGTATTTTCATATATGAATGTTTATCTGTGAATTTAAACCTAAATATGTTTTGATTTTCTTTGGTTGATCATTTGTTTCATTATAACCAAGTTTTATGTGTTGTTAGCATACATGTCTGTTCTATACACTCAGATCTCTGATATGTTAATGTTTAGGGATATAAATAAATACCCAGAAAATAAAATGTTGAGAATAGGCAAGTAGTATTGGTTTTGGCTCAACCCAGAAAGATGTAAATAATGTTGAGCTGCAATATACTCATGTATAAGTGCTGAGGCTTGAAATAAAAAGGAATTAGGGGTGCAATAGGGTTGCCTATGTGCTGATGCTCCTGATTCAATAAAATGCATAGCAAACAAGATTTTGTGATTCAGTGAAACCAGATTATTCTGAGTTTAACTCAAGCACAAATGTTTGCAAAAGAAAAACTCCCCCAGAAGCTATAAGCCAATGTTAGTTGCCTAAAATCTTTTTAAAAATACCAGGATGAATATCTATATATATATATACAGAACCTTATTTTGTAGTCACCAATGGCTGTTTGCTTGTTGTTTCTGTATGGTCCTGAATAATAGGAGATACCATGATATGGATGTTTTAGCTAAATAAAATGAATCACTGAATGGTTTGTCATGAAAAATCAAAGGGGTTATTATTAACTTAAATCTGATTAGGAAATTTGGGGTCAAGAACACTGCAGGAATGACTTGTGTGCTTGAGTAACATAAGTTGACACATGGCTTGTTTAAGTCCTGAGATCTTTGTGTAATGGAGTGAATTAGTTCATTACAGTATGTCCATTGATTCATAAATATTGCAGATGAGACCAAGGATAGATAAATATACCAAGGAAATAATACTTGAGCAGATGAGAAAACTAGAGTTTTTCCCAGATTTGAAATATGAGAATTGAATAAGTGATTTAACTCATATTAGTTATTTTCCTGTTTGGTATGAATGATTGTTTTTCTATGATTGAGTTGTGTGCTTGAATGTATGTGCCAAACTCATATGGGTAGTCTCTGGAAAGAAAGTTAAAGTGTGCACATGCACAATGACACAGAGCATGCACACAAGTATTTACCTGATTTCAAAGGACAGAACCTTATGTATTTGTACTTAACTTGATTTTAACCTAATTAACAAATTGCTTTTGTGAATTTTCTCATACCAGACATGTGTCTGACCCTAGTGTGCTAATGGCATCTGGGGTGTCTCATTTAAAATGAGGCAGTTTCCAATGCTTTTTCAGGGATTGCAGCAACTAAATAGGAGTAGGAGCAAGGCTTTGAGAAGAAGATATAGCATGCTAAAACTTAGTTAGATAAGAGCCTAAATGTTGAAATCTGCATGTATTGACAATTTAAATTGCTACTTGTATTAAGTGATTGAATATTGGATGGATATTTTGTTAGGCATTTTGTTAAGAGATTGATTTGTATCTGGAAACTATGAATTAAGTTGAATATCTGTTATGTTTAAAAGTATTTTAATCAAATCTTGTAAGTAGATTTAGCAAGAACACCATGTTAAAATTGAATGATTACATTTTATAAATGCATTAGTCAATCATGAATCTTTGGAAAGGATTTAAGTTTTAGAAAATCTGGAGAGTTGATTCTCAGAAAATTTAAATGGTTTATTTTCTAATATAGCATATGTATGCAAAAGAAATAGGCATATATTAAATGTTTTATATGGCTGCAAGGTTTCTATAGTTAAACTTGTTTCATACAAATGTTTCATGTCCTATTTTTAATTAGAGAAAGGATCTGTAATAAGGCAGATGGAAGCCAGATTCAAATAGTTGCATATATATATGCACATAAATATGTTTAGTGCAAACATTACCACATCTTTTCCTTTGCACTTGTAATAGGAATCTGGATTTCACTCAGATTTTAACCAAATGCATTTTTAAGGCCAGACAGACCTTATAAGAAGAAATACAAACCTGAATGATGATAAACACTTTTATCATCCTCAAAACCCAAGAACCTTACTCTTAATTCATATCAATCCTGAAGCCTTCCAGGTTATAGGGATGGGATTCAATAATGATTAAGCAAGAATTATTGTTGTGTATGATGGATTTTAGGCAATAATAAAATATATATATGTGCAGATAGGTAGATAACAGATTCCAGACTGCACAAAAGAAAAAAAAAAACCAAAAATTGTGTTTGAACCGACCAGCATAGCACTCGAACTCGTGACCTTGCATGTATAAGTTAGGCGCGTTTCCATTACGCCTAGATGTTGCTTGTGTTTCCTTAGGATCCACTTTATTTTATACTGTTTTTGACACTATTCAGAACTTAACACAAACATCTATATTAAAAGCTTGTTTGCTACTGATTATTTCTTGATCACTTCTTAGTTAGTATAAACAGACTAATGTGTATGTTTCCAGTGGATTGTTTGATCAAAAAAAAAATACTATGAAATAAATTAGCAATCCAACATCCTCTTGTTTTTCAAAACTCTGATTCAAACAAGAGAGGCATATACATCCTCACATGTATGTGCTTATCTTTGTGAATGTACTGATATACTTATATTGGTTGATTATTGTGATCCTGGATATATTTTGGTTTAGTGTGGAAAGATATTGACCCTGAGAATTATATTTGCAATGGATATATCTATATATCCTCTTTACCTAAAAAAAAAAAAAAATTTTTTTCCTTATGAAATTAGAATAGAATATAGGAGGGTCATTTCAGTTGGTATCAGAGCTATGTTATTCAACATAGTAGAAGTAAGGATCAAGTCCTTAGATAGAAATAAAATTAAAGGGAACTAAATATTAAACTAACCAGCTATGTAAATTATTATTAGCAAACTATGGTAGGGAGACCACCAAATCAGGGAGCAGGATCTTCCCATGCACCACCAATGGTCAATCTGCAAGACTTGGTGAGAGCATTTAGGGATGGGGCAGGACAAAGGCAAGAAAATCCCTATGAAGAACTCTCAAAATTGCTTAAGACATATACTCATTTAGGAGGCAAAAGCTTTGAAGGGACAGAGAGTATCATGGAAATTCAAACATGGTTGAGAACATTGGAAAGAATTTTCAATGACATGCAACTTGATGATCAAAGAAAGAGGCAAGTGGCTTCAAGACAGCTGAAAGGAGTAGCTTTAGGCTGGTGGGAAGTAATCATTGCAGGAAGGAATGAGAATGAAATCACTTGGAATCAATTCAAAGAGATGTTGGAAGCAAGGTTTGTACCAGCATCAGCAAAGACTACCTTGTTAGAAGAATTCATTAGACTTAGACAAGGAACCATGACTGTCACAGAATACACTCAAAAGTTTGAGGGGCTTTCCACATATGGAGCAATGCTTGTGGCAGATGAGGCATCTAAAAATGATAGGTACATAAAAGGTCTGAACCCAGGACTTAGCAGAGCCATGTTACCCTATGCAGATAAGACTTTTGATCATGTGATAGACTTAGCTTTGAGGTTGGAACAGCATGATAAGGAAAGGGAGAAGTTCAGAAATTTTAAGAGCAATAATAACAAGAAAGGTAAGGGGAGGTATCACCCTTATGATAAGAAGAAAGAAGAGGCTAGTAACAAAAGCACTGGAGATGTCAAAGCTAAGGAAGACAAGAAGAAAATTGTGTGCCATCAATGTGGAAAGGAAGGGCATATCAAACCAAAATGTCCAGAGTTGAAAGGAGGAGCTTTCAAATGCTATCTATGTGGGAAAGAGGGGCATATGAAGAGGAATTGTCCTGAGTATAAACAGCAAGGCAAGTTGGCAAATTTGGAAGGAAAAGGCAAAGCCACAGTGGAGAGTAACACTGTAAACCATAGCCAAGTGGAAGGTACATTACTTATTTGTACCATACCCATAACAGTAGTATATGATACTGGGGCAACTCACTCCTTAATTTCTTATGAATTGGTTAAAATGCTAAAACTGAATTGCATATTGGTTGAAACCCCATTGCATATACACAGTCCATTGGGGAGTTCTAGTGTTTTAAATATGATTTGTGTGGATGTGGGATTAAACATAGGAGGAAATATTTTTATTTCCAATTTATATGTTTTGAATTACCCAAATATAGGTGTTATATTGGGGGTAGACTGGTTAAGGCAATTTAAAGCCATAATTAATTTAGACTCATCCACCATATCATTGCAAAATTCTAAAGGCCAGAGAATCACAGTTTTATGTGAAGTAGCTAAGGAAGGAAAACTATATCATTTAGTTGACTCAGAGAAAGATTTCAGTGAACTAACCATTGAAGAAATTCCCATAGTCAATGAATATTTGGATGTGTTTGGTGAGGTCAAGGGTATTCCACACCATAGACCAGTAGAATTCCAGATCAATCTAGTTCCAGGAGCAAGCCCAGTGATTAAAAAGCCAACTAGAATGGGGCCAAATGAACTAAAAGAATTAAAGAAACAGTTAGAAGAATTGGAAGAAAAGGGTTTTATAAGACCAAGTAATTCTTGCTGGGGAGCACCAGTGGTATTTGTTAAGAAGCAAGATGGCTCCTTAAGACTCTGCATAGATTATAGAGAATTGAACAAAGTAACTATTAAAAACAAATACCCATTGCCAAGAATAGATGATCTTTTTGATCAATTAGCAGGGGCAAAAGTATTTTCTAGGCTAGACTTAGCATCTGGTTTTCACCAAATGAAGGTGGAAGAATCAAGCATCAAGTACACTGCCTTTAACACTAGGTATGGGTTGTATGAATTTTTGGTTATGCCATTTGGCTTGACCAATGCACCATCTTACTTTGTAGATTTAATGAACAGAACCT
Organism: Allium fistulosum; assembly: GCA_030737815.1. Classification (NCBI taxonomy): domain Eukaryota; kingdom Viridiplantae; phylum Streptophyta; class Magnoliopsida; order Asparagales; family Amaryllidaceae; genus Allium; species Allium fistulosum. The sequence goes on from CM060903.1 coordinate 848,672,225, forward strand.
TTAGAGATTGTTTAGACAAGTTTGTGCTTATTTTCATAGATGACATTTTGATTTATTCCAAGACAGTGGAAGAACATAAGCATCATTTGCACCTGGTTTTGTCTAGGCTAAGGGAAAAAGATTTAAAGGCAAAATTTTCAAAATGTGTGTTTTGGAAGGAGGAAGTACATTTTCTTGGCCATGTTATATCTGCCAAAGGAATTTCTGTGAACCCCAATAAAGTAGTGGCTATTCAAGCATGGAAGAGGCCAAGCACTGTGAGTGAAGTGAGGTCATTTATGGGGATGGCAGGGTATTATAGAAGGTTTATAAAAGATTTTTCAAAAATTTCTACACCACTCACTAACCTAACCAGGAAGAACCAAGCTTTTGTTTGGTCAGAAAAATGTGAGAAGTCTTTTGAACAATTGAAGGAGGCATTGGTGAATGCTCCAATTCTAAAGGTACCACATGGAAATGAAGAATTAGTGGTATACACTGATGCTAGTGGGTTTGGCTTGGGTGCAGTGTTGATGCAACAAGGCCAAGTCATTGCATATGCATCCAGACAACTTAAACCCCATGAAGTAAGGTATGCCACACATGATCTCGAATTAGCAGATGTGATATATGCTTTAAAACTTTGGAGACATTATTTGTTAGGCACTAAGTTTGAACTTTACACTGACCACAAGTCTCTAAAATATTTGTTTTCACAAAAAGATTTGAACATGAGGCAACACAGATGGGTGGAGTTCTTAGCTGCCTATGATTTTGACATACTCTATACACCAGGCAAAGCAAACAAAGTTGCAGATGCTCTAAGTAGACAGCATGCTAAATTGGCTATGATGATGATAGAAGAATTTAAAAATTTATCTTTGCTAACTGAGTTAGAGATTGGGGAGAATGGCTGTGTGCACATTGATGAGAAGATGCATGGTGCACAAGAAGATAAAGGGAAGTTAAGCTTAATGACACTTCAACCAGATTTAATTCTGAAGGTAGGAAAAATGCAAGAACAAGATGCTCACTTATTAGAGAAGAGAATGCTCCTCTCAAGAGGGGAGGATGTGATGAAACACCACATTGATAAAGATGGTTATGTGAGATACCAGAATAGAATGTGTGTACCAGAGGACATAGAATTGAAGAAGGAGATATTGAATGAATATCACAGAAGTAAATACTCCATACACCCAGGTAACACAAAAATGTATCAAAATGTGAAAAGAGACTTCTGGTGGAAGGGGATGAAATCTGATATAGCCAAGTACATTGCCAAATGTATGACTTGCCAACAAGTCAAGGCTGAAACTCAAAGACCATCAGGGTTGATGCAACCTCTTAGTGTACCACAGTGGAAGTGGGAAGACATATCTATGGACTTCATAGATGGACTGCCTAGATCTAAGAGAGGTAATACAAGCATATGGGTGATAGTGGATAGGCTAACCAAAGTAGCACACTTCATCCCAGTCAAGTCAGAAAGAACTGCACCAAAACTAGCTCAAATTTTTATAAAAGAAGTGGTAAGGTTACATGGCATTCCCAAAACCATTGTGAGTGATAGGGATACCATCTTCACTTCAAAATTCTGGAGAAGCTTTCAAGAAGCAATGGGAAGTGAACTATGTTTAAGTACTGCCTACCATCCTCAATCAGATGGGCAGACTGAGGTGGTAAACAAAATTTTGGAGGACATGTTGAGGGCATGTATACTGGATTTTGGGGGCAACTGGGAAGATTATCTTCATCTAGTTGAATTTACATACAACAACAGCTACCAAAGCACCATAGGAATGGCTCCATTTGAAGCCTTGTATGGTAAACCCTGTTTGTCACCAGTTTGCTGGGTAGAAGCAGGAGAAAGGTCTATTTTAGGACCTGAGTACATACAAGAAACCAAGGAGAAAATTGAGTTGATAAGAAGAAGAATGACAGCAGCTCAAGATAGGCAAAAGAAATTTGCAGACATGAGAAGGAGGCAGGTAGAATATGAAGTGGGAAATTTTGTTTTCATCAAAATCTCACCCATGAAAAATGTGTTGAGGTTTGGAAAACAAGGCAAATTAACCCCAAGATATATTGGACCATACAAAATTCTGGAGAGAATTGGTCCCTTGGCATATAAGTTGGAATTACCAGAAAACATGCAAGGCATACATGATGTTTTTCATGTATCACAATTGAGAAGGTGGGTCCATGACAAGGCATAAATTCTTGAAACCCCAACCCAAGTGCAGATAAATCCTAATTTGATTTATGAAAAGGATCCAGTGGGAATTTTGGCAAAAGATGTGAAAAAGTTGAGAAATAAATCTCTGAAACTTGTGAAGATACAGTGGAGTCTAGATCCTAGTGATTGCACATGGGAATTAGAAGACAAAGTTAGGATGAATTATCCTAAGCTATTTTCAGATTAAGGTAATTCTGATTTTTGATTGTTTTCTTTATTTTGGATGAATATATTTTTAGTTAGTATAGAACTAAGAATCTATTTGGTAGAGAATATACTTGTTCTCTGAATTAAGTTTAAAATTTATTTTAAGCTTAGGAAAATTGTGGGACACAATTTCTAAAAGGAGGGTGTATGTAATGACACAAGATTTTAGGAATTCATTCTGGAAAATATAAATAAATTTAAAATAATTTTTAAATTAATTTTGGAAGGAGATTGTTATGGCTTGATAGTGTATCAGTATGTGTGTACATGTGTGCACAGGGTATACACATGAACTAAAGCTAAAAATCTCTGAACTTTAAGAATAAATACATATTGATGTGTATGGGAATAAATATATATATATATATTAAAATCTTTAAAAGCTGAATACATAAGTAAATATAAATATATGTATGCTACTGAATATTTTTCTTAAGTATACATGTGCATGTGTGTGTCAACACAGAATGATATATATATATATATAAATATATACATGTGCTAATAAAATACCAGAGTTTAAATTAGTAAGATAAAATATACAGACATATTTTAATATAAGCAGAAATAAAAAGAAAGAAGATATAAAAAGAACTAATCCTCTTATAAATAAATAAAGGAAGTACATGCCATTTACATGAAAGCTAAAAATAGAAAAAAATAAGAGAAAACAGAGAAATGTTGCTATAGGCAGAATTAGGAAGTGTATTAAATAAATAACAAAACCAAGTCACATTTTTAGCATGATTGTAGACAAGGGGGAAAAGTATTTTCTGAAAAGCAATTTCTAAAAAGAAAAATGTAACCACTTTTCTCTTCACCCAAATTAAGCCGGGAAGGGGTAAAACTTTGGGTTAAAATGCAGATAACATGATTTTCTGGTGGGCAAAAATGGCTTTAGCCAATACCCAAAACCCTAAGAGAAACCCTGTATATATATACAAGTATATACAGCAGCCTCCTCTTCTCCTCAGAAAAGAATTTTGAAAAAAAAAGGGAAGAAAAACAATACCACAGAAACCATAAGACAAGGGAAGAAAGAGAGCTTGAGGATAAGAGCAGGAGTTCATCAATTAATTAAGGAAACAAAGAAGAGAGCTAGGTGAGAAAACTCACTCAAAAATCTAAGGCAATAAGTCCTAATATAGGCAGCCAGATAAAAGTATTTTTATTCAAAGAGTATTTTCATATATGAATGTTTATCTGTGAATTTAAACCTAAATATGTTTTGATTTTCTTTGGTTGATCATTTGTTTCATTATAACCAAGTTTTATGTGTTGTTAGCATACATGTCTGTTCTATACACTCAGATCTCTGATATGTTAATGTTTAGGGATATAAATAAATACCCAGAAAATAAAATGTTGAGAATAGGCAAGTAGTATTGGTTTTGGCTCAACCCAGAAAGATGTAAATAATGTTGAGCTGCAATATACTCATGTATAAGTGCTGAGGCTTGAAATAAAAAGGAATTAGGGGTGCAATAGGGTTGCCTATGTGCTGATGCTCCTGATTCAATAAAATGCATAGCAAACAAGATTTTGTGATTCAGTGAAACCAGATTATTCTGAGTTTAACTCAAGCACAAATGTTTGCAAAAGAAAAACTCCCCCAGAAGCTATAAGCCAATGTTAGTTGCCTAAACTCTTTTTAAAAATACCAGGATGAATATCTATATATATATACAGAACCTTATTTTGTAGTCACCAATGGCTGTTTGCTTGTTGTTTCTGTATGGTCCTGAATAATAGGAGATACCATGATATGGATGTTTTAGCTAAATAAAATGAATCACTGAATGGTTTGTCATGAAAAATCAAAGGGGTTATTATTAACTTAAATCTGATTAGGAAATTTGGGGTCAAGAACACTGCAGGAATGACTTGTGTGCTTGAGTAACATAAGTTGACACATGGCTTGTTTAAGTCCTGAGATCTTTGTGTAATGGAGTGAATTAGTTCATTACAGTGTGTCCATTGATTCATAAATATTGCAGATGAGACCAAGGATAGATAAATATACCAAGGAAATAATACTTGAGCAGATGAGAAAACTAGAGTTTTTCCCAGATTTGAAATATGAGAATTGAATAAGTGATTTAACTCATATTAGTTATTTTCCTGTTTGGTATGAATGATTGTTTGTCTATGATTGAGTTGTGTGCTTGAATGTATGTGCCAAACTCATATGGGTAGTCTCTGGAAAGAAAGTTAAAGTGTGCACATGCACAATGACACAGAGCATGCACACAAGTATTTACCTGATTTCAAAGGACAGAACCTTATGTATTTGTACTTAACTTGATTTTAACCTAATTAACAAATTGCTTTTGTGAATTTTCTCATACCAGACATGTGTCTGACCCTAGTGTGCTAATGGCATCTGGGGTGTCTCATTTAAAATGAGGCAGTTTCCAATGCTTTTTCAGGGATTGCAGCAACTAAATAGGAGTAGGAGCAAGGCTTTGAGAAGAAGATATAGCATGCTAAAACTTAGTTAGATAAGAGCCTAAATGTTGAAATCTGCATGTATTGACAATTTAAATTGCTACTTGTATTAAGTGATTGAATATTGGATGGATATTTTGTTAGGCATTTTGTTAAGAGATTGATTTGTATCTGGAAACTATGAATTAAGTTGAATATCTGTTATGTTTAAAAGTATTTTAATCAAATCTTGTAAGTAGATTTAGCAAGAACACCATGTTAAAATTGAATGATTACATTTTATAAATGCATTAGTCAATCATGAATCTTTGGAAAGGATTTAAGTTTTAGAAAATCTGGAGAGTTGATTCTCAGAAAATTTAAATGGTTTATTTTCTAATATAGCATATGTATGCAAAAGAAATAGGCATATATTAAATGTTTTATATGGCTGCAAGGTTTCTATAGTTAAACTTGTTTCATACAAATGTTTCATGTCCTATTTTTAATTAGAGAAAGGATCTGTAATAAGGCAGATGGAAGCCAGATTCAAATAGTTGCATATATATATGCACATAAATATGTTTAGTGCAAACATTACCACATCTTTTCCTTTGCACTTGTAATAGGAATCTGGATTTCACTCAGATTTTAACCAAATGCATTTTTAAGGCCAGACAGACCTTATAAGAAGAAATACAAACCTGAATGATGATAAACACTTTTATCATCCTCAAAACCCAAGAACCTTACTCTTAATTCATATCAATCCTGAAGCCTTCCAGGTTATAGGGATGGGATTCAATAATGATTAAGCAAGAATTATTGTTGTGTATGATGGATTTTAGGCAATAATAAAATATATATATGTGCAGATAGGTAGATAACAGATTCCAGACTGCACAAAAGAAAAAAAAAACCAAAAATTGTGTTTGAACCGACCAGCATAGCACTCGAACACGTGACCTTGCATGTATAAGTTAGGCGCGTTTCCATTACGCCTAGATGTTGCTTGTGTTTCCTTAGGATCCACTTTATTTTATACTGTTTTTGACACTATTCAGAACTTAACACAAACATCTATATTAAAAGCTTGTTTGCTACTGATTATTTCTTGATCACTTCTTAGTTAGTATAAACAGACTAATGTGTATGTTTCCAGTGGATTGTTTGATCAAAAAAAAAATACTATGAAATAAATTAGCAATCCAACATCCTCTTGTTTTTCAAAACTCTGATTCAAACAAGAGAGGCATATACATCCTCACATGTATGTGCTTATCTTTGTGAATGTACTGATATACTTATATTGGTTGATTATTGTGATCCTGGATATATTTTGGTTTAGTGTGGAAAGATATTGACCCTGAGAATTATATTTGCAATGGATATATCTATATATCCTCTTTACCTAAAAAAAAAAAAAAAAATTTCCTTATGAAATTAGAATAGAATATAGGAGGGTCATTTCAATATTCTTGCCATCTTGTATCGATCATATCTCCTCCATATGAACTCCGATTTACCTGAAACTTGGAATGTGGCCTCGCCTAACATTGATTATCATCTCCAATCGATTCCGTCTGAATCGGAGCCCGGTCAAATTTCGACGACATCCATCGCAGCCTTAATTCTAGTCAATCCCCAACCCTGATATTGATCGTTCCTTGCCAATTCGTTGATATTCCAGCCTTGACCAAAAGGTGAGATAACAAGCATGAAAGGAAATAAACAAGAAAAGACTTGAATTAAAATTGCATATAAAAAACTACATAAAAGAAATGGCTAAGTAGCCATAAAAAGAAAGAGTGCTCTCATTTTATTTTTGATCTAAATTGAACTAAGAGAAGAGAGCCTAAAGAAAAAAACTAAGAGAAGAGGAGAGGGTTACATGAAACATAAGGGGTATTTATACAAGTTTAAAATCCTAATTCACTTTTTTGGTAACTACCCAAAATACCCTCTTAGGAAGTGTGGTGGCCAAGTTATCATTAACTTCAAATAATCATCCATTAAGTGTGCATGAAGATTTAATGGCCTTTTAGCATGTGCATTAGCTCCTAAGTGTACATTAAGGTAGCTGGATAAGTGGGGTCCTCCATGATCATCACTTTGAATTATTTCCATCTCCATTTCTTTGTATTCACTCTTGTGCGTGCATATCTTCATGAAGCCACTTGTAAAATTCACTAAAATTCCTACAAAACAACATAGAAAATTCCAAGTAAATTTTCATAAATTAATAAATGCACAAAAATGACCATTTTGCCCCTATATGAAGATGAATATGTGACAATTTGAAAATAATTTGAATTTTGGTTTAAACAAGTTAAAACATCCAATATGATCGTTTATTTAATTTAAATTGATTAAATATGGTGGTAAAAATATGCACATTTACGTGCACATCAAATACTTCCACACTTATCTTTTTATTCGTCCTCGAATAAAGAAAAACTAAGATAAATCCGTTTTCATAGGGAGCACGATTGCATTGAGCGTATGCAACAAGCCGTTAAACCTCTGGGTGCCCCCATTAGGACGAGTGTTGTCTCATGAGGGTTTTCAACGGATACTACCCACAAAATCCAAATGCAGGATGAAAATATTTACAAAATGCAAGATTTATTTACAAAGAGATGAATGCGAGTTTTTGGAAATATTTACAAATGAAAGATTTACATTTAAATAGACATAAATAAGTTAAATATAAGTTTTGGTCATTATCTTGAAAATTTAAGTCATTTACTCGTCAAAATTTCCAACAAAAACCAAGTTATCATAACATATAGACAATAGTTTAACTCGTTGTTTCAGTTGATAACAAAGTGTAACCATGAAATAGATCCTTAGTTGATTATCAAAGTTTATCAAAGTGGTATTTTCATTTCTTTTCAATAACAAGTCAAATCAAATAAGTAAAAATAGTGCTTGGATTTCAATTGCTTACTCTCTCTTATTTGAAATTTTTATTGATATTAACAATATTTACATATACCTAACTCAGATAAACTGAGGCCAGATATATTACCCATGTATTGCCTTTCGGGCTTACATGAGGGGAATACAGAGCATGGCGAGTGAACACATGAGTGTGAACACTTATCGACTGTAAGCGTTATTAATAACAGAATTTTTTTTATACATACACACACCTAACTCAAATAAACTGAGGCCAGATATACCGATCGTGCACTGCCTTTCGGCTTACGTGAGAAGGGTACAGAGCATGGCGAGTAAACACACGAGTGTGAACACATGACTCTAGGTGTTTATTAAAAAATATACATATATACCAGAAATATTTTTTTGTTTTCTTTTTTATTTTTGTTGTTTTTTTTTGTTTTTTAGAAGAGAGAGTTTCGCACTATCATCTTAGCACCATTTAACTTAAAAGACAAAAAAATGTTATATCTTTACTTTAAATCAACCACTTTTTAAAACAAAGATTTTCAATTAGGATGTATTTCATAATTAACCCGTATGAATCTTCTTATATACTAGTTAAACCATTGTTATTTGTAATCAACTTCATTTTTATTTTTGTTAAGACAAATAAATTTTCAAAAATTTCAATTTAATATACCAATACCATATATTTATCCTATAGTGTTTCTTTAAGAATAAATCAAAAATGCTTAAAAAACAATTTTTTAAGATTTTTTGTTTTTGTTTTTTTCTAAGTTTTGGAAGGAAAATGTAAAAATAAACCATGAAAATTTAAAAATTACCATAAAAAATTAAAAATGAAGATGAGACTCCCCCCACACTTGATTTTGACTGTGTCCCCACAGTCAACCCAAGTGGAAGGAGAAAAATAAAACAAAAACAAAATTAAAAGGATGATGTATATTTACATGAAAATGAACGGTATTTACACGAGATCAGAAAGTGTGTCGTCAAAAAGTTATTGAAATGGTCTTCCAAAGACCGATTCATTTGTCTCGTCAAGTATGCGAGACACAGCTTAAGCTCAGAAAACCTAACCATAAAAGATTTCAGAGTTAAATGTGGATTTGGAAAAACGAATGTCGTTTTATTAAAAATCGTACGGGTTATTTTTATTTTCGATGATTTTTAGGGTTGATAAAACAATTGATTGAAATTCAAGTTTATTTTCACCAAATTGAAAGTTAAGCTCATCATCAACAAATTTTTCAAAATTATTGATTTCAAAATTGAAATGGTGATTCAAGTCTTCCCCTTCAGAATTTAACAACTCATTTTCGAAAAGTCCAAAGAAATCATGTTCATTGAATTCGCCTTCCTTTATTGAATTATCAACAACTTTATTACATGTATCAAGTTCAAAATCCAAAGTTGTTGTGTTCAAAATTTTAAAATCGGGAAAAGGAAGATCGAATCTTAAATCGAGTTTCTCACCCTCAAAAGAATTGAAATCCAACTCAATTACCGTTTTTTCAACAACTTCATTAAGATTATCATTTTCAGTTTCAAAAGTTGTTGTTTGAAAATCGTCGATTTGGGTAAAAGATGGATTATCATTTGACTCGTCACATGTTGGGATTTGGTTTTGTTTCTCACGTTGTTTCATATATGTTTCGAACAATAATTTCATGTGATCATTGTAAATTTCGTCCATTTGTTCAACCAAATCCAATTTATAGTTATTAACTTGAGAATTTTCGATTTGGATTTGTTGATAACAAAAAATTTCACTCGTATCGTAGTCGAGATTATTACCATTGCCAAAATTATTTGAAAAGTGGATCACATTTCGTTTTGATTTTGAAATTCATTTTGGAGTTCAAAATTGAATTGGCATGAGTTATACTTGAAATCGTTTGCATTATGAAGTGAATTCAAATCCTGATTACCAAATTATGTGGAATCTAGATAATTAGAGAGCTTGATTATCCTTAAATTGAAAGGGTTTAGCCTCCCATATTTGTTAACATATCAACAAATATAGATTGCAACATAGAACAAAAAAACAAGAAGAAAAAGGAAGCTAAATGAAATAAAAGCTAATTAAAAAGAAATAAAACTATTCTACTTACATGAATAAATGAAACTACACTACTAGCATGAAAGGAAATAAACAAGAAAAGATTTGAATTAAAATTGCATATAAAAAACTACATAAAAGAAATGGCTAAGTAGCCATGAAAAGAAAGAGTGCTCTCATTTTATTTTTGATCTAAATTGAACTAAGAGAAGAGAGCCTAAAGAATAAAACTAAGAGAAGAGGAGAGGGTTACATGAAACATAAGGGGTATTTATACAAGTTTAAAACCCTAATTCACTTTTTTGGGAACTACCCAAAATACCCTCTTAGGAAGTGTGGTGGCCAAGTTATCATTAACTTCAAATAATCATCCATTAAGTGTGCATGAAGATTTAATGGCCTTTTAGCATGTGCATTAGCTCCTAAGTGTACATTAAGGTAGGTGGGTAAGTTGGGTCCTCCATGATCATAACTTTGAATTATTTCCATCTCCATTCCTTTATATTCACTCATGTGCATGCATATCTTCATGAACCCACTTGTAAAATTCACTAAAATTCCTACAAAACAACATAGAAAATTCCAAGTAAATTTTCACAAATTAAAAAATGCACAAAAATGTCCATTTTGCCCCTATATGAAGATGAATATGTGACAATTTGAAAATAATTTGAATTTTGATTTAAACAAGTTAAAACACCCAATATGATCGTTTATTTAATTTAAATAGAATAAATATGGTGGTAAAAATATGCACATTTACATGCACATCAGTAGGGATTTCGCTGCCTTCCGGAAAATCATCCTGCACAATAAACTCTGCTATAAAATCTACTAGTGTCTGACCATAGATAGCCCTCCGAGGAAGATAGGTAATATCAAATTGGCTGAGCTCGATATTCCACCCGAGTAACCTTCCAAACGTCTCAGGTCACTGTAGGACCGATCGTAACAGTTGGTCGGTGTAAACATTGATCGGGTGTGCCTGGAAGTATGGACGAAGCCTTCGTGATGCAATCAGCAGGCAGTATGCCAGTTTCTCTAATTTCAGATAGTTCCTTTTAGCTCCTGTTAATCATTTGCTGACGTAATACACCGGCCTCTGGATCCGATCCTCTTCGCAAAGCAATGCAGCACTTATAGCATGTGCCAATACGGCCAAATAAATGTACAAATCTTTATGATCCACCGGCTTTGACAAGACGGGGGGTCTCTCCAAATGATTCACCAAAGCTTGAAACGCGTCTTTACAATCCGGCATCCATTCGAAGTTTCTTTTCCCTTTCCTAATCATATCAAAGAAAGGAATGCATTTTTCAGTAGCTCTGGAAATAAATCGGCTTAAGGCAACAACTTTCCCATTTAGACTCTGCACTTGTTTAATAGTCCTTGGCGCTTGGATATCGCGGATAGCCTGAATCTTCTCAGGATTAGCTTCTATTCAATGGGCATTAACAATAAAGCCCAAGAATTTTCCTGATGCAACACCAAAAGAACACTTCAAAGGGTTAATTTTTATCTTATAATGTCGGAGGATGCAAACATTTCCGCCAAGACTCTAATGTTGTCGCTTGATCGTCGTGACTTCACGAGCATATCATCCACATACACTTCCATCATTTTTCCAATTCGATCTTTAAACATCCTGTTGACTAAGCGTTCTCCCGCATTCTTTAATCCAAACGGCATTACTACATAGCAGTACAATCCAACATCGGTAATGAAACTGGTGTGCTCTTGATCGGGAATATGCATCAGGATTTGGTTATATATCGAGTATGCATCCATGAAAGATAGCAGTCCGTTTCCCGTGGTTGAAACTACCAATTGGTCGATCCTCGGAAGGGGAAAACTGTCTATTGGACACGCCTTGTTCAAATCTGAATAATCAATGCATGTTTTTCACTTCCCACTCACTTTTTTCACAAGTACAGGATTAGATACCCATTTAAGGTAGAGGGCGTTGCAGAAAAACCCGTTTTCTTTTAGTCTATCATCCTCCTCTTTGAGAGCGGCAGATCTCTCTAGATCTATGCCGCGTCTTTTTTGCTTCACCAGGACATGCCTCGGGTCAATATTTAATGCTTGACTTGCAATGGTAGGCGAGATTCTACACATGTAAGAGTGAGTCCAAGCGAACATGTCTAGATTTGCTCGTAGAAAACCAGCAAGTTCTTTCATCATCGGGTGGCTGAGATGTGATCCAATCTTTAGGACTCGTGATGGGTCATCATGGCTGACCATGGTATCAATTGTCAGCTCAGCCGGTGCAGCCTTGGTCTCTTTGGGCTCCTCTTCATCATCTCTCGGACTATATCTCTATAGAACCGACTGGTGCGCCCAAGCCAAGACTCAAGCGCTAGTCGTCAATCTTCGGTAGCGTAGATGCTGACAGTCTTGTCCACACCCTTACCTTTTTCTTTGCACTGAGCATCCCTCAACTCAGCTACATAATAGGCATGTCCATTCGCTTGATCGCCATGAACAACTCCAACACCAGTATCTATCGGAAACTTCAAAGTCAAACACCATAGGGCAAGAGCTGCCCGGAATTCAGTTAGGGCCGGTCAACCCAGAAAAACGTTTAATCAAGAGTCAACATCCAAAACAACAAACGGTAAGATCTGCACTCTCATTCGTTTACCTTCTCCCCACTCTACAGGTAATTCCACATAACAAATAGCTTCAGTTGCAACACCATTAAAACCGTGTATATAAGCTTTAGACGGTTTTAATCTTTGGCTTCCATCCTCATCTGATCATAAGCTTTTTTGAAGTTTATAGTTACTGAACTTCCATAATCAATCAATTTCCTTCTCACCAAAGCGGGGCTAATCATAGCTGAAATGACCATTGGGTCGATTGTCGGAGCCTCTACCTTATCTACATCACTGTTCTTAAACACAATATCATCTGCATCATGCGTTGCTATTTTGTCGGAGCTCCATCTTCCGTATTCGAACAGCATTCAAAATCCACATGCCTAATTGCGCTAATATAGCGCTCCATCTCTTTCCAACTCTTATCTGCTGGATGTGATCCTTCGACTATCGTATTTATCACTGGTCCACGCAGGCTCCTCAGCTCTACACGGCACTTGTCCTCGGTTGGGGTCAGAAGTCCCTTGCTTGCCGTTCTACGGGGCTTTCACAAACTATTGTAGTTTCCTTTATTGAATCAACTTTTCTATAACATCCTGGAGATGCCTGCATTCATTTGTATTGTCCCATAGCACTGGTGAAACCGACAATATTTCCCACTCTGTTTCTACTTCTCTATTGATTCTTTTGGAGGCGGCTTCCTATACTGCATGGTATTGCAAGTAGACAGATGGATATTCTCCAAGGATGTATTCAATGGCATGCAAGTATTATACATCGGAGTCCTAGGATTCCAAAGTCCAGAATCCCTCTTTCATTCATGATTCCTATCTCTGCCTCTCTTTTGTTGATTTGGTTTATTCTGGACATTCACTTGAACTTTTCTAGAACTATCATCAGACTATTTTATCGCAATGTTACTCTATAATCTCTCTCCACTTGGTCCTGCAACATTATTTGTCCTGAAGGACCTGGCTTCCTCTTTTCTCAAATACTAAGCCGCCTTTGCGTAAAAGTGCTCCAACATTGCGTGCAGCTTACTGGCTAACCAATCGCCAAAGTCAGACTCTGAATCAATCCCTCTCATTACGGCCATGAGTATCACGTGATCATTCGGATTACTGATCTCTATAACAGCTGTATGAAATCTCTCCAAATAATCTTTCAACGACTCTCCGGGAGCCTGAATCATGCTGGAAAGGGACATCACATCTTTGGAATAAATCGCGTGCATCTTGAACTACTCAACAAACTTGGTTGCCAAATCATCAAATCAAGAAATTGATCATGGGGGTAGCCATATGAACCACATCGTCACTATTTCGGAGAGAGTTATGGGAAAGCATCTACACTTGGTCGCATCATTCGCTCGCGCAGAATCCATCAACCATTCGTATCTCATGATATGCTGCCTGGGTCGGTTTTTCCCTCGTAGGCAGGCATTGATGGCATGTTGAACCTTCTCGGATACTCCACATGTAAAACATTATCAGTAAATGGAGTATGGCTTCTCGAAATTCCCCAGTCATCTAGTCAAGCCCTAGCTCTCTCTCACCAACTGTCTGACCATTCTCGATAAGTCCAGTGTTTGGATGGTTGGTGCTAAGCGGTAGTCGCGCTCCACCTCACGTGCATTGTCCGGTTAATGTCTGCGGGTCGTTTCACACCTTCTTGGTTCACCATCTTCCCGATGTGTATCTTATAAATTCACTACATCGTCATTCCGGGGAAGAGCTTGGTCAAGATTCAATTGAACTCCAACATCCAAACCAACCGTAGCAGCTCCATCTTGATTGCCATACGGCATGGATGAATTCCCCCATCTGGTGGAGGGATCAGTACCGATCCCTAAGGAGGGGTCGGCACTGATTGATCCTGGCAAACCACGATGGTCTGCCAATTGACGCACTAAAGTTTATGTGCGATATTCATCTATTCTACGACGCCTAGGCCTGTGATACTCATTTGATAAGCTAGAACTCTTTGATGCCAAGTAAGGAGTGGGATCCCTCTTAGCTTTCCCTCACTGCTGCTGATTGATTTGGTTCGTCAAGTTGATATTAATCTGAATTTGTTGATTTAATTATCGACGGCTCTCCATCAGCTCTCTCATTAAATTCTGAAATTTATCTCTTGTAATAGAATCAGTGGGATTATGAACTTCAACCGGATCAGCATTCACATTTGTTGGTAGATTGCTCGGGTCTCCTTGCTGAATGATAGTATTATCGTTTCCTTCCACGTTCTGAGAAGTGGATCTAGTATGTCTCACCATTATTAATAGCCTTGCTTAGATTTCTACAAATCTGAGTAGTATTAGCAACTTCTTAAAGGTAATTGCAGATCTCCTTTGGGGGATTTATCCAATCCAGTAGCAACAAAGAGATCCTAGCAAGCTGAGAATCAAGATTCCCAATCAAAGCACCAAAATGTTTGCAACTAAATTGGTCACAAACACCGAATAATAGATTTTTTGTAGAGAAGTAAGTGAAGAAGAATTAAATTAAATCAAGGAAATGATTAAGCTAATAACAGATAAAAAGCAATAATAAGAGACATTGAGATTTATAGTGGTTCGGGGTTATATGCCTACGTCTACTTTGAAGATTATCCTTTATTAATCACTTCTAAGTTTGATTACAGCGGTAGGAAATAGAAAACACTTGATTACAATAGAGTCTAGAGTAATAAGTAGCGTAAAGGTCCCCAGAATAACCCATCAGGCTAGTATTTATAGGTGAAGACGACCACCAATCTCTCTGAAACTTCGGTTGAAGTACCTTCTAATCCACATAGGCCCACTAGAGGGATTGCTAGACCCAATTATCAATATGGAGGGATCGGTATCGATCCCTTCATTGGTTTATTTTTAGGCAGCGATCCCTATGGTGGCTTCTCCATGCTAAAATATGTTTAGCCTTCAATTTTCATGTCATTTGGACCACTGAAACTTGAGTTATTGCTTGATCTTTGATTTGATATGACTTCTGTACTACTTGCTGCTGAACCCTCTACAGGGATTTATGCCGATCCCTGCCATTCTGTCATTTTGATATGCGATCCCTAGGATAGGTTCTTATGGTCCATATACCTTGCTCTACAAATTTTATAGGGATTTGAATTGTAAATCTCGTGATATTGTTCATTGTATGCAAGAATGCACTTGAACCTTGATGGATGCCGACCCCTCTTCAGTGAAGCATGTCGATCTCTCTCGACTAAGTATGCCGACCCCTCTTAATGAGCCACGTTATACCGATCCCTTCCATCTAAGAAGCCACATTCCATACTTTGAGCATTCTACGTCGCATATATATCAAATCCATTCAATTCTAACTTTATGCAATCATTTGTACTTGACTTATGAGCCCTACAATCATTACTCTGGAGTTGTGGGCCTTGATGGCAGTCGGATCTAACTCGTGCAATCAGCTTAATATAGCCGGGCTAGATTGCCGAATAACATAAATAAACATTTATTTTAAATTAAACCTAATTATTTTTTAAATAAATAAATAAATCTTAATTAAATAATAATTAATTAAATAATTAAATACTAGTTAAATAATTAATTTAAAAATAATACTTGATAAAATAAGTTAATTAAAATAATTATCTCTTAACATAATTAATCATTAATTAAAACTTTCTTAATTAACTACAAATGATTAACTTAATTAATTGATTCTTAAACCCTAATTACCTAATTTAATTACTTAATTAATAATTATTCTTAGTAAATAAATTTAATTATTAACCTCATAAATTAAAAGTTAATTAAGTTTTATAATATCTAATTAAGTTTGAAATGGTTTTCAAAACAATTTTTAAAAAAAACATAAAAACTTGAAAATCGTATATTTCTGAACTACATCCATAACGACTATCGCTATGTACGCCATAACTTTGAATCACTTTCTAAGCTATTTTCCAAACCTCATCTCTTACCTTCCTTACTTTTGAAAACATTATTTTAAAAACAATTTTATAAACTCTAATTCAAAGTTAGGAACTTTATATTTTTTTTCATTTTGAAACACTTAATATATCAAAACTAAATAAAATGATTTGACATTAAAAAGGATCTCAATTCCTTTCAACATTTCCGAGTACTAACTTCCATAGCCATCCAACCAAAAATCCAAGATTTTACATACATAGCATATCATTTCCATAACATATCGAAAATCACAATTTATAAACCAAGGCATCACTTTAGCCTTTCACTTCAAATCCTAATACTAACCACACATTAGCACATACATACACATCAAAACCATGATATAATTCATACAACAAGCATCATATATATATAGCCACATAACAACATATATAAAGGTAAGTTCTTTCCCAAAAAGATTAGAATTTACTCACTAAAATTTGACTAAACTAAAGTATTTTCTCCTCGAACTTGAGAATGACCTAGGCCTTTGAATTTTTCTTGGAAAAGTGAAGTCTTTTAGATGGTTTTAGTATCAAGAGGGCTCGGCCATAGGCACATAGGGTAAGGCCTTGGAGTTTTTGAGTGGAGTTGAGCTTGAATTTGAAAGAGAAAGTGAAGAAAAGAATGTAGAAGTGTTTTTAGCAAGCTTTTTAAGGAATTCAAGAAGAAAACTAAAGTTTTATGACTTAGGAAATATTTTTATGTAGCCATAAAAGATTGTTTATAAGCTTATGAAATTTAGAAATGAAGATAAGAATGATAAAAAATGAAAATAAATAAGGAAAAATTACTTTTATAATATGTTAACCAATGAATTTACCAAAATACCCTTATTACTATACCCCTGTCTCAAACTTTGCCACCTCACCCTCACCACCTCCTCATCAAAATTCTGTCCCCCATAGTACATCCCCCCTTTTCATGTCAAAGAAAACATGTTTGTACTTCTTATGTACCATATGTTGGAAGAGGCATCTTATATAATATATATTTATATATTTTACAAATAAAATCTTATCTTATACATGCATATGTACATACCCAAGTGTACATGCATATTCACATGTACATTTCCATGTCAAAGGTGATTTAAAAATGTGCATGTGTACACAAAAGTGTTACAACATTTTTGATAACTTTTACTCGATGGACAATCGAAAATTCGGAAAACGACTTCCGGTCACATTTTCATTCTTTCTTCGAACTAATTATTTTTGTAAACAAAATTTGAAAATGATTTCACTACCATTTTCTATTACTTTAAAGAGGTTTATTTAGCTATAAAATCCATTAATTAATTATTAGAATTATATTTAAATATCCATACTTAAAGTGATCAAATTCTATGTCGTTACACACTCCTTCTCTTAAAAGAATTTCGTCCTCGAAATCAGCACATAAGTAGACAACTCAATTACCTGAAAAGCTATATATTCATATCATAAAACACATACAAAAGACATACACTAAACATCCATAGCAAACAATGCTTAAACTATACATACAAACAAACAACTAGCTATCCAAACATCAACTCAGTATAGGCCTCCTTCATATGGTCTATAGTCTCCCACGTGCACTCTTGGATCCTCACTCCACTGAATTTTAACCAACTGCACTACCTTATTACGCAATAGCTTTTGATTTTGATCTACAATATAGAATGGATGTCTAACCACTGTCAAGTCTGGCTCCACTTCCAGATCCTCCTGACAATCAAGGTCGGATCATGCACAAATTTCCTTAAATGCAACACATGGAATACATTATGAACACCGCCATTCTCTTCGGCAACTCAACCTTATAAGCAAGAGACCCAACCCTTTCAAGAATATGGAAAGGTCCAATATACCTTGGAGCTAACTTCCCAGCTTTCCCAAATCTAACAGGTCCTCTAATTGGCAAAATCTTAACGAACACAAGGTCTCCAACATCAAATTCCTAATATTTTCGCCTCATATCAGCATTACTCTTCTGGCGATCTTGGGTTGCCTTCATCCTTTTCTTAATCACTACAACTTTCTCCATTGCCTCTCGAATCACATCTGGCCCAAGCACTAGATGATTTCCAAACTCTACCCTACAGGATGGTGATTTGCACGGCCTTCCATAGAGAGCTTCATAAGGTGCCATACTGATGCTTGCTTAGAAGCTATTGTTGTAGGAGAACTCAACTAGATGTAGATAATCTTACCAAGACCCTCCAAAATCCAAGATGCGAGCCCTCAACATATCCTCTAAGGTGCGGTTAATCCTCTCAGTTTGTCCATCAGTTTGAGGGTGGTAGGCAGTGCTCAGACTTAGCTTTGTTCCCAATGCAACTTGCAACACTTCCTAGAACATATTTGTAAAGATAGGATCTTGATTGCTTACTATACTCATTGGGACTCCAGTAGTCGAACTACCTCCCTCATATAAATCTCTGTTAATGAAGCTGCAGTTCTAGTTGGCTGAACCGGAATAAAATGAGCACTCTTAGTTAATCGGTCCACAATAAACCATACTCCTTCATTTCCTTTTCTGGTTCTGGGTAAACCATCGATGAAATCCATCGATATCATCTCCCATTTCCAATTTCGATTTACAAAGATTGAAGTACTCCAATAGTTATCTGATGACCCCCTTTGATTTACTGACAGCTCGCACACGTGCTTACAAAGATAGAGATATCCTTCTTCATTCCTGGCCACCAGAATACTCTTTTCATATCCTTGTACATCTTATGAACTCCAGGATGTATACTTAACTTAGATTTGTGGCATTCTAAAAAAACTTCATATCTTAGTCCATTCACATCTTGAACGCACAATCATTTATTCATCCTTAAAACGCCTCGACTATCTATCTCAAAATCCGAACATCGACCTTTCTCGACTCCTTGAATTAATTCTTCCAGAATTTTATCCTTCCTTTGATTGTTCACAATCCTTTCCTAAAGAGTCAGGGTAACCTCTAAAAGAGCCGAGATTACATTCCAACTTAAAGCATCTGCTACCACATTAGCCTTCCCTGGCGTATAGAGAATATCCAAGTCGTCGGACGCCAGAAACTCTAACCACCTCTGTTGTCTCAGGTTTAGATCCTTCTGAGTGAAAAGATACTTCAGGGATTTATGATCCGTGAAGAGCTCGAATTTTTCACCTAATTAAAGAAAGAAATTTACTCCTAGAATATCTAAAGATTAGAAAGAAACAAAAGAAGGGATAGAAGGATCCTTGCCCAACAAGTAGTGCCTCCGCATTTTCAATGCAAAGATAACAGCCAGCAACTCCAGGTCATGTGTAGCATAGTTCTTCTCGTGAGGCTTCAACTATCTGCTTGCATACGCAATCACTCTACTATGCTGCATCGAAACAACACCTAGTCCTACTCCACAAGCACTGTTTAAACCGTGAACCCACTATTTCTATCTGGAATAGCCAAAACTGGTGCACTGGTCGATCTCTTCTTCAATTCCATAAATGCTTCATCACACTTTGGAGTCCATATAAACTTCTCTTTTTCTTAGTTAGCTTGGTCAAATGGGAGGAAATCTTAGAATAATCTTGAATAAACCTCTTGTAGTATCCCGCCAAACCTAAGAAACTGCAAACTTCAGTAGGAGTCCGCAGTCACTTCCATTCTTGAACAACCTCCACTTTTACTGGGTCCACCAAAATGCCATCTCCCGATATAATGTGCCCTAAAAACCTTACCTCTGATTGCCAAAAATGACACTTAGAAAACTTCGCCTTCAGGACATGTCTCCTCAATGTTTCCAACACCACTTCCAAATGATGTTTATGCTTCTCCTCAGATTTGGAGTAGATAAGAATGTCGTCGATGAAAACTTACACAAACTTATTAAGGACATATCTGAAAACACGATTCATTCAATCAAAAAAATAAGATGGTGCATTGGTTAGCCCAAAATGCATAACCTACCACTCAAAGAAACAATCAGGGCCCCTAAACGCAGTTAAGGGTATACTATCTTCAGCAACCCTCAACTGATGAAATCCAGTAGCTAGACCCATCTAAGAAAATACAGTAGCTCCATGAAGTTGGTTAAAAAGATCATCGATGCAGGGTAAGGGATACTTGTTCCTAATGGTTAGCTTATTTAACTCCCTATAATCCACGTACAACCTTAGAGATCCATCAGACTTAGCCGCAAACACCACAGCGGACTTCCAACTCGAACAACTGGGTCTAATCAATCCTCTCCTTAACAGATCCTGGGTTTGACTTACTGACTCCTCTCTCTCCCTCGAAGCCATCCTTCTCTTAGTTTGAACCATAGGCCTTGCACCAGGGTCTAAATCAATGCGGAACTCTATCTCTTGTGTGGGGGTAAAATTTTAACTTCTTCAAGTACATCGAGAAAATTCTTAACAACTTCAATAGACCATAAATTTTCTTAGGATGCTTCTAGGGCATACAAGAAACTACACATATGGATACATGGTTCCTTACATGATACTTTAGCAATTCTTCCCAAATTGGTTACTAATGATACAGTTCTTTCATTACAATTTAAAACAGCTCCATATTTCGATAATCAATCCATACCAAGAATAATGTCAAATCCTTTAAAGTCTAAGACATATGGATCGCAAGAAAAGTGATGAGAAAGGTAGGAAATTGGCACATTCTTACAAATCATATTCAAATGGGTTACCCCGCCTATGGGGTTAGACATACACATAGGGTTTTCTACAATACTGGGAATAAGATGAAATTTATCTACTGATTCTAAAGAGATAAAACTACAAGAGGCACCAATATCAAATAATGCTTGAACAAAAATACCATTAATCAGTAAGGTACCTTCAAGGATGCCTTTCCATTTCACATCCGTTGAAGTAGGTGGTTCATTCTTAATGGCGTACACCTTGGGCTGCTACACCTTCTTCGTGAGTGGGTAGTCCTTCACTATATGGTCGGGCTGATGACAGAAGAAAAAAATAACGCCTTTTGGACTATTGGGGAGACAGTTTCCCTTTGCTGATTAGGAGCTTCAGGTTTTCGACAAATTTGAAAATATGACCCTTCTTCTTGCAAAGGCAACACTTAACATTTGCGAACTTGTTTCCCTTATCACTCCCAGAATTATCTTTTCCTGGCTTCTTCCAATTCGGATTGAACTTTCTTTTGTTGGGATTGCTAACACTAGCATTTCCACTTATTGTCAATGTAGGCTTCTTCTTTTCCAAGACCTCATACCTGAGAGCCATGTCCACTAAATCAATAAAAGAACCTTATGAGCAGTCATCTTCTCGTAGAAACTTTCCCTCATTCCCATAACGAACATCTCATTTTTCTTCAATGGGGTATTGACCAATTGTGGTCCAAAACAAGATATCTCATTGAACTTTGTCTCATATTCTGCTGCAGACATATCTCCCTACTTCAAGTCCATGAAGTTCATGTACATTCTAGTCCTTCCAGCTGCAGGTAGGAACTGATCCTCAAAAGCTTCTTTAAATCAGGCCCACGAAAACTCTTCTTCTAGAACATTTGCAGCAAGGGAGTCCCACCAAGCTGCTGCCCCCTCTTGTAGGCCCACGAAATCCTCAAAAGCTTCTTTAAACCTTTTTTGTTCATCTGATAAGCCAAGACCTTTAAAAATCTTTTTGCAAGACCGCAACTAAGCTTACACTTCCATGCTAGACTCGGCTCCTTTAAATGGTTTTCCCCCAGATTGGTGTAATCCTTGCATAAGGTTGCGAAATTCTCTCTTGGCTACTCTAGTATTGCCTTTTTGACAATTTGAACTCCTCTAGGATTTGGGGTTCAACCATTTATAGTTGTAGTGCTACCTGCTCCCCTACCTCGTCTGCCTCTATAACTCATGTCTTACTACCTAGACATAGTAAGATAACTCTTAGAATACTTAGACAAGATAATCTTAAAGGAATGACACCAACCAAAATTATCAAAATTGATCTAACTATCCAGAATATATATATATATATATACAAATAAAAATTTACAAATATGCTCTCTCGAAGTTGACCCTAACCCAAAGCCTAGGTGTTCGCTCAACCTAAGCTCTGATACCAAATGTAACGAATCGCCTTTCTTACTCCGAAAAACGAGTCATTAAGGGTAGAAGAAAAGGAAAGATATGAAGAAACTTCACAAACACAGAATCTCACAACGGAACAGAACCACATATATTAATCAACATAAGATTTTACATAGATATTACCATAATAGTATGTTAGAGTCATTATAGTACAAGTTCCAAACTGGGACAGTTATAACTACCTGTCCTTACATCACTAATAAAAAATACATACATATATACACAATGCAATAAGATAGTAGTAGCTAACACTGAAGCCACTTGCTCCAGCTCCTCCAAAATGCAATCGTGAGAAACCTGGATCACTTGGCTACTCATAAAAATTTGAGTACCTAAGAGTTTTAGGGAAAGAAAATAAACTCTAGGTCTGACATGGGTCTGGTGTGAGTAAACTCAAAACAACTGAATTTTACCTTTAAAACGCTTTTAAAATCAAGGGTATCTCGTAAGACCACACTACAAACAAACATGGACGGGTTTTTACTTTACGATAACTAAAGCACTTTTTATAGAAAATCCAATGATATTATGATAATGTCTACGGTTTTGAAAGTAAATGTAGGGATAGCTGAAATGCTTGCATCTCACATTTCAGCATATTTGGGTATAACTAAAACCGACGTTGCTTATTTAAGAGCGGATTCCATACAATGACTGGGCCATTTGGGTACCACCCACCATGGTACACCTCTAGATAAATGTACCGGGATCAAACCTATCGATCCCTACCAACACAGGATTGGCCTACCCCTTATTGGATAATACCGAATACATCACCACCACGGTTGTGATCAGCAACCGTACCGAAGCATAAAAAGGGCAAAAATGGATTCTAGATTTGATGATGACATACCCTAATTGGTGCGACCCACATGGCCTTGTTGTATCTCCTCCGTTTTAGTCATTCCCGGTTGATGAGGCCTGAGGCTGCGTCTTTAAATTTTTGAATAGCACTTCCACTTGGCATACTAACATTACCTTCCAAATGATGACGCAATGTCGGCATTCTTCCATACAAGTCGTTCAAGTGATGAAGGAACCGAAGGCACTACTTCCACTACTTCCATTTTGGAATCACCCTCAGGGTTAGTAGCAGATAGCTCTTGCACTTCAAAGTCTTCATCTTGAACCTTGCCTTCACTATTTTCAATTCGAACGCTTATGTTAGTTCGAAGTGGTTTTCGGATAACAACTGCTATCTGATCCCAGTCTCCCTGAACCAACATGCAATAATGCCAAAGGGTCAAGTTTTTATAGTGGACAACTCCGCTATCAAGGTGTAAAGATTTACATATGGAAAATTATTCCATATGCTTAAATTATGATGACTCGCTTATCGAAATTAACTCTCTTGTATTCATCATGCTTCCGAAATGCGGTATTTGTGATAAGTACAAGTCGACTAACTTCAAATAAAACGTGTCAACGTTTTATTCTAATTATTTTAAGATGTTTGGGTACTCAATAGCATGAACAAGAGATCCTCTGGTTTAAAAAAACATTTCACTGAGAGAAGAGAGTTGATTTAAAATAAAGAATCGTTAGAGTTTAAAATAACTTAAAAAAATAAATCATCATTAAGTTATAAATTAAAGCTTAATTAATCTGTAATTAATCATACTTAAATCAAAATTTAAACCCTAATTAATTAAAAATAAATAAATAATTAAACTTTATTAAATAAACATTTATTTTAAATTAAACCCTAATTATTTAAAAATTAAATAAATAAATAAATTACTCTTAATTAAATAATTAAATACTAATTAAATAATTAATTTCAAAATAATTAACTTAATAAAATAAATTAATTAAAATAATTGTCTCTTAACATAATTTCATTCGTTAAAACTTTCTTAATTACTACAAATGATTTACTTAATTAATTAGGCCTTTGAATTTTTCTTAGAAAAATGAAGTCTTTTAGGTAGTTTTAGTATCAAGAGGGCTTGGCCATAGGCACATAGGGTAAGGCCTTGGTGTTTTGAGTGGAGTTGGGCTTGAATTTGAAAGAGAAGGTGAAGAAGAGAATGTAGAAGTGTTTTTAGCAAGCTTTTTAAGGAATTCAAGAAGAAAACTAAAGTTTTATAACTTAGGAAATATTTTTAAGTAGCCATGAAAGATTGTTTACAAGCCTATGAAGTTTAGAAATGAAGACAAGAATGATAAAAATGAAAATAAATTAAGAAAATTTACTTTTATAATATGTTAACAAGTGAATTTACCAAAATGACCTTAGTACTATACCCCCCCCCCTCTCACACTTTTCCACCTCACCCTCACCTCCTCTTTATCAAAATTATGCCCCCTATAGTACATCCCCCTTTTCATGTCAAAGAAAACATGTTTGTACTTCTTATGTACCATACGTTGGAAGAGGCATCTTATATAATGTATATTCAGGTAAATAGGCACAAGGAAGAAGTTGTAAAAAAATTTAGTTTCACGGACAACAAGTTTGCTTTTTAGTCTGAAGGACACTTTTTAGTGTAAACTGAAAATGATAGTTACAACTATCATTCTGTGATTTACACTAAAAAGTGTCCTTTAGCCTACAAACCAAACTTCTTGTCCTTGAAACTAAATTTTTCTCTAACTTTTTCCTTGAGCCTAAAAACCCCATGTATATTTATATATTTTACAAACAAAATCTTATCTTACACATGCATAAGTACATACTCAAGTGTACATGCATATTCACATGTACATTCCATATCCAAGGTATTTTTAAATGTGTGCATGTGTACACAAAAGCGTCACAACATTTCCGATAACTTTTACACGATAGACAATCTAAAATTCGAAAAACGACTTCCGATCACATTTTCAATCTTTCTTCGAACTAATTATTTTTGTCAACAAAATTTGAAAATGATTTTACTACCATTTGCTATTATTTTAAAGAGGTTTATTTTAGTTATAAAACCCATTAATTAATTATTAGAATTATATTTAAATATTCATACTTAAAGTGATCAAATTTTAGGTCGTTACACTTAGCATTCCAAGTGGGATTGCTATATTACAGGTAAGACGTAGCCTCAGACCTCACAACTGGTAATGACTAAAGCAAGGAAGTGTAGTGGGGCTATGTAGGTCGCTTCCATTAGGGTATGATCGTCACTTGTATCTAGATCAACATTTTCTGATTAAGTATGCTTATGGCGACGGAAACAGTTTGTCAAGTGGACAGCCGAAGGAGTGATCATATTCTATACTAACTAGGGAAGAATAGGCCGATTTTGAGTAGCAGAGGTGCAATTAAAGCAGCCTTGATACATATTTACTAGAGGTGTAATGTATGGAAGGTACACCCTTACCTTGTCATATGTGAAATCCATTCTCCAATACGTGCCTGTCGGACTTGATTGTATACTATGTATGCTAGAATGTAATTAATGTAACCATTTTGGCTACAATTCAATATTTATTTTAAACCCATGACATTATTATAATATCATTGGATTTTCCATTTGAAATAGTTTTCTTATCGTAAGGTAAAAACCGTCTGTGTTTCGGTGTGACATGGTCTTACGAGATACCTTTATTCTGAAAGGTTTTATAACATTAAAAATCCATTTGATCTTTGTTTCTCATGCTAGTTTAACAGACTGATCCGGGCGTTATTTTCTTATAATGCTCGGTTCAACCCGAGCATATTTTGTAGATTTAGTTTGGATGTTTTGGAGCTTCAGGAGACAAGCTGGATGCCTCCATGACATATTTACGTATATTTTATTTCCGATGTATTTGTTGCTTGTATTTATTAGCATTTGTAAGGACAGGTTGTTATGACTGTCTAGGCTGATGTTTGGCTAGTTGACTCTGATTGATTTATGTATACTACAATTTTTCTTTGGTAAAGATCTATTGTATATTATATATTACTTTTCACCAAACCAAAATTCTAGAGCGGCACGTTTGGTTCGACATTCTTTATCTTTCACAATACCGAATGAAGCTTCCACATCTTCCCCAAATCTCATGCTACCGCTCCAAATCCTTCCAAGCCCTAGCATTTCACCACCCCGCTTCCTCCTTTTGCAACGTGATTTTAGTTTCTGCTCCTAGGGCTTCGCCTGCTTCTCCTCCTCTGCGACTCCTTTTTCTTCTTCTTAAACTGCTTTTAGATGGATTTCAGGTATCAATTTCAACAATCTCCACCTTGATACCAAATTCCATACAAGTCATCCAAATCCATCTACACCTTTATGCTCCAAGCAATGGATACTTATCCAATGAGCTTCGGCAATGCCATCACCCATTACACCCTGTCAACAAACTCCGACAAGCTACCGCCCGTCAACAAAGTGTTCGAAGTATCCAGTCCATGTAGAACCTATCAATCTCCACCATGAAAACAAATGTCTCCATGAACCATCTCAACTCTCCTCCCGTGCCACCCCGTGGCATCTAGCACTTCATTAAGCGAATCAAGTCTGAGCAATGCTCGAACTTAGCAACAGGCAACGACTTGGTGAACATGTCTACTGCATTCTCCTCTGTGTGAACTTTATGAAGACGAACTAGCTTCTCTTCACTCATTGAGACAAGGAACGACTCTCTTACCTCAATATGCTTCGTCCTCGAGCTGAATGCCAGATTTTTAGCTAAGTGAATTGCACTCTGACTGTCACAGTACACATCCACGCCTTCATATACGAAGCCCAAATCACACAACATCCGCCTTAAATAAAGTGCCTCCTTAGCTGCTTCAACCGCAACTATGAGCTCTACCTCTGTAGTAGATAAAGTCACAATCGTCTGCAACCTCGCTCTCCAACCGATGGTTGTCCACCAAAGGTGAACACATATCCGGAGGTTGACTTCCTTCGATCTTTATCACCGGCATAGTCGGAATCACAAAATCCAACCAAGCTGAAATCTCTCCCTCTGCCGCCAAAGACAAGTCCATGGTTTGGAGTTCCTCTAAGGTATATAAAGATACGCTTCACTGCTTCCCAACACGACTTTCCTGGATTTTCCATGAATCTACTCACCAATACAACAGCCTGTGCAATGTCAGGCCTAGTGCAGACCATGGCATACATCAAGCTGCTAACTGCACTTGCTTATGGGACCTTAATCATATAAGCCTTGTCCTTTTCCAAGATCGGAGAGCCTTTACTAGAAAGCTGTATGTGCAAAGGCATGGGTGTGATGATTGCCTTTGCCCCTTCCATGCTAAACCAAGCAAGCACCTTTCGAATGTACTCCTTTTGAGTGAGGCTCAAAAGTCCTACATTTCTATCCCTTTGGATTTCCATACCCGAAATTTTCTTTGCTTCTCCAAGGTCCTTCATTTCGAATTTCACTTTTAGCTTTAACTTTAAACTATCGATTTAGCCTTATCCTTAGAAGCAATCAACATATCATCCACGTATAAGAGTAGGTAGACCCATCTACCATTCTTTAAATGCTTGAAGTACACACAAGAATCTTTGATGCTACGATCAAAACCAAGTGAAAGCATAAAAGAGTCAAACCTCTTGTACCATTGTCTAGGTGAGTGCTTAAGTCCAAACAATGACTTCTTCAATTTGCAAACCCAATTATTTTTCCATCTACAACAAATCCTTCTGTCTGCTTCATGTTGATGGTCTCATCCAAGTCTCCCTGCAAGAAAGCGGTTTTCACGTCTAGTTCTTCCAGCTCCAAGCCATGAGCTGCGACGATAGCAAGCAAAATGCGGATGGACGTATGCCTCACTACTAAAGAGAATATATCATCATACTCCAATCCCTTTCTTTGTAAAAATCCTTTAGCAACTAGTCTGGCCTTGTATCTTCCATCATCCTTCACCTTGAAAACCCACTTGCAGCCTATGGCTTGGCTTCCTTGAGGAGGTGGTAGCTGATCCCAAGTCTTGTTCTTCTTCAACGACTCTAACTCCTCTTCCATAGCGCACATCCACTTCGAACTATCACATGACTTCAAAGCTTCATCAAGGTCAAGAGGCTCCTCATGAACCACATGTAGGGCATAGTCAAACTGATCGCCAAGGCTAAGGTTCGCAAACTGCCAATCACCATACCTTTCGGGCGGCCTAATTGTCCTACGACTGACCCGGGTAGGTACTGCTTCGCCTAAACTCCTTTCAGCTCCACCTTGAACTGAACTTCCTCTAGATTCATGCACATCACCAGCACTACTAGAAGGTACCAGTGGACTATCCTGTGATGTTTCATCAACTGCGTTTTCCTCGATAGCATCAATAACATGTCTAGAAGGTAGGTAGCTTCTCCTTCGGATTGAACATAGCAGACTCATCAAAAGTAACATGTCTAGAATGAACAATCTTCCGATCAATAGGGTTCCAAATTTAATACCCTTTGATACCATCGGTGTATCCCATTAGTATGCCCTTGTATGCTCTAGCCTCCAACTTGTCATCACATGTATGGTGAACGTACACAGGACAACCAAAAATTTAGAAGTAATGAAGATACACTGCTTTACCTCTCCACATTTCCTCTAGAATCTTCCCATCAATGGCTGAGCACGGAATTCGATTTATGATATGTGCCATTGATAATGCCTCAGCCCAAAAGCCTCTAGACAAGCCCGCCATCAATCTCAAGCAACGAGCCTTCTCCAGTAGAGTCATGTTCATCCTTTCTGCAACCCCATTAGATTACGGATCTCCGGATGTAGTGAAATGTCTCTGAATGCCATGATGTCTACAAAAGTCGAGGAACTTCCTAGAGACAAATTCACCGCCATTATCAGATCTCAACAACTTCACCTAGAACCAGATTGGTTCTCAACAAGCGCTTTCCAGTCTTTGAACTTCTAAAAACTCTTTGATTTGGCCTTCATCACATACACCCATACTTTTCGAGACAAGTCATCAATGAAAGAGATAAAATACTTTGCTCCTCCAAGAGAAGGAGTAGCAACCGGTCCCCAACATCTGTATGCACGTACTCAAGTACTCACCTTGATCTATGGAGTCCAACTCCAAAAGATACTTTAGTTTGCTTGCCTAACACACACTCCTAGCAAAAGTCCATCTTGTCGAAGCTTTATCCTTTGATCATGTTCCATCTCCGAAGCAACTCTAAGCGCTTCTCTGAAATATGACCCAACCTGAGATGCCAAAGCTTTGTGGCATCCAATGCACGAGAAATATCTACTCCAACACACAATTCTCCAAGAACTGTGGTTCTTTCAACAAATACAGATTTCGGAACACATCTCCTTTCATAAGAACTAGTGCACCTCTCGAAACCTTCAGACTATCTTTCTCGATAGTTACCTTGCATCCCAAAGATTCCAATTGTCCTTAGGAAATTAAGGACTTCCGAAGACTTGGAACATACCGGACACCTGTCAAAGTGCGTATCACTCCGTCAAACATCCTGATCCTCACTGTACCTTCACCCATTGCTCTATAGCTAACATCATTACCTATAAGAATAGAGCTTCCCTCTCATCCAACGAAAGAACTGAAGTAATCCTTATTAGGCGTCTATGGAAAGACGCCCCCAAGTCCAGCACCCAATGGTCCGAGACATCCGATACTACTGCAGACAACACATCGTCAGATACAGACTTCTCCACCGCAAATGATGAAGATCCGTTTTCTTCCTTCTTCTTCAATTCTGGACAATCCTTTTTCCAATGACCAGGTTTCTTGCAGAAAAAGCACTTCCCGTCCTTATACTTTCCTCTCCTGCCATTACCGGGCTTCCTAGACTTGGAACGCCCTCTAGAGTGCCAATTCTTCTTACCTTCTCTACCTCTTTCAACAAACAGGTCGTGACTACTATTTCCACCTCCACTTCCTTCACTTATCTCTTCATCTGATCTCTCAAGCCCTCAGATAGAAGGTCTGACTTCACATCTTCCACTATTAATATGTCTCTAGCGAAGATAAGGCTGTTAGCGAAACCTGTGTAACGCTCCGGAAGAGAACATAAAAGAATCATTGTCATTTGCTCCTCATCCATCTACAAGTCAACAGTCTTCATCTTCATCACGAGATCATCAAAGAAATTAAGACGTTCCTTTACTGAAGTACCCTCTCTCATCCGCATGGTGAAAAATGTCTTCAGCAATATCAAACAATTAGTCAGAGATTTCTTCAAGTAGAGATTTTCTAGCTTGATCCAAATGCCTCTACCCATGGTCTCACTGCTAATCTCTGAGATAACATTCTCTCACATAGCTAGTTGTAAAGTAGTAAACGCCTATTTCTCCATCTCCTTCCTTTCCACGACTGAGATGTCAGCCGTCAACTCCTCAGGGGCAAACACTACTGGATGGACTTCATTCCTCATTGGAACAGCCTTTATCTTCCATTGCCACTTCTCGAAGTCTTTATCCTCATTCCATTTCTCAATTGACAACTGTGATCCCAACGCGATATACATCCCTCTAGTATGGGGTCTTGTAACAGCTAGAGTCGCTTCATCTCCTGCCATAGCGTCTAACACTCCTCAATCAACCTCGCAGCTCTAATACCAGACTGTTGGGGAAAATCTCTTCAGATGATCAGTCTAAGGGAATAAAAAACCCAACGTAGTGGAAAACAACTGGATCGTGATTGTAGTGAGACGAAACAAACAGAGATAAACACCAATACAGACAGTCGTAGATCAATGCAATGCAGAAAAATATATAACACCAGTATTTATAGTGGTTCCACTACTGCGAGGCAGTGTACGTCCACTTGGGGAGAGGAGATTTTATTAATCACTGAAAGATTAGAGTTACAAGATTAATTCACTTTTGGAGGCTGTACATAAGAAGAATTAAAAATACAGACAAAATTCTACAG
The DNA here is from genome assembly GCA_030737815.1 of Allium fistulosum. Lineage (NCBI taxonomy): Eukaryota > Viridiplantae > Streptophyta > Magnoliopsida > Asparagales > Amaryllidaceae > Allium > Allium fistulosum. The sequence goes on from CM060903.1 coordinate 848,703,441, forward strand.
AGTTTCAGCTCTCTAGGATGGCTGCCATTGTTGTCCAGAAGCTCCACTATTTATATAGTGAAGAAGTGAGGGATGGTAGCTGCTATATAGCAGCCCTGGGGTTTGGTTCAACAAACATCTGGACCGACATGATTTGGTCCGGCAATCAGTACTGTATATTTGGACCGGCTAAGCTCACAACATATCTCGTTCGGCATTAGTTCCCCGAACCAAAATTATGGACCGGCATTCACCGAACCAAACATCTGCAGCGGCACTACTTGGTTCGGCATGAATCACTTCAGTTTGGACCGGCATGCCCGTTTGCCAATCGAGATATTTCGTTCGGCATCTTCTTCTTCACCAAATCACCGAACCAAAATTCTAGAGCGGCACGTTTGGTTCGGCATTCTTCATCTTTCACAATACCGAACGAAGCTTCCACATCTTCCCCAAATCTCATGCTACCGCTCCAAATCCTTCCAATCCCTAGCATTTCACCTCCGCACTTCCTCCTTTTGCAACATGATTTCAGTTTCTGCTCCTAGGGCTTCGCCTACTTCTCCTCCTCTGTGACTCCTTCTTCTTCTTCTTAAACTGCTTTTAGATGGATTTCAGGTATCAATTTCAACAGATATTGCTATCAATTTTGCTATAAATGAGATCGAAAATAATTTTTAAAATTACAAGGCATCAACTCCACTCAAATAGACAGTAGGTATCAATTTTACAATATATTGGTATCATTTTTGCAATATATTGGTATCAATGTTGTTATGCATGATAATGAAAATATCTTAAAAATTACAAAGCACCAACGTATATCAAATAGATGGTGGGTATCACTTTTCCAATATATTGGTATAAGTTTTTTCACAAATGATAGTGAAAACAATTTTTAAAACTACAAAGCACTATCTTCAAACAAATAGATTGTAGATATCATTTTTGTAATAAATAATATGTTATAAAGTGACACTGTTTGTAATTTTACCAAATTTATTTGTTCTTCTTCAGATTCTTCATTTGTAATTTTTTCTTTTACTTTTTTAGCTTTTTCTTGTTTGAAAATTTTGATGCTATTATAATATATATAATAATATGATATTGTTAGTATCAATTTTATAGTATCATTTAACTGTTGAATTATCTTTTGAGTTTCCATTTGAATTTCCTTTTGAATTATTTTTTCATCTTTCTCTTTGTTCTTTCTAATTTTTACAGCTATTTTTTATTTTCTTTCCTAATAGTTGTTTTTTTACATGTTTTCTTCATTGCTCTGTCAAAAAATTTTAGTGTTGTTATATTACAACTGTATTAACTTTGTTATATTTGATGATTTTATAGTATCAGTTACCTTCTGCAGTATGTTTTCTTTCATTTTTTCTTGATTTCATTCTCTATAGATTGTTCGTTTCTTCTCTTTGTTCTTTTTTCTAACATATTTTCTTTCCAATGGTTCAACTGGTAGTTTTTGTAATTTTGGCTTTCTAGCTTTCTAGCTTTCAGTTTCGTCGTATGTGGTTTTAAGTCGATTTGAGCTAGGTTTTCAGTTTCTCGAATTGGGGATTGTTGTTGAATTTCAAGTGGTTGTTCCTTATGCATTGAAGTTTGCAGTCCTAAAGGTGATATTGATTTACTTTTGATTTGAGGCACCGTTATTACAGTGATTATGAGCTTTGAGAGCGAATCGAAGAGTGAGTTTGAAATTGAAGGAGAATGTCAAATGGAAGAAATAGAAAGGTGGGGGAGTGATTAATTTCGTAATGGAATTTGGGCATGTTCTTGTAAAAAAAAGCATGTGTCCTGTGCTTAATTTATTAGCATAATTTGTCCATTAAAATTTTTTTCCTTTATAAAAGTGATTTATTTTATACATTTACATGATATAAACATGTTAAATGTTCAAGGTATTATTAATTATGCATTTTTTGTATTATTTTACATTACATTAAACAATTCTAGCAATTTGAATCATCATTATTGTACTTACTTGAAAATTTTGGATTTGAATTTAAAATTTATAATATTAATTTTATATTATAATAAATTTGTATTTGGTTTGTTATTGTTAATTTAGGAGCTTAATTTACAATATGAAAAACAAGAGAATTTCTTTACCTATTATGATAAATAGTAGGAGTGACATAAATCTTCTATAACAATATTGTTAGGAGACCTAGACCTCCACGTAAGTTTTCGATGGAAATAGATTATACTATCATGTAGGAGATATAGAGTCTAATATTTAGGCTACATGAAATCAAATTAAAGATAAAATAATCAAAAAAATAATATTAATCATAGAATACATGTAAGTGATAGAGTTAGGGTATGTCCTAGGGACAATTTTGTAATTTACTATATATTATTAATTCTGTAATAAAATCTCATTTTAAATAAAAGGTTCTTTCTATTATATACTTATTATAGTGGATTATGTTAATTATTTATTTAATTTAAGTATATTTAGTAGAAAATCCCAAAATGATATGTTATGTGATATTAATTATAATGTTGTAATAAAAATAGCATATCATTTTAAATATTCCTAGTCAATATGTTTCAATACGAGATTTCGATTCATCCATTGAGACTCAAGTACGTAACGGTCTTTAAATGTTGGGCAGTGTATTACTCATGACTGCTAGAGGCACCAAAGAGTTAGGTACTGATAGTTATTGGATAACTATGGAATGACTCATTCGGTAATTTTTGTTAGTTATATAACTAAGGTCATACATATAATATCGAAGTGATAATGTTACACGGTTCTCTTGACTTGAAAATACCATTGAACATCGAGGTGGACTGTGGATACTCCACTTTGATTATGGTTAAATCGTAGTAAGACGTCTATCAAAAGACTATAGCTTGTTCTAAGTTGAACCATTGGAAGTGAAACACTATTCAGTGGCAAATTTATCTCCTTGGTTATATGAGGTTAGTATCAAGGTCAAATGTAGTCAACTCAAAGTCTTAGGCTAGAGCGTTTCAGTTAATAATAACTGAACCAAGGAATTTGTGTTTGGATATACAAGTTGAATATGGACGATATTGAAATTTTGACCAAAACCAAATTCCTTAAGTCCTAATGTGATATAGTTTTGATAAAGAGAATTAGTATAAATAATTGTCACTAGTGGGTACCATGTAAAATAGTAAAATTTGATTTTACCAAAATTGTGTAAGCAATAAATTCGGCCAAACTATCACACTACTAGCTAATGTAACGTGTAAATAGTGATATTTGAATTGTTCGATGTTAATCGTTGACTGAATTTACATATATGAGTCGCATAATCGCATGTTGAATACTCTAAAATACCACACGATTTATTTATATTGTAATTGTTATAAATTAATTAAATTACTTAATATTTATGAAATATTAATCATAAAATTTTATTTGATTTATTTGAATCGGCATTCAATAAAATGCATATATAAAAGTGTAAAACTGTAAATATACATATGTTAAATTAATTAATGTACGTACCGATATACGATATCAATAAACATTTAAGCTTGATTTAAAAAGTGTAAATATTGATTGGATTTGGAAATGATTTTGGGTCCATTAGCCTACTACTATGGTCGGCCATGCTTGAGGAAAGGGGGTATGATATTTATTTGAAATATGGATTTTGAAATGGTAAAGAAAGAGGTAAAATAGAGATCTAGATCCCCTTTTCTCTTATTTCTTCCCCCTCCCCCCTTTATTTATTTTTTACCTTTTGGTCGTCCCCTTCTCTTAGTTCTGGCTGCAAGCACATAGCCTCCCTACTTTTCATTTCTAATCCAAAATTTAAATCAAATCAAATACAATACAAAGGTGTGGTGATCTCTTCATTTACCTGTGTTTTGGAAGAGAACGAATTCGATTCGAGGAGTTTTCAAATTTAACATTCAAGGTGCAATGTCAAAGCCAAAAATAGGTAATATCTTATCAGTATTTACTTATTTATATATTCGAATATGTCATTGTATATGTATAGATTAGAACAATGTATTATCATGAATTTATATATTTGTTTGCTGTTAAATTTGCATATGTATATATTTATACAAACAAATAATATTTTTTACATATGTATGTTTTATTTTAGCCATTCAATAATAAATAAATAAATCTAAAGCAAAATTAACTTTTAAATAAATTTGAATTTTATACTTTATATAAACTTATTTATTAAATTTTATGCATATGTGGTTTTGTATGTATATGTATGTTTATAAAAGAATATTTTATATATATAATAAACCAAAATTAAAGCATTAATTTATACACACACACACACAAATATATATATATATATTTAAAGTTTTTAAAACTATAATGTATTAATATATATATATATATATAATAAAAATAAACCGTGCTCTAGCTTAAAAAAATAAATTAAATTTGAAATCCGTACAGATTTTAAAATAACGAAAAAAATTAATATGTATGGATTTTTAAAAACTTGGTTTTGTTAAAAAGTATTTTGGCCGAAAATTAAAAAAATCATTTTTATGTTTAAATTTATAATATTCTTTATATTTACAAATTGGTTTTTCATAAATTTTAAATTTTTACGTATGTTTTTATATATTTTCAGATAAAAATATTAAACATGTGTGGTGTATAGTATATATTGTATATAGTAATGTTTAATTTGAATCTGAATTTTAAAATGAGATATTACTTTGGATCGAGATTTGTTTTCAAATTTGAATTTATCTTAGCTATTTCTAAAATTAAATTTGAATTATTCAAATTGGTTAATATATATTTAAATTAAATTTATACATAATTGTTTTTTGTGTCTATGTATGTATGTATATATAAGTATGCATTATATTAAATTAATATTAAAAATAATAATAGACAACAAATACGTATATAAAAGGGCTAAATGTGTTTAATGCGTTGTAAATCCCAACACTTATATAAGGTCACATTAAACAGCGTACACATTTATATGTTGTATGTGCACTTGCACGTATGTGTGTATTTGATACACAAATACACTTTATATATTACATATACACACAATATCAAACATTTATATAAATTAATTAAATAAAATAATAATTTTATTTAGATTGGATTTAAATCAATTTATACATTATAGGCCCAATAAGATCTAAAAATAGAAAAAAATGAAATTCATCCATTTAACCCGTTATGTGCTGATCCAGTTCCAACAAAGGTATCAAAGCCTAATAGCCTATGTGGTCTAAATTAGCAGTATTATGGCTAACTTATTAAAGTCTACCCATTGAGTACGGTGTTTAGAAAAGTAGTGTCTAAGGTTGGGTTTGGTAATCAAGTACTCTATCCTACCTAATACTGGCTTCACTCGAAAGGATGAGGTAAGCCAAAAGGTTTTCTCCAATATAAAGACCCAAATTTATTTTGGGCCTTGGGGTAATTTTCAAAATCTATTTTGAAAGTATAAGTAATATTCTAAATTTAAAAGATTAAGTTTAAAATATATAAGAAATATTATAATGTTATAAAATATTTTTCAAAATGATTTTGAAAAATAATTAATCATTTTCAAAAATAATAATAATTAATTGATTTAATTAAATAATTAATTAATTAAAAGTTAATTAATTAAATTAAATTAATATATAATGGTACATGTTAACTTATCTTAAAAGATTTAAGGTAGTAAATAAAAGATTTTTTGAAATTAATTAAAATTGTTTTAATTAAATATCTTAATTAAATGTTAATAAATAAATAAAATATGCATGTATTATTATGTATGTGTACTAATATAAATGTTATATTATATGTGAGCAATTTTAAAATGTATAAAATGAATAAAATTAAATTAATTAAAATATTAATTAATTAATTAATTAATTAAGATTTAATTAATAAAATTAATATGAGATTATACATAAGATTATTATATAAGTTACTTAAAAGTATAAATTACTATACAAGAATCAAATTTACATGATATGAATGTATAATAGAAGGTGTAATTATAATAAACCCAAATCAGACTTAAGAAATAAATACGTACGTATAGTATGTATACCTTGAGTGCAGATGTGTTTGACACTTGAATCATGAGGGTATTTTATAAGAAATGCATTATTCCACAAGTCGATATCACTTTAATATATATCAAAGATTATGAATCTTTAACATAAGTGTTGTCCATCTACCATTTATATATTAATAGACTACTTGCATACTCTTTAGCTGTTGAACTTTTCTTAAGATAGAGATGTTATGCGTAGTACTATATTAATATACAGACTAGACGAGGTAAGATGCATGCACATATTTGTTGAGTTTTCCTCAAGGTGTGTGCACTATACTTAGATCGTCGCAAAATGGTAGCTACGAGTGAATAATCTCCCTTTATTTGTTGAGTTTTCCATGAGGTAAATATGAGATTAGGACAAAGACTACAAGGTTAGAAGTTGTATATGATACAACAAATAATACGTTATCTATCGCATGCGGGCCTGTGACTTGTTGAGCTTCCCTTAAGGTCAAAATCCCAAGACATGTGAATCCTAACACTCACTATAGAAATTGAATGATTTCTATGTTTATTCATAAGGTTTGAGAAATATAAAAATCTAATGGGAACTTATTACATAAATAAAATTAAAACATTTAACCTATTTAATAATATAAGAACATCTGCTATTTATAAATTAAATTGATCCACGTCGATAAATTTGTATAATCAATACAATTGGTAAAAAAATATCAACTAAAATATACAAATGAACTGAATTAAGATTGACAAATAGAAATATAAATTTTACTTATCAATAAATTTTTACACGTTATCAATTCAGGATCAATGCAAGCGCCTAATTATACAACTACTAAATACGTTTGTTACTTGGTCCTTTACATGTTTATATTCCTTAGACTATGTATTGTCCTCTATGAGTTTTGAACTCTAAAAATAATATAATAATATGGATATTTAATCCAAGTTCAATCGCATGTAGATGTGGTGAACGGTCGCAATCCGTAATATATGAAACCTCAATGAACTTAGTTCATTCAAAATGAGCAAGTAAATCATAGTATTAAATCATGCATTCAATATGATTGATTACAGCAAGGACTTGTGTTAGATGTAACACTAGACCAAGAGCTACAAGATGAATCTAAGAATTTGATCAACGAGATGTCGGTTTGATCGGTTTACGTGACTTATTCGATATTCTTAAATATTAAGGATGATAGAAAGCATTTTTTAAGGAGTTCATTATGATCTTGTAGTAAGAGTTTCCTTTTGAATGGTTAGACGGTTTAGAAAAAAAAGCGAACGTACTAGAGTGGATGTAACTTAAGGCATAGTTGGGAGGAAGAGAGTGAATGGTCATTTCTGATTCATAAGAGACATCAAAATCGAGAATTGTATAAAATAACAATTGTACATAACAAAAAATTTAAGAAATACGATTTCTATTTTAAAATGTATTTTTATATAGAAAATTGTTTTCTACGAGAGTTATTTCTTTGAGTGTAAGATATTAATCTGAAACTCTAGATTGTAAACAAATTATAATGTATGAAATAAAATTTCGTAACAAGTGGTTGAATCGAGCTTTATATTTCATGTGTAATTATAGTAATGGCAGAAATAATGGGAACATAACATACAGCACTTCTTAATGAATGCAACAAGTTATGAAAAATTGTTTTTTGTAAATACACCAAATATTATTTATGAAATAGCAATTGTTTTCAGCATTCACTTAAAATAGACATAGTTTTATTTCAACATGAATTTTATGAATATTCATTTTAAGGTAAAACTATAATAATGGTATTTGTTTTCATAACAAAATGATGAATTAGAAAATAGAAAGTATATGAAATTTTACAATTATGGACTAAGAAATTATACAGTTATAGATTAAGCCATAGCTTTAAGAAATAAATCTTTAACGATGTGATTATGAATCATATAGTACAGGTAATATGTATCACAAACATTAAAGCATCCATTCAGTGGGAGCGACATAAGAGTTGGTGAACTTTTAGGATTGATACATATAGATGTATGCAGTCCTAAGTCTAATGCTACCAAAATAGTTCTACATACTTCATTAAAATTCACTGATCCATAGAAATGAACATGTGTATTTGATATACATGTAGTAGATTTATGATAAGTTCATAGAATATAAAACGGAAGTAAGTAATGTAATATATAAAAAGAAATAAAATGATTTGATTTGATTGAACAAGAGGTATATTGAAAATAGTTCCAAATGTACCTTAAATGAATAAAAATCAACTCTCAAAAGTCATTCCTCCTTATGATACATAATGATGTATCGATAAGGAGTAATTGGACTTAGTTATATAAAGGACAATTGATAATGAGTGAAGTTGAGTAAACTTCTATTTGTAAGGTCGTGTACTTAAGAGTAATATATAAAGTTAAAATTAATTTCATCTAAAGCATAGTTTACGATATCACACAAGATAAAAGTTTATAGAAAACCACTACATGTCCGAGATAAAGTAGTCGACATGTCATTTGAATCGAAAGACCGCACATAATAAACTTTCGTGAAGGATCTTGTGTGGGACACTTGAAAGGAGTTTTGGTACCATTCAATATTGATTGACCATTTTATATTTTGAATATAAGTTTCGTAAACTAAAATCAAATTATATATATAAAGACGATTTATAAAATGTTTATGAATAACTGTTCCGTGGAACTGAGAAACTATTGTTGTTTCAAGAAACATTGCCTTTGTAGCGAAAGAATTTCTTTTGGAAATTGTTGGTAGTAAAATGGAATTGGATACGATCCAATGATAAACAAAATATGAGGAATGAAATGAAATTAACCAAACCTAATCGGACAAAAAACATTAGAGTGTATAATAAGTACTCTTACACAATGAAGAGAAACTATGAGTTTTTTATCGATATCAAGAAAAGAACTACCTAAGTTATCAATAAGAAATTAAGAGTATTGATTCTGACACATGACACGATGTGCAAATCTGGAATGGATTCTAAGTACATTATCAAAATATGATTTTGATAGTTATATCAGAAGGAATGTGATCCATTGGCCGCAAATATGTTTTCAAGAAAACCAATGCAGTTGGAATATAGTGAGCAACGTTGATAAGAATATTATCACAAAATTTCAATTGTTGAAATTAGTGTAACAGATTCTTTATTCAACGTTCTTAAATTAATTTGGATTTTACTCACAAAATTATCGTTTGGTATGACTTTGAGTTTTGGTACATATGTGTTAATATAGAAAATTCTAAATAATAATTTAGAATAGATTGTTTGCACACAAACAAAGTGTCTCAAAGTAAGTAGAAGCGATACTGAGTTTGTGGGTTTTAGATATGATCCAAGAACTGATGCGAATGTATCTTTCGATAAGCATCAGAGTTGAATAATTATTTTGATAGAAATACCAGATAGTTTGATTTTTGATCAAAATACAATGGAAGCGTGTGTCTATAAAAGAGAACTATAGAGTTGCTTGAATATTTCTAAAAGTAAACAACAAACTTATGATTATTAGTGATGTACCCAAGTTGAAATCATTATAGTTTGGTTGTTTAATACTGGACATTGAATTTGTAAATAATATCTTTTATAATCGGTATAACAGAATGTTGGGATTATCCCAAACGAGATAAACACACCATATTAACTATTTAATATGGAGCATATATGATGGATTCCTTATGCATTAGGAATAGGAATTATCATATATATCGTATTGTCTACAATGTTGCATTTTGTTTATGTATTTAATGTTGAAACCGGACTAGCCCGCAGCAGAATATACGGGTGAATTTCAAAAACAATTTACCCTATTGAATCTTTATTGAGCTTATGAAGTCTAATTCATTTAGTAAATTTCTAAATTTAGTTTAAATAAAATCATGTATTCTATTTAAATTTACAAAATTAATTTAATTTCGGCCTATTATCAATTATTTAATTAAAAATATTATTTTAACTAAGAAAATTTCAGAAATTTTTCCTAGGACCTAAAATGTGTTTCCAAATTTTCTAAAAATATAAAACTTGAATTTTTATCATATAATTATTTTATATTAATTTATTATGGCGGAAATTGTTTAATTCGTTATAACATATATGTATATATTAAATATTAAAATCATTGTAACTCAGATCTAATATGTTTTCTAATTAGTAAGTTATAAAAAAATTTAATTATTTTATTATATATATCGATATACATATATTTTTATTGTTATTTATGGTACTACATATAGTTATATAAATAAATAAATACATTCTATATTATTTTAATGATGAAACATTTTTTATACATACACACACACATATATATAAAGGCATACAAATAATCATCTAAAATTTATAACTATATGTTCTTGCACATATTTGACAACATACAATACATACAAAATGAGCTAATGTGTCTGTTGTGATGTAAATCCCAGCATCTATATACAGGCATGTTATACCCTGCACGGATTGCTATGTTATACGTGCACACACATGCATATGTATATGTATATGATATATATATAAGTAAAACCAAAACTAAATAAATCTCTATCTATAATTTAAGAAATATAAAATTAAGTTGAAAAAATCCGAAACTTTTTACGAAGTTACCTGACATGATGAATTAATTTTAAAAAATATAAAATTGAATTTTATAAACATGGATTATTTTATACTAATTTATCGAACCAGATAATCATTAAATATTAATAATATATATAAATGATAAAAAAAATATTTTCAGCACTAATAATTTATAATAAACATAAACAAGTGTTTGAAAATTTTCAGATCAATATTATACATTAAATATGAAAATATATGTTAATTCAAATTGTATATGAATATTAAATCATAAATTAATACTTACATATGTATAAACATATATAATTTTAAACTAAAATTTATTTTAATATTTAATTTTAGAATACAAACATAAATCATGAACTATATCTTTAAATTTTATATAAATATCCAATCTCCATTGTGACAACAGCAATACATACAATAATCTCACCTAATTAATGAAATAACAATAATCCGATTATATGCATAAGTTTACATGATTGACAAATCTAAAAACATAATAATATGATCAACATAAAAATAAAAATTACCCGAAATAGATGCTTTAAAGTCCACGTTGAAATAATGAATTCTCTTTCTCTAGAATTCCTTAATCCGTCAGATTGCTAGTCTAGAATCAATGACATTTCACTATTAAATAGCTTCTTGTTTTAACTTAAATTGGATTTGAGATTTTGGTATTAATTTAGAGAAAAGTTGCAGCGATGAAAGAAGGAGGAGATGGCGTCTCAAAAGAATGAATTAACATTTGATTAGGATTTTGAGATTAGTATTTATAATGGTAGGATAAGAGAGGAAACTATGTAAGTTTCTCACTAGATCTTAGCCACACATCTCCAATCCCTAATCCTATGTCGTTGCTGCCTCTAACCTTAGCCAAACCAGTCACATTTTTCTCTAATCATCATGGGTTGTGATCCTATTTAACCCAATTTAAATATATCCAATTATATTTAACTTATTTTGTTATTGATATCTCATATCGATTAATATATTCATAACTACTATGAATATATGCAACAATTTTATTTCTCAAATCATATTCAAATTTCATAATTAATACTTCATAAATATTAATTAATTTTAATTAATTTATAACAATTATAAACTAATTAAATCGTTTGGTCTAAAGAGAATTCATCATTTTGGTTGTGTGACTCTTGGGTGTAAATTTGGTCAGCGATTAACATCGAACTATTCAAATGTTAACATTCATACATCACTTAGAAAGTGGTGTAATATTATGGCCAAATTTATCACTGACTCTGCTTTGGTAAAATCTAATTTCACTTTATTAAGCGACCCAGTTGTGACAATAATTTACATCAATTCTCTTCGTCAAAACTATATCACTTTGGACTTATGAAATTTGGTAACGGTCAAAATTTCAATATCGTTCACATTCAACTCTATAGTCCAAACACAAAGTCCTTGGTTCAATAATAACAATTATTATTAACCAAAATGTTTTGGCTAGAGACTTTGACTTTGAGTTGACTTGAGTTGACCATGATACTAATACAATATAACCGAGGAGACAAACCTTCTCTTGAATAGTGCTTCACTTCTAATACATCCACTCAACCCAACTATAGTCATTCGATGGAACGCCATACCATAATTTGACTATAATGAAAGCGGAGCTTTCATATTGAAGATCCACAGTATTCTCAAGTCAAGAGAACTGTGTAAATCAGTTACATCGATGTTTTATGTTTGACCTTAGTTATAATAACCAACAGAAAACTATCGAATGAGTCGTTCCATGGTTATCCAATAACTATCAGTACGTAACACTTAGGTGTCCCCAGCAGTCATGAGTAATACATTGCCCAACATTTGGAGAGCATTACGTACTCTAGTCTCAACGGATACATCGATATCTAATCTCAATGCATCTTGACTAAGAACATTTAAAATGGTATATTTGTTTTCATTGTGATAAACTACTCATGGTCATAACACTTTGTAATTACTATCACAAAATGTACCATTTATGGATTTTCTATTAAATATAATTTTAATTAAATTAATTAATTAATATAACCACATTATATCAAGTATATAGTAAAAAGGAAACACCTTTATTTCGAAAAATATTGGTGAACGAATTAGATATATGTAACAAATTACATAGTTTCCAGTAGGGCATACTCCTAACTCTATCAAGCTCCCACTTGCACTTGGGGTCAATTATGGGATCTTATTCTAACTTCTCCAATCGGTTTTCTCAAAAGTAATGAGGTCGGTCCCTTTGTGAACGGGTATGCTATTATGTTTTAATTATATACTCAGTCAATCAACTCTCTCTGACGGTGATAAACTAGTTTATCATGTGGAACAATTTGAATTATGTCTCTCAACTTCTAATGAGCTCTAAGTTCTATATTGCAACGTTGTTATCATATAACGATGTTATGAGATTCTTAAAATTTGGAATTGGCTCAGTTATAAATTTATGCACTTATATTTTTATATGCATTGCTTTTATTGAGGCATTATTCAAAGTGGTGTACTTAGCCTTTTTCATTGAATCAACCATGGTCTTTCATTTGGAATATTTCCAACTTAAAGATTCTTAACTTGCATTTATTATTTACATATTATACTCAATATCACTTATGAAGTTTGAGTTCGAACACTCCTTCATAAGGAGCTTTTGTTTCTATAAACAATTCTATAGTATTTCATAAATAAACAAGAACACTTCAAACAACCATTTAGTGATATCAATTTGGATTTGATATTTGCTTCATGTATCACATACATAAACAAGTCATGATATCGTAGACAACAAAACATGTATGATAATTTCTATTGCCAATGCATAAGGAACTCATCTCGCATGTTCCGTATTAAACAATTTAATAAGGTGTCTTTGCATGTCGATTTGAGACATTCCCAATATCTTTTATACTCACTAAAAAAACATCATTTACAATCCAAAGTTGAGTATTAAAACAACTAAGGTTGAATTTAACACAAGTAGATCGTTAAAATCAACAACGTGTTGTTTAATTATAATTTATAAATATCAATGTACCTTTTAATGTTCTTTCTTATAGACACAAGCTTCCTCTGGATTTTGATTGATAATCAAAATATTTGATATTTCTATCAAAATATTTGTTCAATTTTGATGCTTATAAAATGATACTTTCTATCATTTCTTGGATCATATCCAAAGACTCACAAACTCAATATCGCTCCCACTGACTTTGAGACATTTTGGTTATTATGTGTAAACAGTTTGCTCTAAATCATTAATTAGAAATTTCTATTTCAATACATACGTACCAAACATAATGTCATACTAAGTGGTAATTTTGGGAATAAATCCAAATTAACTTGAGCACGTTGAATACTGAATCTATTACGCTAATTTAAACAGTTGAAATTTGCGATATTATTCTTATCAACATTGCTCGTTTAATTCCAACTTCATTAGTCTTCCTCATAAAGACACAAATCGTGGCCGATGGATCACATCCCTTCGGTTATGACTACCAAAATCATGTTTTGATAGTGCACTTGGAATTCTTTCGGATTTGCACATCATACCATATCATAGAGTCAACACTCTTAATGGTTTAGTTAAACAACCGTGGATTATATATTTTCGATATTGATAAGAAACTCATATTTTCTCTTCAATGTACGAGAATACTTATTAGACACTCTAATGCATTATGTTCGTTTAGGTTAGTTAATTTCATTTCATATCATCTACTCGGTTTTATCTATGGATCGTATCCAATTCCAATTTACTACCAATAATTCCTCAAAGAAATTCCTTCACTATGAAGTTGGTATTTCTTGAAACAATAGTTGTTTCTCAATGCAACAGAATAAATATTCATAAACTTTTATGAATTTCCATATTTATAAATCTGATTTATTTCTATTTTACAAAACTTACGTTCAAAACATAAATATGTCATCTAATGACAGTTTTTTCCCAAAATCCTTTTGGGGAGATTCATACAAGATCCCTCACGAACAATTATTACGTGCAGACTTTCGATTCGCACAACCTACCAACTCCTTGGCCTAGAATATGTTGGGGTTTTTTTGCAACCCTTATCTTGTATGATTTTGTAAACTATTATTTAGATGAAATAATATTAACCTTGTATACTACTCTTAAGTACATGACCTTATAGAAAGCAATTAACTCAACTTCACTCACAACTAATCATAATTTGTCCAACAAAGTTTATTACTCCTTATCGATACATCATTATCTATTACATGGAGGAGTGAATTTTGAGATTGAATCTTTATTCATATTTAGGTACGTTTGGAACTCTTTCCAATATACTCACTCATTTGATCAAATCAAATCATTACTATCACATGGTATTTTATTTACTTCTGTTTCATACTCTATGAGTTTACCGTAGACATACTACATGCATATCAAATACACATGTCCATGTCGATGATAACTCGTCGATGAATATGACGAAGTACGTGGAACCGTTTTGGTATTAATAGACTTACGATTGCATACATCTATATGTGTCAATCAGAAGAGTACATCAACTCTTGTGATGCTTCCACTAATTTGGTGCATAACTCTTCAATTGTTTGAGATATAATTAACCATTGTCATATGGCTCATAATCATAAAATAAAAAAACTATGACTTAGTCTATAATTCCAAAATAATTGTAAAAAAATATAGACACTTCTGTATTTTCAATGCATCACTTTTGTTGTAAAAACAAATACCACATTACAGTTTTACTTTACTACGTATATTCATAATATTCATAATGAAAGATAACTATGTCTATTTTTCAATCGGCACCAAAAAATAGTATTATTTCATAAATAATTTTCGGGTATGTGTTACGAAAACAATTTTCGTAATTTGATGCAATCAATAAGTATTATATGGCATGCTCCCACTATTTCTGCCATTACTATAATAACATACTAAATTTGGAGGTCCATCAATTACTTAATATAGTTTATTTATTTCATATACTGTAACTAGTTTACAGTGGAGAGTTCTTTGATCAATTATCCTAAACTCAAAGAAATAAATCTCATAGAAAATAATTTTCTATATGAAATTACATTTTGGAATAGAAATCACATTCCTTATTCCAATGTTAAGTATTATATCATATTATTACAATTCTCATTTATGTTTCTTTATGAAGCAGAAGTGTCCATTCACTCTCTTCATCCCAACTGTGCCTTAAGTCACATCTACTTTTGTACATTCATTATTCTTTCTAAATGATCAAACCATTCAAAAGAAAACCCTTACTATGATATCATAACGAATTATTTACAAAAGCACATTCGATTGTCCTTAACATTTAAGGAAATCAGATGTGTTGCATTTTATGTAAACTGATCAAATCGATATTTCATCGATCAAGTTCTTAGATTTATACCGTAGTTTTGGCCTTATGTTACATTTAACACAATATGATCTTTTATGTAATCAATCAAATTGAATACTCGATCTCATAGTACTGTTTATTGGCTTGTTTTGAATGAACTAATTTCATAAAAGTATCATACATTACAAACTATGACTGTTCCCTATATAACACTTAAAAGCGAAGTACATGGATCAAATATCCAGTCTTGTATTGTTATAGAGTTCGAAACTCATAGAATGCAATAAAGGGTCTTGACCAAATAAATACGTAAGTGACCATATTACGAACATATTAAGTAGTTGTAAAATTAGACAATTGTATGGGTCTAGAAAACATTGAAATGCAATAGGCATTTAACCGTGAGTATATGTTATATTTCCACCTGTCAAACTTCAATTCAGTTCATTTGTATATATTAATTGATAAACATTTCATCAATCATATTAAATGCACAAATTTATCATTGTAGATAATTATAACATTATTTAGCATATGTTCTTACAATATTAGAAATGTTAAATGTTATCATTTCATTTTTCTAATAAGGCTCCTACTAGTCTTTTATGTTTCTCCAAACCCTAAGATGAAACATAGAAGTCTTTCGACTTCACTAGTGTGTAACGACTCGTAAATTTATCACTTTTATAAATTATATTTATTTTTAAAATTATTCAAATATAAGGTTGATAATACAAATAATATTGTTTTGAGTGATAATAAATAATAGTAATCTTATTTCGAATAGATATTTACAAAAATATTTTCCTCGGGATTTAAATCGATAAAATGGACGAAAACCGTTTTATCGATAACCAACTTTATAATCGTAAAACATCGCGCACGGAGCTAGATACATACGCATATTTTTATAATCAAACAAGAATATGATAAATAAATTATTTTATTTTTGAATAAAATGTATCTAAGACAACATCAGTAATGCCCTTATATATTAAATAATGGATTTATGAATTTAAATTGAGATTTAATGATTTAATAATCATTATAATTATTTAAATAATTATTTTAAAATGATGATAATTCATTTTAATGGTTATAAAGTGTTAACAAATCATTTGCATTAGTTTTATAAAGATATATACTTAATTTGAAAATAAAAGAAAATTTTGTATCTTTTTATAGATATAATAGCGATTTTTGTAAATAATTGTCAATATTGATTTATTTGGTTTTATAATTCAAATGTGATCATTTAATTAATTAATAATGATTATAAATTTATTTTCAAATTTTGTTTACATTTATATGTAATTTAAAGTATAAGTGAAAATGTGACTGGAAATCGGTTTTTCGATTTTCAACGATTTAACGAACAAAAGTCATTTAATGGTTGTTGCATATACATGTCATATACGCATAAGAAAAGTTACCGTTTGCATTTGAATTTACATATGGTAAAAATAAGAAATATCATGATATTTATCTTTTCCTTCTCACTTAAGCATGCATAAGTCAATATGCAAGGACATGCACACCCACATGGGCCAAAGTGAAGGTGGTGGAAGGTCGTGTATTGAAGGTGAAAGGGGGGGTGTGGGTTGAGGGTAAAAATGTAATTTGGTGTTAGGATATTTTGTTCCAAAATTTGCCTATAAATACACTACACTCTTTCATAAATTCCTAAGCCATTTTCTACATCTTCTCCTCCACTTTCAAGCTCTTTCATGGCTCCATAGACTTAGGAAAATAATGGAGAAAATTTATTCAAAAAGAAATTATATTAGTATAATACACATATATTAACAAATCCACTCAAACTAAGGAAAAAATCCTCCTCTACCTCTTTTATACCCACGGCCACCACTTCCCAAAGCAAGGTCAAGCCCTTTCTCCTCCCTTAGCAAGGCCGTGAGCTCCTCCTTGCATCCAAATCCTAGGCCGAGCCATTTAAAGTCGAAAGTGCTAGTGATCGTGAGCTTAGATTTCGTGATAGCGAAGCTATAGCCAATTTTATATTGGCTCGAAGGAAAATGAAGGTGAGAAACTCCTAAACTATAGTAATATATGTTATTGGATGATATATATGTTTGGATATGATTGTTGATGATGGTTGTTTAATATGGTTGTTGAATATATATATATATATATGCAAATCACGTTAATACACGACGATAAGCACAAAGGAAATAACTTTCCTTTATTGAATAAAATGGTGTATATGGAATGTTTAAACCTCATGAAATGGTTAAATATGATTTAGATATGTTTTATAAACATTTAAAAGTGTTTTGATAAGTTTAATTGAATATTTTAAATTGAGTCAAAAATAGGCGCGTCGCGTAATAGTAGTTCGCGATTTCGCATCGTAAAAGTCAAACGAATATATAGAATGGGATATAGCTTGGAATTCTTCGAGACAAGAATTTCCAAGACTATTATATCCATAGTTTTCAAATAAAGTAAGAAAATCAAGATTTCGATAAGTACAATTTGAACTATGAGTTAAACAATATTTTGGAAAAATCGCAGTTTTGCAATTCGAAATCCATAAAAGGATTTCTTTAAAAATGATATTTAAAAAATTGCTTAAAAATATTAAATAAATTCTAAAAATATTTTAAAATGTTTTAAAGGTGATTCGAATTATAAAAATGAATTTTCAAATGATAGAAAAGTCGTTTTGGTCAATTTAGCTTAAAAGGCACTTTTCGCGACACTTTTCAATAACTTTTGAAATATGGTTTTAAACTTAACGATTCTTTTCCAAATCTTTTATAAATGTTTTCAAATAAATAGTTAAGTGTTTTCATAATGATTTGGAATTTTTATAATTTATTAAAAAATGTTTAAATAAATGATTTAAAGAAAAGCTGTCAAAAATCAAGTGATTTAATCTTGGCTCTAAAAACCGACGAGTATACTAGATTTTCTATTCATGAGATCTGGGTGAGGTGCTTAAACTAAGTAGATGTTCAAGAGCAACTAGTGCCTTGGCTCACCTGACCTCCCCTAGGCGAGGGATATATAAGGTCGAAATGTCGAAAACGGGTTTGGTATAAAAGATTAAATTTTCCAAATTTAAACAATTTGGATTTTATGGAGATAATCTTCTTATACCTGGTGTTAAAGCCCGAAGAGGGAACTCGTACTATTCATGGAATTTAAAAGGTGATTTCATCGTTATTCCATCCATAGTATTTGTTGAATACGGGAATTGATATTGAGAAGAATTAGATGATTTCTATAGATTCTGCTCACTTAATATTTACTGGTTTTGGATTAACATCCTAGATTACATGGTTTTAACTCAATCAAAATTTTGAGTTTTGAATTAAGTAATCTTTGTTAAGATTTAAATGAAATGATTTGGAAATATTTTCCTAAGTGAAAAATAAAATGGTTTAGAATTATTCCAAGATTTAAAAAGATTTTACATAATCAAAGGATTTGATAAAAGAGGTTTAATGATTCCGTATATACCGAAAAGAAATGTTTTAAAAGATATATATCCCTTGAAGATATTTTTTATAAAAAAAGAAGTAATAAATAAAAAGAATAATTCCCAATTTACTTAACATCTTTTTATCGATGATTGGTTCGAAGGAACCAGAGTCGGATTTGGGTGATTCATATCCGAAGACCACTTCGAACCAATTTATGTATTCGAAGTGAAGACATGGAAATAATTTGAAAGATGGAATATAGGGCTGCTTGTCACTGATCCTTGGGGGAAATTTACCATATCATATTATGTTAGAAGAATAATAATTCTTAACGACCTTGCTTATGAAAATTGCGGGCACGCAATTTTTATAAGGAGGGGAGTCTGTAGCAACCCGAGGTTTTATAATTGTTGATTATCGTCAAATGACGATTTAATTTATTTGACAATTGTAATTAGAATTATATTCGAGTTGTAATTCGTTTACCAATTACAAATTCTTTTAAATAATTTGTTAAAGGATATACGGGCTTTAAATAAACATTTCCCTTTTTTATTTTTGCTCAGCCCAATTCTATAAGTTGTGAGATAAGGGCCTATGCCTGTTCCCTCCCCTTAACTCATTTCTATTCGAACCCTAAACCAAAAGCAAAAATGGTGGCCGCGACTTCTTCGATCTTCATTTAGGGCTTCAGAAATGCGAAGGCGACAGCTTTAATCGATCGATTCAAGAGTTAGCCGCATGCTACCTCGCTCAATCGATTCTCCATTGCTCGCCGCGGCTGCTCTTCTTTGTCAAAGGTGAGTCCTGCTCACATCTAATTCGTACTCAAGTTGTAATTAGAGTTTGAATTCGTTGATTTTCGTTTGTATTCTAGTGGTTGTGTCGTCGATTCTTTTTGTCGTTGTTCGAATTTATTTGATTCATTCATTTTCGACTTCAACTTGTTTCGTTGTGAGGATTTCGACGAGTTCGAACCTGAACCTTGTTATGGTTTTGATTCTTGAAGACTCCGGCTGTTGTTTTGAATACTTGGCATTTTGGGTTTTCTTTTTGTTGCTCGATTTTGTAAGTTTTGTCGATCTCGATCTGTCACCTGGTTCTGCATATATGTGCATATATATACATATGTTTGTGTGTATGCATATATGGGTGGTTGACTTGAATTTGATTCGCTATATCCCTCTACTTGTCGTTGTTCCTGCACACTTTTGGTTTTCGTTGAAGTGTGTTGCACCACTGTTAGTATTTTGCTGCAGTCCGTTTTGTCACTATAGTATGCGTGTTGACTTCATATAAGTGTTATTGAGTAGTTGAGGATGCTAGGTATTGATGAACCTTCACCTGGGTTATCACTTCCTAACTTGTTCTTATACCATTTTGTGTTCTGTCTAAATTTTGCTTGAGTTCCTTGAGTACATATCTGTAGTGATCATTTGAGTTGCCATTGTATGTTATCATTTGAGGCTGCCGTCCCACTTGGTTAGACACAGTTTGGTTGCACTTGCCCTT
This sequence comes from Allium fistulosum, assembly GCA_030737815.1. Classification (NCBI taxonomy): domain Eukaryota; kingdom Viridiplantae; phylum Streptophyta; class Magnoliopsida; order Asparagales; family Amaryllidaceae; genus Allium; species Allium fistulosum. The sequence continues at coordinate 848,724,356 of CM060903.1, forward strand.
ATTTATGTTGGCGCTGGATTCGCTTGTGAACTTTGACTCTAGCCTGTCTGCATTTATGATATTTGTTCACCTGAACATGTATTTGTTGCCTTCATTGTAGTTGGTTCATTAATCACTTGAACCTGTAGATAATTCACTGTTGTATTCATCCCCTGGTTGCTTGGTACATTTCTGTAGCTTCACTGCACTTGTATATTTTATCATTTGCTCTTTGATAACACTGACTGTTTCATTGAGTCTGATTTTAGTTGTATTGCTTGAGGTCTTCATTCTAGTGGTCTTTTTGTAGCATTGAGTTTACACATGTTGTTCCACTTATAGCTTTTGTACCATTGTTATTTCACGGTAGCACTCCCCTTTGCTACGGGGTAGCTGGACTTGAACTATATGACTTCGGCATTTAACTATCTTTATTCCAAACTGCTGCTGTGATTTTCAGTTACACTTAGTATCACTGGTTGTACGTCTCCTTGCAGTTAGGTGTGTGTAACCCTATCATGTTTTCAACCTGACTTGATTTTCTAGTTGCCTTCCCTGTCCACTTTAATTTCCAGTGGCAGTCATTCGTACATTTCTCTTATTCATCGGGGTAGTTGATGCCTGTCTCCTTTGTTGAGTTCGAATTTGATACACTGTATTGATGCAGTGTGTTCATTTGCATTTGGTCACTTGTATTTATTGGTGTGCGTTGTCACGACCCGACTTCCTATGCCCAGGAAATCGTATCGTTTTGAAGAAAAGAAAGAGGTGAGAAAGTAGAAAAGAAAGAGAAGAAGAAGAAACAACATCAGAATCTCAACAGCGGAACGAATAAAATATAATATATCACATAAATTAATACATAGTATCATATACATCAGAGTTACACAGATAGTACTTCACATACTAGACAGTTATAAACACCTGTCTAGTTAATACAACTCACACATCATAGAGATACAACACAGCGGAATATAGAATAAACTCTAATCACAGCGGAATCACTATATATCTACACGCTGAAGCCTCCTGCTCCATTGCTCCTCCAGACTTCGTCAAAGCTAAACCTGAATCCCTTGACTACCCGTAAAAATTTGGGTACCCGAGAGTTTATGAAAAACAGAAATAAACTTCGGGTCAGACATGGGTCTGGTATGAGTAACAGGTTAAAGTTGTTTAACTTTGAAAATCCTTTGCAAACAAAGGTATCACGTAAGACTCCCCACAAATAAACATGGAAAAGTTTTTACCTTACGCTAACCAAAACATTTTTATAGGAAATCCAGTGATATTATAATAGTGTCTAGGGTTTTCAAGTAAAATACAGAAATAGCTGAAATGCTTACATCTCACATTTCAACATAGTTTGGCACAATCAAAACGTACGGCGCTTATTGGAGATTGGATTCCATACAATGGCTGGGCTACTGGGGTACCGCCCGTCACAGTACGTGGCCTAGATCACCGTACCGAGGAGTACGCCTGCTCCCCTGCAACACAAGGCCGGACCCATCCCTTACTGGACAGTTCCAAATAAGATCACCCCACGGTTGGCGCGACCAACCGCAACTAAACCGAAATAAATAGGGACATCTAGACAGGGGTAAACCTTACTCTCAAGTGGGGGCTACCCACGAAGCCTTGCTGCACCTCCCCTGTTTTAGCCATTCCCGGTTGATGAGGCTTGAGGTCACGATTACCTTTACAGAACTCATCTCTTAGAATGCTCATCGCCCACCTGACGATGTTCTGAAAGCATTCGATCCATACAAGTTCGTTCCGGGTTCGAACGAAACCGAAGGCATTCTGAATCACCATCTCGAATCTATAAGTACTATCTTCGTCAAACTCATTACGGAATCACCCACAGAGTTATACTAACGAATAGTTCTTATACCTCGAGTCTTCACTTGCTCCACTTGGATTTCACGACCTAACGTTATTTTGGATCGATGTGGTATTCGGGTCTCCAGACCTGGAATCCCGGTATACGGAAACCCGATCCCGGTCTCATCGAAATCCAAACGTGTTTTTTTTAAGGCCAAGTTGTTTTAAAGGTTTAAAACAAATCAATTCAATTATCTATATATCAACACAGATAGATAAATCACAATATCACAGATAGATGATCACATATCAGCATAAATGGATAATCTATATCATCACACTTCAAACAAAGCATCCATATCACAAAAATATTACTCATCTCATATCTGAGATCACAATCAATCAATGGGATATCAATATCAATCATCATACATAAGCAAGGATTAATAATCACATCGTTGATAATTAATTTAAAATGAATTAAATCAATTACCTTATCCTTAATTAATTTAAAGTTAATTAAATTAATCCCTTCACCATTATTAACTTGCTTATATTACTATTAATTAACCATTGATTAATTAATCACCGTCCCATTATTCCTTTTTAATTAATCATCCCGATTAATTACTTTTAATTACATTTAAGTAATTATCCTCGAATTATTTCTCGGATTATTTTAATCAAATATAGAAATAAATCTTTATATTACTTCATTTATTAATTAACCAAAGTTAATTACTTTGCTTAATATTCATATTAATAAATCTCTTTATTTATCAATTATATTCCAGATAAATCCATTTTAATTTCAACATTAATTATATTAATTAATGATTTCAAATTAACATTTACAATTTAAATTAATCACATCGAGTAATTAATCTTTAAATTAAACCCAAATATTAATCCCCTCTGATTAATCACATCTGGTCTTTAACTTCCTTAATTACTTCATAAACAAATTAATTACTCAGTAATCAATTATATCTAATTAATCCCTTTGATTAATTATATAAAGTAATTTACTCAAATTACCTTATTAACGAACATCATCCCATAATTACATCCTGTAATTTGACCATTAATTATTTCTCTAAGTAATTTTATCTTCAAATCATCAAACAATTAAATACAGGTTAATTAAAATAAATAAATTAACCCAAATAAATCAAATTTACTCAATAAATCAAAACGAGTAATTACTTTCTTAATTACTTCCCATCAATTAGTTATACTTTAACGGTTATAAATGTTAATTTCAATTAATTAATTCAATTAGATTAATTATAAATAATCAGTTAACCTTCTTCATTTACCTCTATTGATTTATATACTGAGGTAATTTACTTATATTAATTATTATAAGTTAAATTTTCCATTTATAAAATAAATTAAGTCAAATCCATAAATTTAAATAGCATATAAATTACTTAATTCATTTAAACTTCGATTAATACATTAAACCTAAATTTCAAATTTTTACTTTTAAATTTCATTTTTAATTCCCGATTTAAAAATGAAGACAATCTAACTTAAACAAGGTTTTAACAACTTAAACCCCTTTTTAAAACTTATTTTAAATATACTTACTCTATAAAAGAAGTTTAAAAGGAAATTTTAAAACCAAATTCATTAAAATTTTCAAACCATTTTACAATAACTTAAACTATTCAAAAATACTCCTTTTATTTCAAAACTCGGATACTTTTTGAGTTAAGTCCATATTAATTTTGAATTAACAACTTTACCTTTACTTTAAATCACCATCACCATTTCTTTCGTTTAACCACTTAACATTTAAGGATTGTTTGAGCAACTTAAATTTTTTTTTAAAAAAAAAAACTTTATTTTTAAACTAGGGTTCAAAAATTAGATTTGAAGCCAGATTTTAAAAACTTAATTTTAAACTTTTATTACATCAGAGTTTCACAAATTTGAATTACAGTTTTATACTTAAAACTGAAACAAGTTGGATAACCTGTCACAAAAATCCAACCCGAGCCCTGACCTATTTTACTTCGAGTAAAACCCATCTGGACTTCGAGTAAAACAACCCTCTTCTTCGAGACAAGCCCAGGCAACACTTCATTGCTCAAAACAAAATCTCAGAGGCACAGATGTACACCGTGCATATGCACGATCGACACTGCCAGCTCCGATCATCATCGATGATCCCCTCAGGTCGGCGATCACCCTCGCACCTAATCACGACCCTCATAACTTCGACAATGACTCGAAATCAAAATCGAGCCTCCACTCAGACCTGGATCGACAACTGCGCCCACCACCTCAACGTGGAAACCATCTCGTCCCCGAAATTTCGACCACCAGAGAGTTTGTAACTCCGCCCACTCCATCGCCTACCTCCTTGTTTCCGTCCCCGCGAGTTTGGTTGAACTCGATCAACCAGAGCAAGTGAACGATCCCAAAACAATAAGCACATCAAAACTAGGGCTCCTGACCAGAATCCATCACCGCTGTCGCCACAGTGAAATGCATCACCATCAGGCATTTTCCCCCTTATCTCCGATCATCTACGCACCCCTAGGAAGAACCCCAACTTTCCCAACCACTTGGATCACCGGAACTTTCCCAAACCACTATTTCTGTTCTAACCAGAAATGTAAACTAAAAACTCATCTAAAATATTTGATTCCTCTTTTAAAAATCAAGTTTTGAGTTAATGTTTCAGATTAGATACCTGAAATAATAAATTTAAGTGTTTGAATTTACACTAGTATTCAGTTTAGACTGTTGTTTTTAATTTCCAGAGACTTTCCAAGTTTAACTTTGACTAAATTAAATTTTTAAACATTTATCTATGATGAAACAACAATTATTGTTTAAGACTCAAACCATATTAGTAACTAGGTCAAGAGATACAGATCTTAAATTAGAACTGAGCATGAAACTGGGAACAGAGATACACACCCATATAAACATTCACATATATACTCAAGAATTTATTTATATAAATATCCATAGCATACTTATTTTCTGGATATGATCATGTAACCAAACAGGAGATTAAGCTTTTAAAAAGTTATTGTTACTCACCCTTGCAGAGGAGAACAGAGCATATATGTTCTTGAAATCTGTTTTTGAATTTGAGAAACTGGAAACAGGTTCTCACTTAGATCTTCTGCCAAATCATCTTTGTTCACTGTCATATTGACTCACTGATGATGTTTGAAGCTTGTTTAAGGATTTAATGGAGTTTTCATTTTGGTTTTATTGAGCTCGAACTGGCATTTGAAATGAAAGGAGAAGATTGTTTCCAGGTTGAAGTTTTTAAAAACATTTTACAGGGTTTGTAATTTTCTTATGTCAGAGATATTTTGAAAATATGGAGGCTGAAATACAATTCGTATAGATCTTGTATGCTGTAAGGAATTGAGACATTAATGATATTGTACTTGTTGTTCTCATTTCACACATATCTCATCATTTTCCTTTACACTTGCCTGGCTTCTTTTGCAAGCATGTTATATTTTACTTTGTAATTGATTCTCTTTGCTCTTAGGTCTGTATGCATGCATTCGAACCATTATTTCCATGCTTCCCTGTACATGCTTTTTTTGTAAATTTTTTGACTATGAAGATTTATAAAGGCTGGAAATCTTCTTTTAATGATGTAGTGTAAATGTTATTGTAATATTGTTCAATTATAAAATGTGATAGATGTTGTTTTAATATGTTGTTTGGTTAGAAAATGTATTTGTTTTATTGTTAACTCGCCTATGTGCATTTCTAGTTTGATTATGAAAAGTAATGGATGTTATTTTAATATGTTGTTTGATTAACTAGTATATTGGATATTGTTTAGATGTGTAGAATGTCTGTTTAGATATTTTAGTATGTTGTTTATAATTTATAAATTTTACTTGTTTCATTTGTATTGTTGTTAGCTTGCTATTTTAATATGTATATTTGTTATTTGTAACATTGTATTGTATTTCCAGATGAATACTTTATACTATTTTTATCATTTAAAATAAATTACACATATATAAATTTGAAACGATTTACAAAAGGAATTATATTTTATCAATATTATAAAAGTTCGTTTATCAAATTTAAAATAGCTAGCAAAGAAATTATTTCTTTATTATCAACTGCTTATTTTTAAAATATACAGTAAAGTAATATTTGACAAAACTGAATTTAAAACTTATATATATATTTTTTCAAACTATAATTTAACAGGCTAAACTTTAAAAGAAAAGAAAAAAATAAAATCTTTTGTTAATAAATCTAAATTTAAACCAAAGTCAGAAATAACTCAAAACAATTTAAACATCTATCTAAGTATTTAAACCATATATCTATTTATTTATTTAGCTTTTAAAAGTATATTTCTAAGTAAATAATAATTCCCATATCACCAGAATATATATATATATATTAGAAATTGAAAACAAAATTTATCAATTAAATTTAAACAGAGTTTTCCTATCTACGATATATACCAATATATATAAATAAATAGAAAATAATTTATTGGATTTTACAGATAAAAAATCACCCATCCAATATTTATCCGAAGAAAATATCGATTCAAATCTTATAATTCAATAATCAATTTAATATTTAATATAAATTATTAAATTGATTATTGCTCGAAATTCCGGAATGTCACATTCCTCCCCCCTTAAAAGAATTTCGTCCCCGAAATTTAAAACAAAGGTAATTTAATAATCTATTAAAAAATTTAATTTTAAAACACATGCATATATTAATACCCATAGCAATCAATCATCCAAACAAACAAGTCTAACTATTCAGACAAAAATTCCGAATAGGATTCTCTCGAGTTTCCCCGAGTATAAATACCGGGTCACTCGCTCTATAGAATCCAAACAGTCACTACCACTAAGCTACAGAGCTACTACTCCTCTAGATCTGCAATACAAGATAGGATATCAGACTACAACCGAGTCAGGCTCACAACCAAACTCCCTGAACTGCTGGTTCCAAAATCAGAAATAGAGTCTTACACATACTCCCTCAGAGACACGTGAAACACAACGAATCCCAGCTATCCACACTGGCAATTCACTCCAGGAGAACAAACACTAACCTCTCCAGAATACAGAGAAAATCCAGAACACCTCGAAACTAATTTCCCAATCTCACCAAACTATACAGCTCCTTCGATCAAAGAAAACTCATTCCAAATTAAATCTCTGATTCTGAAATCCAAATTCCTCCGTCTCCTATCCACCAAACACTTCAGACGATCTAAAACTGCCTTCATCACTACCTATCAGCTAAATCCCCGCTGATGCCTTCCAGAATAGTCTGAATCTAAAAACAATCCAGTAGACGATCTTCTCACTATCAGGCAAAATCAAGAACACAAACCCTGCCATCACCCGTAGAAATCAACTTCTCCTTTCCCAGAAAAGAAAAACAGATGCACTCCAAACTGCTTCCGCTGCACAACTCTGATATGGTAGATGAAATATAGATGATGCACACAAGCACAAACTCCCACTAATACCATCTGTGACGGACCTAGGCTTTGCAACCATCAGTCATCAATCACAACTGGTAAGCTCCTCAACTATTCCGAAAATATGGTTCAACAGATCCATAAAGAGAAAACTCAGAAGTTCCTCCAAAAACCATCCTACTACTAAGTTAAACCATCGGTACCACTTCTGGAATCTATTCGATACCAAACTAAATCTCCAGATGTTAACAAAACACTGACTTCCATCCATTACCACTCAATTATAAATTCATTTGTTTATTCATAAATTTAGTTTTCAATAAATAAATTTTGTTTCCAAACACTTATTACTTCCAGTCCACTTTAACTAATTCTACACTTCACTTTCATTTGACATGATTTAGTTCCATCCCAATTTAATTCAAACTTTAAGTTTCCAAACCCATTTATTTATTCCACAACATTTTAAATTTACTTCCAGAGTTTAAGCAATTTCCAAAGTACAAAACCACCTTTGAAATCAACTATGTCCAAAATTCTTTGGCAATTCAAATATTCTTTTGAATTTCAAAACCAAACCCAGTTCACAAACAATTCCAATTTAAAATAATTTGGTAGCAAACTTTTCTCTCGGAAATTCGAAAATGAACATCGATGATGCTGCAGTCATCACCGACGTTATTTTCTAACAACCGAAAGAGTTCAAATGCTTTTATTTCTTTTAAACATCTCAAATATTTTTAAATTTTAAATCTTTCCAGATTTCAAATCCAACTCAAAAATATCCTAGAAATAATACCATATTTTTTCCAGAACCTTTGAAAACACTTCCAAATCCAAAAGAATTTAAATTTTCTCAAAATTCCAGATCCATCTAATTTCTATTCAAACATTACCCTAGAATTTTATTTCAATTTCAATTGCAAATCACATTTATAATTCACATTTACAAGATTCCATTTGGTTATATGAATTTATTTCTTGACTATTGATTAAATTCCAATTCTTATTAAATTTTCCCAATGACAATGATAATCGTTCAATATTATCATTTCCTAACAACCAAGCAACCATACATAACTATAAAAATTTTCGGAAAATCATTTCTTTTATATACAAAAATAATTTGGGTAAAATTATTTCATTTACCCTATTTTAAAACAATATTGTGTCGGTTTATCTTGTTAAGAGTTTAGAAATTCCTATCGATATTGTGGCGTCCCACACACCGATCAAAATCTATAAACACCTAACCGATAAGTCAACACAACATAAAACAATTTTATATTCACTAACAAATACGCTCTCTCAGGAAAGAAATCACTTAAGAGCCTAGGTATTCGCTCAACCTAGTGCTCTGATACCAACTGTCACGACCCGACTTCCTATGCCCAGGAAATCGTATCGTTTTGAAGAAAAGAAAGAGGTGAGAAAGTAGAAAAGAAAGAGAAGAAGAAGAAACAACATCAGAATCTCAACAGCGGAACGAATAAAATATAATATATCACATAAATTAATACATAGTATCATATACATCAGAGTTACACAGATAGTACTTCACATACTAGACAGTTATAAACACCTGTCTAGTTAATACAACTCACACATCATAGAGATATAACACAGCGGAATATAGAATAAACTCTAATCACAGCGGAATCACTATATATCTACACGCTGAAGCCTCCTGCTCCATTGCTCCTCCAGACTTCGTCAAAGCTAAACCTGAATCCCTTGACTACCCATAAAAATTTGGGTACCCGAGAGTTTATGAAAAACAGAAATAAACTTCGGGTCAGACATGGGTCTGGTATGAGTAACAGGTTAAAGTTGTTTAACTTTGAAAATCCTTTGCAAACAAAGGTATCACGTAAGACTCCCCACAAATAAACATGGAAAAGTTTTTACCTTACGCTAACCAAAACATTTTTATAGGAAATCCAGTGATATTATAATAGTGTCTAGGGTTTTCAAGTAAAATACAGAAATAGCTGAAATGCTTACATCTCACATTTCAACATAGTTTGGCACAATCAAAACGTACGGCGCTTATTGGAGATTGGATTCCATACAATGGCTGGGCTACTGGGGTACCGCCCGTCACAGTACGTGGCCTAGATCACCGTACCGAGGAGTACGCCTGCTCCCCTGCAACACAAGGCCGGACCCATCCCTTACTGGACAGTTCCAAATAAGATCACCCCACGGTTGGCGCGACCAACCGCAACTAAACCGAAATAAATAGGGACATCTAGACAGGGGTAAACCTTACTCTCAAGTGGGGGCTACCCACGAAGCCTTGCTGCACCTCCCCTGTTTTAGCCATTCCCGGTTGATGAGGCTTGAGGTCACGATTACCTTTACAGAACTCATCTCTTAGAATGCTCATCGCCCACCTGACGATGTTCTGAAAGCATTCGATCCATACAAGTTCGTTCCGGGTTCGAACGAAACCGAAGGCATTCTGAATCACCATCTCGAATCTATAAGTACTATCTTCGTCAAACTCATTACGGAATCACCCACAGAGTTATACTAACGAATAGTTCTTATACCTCGAGTCTTCACTTGCTCCACTTGGATTTCACGACCTAACGTTATTTTGGATCGATGTGGTATTCGGGTCTCCAGACCTGGAATCCCGGTATACGGAAACCCGATCCCGGTCTCATCGAAATCCAAACGTGTTTTTTTTTAAGGCCAAGTTGTTTTAAAGGTTTAAAACAAATCAATTCAATTATCTATATATCAACACAGATAGATAAATCACAATATCACAGATAGATGATCACATATCAGCATAAATGGATAATCTATATCATCACACTTCAAACAAAGCATCCATATCACAAAAATATTACTCATCTCATATCTGAGATCACAATCAATCAATGGGATATCAATATCAATCATCATACATAAGCAAGGATTAATAATCACATCGTTGATAATTAATTTAAAATGAATTAAATCAATTACCTTATCCTTAATTAATTTAAAGTTAATTAAATTAATCCCTTCACCATTATTAACTTGCTTATATTACTATTAATTAACCATTAATTAATTAATCACCATCCCATTATTCCTTTTTAATTAATCATCCCGATTAATTACTTTTAATTACATTTAAGTAATTATCCTCGAATTATTTCTCGGATTATTTTAATCAAATATAGAAATAAATCTTTATATTACTTCATTTATTAATTAACCAAAGTTAATTACTTTGCTTAATATTCATATTAATAAATCTCTTTATTTATCAATTATATTCCAGATAAATCCATTTTAATTTCAACATTAATTATATTAATTAATGATTTCAAATTAACATTTACAATTTAAATTAATCACATCGAGTAATTAATCTTTAAATTAAACCCAAATATTAATCCCCTCTGATTAATCACATCTGGTCTTTAACTTCCTTAATTACTTCATAAACAAATTAATTACTCAGTAATCAATTATCTCTAATTAATCCCTTTGATTAATTATATAAAGTAATTTACTCAAATTACCTTATTAACGAACATCATCCCATAATTACATCCTGTAATTTGACCATTAATTATTTCTCTAAGTAATTTTATCTTCAAATCATCAAACAATTAAATACAGGTTAATTAAAATAAATAAATTAACCCAAATAAATCAAATTTACTCAATAAATCAAAACGAGTAATTACTTTCTTAATTACTTCCCATCAATTAGTTATACTTTAACGGTTATAAATGTTAATTTCAATTAATTAATTCAATTAACGATTAATTAATCAATTATATTGATTAATTATAAATAATCAGTTAACCTTCTTCATTTACCTCTATTGATTTATATACTGAGGTAATTTACTTATATTAATTATTATAAGTTAAATTTTCCATTTATAAAATAAATTAAGTCAAATCCATAAATTTAAATAGCATATAAATTACTTAATTCATTTAAACTTCGATTAATACATTAAACCTAAATTTCAAATTTTTACTTTTAAATTTCATTTTTAATTCCCGATTTAAAAATGAAGACAATCTAACTTAAACAAGGTTTTAACAACTTAAACCCCTTTTTAAAACTTATTTTAAATATACTTACTCTATAAAAGAAGTTTAAAAGGAAATTTTAAAACCAAATTCATTAAAATTTTCAAACCATTTTACAATAACTTAAACTATTCAAAAATACTCCTTTTATTTCAAAACTCGGATACTTTTTGAGTTAAGTCCATATTAATTTTGAATTAACAACTTTACCTTTACTTTAAATCACCATCACCATTTCTTTCGTTTAACCACTTAACATTTAAGGATTGTTTGAGCAACTTAAATTTTTTTTAAAAAAAAACTTTATTTTTAAACTAGGGTTCAAAAATTAGATTTGAAGCCAGATTTTAAAAACTTAATTTTAAACTTTTATTACATCAGAGTTTCACAAATTTGAATTACAGTTTTATACTTAAAACTGAAACAAGTTGGATAACCTGTCACAAAAATCCAACCCGAGCCCTGACCTATTTTACTTCGAGTAAAACCCATCTGGACTTCGAGTAAAACAACCCTCTTCTTCGAGACAAGCCCAGGCAACACTTCACTGCTCAAAACAAAATCTCAGAGGCACAGATGTACACCGTGCATATGCACGATCGACACCGCCAGCTCCGATCATCATCGATGATCCCCTCAGGTCGGCGATCACCCTCGCACCTAATCACGACCCTCATAACTTCGACAACGACTCGAAATCAAAATCGAGCCTCCACTCAGACCTGGATCGACAACTGCGCCCACCACCTCAACGTGGAAACCATCTCGTCCCCGAAATTTCGACCACCAGAGAGTTTGTAACTCCGCCCACTCCATCGCCTACCTCCTTGTTTCCGTCCCCGCGAGTTTGGTTGAACTCGATCAACCAGAGCAAGTGAACGATCCCAAAACAATAAGCACATCAAAACTAGGGCTCCTGACCAGAATCCATCACCGCTGTCGCCACAGTGAAATGCATCACCATCAGGCATTTTCCCCCTTATCTCCGATCATCTACGCACCCCTAGGAAGAACCCCAACTTTCCCAACCACTTGGATCACCGGAACTTTCCCAAACCACTATTTCTGTTCTAACCAGAAAAGTAAACTAAAAACTCATCTAAAATATTTGATTCCTCTTTTAAAAATCAAGTTTTGAGTTAATGTTTCAGATTAGATACCTGAAATAATAAATTTAAGTGTTTGAATTTACACTAGTATTCAGTTTAGACTGTTGTTTTTAATTTCCAGAGACTTTCCAAGTTTAACTTTGACTAAATTAAATTTTTAAACATTTATCTATGATGAAACAACAATTATTGTTTAAGACTCAAACCATATTAGTAACTAGGTCAAGAGATACAGATCTTAAATTAGAACTGAGCATGAAACTGGGAACAGAGATACACACCCATATAAACATTCACATATATACTCAAGAATTTATTTATATAAATATCCATAGCATACTTATTTTCTGGATATGATCATGTAACCAAACAGGAGATTAAGCTTTTAAAAAGTTATTGTTACTCACCCTTGCAGAGGAGAACAGAGCATATATGTTCTTGAAATCTGTTTTTGAATTTGAGAAACTGGAAACAGGTTCCCACTTAGATCTTCTGCCAAATCATCTTTGTTCACTGTCATATTGACTCACTGATGATGTTTGAAGCTTGTTTAAGGATTTAATGGAGTTTTCATTTTGGTTTTGTTGAGCTCGAACTGGCATTTGAAATGAAAGGAGAAGATTGTTTCCAGGTTGAAGTTTTTAAAAACATTTTACAGGGTTTGTAATTTTCTTATGTCAGAGATATTTTGAAAATATGGAGGCTGAAATACAATTCGTATAGATCTTGTATGCTGTAAGGAATTGAGACATTAATGATATTATACTTGTTGTTCTCATTTCACACATATCTCATCATTTTCCTTTACACTTGCCTGGCTTCTTTTGCAAGCATGTTATATTTTACTTTGTAATTGATTCTCTTTGCTCTTAGGTCTGTATGCATGCATTCGAACCATTATTTCCATGCTTCCCTGTACATGCTTTTTTTGTAAATTTTTTGACTATGAAGATTTATAAAGGCTGGAAATCTTCTTTTAATGATGTAGTGTAAATGTTATTGTAATATTGTTCAATTATAAAATGTGATAGATGTTGTTTTAATATGTTGTTTGGTTAGAAAATGTATTTGTTTTATTGTTAACTCGCCTATGTGCATTTCTAGTTTGATTATGAAAAGTAATGGATGTTATTTTAATATGTTGTTTGATTAACTAGTATATTGGATATTGTTTAGATGTGTAGAATGTCTGTTTAGATATTTTAGTATGTTGTTTATAATTTATAAATTTTACTTGTTTCATTTGTATTGTTGTTAGCTTGCTATTTTAATATGTATATTTGTTATTTGTAACATTGTATTGTATTTCCAGATGAATACTTTATACTATTTTTATCATTTAAAATAAATTACACATATATAAATTTGAAACGATTTACAAAAGGAATTATATTTTATCAATATTATAAAAGTTCGTTTATCAAATTTAAAATAGCTAGCAAAGAAATTATTTCTTTATTATCAACTGCTTATTTTTAAAATATACAGTAAAGTAATATTTGACAAAACTGAATTTAAAACTTATATATATATTTTTTCAAACTATAATTTAACAGGCTAAACTTTAAAAGAAAAGAAAAAAATAAAATCTTTTGTTAATAAATCTAAATTTAAACCAAAGTCAGAAATAACTCAAAACAATTTAAACATCTATCTAAGTATTTAAACCATATATCTATTTATTTATTTAGCTTTTAAAAGTATATTTCTAAGTAAATAATAATTCCCATATCACCAGAATATATATATATATATTAGAAATTGAAAACAAAATTTATCAATTAAATTTAAACAGAGTTTTCCTATCTACGATATATACCAATATATATAAATAAATAGAAAATAATTTATTGGATTTTACAGATAAAAAATCACCCATCCAATATTTATCCGAAGAAAATATCGATTCAAATCTTATAATTCAATAATCAATTTAATATTTAATATAAATTATTAAATTGATTATTGCTCGAAATTCCGGGATGTCACATGCGTGCTGTGGTGCCATACTTTTGGCGCCCTCACCTTCATTCTACTGCCTACAAGTAGTTGTAACACTACCTGCATGCACTCAATCATTCGAGCCTGTGTGATTTGGAGTTGTATTACCATATTTTGTAATTGTAGATTAGCTTGCACACTTTGATCTACTTCACACCAATAGTATTCATGCTTCATTGGCATCTGGTAGTTCTTGAGTTTGTCGGCACTGGTTCGTGTATATGAGCAGTTTTACTTTGTTTTGATTCGAGATTACACTTGTGCAGTTCTCTGGTCTTGCATCTGCTGATGTTGTTTCTTTTACTGTGCATTGCCTTCAGTTCACTGTCTGAGTTCATGTATATTTGATATTTTGACTGCTGAAGCAGTAGCATTGATATTGAGACTTGTATTTTGATGTTCTGGTTTTGGTTTCTTTGTGGGTTTGCATTGTATTAATGCATTGGATTTGTTTTCGAATTCACTTAAGTTGAATCCGGTACTTCGGGGTTTGACCTTGTGATCATTTGTGACTTTCACTGAGCTTTTGTGTATCTCTTGCGATAGTGGCGAGGCAGTACACGCGTGCGTGTACTGCAGCCCTATCAGTTTTGGCAGTTTTAAATTGATGTTTCGATTTGTTGAATTGTTTCGTTGGTTAATTTCACTGTTTTGGGAGTTGTATTCTGATTTGGATTATTGATTTATCGTTTAACACTATTTAGTGTTATATTTGCCGTTATCTAATTCTCGTATCGAGAGTTGGATATACGAGATTTCTGTGATTGTCGTCTATTGACTATCTGATATTATTGCTTCTATGCACTAATAACTGAGTTTGAATTAGACTGACCCGTGTATTATTTTGAATTTAATACACGGGTCAGACCCGAGTTATTTCAGGTAGTAGATTTCCTTCTTTGAGTTGCTGTTCGGGATTTGAAGACTTTTCACATCTTCTGAAGTTGTCGGTGTCTTTTTGTAATAGTCGTGTCATTGTATAGAAAGATATGTATTCATGTATATTAGTCGATAATGTACTTGTATATATAACTTCTAGAGTCGACAGTTGTAGTTGTATCATATGTATTGTGTCAACTATGTATTAACTGACATCAGTTATATATATATGAGACTTTTGTTTTTATCTGTGTTCCGCATTTATATTATCTGTGTTATTGTTATATCTAATGTCCTAAACTATTATGAACCATCGTAGTTCGTTTTATACTAGTATTGGATGTGTCGATGGGAGTAAATAAATAATAGATGAAAAATAAAAAGTATATACTACTTCTATCGAGATAACCAATATTAGTGTAAGGCCAATTACGGATGGTCGCTCCTATCCAGCCTTATTCTTCGTAATAATAGACAGTGTTCCTTTTAATACTCTTTGTTATTATGAGCATAGAGGTGGGGCGTTATAGTTGGTATCAGAGCTTGGGGTTTATGGACATAATATAAAACATAACTTGGATGGAACATATGTTACAACTATTGGTCGATGTTTTATCTGGGATTTGAGTCAAAACTGAAGTTTTGAAATTTTGATAAATTTTTTAAATATCTTTATTTAAAAAATAAAAGTGGAATTGTGTTTTGTTGTTTCGATGAAATTGTGTTCTGATGATTTGATTGATTTGTGTTCTGTTTATCAGAGTGCGCAGCGGAAACAGTGAAACTGTCTTCGCTGAGTACAACTGATAATCTTTTTGATTTAAAAATCGAAATACGAAATTAATATGAATTTCATTTGTTGTTTACATAGCTGCAATTATTTTGTTTCTTTGAGAATTTCGAATCCGAATTGAGGATTCGAAGAAATTGCAGATATGTGATTTTTGTTGAAATTTCCGCTGGCTTTCTTTTATACTAATCATATATTGATTAGATTTTTGCTGTTTTGAGTTGTCTTCATTGAAGATACACTCTAATGATTTCCTTGTTTATATTGTAATGTGCGTGCAAATGAATTGCACGTTACTGTATTTATTTTACGTTGAACCGATGCTAGGTTATGAAACGTATTTTGTTGCCGTTATTTTTATAACGGGATTTTTACACCAATGCTAAATTTTTGAAGCACGGTGTTTTGTGGCATTTTGATGAATGAAAATTCTCTGATATTACCTTTTGATATAAATGGTTTTGATGTGATTTTGACGTTTTAAAACTACTGTCGTTTTGGCTTCAGTAACCGTCAAATTTTTAAAAGTGGATTTTCAAGCGGATATTCCGCAATGCTGATTTTGTGACCCGTTTTTACGGTATTTTGAGAAGTACGATTTCCTTACCGAAATTGTTACTGATTTGTTGTTTTAATCACGTGATTGGAAAAATCGTTTTATAAAATTTTAGCAGTTTGCGTTTTCAAAAGAATGAGAAAGCGACTTAAACGATTCAGCAAAATCGAGGATTATGACCCCTTTCTTTTACTGATTCGCTTAACTCCGGACTTGTTCAGTTGAGAATGTGAATTGTTATCTTTACAAAATAAATAAAAATTGTTTTTAGAAATTTTACAGTTTGCGATTTCAAAAGAATGAGGAAGCGATTTAAACGTTTCAGCAAAATCGAGGACTATGACCCCTTTCTTTTACTGATTCGCTTAATTCCAGACTTGTCCGTTTGAGAATGTAAAGTGTATTTTTACAAAATACACAATTTTGCACTTTCAAGGAAACGATGAAGTGATTTAAACGATTTAACAAAAGTGCGGAGTATGGAACCACACTTTTACTATTTCGGTTAATTCCGGACTCGTTAATTGAATATTTGTTGTTTTGATGATTTTGATGATTTCACACTTTTAAGGAAACGACGAAGAGAATTAAACAATTTAGTAAAACTCGTGGTTATGGGACATGTGCGTTTGCTATTTTGGTTAATTCCGGACTCGTTAATTGAAATATTTTGATGCTTTCGTGTGCTTTCGAGCCACTATGTTGGACCTTCGGGTTATATGTTGGACCTTCGGGTCAATACCAGTACTAGACCTTCGGGTCATTTGTTGGACCTTCGGGTCATTTGTTGGGCGCCAAAATTATGTTGAGTACTTGGTAGGCTTCGGCCATTTGTTGATGCACGTGCGGCGAATTAAAAACTCGCCATCTGATGGGATCGATCCAAGCTTTTATGTTGATTTTCTAGTCTTCTTAATTGATTTCTAGATATTTGTTGTTTCCAATTATCTGCAGGTAATTGGATATTTGTTGATATGAGTTCTGATTATCGTTTTTGATAATCAGATATTTGTTGTTTCTAATTATCGCTTGTGATAATTAGATATTTGTTGATATGAGTTCTGATTATCGTTTTCGATAATCGGATATTTGTTGCTTTTAATTATCGCTTGAGATAATTAAATATTTGTTGATTTGAGATTTAATTATCGTCTTTGATAATTAAATATTTGTTGATTTTAGTTTTAATTATCGCTGTTAGATAATTAAATCTTTGTTGATTTGAGATTTAATTATCGTCTTTGATAATTAAATATTTGTTGATTTTAGTTTTAATTATCGCTGCTAGATAATTAAATATTTGTTGATTTGAGATTTAATTATCGTCTTTGATAATTAAATATTTGTTGATTTTAGTTTTAATTATCGCTGTTAGATAATTAAATATTTGTTGATTTGAGGTTTAATTATCGTCTTTGATAATTAAATATTTGTTGATTTTAGTTTTAATTATCGCTGTTAGATAATTAAATATTTGTTGATTTGAGATTTAGTTATCGTCTTTGATAATTAAATATTTGTTGATTTTAGTTTTAATTATCGCTGTTAGATAATTAAATATTTGTTGATTTGAGATTTAATTATCGTCTTTGATAATTAAATATTTGTTGATTTTAGTTTTAATTATCGCTGTTAGATAATTAAATATTTGTTGATTTGAGATTTAATTATCGTCTTTGATAATTAAATATTTGTTGATTTTAGTTTTAATTATCGCTTTAGATAAGTAAATATTTGTTGAATTTGAAATTTGATTATCGTTTTGATAATCGAATATTTGTTGATTTGAGAAATTTGATTATCGCTTGAGATAATCAAATATTTGTTGAATTTGAAATTTGATTATCGTTTTTGATAATCGAATATTTGTTGATTTGAGAAATTTGATTATCGCTTGAGGTAATCAAATATTTATTGAATTTGAAATTTGACTATCGTTTTTTATAATTGAATAATTGTTGATTTGTTTTCTGACTGTCGTTTGAATAATTAGAAGTTTACTGATTTTATTGATATGAGACTTCCTAGTCTCCAATTGTTTCTAGAATATGTTGATTTTATTGAATCGCTGTTTTCTATCTATCTCTATCTCTATTAATATTTTGAATTTGTTGATTATGAAGTTCGTATTTTCTAGTTGTTTGTTGAATAACTAGATATTTGCGATTTTGCGATTTGTGTTTTGTGTTTTCTAATTATCTTTGTTGATGATTAGATTTGCTGTTTTCTAATTATCGTATCGATAATTAGATATTGCTGTTTTGTGATTTCTGAATTCTAATTGTCTAGTTGATAATAGAATAGTGCTGATGATTGTATTTATTCAGTTTTGAATTCAATTTTGATTGTTTTCTAATTGTCCATTTGGTAATTAGATTTTGCTGAGAATTTGTGAATCTCTTTTATGAAATTAAAAGGTTTCTTTGGTGTTTATATCCTCTACCTTTTATTTTCTAACATAACCAGTTTATGTTAGAAGAATAATAATTCTTAACGACCTTGCTTATGAAAATTGCGGGGACGCAATTTTTATAAGGAGGGGAGTTTGTAGCAACCCGAGGTTTTATAATTGTTGATTATCATCAAATGACGATTTAATTTATTTGACAATTGTAATTAGAATTATATTCGAGTTGTAATTCGTTTACCAATTACAAATTCTTTTAAATAATTTGTTAAAGGATATACGGGCTTTAAATAAACATTTCCCTTTTTATTTTTGCTCAGCCCAATTCTATAAATTGTGAGATAAGGGCCTATGCATGTTCCCTCCCCTTAACTCATTTCTATTCGAACCCTAAACCAAAAGCAAAAATGGTGGCCGCGACTTCTTCGATCTTCATTTAGGGCTTCAGAAATGCGAAGGCGACGGCTTTAATCGATCGATTCAAGAGTTAGCCGCATGCTACCTCGCTCATTCGATTCTCCATTGCTCGCCGCGGCTGCTCTTCTTTGTCAAAGGTGAGTCCTGCTCACATCTAATTCGTACTCAAGTTGTAATTAGAGTTTGAATTCGTTGATTTTCGTTTGTATTCTAGTGGTTGTGTCGTCGATTCTTTTTGTCGCTGTTCGAATTTATTTGATTCATTCATTTTCGACTTCAACTTGTTTCGTTGTGAGGATTTCGACGAGTTCGAACCTGAACCTTGTTATGGTTTTGATTCTTGAAGACTTCGGCTGTTGTTTTGAATACTTGGCATTTTGGATTTTCTTTTTGTTGCTCGATTTTGTAAGTTTTGTCGATCTCGATCTGTCACCTGGTTCTGCATATATGTGCATATATATACATATGTTTGTGTGTATGCATATATGGGTGGTTGACTTGAATTTGATTCGCTATATCCCTCTACTTATCGTTGTTCCTGCACACTTTTGGTTTTCGTTGAAGTGTGTTGCACCACTGTTAGTATTTTGCTGCAGTCCGTTTTGTCACTATAGTATGCGTGTTGACTTCATATAAGTGTTATTGAGTAGTTGAGGATGCTAGGTATTGATGAACCTTCACCTGGGTTATCACTTCCTAACTTGTTCTTATACCATTTTGTGTTCTGTCTAAATTTTGCTTGAGTTCCTTGAGTACATATCTGTAGTGATCATTTGAGTTGCCATTGTATGTTATCATTTGAGGCTGCCGTCCCACTTGGTTAGACACAGTTTGGTTGCACTTGCCCTTATTTATGTTGGCGCTGGATTCGCTTGTGAACTTTGACTCTAGCCTGTCTGCATTTATGATATTTGTTCACCTGAACATGTATTTGTTGCCTTCATTGTAGTTGGTTCATTAATCACTTGAACCTGTAGATAATTCACTGTTGTATTCATCCCCTGGTTGCTTGGTACATTTCTGTAGCTTCACTACACGTGTATATTTTATCATTTGCTCTTTGATAACACTGACTGTTTCATTGAGTCTGATTTTAGTTGTATTGCTTGAGGTCTTCATTCTAGTGGTCTTTTTGTAGCATTGAGTTTACACATGTTGTTCCACTTATAGCTTTTGTACCATTGTTATTTCACGGTAGCACTCCCCTTTGCTACGGGGTAGCGGGACTTGAACTATATGACTTCGGCATTTAACTATCTTTATTCCAAACTGCTGCTGTGATTTTCAGTTACACTTAGTATCACTGGTTGTACGTCTCCTTGCAGTTAGGTGTGTGTAACCCTATCATGTTTTCAACCTGACTTGATTTTCTAGTTGCCTTCCCTGTCCACTTTAATTTCCAGTGGCAGTCATTCGTACATTTCTCTGATTCATCGGGGTAGTTGATGCCTGTCTCCTTTGTTGAGTTCGAATTTGATACACTGTATTGATGCAGTGTGTTCATTTGCATTTGGTCACTTGTATTTATTGGTGTGCGTGCTGTGGTGCCATACTTTTGGCGCCCTCGCCTTCATTCTACTGCCTACAAGTAGTTGTAACACTGCCTGCATGCACTCAATCATTCGAGCCTGTGTGATTTGGAGTTGTATTGCCATATTTTGTAATTGTAGATTAGCTTGCACACTTTGATCTACTTCACACCAATAGTATTCATGCTTCATTGGCATCTGGTAGTTCTTGAGTTTGTCGGCACTGGTTCGTGTATATGAGCAGTTTTACTTTGTTTTGATTCGAGATTACACTTGTGCAGTTCTCTGGTCTTGCATCTGCTGATGTTGTTTCTTTTACTGTGCATTGCCTTCAGTTCACTGTCTGAGTTCATGTATATTTGATATTTTGACTGCTGAAGCAGTAGCATTGATATTGAGACTTGTATTTTGATGTTCTGGTTTTGGTTTCTTTGTGGGTTTGCATTGTATTAATGCATTGGATTTGTTTTCGAATTCACTTGAGTTGAATCCGGTACTTCGGGGTTTGACCTTGTGATCATTTGTGACTTTCACTGAGCTTTTGTGTATCTCTTGCGATAGTGGCGAGGCAGTACACGCGTGCGTGTACTGCAGCCCTATCAGTTTTGGCAGTTTTAAATTGATGTTTCGATTTGTTGAATTGTTTCGTTGGTTAATTTCACTGTTTTGGGAGTTGTATTCTGATTTGGATTATTGATTTATCGTTTAACACTATTTAGTGTTATATTTGCCGTTATCCAATTCTCGTATCGAGAGTTGGATATACGAGATTTCTGTGATTGTCGTCTATTGACTATCTGATATTATTGCTTCTATGCACTAATAACTGAGTTTGAATTAGACTGACCCGTGTATTATTTTGAATTTAATACACGGGTCAGACCCGAGTTATTTCAGGTAGTAGATTTCCTTCTTTGAGTTGTTGTTCGGGATTTGAAGACTTTTCACATCTTCTGAAGTTGTCGGTGTCTTTTTGTAATAGTCGTGTCATTGTATAGAAAGATATGTATTTATGTATATTAGTCGATAATGTACTTGTATATATAACTTCTAGAGTCGACAGTTGTAGTTGTATCATATGTATTGTGTCAACTATGTATTAACTGACATCAGTTATATATATATGAGACTTTTGTTTTTATCTGTGTTCCGTATTTATATTATCTGTGTTATTGTTATATCTAATGTCCTAAACTATTATGAACCATCGTAGTTCGTTTTATACTAGTATTGGATGTGTCGATGGGAGTAAATAAATAATAGATGAAAAATAAAAAGTATATACTACTTCTATCGAGATAACCAATATTAGTGTAAGGCCAATTACGGATGGTCGCTCCTATCCAGCCTTATTCTTCGTAATAATAGACAGTGTTCCTTTTAATACTCTTTGTTATTATGAGCATAGAGGTGGGGCGTTATAGTTGGTATCAGAGCTTGGGGTTTATGGACATAATATAAAACATAACTTGGATGGAACATATGTTACAACTATTGGTCGATGTTTTATCTGGGATTTGAGTCAAAACTGAAGTTTTGAAATTTTGATAAATTTTTTAAATATCTTTATTTAAAAAATAAAAGTGGAATTGTGTTTTGTTGTTTCGATGAAATTGTGTTCTGATGATTTGATTGATTTGTGTTCTGTTTATCAGAGTGCGCAGCGGAAACAGTGAAACTGTCTTCGCTGAGTACAACTGATAATCTTTTTGATTTAAAAATCGAAATACGAAATTAATATGAATTTCATTTGTTGTTTACATAGCTGCAATTATTTTGTTTCTTTGAGAATTTCGAATCCGAATTGAGGATTCGAAGAAATTGCAGATATGTGATTTTTGTTGAAATTTCCGCTGGCTTTCTTTTATACTAATCATATATTGATTAGATTTTTGCTGTTTTGAGTTGTCTTCATTGAAGATACACTCTAATGATTTCCTTGTTTATATTGTAATGTGCGTGCAAATGAATTGCACGTTACTGTATTTATTTTACGTTGAACCGATGCTAGGTTATGAAACGTATTTTGTTGCCGTTATTTTTATAACGGGATTTTTACACCAATGCTAAATTTTTGAAGCACGGTGTTTTGTGGCATTTTGATGAATGAAAATTCTCTGATATTACCGTTTGATATAAATGGTTCTGATGTGATTTTGACGTTTTAAAACTACTGTCGTTTTGGCTTCAGTAATTAATGAATTATTTTGAAAATAAGTTTTCCAGAAACCATTAAGATATGTTTAGAAATGTGTTATAATAAAAAGATATTTATCTTTTGAAAAAAAGGGTGTTTTTAAGTGGAAATACTTGGGGGAATAAAAAAAGGTTATGTATAAAGAAGTATCTTTATTATAAAAGTTTGAATAAAAGATAAAAGTTTTATAAAGTATTTTCATAAGAATTTTGGAAAGGTTAATAAATACATATGAAGTATGTGGATTATTTCGTCGCACGATTTAATCTAAGATTCAAGTGTAGAACTTTGAGGTGTTTACACCGATCCGAAAAAAAATTTGTCACTCGATTCTTGACGACAAACATTGATGAGGGTCTATGGTTAGATACTTGAGTTCTCTATCATAGTTGTGAGCTATGCAAGGAAAAACTAAAGTTCTGATCAGAAAGCCTGATCAGAGTCCGCACTAGAGGATCGGGAGACTAATACTAGTTCGGAAGTAAAGTTATAAATTCGAATAGAACATTGAATTAGATACTGCGTATGGATGATCTATATACATCGTATGGGTGAAAGTTTAAAAATAGATATTTTAGGCAAACACCTTTGGGTTTTGTGTTGTAATTTCGAGGACGGATTTCTTTCAAGAGGAAAGTCTGTAACGATCCACAAATTTATCACTTTGATAAACTATATTTATTTTTAAAATTATTCAAATAAAAGGTTGATAATAAAAATAATATTGTTTTGAGTGATAATAAATAATAGTGATCTTATTTTGAATAGGTATTTACAAAAAAAAAATTCTCGGGATTTAAATTGATAAAATGGCCAAAAACCGTTTTATCGATAACCAGCTCTATAATCGTAAAGCATCGCGCACGGAGCTGGATACATACAGTTATTTTTATAATTGAACAAGAATATAAAATAAAATCAATTATTTTATTTTTGAATAAAATGTATTTAAGACATCATCAGTAATGCCCTTGTATTTAATAATGGATTTATGAATTTAAATTGAGATTTAATGATTTAATAATCATTATAATTATTTAAATAATTATTTGAAAATGATGATAATTCAATTTGATAGTTATAAAGTGTTAACCAATCATTTATAATAGTTTTATAAAGATATATACTTAATTTGAAAATATAAGAAAAATTCGTATATCTTTATCGATATAATAGCGATTGTTTTAAATAATTGTTAATATTGATTTATTTGATTTTATAATTCAAATGCGGTCATTTTAATTAATTAATAATGATTATAAATTATTTTTAAATTTTTTTACATTTATATGTAACTTAAAATATTAGTGAAAATGTGATCGAAAATCGGTTTTCCGATTTTCAACGATTTAATGAACAAAAGTCATTCAAAGGTTGTTGCAACCTCATTTATATGTCATGTATACATATATAACATATATATATATGCACATATACATGTCATATATGATAGAGTTAGGAGTATGCCCTAGGGGCAATTATGTAATTTGTTACCTATATCTAACTCATTGAACAATCTTGTTCATAATAAAGGTGTTTCTTTCTATTATATACTTGATATATTGTGGTTATATTAATTAATTAATTTAATTAAAAGTATATTGAATAGAAAATCCATAAATGGCATATTTTGTGACAGTAGTTACAAAGTATTATAACCGTGAGTAATTTATCACAATAAAACAAATATACCATTTTAAATGTTCCTAGTCAAGATGCATCGAGACTGGATATCGATGTATCCGTTGAGACTAGAGTATATAACGCTCTCCAAATGTTGGGCAGTGTATTACTTATGACTGCTGGGGGCACCTAGGGGTTACGTATTGATAGTTATTGGATAACTATGGAACGACTCACTCGATAGTTTTCTGTTGGTTAATATAGCTAAGGTCAAACAGAAAATATCAATGTGACTGATTTACACAGTTCTCTCGACTTGAGAATACAGTGGATCTTCAATATGAAAGCTCTGCTTTGATTATAGTCAAATCATGGCATGGCGTTCCATTGAGTGACTATAGTTGGGTCGAGTGGAAGTATTGGAAGTGAAGCACTATTCAAGAGAGGATTCGTCTCCTCAGTTATATGGGGTTAGTATCATGGTCAACTCAAAGTCAAAGTCTCTGGCCAGAGCATTTTGGTTAATAATTGTTATTATTGAACCAAGGACTTTGTGTTTGGACTATAAAATTGAATGTGGAAGACATTGCAATTTTGACCATTACCAAATTCCTTAAATCCAAAGTGATATAGTTTTGACGAAGAGAATTGGTGTAAATAATTATCACTGTTAGGTGCCGCTTATAATAAGTAAAATTGGATTTTACCAAAAGACGTGTAAGCGATGAATTCAGCCAAAATGTCACACCACCTGCTAAGTGGCGTGTGAACGTTAATATTTGAATTGTTCAATATTAATCGCTGACTGAATTTACACCTTTGAGTCGCACAACCGTAATGATGAATTCTCCGAAAAACCACATGATTTAATTAATTTATAAAAAGTTGTAAATTAATTAAATTAATTAGTATTTGAGAAATATTAATTATTATTTATCTTATTTGATGTTTGGGAGTTATTTGTAATTATTTGAATGCATTTATAAAAGTTATATTTGCACGCATTGATATATGATATCATTGTAATTAAATAAAAGATAATTACATGCGTTAATTTATGGAATCTTATGTCATTTGATGGCATGTGATTTTCAACCATACCATGTAAAGAAATAGGAGTGAAAAGAGAGTTAATCAAGAGAATTAATTAGAGAAGTTTTAATAAAAGAATGGGAAAGTTTTCCTTCTTTCAAATAAAACATATTCTCTAATTCATTCTGTACGTACAATTAATTCTTTCTCATTCAGTCTGTTTCTTTCTCTCCTACTAACTTTTCATGGAAGAAAACAAAAAAAATATTCCCAAAATTCTTTCAACTCCATATAAAAACATCAAATAAAATAAATCAAAAGTGGTTCATCCATCTCTTGCAAGGATAGGATGAGGATCTTGAAGATCTGAGGAGACAACATCATTCAAGGTATGATTTCAAGGCAACATCCTAAGGTGATTCAATTGGATCCAGAAACATTCTTCATTCAAGGTGCAAATCAATGGCAACATCAATAACGTGCATTTTAAGGATTGGGTAGCAAGGTATGTCATTTTCTATATATAGATAGTGATTTTGCAATGTTTGATGGAAATTTAATTTGACTTTAATAATTTGTATGATGTATTATTGTCTTGCTTAATTAAAAAAATTATTTATGAAGATTGAATTATTTGTTGAATGATACGATTGAGTTTTCATTGATAGATCAAAATTAAATTTGTTTATGTTTTAAAACAATATTTAAGTGTAGATCTATGTTTTTAAAAATTCTAATTAAAGTGTAATTTTTCATATCTGAATGTTTACATGTTCAAATTGATTAGCTGTTTTTCTTTACTTTATTAAATTGAAGCTAAATCTATATATGTTAAAATACAATGTTTTTTTTTTAGTTCTATGTTTTAACATTTAATTTAAATTCCATTCCTTAAATCTAGAAATTTACATCTTCATATTGATTGATTGAATTAAGTTTAAAAATGAAATTTATATGGAATCAATACAATGTTTCAATTGTAGATCTATATTTTAATCTTTCATAATAAACTGTAATTTCAGTTTTGAATTTTAGTGTATGTATGTATGTATGTATGTATGTATGTATGTATGTATGTATGTATGTATGTATGCATGCATGTATTACTTGCACTTTTTATTGCATTAGATATATGCACATGAATAAAATGAATTTTAATAACAAATCAAAGTTTTGAAATTGACTGTAATAACTATCTAATTTATATTATTGGAAAGATTTGATTGAATTCCATATATATACATATTTGGATCTACTAGTGTGTGTTCATATAAAATGTGTTTTTCTTTACACATGTTGTCATAGTATAAAATCATTTCTCTTTTTAATTAAGACAATAATGTCTGCATACAATTCATTGTCTACCTTCTTTATTCTTACATTATGGTACCTATTGATTGTCATTAGTATGTTGCATTAATTAAGTTTACTAAATGAGAAACTGTATCAATCGCTCTTGTCATCCCTTACTTATTTCCATTTCAATTCCTATGCAATAACCATTCAAATTGTTCTTGTTTATTTTATGTATATATATCAATTACCTCTAACTATGCAAACTCCATATATGTTGCACTTGCACAATGTTTACTGTGAATGAATTCATGTCATATTTATATTAGTCGTTACTGTTATTTTATTAATCAATTATTTAATTTAATTAAGAGAATGAAATGAAAAGTTTCATTCTCTAACTAAATTTATGATCCCTCATTAATTGAATAATTTAAGTAGAAGGAAAAGAAAAGTTTCCTTCTCCAAATAAATTTATGCCCCCTCATTAATTGAAAAACTAAGAGAAAGGAAATGATATATTTCCTTCTCTAGATAAATCTGAAAAGTAAATGTTACATAAAAATTTATATATAAGAGTATATTTGATATACTCTAACTTACATACACATTAAATTAAAGTGAAACTTTATGAAGTTAAATAAAATATTGAATTTATTTAAAAGAAACTTAGAAAAGTTCTAAATATATTTAGACTTCATAGGCTCATTAAGATTCCAAATAGAAAAAAAATTGAAATTCATCCATTTCTTCCGCTGTGGGCTGGCATAGTTCCTTCAATATACACATAAGAAAAGTTACCATTTGCATTTGAATTTACATAAGGTAAAAATAAGAAATATCATGATATTTCTCTTTTCCTTCTCACTTAAGCATTCATAAGTCAATATGGAAGGACACGCACATGCACACCCACATGGGCCAAAGTGATGGTGGAGGGAGGCTGTATATTGGACGTGAAAGGAGGAGTGTGGGTTGAGGGTAAAAATGTAATTTGGTGGTAGGATATTTTGTTCCAAAATTTGCCTATAAATACACTACCCTCTTTCATTAATTACTAAGCCATTTAATACATCTTCTCCTCCAATTTCAAGCTCTTTCATGGCTCCATAGGCTTAGAAAAATAACGGAGAAAATTAATTCAAAATGAAATTAAAATAGTATAATATACATATATTATCAAATCTACTTCGAACCAAGGCAAAATTCCTCCTCTACCTCTTTTATACCCACGGCCACCATTTTCCAAAGCAAGGAAGAGCCCTTTCTCCTCTCTTAGCAAGGCCGTGAGCTCCTCCTTGCATCCAAAGCCTAGGCCGAGCCATTTAAAGTCGATAGTGCTAGTGATCGTGAGCTTAGATTTCGTGATAGCGAAGCTATAGCCAATTTTATATTAGCTCGAAGGGAAAATGAAGGTGAGAAACTCCTAAACTATAGTAATATATGTTATTGGATGATATATATGTTTGGATATGATTATTGATGATGGTTGTTTAATATGTTTGGTGAATATATATGCAAGTCACGTTAATACACGTCGATAAGCACAAAGGAAATCACTTTCCTTTATTCAATAAAATGGGGTATATGGAATGTTTAAACCTCTTAAAAATGGTTTAGTATGATTTAGAAATGTTTTATTAACATTTAAAAGTGTTTTCACAAAGTTTAATTGAATACTATAAATTGAGTCAAAAATAGACACGTCGCGTAACGGTAGTTCGCGATTTCTCACCGTAAAAGTCAAACGAATATATAGAATGAGATATTTCTCGGAATTCTTCGAGATAAGAATTTTTTGGACTATTATATCCATAGTTTTCAAACAAAAAATGAAAATCAAGATTTCGATAAGTAGAATTTGAAATATGAGTAAAACAAGTTTTTGAAAAAATCGCAGTTTTGTAGTTCGGAACCATAAAAGGATTTCTAAAAATTATATTTAAAAGATTGTTTAAAAATGTTAAATAAATTCTAAAAATATTTTACATTTTAAAGGTGATCTGCATTATAAAAATGAATTTCCAAATGATAGAAAAGTCGTTGATCAATATAGCGAAAAAAGCACTTTTCGTAGCACATTTCTATAACTTTTGTAATATGGTTTGAAACTTAACGATTCTTTTCCAAATCTTTTATAAATGTTTTCAAATAAATAATTAAGTGTTTTAACAATGATTTGGAAGTTTTATAATTCATTTAAAAATGTTTAAATAAATGATTTAAAGAAAAGCTGTCAAAAATCAAGTGATTTAATCTTGGCTCTAAAAGCCGATGAGTAGACTGGATTTTTCTATTCATGAGATCTGGGTGAGGTGCTTAAACTAAGGAGATGCTCAGGAGCAACCAGTGCCCTGGCTCACCTAGCCTCTCCTGGGCGAGGGATGTATAAGGTTGAAATGTCGAAAACGAGTTAAGTATAAAAGATTAATTTTCCAAATTTAAACAACTTGGATTTTATGGAGATAATCTTCTTATACCTGGTGTTAAAGCCCAAAGAGGGAACTCATACTATTCATGGAATTTAAAAAGTAATTTCATCGTTATTCCGTCCATAGTATTTGTTGAATACAGGAATTGATATTGAGTAGAATTAGATGATTTCTACAGATTCTGCTCACTAAATATTTACTGGTTTTGGATTAGCATCCTAGATAACATGGTTTTAAATCAATCAAAATTTTGAGTTTTGAATTAAGAAATCTTTGTTAAGATTTAAATGAAATGATTCGAAATATTTTCCTATGTTAAAAATAAAATGGTTTAGAATTATTCCAAGATTTAAAAAGATTTTACGTAATCAAAGGATTTGATAAGAGAGGTTTAATGATTCTGTATATACCGGAAAGAAATGTTTTAAAAGATATATATCTCTTGAAGATATTTTTTATATAAAAAGAAGTAATAAATCAAAAGAATAATTCCCAATTTACTTAACATCTTTTTATCAACGATTGGTTCAAAGGAACCAGAGTCGAATTTGGGTGATTCCTATCCGAAGACCACTTCGAACTAATTTACGTATTCGAAGTGAAGACATGGAAATGATTTGGAAGATGGAATGTAGGGCTGCTTGTCACTGACCCTTGGGGGAAATTTCTCATATCATATTATGTGGCAGTGGTTCTTCATTTGATATCTTCGATGCAAGGACTTCTCACTACTAACCTTAGGGTTAATTCCCGATAGGATGTGGTAGGAGAATGCCTTCGGTTTGTCTTGTTCCTGGACAACTTGTATGGACGAATGTCTGACGTTGCATTTCTAATTACATAAATTGATCTCATGAACGTATAATCCATTTGGTGGCGGAGAAGGCAACTTCTCTTCACTTAACACCCTTTCCTAAGACGTACGAGCTTATGAGTTATACGTTTGTAGAAATCAGTTGTGTGACCATGGAATGTCAATGTGGCATTCAAAGTGAGGTGTGCTATATGAAAGGTAATCGTTATCTCGGGCCTCATCACCCGGTAATGGCTTAAACAGAGTACGTTGTAAGTCTATGTGGTTCGCAACCATTAGGGCATGGTCATCACCTTTCTAGATAACCCTCTATATATCGGGTATGTTGAGTATGCTAAGAGAGCTCTCGGATAGGTCGGTAACGACTGGGGTGATGTCATATTCGGTTTTTATCCGGGCCATGTATGAGTGCCAAATAGGGATAGACCGGTCTTGCCAGATGCGGAGGATTGTTTGTGTATCCTCTGTACATCCTCTAGAGTCGTACTATACGGAAGGTAGTCCCTTACCTGCCATTGTATGGAAATGCTTTCTCCAATAAGTGCTTTCGGACTTAGTTGTAAACCTATTATGCCATCAAATTTAACCAATGTAATAATTTCGGCTATTTTAATATGTTTATTTGAAAAAACGTTTTTCAAAAGAATATCATTAAAAATAATATCAAATGATTTTACGTAGCAAATGTTTTGGTTATCATAAGGTAAAAAGACATTTCGTGTTTATATGCGGCGTGGTCTTATGAGATACCTTTGTTTTCAAAATGCGTATTTTGAGTTTCCCACACCAGTCTCATGACTGACCCGAAGTTTATTTTCCTTTCCCTTAAACTCCGGGTGCCCTAATTTTCTTGGGAAGCCTGGTAATCAGGTTTAGTTAGAAGAAATCTGGAAGAGCTCGAAGCATGGAGTTAGAAGATTCTTCTGAAGATTGTTATTTATTTCCATCACACTTCTGTGTATCGTATTCCTCGTTTGTAAGGACTGATATTTATAACTGTCCATGTTTAACTATGATAAATGTATTTAAATTTTCCACTGTAAAGATTATATGTTAAAATAATATATGTTATTCCATTCGTGTGAGATTCTGTTCTATCTTTATTTTCTTTCTTACCCATGATAATATGTCTCTCCAGCACTTGGATTTGCCACATGTGAATACATGTGTTAGTGTCGTTTTTTGGGAATCGAGGAGGTGGGTTATCTCATAGTAGGTATTAGGTCTCGTCTGTCTTGGTATTCTAACCTTGAGTTTGCTCATCAAATTATAGCCCCACAAACAATGTATAACTCCTTATCGGTTATATCACATACAACTCCTAACCCATGTTTCCTAGTCCTAATTTTATTTTGACCTTGAGTTTGCTCAACAAATCAGAAGAGATTATTCACTCATACCAACCATAGCGCGATGGCCTAAGTATGGTATATGTACTATGAGTTTTCTCAACAAATACATATAGTTATCTTTCCTCGTCTATTCAATATATTAATAATACTACACATAACATCTCTAGCTTGTGATTGCTCAACAACTAAGGAGTATGCAAGTAATTTATTAATATATATATATATATATTGTAGAGGACAACATTATATTGAAGATTCTTAATCTTCAGTATATTATGTTGAGTGATATCGACTTATAAAATAATATATTTTTTATAAAATACCCTAACGATAGAAGTGTTAGACAAATCAGAAATCACAGTGTATGTACATTTATGTATGTATATACTCCTTTAGTCTATTTGGGTTCCTTTAATGTTCCACCTTTAGTTTATACATTTATATCATATAAGTTTTATTGTTATATAACTTTTATTTTTCATATTACTTATATGATAGCCTTATGTACAATATTTTATTAATTAACTCTTTAATTAATTTTATATTAGTATTCCAATACAACTTTTATATTGGACATATCTATTATAACCTTTATAGTGTATACTATAACCTTTATAGTATAACACATATATCTTACATATTCGTATTTTTATATAATTAATTAAACTTTAATTAGTTTATTTAATTAAACAATTTTAATTAAATTATATTAATTTCAAATTTTATCTTATATATACATATATATATACACACACTTAAGTTATCTTATACACTTTAAAATAACATAACATATATAAACATATATAATACATGCATATAAGTGTTACATTTAATTAATTTATTTTATTAATCATATTAATAAACTTTAAATTTCGAAATTAATATTCAAATAGTTTTAAACATTTTTAAATTTTCATTACCTTTTCAAACATTTTGAAAATTTATGTTACATTGCAACCTTTTATAATAAACATGTTTTATTTTAAATTTAACTTTTAAATTTAAAATCGAGTCAAAATTTTCAAACTTATTCTGAAACTTAGCCCAAGGCCCAATTTAATTGGGCATTTTCTATCATGGGCAACCTATGGGCTCACTTCACCTTTCAGGCCAGGCTGCTAACCAACTAGGACAGGGTACCTGATTACCCAATTCCAATTCTAGACATTACATTTCTAGACACTGTACTAAGTGGGCAAGCTTAATTAGTTAGTTCTAGCATGACTAATTTAGACCGCATAGTCAATTGGGCTCTGATACCACTGTTTGAACTAGGTCAGCCCTAAGTGGAATATATGGGTGAATTTCAATTTTTTTTACCCTATTGGGTCTTTATTGAGCCTATGAAGTCTAATTCATTTACAATGTTTCTAAATTTAGTTTGAATAAAATCATGTATTTTATTTAAATTTACAAATAGTAGTTAGAGATTTATTTAATTTTGGTTTTACTTACACACACATGTATGTATTTATGTATGTATGTATGTATATGTGTGTGTGTATCATATACATGTATGTGTGTGCACGTGTAACATAGCAATCTGTGTAGGGTATAGCATGCCTGTATATAGATGTTGGGATTTACATCGCAACGGACACATTAGCTCATTTGTATGTATTGTATGTTATCAAATATGTGCATGAATATACAATTATAAATTTCAAATAATTATTTGTATGTGTGTGTATGTATAAAATATATTTTATCATTAAAATAATACAGAAAGTATTTATTTATTTATATATATAGTACCATAAATAACAATAAAGATACATGCATATAGATAAATATAAACAATAATTAATTTTTTTTATAACTTACTAATTAGAAAACATATCAGATCTGAAGTTACAATGATTTTAATATTATATATACATATATTATAATGAATTAAATATTTTTGGTCGTAATAAATTATATAAAATAATAATATGACAAAAATTCAAATTTTATATTTTTAGAAAATCTGGAAACATATTTTAGGGCTTAAGAAAAATTTCTGGAATTTTCTCGGTTAAATAATATTTTTAATTAAACGATTGATAACAGGCCAAAATTAAATTAATTAAAAAAATATTAAATTTGATCGAAAAAATCTGAAACTTTTTCGAAGTCACCTGAAATGATGAATTAATTTTAAAAAATATATAATTGAATTTTAGAAACATAGATTATTTTATATGAATTTATTGAGCCAGATAATCATTAAATATTAATAATATATATAAATGATAAAATTATTTTCAGCACTTATAATTCATAATAAACATAAAATAGTGTTTGAAAAATTTAGATCAATATTATACATTAAATATGAAAACATATGTTTTAATTCAAATTGTATGTTAATATTAAATCATAAATTAATACATATATATGTATAAAAATATATAATTTTAAACTAAAATTTATTTTAATATTTAATATCAGATTATAAACCAAAATCATGAACTATATCTTCAAATTTTATATAAATATCCAATCTCCATTGTGACAACAACAATACATACAAAAATCTCACCTAACTAATGAAATAACAATAATCTAATTATATACATAAGTTTACATGACTGATGTAACAACCTGGCTTTTTGACCCTTAGAAATCGACACTGATACATCCACGGAATTCACATGCCGAATATCCAAGTGCCGGAAAGATAGCTTGTTGGGGTGAAAGAAAGAACAGAATCTCACATCGTGACGGGGTAAATATAGAATATACACAAGATCTTTAGAAAAAGAAATCATCTTATTTATACATACATAACACAATATCAGAGTATACTAACCTATTTCAGCCTAAGTAGTTATAAAAACATGTCCTTACAATTGCTGATGAATGCATACAGATATCAGGAACAACAAAACAATGGAAAATATAAGATACGTGAATATGTCTTGGAGAATCTAGCTCATCTCCTAATAGCTCCAGAGTATCCAGCAAAATCTGGAAAATATGCTCGGGCTGACCCCGAGCATTATAGAAAACAACGCTCGGGTCAGTCTGGTAAAACCAGCGTGAGAAACACAAATCACAAGGAATTTTAATTATTATAACTTGTAAAATCCTTTAAAATCAAAGGTATCTCATAAGACCACCCTGCACATGAGCACTGACGAGTTTTTACCTTAAGATAACCAAAACGTTTATGTTAGAAAATCCAGTGATATTATGATAATGTCGAAGAGTGAAAATAATAATAATCAAGTAGCTGTAATGCTTGTGAGTGTACATCACAACAATACTAGGTATATAATCAAAAACCGATAAGGCGCGTTCGCTAATTGTGTAGGATTCCATAGAGGTGCTCTCGGTACTTCAAGAAACAGTCCTCTTGCACAAGGATCAAAGATATCCTTCCGAAGCAGCATATATCTCTAGTGATGTACCAAAGGAAAAACATAACCGGTCTCTGTAACGATCTGTCCTGCACAAGGATCAAAGATATCCTTCTAAAGCAGCATATATCCCTAGTGATGTACCATAGGAAAAACATAGCTGGTCTCTGTAACGACCCGTAATTTGATCGCTTTAATTTGGGATATTTAAATTACTTTAAATATTCAAATATAGATTTTTTTTAACAAATAACCAAGTTTTGAGTAATGAATAATAATGATGAACTTATTTTGGAAAAATGTTCAAAAAATATATATACTTTGAAAAAATAGCGATAAAATGGTCGAAAATCGTTTTATCAATAAACAGCTCTATAATTATCGGACATCACGCACAGAGCTGGATACATACACTTATTTTTATAATTGAACAAGAATATGAAATAAAATTAATTATTTTATTTTTGGGAATTAAATGTATTTATGATAACATCAGTGATGCCCTTATATTTAATAATTGATTTATGATTTTAAATTGAGATGTAATGATTTAATAATTATTATAATTTTTCAAATAATTGTTTTTAAATGATAATAATTTATTTTAATTAATTATAAAGTGATGATAAATCATTTATAACCTTTTTATAAAGATATATAATCGGTTTGAAAATATAAGGAAAATTGATATCGCTTTATCGGTATAATAGCAATTTTTCTACATGATTGTTAATATTGATTTATATGATTTTATAATTCAAATAAGATCATTTTTTATTAATTAAAAATGATTAGAAACTTATTTTCAAATTTTGTTTACAAATATATGTGTATTAGCTAAGAAGTGAAAATTTGACCGGGAATCGAAATCGGTAATCGTAACAGTTTGACGTATATAAGTTGTAAAATGTTGTTCAAATAACTTGTGCACATACATGTACATGTATATAGATGTCACATGCACACATTAACATATCTAAACATGCATATATATATATATATATATACCATTTATAAATAAATAAACATATGGTAAAAAGATCAAAATATATAAGATATTTACATACTCTTTGCCTTTAAGCTAACTCAAAGTCAACCATGGACAAACCACCATCACAACACATGGAGGGGAGGTCATTTTGGCTGTGTAAGGTGATGTTAGGGTGGAGCATGTGGGTGATGTAGTAGTAAGGTAGGGGGTGTAAGAGATATTTATAGCATTTGGCTAAAAATAGCCCACCCTCTAAACACATTTTTTCATCTTCTTCATCCTATCCTATCTTCCTCAAACCAAAACCAAGTGGGGAAATTCTTTTATTAAAACCATATAAAATTCCAATGGCTACTACTTTCATGTGTATCACTTCTTCCTAATTTGAGCTTAGCCATGCCAATATCTTCATTCTTTCCAGTGCATTTTTGGGCCCAGAATTTTAGGTCCGAGAATACCTCTTGTTCTTTTGATCATATCCCCCTCAAAACAACTAGAAATTGAGTTATTATTATTTTTTAAATTCAAGAGAAAAGAATTTACAAGAACTTTCCAGTTGACAACTTCTTTAAATTTTGAGAGTAAGAGGGTCAAAAACTGAAGAGAAGATGACCTATTTTTCGGGTCTAGTTTTGAGAATTCAAGGTCGAAGCTCCACCACTTCTCTTCCATAATTTCGTCCACCCTCCGTTTCAAGCTCAAGGACAAACCTCCACCTCTTTCAAGCCTTGTCCGTGACTTCCTAAGGGTCTAAGGATCAATTACATTAGCTTTCGAGCAATCATAGCGTAGCTATAGTCCATTTTGCAAAGTTAGAAACCAATAAAGGTGAGGAACTCTGTATCTATATTTATATATATATAGTATGATGGTGTGATATGATTGCTATGGATGCTTACTTTATTTGATCATCAATTTTGGATATTGATTATAAGTTGTCTGATTGTATTAACAAGTCACGTTTAATACACGTCGGAAATCACAAAGGAAATCGCTTTCCTTTAATAAATGAAATGGTGTATATGAGATTGTTAAACCTCTTGAAAATGGTTTAAGATGGTTTATAAATGTTTTATAAATACTAAAATCCAATTTGATGAATTTTGACAAGTTATGAAAATTGAGCCAAAAGTAGGCGCGTCGCGTAACGGTAGTTTGCGATTTCACGCCGTAAAAGTTAAACAAGTATATAAAGTGGAATATAGCTCGGAATTCTCCGTGATAAGAATTTTTCGAACTCTTATAAACATAGTTTTCAAACAAAGAAAGAAAATTGAGAATTCATTTAGTAGATCTTGAAATAAGAGCAAATCAAGTTTTCAAAATAGTCGCGGTTCAAGAGTTTGGAAACCAAAGCGATAAATTCTTTATAAATGATATTTTAATTCTTTAAAAATATGGAATAAATTATATAAATCTTTTAAAATGTTTTAAAAGTGATTTGAGTTACGAACATAGATTTCTAAATAATAGAAAAGTTTTTTTTATCAAATAAGCTTTTAAAGCACTATTCGCAGCACTATTTGTAGCACTTGTTAATAACTTTTGAAATATGGATTTAAACTTAACAACTTTTACAAATCTTTTATAATTGTTTTCAAATGAATAATTAAGTGTTTTAATAATGATTTGGAGGTTTTATAATTTATTTAAAAGGTTTAAATAAATGATTTAAAGAAAAGTTGTTATGAATAAAGTAACTTAATCTTGGTTCTAAAAGCCGATGAGTAAACTGGATTTTTCTATTCATGAGATCTGAATGTGGAGTGCTTAAACTAAGGAGATGTTCAGGAGCAACCAGTGCCCTGGCTCACCTGGCCTCTTTCCTGGGCGAGGGATAGATAAGGTCGAAATGTTAGAAACGAGATAAGTATAAAAGATTTAATTTTCCAAATTTAAACAACTTGGATTGAATAGAGATAATCTTCTTATACTTGTTATTAAATTTTGAGGAGGGAACCCATACTATCCGTGTGAATTTAAAAGGTGATTTCACCGCTATTCGACAAATAGTTAATGTTGAATACGGAAATTGATGTCGGGTAAAATTAGTATAATTTATATGGATTCGCTTTACTTGAATACTAACTAATTTGGATTTACCATCTTAGATAACATGGTTTCAACCTATTAAAAAGATATGTATTGAATATAAGAATTCTTTTGTCAAGATTTAAATAAACTATTGGGAATTATTTCAATTCCTATGGATCCTTTTACTTAAAATTAATTATCTTGGGTTCACAGTAAACGATGTCTTAAATAACATAGTTTTTGACCCGTTTTAAAAGTTATGATTTGAAAATCTTTATTAGGATTCTAATAAATGATTTGGAGATATTTTCCTAAGTAAAGGATGAAATGATTTGGAATTACTCCAAATTTAAAAAGTTTTTAAAGTAACCAAAGGATTTGATAAGAGAGGTTTAATGATTCCGTATATACCGGAAAGAATGTTTTAAAGATATATATGTCTAGAAGATATTTCGATTAATCAATCAAAGAATAATTCCCTATTCACTTAACATCTTTTTTTCGATGATTGGTTCGAAGGAACCGGGGTTGGATTTGAGTGATTGTTGTTCGAAGACCACTTCGAACCAATTTACGAGTTCAAAAGTGAAGACATGTTAAAGATAATGAAGTAAAAGGCGGGGATCTTCATAATAGAAGGACTGCTTGTTGATAATTTCGGAGTAGCTCCCGAGATAAATAAATAGCAGTGATCCCTTCGTTCTAGGATCTTCGTATGCAAGGACTACTCGCTACTAATCCCAAGGGATGTGGTAGGAGAGTGCCTTCGGTTTGTCCTCTTTTTGGATAACTTGTATGGACGAATGTCTGACATTGCATTTTTAAAATGCACGTACATTGATTTTTACAAACGTACATCTGTTTGGTGGCGGAGAAGACAACTTCTCTTAGCTTAACACCCTTCTCTAAGACGTACGAAATCGGAGGTTGTATGTTTGTGGAAATCAATATTGTGTGATGGAATTGGCAATGTGGCATTTAAAGTGGAATGTGTTATGTGAAAGGTAATCATTACCTTAGGCCTCATCACCCAGTGATGGCTAAAACAGAGTATGTCGTAAGGCTACGTAGTTCGCAACCATTAATATATGATCATCACCTTTCTAGATAACCCTCTATATTTCTGGTATGTGATGTCTGCTATGAGACGTCTTGGATAGGTCGGTAATGATCGAGGTGATGACATATTCGGTTTCTATCGAGGCCATGTCTAAGTGTCAAAAAGGGATAGACCGATCTTTCCACATGCGGAGGATTGTTTGTGTATCCTCGATATATCCCTCTAGAGATGTACTATACGGAAGGTAGTCCCTTACCTTGTCATTGTATGGAATCCATTCTCCAATAAGTGTCTTCGGACTTAGTTGTAAACCTACTATGCCGTCGAATTTAACCAATGTAACAATTTCGGCTATTTTAATATGTTTATTTGAAAAATGTTTTTCAAAGAATGTCATTAAAAATAATATTCCCAGATTTTTCTTAGGAAATGTTTTGGTTATCATAAGATAAAAACCAGTTCCATGTTTATGTGCGGCATGGCCTTATGAGATACCCTTTGTTTTCAACATCTGTATTTTGAGTTTTTCACACCAGTACCATGACTGACTCGGAGTTTATTTTCCTTTTCCCTTAAACTCTAGGTGCCCTAATTTTCCTGGGTAACCAAGTAGTTCGGGTTTGACTTGGAGTAATTAGATGGAGCTTGAAGCTGAAGATTTCCTATAGATGGTTACCCATTTCCATCCCAACTACATTTGTGTTTTGTTGTTTTCAGCATTTGTGAGGACAGACATCTATAACTGTCCAGGCTGAGCTTAAGATAAACTCTAATAATTGTATTTAAAATTTCCATTGTAAAGATATATATATTGAAATAATATATGTTATTCCATTCGTGTAAGATTATGTTCCGTCTATCTTTCTTTTTTACCTTTAAAGAACCGCCTCTCTGTCGCTTAGATTTGCGGCACGTGAATACCGAGGATGTATTGTGAGAAATGCGGATTAAGGATCTTAAGGCTAGAATTAACACTAGAGGGGGGTGAATAGTATTTTAAGAAATATGTTAATCTTTTTGAGTTTATCTTAATTTGTTAACAATGTATGCACTAATCAAACACCACAGAATCAAACACAGATGCAAATATAAAGTAAAAGCAGTAAAGGAAAGAACACACCGGATTTTATACTGGTTTGGAATTACCCTACATCCAGTCCCGCACAACT
The DNA here is from genome assembly GCA_030737815.1 of Allium fistulosum. NCBI lineage: Eukaryota > Viridiplantae > Streptophyta > Magnoliopsida > Asparagales > Amaryllidaceae > Allium > Allium fistulosum. The sequence goes on from CM060903.1 coordinate 848,764,699, forward strand.
AAGTACAGATTTCCTTTCAAAACCAATTCAAAAATTACAACCCTCGGTTTCAAGGCTACGAGGTACACCCTCCAGAATAACAATCCTCTGGGTAGAGATACTTGATTTCCGGGGCAACAAGTTCACCCAATTGATTTCCAGGGCTACAATCACACCTTTTCCTTTTGATTGATTTCCAAGGATACAATCATGCCTTTTCTCGCTAATATATTACAAATAAGTCTATAACTCTTAATAGCACTAAGAACCTTGTAGAGATAGTGATGGAGAATCACACTAGAAGTAATCGAGTATGATTCGATGTTGATTTCGGCAGAGTAATGGTATGATTTTGTATTAAGAAATGTGGAAGAAGAAGAGGAATGAAAACCAGAAAAAGTGATTAAAAATTCGTTGAAACTGACCCCTATTTATAGAAAAACAACAGCCATGTCCATTCATGAAGAGTTATGGTGAATAGACACTTCTTTTGAAATTTGAATTTTGAAACCAACTGACACTATGTCGACATGGTCACCATAGGCATGTCGACATCCCAAAGCAATTTTTGATGTTTTGATTTTCTTTGAAAATAACCTCTATCTTATATTAAAATTATTTTAAACTTTATAAATATACTTAACTATAGTTAAAATACATAAGTAAATATAAAGACCAATATATACATATTATTTAACTATAATTTAAATCAAAGTATAGATAATTTAAAAGTTAAATATATTATTTGAAAAGATAGTTTAAAATCAGGAGTAATTTTGACTCTGAAAATAAAGATGTTTTTGAGGCTAAAATTATTTAAAATCAGGATAGAGAGTTTTGAATCTTTTAAAAGGAAAGTTTTGAAATCATTTTGAAAACAAGATAATTTTGTAAAATCATTTGAATTAAAATTAGTGGATACAAAACAATGTCCCACTAGATTTTCGTAGGTTCCATCCTACTTAGGGTTTCATCCCTTTAACGGGCTCGAAGTGGATTCCATTCTATGAATAAATTGGATATTAAGATGTCAGTGCCTTTCTATGAGTTTTAACAATATTCCTAACTATATAACTTATCTTGGAAACTTGATCTCTTGAAATTCTTGATACTCATGAGTCTTCTATCTCTATATCTTGAATCTCTATATTGTACAGTCTTCATTCTTGATACCTGCATGGTTAGATCCTGCATATACATATATATCTAAACTTGTAATGTTAGTATTTATATTTTATAATCTATTCTAAGGTAGTTGTCATCAAAACCAACTCCTCAGGGACTAACAATCTCCCCCTTTTTGATGATGACAACCTTTGTTTATAAAATATTCCTTCTATTCTAATAACTCCTCCTAAAACTAACGACTCCCCCTTAATCTATGCCTAACTATCCTATTTTATATTTCTCCCCCTTTGTCATCAACAAAAACCATATAATTCTATATAACTCTATATAACTCCCCCTGAAACTAAGACTACATTACTTGTGATTATAATGATAGTGTTATCATACATAATCAATACTTAACTAAAATATAATCCTAAACTATTAACTATCCTAACTAAGAATTCACAACAATACTAACATATATAAGAACACGAGTTTATTTATTACGAGTATGGTTGTATTTACATTTGCGATTGAAAGACATAAAAACACAAATAACAACGGAAAGAAAGAGAAGAAACTAATGTGTGTTTCTGATCATAGGAGATTTATGAATTGAACAGTTTGGATAGTGAAAACAGAAATTTCCACGTTGTTCAACAAGATTCCCATTTTTGTCGAAACACACTTCTCCAACGCATACTACTTGGTCATGATCCTCCTCGTGTGCTTCTTCCATTGGTTCTTCTTCGTCGCTGACCTCATGTTCTTGATTGAGTGAAGAGTCTTCATCGATCAAGATAGGGTTGGCATGGTTATCCATTAGGAATTTTTGTAAATTCCTAAGAATCTTGCCTTGCCTCTTTTGTTCTTTCGCCGTACGAAGTTGAGTCACTTGAATTTCAGTCAACATTTGAAGAGTATCCTTCATAGACTCCCCCAATTTAGTTACACGTGCGAGTGTGGAGCATTGGAATGGACCAGAAGTAGGAGAGGGGAATAAGAAAGTTGATTTTAAGTTTGATTTAGAGGAAGATGCCATTATTATATATATTTCAGAATAGAAAATGAAGAGAAAACAGAGAGAATGAATAAGTATTCGAAATAGAGAAGAATATATAACTAAATTTTTGAATTTTAGTGGGAAAATTTAAAAAAAAACGTTACATGTCGACATGTCTTCTTGGGGATGTCGACATGGTCCTCATATTTTAACTATATGATTTATTTTAATATTAATTATTAATTATACTTGTTATTTATATTTCATATTTCAGTTATAGAACAAATACCTAATTCTCTTCTTAATTTAGTAAATATAGATTCATTTAATGGTTTTGTTAAGATATCAGCGATTTGATTCTCAGAGTTTATATATTCGAGAGTAATTACTTCTTTAGTTATATTATCTCTAAGAAAATGATGTCGAATATCAATATGTTTAGTTCGAGCATGATTAGTAGGATTTTTAGATAAATTTATTGCACTAGTATTATCACAATAAATTGGCGATTTTGAGATATTTAATCCAAAATCTCTTAAGGTTTGTTGCATATATATTACTTGAGAATAAGCCAAAGCAGCGGAAATATACACTGCTTCAGTTGTTGATAAAGAAACTGTATTTTTCTTTTTACTAAACAAGGAAACCAAAGAATGTCCCAAAAAGTGACAAGTTCCACTTGTACTTTTTCGGTCTGATTTACATCCAGCATAGTCAGCATCACAGTATGATATTAAATCAAATGAATCATTTTTAGGATAAAATAAGCCATAATCAGAGGTGTGTTTAATATATCTTATGATACGTTTTACAGCTTTTAAGTGAGTTTCTTTAGGATGAGATTGATATCTTGCACAAAGACATACACTATGCATGATATCAGGTCTACTAGCAGTGATATAGAGCAATGATCTGATCATTCCTCTATACAATTTTTGATCTACATCTTTCGAGAGATCTTCTTTACTTAGATATTCATTGGTTGCCATGGGAGTAGGTTTTCCACTCGCAGTAGTCAAACCAAATTTATTAACTAGTTCTTTAGCATATTTTTCTTGACTAATAAAAATACCATTATCTAACTGTTTTATTTGTAATCCTAAAAAGAAGTTTAATTCACCCATATGACTCATCTCAAACTCTTTTGTCATTATTTCAGAAAATTCTTTATTCATTTCAAAATTAGTTGATCCAAAAATGATATCATCTACGTAAACTTGTACTGGTTGAATATCATTTTTATTTCTTTTAATAAAAAGAGTATTATCTATTTTACCAATTTCAAAATTTGATTGTAATAAATAAGATCTTAGTCTATCATACCAAGCTCTAGGAGCTTGTTTTAGACCATATAAAGCTTTCTTAAGTTTGTACACATGGTTTGGAAAATTTTCATCTTTAAAAAGTGGTGGTTGTTCAACATATACTTCTTCTTTTACAAAACCATTTAAAAAAGCACTTTTAACATCCATTTGAAATAACTTGAAATTATTATGATTTGCGAAAGCAAGTAGAATCCTAATGGCTTCTAATCTTGCTACAGGAGCAAAGGTTTCGTCACAATCTATACCTTCTTCTTGACAATAACCTTGGGCGACTAATCGTGCTTTATTTCTAACGACCTCACCTTGTTCGTTCATTTTATTTTTATAAACCCATTTAGTTCCAATTATAGTTGTATCTTCAGGTCTAGGAACAAGTTCCCAAACTTCATTTCTAGTGAATTGATTTAATTCTTCTTGCATAGCCAAAATCGATGAATCATCAGTTGATGCTTCTTTAGGATTTTTGGGTTCAATAGTTGATATAAATGCTACATTACTCATTTTACTTAGTTGATTTCTAGTTGTAACAATAGATTGCATATCTCCTATTATATTTTCAATAGGATGATCTTTTAAAAGTTTAATCCTTTTATTAGGATGATTAATTTCATTATTAATTTCGGTTGATTCCTGATTTTGAGTAATTAAATCTTCTTCATCATTTGTAATTTCAAAATCTTTTAAATTTTCATCAAATGAAACATGCATTATTTCTTCGATGGTGTTAGATTTTAAATTAAAAACTCTATAAGCTTTACTTCTATTAGAATATCCGATAAAGATTCCTTTGTCGGATTTAGGATCAAATTTATCCAAATTATCTTTTGTATTTAAAATAAAGCATTTACTTCCAAAAATTCTGAAGTATGATACCTTAGGTTTCTTTCCATGAAGAAGTTCATAAGGTGTCTTATCAGTTAAAGGTCTAATCAAAATTCTATTCAAAATATAACAGGCGGTAGCAACAGCTTCTGCCCAAAAGTGTTTCGGTAAATTACTATCTGAAAGCATAGTTCTCGCACACTCTTGTATCGTTCTATTTTTACGTTCAACTACTCCGTTTTGTTGTGGAGTTCTTGGAAATGAGAAATTGTGAGTTATTCCCTTCTTATTGCAGAATTCCTCAAACTTTTCATTTTCAAATTCACCACCGTGATCACTACGAATAGTTATAATTTTTAAAGATAATTGATTTTGAATCCTTTTTGTAAAGTTCTTAAAACATTCAAAAGTATCACTTTTATGTTTCAAAAATATTGTCCATGTAAATCTAGAATAATCATCTACAATTACAAAAACATATTTACTATAATTTATTGACTGAATTTGAGATGGGCCAAATAAATCAAGATGAAGTAACTCAAGGGGTTTTGAAGTTGAAATCATATCTTTTAATTTAAAGGAACTTTTTCTAAGCTTTCCTAATTGACATGCATCACATAAACTATCTACTTTAAAATTCATTTTAGGGAGACCTCTTACTAGATCATGTTTTGACAGTCTAGATAAGAGTTTGAAATTCAAATGTCCAAATCTCTTATGCCAAATCCAAGGGTCACTTGTATTTGCCAGAAGACATAGGTTATCATTTGAAACTTTCATACTAAGAATATAAATATTCTTTTTCCTAGTTCCTTCAAATATTATGGTTGAGTTATTATCTTTAATATGACATTTATCTTTTTCAAATTTAATTTTATATCCTTTATCACATAGTTGACTTATACTTAGCAGATTGTGTTTCAGATTCTTAACTAGCAAAACATTAGTAATAATAGAAGTTTCAGAGTTACCGACATTACCGATGCCAACCACGTATCCTTTCGAGTTGTCTCCAAAGTTAACCAGTCCTCCGTCTTTGTATATAATATTATTCAGCATATCCGGATTACCAGTCATGTGTCTAGAGCATCCACTATCAAGTATCCACTTATTCCTTTTGATCTGCACAGATTGTCCATTGTGGATTGTTTCCTTAATGCCCATAAAGCATCTTTCCTGCACATTATAAAATTTGGGTAGACAACTAGAATTTGAATAACATTCATATGCAGACTCATGGAACAATGATGATTTAAACAATTCTAAACTAGTTTTAACAGATTTTTCAAAAATAGCCATTTTAAAATTTTCAAAATTCAGATTATGAAACTTTTGAAAACAAAGCTCTGTTACCAAATGTGAGAAATGCGGATTAAGGATCTTAAGGCTAGAATTAACACTAGAGGGGGGGTGAATAGTGTTTTAAGAAATCTGTTAATCTTTTTGAGTTTATCTTAATTTGTTAACAATGTATGCACTAATCAGACACAGATATGAACACAGAATCAAACACAGATGCAAATATAAAGTAAAAGCAGTAAAGGAAAGAACACACCGGATTTTATACTGGTTCGGAGTTACCCTACATCCAGTCCCGCACAACTAAGTACGGATTTCCTTTCAAAACCAATTCAACAATTACAACCCTCGGTTTCAAGGCTACGAGGTACACCCTCCAGAATAACAATCCTCTGGGTAGAGATACTTGATTTTCGGGGCAACAAGTTCACCCAATTGATTTCCAGGGCTACAATCACACCTTTTCCTTTTGATTGATTTCCAAGGCTACAATCACACCTTTTCTCGCTAATATATTACAAAGAAGTCTATAACTCTTAATAGCACTAAGAACCTTGTAGAGATAGTGATGGAGAATCACACTAGAAGTAATCGAGTATGATTCGATGTTGATTTCGACAGAGTAATGGTATGATTTTGTATTAAGAAATGTGGAAGAAGAAGAGGAATGAAAACCAGAAAAAGTGATTAAAAATTCGTTGAAACTGACCCCTATTTATAGAAAAACAACAGCCATGTCCATTCATGAAGAGTTATGGTGAATAGACACTTCTTTTGAAATTTGAATTTTGAAACCAACTGACACTATGTCGACATGGTCACCATAGGCATGTCGACATCCCAAAGCAATTTTTGATGTTTTGATTTTCTTTGAAAATAACCTCTATCTTATATTAAAATTATTTTAAACTTTATAAATATACTTAACTATAGTTAAAATACATAAGTAAATATAAAGACCAATATATACATATTATTTAACTATAATTTAAATCAAAGTATAAATAATTTAAAAGTTAAATATATTATTTGAAAAGATAGTTTAAAATTAGGAGTAATTTTGACTCTGAAAATAAAGATGTTTTTGAGGCTAAAATTATTTAAAATCGGGATAGAGAGTTTTGAATCTTTTAAAAGGAAAGTTTTGAAATCATTTTGAAAACAAGATAATTTTGTAAAATCATTTGAATTAAAATTAGTGGATACAAAACAATGTCCCACTAGATTTTTTTTCGTAGGTTCCATCCTACTTAGGGTTCCATCCCTTTAACGGGCTCGAAGTGGATTCCATTCCACGAATAAATTGGATATTAAGATGTCAGTGCCTTTCTATGAGTTTTAACAATATTCCTAACTATATAACTTATCTTGGAAACTTGAACTCTTGAAATTCTTGATACTCATGAGTCTTCTATCTCTATATCTTGAATCTCTATACTGTACAGTCTTCATTCTTGATACTTGCATGGTTAGATCCTGTATAGACATATATATCTAAACTTGTAGTGTTAGTATTTATATTTTATAATCTATTCTAAGGTTGTTGTCATCAAAACCAACTCCTCAGGGACTAACATGTATTAGTGTCGATTTCTGAAGGTCGAAGAAATGGGTCTTTACTGTCTCACTAAGACCAAATGTATCGCTCCATGCATGCATAACAACTGTAGGTAACGTCTAGGTGGAGCCGACTACACCCTATGGGTTTGCCAACCTTACTGGCCATGCTCCTATCTATGGTTTTAGTCATTATCGCAGATGAGGCTACGTCGGGCGTTCCAGCTCACGCGTCACCATCAAAATAGATCATGGAATCCCACATGGATTCCAATACCCTAACAGTCTTGGAATCACACATGGATTCCCATATCTCAAATAGATCTTGGAATCACAAATGGATTCCCATACTCCAACGGGTCTTGGAACTGCATATGGATTCCAACATCTGAATATATCATGAAACTCCTCCATAAAACTGTATATGTTTTTTGGAGTGGTTATGGTATGAGTCATCTCTTACGAGTACACTCCCCCGCTTACCAGGCGCTCCACAAACCAGTCGTCGATTTCCGGAATGCTCAATACTGGTTCTTTAGGAAATAATCAGACAATACGTAAGAGCGAGGATCACCTCCTAACCGTTTAAGTGGACGGATCTCCTTATCATTTGTCCTAGAAGAAAAAAATGCGTTTATACATACAGTATAGCACCACTGACGGTAACTGTACCATATAATCCCCGTGTTTCTCCTAGATATTTCCAGAGTTAAAATCCTTCGTTATTAAGTAGGGAATATTTCTGTACCACCAAAATTAAGAAGGATTACATAATTAGGCCAAGATTTGATAGTCGGCTATTTAACTATCAAATAATCAAACATTCAAACAGAGATTATATTCCCCATGGAAATCGCTAAGCCTATTAAAATTTATCTTTCATAAATTAAATCTCTTTCCAAAATATTTATCAAAATATTCATATACTTATCTCACCGGTATAAGTATATTCACAAACCGTTCCTTTCAAACGTGGAAAACCATTTTCATGTACTTATAAAATGGTATAAGTATATTCTCAAAAACATTTGGAAAGATTTTCTATTTCAAAATCATATTAAAATGATCAAACCCAAATGTTATTTAAACGGGGGTATAAATAACCCAAAATACCATTCCTTTTCATAAATCTCTTTTATTTTATAAATAATTATCTCCATTATAAATTTCCCAATCTATTTATAAAATTCCTTTTGTAAATCTTTATGTTTATTTTATAAAACTCTATTTATAAATCTCCAAAATCATTTATAAAACTCCTTTTATAAATATCAAATACCATTAACCAAACTTCTATCCCATTTCCAAAATCTCTTTCCAAATTTTATAACTTTCTTAAATGAATTCTTTTCATTAAATAAAATCCTTATACAAGTCTTTCCGTTTAAAATGATACCCTTTGTAAGTAAACGGTTTATTATTTTTAAAATACCTTTTACGGAACAATTTATTATTTAAAATATTTTAAATAAAACAATTAGTTATCTTTAAACAACATTAGTAAAATAATACTTTAAACAATCACTAGATAAATAATAAACATTTAACAAGTTACAATAATATAATGATTGAACTTAATAACTAATTACTTTTAAAGTATTATGGATATAATAATAATTAAACTTTAAAACAATATTATTATTATATTAATAGATTAACTATAAAACAATATTATTATGAGAATAAGTTAACTTTTAAAACATCATTATCTAAATAATGATAAATAATAACTTTAAAATATAAAATAGTTAACATTAAATAATAATTAATTTTTAAATAATAATTAACTTTAAATTGAACTTATTATAAAATAAAAATCATTTAAGTATAAATAACTTTAATTCATATTTATAATATAACATCATAATTTAAAAAATATTTAAAATATAAATTAGTTAACTTTAAACTTTGTAAATAATAAACACTTTACTTAAATAATAATTATATAAAACATTTATAATTGTTTAAATTTGAAGTTGATTTAAACCATAGCATTTTAAATTCGAAAAGAGGCTTAATGATCACAATGGTACTTAAACAAGCTACCATATTATTCAATTTAACTTTCCAAGTTAATTACTGGCATTTACAAAATCAACATCTATGTGAACAATTAACCATCACTGCTTAACATGTTATTCATTCAAATTGGCATGTCAATCAACAATATATAATCATATGTCCAAATCTATAAGATAGCAAAACGAGGATTTATTCTGCTAATTAAATGTCAAATTAATTTAATTAGTGGAATGGTGTTTTATTCCGCTAAACATGTGTCCAAATTATTCTATTCAATTTACTTTAACACTACGATGCTTATTTGGCCATATAATAATCATCAATTAAGAGATAATAATTTAACAACGTTGTTATTTAAAATAACGTAATTAAATTCTATCCCTTTCAATATACCGTATTTTCATACACTGCCAAAGCTATCCACTAGTTACACTACTATGTTGTACTCGTCCATACGAGTACAATAACAAAAATCTGTGTGTCAAACGAATCACATATGAGTAGATTATGATGGTTTAAACATAGCAAGCATTTATAAAATTAAATTAGCAATTTAATAAAAGATTTCTCACCAAATGCTTGGGCCCAAAGCCCTCACTTCCAAATCTAACTGCATCCAAATACTACAACACTCTTCTCCCTATCCATTACTAAATCCCCAATTTCAAACCAAACTAAAGAAAACATGCACGCAGTGCATGATGCACGAAACTCTGACCATCCACTCGGCAACCCAAGGCCACCCGCATGTCCGCCTTTGCAACCTCATCCCGATGCCACCATCATCACCCCCTCTAGCCTTCCCAAGTGATTTCTGACCACCTCGCCAAAAAAACATGCCATAGAACCGAAAATCGCCTCGTTCAAGGTCCTTCGACCATGAAATGTTGCCACATCTTTGCTGTTAAAACCACACTTCAATGCTTCCTCCCTCGAGCACTGCCATGTCCACTCCGTCGTCACCGATCGTCGCCCGCCCTTCTAATTCGAACGCACAAACCAACGCAATCTAAAACCCTAAATTGAGCAATTTCCATCGACACAAACCATTAGAGCGAAATGCGCCACGGTCAACGCCTCTGCCTCGTCCTAAGGCTCCTCCTCGACACCTCCGATGCTCTCCTCAACAATCGCTTTATCGGAAAAAAAAATTAATTGGAATTTGATCAATTCCTTCTCCACAACAAACCAAGCTACTAAAAATCATGCGAACAACTCTAATAAAAATCATATCTTGAACATACGAACCCGACTACATTCTCCGTTCGTCGATTCGTGATCATCGAAAACTGACTTCTCCTCGACCACTTACTGTTTTTAGTCGATAATCACCACCACACTCAACGAAATGAACCTAGACTATTTTCAAAAAAGACTAGACTCGAATACTAACAACTTTTATGTTTATAGTATTGGCTGGATATCTACGGATTATGGAGTATTGATTTTTGAATGAGTGGAGTTTGAGTTTTTCTTTGTTTTTAGGAAGTTTCAAAATGGAAGAGAGGATGCTTGCTTGTGTATATATATATATATAACCCATAAGTGATAATTTATACACCAAGAGCCACCATCAAGTCCAAATCAATGGTAATATGGGTGGACAAAGGCGGCTGGTAGGGTGGAAGGGGAACAAAAAGGTGGTTGAGTTGGAGATGGTGTGTACTGTGTGTTTATGGTTGATTTTGCATTGGAAATATTGGAGTACAACGCCATACAATGTCATGTCCGCATATGAGCCACGAACGATAATAAATAAAATACGATCGCATACGGAAATGGCGTCTCAAAATAATGAATTAGCATTTGATTAGGGTTTTGAGATTAGTATTTATAATGGTAGGATAAGAGAGGAAACTCTATAAGTTTCTCACTAGATCTTAGCCACACATCTCTGATCCCTACTATGTTGTAGCTGCCTCTAGCCCTAGCCAAACCAGTCACATTTTTCTCTAACCATCATGGGTTGTGAGCCCATTTAACCCAATTTAAATATATACAATTATATTTAACTTATTTTGTTATCGATGTCTCATATCGATTAATATATTCATAACTACTATGAATATATGTTACAATTTTATTTCTTAAATCATATTCAAATTTCATAATAAATATTTCATAAATATTAATTAATTTATAACAATTATAAACTAATTAAATCGTTTGGTCTAAAAAGAATTCATCATTTCGGTTGTGTGACTCTTCGGTGTAAATTTGGTCAGCGATTAACATCGAACTATTTGAATTTTAACATTCACACATCACTTAGCAAGTGGTGTGACGTTATGGCCAAATTTATTGCTGACTCTACTTCAGTAAAATCAAATTTCACTTCATTAAGCATTACTCGGTCGTGACAATTATTTACACTAATTCTCTTCATCAAAACTATATCGCTTTGGACTTATGAAATTTTGTAACGATCAAAATTCCAATATCGTCCACATTCAACTCTATAGTTCGAACACGAAGTCCTTGGTTCAATAATAACAATTATTATTAACCGAAATGCTCTGGCTAGAGACTTTGTGTTGATTTTGAGTTGACTTGATCTGACCGTGATATTAACCTTATATAACTAAGGAGACGAACCCTCTCTTGAATAGTGCTTCACTTCCAATACTTCCACTCAACCCAACTAGTTACCCGATGGAACGCCATATCATGATTTGACTATAATCAAAGTGTAGCTTTCATATTGAAGATCTATAGTACTCTCAAGTCGAGAGAATTGTGTAAATTAGTTACATCAATATTTTCTGTTTGACTTTAGTTATATTGACCAACAGAAAACTATTGACTGAGTCGTTCCATGGTTACCCAATAACTATCAGTGTGTAACCCCTAGGTGCCACCAACAGTCATGAGTAATACACTGCCCAATATTTAGAGAGCATTACGTACTCTAGACTCAACGGATACATCGATATCTAGTTTCGATGCATCTTGACTATGAACATTTAAAATGGTATATTTGTTTTCATTATGGTAAATTACTCACGGTTACAACACTTTGTAACTACTATCACAAAATGTACTGTTTATGGATTTTCTATTAAATATACTTTTAATTAAATTAATTAATTAATATAACCATAATTATATCAAGTATATAATATAAAGAATACATCTTTATTTTCGAACAAGATTGGTCAACGAGTTAGATATATGTAACAAATTACATAATTGCCCCTACGGCATACCCCTAACTCTATCATTTAATACATAAAGCAAATATCAAATCTAAATTAAGATCACTAAATGGAAGATTAGAGTATTCTTGAGTATATATGAAATACTAGAGAATCATTTATAGAAACAACGAACTCCTTATGAAGGAGCACTCGAACTCGAACTTCACAAGTAATATCAAATATAATATGTAAATATTAAATTCATGTTCAAACCTTAGTTAAGAAGCTTTAAGTTGGAAATGTTCCAAATGAAAGGTTATGGCTAATCCAACCGAACGGTTAAGTAAATCGCATTGAATAGCGACACAGTAAAAGCAATGTATAAATGTAAATGCAAAATTTATAACCGAGCTAGGGGTGGTTCCAAGTATTAAGAATACTATGTCACATGATAACGATGTCAGGATAAAAGCTTGCTAGAAGTTGAGAAACGTACTCCGAATAGTTTCACGTGATAAAGAAAGTTTAATAGCATCGAAGAGAATTGATTGACAGAGTAGATAATTAAAACAACATAGAAGATCCTTTTGTGAAGAGACTAACTCGATCAGCCTCATCGAAGGGATAAAATTGAGATTCCATAATTGGCCCTAAATGTAAGTGGGAGACTGATAGAGTTAGGGATATGCCCTAGGGGTAATTCTGTAACTTGCTGTAAATTATTAACTCTGTATAAAATCTCTTTCGAAATAAAATGTGACTTTTCTTTCTATTATATACTTGTCATAGTGGGCAGTGTTAATTATTTATTTAATTTAAGTATATTTAATAGAAAATCCCAAAATAATATGTTATTTGATAGTAATTACAATGTTATAATCATGAGAAATTTATCGTAATAAAAATAGCATATCGTTTTAAATATTCCTAGTCAAGATGTTTCAAGACGGGATACTGATTCATCCATTAAGACTAGAGTACATAACGGTCTCCAAATATTTGGTAGTGTCTACTCATGGATGTTATGGGCACCAAGGGACTACGTAATTATAGTTATTGGATAACTATGGAATGATTTACTCAATAGTTTTCTATTGGTTAATATAAGTAAGGTCAAACATAGAATACTAGATTGATAATATCACACGATTCTCTCGTCTTGGGAATACTAGGAGTCCATCAAACGACTATAATTGGGTCTAACTTGAAGCATTAAAAATAAAATACTATTCAATAGAGAATTCGTCTCCTCGGTTATATGAGGGTAGTATCACAGTCAATTGTAGCCAAGTCAAAGTCTCTGGCCAAAGCAGTTCGGTTAATAATAGTTGTTATTATTCAACCAATGATTTTGTGTTTTGGATTATACAAGTTTATTGTGGACAATGTTGAAATTTTGACCAAAATTAAATTTCTTAAGTCATAATGTGATATAGTTTTAACGAAGAGGATTGGTATAAATAATCGTCACTGCTGGGGTTCACTTAAAATAGTTAAATTAGATTTTACCAAAATTGTATAAGTGATAAATTTGGCCAAACTATCACATCGCTAGCTAAGATGACGTGTGAAGGGTGATATTAGAATTTTTTTGATTTTAATCGCTTACTGAATTTACATATATGAGTCGCACAATTGCAATGTTGAATACTATGAAATACCACACGATTTTATTAAATTATAATTATTATAAATTTACAGAAACTAAAACACTATTCAATAGAGAATTCGTCTTCTTGGTTATATTAAGTTAGTATCACAATCACTTGTAGTCAACTCAAAGTCAAAGTCTCTGGCCAAAGCAGTTCGGTTAATAATTATTATTATTATTGAACCAATGATTTTGTATTTGGGTTATACAAGTTTATTATGGACGATATTGAAATTTTGACCAAAATTAAATTTCATAAGTCATAATGTGATATAGTTTTAACGAAGAGAATTGGTGTAAATAATCATCAATGTTGGGGACCGCTTAAGATAGTGAAATTGGATTTTACAAAATCATATAAGCGATAAATTTGGTCAAACTGTCACACCTCTAGCTAAGATGACGTGTGAACGGTAATATTAGAATTGTTTGATATTAATCGCTTATTGAATTTACATATATGAGCCACACAACCACAATGTTGAATACTATGAAATACCACACGGTTTTATTAAATTATAGTTAAATTAATTAATATTTATGACATATTACTTATAAGATTTTATCTGATCGATTTTAAACCAGTACAATGCATATGTAAAAGTTATATATGTATGTATGTATTGATATACGATATCAATTAACTTTAAATTGGATTTAAAAAGTGTAAATATTGATTGGATTTGGAAATGATTTTGGGTCCATTAGCCCATTTCTTCGATCGGCCATGCTTTGGGAAAGGGGGTGTGATATTTATTTGAAATATGGATTTTGAAATGATAAGGAAAAGAGGTAAAAGGAAGATCTAGATCTCATTTTCTCTTCTTTCTTTTCCTATTTAAACTCACCATCCCCCTTCATATTTTTTTACTTCTTGGTCTTCTCTTCCTCCTAGTTCTAGCCACAAGCACATAGCCTCCCACCTCTTCATTTCCAGTCCAAAATTTAAGTCAAATAAAATACAATACAAAGGTGTAGTGATCTCTTCAATTAGTTGTGTTTTTGGAAGAGAACGAATTCGATTCAAGGAATTTTCTGATTCAACATTCAAGGTGCAATATCAAGATCACAATATAGGTAATATCATATTTACTTATTTATATGTTCATTTATGTCATTATATATGTATAGCTTAGAACTATATATATCAAGAATTTATATATTTATTTGCTATCAAATTTGCATGTATACATATTCATACAAAAAAATTACACATGTGTGTTTTGTTTTTGGCCATTTAATGATAAATAAATAAATAAAATTCAAAAGAAAAATTAATTTTTAAATAATTTTTAAATTGAATTGTGAATTTTAAATTGTTGTTACATACATACTTTATAAGTTTATTTATTAAATTTTATACATATATGGTTTTGTATGTGTATGTATGTTTATAATATATTTTTTATATATTATTATATATAATAAAATCGAAATTAAAACATACACATACACACTCACACATATATATAGTTATTCAAAATATAATGCATTAATATATAGAGAGATATATTTTATAAAAATAAACTATGCTCGGAATTTGTAGTTAAAAAAATTAATTTAAAATATGTACGGATTTTTAAAATAACAAAAAAAAAATCTGCACAGATTATAAAAAAACTTGGTTTTGCAAAAAGTATTTTGGTCAAAAAGATTAAAAAAATCATTTTTTTATATTTAAAAAATAGTATTTTATAAATTTTAAAATTTTACATATATATGGTTTTATATATTTTCAAATAAAAAAAATTAAATATGTGTGTGCGCACGTACACACACACACATATGTATATATGTATATATAATATTGTATATGGTAATGTTTAATTTGAATTTGAATTTTAAAATGAGATATTATTTTGGATCCATTCTTTTTAAAATTTGAATTTATCCTAAGCTATTTCAAATATTAAATTTGAATTATTCAAATTGGTTGGTATATATTTAAAATTAAATTTATACGTATTTTTTTGTATATGTACATATATTTGTGTGCGTGTATATAAGTATGCACTATATTAAATTAATATTAAAAATAATAATAGACAGCAAATACTTTAATAAAGAAGCTAGTGTGTCTGTTGCATCGTAAATCTCAGCACTTATATACAGGCACATTAAATCATGTGCACATTTATATGTTGCACATGCACATACACGTTTATGCGTATTTGATATACGTATACACTTTATACATTACATATATACACAAGTGAAACCTTTATATAAATTAATTAAATAAAATAATGATTTTATTTAAAATTATTTAGATATAGACTTTATAGGACCAATAAGATCTAAAAATGAAAAAAAAAAATTGAAATTCGTCAATTTAACCCGTTGTGTGCTTATTAAGTTCCAACAGTAAGAACACCAAACAATTCAAATTTGTTGTCAATTATATGTTACGTGTACCTATTTCACTGCTTATTAAAAAAGATGCAAGTAAGACATCATTTTTATTTGAAAATATGAAACAAAAATGATTGGAACTAACTTAGAAGTTATCTTACTACAAATTGCGTGTGTTTAACACATTTAAGAGAAAATAGTGTGCATAATATTTAGTCATATTTTTGCATTGGAATCATGTGTAGTTGGACTGAATTTTTATTTCTAAGTTGCAACATCTATTTTTCTGTTAGTTTGAACTTTCATTTATATTATTAATTAATAAATAATGAATTTGTAAAGGAAGTTTAATTGTTAGATCCTGTTTATAAGTGATATTAAGATTTGGTAATATTTATAGGACGTTTTGAATTTGTAAAGGATTGTTAGATCCTATTTTTAGGTGATATTAAGATTTGATGATATTTGTAGAATGACGTATTGAATTTGTAAAAGAAATTTAATTGTTACATCCTATTTTTAGGTGCTATTAAGATTTGGTAATATCTGTAGAGTGGCGTTTTTTGTATTTCATACTAACACCAAAAAAGCATAACACCAAAGATGTTACGACTATTATTAAAAATAAAGGTGTCTACATTATTTAATAAAGAAAACTTGAACAGACCAAATCCAGATGTTGACCTTTATCTACTATATTATCTGTTATATTAAATAATAGTAAAGCGGAAGAATTTCCTGCTCTCTTAATAATTCTAGGAACTTTCAACTCTCTCGTTACTTCTCTCTGAATACTTTATTTTCAAATCACTGTAATTTATTGTTATTATAACTATTACAATGTTTCTACCAATTCTCTTCTATCGTTTTATTTTACATTTAAATACCAAAATTTAACACCCGCCGTTCGTAGCTCGGTTGGTTTGGGAGCTGGGAGATGGGAACCAAAGGACTGTGTCCGGGCAGGTTCGAATCCCAGCGTCAAACCATCAGTGGGAGTTTCAACGTTAAGCATCCGTGTGCGACGACTAAATAAAAGTGGGGTAGACACATGGCGTGGGGTTTACTTAAGTGAGTATCAATGAATACCAAGATCTTAAGGTTCCCCATGATATCCAAAAAAAATACCAAAATTTAACAATTTTTACAATTTTTTACATATTTCTTCTTAGTTTTCTTCTATTATTCTACATTTAAATCCACATATTAAAATTAATTAAGCGATCTTAAATGTAATCCTTTTAAAGAATACAATCAACAAATATTCATTTATTGATCTAATAAATTCTATAAAAAAATTACAATTTAATGTTTGTACCACATTCATACTGACACAAATGGTAACATTAATGTTTCATTATAGTCCATATAGTGTAAAATTTCCACAATTATAAACAAATTATTAATCTACTAGTTTTTTCTCCAATCGTTTTATATTTAAATACCAACATTTACAATTATTTACAGATTTCTCATATGTTTCTTATATCGTTTCACATTCAAGTCCATATATTTGAATTTATTAAGTGATTTTAAGTTTAAATTTTTTAAGTAAATTCAATTGACAAATAGTTATTAACTGATCTAATAAATCATGAAAAATGTTAATTCAATGGTATAATGAAGTAACAAAGTCAGTTGGTAGTGGGTAAAATATGTGGATTTAAAAAATCCATATTTGAATATTTATTCGACCTCTGAAGTCTAAATGAGTTTATTGGACCTGATCTAATTACTTTAAATAAAATCCAATATTATTTAATTTTCTGATTAGTCAATCAATGAATTCAATTATTTCGTATTTTGTATATTATATAAGTATATCACAATATACTCATGTGTATATACAGTGCATGTGTAACATATAATATAGTGTGCATAGATGTTGGGATTTACATTTACAACGGACACATTCGTCATTCGTATACGCATCCGTTGGGTTAAAACTATTATTTAATATATGCATGCATTTAATTATATATGTCAAGATGCAAAATTATAAGCACATATTGGTTTTAAATAAAAGGAGATCAAGAGACAAACTCTCTTTAATTTACTCCATTTATTACCATTTACTAGATTCAGAACTAGTAATTTAAATGCCTCTTTGACTATTTAAAATGAATTAGTTTATCTATATGTATATACAAAGATTTATCAAAAAAAGTTTTATTTGATAAAGTCAAAACTTTAGATTTGAAATTCAATATCAATAAAAATCTAACTATGATTTGGTAAATAATTTACAAGACAAACTTTCTTAATTCACTACTTCGTTCATTACTGTTTATTAGGTCCAAATCTAAAATTCAAATGTTTGTAGTTACAACTTTATATATATATACATTTGGTAAAATAACATTTGAATCATAACTACCATTTATTAGGCTATTTGAAATCTTTAATTGTATAGGTTAAGTTTTAATTCAACCATGGATATATAATCAAAGCGTTTTGTAAAATAACATATTGAATATTAGATTTGAAATTCAAATTAAAACAAGCATTTTGAGATATCGAACTATATTTTAATAACTTCTAAAATAAAATAAAATTAAATAAATAAGCACACATGTGTGCGTGTATGATGGCTAATAACAAAATAATTTTTTTTAATCAAAGGTCTATAATTCAATATTGTTTAATAAATAAATAAAACATCAATTTAACAATAGATAATTTGGTGAGACAGCATATTGGAATATATGAAATCTATCTACAAATTATCCAAAAAATGATATATGTGAATTAAAATGTAAACAGGAGATATACCTTTAAGATGTTTCCTTTGATCACACCTTTGAATGGTATATTGTGACGACCGCCCATGACCCCTGCACCGAATCTAGAGATAGAGCGCTGTAAAGTGTGCCAGGCGACCATGGACGATTGTCAAGGTAAGATTTAAAACAACAGAATCTATCGTATTACTCACAGCGCATGGACAAAATACAATAGAACATATGTATAGTGAAGCTTTACAGAACAAAATGACATCATATAAAACTCCATAATAGTTGAAAACAAGCATCCACATAGTCAATACATCCAACCTCACTACATATCTCTCAGAGAATACAAAACAGCGGAATATCCAGTACATATAAGAAGAAAATATGCAACCCTCTAGCTCGTCTTCGATATCAGCATTGTGAGAAGAGAACAGCACCTGTCACCTGCTACCTAGTCTGCCCGTCCCAAAATGGACGAACAGCCCAAGGCAATAAGAATTAAAACATAAAGCCTTGAGTCAGACAACAGTCTTAGTGAGCAGTAAATTAACTAACAACATACCAAAAGAGCATAAAGGAAAAGGAATAGGAATACAACCCTCCCACTCCAACCTCATTCTACAGTGATAGCCCCCAGACACACACTAAGCAGAAGCAAACATAGCAGAGCATACAATTTAAAGTAAAGCTACTATCACTCGAGTCAAGGGCGATGTTTTCCAAGTACCAAGGCCTAAATCAGATAAGCACCCAGAAAATACCGCTCTTGAGTCCGAATGACGATACAACCAAACATCCATGACTCTGGCTATCACTGTTATCATTGCTTCGATATCACCGTTAATTGAATGACCGGCACATTCTTTCAGCCGTCCGTCAAGGGCTAATGAAAACCCCGGTTCTAGACATAACTCCCGCACGTCGTCGCAGCCCGTGCCTAGGACTATCGAATCTGCCCAGAGTACTCGACCATCAACAGTTGGCCGTTGGGACTATCGAATCTGCCCAAACGTACTCTTGCTTAGAGCATGCTAGAACCTTCAGCAACGATGCTATCCAAGCCTCCTAGTCATCCTCCTCGACGACTATTCTCATATCCATTCATTATCCTCAACTCGAATCATATCACCGAGTTATCAACATGCTTGGAATGATCCCGTCTGGATTAGACCAAGTCTTCATCACATGATTGCCTCGCTTCATTACATCCTCGCAAAGCCTCATCTCATCATCACATCATCAAATCTATGCATAAGAGCTTCATCATCTCGCTACATATGCCACGAGCAGCTTTCCCAATTCAAGAGCCTTTCCCTTAGCTTTTGAATCGTCTTCGGTCTAAATCTAATCATCAATCATCTAGTTCATAACAATCAATCAAATCAAACATCAATCCAAACAATCAAGCATTCAAATATGATCTAAGTAGACAATTATAACAATAATGGCATTTTCGTAATTAAAGAGTTGAAAGTCCAATAAGCATGAAAACATGGATTATATCTCTACAAACTTGATGAACGAACTTGCATAGGTTAACATATGATAAAATGGATGTAACATCATCATGAACAATGGATCTACATGGATCTACACTTTGGATGAAGAAAATGCATGGAAATCTCTATTTTAACACCAAATCGAGCCAACAATCCGATATACTCCTTTGGATCCGTGTGAGAGATAATCACCACTCACCAAATCACCTAAACAAACCCAAATCAACACGCTTCAGATCTGGACAGCGAAGGATCAAGCTTGATCTATCACGAATCCGCTTCAAACGAAGAAATCTCTCTTGAAAAGATGAAGATCTTCAACTTTAGCTCTTGAATCTTCAATCTTGATCTTTGATTTGGATGGAAGGAAGCACTAGATTAGAGTGGAGAAAAGAAGTGAAGAAGTGTAGAAGTCGAGCTCTCAAAATGGCAGCACTTCGTCGCTTCAAAATCCGGATCCCAAAAATGAAGAGAAGCTCTCCTATTTATAGCTGAAATCCCTATCTCGTCTGCCTCCATGAGTCGTTTACGACTCACGACTCAAAGCCCTACGACTCAATGACTTAACACACTTCAGCCTATGACTCACAATAAATCGGCTATCTCCTAAGTCGTCTCCGACTTATAGTATGCGCCTACGACTCACCAGACCCCATGTCTACAACTTAAATGCGCACGCCTCACTTGGTTAGACGACTCAACTACTAACTCGTATACGACTCATCACAATGGCTACGACTCATCCACTTGCGCGAGTTATCACCTACGCGCGACTCAACAGCTTACGACTCATCCCTTAACTCGTCCACGACTTAACTGTTAGACGAGATAACCCATTCTACGACTTATCAAACAACAGGGATACGACTCATCAGATAACTGGGTACGACTCATCAGATAACTCAGTCACGACTCATCAGATAACTCGGTCACGACTCATCAGATAACTCGGTCACGACTCATCAGATAACTCGGTCACGACTCATCAGATAACCTGGGTACGACTCATCAGATAACTCAGTCACGACTCATCAGATAACTCGGTCACGACTCATCAGATAACCTGGGTACGACTCATCAGATAACTCAGTCACGACTCAAGACTTAGCCATTTTCGCCTAAAATCTGAAATGGCTCAAAAACTCTAAAATTCCAAATTCTATCGAACTTGTCGATCCGTTAAAAATACGGGTCGTTACATTCTCTCCCCCTTAGGAATTTCGCCCCCGAAATTCCATACAAACAAAGCAATCGAAGACTATTCTGTACGCCTACCAACCATAACAATCATCAAACCATGCATCCAATTCTAGCTTAGCGTACAGAATTCTAAGACTTAGAACAAGTTACAATGTTGTTAGATGATACGACACCTTAGGGCCATACCTCGAAGAGTTCAGGATGAGCTGCCTTCATCCTCTCTTCCACCTCCCACGTACAGTCGTTATCATCGTCACTCCATTGTATCTTGAGCAATTTAACTACCTTCCTCCTAAGCTGTTTCGTGTCGGTTTCAACAACACGAAGCGGCTTACGAGGTCTTCTATCGACTGGATCAACTTCGAAGTCTTCACAGCTATCAGCAAAAACCACTGTATTCGAGTCGTGCACATACTTCCGTAGATATGATACATGAAAAACATTGTGCACACCCGACATCTTCTCAGGTAACTCCAACCTATAGGCGAGCTTTCCAATTCGCTCGATGATCGGGAATGGTCCAACAAATCTCGGAGTCAATTTTCCTTTCTTCCCGAATCGAATAACATTCTTTAGTGGAGAAATCTTCACAAAAACCATATTTCCTACGTCGAATTCCAAATCCTTACGACGCTTATCGGCATAACTCTTCTGACGGTCTTGGGCTGCCTTCATTCGTTGCCGAATGATCTCTATACAATCTGAAGTCTGCCGGATCATCTCTGGCCCAAGCATCAGCTTTTCTCCAGTTTCCAACCAACATGTTGGAGAGTTACACGGTCTTCCATACAATGCCTCATACGGTGCCATACCAATGCTTGACTGGTAACTGTTGTTGTACGCAAACTCCACCAAATGAAGGTGATCTTCCCATGATCCTCCGAAGTCCAAAACACATGCTCTTAGAAGATCTTCCAAAACTCGGTTGACTCTCTCGGTCTGACCATCTGTTTGGGGATGATAAGCTGTACTCAAACACAACTCGGTTCCCAAGACTTCCTGGAAGCTCTTCCAAAATCCACTAGTGAACAATGGGTCTCGATCGCTCACTATACTCTTCGGAATACCATGGAATCGAACTATCCACTTAACATACAGCTCAGCCAACTTTGATGCAGTCCTAGTCGATCGAACAGGAATGAATCGTGCACTCTTAGTCAGACGATCCATAATGACCCAAATCCCTTCATTTCCCGTTCTGGTTCTAGGCAATCCATCGATAAAATCCATCGACACTTGTTCCCACTTCCATGTAGGAACTTCTAATGGCTGAAGCAATCCACTTGGCTTCTTCTGTTCGGCTTTTACCAACTGGCAGTTCATACATTTGGAAATAAAATTTCCAACATCCTTCTTCATACCTTCCCAGTAGTAGGTTCTCTTCATATCCCGATACATCTTATTTCCACCTGGATGAATTGTCAGCTTCGAGTGATGACTTTCCTTTAGAACTTCACTCCTCAATTCATCTATATCGGGAACAACTAGTCGTCCTTGCTTCCGAAGCCAACCCTCTCGATCGACCTCGAATCCTTTATCCTTTTCTGGATCCAATCCAGATTCCAATTCATGGATAATCTTGACAAGCTTATCATCTCGCTTTTGGCTCTCACCAATCCTTTCCACAAGAGTGGGTCTTATTGATAAGTTTGCCAACATCTCAGGTTCCAATTCGCATCTAGGCCTGAAGTCAAATCCAGCTAAATACTCGAGATTCTTCCATTCAGAAAACATGGCTCCCAATCCTGTATGTCTTCGACTTAACGCATCTGCCACTGCGTTACCTTTTCCCGGAGTATAAGCTATACCAAAATCATATGATGCTAAAAACTCTAGCCAACGTTGCTGCCGAAGATTCAAATCCTTTTGGGAGAAAAGATACTTCAACGACTTGTGATCCGTAAACAACTCGAATCGAACTCCCAACAGATAATGTCTCCACATCTTCAGAGCAAATACAATCGCCGCCAATTCCAAATCATGAGTTGGGTAATTCCTTTCATGCGGCTTCAATTGTCGACTGGCATACGCAACAACTTTATCCCTCTGCATCAGCACTGCTCCAAGTCCAGTACCACATGCGTCGGTGTAAACCACCATCTCATCATTCCCACTTGGAATAGTCAAAACAGGAGCACTCATCAATCTCTCTTTGAGGATTCCGAAAGCTTGCTCACACTTAGCATCCCAACTGAACACTTGGTTCTTCTTCGTCAATCCTGTTAACGGTGCAGCTATCTTGGAGAAGTCTTTGATAAACCGTCGATAATATCCTGCTAATCCAAGAAAACTTCTCATATCAGATGCATTCTTAGGTCTAACCCAATCCTGGATTGCTGCCACCTTAGCGGGATCAACCGCTATTCCACTTCCAGAAATCACATGGCCTAAGAACCTCACTTCACTCTTCCAGAAGTGACACTTCGAAAACTTAGCCTTCAGCTGATGTTTCCGCAAGATTTCCAAAACCATACGCAAGTGCGTCTTGTGCTCCTCTTCCGTTCTGGAATAAATCAGAATATCATCCACGAACACAAGTACGAACTTGTTCAACTGATCTCTGAACACTCTATTCATAAGATCCACAAAATATGCTGGCGCGTTAGTCAATCCAAACGGCATTACCAGCCACTCAAAGAAACCGAATGGTGTCCTAAAAGCAGTCTTCGGCACACTATCCTTAGCTACCCTCAACTGGTGAAATCCCGTTGCCAAATCCATCTGAGAAAACACCTTAGCTTCGTGAAGCTGATCAAACAAGTCATCTATCCTCGGCAATGGATACTTGTTCTTCTTAGTCACCTTATTCAGCTCACGATAATCCACACACAATCTCAACGACCCATCTGCCTTGGTTGCAAACACAACTGGTGCACCCCACTCGGACACACTACGCCGAATGAATCCTTTCTGTAAAAGGTCATCAACTTGCACCCTCAACTCCTGCTGTTCCCTAGGCGCCATCCGCCTAAGAGGCATCACAACAGGTCTGGCTCCTTCAACTAGATCTATTCGAAACTCGATCTCTCTATGCGGCGGCAACCCTTTGACTTCGTCAAAGACATCCTCGAATCCATTTGCGATTGGCACTAAAGACAGTCCATCCCGTGGAACAACTAGCGAATACATGAAGCTCATGAAGACGCCTTCCTCATGCTTACATCGTATCACAATCTTTCGCCCCTCCACATTCTCGACTGTCACCTCCAGCCTCTCACAATCAACCTTAGCCGCATACTTCCTAAGCCAGTCCATACCCAAAATAATTCCGAACCCCGCAAAGTTCAGAACAAAGCAATCACAAACAAAAGAGCAACCATGACTCGACACAACTAGACCACGGCATAACATACACAAACAAGACGAACCCCCAACCGGATTAGTCACAACCAATGGCCTATCAACAATATCCGGTGCCAAACCTAACCGGCCTACGAGTTCACTACAAACAAATGAATGCGACGCTCCAGTATCAAACAGAACTCTAACTGGAACACCACATAGGAAAAGAGTACCTTGAACAACCACACTCTTTCCCTTCTCTTCAGCAGTAGGAGCTTTCGAAGACGACGGAACAGCTCCTAAAGCATAGGCTTGCACAATTTGCCTGTCCTTCCTTGGTTCTGGACAATTCTTCCTGAAATGTCCCGGCTTGTCACAGTTGTGACACTTCATCGGTGCCTTCGGATTCTTACAATCCTTAGAGAAATGGCCCTTCTGCTGACAATTGTAGCAA
This sequence comes from Allium fistulosum, assembly GCA_030737815.1. Lineage (NCBI taxonomy): Eukaryota > Viridiplantae > Streptophyta > Magnoliopsida > Asparagales > Amaryllidaceae > Allium > Allium fistulosum. Next base: position 848,790,123 of record CM060903.1, read on the forward strand.
GTCACCTCGCCTTTCGGCTTCTTCTGGCCATCCTTACCCTTCTGTTGCTGCTGCTTCCTCTTTTGGTTTCCACCCTGCTGTGGTTTAGATTCTCCCTTGGTAACAGCAACAACAGGTCCTTCCTTAGGAAACAGACTCTCATGCCTAAGAGCTTTCTCCACAAGCTTCTCAAATGAATCGTCCAAATGATCCACCAACTGTCTCCCAAGATAACTATCCAAGCCGGTCACAAACTTCTCATTCTTCTGGTAAGCAGACTCAATATATGACCGGGCATATTTGGACAAAGCTTCAAACTCAGAAACATACTCAAGAACAGATCTTCCACCCTGCTTGAGCTCCACAAACCTCTTGAACAGAACAGACTTCTGAGCTGTAGAAATGAACTTAGCTTCAAATCTAACTTGGAATTGCTCCCACGTAATCTCTTCCTCCGCAGTATCGATGGTAATAGAGTTCCACCAATCAGAGGCTCTCCCTTGAAGCTGCCTTGATGCCAACTTCCTCTTAGTTGCATCATCAATTCCCAAATCACCAAAGATCCTTCTACAAGCATTTATCCATCTATGGACTTCGATAGTTGATTCTGTTCCCAAGAAAACCTTCCCTCCAAGAGCAGTATAATCCTTGCACAGCTTAGCAAAATCCACTGGTTTCGGAGTTTGGACTTGAACTCCAACATCAACTGCTGCCCCCGGAACTGGTATCCTTCTCATGATCGAAGTCATCATAGCTTCAAACATGGCTGCATAATCAGCAGTCTCTTCAGTAGCACGGCCTTCCCTAGCAACTGGTCTCCCTCTTCGACTCATTCTCAATATCTATAAAAAGGAATGATTAGAACATCTAGAGAAACAACTGCATAAAGGACTCAAACTCTACTAAGCTACTATATTATATATAGTAATCATCCATCAAAATACAATTACGTCTCATACGTAGTTACGACGGCGAGCGTTGGGTAAAATCGATTAACCAATGCTCTGATACCAAATGTGACGACCGCCCATGACCCCTGCACTGAATCTAGAGATAGAGCGCGGTAAAGTGTGCCAGGCGACCATGGACGATTGTCAAGGTAAGATTTAAAACAACAGAATCTATCGTATTACTCACAGCGCATGGACAAAATACAATAGAACATATGTATAGTGAAGCTTTACAGAACAAAATGACATCATATAAAACTCCATAATAGTTGAATACAAGCATCCACATAGTCAATACATCCAACCTCACTACATATCTCTCAGAGAATACAAAACAGCGGAATATCCAGTACATATAAGAAGAAAATATGCAACCCTCTAGCTCGTCTTCGATATCAGCATCGTGAGAAGAGAACAGCACCTGTCACCTGCTACCTAGTCTGCCCATCCCAAAATGGACGAACAGCCCAAGGCAATAAGAATTAAAACATAAAGCCTTGAGTCAGACAACAGTCTTAGTGAGCAGTAAATTAACTAACAACATACCAAAAGAGCATAAAGGAAAAGGAATAGGAATACAACCCTCCCACTCCAACCTCATTCTACAGTGATAGCCCCCAGACACACACTAAGCAGAAGCAAACATAGCAGAGCATACAATTTAAAGTAAAGCTACTATCACTCGAGTCAAGGGCGATGTTTTCCAAGTACCAAGGCCTAAATCAGATAAGCACCCAGAAAATACCGCTCTTGAGTCCGAATGACGATACAACCAAACATCCATGACTCTGGCTATCACTGTTATCATTGCTTCGATATCACCGTTAATTGAATGATCGACACATTCTTTCAGCCGTCCGTCAAGGGCTAATGAAAACCTCGGTTCTAGACATAACTCCCGCACGTCGTCGCAGCCCGTGCCTAAGACTATCGAATCTGCCCAGAGTACTCGACCATCAACAGTTGGCCATTGGGACTATCGAATCTTCCCAAACGTACTCTTGCTTAGAGCATGCTAGAACCTTCAACAACGATGCTATCCAAGCCTCCTAGTCATCCTCCTCGACGACTATTCTCATATCCATTCATTATCCTCAACTCGAATCATATCACCGAGTTATCAACATGCTTGGAATGATCCCGTCTGGATTAGACCAAGTCTTCATCACATGATTGCCTCGCTTCATTACATCCTCGCAAAGCCTCATCTCATCATCACATCATCAAATCTATGCATAAGAGCTTCATCATCCCGCTACATATGCCACGAGCAGCTTTCCCAATTCAAGAGCCTTTCCCTTAGCTTTTGAATCGTCTTCGGTCTAAATCTAATCATCAATCATCTAGTTCATAACAATCAATCAAATCAAACATCAATCCAAACAATCAAGCATTCAAATATGATCTAAGTAGACAATTATAACAATAATGGCATTTTCGTAATTAAAGAGTTGAAAGTCCAATAAGCATGAAAACATGGATTATATCTCTACAAACTTGATGAACGAACTTGCATAGGTTAACATATGATAAAATGGATGTAACATCATCATGAACAATGGATCTACATGGATCTACACTTTGGATGAAGAAAATGCATGGAAATCTCTATTTTAACACCAAATCGAGCCAACAATCCGATATACTCCTTTGGATCCGTGTGAGAGATAATCACCACTCACCAAATCACCTAAACAAACCCAAATCAACACGCTTCAGATCTGGACAGCGAAGGATCAAGCTTGATCTATCACGAATCCGCTTCAAACGAAGAAATCTCTCTTGAAAAGATGAAGATCTTCAACTTTAGCTCTTGAATCTTCAATCTTGATCTTTGATTTGGATGGAAGGAAGCACTAGATTAGAGTGGAGAAAAGAAGTGAAGAAGTGTAGAAGTCGAGCTCTCAAAATGGCAGCACTTCGTCGCTTCAAAATCCGGATCCCAAAAATGAAGAGAAGCTCTCCTATTTATAGCTGAAATCCCTATCTCGTCTGCCTCCATGAGTCGTTTACGACTCACGACTCAAAGCCCTACGACTCAACGACTTAACACACTTCAGCCTATGACTCACAATAAATCGGCTATCTCCTAAGTCGTCTCCGACTTATAGTATGCGCCTACGACTCACCAGACCCCCTGTCTACGACTTAAATGCGCACGCCTCACTTGGTTAGACGACTCAACTACTAACTCGTATACGACTCATCACAATGGCTACGACTCATCCACTTGCGCGAGTTATCACCTACGCGCGACTCAACAGCTTACGACTCATCCCTTAACTCGTCCACGACTTAACTGTTAGACGAGATAACCCATTCTACGACTTATCAAACAACAGGGATACGACTCATCAGATAACTGGGTACGACTCATCAGATAACTCAGTCACGACTCATCAGATAACTCGGTCACGACTCATCAGATAACTCAGTCACGACTCATCAGATAACTCGGTCACGACTCATCAGATAACCTGGGTACGACTCATCAGATAACTCAGTCACGACTCATCAGATAACTCGGTCACGACTCATCAGATAACCTGGGTACGACTCATCAGATAACTCAGTCACGACTCAAGACTTAGCCATTTTCGCCTAAAATCTGAAATGGCTCAAAAACTCTAAAATTCCAAATTCTGTCGAACTTGTCGATCCGTTAAAAATACGGGTCATTACCTTTAAGATGTTTCCTTTGATCACACCTTTGAATGGTATATCATCCTAGACCCAATCTGAAAAGTCCTGCCATTTGTACCACCTTGATTTGAGATTTCTCCTTAGATTTTAAGTAGATCTGAATCTAGCTTTGCAAGAGAATGATGAACCATTTAATTTTATTTTATTTGATGTTTGCATTTGATTTGAAGTTGATAAAATTTTGAAAATGTCTCAATTGATTTTCGGCTATGGAAGGTAACGAAAAAATGAATAATAGTATTTGTTTTTATGAGAGAAAAATATATTTATTATTCCCTCTTTAAAACTTCCACTTTTAATTCTCAATCAATTTTCAATCAAATCTTCAACCATATTCATTTCTCTCTCTTTAGCATGGCAGGGCAAGCCACATCATTTCATTGGATAATTATTTCCAAAATCTTGGTAAGCAATTAACCACATTTAAAACTAGTTTAAATATACATCAATATCGTATATCGATACGTGCATATATATAACTTTTATATATTCATCCTAATAATTACCAACAACACCAAGATATCAAATAAATTAAATACTAATCAATATTTCTCAACTATTAATTAATTTACAATATTTATAAGTAAATTAAATCGTTTGATTTTTCGAAGAATTCACAAATACGGTTGCGTGACTTAGAAACGTGAATTCAATAAGCAATTAATATTAAACAATTTAAATATTAATGTTCAAACGTCACCTTAGCTAGTGGTGTGACAATTTGTCTGAATTACTCGCTTACATAACTTTCTAGTAAAATCAAATTTTACAATTTCTTAAACGGTACCAATTAGTAATGATTATTTACACTAATTCTCTTAATAAACACTATATTACATTAGGACTTGTGAAATTTGTTCTGATCAAAATTTCAATATAGTCCACATTAAACCCGGTTTGTTCATAAACAAAGTTCTCTGTTCAATAATAATATTTATTCTTAACCATACTACTGTGGCTAAAGACTTTGACTATGAGTTGACCATAACTCATCGTGATACTAACCTCATAAAAATGAGGCGATAAATTCTCTATTGAATAGTGTATCACTTCTAATACTTCAACTCAAACCCATCTATAGTCGTTCAATACAGATCACGTCACGACTGAACTATAATCAAAATGGAGTGTCCATAATGAATTTCAACAATATTCTCAAGTCGAGAGAACTGTGTAATATCATCACTTCTAGATTTCATGTTTGACCTTAGTTATTATTGACTAACATGGAACTCTCGAATGAGTCATTTCGTGATTATCTAACTATCAATATGTAACCCCTTAGTGCCACCAACGGCTATGAGTAATTTATTTTCTAACATTTTGAAAACGTTACGTACCTTACCCTCAACGGATGTATTGATATCCTTTCTCGAAACATCTCCACTAAGAATATTTAAAATAAAATGTCATTTATATTGTTACCAATTACTCGAATACTTAATTAATTATACCACCATATATAACGGAGTATAATTATTATACTTTGTTATATATAATGATATAATTAATTAAGAAGTTATTGTTTTGGATAAATATAGTTATCATTTAAGTTAATTACTTAATTAATTATATCACTGCATAACAAAGTATAAGATAGAAATCAAATACTTCTATTATAAATAAGATCAGTCATAAAGTTAGAGATCTCTAACAAGTTACATAATTGCCCATAGAGCATACTATTAACTCTATCATACACTATATTCATATTGACAAAAATGGTAAAATTAATTTTCCATTTAAGTCCATATAATTTAAAATTTTCACAATTATATACAAAATTATCTTTAATTCTCTTATATTATTATACATTCAAGTTCATAAAACTTCTTTTTTTCTAAAATTGATGTTTTAATACAAAGAAATATATACATGGTCTTTTTTTCTTCTAAAGTTGGTATTTCATTACAAAGAAATATATGTGTGTGTGTATATCAAGGTTCGAGAACTTAGTTTTGGTCTCGGTTTCGATCGTTTAATATTTTCTTGGTTTCAGTCAATTTCGAAAATTTTGAAAGTTTCGTTTTTAGTTTCGGTTTCGGTCCCGATAGCATATTTCTATTTGATTTGTCATAGTGTACTTAAAATTATAAATGATATAATATTCACAATAGCAAGATTAAACATAAATAGTATAAGATGAATCCATCTAAGCATCAAATGAGTTAATATAACCTGAGCTAAACTAAATAATTCACGTAGCCCAGCCTATTAAGATTAAGCCCACTATTAAGTAAATCCACTATCAAATAACCCTAAACAGATCTGTCTCTCTCGACGCTCGCTACAGAAAACAAAAGCGAAAAAAGAAGCAACAATCAAGATGAACGAAGACGACGAACATGAAGTTGACTCTCGACGAATAAACGAAGGCGACTCTTGACAAACAAACGAAGGCGACTCGGGCGACTCTCGATGAATGAACGAAGGTGACTCTCGATGAACGAAGACGACTCTCGACGAACAAACGAAGGTGATTCTCGACAAACAAACGAAGGCGACTCTTTACGAACAAACTCAGGCGACTCTCGATGAACGAAGGCAACGAACGAAGCAGCTAAGATCTATTTTGAATATTTTTTAAATTTCATTGATTTTTTATTATTATAAGTACGGGATGAGATTTTGGCATAATCTCGTCCTGCCTACCGAGGAACCCGATACCATGGTGTATATACACACGTGTGTATAACATTTTCCCCTTTCAAAATTGGTACATCTAGTGGATTTTTTGCATTAATAAAATTTATTTTTGAGAAGAATGAGATTACAATTAATGGTAATGATGAATGTTACAATTAACGATAACAATGAATGCTTGTATTGTGTGTTAAAAAAAATATCTTCAGATAGTATGTTTTTTTAAACAAGTTACATTTTAATTATTTATATTTGTAATTGACGTTAGTCAATGAACAAAATTTATACCATACTTCAATTACAAATATTATTCTTTTTCTTTATTTATTTTAAGGAAAATGTTAAATATTTTTTGAATTGTTTTATTATAGATTAAAATCAAGGTATGAAACAATGGATCAAAAAACATCTTTTTTTACTCAATTAAAATGACAATGTGGTTTGTAACATTCCCTGTTTTATTCACTTATAATTTCTTTTTGCAGTTGAATAAATATTTTGTTTATCACTTTGGTAATATCGTATACTTATTTTTGATAAATATGTGTTATAAGAACGCTGATTCATTAGTATTACAATTTTCTGGTATTCTCGTTGTTCTATTAACTATCAAGTACTATCCAAAATACAGTCTATACGTCATTCATCTTTTAATCAAATGTATCAAAAATTAAATGTTGATTTTAAAATCAATGTACATGAATATTTATCTATAAAATTCTATAAAAATATTAATCATTTATCTATAAAATTCTATAAAAATATGAATTTCAAAATTAGCTAAGAATGCAAATTTTCATTTATAATGCTGCTAAATCCTAGAAATAACAAATCAATATATAACTCATTTTTATCGACAAAAATGATAATTTAATTATATCCATATATAAAATACGTAAACCTTATCATAAATGTAACACGCTTGGAGATATAGTTCCACCCTATGTTGCATAATAAATTTTATTCTCTGAAGATACTTATAGCATTCACACACATAACGCACAGATTAAACACTTGTTAATTTATACAATTGCAATTGTGATGTGAGAATTGTTAAAGGAGAAAGAATGGTAAAGAGAATAATAAGGGAATTCTATTTTATGTGTTGTAAACAGCATAGGTAGGAATTAAGTTGGTTATTAAAACAATGTGCATCATTGTTTTAATTAGGGTAAAATATTTACCATTCATTATTTAGCATGTAAGACATTATAAATTGTCTTTGGTTGAATGTGGAAAATAGAACAAAAAAGGAAAAAGGCTTTTCTTTCTTAAGCTATATACATCTTTCTTCATATAGTGGTTATTTGTCTTATCCTAAATATAAAGGCATTACATTTTGTGAGTATTGATTATTCCATATAATCTAGTAGAAGCTAAAATTCCACGAAAGACTCAACAATTTGGTATCAGAGCAAACGTCAAAATTTAGAGTGTCAAAATTTAATTTTGAAAATAATGGCTTCTTCTAGTGGAACGGTCAAGGTTGGGAAATACGAAATCGAAAAATTCAATGGGAAAAATGATTTTTCCTATTGGAGGATGCAGATGAAAATTTTGTTTATTTCACAAAAGTTGCACAAGGCCTTGGCGGGAAAAGCACAAAAACCCGAGGATGTGAAGGATGAGGATTGGGAAGAATTAGATCTTGAAGCACAAGCAGCTATAATCTTATGCCTTGAGAGGGATGTTGCATTCTTGGTCAATGAAGAAGAAACATCAGCTGGCCTGTGGTGAAAGTTAGAGAGCAACTTCATGACGAAGACTTTAACGAATCGGATCTATTTAAAATCCAAATTGTATACGTGCAAGATGGAGGAAGGCACCTCAATCCGGGAGTATATCAATAAATTTGATAGGATTATATCAAACTTAAAAGATATAGATGTGAAGGTAGATGAGGAAGACCAAGCACTTATGCTACTGCTTTCATTGCCGAAGTCCTATGAAAATCTGGTTCAAACGTTGATGCTTGTGGGTGATACTCTAACCATGGCCGAGACTAGAACATCACTTTTAGCGGATGATCTTCGAAAGATTGCTACAAGTGGGATGCTGTCTAGTAATGGAAGAGAATGCAAGGAACAAGCTCAAGGGTTGTTTGCAGTTAGAGGAAGGACCAATGAAAGAGCAAAAGGCAAGGGAGGAAAGTCTAGATCAAAATCCAGACCTCTTGCGGAAAGACCATGTTTCAAATGTGGTGAGCTTGGGCACTTTAAAGCGAATTGCCCAAATAAGCGGAAAGTATCCAAGAAGTACAACAACGACAACTTAAAAGAAAAACAAGAGGCAAGTTTTGTCTCAAATGATGAAGATGATTATTGTTACTCCATCTCAGAACAATGCTATGAAATCTACGGTAAGTGGATGCTTGATTTTGGAGCCTCATACCATATGTGTCCAAATAGGAAGTGGTTTACTACTTACCAAAGTACAAATGGTGGCACCGTTTTAATGGGAAATGATCATGCCTGTAAAACTATGGGGATAGGTACAATACGTATCAAGATGCATGATGGAGCGGTAAGAACATTGATGGATGTGAGACATATTCTTGATTTGCGAAAAAATCTTATTTCTCTAGGTTTATTGGAGAAAAACGGTTGCAAAATAGTAATGGAAAATGGAATTTTAAAAGTTGTTCGTGGTTCCTTGGTTGTGATGAAAGGGAGTCGTCATGGAAACCTTTATTCTCTTATGGGGACAACTGTTACGGGAGATGTAGCAATTAGAACTACTGGAAGTAATAACGATAAAAGTAAAACAGATAGCACGAGGATATGGCACATGCGCCTTGGGCATATGTCAGAAAAGGGTCTATCATTGCTTGGTGGGAAAGGTTTGTTGAAGAACATGAAGAAGCCATGCATGGAATTATGTGAACATTGTGTATACGGTAAAGCGCACCGATTAAAATTCTCAACAAGCAAGCATAAAAGCAGAGGATTGTTAGACTATATGCATACAGATGTTTGGGGTCCGGCTAAAGTTACTTCCAAGGGTGGTTCCAAGTACTTTGTTACATTTGTCGATGATTATTCTAGATATGCTTGGATTTACTTTCTCAAGCATAAGAATGAGGTATTCGACATATTCAAGCGGTGGAGAGCAATGGTTGAGAACAGAACGGGCAGAAAGATGAAAACTGTACGATCTGATAATGGTACAGAGTACACAGAAGGAGCTTTCAAGGAATTCTGTGATCAGGAAGGCATTGTGAGACATTGGACAGTCAGAGACACACCTCAACAGAATGGAGTCGCGGAAAGATTGAACCGTACACTACTTGAAAAAGCAAGGTGTATGCGCTCTAATTCTGGGTTAGGCAGAGAATGGTGGGCGGAGTCGGTGGCTACAGCTTGCTACATAGTGAATCGATCCCCACATTCTTATTTAGATGGAGACACACCTTATAAAGTATGGTCAGGGGAACATGCAGATTATGGAAGATTAAGAGTCTTCAGGTGCACAGCCTACTACCATGTTAAGGATAACAAGCTTGACGAGAGAGCCGAGAAAGCAATCTTCTTGGGGTATTCAAAAGGAGTTAGTGGATATCGCCTTTGGAGTGTAGAGGATTCTAAATTTATTATCAGCAGGGATGTGACCTTTGATGAAAGATCCATGGTAGCTTTGTCGAAAGCTACGGTGCCTAGTGATGGTGATGTTAGGACTTCAAATACGCAAGTAGTGGAGATAGAATCTAGAGACAAACCAGATTCGATTCATGTTCAGGTGGAGCATCCTGGTGTAAGTCAAGATGACGAGGAGGATGATCATGATCGTGAGGAGGTTCAACAGGAAAATACACATGTATTACAGCAACAACATGAATCTTTGGCAACAACTAGGCCTAAGAGGAATTATAAACTCGTTCAGAAGCTTGGGTCAGACAAGCCTCTGAGGCATTATGGGCAGGTAAACTTGGTGGAATATGCGCTCTCTGTGGAGGATGATGAGCCGGTCACCTTCAAACAAGCTATCAAAGACAAGGATAGAGAGAGTTGATTGGTTGCTATGGAGGAAGAGATGTAATCTCTCCATAAGAACAAGACATGGGAGGTGGTCTCATTGCCTATTGGAAAGACGGCTATTGGTTGTAAGTGGGTGTACAAAAGAAAAGAGGATCCTACTAAGTCATATGATACAAGATATAAGGCTAGGCTAGTGGCCAAGGGGTTTGCACAGAAAGAAGGTGTTGATTATAATGAGATATTTTCTCCGGTGGTAAAACATACTTCTATTAGGGTGCTTTTAAGTCTTGTTGCTCGTGGTGATCTTGAGCTAGAACAACTTGATGTAAAGACAGCCTTCTTGCATGGGGACTTGGATGAGGAAATCCATATGTATCAACCTGAGGGATACGAGTTTGAGGGTAAGGAAAGTCAGGTATGTCGCTTGAAGAAGTCACTTTATGGATTGAAGCAATCTCCTCGACAATGGTACAAGCGATTTGACTCCTTCATGATAAAACAAGAGTTCTCCAGAAGTGATTCTGATTGTTGTGTTTACATTCGTAAGCTTCGTGGAGGTGATTATATTTATCTTCTTTTGTATGTTGATGACATGCTTATTGCTTCTAAAAGCAAAGTGGAGATAAATATGCTTAAGTCTTAACTTGGTAAAGAATTTGAGACAAAAGACTTGGGCGCTGCCAAGAAGATACTGGGTATGGAGATTAGAAGAGAGAAATCAAACCAAAAATTGTTCTTGAGTCAGAAAGGCTACATTGAACGGGTTATTAAGAGATTTGGGATGAAAGGTGCTAAGTCAGTGGTGACTCCATTGGCTCCACATTTTAGGCTCTCTGGTAAACAATCTCCCACTTCAGCGGAAGATAAGGCATACATGGAATGTGTACCTTATGCTAGTGTTGTTGGCAGCTTAATGTATGTCATGGTATGTACACGTCCAGACATTTCACAAGCAGTCGGTGTGGTTAGCAGGTTCATGGCGAATCCGGGTAAGACACATTGGGAAGCAGTGAAGTGGATTCTAAGGTACTTGAAGGGTACCATTGACATAGGTTTGTGCTTTGGTGGAGATACATGTCAGATAAGTGGCTTTGTTGATTCGGATTATGCTGGTGATCTAGATAGACGACGATCTACTACTGGTTATGTGTTTAGGATACATGGTGCTCCAGTTAGTTGGCGATCAATGTTACAGGCTACAGTGGCTCTATCTACGACAGAAGTCAAGTACATGGCTATGGCAGAAGGAGTTAAGGAAGCATTGTGGTTGCAGGGACTTCTAGATGATTTGTGGTTGAAGCAAGATTTTATGGAGCCGAGTTGCGACAGCCAAAGCGCGATTCATTTGGCTAAGAACCAGGTTCATCATGCTCGTACCAAGCATATAGATGTGAGATATCATTTTGTACGTGATATCATAGAGGAAGGTGATATTTCTCTTGTGAAGGTACATACAAATGAGAATCCTGCAGACATGTTAACCAAAGTTGTGTTAGGAAGTAAATTTCAACATTGCTTGGAATTACTAAACATTGTTCCATGTTAAAGATTACATGAAGAAATAGTAGAACTATGATTGGCTTGATCTCGATCGCAGGGTACGTAGGCAGCCATTGTCACAATGGTGCAGCATATTAAATAGCGCAATTTGTTCGTCCAAAATTTGAAAAAAAAATTCAAATTATGAACAAGGTGGAGAATTGTGAGAATTGTGAAAGGAGAAAGAATGGTAAAGAGAATAATAAGGGAATTCTATTTTGTGTTGTAAACAGCATAGGTAGGAATTAAGTTGGTTATTAAAACAATGTGCATCATTGTTTTAATTAAGGTAAAATATTTACCATTCATTATTTAGCATGTAAGACATTATAAATTGTCTTTGGTTGAATGTGGAAAATAGAACAAAAAAGAAAAAAGGTTTTTCTTTCTTAAACTGTATACATCTTTCTTCATATAGTGGTTATTTGTCTTATCCTAAATATAAAGGCATTATATTTTGTGAGTATTGATTATTCCATATAATCTAGTAGAAGCTAAAATTCCGCAAAAGACTCAACATGTGATGAGCAAATTAGAGGGCTCAATAGTATAATTGAAGGCACACGTGAAAACGAACATAATCATCATCGTCCTAAAGCACTGTAATTATTTATGAATCCCAGCACAGAGAACTTTGAAACTTTGAGTTCCAAGCCTCCAACATCTCTTGCAACTGATTCACAAACCTGCGGATGTAGATGCAATACAATCAGGATACTTAAACAGCAATTAACATAAAAGCAAACAAATTAATAAACATGAATCTATGTTCAAGTAATGGAAGAAGTAAAGATCAATCCATTCTCATTAATTTTTGCCGCATTGACGTCTACCACAACACAACGCACACGAACCACAACAATAGCTTTTATATCCATTTAACATCCAACACAAACACTGCGACATCAAAGACCAAAGTACCAAACAATACTTTCCAAGTTACAATATACAAGATCTGGAAATGAGAATAAATAAATGAGGAAAACAAAAGCAAACAAGGATATCAGATATTCCAAAAATCATATCATTTTTTGCCCTTGGCTAAGAGTCCAGCAGCTGCGGACTTAGCAGCAGATTTCGCAAGAGAAGTTGGCTTCATTGCACTCTTAGGATTAAGAGCTTTACGAATCTTGAACACGGCCCACGCTGTTCCAATGGCATGTCCTGCTGCCCCAAGCCCTGCATGTGTAACCTCTGCTGCCTGATCCCCATACCTACCAAATATTACAAACGTGTTAATTACCCTTTTTTTTCCTAATATTTTTCTCTTTGGACTACTCTGATTGTAGATGTATGAACCAGTCAAAATAAAGGTAGAGAGGCATACTTGTGAGATACAAGGCCAGTTGTAACAGTAGATGATGTATGCAAGACATTTTTTCCAGCCATTTCAGCAGCGTCGCAAATTTTGGCTGCAAAAACAGTAAAACAAAGATTTGCTAGTTAGAATGGTATAAAAAATAAATTTGAAACTGGTGAAACTGTGCGGGATTCATTATCATCATTTCCTACCCTGTGATGGGTAAAATTATAAGCAGGCGAACTTTTGAAACTTGATTATCATACTAAATATCACACACTATTGAATAACTAAATTACTCTAAAAATAACGCAATTTGTTAGGTTAGGAGGATGCTATTGATAATTACGATGTAAAGAAATCAATATCAGCAGAGAGCTCGTTCATTTCAACTCTCAAATTATTTCCCATGACAAGAATGCACAATGCACTAACAGAGAGTATCAGGTTAAGTTAATTAGAGCTCCTTTGGCGGTTGCATTGCTATTGTGTAAACAAACTGGCTAAGCAATTTAGATATGATACGGTTTACAGCATATATAATGTTTAGCCTATAACAAATGCAGAAAAAAGAACCTACCAAATCCATCGAGCGAGGCTAGGACGACTTCCCCTGGCAGCAATCCGAAGAATTTCTTGCCAATTTTGGAATTCACAACCGAGCTTGTGAAGAAACCTGAAACTCTGACTACACCAGATAGGATTCCAGTAACAACATTCTCCGACATTCTAGTAAGACCTTTCACCCTGTTAAAGAATTGGTTTGTCATTTAGTATATTACTGAAGTGCTCTAGTTAACTTCTAAGGATGGAATTTAAATAAAAAAATGTGTTTGGATATTAGTATCAAAGTTGACATGGCCGAGTTGGTCTAAGGCGCCAGATTAAGGTTCTGGTCCGAAAGGGCGTGGGTTCAAATCCCACTGTCAACAAATTTTAACCTTTTGGTACTAGCTTAGCATTGCTTAAAGAGCTTAATTATTCCACGGATTATCTATTCTTATTAGGTTCCCAAAATAAACCTGATGCACCCATTGGATCTACACCTATTTCCTTTGGGACCTAATTGCCTAAATGGCAACTACAATACATTGACGTCAAGGTTCTTTGATAGGAAAACAAACCTTTTCATTCTCTTAAGAGCATCCTTACTGATTTCACTAGCCTTCTCATGTTTATCCATTCTCCTCTTCAAAAACCCTTCACCCCACTTCAGCCTATCCGCAGTCACATCCCCACACCATAAAAGCCCCCTTATAACCATTCCAGACCCCCTAGCAATCAACTTTGCTGCTGAACTGCTGTATTCCTCTACATTTGGTGCTAATGTGGTCCAATAAGCAGCTGACCTCTCCTCCATCAACTCCTTTTTGGGTCCAGCCTTCACCTCTTCAGGTGTCACCTCTTTTGCCAATGATCCATCAATTACCTGACATATAACAACCTTGAATTGAAACATAGTACACCTTACCAGAAAATTTCATTTTTTTTATCTTTCTAATTGGAAAAGTAACCGAGTATATATATATTTAATGGGGTTATCAAATCTGAGCATTTTGTTACTCATACTAGTTGCTTAAGGGTGCTGGCATGCCCAAACAATGCAAGAAAATAGTGATTTGACAAAATCAAAAATTATTGCACAGTTCACAAAAAGACAACTTACCTCCCCATTTCCTCTAACTTTTTGCTCATCAAAACTACTGCAACTTGCGAGAATCGAATCAAGCTCCTTCAAAAACTTCTCCTGCCCTTTTGAAGCAAAAGTCAACCCATAGTTCAACATCTCCTCATCACTTCCATCCTTTACAGTCGGATCATGCAAAGCAAAGAAATAATGCGCCTCATCAAGCTTCACCGAAGCTGCATCTCTAGCAATCGGCCACTGTATGTCCCCAATTCTCGCAATCACAGCGACCACGTTCTCCGCCTGCCGGACCCTAAAGATAGAAAATTCACCGGATCCCAACTCAATGCTGTTTTGCTTGTCAATCAGGTGGAGCATAGCGCCCGGGATGCGGATAAGGGTTTCCTCAACCGGAAGCTGTTTGTTCTTCGGCGGTGATTTTTCAGGATCGGAGTCGGGGAAGAGGTTCTCGGCCAGTTCTTTCATGTCCAGGGAAGGGTACAGTGAGGAAGAAGATGATTGATTAGGGTTAGGGTTAGGCATATCGGAATCGATGATAATTTTGGGGTAAAGAGAAGGTTTGTTAGAATTAGGGTTTGAAGATTGCATGGAAGCCATTGATGCAACTGAAGTGAAGGAAAAAATAATAATTGAAATGATTGGATGAGAGTGAGGAGTGGGTTAAATAAGTTACCAGGAGAAGAACGCTTTGGGTAGAAGGAAAGGCTTGATGAGGAGGAAGGTGGAGAGATGGTGCGTAGACACGTGGAGGTGTTTCGGATTCTTAAGCGCGTCCGTTTCGATTAGGTTAATTTATTTGGAAGTTTGCATTCTTTGTCTGACATGACTTTATTAGAGAATATAAATTCTTCCTTTCCTAACGAAGAGCATATTAGATGAGTGAAAATGACTGATTTATGTCGACTGGTTGGAAATCAACCCTGAATTTGTTTCAAGTTGTTAAGTCGGTAGTACTTTAAGATACAGCATCTGCTAAGCAAAACTGAATATACTTCCATATATACAAATGCATTCTTGGCCACAGCTATGCGCTCGCACCATAAAAAAGGTACCAAAATTATCCTGTTTCATCGGCCATACAAAAAGCGTATGTTCTTAATACATTTGGCAATTTTTGTACAGTCTTAATCTTCAAATTAATAAAAAGATAAACTTTTTTTTCTAAAGAAATAAATAATAATAAAAGAGGATCACTCCCGTACAATAAAAAATAATTAAAAAAATCCCCAAATCTAAAAGTTTAATGTCTATAATAAAATAAAACAGAATATCGCTATAAACCACTAAATATGATGAACGATCATCTCCGCACATCTGCTGAGCATATCTAAAGCTGCAAAAAAGACTAAACAAAAAGTGTAAGATCAAAAATATATGTCTACAAATATATTTATATACATAATACACACACATATATATATATGCAATAATAATAAAACAAACGATAGAATGAAAAACTAAATAAGATGTAAAGCATAATGATACTCCTAACTCAAAACTAATTTTCTAGCAACAACAAATCATCATAATTATTATAAATGTCATTAGAAGAAAGGTCTAGTGACCGAATTCATACTACTACCCTTTCTTTTATTATTAAGAATGATTTTTTTCCTTTAAAAGATCAATACGAAATTTTTATCTTTCAAGGAAATTGTTGAACGTATCATGCTTACTTAATTTATAACTAGGATTAGAGATCCAATTAAAATAAAACGAAGTGATCATATATATTAAATTTTCGATATCAATAAGGTTGTGTATATAGTATATAGTAAAAATCTACTGCATCTTTTATAATAAAATCTAACACTATGCCAGTAAATTTCACAATTAATATCCATATTTGTTATATTGAAATCAAATATACTAAGAATAGTTAAACAAATAAACCTGGTATTACTACACTCGAAGTATAAATGCTTTATATTTTCTGTTTTGTGATTACAAAATAAACAGTTTTTATCATTAAAAATATTTTTCTTTTTTAACATTTCTATAGTATTTAATTCTGCGTGTATAACTAACCACATATGTACTTTTGCTTTAGGTGGAGCATTAACTTTCCAAATGTATTTAAATATGTTTGATTTTTCTCCCGACAAATTTATAAAATTATAAAATGAACGAGATATATAATTTTTACTTTTATCCCAACACCATATTTTTAAATCGTTTTCATTGTCAATATTATACAATTCTAGCTTAGCACATGATAATACAAATTGAAGTAAAGTGACTCCCTCTAGCAAACGATAAAAACTAAATTCTAATGGAAAACTCATATTAGACTTATATATTTCTAATATTAATGCGTTTTAAAAATTACAAATTTCATACAATACCCGATATCAACTTTAAGGGTAATAACACTATACTAACAATCATGTCAAAACGAAATATTATTCCCCGAATGCACTACATTATTAATATCTAATTTATAAATATCAATATTTATTAGTATCGATTTCCAAAAGTGAGAAATATTATTTATGTTACTAATAGAAATATGATGTAATTATATGTACCACCATACCGTTGATTAGATATTATTTCTTTCCATAATAAATTTTCATTATTATTATTAAATTTCCATAACCATTTTCCTAATATAGATATATATTTAAGCTTTGCAAATTTATAATCCCAAGTTCTTGCTTATTTTTAGAATTACAAACTATTTCCCACTTAATAAGACATTAGAACTACTATCTGAATTATCCCCACTCTACAAAAAATCTCTCATAATTTTATCTATTTTATCAATTACTCATTTAGAAAAAAGATAAAATGGCATCCTATAATTATATAGGTTGTGCTAATAAAACTGAGTTAATGAGAACTATCCAACCTGCCTTCGATAAGTGTTTACCATTCTATTTGGACAATGTTTTATTAATTGTGTCTATTATAACCAATGCATATGCACATGCTTTGCACATGAGCTAAAAGAAATAGTGAGTAATAATTTGAGGTTTTGGACCAAAGGTCCCTATTCTCAAAGCCCATGCACAAAAAGTTCCTACTAATAAACTCATGTAAATTAGGTCTCTATTTTATTATTTTTTACCAAATTGTCCCTTTTAGAAAATCGACCTAGCATTGAAATCAGAGGCAAAAGTGGCATAAATTAGTCAAAAACTAAAAATAGAGATCAAATTTTCATAACTTTTTCGGGAGGGATTTTTCTTCCGTCATCTTCCAATTCCAAGGACTTGATAGCAGTTCCTTGGTAATAATTTATTTATTTATAAGGAAATCATAATACAAATGTGTAACAATCTAAGTACCATCTTAGGTTTTAGTAACAAAACATTTAAATACCCCTTTTAAATACCTTATATACCAATCCCTTCATTTAATATAAATTTCTTAATTATTAGTTGACGATTTTAGCCATAGAAGCTTAACTCAAGCTCTTTTACAACATGTCGTCTTTTCTAGTTTTTATTACAAAAAATCACACACCTATTTCATCTTCGAAAAAACTTTTTAAAATTGGGATTTATACTAGCATAACTAAATCACTCTCTCGAGGAGGAGGAGGAGGAGGAAAAGTGTAGAAAGAGTTCTAATTTAGTGATTACATGAATGTTAATTTTCACTTTATAAACTATCAGAATTTTACCTCTTCAATAGATTGAGGAAATTACGAAGGATTGTATATAGTATGGAATAAATCTAGGCATGGTGGTAATGTGGAATTGGTGTGTTGAATAGTATATCCTATTTCAGTTATTTGTTTCTTGGATAAGCTGCAAGGGAAGTTTCGACAATTACAAAGCTTCATTGTTACTATTTCCATAGACCTTTAGTAAGGCTGTACGTTGGACGTATGCAAAAAAATGTGAACAAACTTTGTTTCATTACATTATAGTAACTACACACACAAATTCACGTCATGGAAGTTAAAAATATGACAAATTTTCATTTTAGACTCGAAAGAAAAAATATTTTAAATTCAGGCCTCGTTCGAAATTTATTATGAAAGTAAGCATTTTTCATCATTCGACATTTTTGTACATGTGCATTATGTAAACGCATAAGAACATTTTCTTTTGTTAAAAAATATACGCTTGCGCACTTTTGAAATGCGCAAGTACAAATTAAAATCCTGTGCTTGTGCATTTTCAGAATGCGCAAGTATAAACTGATAAATGGTGGAAAACAGACCTATTTCCATAATAAGTTTCAAATGAGACCTTAAACTGAAATATTTTTTTAATGGAAGTCTAATTTGAAAATTTGTTCTTAAAAATATAATGCTTAATCACAAATTTTAATGATGTAACGACCATGATGTGGAAGTTGAAATCAAAGCAATAATAACTTTAACTTTTTCTGTATGGTTTAGTCATTTCTGAAATATAAACAATATGCAATAGAAGGCGTAAGCATAAACTGAACACTATTAACAAAAACTAAAATGGAAATCAAATGAACCGTCATCAACTAATTTTGGGAGCAAAAACAACTTAAAATAACCAATATTGTCATAATTACTATTAACTATGCAAAAGAAGTTGCATGTCGGTTTGAAATATTATTGAAGATGGTAGTAGGAAAAAATTGTAACTTTTAGACGGAAAAGAAAGGGGACATTCAAAATGTAGAAAAGATGTATAACGACTCGGAAATTTTAACGATTTAAATAACGTAATTAACTGAAAAAAAATTCATAAAAATTAAACAATAAAATTCAATGAAAAGTTGATATTTGGAATACTTTTATTTAAACGTAGCAAGTGCTAGATTTTCATTAGAAAATTTGTAAGTTTGTTCTGTTGTGTAATTTCAATTTAAAATTTAAAACCAGTTAATATTTGATGAAAATTTAATATTTTTGAAATCTGAATATTTTTACATAATAAAAATGTTGAGCATTTTCTGAGTGAGACGTCATATTTCATTTCGTCAAATTTGAACTGCTCTAGCCCCGTTTATATTATTTTTGGCGGTTTAGCAGCATTTTCGACAGCGAATATCGAGTTTTGATAGGAGAGTCGTGTCTCACATATCTGTGTACCATCTTTTTCGTCTCATCGCGCTGATCTCCGCAGTATATTCATTCGTGTATTTCGGCAACCGGTACGCGACAAAATTTGCAAAACGATTAGCTGTATCGGTACCCAATTTTAACCTTTTGATTTCCTTGTGTCCTTTCAATTGGCCACCGTGGGAAACCAATGGTCAGTAGCTTTTAATATAATTCCTAAATTCAATGGCTGACTGTCACTATTCCCACTATTTGATTTATATATTGGTTTGTTTACATCTTTCATTCTCTTCTTTTCATATTTGTTCTGCCATTCTTAAAAAAATACAAAAGATATATAAGTTGCTTATATTATTATCGAGTTCAGCCTGTTCATTTTCTTCCCAGATCTGCTCGTTACTTTCATTGCCGCAACTCCCTCTTCATTTCGCCATAGCCCGCCTCTCCTTGCGACAGTAGCGTCACCCATCGCCCCTCCGACCAAGCCTGCTCCTCCTTCTTGGCTGCTGAACCCAGCCACCGCCGTCCTTGTCCTTCCACCATAACCCTCTCCTCCATATGCCTTTCCCCCTCTCACGCAAACCTCATCCACACTGCCAGCCCGACCACCGGCCTTCCCCTCCAGTTGTCACTCCATCAGACCCGAACGCCTTCGCCACTACATGCTCAGACCCGTCCCCTTCCACCCATCTCTCTTCACCGATCACCTTCACCGCCTCAGATCCCCTCGCCACTTCTTCCCACCACGGCTCTCTCTCCACCAACCCACATCCAGCACAGTCTTAGCCGCCTCCCTCTAGCACACACCACCACGTTCATCAGCCCACTGCCATTCCAATCCTTCCACCTACAGCCTCCCTTCTTTCAACGAGACCCTTCCTCCGCTCCACGTCCAACACCCCCACAACAGCCTCCGCTCCATATAGTTCCCATATCTGCCTGTGCTTTAGCCTACCACCTCCAACACACAGCCGTCGATCCAACTCAGCTCCTCCGCCTCATCCCTGACAGCTAACCTCCCACTTCCCCTGCCGAACAACCCTCGGTCATTCCCCTCCCACACAAAACTCGACAACCACCTCCAACTCTCTCCGCCCACTCGACCAGCACTCCCTTCCAACAGCCGAATCAACTCAACCCTTCCACCTGCACCACTATCCTCCCTCGCCTCGTCGCAGTTCAGCCAAGCCTCATCTCCACCACTCCTGTAACACCAAGCATTGCCGAGCAGCCTTCTTCCAAAAGTATGCTTATCGTTTATTTTTTCAGAAAATGGCATATTAAGTCAAGCTTTTATGATTTTGTGAAGTTCTGATTAAAGCTTGGTTGATGTTTGGCTTTGCTAGTAACCTTGTTTGAAACTTTTCCCCTGGCCGAAACCCCTAGGTTTGCTTTGCTTTGCTTTGTTATATTATATATATATATATATATATATATATATATGTGATCCATCTAATCCAAGCTAGTTTTGCTTTGTTTCTCCATTGTCCTGGCCAGTGTCGCAGCAGTTTTCTAGCTTGCTGCAGTTCGAATCTGTATTACAACAGTTTTCTAGCTTTATCGTTGTCCAACTTGTCGATATGTGCTTATCCATGTCTGTTTGCTTCTTATTCTCGTTTTTCCATAGCCTCGAAAGGTGAGTGATCACTCACGATTAACATTCTTATGTTTAGTAAAATTATATTCACATGAAATGACGATTTAGTATGTTGTTAAAATTTAATTGGTTAGAAATTTAATTGTTGAATATGATATGTTAATATTTAAAATTATTTACCTATATTAATTGACATATGACACCATAACCTGTTGTATATATATTATATTTAAATTGATAATTATGATCATATTTGCCGTTGATATGCTATGTCATTTTATGCTATTATTTTATTTGTTCTCACTTTACAAGTTCCCTAGTAGTTTAGGAAACCCCTATGGGTTGAAATGATACATACCCAAATGATATTTTAGATTAGGGAAAATCGTTATGGGTTGAAATGATAAATCCAAGCGATTTTATTTTGAAATTTTGGGATTGCGGGTTGAAATGATATATACCCATAAAATTTAAATTTTTGTGGATTGAAATAATAAATATCCGTATCACTTGACCATAGGATAGGAAACTATATACGGACACCGTTGGTCTATTTTTAAATGATTTCCAAATTTTTGAGAAAAGAAAATATCCGTGTTTTGATTTTTAAATATAATATAAAGATTTTTGTTTAATTTTAATATATGTGTAAAATTTAGATTTTTAAATTATATATTTGGAAATTTTAAATTTATAAGTTAAGTTTTAAAAATGTAAATTTTAAGATTTTACGTATAATTTTATTATTTTTAAATATATATAATATGTTTTAATACAAAATAAATTTAATAATAAGATTTAATTTAATAGAATTTAATATAATAAAATTTAATTTAAATTAGTATATATATATAATAAGTTTAAGTATTTATTTAAATTTATATTGATATTTTGAAAATAGATGTTGTAATAACTTTAATAAATTAAGGTTGGAAAGATAAAATTGAAATTATTTGAAATTTTATTTGTTTAAGAATTGTATTTAAATTAAGAATTGGTTTGAACTTATTGATTTTGTGATTTTAAAGATATGATTTTATAACTTGATAACTAGATTTTGATTAAAGTTGATTAAATGAATATTTTCAAATTTAAATAAAATTGAAATTGAATATTTAATATTGATTTAAATTTGTAATTTGAAATTTTATTTAAACGTTATTGAAAATGATTAAGTGAATATTTTCAAATTTAAATAAAATTAAAGTTGAATTTTGAAATATAAATGAAATTTATCAAATTGAGTTATTGTAAATGTTTGAATAGTTAAACTTTGAAACCTATTGAATTTGAAGTGGTTTAAATTTGTAGTTCAAACCTGGATTTGAAATCGATATAAATTAAAATGGTTTTAATGAGAATTTTTATTCAAACCTTTTGAACCGAGATTGATTTAAATTGAATTTTGGAACTAAAGTTGATTTGAATTTATTTGTGAAATTGGAAGAAACAATTCTAATTTGAAACTATTTTCGATATAAACTCTTTTAAATATATAAACTATTTTAATATATACTATTTTAAATTTATAAACAAATTTAAATATATATTTTTTAATATATAAACTATTTTTAATATATAAACTATTTCAATCTATAACCTATTTTTCAAAATAAACTATTTCTAATGTGTAACTATTCCAATATATAAACCACTTTCAATATTCAAGCTATTTAAGTTGGAACTGTTATGATTTAGATCTAATGGATTTAAATGCGAATACTTTGATATGATAGTTTAACCTATTTTATGGTTATGATTTTAGAAGTGAATATGATTTCGAAAGTGATATGATTTTGAAATGAATATGATATCTTAATATGAAGTATGAACTGTTTGAAATGAAAAAAAACCACCGTGTGAAATAAGCATTTAGTTGTTAAAGAGACCGGGATCGGATATTGTCATACTCTCTGCCAATACCGAAAACCACTTTAACAACTGTGTACGTGGTGGAGAATCCAGAACGAAGTTGTAACGACCGGCTATTTCAAACCATTCGCATCCACACATGTCAGACTTGAATTGCTCAAAACAACAGATTGTTAATTTATATTTGGCAAAACTCAGCATATATATAAATAAATCAATAATAGAATCACAGACATAGAGAAATATAACAATAAGCAACAAAAATAGATCAATAGTAGTTCATGAAGCTACTATATAAACATCAGAGTCTGAAATAAAATACAAAGAAATCTCAAATACAAAGAAGTCTCGAATACAAAATCAACTGACAAGTCTGAATCATAAACAACTGGAAATACTGAAATAACAGAATAGCTGAGTAGATGAAGATAGATCTCCAAGCGAAGCTCCAAGCTCCAAAGGTGAGTCTCAAATACGGTGACACTCAGTCTGACCCGAGCATAAAGCAAAACACAAAACACTTGAGTCAGGATTAACATTCTTATACCAGTAAATTCAACTCAAGTGAAATGTCAACTGAAATACAAGTAACTTAAAGGATAGTTGGGGTTTCCATCCTCTAAGGATCCGTGGAACTATCTACTATGTAGTAATATACGCTATTATTATATGTCTATAGTAAAGTAAACTATTAAAATAGCGTTAAGGCGTTACCCCTATCCCCCTTAACACATTTTATATATTCCCGTAGTCTATACAGTACCGTAAGCTCCACCAAACCGGTGGTTTACTCGGAGGGCACTCCATAGGTACGGTATAAACCAAACTAGTAGAAGGTGCGATAAGGCACGCGATAAGGCACACAAAGCAATGCCAAGGTAGATATACCGTTTGCGTATCCGGACTGGTGGTAACACATAGCAGCTACTACCGCCCACCTCGAGACACACTCCCAAATCAAAGGTGCACCCAATCAAATCACAAAGTAATAGAATGGTATCGAAGAAATGTGTCTGATAGGAGGAATGACCTCACTTGGCCCGGCATGGCTCCTATTTTAGCTACATCAAGCTTACTCACGGGAGTCAGGACTACGTTAATACCTTGTACAGAATCGTTGCCAAACCATCCTACTTCGTTCTGGAATCTCCACCACGTGCACAGTTGTTAAAGTGGTTTTCGGTATTGGCAGAGAGTATTGTAAGGGAGTGTAGATTAAGGATCTTAAGGCTAATTTAACACTAGAGAGGGGTGAAGAGTGTTTAATGGATTCTAAGACTTATATGGACTAAATTAAAATTATGACATAAACAAATGCAGAACTTAATCACAGAACAATCACAGAATCAAACACAGATGCATAAATTAAATAAAAAGCAGTAAAAGGAAAGAACACATCGGATTTTATACTGGTTCGAAGTTACCCTACATCCAGTCCTGTACCAAGGCAGAACACCTCATAAAGATTTTTATTATACCAAAGTCGAGATTACAATCCTCAATTTCTAAAGGCCTTGAGGTACCCTCCTGTCTCACGAGTCCGGGGCAAACTCTCTTGATTTACGGGCCACAAGATTACCCAATTGATTTCCAGGCACAACCACACCTTATAGAGAGACTCGATAAACTTTTGATTACAAATTGATCCTATAACTCTGAATAGCACTTTGATCTTCGAGAGAGGGTGGAGAACCAAACAAGAATGAGATTCTAATTTGATTCACTTGAGAATTCGACAGAATTTCGGCACGATCTTAAAAATATGAAAATTTTAGAATATGGATTTGTGGAGAAGGAGTGAAGAAAATAAGAAAATAGTTAGTTAAAAAATTCGTTTGTAAAGGCTATTTGTAGACCAGTAACGGTCATAACCATTCGTGAAGAGATTTAAACGAATAGACACTTCTTTTGAAAATGACCAGTATCGATCATAACCATTCGTAAAGAGATTTAAACGAATAGACACTTCTTTTGAAAATTGAAACTTTTGAATTTAACGGCCACCATGTCGACATGGGGTATCCCATGATGTCGACATCCCTAAGTTAAAAATAATGTAAAATTTGTTTTGAAAATGGTATTGAATGGAAAACAAGATGAAATGATTCTGGAATAAAATATAATAATTTTCCTATGTTTTAAAATAAAGAAGATTAGAAAAATATATTTTTAGAATGTATATATAATTTTGATTTTAAATCTCAAGTGTGTGTGTGTGTATATATATATATATTATAAAAGATCAGAAGATAGTTTTTAAAAACAAACGAAGTTTAAAACAAGAGTTTATTTAAAACAAAAACAAAGAATATTTTAAGGCTAAATCATCTTTTAGAAAATCATTTGAAAAGATAATTTTTAAGGTTAAAACATTTTGAAAAGCAGTTTTGAAAATCATTTTGAAAAACCATTTTGAAGTAGTTTTGCAAGCTTCTTCCTGCAGAATATCTCATCACATCAGGACTTGAGAACTTGTACAAAACCAGGTTATTCGTGGGTTTGTAAGCCACTTGTCGTAGGTTTGTAAGCTACTTGTCGTGTGTTTGTAAGCCACTAAGAAGATAGAAATGGGTTCCATCCCAAATGAAATTTGGAATGAAGATTTCCGTGCTATTATGAAGTTTTAACAATAAACTAGACACTTATCTTGAAATCTTGATCTTGATACTCATGAGTCTTCAAACTTGATTTTTTCATTCTTGATCTTTATACTGTACAGTCTTCAATAATCAGTACCTGCCTTATATATATCCTGCATAATAACATTTATATATATCTAGACAATAGTGTTAGTATATAAGTTATGATTAAATAAGTTACAAAGGTTGTTGTCATCAAAACCACTCTCTCCGGTTCCTAACAATCTCCCCCTTTTTGATGATGACAACCTTAAAAATATACTTACCACTTCGATCATACCATAACTCCCCCTTACACCAACAACTCCCCCTTACTCCAAGCCTACTATTTTATATAACTTCTCCCCCTTTGTCATCAACAAAACAATAACCTATAAACCTTGAACTTAATAGAAAATGAGATAAAGAAACATATGACATAAGAATAATAACTATGTAAGAGTGAAATATAACATCCTAAGTTAAATGGAATTCAAGATTTTAACACTTTATATACAAATTAACAAACCAATATATAATCAAGAAAGAGAAAAACAAAAACGAAAAACACTTAACGAGGACCCTTAACTATTGGTGATTTATGGACCGAACAATTTGGATAGTGGAGACAAAAGTTTCCACGTTGTTCGACCAAGTTCCCATTAGCGTCAAAAAGGACCTCTCCAACGCAAATCACGCCATCGTCTTCGTCCATATGAACATCCGGATTTGGTAGAGGATGTTCTTCTTCTTGATCCTATTATGGTTCTTCTAGAGGCTCTTCTTCTTCAGAATCCATGGCTTGTGATGATTCTTCGATGACAATGGGATTGACATGGTTACCAATAAGGAATTTTTGTAAATTCCTAAGAATTCTGCCTTGCCTATCTTGTTCTCTAGCCATTCGCAGTTGACTCACTTGAATTTCCGTCATCATTTGAAGCAAATCTTTTATCTTCTCTTGTAATTTGATGACTCGTACATGTGTGGAACGTTGAAAATGGCCAGAATGAGGAGAAGTGGGTGAAGAAGGTTCATTATTAGAAGAGGAAGCCATTAATTTACTGTTTTAGAAGTTTATTACAGAGAATAGAATAGAGAAAAGGAGTAAAAGTCGAAATATATAAATATATAACCAAATAACTAATTTTAGAGGGAAATTTAAATTTGAAAATCTCTGCCTGTATGTCGACATAGGGGGATGGGTCATGTCGACATGCCCAGTTCAATTTTTGAGAAATTTTTATTTATATTAATTATTAACTATACTTGTATTAATTATAATTTATATTTCAGTTAATGAACATATTCCTAATTCTCTTCTAAATTTAGTAAAGTTTTGTTCATTTAATGGTTTGGTTAATATATCAGCAATTTGTTTTTCAGTATTAATATATTCAAGAGTTATGACTTCTTTACTTATATTATCTCTAAGAAAATGATGTCTAATATCAATATGTTTTGTTCTAGCATGATGAGTTGGATTTTTAGATAGGTTTATTGCACTAGTATTATCACAATAAATTGGTGATTTAGTTATAGTTAATCCAAAATCTTTTAAAGTTTGTTGCATATATATAACTTGAGAACAAGCCAAAGCAGCAGATATATATTCTGCTTCAGTTGTTGATAAGGATACAGTGTTTTGCTTCTTACTAAACCAGAAAACCAGAGAATGTCCTAGAAAGTGACAAGTTCCACTTGTACATTTTCGGTCTGATTTACAACCAGCGTAATCAGCATCACAATATGAAATTAAATCAAATACATCATTTTTAGGGTAAAATAAACCATAATCTAAAGTATGTTTTACATATCTTAAAATTCTTTTAACAGCTTTTAAGCGAGTTTCTTTAGATTGAGATTGGTACCTTGCACAGAGACAGACACTATGCATGATGTCAGGACGACTTGCTGTTATATAAAGCAGCGAACCAATCATTCCCATATATAATTTTTGATCGACATCTTTTGATTTATCTTCTTTACTTAAAGCTACATTAGTTGTCATTGGAGTTGGTTTCCCACTAGAAGTGGTCAATCCAAATTTATTAATTAAATCCTTAGCATATTTTTCTTGACTAATCAAAATTTCTTTATCTAATTGTTTGATTTGAAGTCCTAAGAAGAAACTTAGTTCTCCCATATGACTCATTTCAAATTCTTTAGTCATTATATCTGAAAATTCTTTATTCATTATGTTATTAGTTGATCCAAATATTATATCATCTACATATATTTGTACTAATTGAATATCATTTTTGTTTCTTTTAATAAAAAGAGTTGTATCTATTTTACCAATTTCAAAACCAGATTGTAGTAAATAAGATCTTAGTCTTTCATACCAGGCTCTAGGAGCTTGTTTCAGACCATATAAAGCGTTAGTTTATATACATTATTTGGAAATTCATTATTTTCAAAAAGTGGAGGTTGTTCAACATAAACAACTTCTTTTACAAAACCATTTAGAAAAGCACTTTTAACTTCCATTTGATATAACTTGAAATTATTGTAATTTGCGAAAGTAAGTAGAATCCTGATAGCTTCTAGTCTTACTACGGATGCAAAGGTTTTGTCATAATCAATTCCTTCTTCTTGACAATAACCTTGCGCGACTAAACGAGCTTTATTTCTCATGACCTCACCAAGTTCATTCATTTTATTTTTATAAACCCATTTTGTTCCAATTATACTTTTATTCTCAGGTCTAGGAACAAGTTCCCAAACATCATTTCTGGTGAACTGATTCAATTCTTCTTGCATAGCAAGAATCCATGAATCATCAAATGATGCTTCCTTTGGATTTTTAGGTTCAATAGTTGATATAAAAGTTACATTACTCATACGATTTAGTTGATTTCTTGTTTTAACTATAGATTCAATATTTCCTAGTATATTTTCTACAGGATGATCTTTTAATAGTCTAATTCTTTTATTAGGTTGAATGATTTCACAATTAGTTTCATTAGGTTCATTATTTAAAGTTACAAAATCTTCTTCATCTTCTATTTGCATAGTATTTTTAAAATTTTCATCAAAAGATACGTGCATTGTTTCTTTAATAGTGTTAGTTCTTAAATTATAAACTCTAAATTCTTTACTTCTATTAGAATATCCGATAAAGATACCTTTGTCGGATTTAGGTTCAAATTTATCTAAATTATCTTTTGTATTAAGAATAAAACACTTACTACCAAAAACTTTAAAATAAGCTACTATGGGTTTCTTATTGTAAAGTAATTCATATGGTGTTTTATTAGTTAATGGTCTAATTAAAATCCTATTTAATATATAACAAGCTGTAGCGACTGCTTCAGCCCAAAAGTTTTTAGGTAAGTTACTATCAGAAAGTATTGTTCTAGCACACTCTTGAATCGTTCTATTCTTACGTTCTACCACTCCGTTTTGTTATGGAGTTCTTGGAAAAGAGAAATTATGAGTGATTCCTTTTTTATTGCAGAAATTCTCAAAATTTTCATTTTCAAATTCTCCACCGTGATCACTACGAATAGTTTTTATTTTTAAAGAAAATTGATTTTGAATTCTTTTAGCAAAATTCTTAAATAATTCAAAAGCATCACTTTTAAGTTTAAGAAAAATTGTCCAAGTATATCTAGAATAATCATCTACAATTACAAAAACATATTTATTGTGATTAATTGATTGAACTTGAGATGGACCAAATAAATCTAAGTGAAGTAATTCTAGAGGTTTAGAAGTAGAAATCATATCTTTTAATTTAAATGAACTTTTCTTAAGTTTTCCTAATTGGCAAGCATCACATATACTATCTACTTTAAAGTTTAACTTAGGAAGACCTTTAACTAAGTCAAGTTTTGATAACCTAGATAATAGTTTGAAATTTAAATGACCAAATATTTTATGCCAAATCCAAGGGTCACTTATATTAGCCAAAAGACATAAGTTATCATTTGAAACTTTCATACTAAGGATGTAAATGTTTTTCTTCCTAATTCCTTCAAAGATAATATTTGACTTATTATCTTCGATGTGACACTTATCTTTTCCAAGTTTAATTTTAAATCCTTTATCACATAGTTGACTTATACTAAGTAGATTATGTTTTAAATTCTTAACTAGCAAAATATCATAAATAAGAGGAGTTTTAGAATTACCGACATTGCCGATGCTAATCACATATCCTTTTGAATTTTCTCCAAAGTTGACCAATCCACCATCTTGATATATAATGTCATTGAGTATCTCGGGATTTCCAGTCATATGCCTTGAACAGCCACTATCAAGTATCCATTTATCTTTCTCAATTTGCACAGTTTGTCCATTGGTTGTTGATTCTTAAAAAGCCATGTAACATGTCTGTTCCTGCATAACAAACCAATTCGGTAGATAACTTGATTTTTCATAAAAATTATATGCAGACCTATGATACTTTGATGAAATGCATAAATTCAAACTAGTATTAACAAAATTTCCTAAAAATGCCATTTTTAACTTTTCAAGTTTCAGATTATGAAAACTATGAAAACCTATGCTCTGATACCAATTGTAAGGGAGTGCAGATAAAAGATCTTAAGGCTAATTTAACACTCGAGAGGGGGGTGAATAGTGTTTAATGGATTCTAAGACTTATGGACTAAATTAAAATTATGACACAAACAAATGCAGAACTTAATCACAGAACAATCACAGAATCAAACACAGATGTAGAAAGTAATTAAAAAGTAGTAAAAGGAAACAACATACCGGATTTTATACTGGTTCGGAGTTACCCTACATCCAGTCCTATACCAAGGCAGAACACCTCATACAGATTTTTATTATACCAAAGTCGAGATTACAATCCTCAATTTCTAAAGGCCTTGAGGTACCCTCCTGTCTCACGAGTCCGAGGCAACTCTCTTGATTTACGGGGCACAAGATTACCCAATTGATTTCTAGGCACAACCACACCTTATAGAGAGACTCGATAAACTTTTGATTACAAATTGATCCTATAACTCTGAATAGTACTTTGATCTTCGAGAGAGGGTAGAGAACCAAACAAGAATGAGATTCTAATTTGATTCACTTGAGAATTCAGCAGAATTTCGGCACGATCTTAAAAATATGAAAATGTTAGAATATGGATTTGTGGAGAAGAAGGAGTGAAGAAAATAGTTAGTTAAAAAATTTGTTTGTGAAGGCTATTTATAGACCAGTAACGGTCATAACCATTCGTGAAGAGATTTAAACGAATAGACACTTCTTTTGAAAATGACCAGTAACAGTCATAACCATTCGTGAAGAGATTTAAACGAATAGACACTTCTTTTAAAAATTGAAACTTTTGAATTTAACGGCCACCATGTCGACATGGGGTATCCCATGATGTCGACATCCCTAAGTTAAAAATAATGTAAAATTTGTTTTGAAAATGGTATTGAACGGAAAATAAGATGAAATGATTCTGGAGTAAAATAAACTAATTTTCCTATGTTTTAAAATAAAGAAGATTAGAAAAATATATTTTTAGAATGTATATATAATTTTGATTTTAAATCTCAAGTGTGTGTGTGTGTGTATATATATATATATATATTATAAAAGATCAGAAGATAGTTTTTAAAAACAAACGAAGTTTAAAACAAGTGTTTATTTAAAACAAAAACAAAGAATATTTTAAGGCTAAATCATCTTTTTGAAAATCATTTGAAAAGATAATTTTTAAGGCTAAAACATTTTGAAAAGCAGTTTTGAAAATCATTTTGAAAAACCATTTTAAAGTAGTTTTGCAAGCTTCTTCCTGCAGAACATCTCATCACATCAGGACTTGAGAACTTGTACAAAACCAGGATGTTCGTGGGTTTGTAAGCCACTTGTCATAGGTTTGTAAGCTACTTGTCGTGGGTTTGTAAGCCACTAAGAAGATAGAAATGGGTTCCATCCCAAATGAAATTTGGAATGAAGATTTCCGTGCTATTATGAAGTTTTAACAATAAACTAGACACTTATCTTGAAATATTGATCTTGATACTCATGAGTCTTCAAACTTGATTTCTTCATTCTTGATCTTTATACTGTAGTACGGTCTTCAATAATCAGTACCTACTTTATATATATCCTGCATAATAACATTTATATATATCTGGACAATAGTGTTAGTATATAAGTTATAATAAAATAAGTTACAAAGGTTGTTGTCATCAAAACCACTATCTCCAGTTCCTAACAAGTATGACAATATCCGATCCCGGTCTCTTTAACAACCAAACGCTTATTTCACACCGTGGTCATTTTATAATTCAAATAGTTTATACTTCATATCAAAATATCATATTCATTTCAAAAACCATATCAATTAAATATCATTATTCACTTTTAAAAAATATTCATTTCCAGAATCGTAACACTTTCAAAATTATAACACTTTCGAAATCATAACACTTTTGAAATCATAACACCTTTGAAATCATAACACTTCCAACTTAAATAGTTTAGATATTGAAATATAGTATATATATTAAAATAGTTATAAATTAAAATAGTTTATATATTGAAATAATTTATATCTTAAAATAGTTTAAAATACTTTATATAATAAAAATAGTTTCTTCAAATTTGACAAATCGATTCAAATCCAGATTTAACTATCATTTCAATTCCAATAAGATTCAAGGTTTAAATATTCAAACAATTTCAATATAAGTTTCATTTATTTTTCAACATTTAACTTTAATTTTATTCAAATTGGAAAATATTCACTTAATCATTTTAATAACAATTAAATAAAATTCCAATTTATAAATTTAAATCAATATTAAATATTCAGTCTCAATTTTATTTAAAGTTGAGAATATTCCTTTAATCACTTTTTATCAAATCAAATTATAAATCATATCTTTCAAAACCTCAAAATCAACAAGTTTAAATCCATTCTTTTTTTCTCAATTATTAACCAATTTAAATTCCAAGTCAATATTAATTTATCTTCCCGACCTTTATTACATTAAGTTATTAAAATTTATTTTTAAAATACTAATATAAATTTAAATAAATGCTTATACATATTATATAATAATTAAATTAATTTTTTATTAAATTAAATCTTATTATTAAATTTAGTTTATTTTAAACCTTATTTTTATATATTTTTAAAACAACAAAATTATAAGAAAATCTTAAAATTTATATTTTCCAAAACTAACTCATAATTAAAATTTCAAAAACATATTATTTTGAAAAATCAAAATTTTATACATATATAGAAATAGCATTTATATATTTCATTTAAAAAAATCAAACATTCATTAAAGCCCATATAATTCCATTCAAACTTTGGAAATCATTTTCAAAATATAGACCAACGGCGTCCGTATATAATTTTCTATCCTATGGTCAAGTGATACGGATATTTATCATTTCAATCCGCAATAATTTTATACTTACGGTTATATATCATTTCAACCCGCAATCCTAAAATTTAAATTAAATGAAAATCGCTTGGGTTTATCATTTTAACCCATAACGATCTTCACTTAATCTATAATATCGTTCGGGTATGTATCATTTCAACTCATAGGAAATTCTAAACTAACAGGGAACTTGTAGAGTGAGAACAAATATGACAATAATATAACATATCAACAACAGGCATATATCATCAATAAAAATTAAATAAAATATATACAACAGGATATGGTGTCATATATCATAGGTAAACAATTGCAGATAATGGCATATCATATTTAAAAAATTTAATAACTAGCAATTCAAAATTTACAGCATATTTCAATTGTCGTTTCAAGTGAAATCAAGTCTACTAAATATAAGGATGTTAATCGTGAGTGATTGCTCACCTTTCGAGGCTAGAGAACAACGAGAATAAAAGCAAATGGACACGGACAAGCACACAGATCGAATCAAGTAGGACAGTGACAAGCTAGGAATTGCTGCGACCAATTCGATATTGGGAAAGTAAGTCAAGATGGACCAGAGATCGATGCAACAGATATATATATATAACTATATGTTTTAAAGTCTAATATTTAAACACATAAAAAAAATCTTTATAATATATATTTGAAAATCAATATTAAATTCAAACATATATACATATATCAAAATCGAAATCTATATATATATTTTTAAGATCATTATTAAATTTAACACATCTATTTAAAATATATATATTATATATACAGTACATGCAATCAATTGTTAAAACTAATATATTATATGTATACTAATACAACTTTGTACACGTGTACCTTTCAAATATAAACCCAATATGTAAATATATATATACCCGTATAAATAAATAGTATAACCTCAGCCGCAGCATATAAATAACTCACGCATCTATATATGACAAACTTAAAAATCACTATTTAACAAAACAAATATGTTACCTTCCAAATATCATATATATAATACTTTTATAATATAATACTGTAAGCTTATATACTGCACACGCATATAATATACGCCTTCATTTTATATATATATATATATTTTTATATTAAACCCATACTTTTAAAAATCAATATTATTTATAAGTATATATACATAAAAAGCAAGACAGCCCTAAAGCAACATTTCGAAATATATATATATATATATATATATATATATATATATATATATATATAACATACTTATATATATAAACTAACTGACCTTACATTCAATACTGAAACCAATACATATATATATACACACAAATCAAATATACTTGAAACATAAACTGTAAAATATATATATATATAATTATAGAACAAAAGAAACCAAAATATAAGAATGGTTTCCAACCTGTGGTGAAGTGGCGGAGAGGGAAACAGTTTGTGGTGATAGGTTGAAGGTGCGTGGTCGGTGGCAGTTGGTTGCCAACTCGAAGGCGGAGGTGATGGATGGAAGCAGGCCAGTCGTGTAGGGAGGTCGCAGGCCGAAGGTGCTTGCGTGGGGAAGGGAAACTGTCGAGGCGTTGCTTCGGTGGTGAGGGTTTCGGTCGTCATGGCGGCCGTTGTGGGACGGAGAGGCTGAAGGCACACATGGTGGAGGGGGAGTTATCGGGTCAGGGGAGGAGGCGGCAAGGGTCTCAGGAAGGAAAGATGGCGATGTGATAGGTTGGAGCTAGTGGCTGTGTTCAGTGGGTGTGGCCGGTTGTGAGGATCATGATGAAAAGTGGAGGGGTGAGGCTGTGGAGTGGGTTCAGGTAAGGGACGTGGCACGGAGGAGGGGTGTTGCATAGGACGTCGGAGAAGCTGGATGATGCGGGGTTGCGGAGAAGCTCGGTGAGGCTTAGGTGATGTGGCGTTAGGTCGGAGATGGGTTTTGGCATTGGGCGAGTGGAGGAGGCAATAGCAGGCTACTAGAGATAAACAAATGCAACAATATAAATTATTGTTTTTTTTCTTTTCAAAAGAACAAGGCGGAAAGGACGAGAGAAAATGAAAACGAAAAGACGTGCCGGCATATAAATGGGAATAGTAGAATATTGAAAGTCACACACGCGAATTCAGGAAGTATTAAAGGCAAATGACTGTTTGATATTCAACCGTTGGTAATTTTGAATGGACACTGGAAACCAAAAGGCTCCAAATGCGAACTGTTACGGCTAACCATTTCTCAGATTTCGCCGTGTTCCGGACGCCGAATTGCATAAATGAATATACTATGGAGATCAGCATGATGAGATAAACAGAATGGTACACAGATATCGGTGATACGATCATCCTATCAAAAGTCGATATTCGCTTCCAAACTGCTGCTAATTCATCAAAAATAAGATAAACAGGGCTAGAGAATTCCAAATTTGACGAAACGAATTATGACGTCTCACTCAGAAAATGCTTTACATTTTTATTGTATAAAAGTATTCAGATTTCGAAAATAATTTATTTCATCAAATTAACTGAATTTAAATTTAAATAAAATTACACAACAAAAAAACTTCCATATCATCTGATGAAAATCTGATATTTGCTATGTCTAAACAGACATATTTCAAATATCAAATTATCATTGTTAAATTAAATTATTTAATTTCAAGCACAATTTCAGTTAACTACGTTATAAAAATAGTTAAAATTTTTAGATCGTTACAGAAGTAGGATGGATTGGCGAATGTCTTATGAGGTATGAACGCAGCCCTGACCTCCTCGGGTTATGACTAAAACAGGAGCTATACCTGGGCCAAGTGAGGTCGCACCTCCGATCAAGCATGCTTGTTCGAAACCATATCTATTACTTTGTGATTTGATTGGGGTGCACCTTTGATTATGGGAGTGTGTCTCGAGGTGGGCGGTAGTAGCTGCTATTTGTTACCACCAGCCCAGTTCTGCAAAATGGTAGAATCCTACCCTAGGCATTGTCTCGCGTGCCTTTTCATATGCCTTATCGCGCCCACTACAAGTTTGGTTTGTGTCGTACCTATGGAGTGCTCCCTGATAGCCCACCGATTTGGTGGAGTTTACAGTACTGTATAAACTACGACATTTATATAAAATGTGTTAAGAGGGATATAGGTAATGCCTTAATGCTATTTTAATATTTTACTTTACTGTAGACATTATCTATGTAGCGTATTGTACTATGTATGTAGATAGTTCCATGGATCCTTAAGGGATGGAATCCCAACATCCTTTAAGTTATATTGCATTTCACTTGGACATTTCGCTTGAGTTGATTTACTTGCATAATAATGTTAATCCCGACTCGAGTGTTTTGTGTTTTGCTTTATGCTCGGGTCAGCCTGAGTGTCACAGCATTTGAGACTCACTTTTGGAGCTTGGAGCTTCACTTGGAGATCTATCTTTTATCTATTCATCTTTCGGTTATTTAGTTATTTCCAGTTATTTATGTTCAGACTTGTCAGTTTCTTTTGTATTAGTGACTTCTATGTACTTAGGATTTTCTGTTGTATTTGTTTCCGACTCTGATATTCTGTAGTAGCTTCATGAACTACTATTTATCTATTCTGCTGCTTATTATTGTAAAACTCTATGTTTGTGATTCTATGATTGATTTATTTAATGTATATGCTATGTTTTGCTAATTATAAATTAACAATCTATTGTTTTGAGCAATTCAAGTCTGACATGTGTGGATGATTGTCGATTTGAATGGTTCGAAATGGCCGGTTGTTACAAGAGGCTACCTCAATATTCATATCATTGCTAGTTTGGCCATAACAGTAAGGGAACATTCAAAATATGCTAATGTAGCTACCTGCATATTTAAAACATTTTTCAGTCAAGGCATCTTCCAAACATAGAGTAGCATCTTTCTCTACAGTTCTAATAGTGCTTAGATGAGTAGGTTTGTTATTTACATAATTAATGAAACTCATGTTTACTATTTATCTTTATTTACGTTTTCATAAGTATATTAATTTATAAAAATGGTATTGTGTTTCTTTTAATGCAACTTGATTGCTTTATCAAAATATAGAGAGTTCAGTTCTAAAGCACGAAAAGAAAGTACTAATAATTTGTTAACAAATATTTCAACTATTTTGCTAACTCAAGACATGAAGATTAATAATAAAAGATGGAAAATCTTAATTTTGTCCATTTTCATAGTCAGATGTTATAAAAAATTTATTTATATTTATTATCATATGTTTGAAGGATAATTATGTCACCATGTTAGTCATAATCAGTTAATTTTTAACGTTCAAGTAAAACAATTGTATACATAGACCCAAAAAAGTAAAAGATATTGATCCACGTTGTTTTCCTCATAATTTTAACACTAAAATTTATTTTGATATTTCAGATAAAAGTACTATATTATCAGCATTAGCCAAATTTACATCCATCAAATGTATTATCTACAAAACCATGTTAATATTTCAATATTATTATTTTTAAATGCATGTTTTTAACTATTACCTTTTACCTCGTTAATCACTTTTACCTTAAAAATCAACCCATCAAGCATATGTTTTCTTCTCCATAAGAAACTTTAGTTTCACAACTGTTTCGATAACTTTCTTTGCCCAAAACTATAGAATTTCAAATTATTTTCAACTTATGGACAAATAATCATACCAAATCAAACAAAAGAATTAGCTAAAAATCCCCTGAAGCTACTCAACAATATACAATAATGGTGATTGTTATCCGGGTTTTTAACCCATCAGGATCCAGGAGAATATGGAACAAGTTGATGGAGTCAGAACGGCTTAGATTCAACCAAAAAGGGCTAAAGCAATGACTGAGTATGACTAAACCAAGAGACCAGCGTTTGTCCAGTCCAATCAGCGGCTAAGCATAACAAGCTAGCAGATTGTCATCAGAACGGAACAACGTGCGAAGAGACTATGCAAAAAACGATGACACAAGACCATGGAAACATCCTAAACTCCAAAATCCAAGAAATATCGTAAGTGCTTGGATAGCCAACGACCCATACCCTATGGATCGCTAGCGATTCATGCAAAATGAAGGGTCGCTTTGTTGCATGGAAGAAAAGAAGGAATGGAAGAAGGATTTTAAAAAATATGCTAGGTGTATGGGTCGCTAGCGACCCATACAACATGGATCGCTGGCGACCCATGCTCCTCCATGAATCTTCAATGAGCTATTTAAGCGATGTAATGGCAAAGGAGCAAAGTCATTAGCTCGCGTACGAGCCAAGTCCATGGTTTGCTAGCGACCCATGATTTTGGCTCGGATCGCGAGCTAAACCCTCCTAGGTCGTTATGCATCCATCTGTGAGAAGTTGATGAAGTGGCCCGGCCCAGAAGTCCTCCGATCTCTATAAATACCGCCATACCTGCAACATAAACGGGATCTTCACTAGTACAAAAAGTGCATATTGCTTCGTCTCATTTGCATCAGTTGAAGTAAAAACTAATGCAAATAGAACTATTTGCATCAGTTCTATCTTAATAACCGATGCAATTGGTACGTGAAAAACAATAGGTAATAAAAAATCAAATTTGCATCAGGTGTCACTAACAACCGATGCAATTGATACGTGCAAATAGTTTTAGTCGCATCGGTTTTAAATTCAACCGATGCAACTACATTAGTTTGCATTCATTTTCCATCGGTTTGCTACTCCAACTTTCATTTTCCCTCCCCTCAACTTTTCATTTCCCGCTTAGTTATCATTTATCCCTCCACTTCCCCCGTAACCCGTTAAGAAGAAAACAAAAGCAACTTTATATTCGTTCAATCGAACGACCTCAAATCAAATTCGACTGTGAATTTTAACTTCAAACCAAATTAGCAGTTCCTCCCAAATCGAAATCATCAAAAAAATTAACATTCAAACCAAATCAAAACAAATGTTTTAATTCGACTGTGAATTAGGTGGCGATTTAGCTTGAGTGGAGATACTCGACTGTGAATTAGGTGGCGATTTAGGTTGAGTGGAGATGGTAGCGATGTGCTTTGAGGTTGTTGTGGAGTTTGGTTGAAGGCAATTGTTCGATTGAGGGTTGCTCTGAAGGTCAACGAGGTGGAGTTGTAGGGATGTAGCAATAAATACTTCATCTTTGAAATCATGGCTTAATCCGTTCTTCATTTTGCAAAGCAGGCTTAAAAAATCAGTTGTCAATATCGTCAAGTTAGAAGCAAAATTTCCACTTTAAGACCTTGAGCGACGTCTCTTTATGAAGAAAGGATGCCATAGAGCTTCATGAGCAGTCAACCGCCTTGATGGTTCATACTCGAGTAAGCCTTCTAACATAGATATTTTTATGAATTAATTTAAAGACAGTTGGACATAGATATTTTTTATTTTAAATTTGTAATTGGTTATTTGAAGGAACACAATGGTAGAATAAAAGCCCTTTAAATGGTCAATCCACCCCCAATACAGCATCTTGATTCATTTGAAGGAACACAAAACAACGTTCTTTTGGTTCTGGAACTTGGTCCTTCCCTTGCTCTTCTACATTTTGTGCAATATTGTCAATAAAGTTAGTCTTATTAACAAATTCTTCTTGTGCATGGCAAAATTCCTCATATTCAGATTGAGTAGGCTGATCAGCATTGTCCTCTTCCTCGGATGAGCTATGTATCTGGAACTTATTATTAGTAGTAAAACTTTCCCGTATTTTTGTTTAACTTTGTCATTCTTATATTGCTCTTCATTGTTTTGTAGTTTTATGGTACTTGAATTCCCTATTTCATTAGATCTTTCTGGGTTACTCTACTTTGACACACTTTGTTTGCCTACTTGTTGCCATTGTGTAGTAGAGGTTGTAGTATGTGGCTCTAGGTTGTTTCCATTTACCTCTTTTGAGTTTACTGGGTTGGAAGTTGTAGAGGAATTTGATTGGGAGGGGGTTGTTGTTTTTGTTGACTATTGAGGAATAATTTTGGTTTAGTTGTAGTAGTATTTGATTGTGATTTCAAACCTTGTTGCGTATGTTGCCTATTTGGTCTGTTCTTACTGTATTTCACAGTTTAGTGACCAAAACATTGACGATGCTCACATATATAAGGTTTAAATTCATAGTCAATTTTGATAGTGCAGTTATCTCCCCTATTAGTCTTCATATTAACAGTTTCGGGTAATTTATTTTAATATCAACACTTACAAGAATCCTAGAATAATTTGTTCATTTCCTTGATGCAGTTATGGTGTCTGTTCAAGTAGGCATTCTAATTATGTTTGCAATCCTATTCAGTGCTTCCTGATCCCAATGTTCCAGTTTGAGATTGTAAAGTTTGATCTATATAGGCATTTCCACCAGTGCATGTCCGCTGTCTTAACTCTGATATAGTCAATCACCTTCTTTTATGCATTTACACTAACATTACCTGCCCATGCTTTTTATTCATAAGCACAATATCTATACTAACATGTACATGTGCACATATAAGAAAAAGACAAAGTA
Organism: Allium fistulosum; assembly: GCA_030737815.1. Classification (NCBI taxonomy): domain Eukaryota; kingdom Viridiplantae; phylum Streptophyta; class Magnoliopsida; order Asparagales; family Amaryllidaceae; genus Allium; species Allium fistulosum. Next base: position 848,830,757 of record CM060903.1, read on the forward strand.
GCATTTTGACTTGATTTCATCATTTGTATTCTACCATACTTCATAGTTGATAGTAGACCATGTGAAAATCAGAATTGAGAGGAACACAATGCAAGGCATGAATACCACTATAGGCAGTCAACCAGAATTAGATGATAAATACTAATTTCATTATTTAATTAGTATTATACTGCTATAGGCATGAATGCTTTTCATATTTATAAATTATTGTACTGTTTATCAAGTTAGTGTTTTTATCGCTTACCACCAAATTTCCTTATCTCAGAGCTCAATTATCTGTCGGTTAATTATCCCTTATCTCAAATTGAATTGCTTCGTTTCGACAGTGTTCGGTGAGAAATAAAGTCAATGTGCATGTTACCTCATAGTTGTTCTGTAAGTTTTTATTATTAATCTGTTTTAGTATATTATACTTCTTCCAGAATATTTGAGTTCAGAACATGATTGTTTGATAGTGGCAAGTGAAGGAGAATTGTTTGTGACGAGTGGATGAACTTTGCACTGTGCAAATGTGTGTTGACAGTGGCTACTATGCTATGGTTGTTGGATGGAGGATCAGTGGATGTGGGTAAGATTGTAGTTTATTGATAAGGGACTGGAAATGTTATGATGTGGGATGGAGATGGTTTATTGGTGAAGTGCACAGGGAATAGTAGCAGGCAGTGGGGAGGTTTCAGTGATATGCAGTGAAAGGTCAGTTTGTATGTGGATACAAGGCAGTTTGCAATGGTATAGGTCTTGATGGTCAGGAAGGAAGTGGTCAGGTAGTATAATGTTGGATATGGTAAGTGGTATAGTGGTGAAATGTTGTGAAATTTGTGTATGATCAATGCACTGCTGTGAGGAAGAGTGCAGCAATGGACACGCAGCAAATGATTATTCTGTAAGTTTTTATTATAGAACATTTTCATGCATTTTTTCCCCAGTTTTTCTCCCTTTTTATCCTCTTTGAGTATTATATGAAAATTTATGGAACTTTTAGTATGATATATGTTATCTAAGACTCATAATACAACTATATACTACCACCTAACTATTTAGAATAATAATAATAATTGGCAAATAAGAGAAAGTGTCATGTACATTAACAAGTTTAATAAGTTTGTTAGATGTGAAAAGATTTATCAAACACATTGCTAATTGATTTGTGTGTAACTGTGAAGTGTTATCTTATTATGGTATCAATAATTGTGCCAGTCTAAATTTGAGGAAATACTGAAACTCATTAACTATGTTACAGATCAATCAACTATGTTGCATCCCCACTGCTTGCTACCTTTACTTTGTTTCCTTCGTTTGTACTTCCCTTTCTATGCACAATTGACCATATTTGCATGTACCTAAGTGCAAATATTTCTTTATAAATAGTGCTGTTTTGTTTGAATTAGTGTGCAACTGGTGAAGGTGGTTGTTGGAAGGCAGCAGAAGGTGGTTGGACTGTGACTGAGTAAGTTGTAATGTTGATGATAGAGAGGACAATGCACAGTGTAGTGTAGTTTTTTTTTATAGAAATCGAGAATGTACAGTGATGAAAGTGCCAATGAATTGAAATGTAATTGAAAATCTGTAACAAAATTGAAGATGAATGCAATGTTCTCTTTTTTGTGTATGTTTTTTTCTTTATATATATATATATAAAGATTATCAATAATATATATATATATATAGTCTATTTGAGTACTGTAATAATGGTTTCTGAGGGATTAGTTTGCATCGGTTGTTATAAAAAACCGATGCAATAGAGGGATTAGTTTGCATCGGTTTTCAACAACAACCTATGCAACAAGTTCTTTTGTTGCATCGCTTTTCATTACAACCGATGCAACATGGGGGCTGTGTTCAAGCAACCAACCATGATATTTTGCATCAGTTGTTAGTAACAACCGATGCAAAAAGGACCTTTTTGCATCGGTTTCAGAACTAATGCAAAAGCGTTAAGCCTGTTGCATCGGGTGCATATGCATCAGTTGTTGAACTGATGCAAAAGGGGGGTAAACAACCGATGCAAATGGCCTGTTTTGTAGTAGTGCTTCTCCGGATTGGTTGCTGAAGCTCTGCTAGAAACATTCTTCACTCTCTATCTCCCTCACAACAATCTCCAAAGGGATTCACTGTGATTCTCCAGTGGATTCTAACTTTGGGGATTCAATCTATCTAAGGGTAATCAAAGCCTTGTATTCAAATACTTCTTGTAACATCAATCAGTCCATAATAAAACTATAAAGTGGATGTAGGCTTCATTAACAGTCAAACCACTATAAAAATTCTCTGTCTTCTTTCTTTTACTGTTCTTTTTCTATATCTGTGATCTGTGATATTTCTTTGTCAGAACAGAGCTGGTGCTTTCAAACTCAAGCCAGGGTATTGATCCATTTTTTAGGTCAACAGTAATGAACATCATATCATCTTGAATGAAGTTAATGGATTATGTGCAAAGTCAGAAAATTATGCACAGGAAGGTTTTCTTCTTCTTTCTCCGTATACAACTAAGGTCAAACAATATTTTAGTTCCAACAATACTGTCAGTTTTGCACTGTAAGAATGATAAGGTTTTTACACATTACTGCATAACTAATAAAATAAGATAAAATGTAAGGATAGAATTGCTAACAAAAGAATTAGATCATTAGATGTGAAATGAATTGCAATACTTGTAAACTACCCCAACATTAAAAGTCCACCATGCAATGTCAAGATGTGGTCAAAATCCTTCACAACTTCTAGGAGTTATGCTTCTTGAAGATCCGACACAGACTCTTGTCAAAATACACAAAAGGAATTAAAAATAAGATTTCAAATTTGAATTTAGGATTAAAAAATGTGCGTTTATCTAAGAAGTGGTTATGCGTATTAAAATTGCTGATGTGTAATTGGAAATGAGAATAATAGAAGTGGGAATGGTCTCGATAATAAAAAACGTGAGGAGGTTACTGAGAACGTGGGTAAAGGAATGACCAAACTACTCGTTCAATTGTTTAATTTTAATTAATTTACAACTGGGTTATTTTGGTATTTTCCAAAGCTTCAAATGAGGGTATCCTCATTATATATAGATTATCCAATCATCATGTTTAAGTTTTTGTGGCCTTATCAAAAATCCTAAAAATTCTATGAGAAATTTCATCATTTTATAGTTCAACGTTTAAGCAACTTGTTTCTCTACATTATCTATATCATTTAGTATTAGTACTGAACCGTTTATCGAAATTAATTTTTCGTCTGGAAAGTAATACGAAACTATATAAAATAAATTTAAGTACAATAATATGTTTAGGTAAATGAGAAGTAAAAATCATAGCATCATCAGCAAATTGTAGGACATAAATGCCATTTCTTGTGATCTCATGTCCTACTTGTGCAGTCAATTCCTCGATATTGCCTCGATATATCCCATAGCGGACTTTAGGGGCAACGATATTACTATAAAGCGGCCCAATATAGCGGATCTGCTATTATCCCCGATATTACGGCAATAATCCGCTATATCCCCGATTTTGTTGCCCCGCTATATCCATCTTTCCTATAAATAAACATTTTGCTTGATGTCATGCTTTTAAGTTTTATGGTAACTTCAAAGTTGATGTAACAATGATATAAGCTGTTGGTTATTATAACTAGTTCTAACTTTTTAAGTGTCAACTTTGTTTATCTTTACTTTATTATAACTTGTTTTGCGTGGTGGGAAATAATAAGTAATACTTGTTCCTCTTTTTAATGTAGACTGTTCATCATTCCTCTTTTTAAAGTCGTCCACTATATCCTGCTGTATCCCCGATATATCTCCGCTACAACTTTTCGCACCTCAAACGCTATGGAGCGGCAGGGCGCTTTAACTGTACAGTGTCCTACATTGTCTAAAATCCTATTATTACTAGGAAACTTTATAATCCTAGCAGAAACATCAGCTGATAAATTATACAGAAGAGGTGACAATGGATCTCCTTACCTAGGTCCACGTTTCGATTGAATTTTATCTTCAATTATACCATTAACCATAATAATTGAATTTCAATTTTAAGTAAAGACATAATCCACCCTACTCATCTAACACTAAAGCCCTTAGCTAATACTAAACCTTTAATAAAATCTCAATCAATTGCATCAAAAGCTAACAAAGTCAAGTTTTAAAAGTGCACACGTGGTATTATTTTTACAACCGTAATTAATAAATTCTTGTACTACAGCTACCCCACCCGTAATATTTCTACCCTTAATGAAAGCTATTTGGGTATTATCTATTAATTCATTCATTTTAGTATTTAATCCAGTAACCAAAACCTTAAATTATTTTAAAAGAACAGTTTAGTAATGAAATAGGTTTGAAGTTCTTTAATTGATTAGCATTGACTCTTTTATGCAGTAAAAATACATTTGTGAAATTAAATCTGCCTGATTGTAATGACCCATCATAAAATTCATTAAACATTTTAGTTATATCTCCTGTAAAAAATTCTCAAAAGTTTCAAAAAATAAAATAGGAAAACCGTATGGGCCTGGAGATTTATCATTAGGCATATCCTTTATAGCCATCAAAATCTCTTCTTCTATAAATGGAGCCTCTAACTCAACTAAGTCAATCATAGTGTCTTCGGTGTAAAACTCGTCCCAATTACTCCTAGTTCCATGTCCTTTCTTACTTCCAAAATTCCTTTATAATAATTGGTGAACTCCTTATTTAGTTCTTTTTGATCAGAAATTTCATTATGGTTAATTAGAATGGAATTAATGCTATTATTATGTTTCCTACCATTAGCTACTTTGTGGAAAAATTTAGTGTTCAAATCCCCTCATCCAACCATTGAATCCTGGACCTTTGTTTCTGCATCACTTCTTCTTATAAAATAATTTTATTTAATTCTTCTTTTAAGTTTGAAAGCACATTTTTTCAGAAATATTCAAATTCCTTGACTCTTCAATTTTATTCAATTTTAAAATCTCATTTATTAATTTATTCTTTTTATTTCTAGTATTACCAAAGACATCTTTATTCCATTTCTTAAGAAAAATTCTTAATTCTCTCAGCTTTCTAACAAATATCTTAGCTATATTTCCTGAAAATCTATAATTATAGTAATACATAGAAAGCCATTTATTAGTTATTAAGTCTTTAAAATTATTTTTTAACAGCCACTTCCTTTTAAATATAAAATTTTTATTTCCAACGTTCTGGTTAGTACAAGATAAGATAATTTGCAATGATCCGAATAAATATTCGGAAGTCCAAAAACCTTACAAATAGGGTCTTATACTTCATCACCAATAAAAAATCTATCTAAAAGAGCCATCAACCGGTTTTCTCTTTTATTAGACCAAGTAAACTATCTTTACTTAACTTTATCTCAATTGAGTTACACTCGATAGTAATTTTATCAAACTCTTCCATGGTAGTAAAATCCCCTTCCCTACGGGGTTCTTTCACCTAAAAATCTAGTTACACTGAAATCTCAACTCATCACCCATGGACCTGGAGCAAGTGATCTAAACTAAAGATTTTCACTCCATAAAATCCTACAATCAATCTTTGAATTCGGTCCATAGACATTAGTGATATTTAGTAATGAGCAGTAACGACCCGGATTTTCCATCATTTAATTTTGAATACTTAAATGGTTTTAAATGTTGAATTTGGAATATAAATTGATTTTTGAATATGAAGATTTTGGTTGAATTGACAGAATGAATTTAAATTTCGAATATAGCGATTTATCGTAATATGGAAATGGTGAATAATTGGAATTTGAGTTGAATATGAATCAAAAATGATTTCTAATGTTGATATAAATTCTATCTGAATTAGAATTTAGTTAATAAGTTTTTAAAATTGAAATCTCAAGTGATTTCGAAAATTTTGGAAATCGTCGATTTATTCGACGTGTTAATATAGCGATCCGGGGCATAGTCTCGGAATTCGACGAAACCAGTTCCATTGGATCTGTAATAGTGTATTATTATTGGATTTCAAATTTAATAGCGTTTGGATTTATCGTTTGGTCGTGCAATCTGAAAACACCTAAAAATAATTTAATTGAATTTAATTTAAATAGTCGATTCAAAAGGCTATCTTCCACATACGATCGAATTAGGTTCCGAAACTTGTTCCATTGGGTTCAGAATAGCGGTATAACATTAGTAACGCCACACATCACACCTCAATAAGAGTTCGAGATTTCCCTGTATATAATATGAGATGTTTTGAATATAAAATTTAAAATAAAAGGTAAAATCCTATAATGTCTCATCGGCCACCCTATGTCGCCACCCTACGTCTGAATAAAACGTAAAGGCCCGTATCTCCGTACTCTTTGAATAGACAATAAATCAAAATTATCCAACTCAAATTGAACGGAAATACGAATCTTTAGGGGTGAAGAAGAAAAAATATAAGAAGAAAACAGGAACAACAACAACACAGAATCTCACAATCGCAGCGGAACAAGATATAATATATAATAATAGATTTTTATACAAAAGAATATGTAGTTGTTCCTATATACACAATCATTAGAGTACAACAATCAACAATCAATCTGGACAGTTATAATAACTTGTACTCACAAATACTGAATATACAACATGACTCACACAGCGGAAATAACCAAGTACATATAATACGCTTGAGAATCCTCCAGCTCTTCTCCTGAGCTCCATAGCATCCTAACCTGAATCTGTAATACTCGGTTTGACCCGAGCATTATAATAAAATAACACCTGAGTCAGTCTGGAAAACCAGCATGACAAAACACACTCAATTTGAATTATTATTGTTATCAAAATCCTTTGGAAACGAAGGTATCTTGTAAGACCACGCCACACATAAATACGATAGGTTTTTACCTTACGATAACCAAAACATTTTATATCAAAATCATCTGATATTATAATAGGTCTATAGAAAATAAACTAGAAAATAGCTGAAATGCTTGCATCTCACGTTTCGGCATAATTGGTATACAACTAAAACCGTACAGGCTCGTAGTGGATATTGGATTCCATACAATGACTGGGCTACTGGGGTACTGCTTGCCACAACACACCTTTAGAAAAACGTACCAAGATCGTACCTAACGATCCCTGCCAACACATACCCCTTACTGGATAGTACCGAATATGTTATCACTCCGGGTGTTCCTACCCTATCGAGCGCTCTTTCCATGCACAACCATATTCATAATTATAATATATCCGAGGGTATCTAGAAAAGTGATAACATACCCTACTTGGGTGCGACCCACTTAGCCCTGCTGCATCTCCCCTATTTTAGTCATTCCCGGTTGATGAGGCTTGAGGCTACGCATTACCTTAAGAATAACATTCATACTTGGAATGCTAACACCGCCTTCCAGACTATGATGTAAATGATAGCATTAATCCATATAAGTTTTTCTGGGTTGGAACAAACCAAATCTCCAAAATCATCGTCTTCACTATTTTCACGATATCACAATTCGTAACGCTCAAATCGGATCGAAGTGGTTTTCGGATAATTAAACCGATCCCGGTCTCTTCGAAACGATCAACGAATTTGGTCAGATTTGATAGTCGGTTTTTTAACTATCAAATAACATCCATAAGCAGTCACTAGGCCTCTTTTTATAAATCTTCAAAACATTCATTTCAAATATCTTTACACAGATATATATTCAAATTTCTTCCAGTATTCCACGTTTGAAGACAAATTCAAATCCTTATATCCTTAACGGGATATTTTCAAACCATATTAACAGTTAGAAATATTTCCGTATAACCTTCCCAAATCATTTTATTCCAATACTTAGAAATAATTTCCAAGTCCAACTTAGTATTTCATTACTTAGAAAGATATTCCTATAAAAATCATTCCGCTGCTAAAATATCTCCAAACCTTTAATTTCAATGCTTAGGAAACTAATATAAGTTTATTTTTCCAAAATCATTTCTAATACCCATAGTTAGGAAATATTCTGCACTTATCTCATAAAACTCCAGAATTTCAATTAATTTCCATTTTCAATTTCCAAACATTATCGACTATACTTATTTATAATCCAGCTAACAATTTATAACTCCTTTAATGAATTCAAATTCATTTTAAGTTTCCGAGTCCAACTATTTTGGGAATTCCCCTAAATTTCCAGAAATCCCATTATAACATTTCACTTATACAATCACACCCGTTTAATAAAATATGGTTTACAATCCCGAGAGCATTTATAAATAAATTCCAATTACTTACTTTTAAATCCTATGTATATATAATAATAATTATTTAAAAATATCAAGCACTTTTAAAATAACATCAATAACTAATTCCAATTATTTTATAAAATTTCTAATCGATTTATAAAACTTGTTTAAAATCTTAGAATTCATTTGAACCAATTTAAATATTTAAATAACTAACTTTTCAAAATATTTCAATGCTAAAATAGTTTTAAATTGCATAGTTTAATAATTAAAAATCATCTTTTTCAAACAACTTAACTTCTCGATAAAAATATATTTTTAAAATTCCAATATAACCAATTCCAATTTATAAATCTCTCTCTCGATTCATAACACATCGACCACTTTTCCAATTTCATAACCTTTTCACATTCCAAAAATAGACTCACTACAAGAAAAATTATTTTTCACGGCATAAATGCACAGCGTTTTAATCAAAATGCTGCAATTATCTAGATTGAATTATTAAGAGAGAAAAACAAACCCTAAAACGCTGCTGACATCAAGCGGGAAAATAAAAATATGCTGCCACTCTCATAAATAGCTAAATATCGACCTCCCTCCCCCGTATATCCCTATCCCAAATTCAATTAAAAATCGACCTCTTATTCCTCTCTCAAAAATCCACCGTATATCTCCAGTATTCTTATTCCTCTCTTGCAAACAACCCTAGCACCGAGCCCACTGAGGCCACCGACCCCGTCCACACCATCATCTCAAACATCACAAGAAGTCCTTATTTTTCAGCACCTTCTAGTACATCATCTCTGTCATAGACAACAAGAACGAGAACGCCGCCCTGCAAGTGTCAGTACGAACCCAAACGGGAGCCTGCTTTTTGTTATGTTCGTATTGGAGTCGTCGTGGTTGGGGTTGACGCCAAGGAAGGCGGTGGAGAAGGTGACGAGGATGATGGAGTTGAGGACTAGGTAGGTGAGCTTTTGGGAGCTGAGGAAGAAGGAGAAGATGGCGTTGAAGACGAGCTGGTTTGATGAGACGAGGGAGAAGGTGGAGACCGGGAGGTAGAGGAGACCGTAGGAGTACATGAGGTTGTCGAGGGAGGAGGCTGTGCCGATTTGGATGTAGGGCAGGAAAAGTTTTTTGAGCGGGGGAGAAGAAGAGTTATTGAAGGAGGAGGGGAAGAAATAGAGAGGGAGGAGGATGGTGGGGCGGTAGGAGGTCACTGCTGCGGATAGCCATGTGCTGCTTCCTCCTTTGTTGTAGTGAAATCTGCCTAGGTGAGTGGCCACTGTTTGGCCAGAGAGGATAATATTTTTGTTATGGCTATGTATAATGAAGTAGATGACCGATAATTGTTGGTTCCGGTAAAATTTGTTACTCAGGGAAACTTTTTTTATCTATACACTTATTTTGTTTACGTATTCATAAAAATTTGCAGTACACTTATTTTATCTACAAGAACTGATTTTGTTTACAAGAACGAAAATTGTTTGTAAGTGTAATCACTGAGAATTTGACAGGTTCTTCAGAACAGCTTATTTATAAAGTAATATTGAAACAAGAAGCTCTCGTCGATAAAAATCAGAGAAGCCAGAAATTATTTACTTTGGAAAGCGATGATATGCTAAATGATGCTTATAACAGATGTGGTGAAGTTTGTGCTGAATACGCCAAGAGGCGTTGGTCTTATGTTTATTCAGTTTTTTTCATTTAAAAATAATAAATAATTCTTCTTAGTTCAATGTATGTGATGTTAAAATATAGCACTTAATTTTGTGTATCAGGAACCTTCCTTATGACACCTGAGAGGAGAAAGGCTATTTGGGAAATCTATGGTGAGCAACTTAAACAATTTTAAATTTAAATAATTCTTAAATCTGTGATAGTTTTGTAAAAATGCAAGTTTTCATTTTATGTCTAGTATATCACTGATTTACCTTGTCTTTAGTTATTTCCATTATGATGCAAGAATAGCTATAGATGTTTTTCATGTGATTTTGGTGAAATAACAAGTCATGTAAATGTTGAATAATTTTTTTTGCTGCGATATGCTTTGTAGAAATAAAGAATGGTTGTAAAAAGTAGTTTTCAGAAAACTTTATTATCAAAATTAGGAATATTTTAATCAAAAGGTTAGTCTACTGAAGATAGTATATTGACCCCTTACCAAATATTAAGAGTTGAAACTTGAAGTACCTGTTGAATACCACTAATGATGTGAGATTAAACTATCTTTTTTATATAGAAAAATTGTAATAACTCCTAAGATACATACCTCCTAAGTTTGATTTGGTTCTCTGCTAAATTGCTTGCCTTTTTTTAGTTAATATCAACCTTTTGCTACTTTTAGGTCTTGAAAATTGAGTTGTTGCTAATTACTTCAAGTTGTAAAAGTAATTTATTAGCTACTATTGTTATTTACTATTGTCAATCTACCACAATGGATTCCTTTAATTCAAAATTAATTAGTGGTATTTCTATCCAAAATGATTAAAATAGAAAGAGATGCCTATGTGTTTAGTACAGACTGATTACCTCTTTATATTATCATGCTTCCAAATTTTCATTTATGCATACTAAAATTATTACAATCTATAGTTTGGTGTAGAAGGACATATGAGCTTATAGATGGTCCTAATGCATCACACACCACTCCATCAGCTCTTAACAAATGGGAATCAAAATTAGAACTCTTTTAAATGGACACCCTTATGATACGTTTGATGTTGCATACTTTAGTTATGCTTCAATATTTTTGTAGAAACAGACGGGAATCAAAATTAGATGGTCCTAATACATAACTAAATTAGAAGCTCTTTTCATTCTTGTAAACAAAATCAGTTCTTGTAGATAAATAAGTATTATATATATATATATATATATATATATATATATATATATATATATATATATATATATATATATATATATATATACTACACACTTATAAACAATTTATGTTCTTGTAGAGAGGCTTTGAAAGCAAATGGATGTGATGCTATTCATATAGCAGACATTGAGATTTTGATGGTTAAGGTTCATGGTTCCACGTTTTTGATGGTCAAGATTAATGCGAATCATCTCCGTGGCATAAATAGTGATATGGATTGTGCTAAAGAGTTGGTAAAAGAAGAGTCATTTATGGAATTACCATGTATTGTGCTTGGATTGTAGTTCCCAGGTGAGATTAGTTTTTACTGTTCCTGAAAATAAATTGTTAGATGCTTGTGACAGTATCAAGTCGTTTGGCGAACAGAGGTGGTCTTTAAACATTGTTTCATGATCAATTCATCCCAACTATGAACCAGTCAATACAAAACATGATAAACTTACTGCTTACGTAACTTAGATATATTTAAGGAATTATTATTATTACTGATGTAATATATATTATATTCTCTCTCTAAATAATTATTATCATTGATTATTGATTTAATATGTATTACTTATTTTGTACTTTAGACCTCCTCTTGGTTTTGAATTTTATCTTTGCTTTTGTTATCATTCTTTGCCTGTGATTTGGATTTGCTAGTAATTCACCTAGTCAATTAGCCCATTATACTGTATTGTGTATCTGTATTTTTCTGTACAAATTGATAAAAACTTGTCAACAAAGATGATTGGAACAGGTGACTTCTTGTTGCCTTTGAAGCTACTGATTTGGTCAAAATCATTTTTTTCTTCTAACTTTTAGTTGATTTTCTGGTAAAAATGGGAAGCAATTTCAGTTAGACCTTTTTGTAAAAATGCTAAAAAAATTCAGATAATTTGTAAAAAAAAGTGATATATCATCTGTTGAGTTAGGCATGTGTTTATTGACTATTTTTCGTTTGATTTCTGTTGACTATGCAGTGCCTTCTCTCAATGTGTCATACACCAGTTATACACACACACACATAAATATATGTTTGTATATATAGACACAAACATACATGCATACATTCAAATTACAATAATTTTATATGTTCCGGTCATAAATTACTAGGCATGGAAATTATAGGAACTTTGGGTTACATGATGATAAGCATGACTTCATTGATTGAGATGTAAGTGTGATTTTTTACTGCGATTTGCGCAGTACATAGGACAGTTGCACTTATACAATGAATATTTCAGTGCGGTAATTTCAGAAGCATGTTGATTGACATTTTCGAGTAGGCAAAGTAAAAACATGAAACGGCTAGAGAGACTCTTGCTCTAGGCTATTTGAAATTTTGTTCTAAAGAATAAAAACCATTACTTGTTAACTGTTTTATTTGATCTGTAACAGAATGCGGATGTATTTAGTTCTTCTTCGATATTACACCACACATAAATTAGAGGCATGTAGGAAATATTATTAATTTGGGACAATTTAAAGCGGTAGTTGATTAAAATAGTTTATTTTATTCTTCTTCGATATCCTAACAAAAAATGTCATATACCTCAAATGGCAACACTACCTCATCTTTTTCACTTATTAAAACTTTGCCGTATAATTAGTCTCAAACTCGCTGGAGATAATTATTATTACGGAGAATACATATCTTCTCTAAGTGAGAAATAAATATGAACATGTAGGAATTCCTTTGAGAGTGGAGAAATGACACTAAGGGCCATTCGATCTTGTTGAATCCAAACACTGAAGGTTGGATTCACATTACTTTGTTTCATTATTGAAGGCTACACATTAACAAAAGCATGGTTGAAAGGCACCCAAATGTTGCACTAACGAACATAATCAAATCTCTTTCTTAAAATATGGGACATTTCAGTTTATGATATGATGAAAATAGTAGATCTAGAAGATCGTGTCGTGATATTATTAAGTATGAGAGTTGTTATATTTGGGGAGATCTTAAAATGATGATCTGATCATATACTAGATAGCGAATATATATTCAAAGATCCTATCTCAAACCCATGCTTTTGGTCTTGACACCCACTTCTGTACATTCATTTCTGCTCTAATTTATCATGGGCCAAAATGTAAGTTTAAGAGTGGAGTTGTACTTCATGAATAAAAAGCAATAATTTCTTAGTCTATGTTTTTCACGCGTGGGACCATATGTTTGTTAGCTTTGAGCGAAGAAATTACAATTCTATTTTCAGGATAAATATAACAGTTAAGTTTAAACATTTTCAATCAATATTAATTCATCTGTATTTTATATAACTGACCATTGAATCATGAAGGTTGAAAAGTATGTAAAGAATAAGAGCATAAAATCCCAAATGTGAAAGCATACTTCCTTTAACATATGGCTTCAAGGCAAGCAGGGGAGACTATTCCAATAGCATCAAACCATGCCGACACTGCCTCTACTCATCAAGAATTCATAATAGGAAGCAAGGGGGTAAATACAAATTGAGAAGAAGATGAACACTACCCTGCTTCCTTTAACATGAAGAATTTCCTCTAGGATGGCAGTTCCGTTTATGGTGCTTGGTTCAGCGTGCCTCCAATCAAGTATGTATACACTATACACACATCATATAGCTGTTACTCACATAATAAAATATGAAATTCAGTCAAGTACTGTCTCTAACTTACATATAATGTTCCAGCTTGCTCAAGTATTGTTGACACTGCCATACTCATTCTCGCAGCTTGGCATTATATCTGGAATCGTTTTTCAGTTCTATAGAATTATGGGAAGCTGGACTGCATACCTGGTAAGTGTACTCTATGTTGAGTACAAAAGCAGAAAAGAGAGGGAAAATGTAAACTTCAAAAATCATGTTATTCAATGGTTTGAGGTTCTTGATGAATTGCTGGGACCATACTGGAAAGCAATTGGTCTTGCCTTCAACTGTACTTTCTTCCTCTTCGGATCCGTTATCCACTTAATCAGTTGTGCCATGTACATGTCTGATTTGCTTCACTAGCTCACTAAACACTGGTCATGCTAGTTGATTACTTTTGATTAAATTTGTGATTTTTTTTCCCGAGAGCAGCAACATATACTACGTAAACGATCACCTGCACAAAGAGGACATGGACGTATATATTTAGAGCTTGCTGTACAATGACCTTGTTCATTCCTTTATTCCATAACTATAGGATATAGTCATTTCTTGGGCTTGGTATGACCACGTACACTGCCTGGTGCATGACCATTGCTGCCGTAGTTCAAGGCTAGGCTTGTTAAATATTTTCTTACCTAATTCCTACATTTGATGTAGTTAGTTATTGCTTGCTCTGTGTAACCAAGAAACTTTAATAATAGGTTGAAAGGGTGGCTCATTCAGGCCCGAAAAATCTGGTGCTGTACTTCACTGGTGCCACCAATATTCTCTATACCTTTGGCAGCTACGCAGTCACTGTGTAAGTATTATACTGCACTCTTGCTCTTTTACACAATCTTTTTTTGAAAAAAGTATCGAAAGAAAATTTTGAGTTATTGACTTATGTTTGATGCCTCTCTATGAGTGATTGCAATAACTATTTTAATAGTTATTGTCCAACTACCCTATTGAATCAGTGAGATGCAAATGCCCATAACTATCTTATCATATGGTTACACTTTTTCGAATGTTGGAAAACTTGCTTTGTGTCAATTCAAAATCCAATCATTTCAGTTTTTACTTTTTGCATTCAATATGTATGTATGTAGGTATGTATGTATGTATGTATGTGTACATGTATGCCATGCATATAAACATTTTTCAGTTGTCATGTCAGTAAAAAAATTAGTGTATGGAAGCCGAAAGTAGGTTTTCCGCATGTACCTTTGACGTACAACCAAAATTTTAGTGTATGGCAGCCAAAAGAAGGTTTACCACATGTATGCTATGCATATAAACATTTGCTATGCAATTTTCCCACATGTACCTTTGATATTTATGGTAGTTGGTGTATGGCAGCCAAAAGAAGGTTTACCATAGTTTAATTTTTATAAGCTAACAAGTTTATAAATTTGCACAAACTATGCTTCAAACTATTTCAGCCTTCTCGTTTTAACAATTCCTGAATTTTGCTGTGTTGACTCTACAGTCTATGGCTCAAAAAATCTTTAGCTTATAAAGATTATCTCACTGCCATAGACTAACAGTTGTTACTTGAAAGTCACTGTACTTGCCCTAGGCATGAAAAGTAACTTGAAAATAGATATATTAATATGGTTGTTCAAAGGTTGCAATGGACCAAATGTGTCAAAATCATTTAAAGTTTAATATAAATTATGCTAATACAATATATTCCTTGCTTTAGGTCGTAAGATGAATAGAAATGTTTATTTCAAGGCAACTGGAGAAGCACCAGCTGAAGTTTCAGTAGAAACTCCTGAAATTGTGAAAACTATACAAGAAGCGGTATGATTTGATAACTGTTTCCATCCTTTCTTATTTTCATTATAGCAATTTTCTTAGCTTAAAATCTTCTGTTAAATAGTGGGACAAGATTGATGATAAGTATGCAGTGGCATCTCTTGCGTTTGCAGGAGTAATTGCACTTTAGGGCTCAACTGGATTGATATCGGTAAGAAAACATTATTATTATTAAGATTATCATTATTTGGAAAACATAATATATTTGCGCAAGTTTTCAAGTCCAAGATTCCATCATGTCAATTTTGCTAGTATGTTGCAAATCCGAAAGCGAAATAAATTGTAATTGTTATCTGCAACCAATGTTTGATAGTCTATAATTTGTTCTATGAATTCATGGTAGATAAACAAACGCAGATTCTTTATCTATGCCATTCAAATATATTACTTTCGTGCAGGCAATCGATTGGCTTCCTTTTGTTACTGGGATTTTTGAACTAAAGGAAGTGTAGCCGTACATGGCTAATGGAAGTGTAGCTCCATGTCTAAGAGGTAACTTTCACCATTTCTTACAGAACGCCTTCTTGTGTATCCATACAATTTTTACATATTTCAATTTAACAATAACATTTTTAATCCGGTTTATGACAGAATTACACACATATTATTTTATCCTGGTTACAGTCTAGACATGTGTATAATATCACTATATAGTATGTATCACTGAATAGTATTTAAACTATTTAAATCTTTAAACTATTTAAATCTTTAAACTATTTAAACTATTTTTAAGCTGGATAATATACAAGGCTATTATGGCATAGAGAATTTTGGAAGCCACACTGCAGTATCAACTAGCCAAATTGCATCATGTTCTCCCAGGTATCTTTTTTATTCACACCTTCAACCATATTTATATAAGCTTACTGCAATTTTGATTTCAAGTTAATTAATATTATGGCTTTAGGTTAGTTTCAAGTTAATTTCAAGTTAGTTAATATTACGGTTTTAAGTTAGTTAATAGTAATACTCCCTCTGGTAACAAAAACAATAATAGCGGTGAAAATGGACCTTCATAACAATAACAATACTAGCTGTGAAAATTGACATTCATACAATAATTGCTTCTACATAACCCAGCATACATTTTTTATTCATATTTGATGCTAAATAAATTCATGTTTGTTCTCTTCTACCGCTCTCTAATTGCATTTTTTTCTTATAGGGATATTGGACTTTGAAGGAGACGAGCTTGGACTTTTCATGAGTTATATATTGCTTTTTTAGCAAGCTCTTTTTGTAAGACTATGTTGCTATCATTTGTGTTTAAAACATTGTTTACAAAATGTTGTATATGACTTAAATTTTTTAGTGTACGATTTTGGTGTAGCTTTGATTATGTTTAATCTTATAGTTGCTTGCATTATCAGATTATATTTATTAGTGTTTTTTAAATTGAGCAGTTTGTTGTTGATTAGATTTTTAAATTGTGTTTTTTAAATGTAATGGCATACACCTGATTTAGTAGAAACCATTGCATTTTCTAAAACGCTGCAATAATGCCTTTTGCAGTGTTTCAAAACTGTTGCGATATAACCTGGTTTATTGAAGCTTCTACTTAAACTGCGTTTTTTTTAAAACATTGAGAAATGAGTTGGCAATGATTTTTAAACGTTGCAAAATTAATTAACCGCGGTGTAAAATTAATTAACCGCGGTGTTTTGAAAAAGCTTTGGTAGACATTTTTTAGCAGCATTTCTAAAACGCTATGATATCTCCCGACTCTATTGCAGCATGCTGTTAGGCAGCGTTCTTCGAAACCGATTACCCGATCTCATTATAAATTCTCACTGAATTCATATCTCCAATTTATCAAATGATAATCATCTCACTTTATTTATAAACCTGGTTTATAAATTTCATAATCTCATTCCTCATCTTACACAGGTTTATAGTACAAAAATCTATTTATAGATCGATTTCTAATTAAAATCCCATTTATAAATAAATTTCTTAAATAACCCAAACTATATTCCAAAACCAGTCGAATCTCGATTTGTACTTCCATTTCGTGTTTTAAAAATCTTATTTAAAATCCATTGTTTTAAAATCCTCAATTTAAAATTCTCTAGTTGAAACCATTTTACGAAATAGCTAATTAAACATCCAAAATCCAATCATTTATTTTATCCAATTCAATTTCCTTTTAAATAATCTCAAAATTCAATATAAATATTTTATTTTCAAAATCGCCTTTGAATTTTCTATTTAAATTCAAAATATTATTTTTTAAAATACTAAAATTTAGACCGGTGCTACTATAGCATCCAATAAAACAAATCACACAACAATCCAAAATAGATTATTCAATCACATCATATATCATTATATATGAATAACAATCAATATATTTGAGGAATCCAGTTAGATCCCTCCAATTTGTTTTCTTCCATCCACAGATGTTATGTAACATAAAATACCAATCCCGCTTCGAGGCAGGATATCGCGATAATATAGGGTCATCCGCTATTATGCGGGACGCATAGTATCTCATCCGCTCCAACGGCGGGCAATATAACCAACTACTAATATATACTACTCTATATATAGTATAATACCCAACTAATAACAATATATCAATTCAACCAATCATCCAATAATAAATTTTAATTTTTATAAATTAAATTTAGTAACCCAAAATGAGTGAGATTTACTCACCTTGATTTTCGAAATTGGTAATCATTCCAATTCCAAATTAAATTGAATAGCGTTCAATTTAATTTAAAATTTCCACTAACTTCAAATGATTCCACCCGAATTCCAGATTGTAGTGTTTTCCATAATGATTCCAACGCAACCCATTTCATGATTTTAGGACCTCGCATGACAAGATATTCACAATATAATAATTAGAGTTTAAATAAAAATTATCATTTTAACTAATACAGTAATTAAAGTTAATTACCATCATTTTAGAAAAACCTAATTGTCTTAAAACCTTCTCCCCGGGCTCGAACAACGCGGCCTGAACTTCACTAACAAGCCGCACCTCCTCGTGGCCACCGGAGATCACCTCGACCTCGCCTAAGCACGCCCCAGCCCCACCCTAGCTCGCACCACAATCACGCACCCTAGCTCCGACCAAGTCCTCCTCCATTCATGACTAACATCTACCGCTACCACACGCGTATGCGCGTGCATGAACAAAACAGTCGCGCCTCCAAACCCCTGCCATCGCGCTGCCATCGATGTAGCCCTTCTTTCCAGTCGCGAGCGCAAACGGGATTCGTGATTTTTTTTCTTTTCGTTCGAATTGTTCTGTTCGATATTTGCAAAAAATAAAAGGAAAAGTCGTATTTTTAAAAGAAGGGGTGCGGCGCTATTTAGACATAGGGTGGCGACATAGGGTGGCCGATGAGACATTATAGGGTTTGACCTTTTATTTTAAATTTTATATTCAAAACATCTCGTATTATATACAGAGAAATTTCGAACTCTTATTGAGGTGTGCCGCCTGGCGTTCCTAATGTTATACCGCTATTCCGGACCCAATGGAACAAGTTTCGAAACCTAATTCGATCATATGTAGAAGATAGCTTTTTGAATCGACTATTTAAATTAAATTTAATTAAACTATTTCTAAGCGTTTTCTGATTGCACGACCAAACGGTAAATCCAAACGCTATGAAATTTGAAATCTGAAATCCGATAATAATACACTATTACAGATCCAATGGAACTGGTTTCGTCGAATTCCGAGACTATGCCCCGGATCGCTATATTAACGCGTCGATTAAATCGACGATTTCCAAAATTTACGAAATCACTTGAGATTTCAGTTTTAAAAACTTATTAACTAAATTCTAATTCAGATAGAATTTATATCAACATTAGAAATCATTTTTGATTCATATTCAACTCAAATTTCAATTATTCACCGTTTTCATATTATGATAAATCGCTATATTCGAAATTTAAATTCATTCTGTAATTTCAACCAAAATCTTTATATTCAAAAATCAATTTATATTACAAATTCAACATTTAAAACCATTTAAGTATTCGAAATTAAATGATGGAAAATCCGGGTCGTTACAGAGTCGGGTTATGATGGAGGAGGCGCGCGCTTGAGGTGTCGGGGCGAGTTAGATGAGCACAGGGAGGGAGACTCGCCACCGGTGGTGGTTCGTAGATTGGTGGGGTGGTTTGCGTGTGCATGTGCACACGGTGGCCTGCACGAATTTTGGGAGCAGGCATTTCTAATGGATAAGGGAAGAAGAAAGCACTGTCGGGTGGGATGCGGGTAGGATTGATGGGCTCGGCCCGTTTGCTTGTGATGGTGAGAAAAGTTATTTAATTTATTTAAAATTTCTAAATAAAGTTGATAACTTTAAAACGGTATATCTCGTCCATATTTAATCCGATTGACATGCGGGTTTTTGCATTGTACTCATATTGACAAGTACAATATTGTTGTTTGATTTATTGATAGCCTCGGACGAGTAAAAATTTAAGATATATGGAAATGGATAGGCTTTAAATCACGTTATTTTAAATGATAACGTCGTTTAAAGATTATATACCTAAATTAATAATGTTTATTTGGCAAAATAAATTACTATTGAGTTAAATTGGATTAAATATGATAATTGGACATTTGTTTGGCGGAATAAACACCATTCTGCTAATTAGATTAATTTGACATTTAATTAGCAGAATAAATCTCCGTTCTACTATTTTATAGATTTGGACATTTGATTACATGTCGTTAATTAATATGCCACTTGAAATATATGATATGTTAAACTATGATGGTTAAGTATTGAATTTATTTACATAGTCGTTGATTACGAAATTTTCAGTTATTAACTTAGAAAGTTAAATTGAATAATATGGTAGCTTATTTAAGTACCATGATGATCGTTAAGCCTCCTTCGAATTTGAAAAGCTAATTATTGATTTGAAAGATATTTTAAGCATAATTATTTTTATTTTAAGGTTTAAAGATAATTATTATTTAGTAATAAGATTTAAAAAGGTAATAACTTACTAATAATATTTTAAAGAAAATTTATAATTGTTTTAATAATTATTTAAAGTTAATTATTTTTATTAATATGATTCTTAAAGATTATTTCTTAAAATGTTGTTTAAAAATGTTTAATTATTATTTTAAAGTTATTTAGTTATGGTTTAAAAATGTTTTAATCATATTTTAATCATTTATTTAAAGTAATTATCTATACTTTAATTTCTAATTAAAGTTATCTAGTTATATTGATTTAAGTTATTTAATTGTATTTATAGATTAATTAGTTATCATATTAATATTAGTTTAAAGCTAATTAATTATTTTTTAATAACGTTTTAAAGTTAATTAATTATTATATTAATATTGTTTTAAAGTTAATTTATTCATACAATAATAATGTTTAAAATTAATTTAATATACTATTAATGAGCTTTAGTTATAATTTAAATGAGATTTAAATTTAGTTGAAAAGAAGGATGTTTAAATAATAACTTATTATTTTAAGTTATTTAAAATTATATTAAATAATGCATGGTTTATCAAAGGACCTTGTTGACTTAAAGGTTTTATTTAACAAGTTGTTAAATTGGGAATAGTTTTATAAATGGTTTTGGATATTTATAAAAGGATTTTATAAACGAGTTTTAAAGATTTGAAAAGAAGAAGTTTTATAAATGGAGTTTTGAGATATATAAAAGATGTTTTAGAAATAGATTGAAGATTTATAAAGAAGCTTTCCAAATAGATTTGGAAATACTTATAAGATAAAGGAATTTGGAAAGAGATGGTTGATATTCATGGCGTAATTCGAGGGGCAGGGATTGCCTACAGTTTACTATGGATCCACTGGGATAGCGACGTAACCATTGTGTAAGCTGCGATCCATAGTCGATATTAAATGGTACTTTCCATATCTATTTTTAAGAGTTTTTTAAGTTCCTAAGTTTTGAAAGTGAAATGATTTGTGAATATACTTATACCATTGAGATAAGTATATGGTTATATTTTCTAAGTATAAAAAATATAGTGGTTTGTGAATATATTTATCCTATTGAGATAAGTATATGGAAGTGATTTCCAAGTATTTGAAATGTGATTTTAAATTAATAAAAGATTTATATAAAGAGGCTTGGTGATTTCCATGGGAAATGCAATCTTTGTGTTAAATGCTTGTTTATTTGATAGTTAAATAACCGACTATTAAATCTTGGCCTAAATATGCAATCCTTCTTAATTTGGGTGGTAGGGAAATATTCCCTACTTAACACCGAAAGATTTTGACTCTGGAAATGTCTAGGGGAAACACGAGGATTATATGGTACAGTTACCATCGAGAGTGCTTACTGTACGTATAAACTCATTTTGTTCTTCTAGAACAAATGATAAGGAGATCCGTCCACTTAAGCAGTTAGGGGGTGATCCCCGCTCTTATGTATTGTCTGATTATTTCCTGAAGAACCGGTATCGAGCATTCCAAAAATCGGCGATTGGTTTGAGGAGCACCCGAGAAGTGGAAGAGTGTACTCGTAAGAGATGACTCGAAACCCATGACCATTTCGAAAACCATATACGGTTCTATGGAGGAGTTTCGTGATATATTGAGATGTTGGGATCCATGTGTGATTCCAAGACCCATTGGGGTATGGGAATCCGGGAATGATTCCAAGATCTAATTGTGATATATGAATCTATGTGTGATTACAAGACCCGTTGGAGTATTGGAATCCATGTGGGATTCCATGATCTATTTGATGGCGGTGCATAAGCCGAAATGCCAGACGTAGCCTCATCGGTGGAAATGGCTAAAACCAAAGATAGGAGGCATGGCCAGTAGGGTTGGCAAACCCATAGGGTGTAGTCAGCTCCTCCTAGATGTCACTCTCAGTTGTCATGCATGCATGGGGCGATGCACTCGGTCTTAGCGAGACCGGCTATGTTTTTCCTATGGTACATCACTAGAGATGTATGGTGCTTCGGAAGGATATCTCTGATCCTTGTGCTGGGAGACCGTTCCTCGAAGTACTAAGGGCACCTCCATGGAAATCCTACGCAATTAGCGAATGTGCCTTATCGATTTTCGATTATATACGTAGTATTGTTGTGATGTACACTCACGAGCATCACTGCTACTTGATTATTATTATTTTCGCCTTTAGACATTATTATAATATCACTGGATTTTTGATATAAAAGGTTTTGGTTATCGTAAGGTAAAAACTCGTCCGTGTTTATGTGCGGTGTGGTCTTACGAGATACCTTTGTTTTGAAAGTTTATTTAAACTTTAAGAATACATTTAATTGTGTTTCTCACGCTGGTTTTACCAGACTTACCCGGGCATTGTTTTCCTATAATGCTCGGGTCAAACCGAGCATATTTCCAGGTTTAGTTGGATATTTTGGAGCTGAAGAGGAGCTGGAGGCCCAGAGACATATTCACGTACATGGTTATTTTTTTCCGTTGCATTCATGGTTGTATATCATTCAACAATTGTGAGGACAGGTTGTTATAACCGTCTAGGCAGAAATATGTTAGCATACTCTGATTGACATTTGTATATACATATATTACAATTTTGTTTTTGTGTAAAGATTTGTCATATATTATAGATTATTCGTTCCACTGTGAGATTGTGTGTTGCTTAGTTTCTTCTTGTCTTCTTTCTTCTTTCTTTTCCCTAACTATTCGCCTTTCCGTTCAATTTTAGTGGTTCATATGTGGTTTATTAGCCGCTTAAAATGTACGAAAAATTGGGTCGTTGCAGTTGTATCAGAGCTTAGGTTGAGCAAACACCTAGGCTTTGGTGGGGTTTACTCATTTGAGATAGGGTAAGTGAGACCCTAGGATGAGTTTGAGAGTATGTATTTAAGAGCGCGTATTTGTTATTTTCATAAAAATGTTTTATATTGCGTTGTTTGATCTGTTGAGTGGCTTGAGAATTCTGGTTGATGCATTTGGCCAACGTTACCGATAGGGATTTCCTAACACTCGAACAAGACCAACTGACATAATATTGATTTTAAAATGGGTAAATGACAGAATTATATTTTATATATAAAAGAAGTATCTTTTCCAAAAATTTATAATAGTTATTCTTGGTTGTGCTTGGTTGTTAGGAATTGATAATATTCCATCATTATCATCTAGGATTTTGAGTGGCCATGCTCGCCCAGTTCAGAGCATTGACTATTATTTGTTCATTTGCCTAGAATCTTCTTTTTGAAATCTGGATTGGGTAGATAGGAATTTTGGGAATATTAAAATGAATACCTTGTGAATTATGTTTCACAATTTAAATATGAGGCGTTCGTTGATAATATTGGGTTAAAATGAGATTTCTAAGGATTGTTTATTTAAAAGAAAATTTGAGTATTTTGGAATGAATATTTAGAAATGATTTCATATAGAGATTGATTTGATTAAGTTTAAATAAATGTTGTTTTATTAAAAGGAAATTGGAATATTTTGAAATAAAATATTTTGGAAATGATTGAGTATAAAAAATTGGTTATTTTAAATTGGGGTTTTATAAAAGAAGTTATCAAAAGAAAACTTAAATACTTTCAAAATAATACTTGAAGAATGATTTATATAAGGAAGCTAGAATATTTTCAAAATAAATGTCTGAGAAATGATTTCATTTAAGAGGATATATTTTATAAATTTGATTTTTTTTTAAAATGTGTATAAATAAAAGGAATTTGAGAGTTTAAATCCCGATGATTTTGGCAAAATGTTTTTCATGGTTTACAGGTTAATAATAGTAATTGAAAATGTTCTTGGGATAAAAACATTTCTATGTAAGGGAGTTAGGATCTCGCTATATAATTATTTTGATAAAACAAATTTTGATTTGATTCCAAAAGTATGGTTTGATTCACTATAAAGTAAATGTGTATATTATTATTTCAAATGGGTTGGAGGAAGGGAACAATAATTTTATTTAAGATAGTTTTAGAGTATAAATGACTTTGGAAATGGTAATAATAATTTCTTGAAGGGATTTTTAGTGTATCAATATTTTGAATATAGTTTACTTAAAAATATATTCTTAAGTATAATTCTTTTGGAAAGGAGAATTTAAAAGAAATGTATGTTTTCTTTGGATTAGTTCAGGAAATGAGTCCCGGTTTGTTTTGTGGTGATTAGAATAATCTTCTAAGTGAAGGTCGGATGTTTGCTTAGGCGAACGGTATTGTGCACTTAGTAAATTATTCTCTTTGTCATTGTACAGTCAGGACAAGTTCAAATCCGGACAAATCCGAAGTAAGTTGGAAACTGGTAGTTTGATGAAAACTATTTATTTGGAATATATTCGGTATGGTTTCAAGAAGGGAATTTTGAAAAAAAAAATGTTTTTAAGCTAACTAGTTCGAGTGGCTCAAAAATAACTAAAGATGGGTAAGAGATTCGTTCGGGTGGTAAACATTTCTCTTGAGTATTATTCTTCTAGTAAGGAAATGTATGATACAGTTTGGCAGTACCAAGTTCCTTGGTATAATTTTGGGATTACTAGAGCTATATATATATATATATTTCTATGGATTAAATATATAGTATCGTTTCAAAAAGTGTTTTCAATAAAAACCAGGTGTTTTAAATTCTTAAGTGAATTCAAAATAAAAGTTTAGAATTATAGTTTTGTATACCCTTAGAGGATGATAAGGAATTTTATAGGTTAAGCTATGTTTTATGAAAAATGTTTTCATAAATAATTTAGTGGTAATAGAAATGGTATTGGAATAACCAATTAAATAAGTACGTAGAGTGGATGTAGATCATTTCTCTCTTCAAATAGTTTTGATCTAGTATTCGAGTACAAGACTTTAAGGTGTTTCACACCGTTCCAAATAATGATCTATTACTCGATTTTGATGGCGAGCACTTGATGAGGGATCTTGATATGAAACTAAGGTTTTCTATCATAGTCCATGACTATGTAAGGAGAATAGAGGTTCCTAATCAAGGAGCCTGATCGGAGTCCGCACTAGAAAAATAGGTTAGCGATACTTGTTTGGAAGTGGAGTTATGTATTCGAGTTGTGATCGAATCAGATTTAGTATATAAATGGTCTATGAACATCATGCAGGCTTACGAATAGTATTGAGTGTTCTTATGCTGGAATTTCGAGGACGAAATTCCTTTTAAAGGGGAGAGGGTGTAACGACCCTTATTCTTGGGTCTTCAAATTTGAATATATTCTTTTTGGCAAAGCCAGCCGGTTTTTAAAGTGGACCGTCCAGTTTTTATTACAAGTAATAAATACATTAGAGAACTAGGAGATAGGCCGATTGCCTAACTACTAATATAGAACAACTAAACTAGCTTATAGAACTGGAGTTAGACAAATTTGCCTAAACTACAAACATGGTTTTTAGAGTGGACCGGCCACTATACAATTTCTAGCTACACTAGGCAGACCTAAAACAAATCACAAAATAGCATTTCACATAAATAGCAGTACCAGAGAACACCAAAGCAACAACAGACTTTGGCCGAGATCCAAAAACCAGCAAGTTGACAAATCAGCAGTATCCAACAATGATGCAATTACATAAGAGAACATGGAAAACACCCATCTCAACCCGAGAAAACAAAGCGTTCACTAACAACATAAAAGATGAAGACAAAGAAGGTCTTCAACCATTGACGTACATGAATAGCAAGCAACAAACTAACAGCCAAAGCAAGAATGTACCCACTAGAGCAAACCAAATAACATTAAAAACACCTGCTCCAAAACCATGGAACAAGGAAACTGCACATGGACATAAAATACTCACAAAATGCCCAAAATACAACATTGATAGATAGAATTAGAAAATTAGCTACAAGGGACATGGAAAAAGCAACTCCTGATGGCAGAGGAAACCCACTCCACAAACAACCGGGAACAGAACCATAAGCAAGAGCCCAAAGCAGGAAGTTAGACAACCGGAAATGATCAACAAGGCACGACAAGCTACCACAAACGAACGCACCCCCATTGCAAGAGCAATCGCCAGGATAACCCGAAGCGGTAAACAATAAGAAGCAAGGCAAGCTAACAACCAAACACAAAGGCAAATCCAATAGGACACCAGAGCGAAACAGAGGCGAGAAATCCACTGCCAAATACAAAAGAGCATGCCAAACAACCAAAAGATAGACCAGGCGAGATCCCATAAACTAGAAGGACGTTGAAGCTCGGATTCGCGGCTTCAAAAGCATAGTCAAAGACCCGACATAAAAAATTCCAGAGCTTCTATATAATGGCACGAGAGCGAGGAAAAAGGCAGGTGACATCAAAACTGATAAAAGGAAAACACGAGCGGCCAAAAAAGAAGAAAGGGAAGCAAGGTGGCACCAAGGGGGACAACTCATAGCAACAGAGAAAACTAGGGTAATGGTCAAAAGAGGAGAAAGATGAAGCGAGGAAGGTAGATAGGAAAGATAACTGGGCAAAGCGATAAAAGATAGGAGAAGCGATGGAGTGGTGGTTGGAAAATGAAACCCTAGTCCCCATTGATAAAAGCTATACCCCATTGATAAAACATTTTTTCTCAAATTTGAATATTTAATTTGTTTTAAATATTTGGATTTGAATTAAATTATAATAAAATCTACATAAAAATTCATACGTGATTTTTGATGACGTATTTTTAATTTAATTTATAGGATTTTTCCATAATTTTTAATTTGAAAAATAAATAAATTTTCGCTTGACGTATTTTACGGCAAACGTTGGCATTTTGAAAACTTCACAGAATTTAATAACTTATCTATTTTATTTTTATTTTGTGATCGTGAAACGTTGTTATATGCAATCGTACATTATTTTCTATCATTCATATCTCGGACGCGGATGCGATGTAGGGTAGCCAGACGTCGTAATCTATTCAATTTCAAAACAAAACATATATATACGTACACACAGTACATAACTTTTCCATAGCCACCATATTATCTCAGCACACTAACTTGTCGACCTTTGTCTCCCCTTGTTTGGCTGCGCCTCCCTGTCTCCATCAATTTTGATATTTAATTTGATCGGGGTACTGAAGGTTGTGAGCATATAAGTATGTGTATACATATATGTATGCTCATAATGACAAAGTTTCTTCTTCTTCATTTTATTGCTTCCTCTGTAAAGTTTCAAAATCATGAAAATAAATCCCCTTTTTTTACTTCAAAAATCAATTCCTCCAATCTGTTTGATATTAGCAAAAACTCTCAAGTACAAAGTTGTTTGTCGTCGAATCTAGTTTTTTTAAAATCGATCGCGTTCGAATTCGCTAAGAATCGAGCGAGTAATCATCAAAAATCAGCAAAGAGGAAAATCTGTTCATAATATTCAAAAAATCATTTCTCTCAATCCAAGTCGAATCGATCGTCGCCGCTAGCACCGTCGAGATCGTATGGAAGCGTAGTATTTTTGTGGAAGTTTCAGCGCAATTCCACGTCGATGACCGACGTTCGTCGATTTTTAGGGTTAGGTTTAATCAGAGATTTGGTCATGGATTCGCGAAATGGAGGATGTCGTGATGTTGAGTTTGGAGAGTGCTTCGTCGTGGCAAATTTTGGTTGATTTCGAGGGGGAAAGATGTCGCATCTTTTAGAGCTTGCTACGACCTGTAGCTTGCAAAGATGAAGTCCGGTTGTGATGGAGGAGGCGCGCGCTTGAGGTCGCGGGGCGAGTTGGATGAGCATGGGGAGGGAGGGTTGGTTTGCGTGTGCATGTGCATACGGTGACGTGCACGAATTTTGAGAGCAGACATTTCAGATGGATAGGGGAAGAAGAAAGAACTGTTCGTATTTCGAGTGGGATGCGAGTAGGATTGATGGGCTCGGCACGATTGCTTGTGATGGTGAGAAAAGTTATTTAATTTATTTAAAATTTCTAAATAAAGTTGATAACTTTAAAACGGTATATCTCGTCCATATTTAATCTGATTGACATGCGGGTTTTTGCATTGTACCCGTATTGACAAGTACAATATTGTTGTGTGATATATTGATAGCCTCAGAAAAGTAAAAATTTATGATATATGGAAACAAATAGGCTTTAAATCATGTTATTTTAAATAATAATGTCGTTTAAAGATTATATACCTAAATTATTAATGTTTATTTAGCCAAATAAATTACTGTTGAGTTAAATTGGATTGAATTTGATAATTGGACATTTGTTTAGCGGAATAAAACACTGTTTCACTAATTAGATTAATTTGACATTTTATTAGCAGAATAAATCTCCGTTCTGCTATTTTATAGATTTGGACATTTGATTACATGTCGTTAATTAATATGTTACTTGGAATATGTGATACATTAAACTATGATAGTTAAGTATTGAATTTATTTACATAGTCGTTGAGTATGTAAATTTCAGTTATTAACTTGGAAAGTTATATTGAATAATATGGTAGCTTGTTTAAGTACCATGGTGATCGTTAAGCCTCCTTCGAATTTGAAAAACTAATTATTGATTTGAAAGTTATTTTAAGAATAATTATTTTTATTTTAAGGTTTAAAGATAATTATTATTTGGTAATAAGATTTAAAAAGGTAATAATATTTTAAAGAAAATTTATAATTGTTTTAATAATTATATAAAATTAATTATTTTTATCAATTTGATTCTTAAAGGTTATTTCTTAAAATGTTGTTTAAAATTGTTTAATCATTATTTTAAAGTTATTTAGTTATGGTTTAAAATTTTTTAATTATATTTTAATCATTTATTTAAAGTAATTATCTATACTTTAATTTCTAATTAAAGTTATCTAGTTATATTGCTTTAAGTTATTTAATTGTATTTATAGGTTAATTAGTTATCATATTAATATTAGTTTAAAGCTGATTAATTATTGTTTAATAATGTTTTAAAGTTATTTAATTATTATATTAATATTGTTCTGAAGTTAATTTATTTATACAATAATAATGTTTAAAATTAATTTTAATATATTATTAATGAGATTTAAGTTATTATTTTAAATGAGATTCAAATTTAAATGAAAAGAAGGATGTGTAAATAATAACTTATTATCTTAAGTTATTTTAAATAATGTATGGTTTATCAAAGGACCTTGTTGACTTAAAGGGTTTATTTAACAAGTTGTTAAATTGGGAACAGTTTTATAAATGGTTTTGGATATTTATAAAAGGTTTTTTAAACGAGTTTTAAAGATTTGAAAAAAAGAAGTTTTATAAATGGAGTTTTGATATATATATATAAAAGATGTTTTAGACATAGATTGAAGATTTATAAAGAAGCTTTCCAAATAGATTTGGAAATATTTATAAGATAAAGGAATTTGGAAAGAGAGGGTTGATATTCATGGCGTAATTCGAGGGGCTAGGATTGTCTACAGTTTACTATGGATTCGCTGGGATAGTGATGTAACCATTGTGTAAGCTGCGATCCATAGTCGGTATTGAATGGTACTTTCCATATCTATTTTGAAGAGTTATTTAAGTTTCTATGTTTTAAAAGTAAAATAGTTTGTGAATATGCTTATACCATTGAGATAAGTATATGGTTATATTTTCCAAGTATCGAAAATATAGTGGTTTGTGAATATATTTATCCTGTTGAGATAAGTATATGGAAGTGATTTCCAAGTATTTGAAATGTGATTTTAAATTAATTAAAGATTTATTTAAAGAGGCTTGGTGATTTCCATGGGAAATGGAATCTTTGTGTTGAATTGATAGTTAAATAACCGACTATCAAATCTTGGCCTAAATATGTAATCCTTCTTAATTTTGGTAGTAGGAAAATATTCTCTACTTAACACCGAAGAATTTTGACTCTGGAAACATTTAGGGAAACACGATGATTATATGATATAGTTACCATCAGGAGTGCTATACTGTACGTATAAACTCGTTTTGTTCTTCTAGGACAATTGATAAGGAGATCCGTCCACTGAAGCGGTTAGGGGTGATCTCCGCTCTTATGTATTGCTTGATTATTTTCTAAAGAACCGGTATTGAGCATTCCGGAAATCGGCGATTGGTTTGAGGAGCGCGCGGGAAGCGGAAGAGTGTACTCGTAAGAGATGACTCGAAACCCGTTACCACTCTGAAAACCATATACGGTTCTATGGAGGAGTTTTATGATATATTGAGATGTTGGGATCCATGTGTGATTCGCAGATCTGTTGGGGTATGGGAATCCGGATGTGATTCCAAGATCTAATTGTGATATAGGAATCTATGTGTGATTCCGAGACCCGTTGGGGTATTGGAATCTATGTGGGATTCCATGATCTATTTGATGGCGGTGCGTAAGCTGGAATGCTGGACGTAGCCTCATCAGCAGAAAAGGCTAAAATCAGAGATAGGAGGCATGGCCAGTAGGGTTGGCAAACCCATAAGGTGTAGTCGGCTCCTCCAAGATGTCACTCTTAGTTGTTATGAATGCATGGGACGATGCACTCGGTCTTAGCGAGACCAGCTATGTTTTTCCTGTGGTACATCACTAGGGATGTATGCTGCTTCGGAAGGATATCTCTGATCCTTGTGTAGGGGGACCATTCCTCTAAGTACTGAGAGAACCTCTATGGAAATCCTACACAATTAGCGAACGTGCCTTATCGAATTTCAATTATATACGTAGTATTGTTGTGATGTACACTCACGAGCATCAGAGCTACTTGATTATTATTATTTTCGCCCTTAGACATTATTATAATATCACTGGATTTCTAATATAAAAGGTTTTGGTTATCGTAAGGTAAAAACTCGTCCGTGTTTATGTACGACGTGGTCTTACGAGATATCTTTATTTTGAAAGGTTATTTAAACTTTAAGAATCCATTTGGTTGCGTTTCTCACGCTGGTTTTATCAGACTGACCCGGGCATTGTTTTCCTATAATGCTCGGGTCAGACCGAGCATATTTTCAGGTTTAGTTGGATATTTTTGGAGCTTCAGGAGAGGAGCTGGAGGCGCATAGACGTATTCACGTTCATGATTTTTTTCGTTGCATTCATGGTTGTATACTATTTAGCAATTGCGAGAACAAGTTGTTATAACTGTCCGGGCTGAAATATGTTAGTATACTCTGATTGACATCTGTATATACATATACCACAGTTTTGTTTTTGTGTAAAGATTTGTCATATATTATAAATTATTATTCGTTCCACTGTGAGATTCTGTGTTGTTTAGTTTCTTCTTGTCTTTTTCTTCCCTAACTATCCGCCTTTCCGTTGAATTTGAGTGGTTCATGTGTGGTTTATTGGCCGCTTAAACTGTACGGAAAGGTGGGTCGTTACACTATGCTTTCCGTCTTTAAGACTAGCAGTATTTTTGAATTCAATAATTAGGCTAAGAGCATAACATAATGGACCAATTGGTCTAGGAGTAATATAAACCCAAAAAATAATAATTGATAATTAGTACATAGTATATATCTAGGATTATATAGTCCTACGTGGATTAATTTTATAAGCTGGTTCAGAACCACTCATTTTCATTTTGAAATCAATGAATAAAATTCCACAGAGGTACCGGAATGCAACTCCTTATACGTTAGAGGAAAGCACCACAAATCTATGAAGTATCCATTCCATAGGATAGAAGGTTATTTATGTTTTATTATTAATATCCTATCATTTATTTTCCAAATAAATTACCAATTTACTCATACCACTAGAATCATTTTAGCGTGCTAATATGTGCATCTTCAACATAACTATGTTTAGATCTTTGAGTTTGAAACAATTAACTATATATTTATATAAGTTTTTTGTAAGTTAAATAAATCTATAGATTTTAAGTACTTAATAGTTTGTCATACCTCAGCAGTATGATTTTGGAGCAATGCATGGTTGAGAGTTGGCTGCTTATGAATATTAATATAGTCTACAATATCACCATCTTCGCTTTAATAAGGAAAAAGTTAACAATTATTTAGTTTTATTTGTAATAGAAGTGATAAAAATGTAACATAATCCAGACAATGCTTTTTATAGCAGGCCCATTAACTTACTTTAACATTTGTTCACCTGCATTTGTACATCACATGAAAGTAAGCATCCCAATGATAAATAAAAGGGTGAAAATTGCTAAGTAAAAATATTCTCATCGTCAAATGGAGCTGAATCTCAAAAATATTCTAGGATATCTAACCTATACAATGGAGGTACTATACACACACATACACACGCGGGAAATTGTACTACTGATATCATTATAAACAAAGTTATTCGCTTTACTATCGTATGAATTTTTTCCCCAAAATCCTTGTAAACAGTAGATGATATAAAAAAAAACTAGCTAAAAGCATGGTTAAATATAGAGAATTTAACAAAGTAGGTAATATTTGAAAGTCGCACCTCTAAGTAAATATTATGAATATTTGTAGGTATCTGATTATCATTATAGGAGTTTAACACCAACATATTCCCTCTGATTTGGATTGATTTGGAGGGATAAGACATGTATGGGAGCAATTTCAAAGAATAGTGGAGGTGGAAGCAGCTTGTTGGATTGTTTAAAAAAAAGTGAAGTAGTGCTGCCATGTTAGCAAATATTTGATCATGTTTTTATGTTCAAATAAAGAGAGCTGCTAGTTGCACTTGTGTTCAACGACCGTAGATAACATTTGTAATTTTATTGGGCAATCCAAACCTGTGGGACCCACTAGTATTTAGTGTGCTACAATTCAACGAATATTCAACCAATAGAGTGTCGAGTCGAGTGTCGGTCATAGTCTCCTTGAAGCGATTGTCCATAGAATTACTATAAAATAAATAAGGCAATTGATGAGTTAGTGTAACCTTGATTATGTTGATGTCCATATTTAACATTTAGATGACATATCTCTTCGGTCAATTCATGTTGAATAATTTTAAGTAGGTCTATACGAACCACCATCACAAGAACCAACATTGTCACCATCAGCAGTACCATAATCTTCATTTGAAGAATCGCTACTGTTTCATTACTTTAGTTCATCGTTGTTCATACTTGTACATTACGCCATGCCAAATGTTTATTCAAACGTGTTACACCACCTCCATTGATTTTCTTAATATTGTACAAGGTACGCTTTTCGTAGTTTCGATGGGGTGCTATAATTCCAACTAATCTCGCCAAGCTTGATTTGCATACCTGAAATTACAAAGTGATATAATCATCTATAGCAAACTTGGATATAATCAAACATAACTAAACAACCTAAAATAAAAGTAAGCTAACTTAAATATGAATTAAATCAAATTCAACTTAATTTAGCTAAGTTAAAAGTGAAGTAAATAAAATTAACCTTAATTTCATATTAACTTCCATATTTAACAAGCTAAGCTAAAAAAGAAAAAC
Organism: Allium fistulosum; assembly: GCA_030737815.1. Taxonomy (NCBI): domain Eukaryota; kingdom Viridiplantae; phylum Streptophyta; class Magnoliopsida; order Asparagales; family Amaryllidaceae; genus Allium; species Allium fistulosum. The sequence continues at coordinate 848,864,511 of CM060903.1, forward strand.
AACCAGGCCTGGCCCAAAGAGACACGTTACTAGAGCAAAATACGGAAGGGGGCAGCCGAAAGTATATATAAAACATAATATTAAGGCTTTGTTTGTTTAAAGTGCTGAATTATGAACTCTGAAGTCTAAAAGTTGATCGCTGAATGCTGAATTCTGAATAACCATTTCTTGTTTGTTTTCATTCAGCATTCAGAACAAAAAATAACATTCAGCATTCAGAACAAAAAATAAGCACTAAAAAAGTTCTGAATTATTTTGTCTGAATAGATAGATTTATTCAGAACATTGATAAAAAAACAACATAGAAGTTCTGATTTTTAAATCAGAACTTAATTCAGACCTTATTATAAAAACAAACGCAGCCTAAATCGTTTCTCCGTTCTTATTTCTCACATCACGAAACCGCACCACAAGATTCGTAACCAGCAGCTCCGCAGCCTCTCTCTCGTCGCCGCGTGCTTCCCTTCCACTGCCTCGCGTCTCACTGCCCCAGCAGACTCCATCCCCTCAAAATCAGAAGATCGACCTCAAATCCTTAACAAAATCAGCAGACTACATCCTCTCTCCCTCTCGTATATTGTCGTAGTTCTTGTTCCACGTCGTTCCAAAAGAATCAGGGCAACAAAGTTAAAAGTAAGAAGAAGGGAAAAAAAAACTTCACTGGTTAAGCTTCCATCGATTCGATAATTATAAGGAGGGAGTCGAATTTGGTTGAATTCGGAAAGAGATTCGAATTTGCTTGAGGTATGTCTTCCGTTTTCGTCGTTTATTCATAAGCTTTCAAAGCAATTACTTCGTTCATATTTACCGTTTCTTCACATTTAAAATTATTTTGATGTAAGTGACGATTCGAATTTGTTTGGAGTTTAGTTACTTTTCCTTTTGATTTCATACATATAAAAGTTATTTCATTTATTGAAAAATCGTGGAAGAACAAAACTATAAAAAATTGTTATTCAGCTTGGTCAATCAAAACCTTTCGGCCGCCCCTAGCAGGTTGCCAAATGGTGATAACTTCATTGAGGCATTGCAAAAATATTCCAATCCAAATGGATTTTACTGTCAATTTACAGCATACTTTTCCTTATTTTACTTTATATCATGTTTATTCACCATCCTAAGGGCCTTACAAGTCTGACATTTCCTACCTGAAAGTTTCCCGTACATTATTACATTTAAGTGGGGATATTACTTGGATATCCTATATACAAGTAGGAGGTAAAGTTGAAATGTAAAAAGAACATTTAAGTAAAATGCAAAGGGCGGCCGATGTAACTTTTTTTTGTATAGTGTTTTGTAATCATGCTTCAAAAGTATATTTACTTTGTTTTTGTCATGTGCTCCACCTTATTTCTATAATATGATTCAGGAGTATGTCTATAATTGATTTTGTAACATGCTTCTAGACTTTTAGTTCATTCCTATGTGATCATCACATTTAAACCATGCTTTAGTTTGTACTAGTATGGATATGGTTCGGTGTTTGTTGTATTAGCATTAATTTTTGTGCTACCGCTTCATCATTGTGAATGTTGCGGTTTTGGTGTAATATGCTGCAATTTGTATGGCATGTTTGCAGTTTTTGTTTTCTATGAATTTTATTATGGTAAGTTAAGAAATTTTGCATGCATCATACACACCACTTGGGTTTTCATTGATTTGTTAAATGTTATTTTTGAATCCTTTGAAAAGAAAAAAAATCATATCAAGAATATGTAAAGTTTTATGACACTATTATTGAACTCTTCTTGTGGCGATAGATCAAGAAAAAGTGCCTTATCAAATTTGGCATGTTTGCATTCCTAATTATCTAGAATATATCCTCATGCAAGCTCCCCGACGTCTGTGTTTCTAATATAATTGAGCTCTGGTCAACTATGAGATTCTACTTATTATTTTTGAAATATAATTTGCTAATAAGACATAAACCTCATTTGTCAACTTGAAGTATTAAGAATTTAAAATATAAGTCTCATTTGTCAACTTCGCCGTTAGAATGCAGTTTAGCGTTTTTTTACTTACAAAATTGGTTTTAGGCATGAAAAATAACCAAATAGGATTTGAGGTACTCCTTAAGGCAGTCAAGGCGAAGAAGCTTAAGGCGCCTTACTTGCGCTGTTTCTCCGGTTTCAGCTAAAATTTCAGCAACTAAAAACTAATGCTAAAACTGGTTTTTTCATAATAAATATTGCATATACGTATATTCATCATAGACCAAAGTAAGAAGTCAAAAATAAGTCTATAATAAACAAATACCTAGAAAGTACAACTTAATTGCTTAAAGAGAGCTTAAAACTTTCAACATCAAAGCTAGCGCCATCCTTCTTTAAACCATGCTCTTAATCCTCATCCTCTTTCGAATTACAATCCAGGTACTCTTTGTCCTCCAAAACATCATCAAAAATTGCATCTTCTTCATTTTTCAACATTTGTAGATCATATGGTAGAAGTTGAACTTGAAGCTTAAAATACTAAGGTTATAACGGTCGGAAAATAAAAAATGGCCTCCTGCTAATTTTTCTCTTCTCAGCGATTCTCTGTTTACTTTCGTCTTCCTTTTTTTCCTCGCTTGATCGCTCTTGTGTTCTCTAGCTGGGCGCGCTCTATTACTATTACTGCCCGCTCGCCCTTCTTCTCAGTGGATTCTAGGGTTTGCCTATGGAATTGGGGTTTTTTTTACTTCCGTGGTGAATTCGTGAAGTCTTGTCCCTCATTCGCTAGCTTAGCTGCAGTCCTCTTGGATGTGGTGGCTCCTCCACTGTCGGTTTGCTTCTCTAGCAAATGTTCGATTGAGATTTGCGTCTTCTCTCCAAGGGCCTTCTCGGCTCTTGCTCGCTTCAAGTTTTTAGTTGTTGATGGGTTTTTCATGGAGCTCTCTCCGTGCTTCTCGAATTCAGTGCGCGGCTCGATATGCTCTGGGTCGAGGCCTTATACTACTGCTTCGCCTGAGTTTAGGGCTTCCTCCCCTAGCATGTCTACTTCTTTCGATAATCGGGATTTCACCACCCGATTTGAACCGAGACTGATCTTTGGGGATGCGGTGGATGGTAAGGCTTCGTGCCAGTCTGAATTTTGCTTTGGCTCGCTTGCCGTTGATTCCGTGTGTGATTTTTCTGCCATTATGGCTGATTGTGGCTCCACCACGAGTAACAAACGAGAATTCATCACTCATTTTGCTCCTCGTCTGTCTGTATTCGGAGCAGCAGCTGCTGTTAGCCTGCTTGAGGCTACTCTCGCCTTTGGGTCTGTTGGCGACGTAGGCAATGTCTGTGTTCAAGGGGATAAGGATTTGACCACTTTATCTCCTCGACCAGACCGGCAGATGGATGTTGTGCCTGTTACTGGTTATGTGTTGCCTAGTAGTTCATCTTTGCCTTCGGGCGAGATTCCTGCTGTGTCGTTGTTTGTAGGCGGTGGATTGCCTTCTGATTTGGTCGTCGACGATAAGGAGCTTTCCTTATCGCTCAGTTCTCCGCTACTGTTGGCTCTTCCTCCTACTCGGCTGGTATGTGATGCCTTTTGCAGGCAGGTGAGCTTTTCTCCTTCTTGTTCCATTTCCGTAGATAATGCTGGTATGCCTTGTATTTTCTGGTTGTTGGCCGATGTGGTCGGTTTTGTTTGCTTGAGCCTTGACACACTTATGTGTGTGCTCCCTGACATTGCCGTCTCGTCCCAGACTAGTGGTGTGTCAGGTCCCGTTTGTTATGTTGTTTTCGACTCGTCCGCCTTTGACCTCTTGTCTTGCTGCCTGCATCAGAGTCTTTGGCCTCTGTTTGTTTTGCAGGATTTCCTCTGCCGCATCGGTTGTGTCCATACCAGTCTGCTAGTATGGATTGACCTGATGAAATCCTCTAGCTGGTTTCTTGTGTTGAGTCATTACGAGGCCTTTTCTGTGTCGTCAGTGACTTATCTATTTGTTGTATCCCTATTTTGTCAGGCTACCATTGGTCCCTTCGGAGGTTACAACGGGCCTGGAGCGATTGGTTCGGGCGATCTCCCAGCTCTGGTCGCATTGTGGCCGTCTCTGACCACTATACAGACAGCCTGGGTTATTGCCAGCCTTCATTGTTCTGCTCTATTTGTCCCACTGTTTGGTCCGACCCGCGACTCTTACCCGTATCGCGGGGCTGTTTTATTAGTGACAGTCCGGCTTCGGTAAGACTCCCACAGCAACATGGGAAGCAACTTGCTTGCTCCCCTACACTTTTCAGTCCCCCTTCAGTTCTTTCCTTCTTCGCTCTTCCCGCCCATTCGTCACTCTCTCCTATCCCATCGTCGGTTGCTTCGGTGTTATCTGGTTTTGGATGCTCCTTCCCCTATTTTTCCTCCCCTTTCTCGGCTCATTCTTCTCCTGCTATTGACTGGTTTTTAAGGCAGAATGGAATGCGCTTGGTCCGCCTCCCCTCTTCTTACGCTTTCCTTATGATCATTCGGATCGCTTGGTTCCTTCTTCCTTTCACTGCTCCTCGGCGTGCTCCCTTCCCTCTTCATCGTGCTCTCTGTCCATTTCCATTCCTATTATGAGTAAGGCAGAAATTGCGCTCCTTAATGAGCGCCTTGATTGCATATCTAGGAACTCCTCGCCTTCATCCTCGCTGTTTGGTGCCTCGCTGTCTCCTTTGATGGGGACCGGTTATGAGGTGTCTTTTGAGACACCTCCCCAGCCCTCCGACCCTCCTCCACGTTCGTCTCGTCGCAGACCGCGTAGAGTCCCGTCTACCCCTCGCACCATCCGCACACACTCTATAGCAGCGTCCGAGCAGATCGATCGATCTACTCGTTATTCGCTGTATCTTGTCTGAGCTTTTTCTGTTTTCCTTTGGTTGGTGTCTAGTTTTCGCTCCTTTTATCTTCGTTCTCTCCTTTCTCTCTCTTCATGGCGAACTTTCTCTTCTGGAATGTCCGTGGTATTGGCAACGATGTGTCTTTGGCTAGGCTAAAACGCATTGTCAGGAAGCACTCTGTTGGTTTGGTCGCTCTCCTAGAACCCTTTCTAGCCCCAGAAGGTATATCCAAAACCGTCTTATCCTTAGGTTTTGGCGGTGGCTCTGCCAACGTCTCTGGTAAGATTTGGATTTTATGGTCCAAATCCCTTGCGGTTCGCTCCGCTTTCGATTCCTCTCAGCTCTTTTCGGTGGCGTGTTCGTCTCCTTCTATTGCTGCTCCCTTTCTTTTCTCAGCGGTTTACGCCAAATGCGATCGAACGGAGAGATTAGCTCTTTGGTCCGACATTCTAGCCCTCGGTTCTTTGGGTTTCTCTACATCTGTGGTTGGCGGCGATTTTAATATCGTCGTCTGCCAAGCGGAAAAACGGGGAGGAGCCGCCATCAACCGTGCTGCGATGGCGGATTTCAACTCGTTCATTGTCAGCTCTGGCCTCTCTGAGCTTCCCTTTGTTGGCTCTGCTTTCACCTGGTCAAACAACCAAGAGGGACCGAACCGTATCCTCTCTAGACTTGACCGTGTTTTCGGGTCGGAGGATTGGTTTCGCCTTCCATTTTCCTTCTCAATCGTTCATCTTCATCGGTCCTTCTCTGACCATGCTCCTCTGATTGTTCGCTGCTCTCCTTTCTCCCTCTCGGGGCCCTCTTCATTTCGGTTCCAAAGCATGTGGAGATCTCACCACTCTTTTCATCAAGTGGTAGCTAACTCTTGGAGCGATCCTATTGTTGCCTCTCCCTGTGCTGTTTTCGGTCGTAAGCTTAAGCGTCTCAAGGATTGCCTTAAGGTGTGGAACGTTCAGGTTTTCAAGAACATCTTCGATCGCATTCGAATGGCCAAAGAGTCTCTTATCGTAGCCGAATCCTTGTTAGACGAGGATCCGACCACGGCTAACAAGGAGGCGTGGGCTCTAGCTCAATCCAACTTCTCCTCGGAACTTCGTATCGAGAATGACTACCTTCGTCAAAAGGCGAGGGTCAAGTGGGTTGTCGACGAAGATACGAACTCCAAATTCTTCCATTCTACTATTCGTAAGAAGAATAACCTGCTCATGATCCATGAGATTTTGCGGCCTGATCTATCTACGGCTTCTTCGCCTGAGGAAGTCAAAGATACCATCCTTTCCCACTTTCAATCCTTTCTGGGATCTCCGTCTGTCTCGGTTTCTGATCCGGCCCTGTTCGCCATCATTCCCCGTGTGGTCCTTTCTCCGAAAAGTGCCACTCTCGCGGATCTCCCATCCCCTGAGGAGATCCGTGCTTGTGTCTTTGCCCTGAGCAAGGATAGTGCCAGTGGCCCTGATGGCTACAATGGTGTCTTTTATAGGAGTTCCTGGCCTATTATTCAGGCTGATTTTTGTCTTGCTGTTCAATCCTTCTTCTCCGGGGGGTCTCTTCCCTCTGGATGGACTTCCACCAACCTGATTCTCATTCCTAAGTGCGAAAATCCAAGGTCTTGTGTGGATTTCCGGCCTATCAGCCTTTGCAACTTTTCGAATAAAGTTATTTCTAAGATCTTGGCCAATCGCTTGGCTCCCTTCCTTGAGCATATTATCTCACCTTCTCAAGCGGGTTTTGTTAAGGGGCGTTTAATTTATGATAACGTCCTTCTCGCCCAGGAAATAATCTCCCAGATTGATCGGAAAGTTTGGGGTTCAAATGTTGTCTTCAAACTGGACATGGCTAAGGCCTACGATTGCATGTCCTAGTTTTTCGTCATCAAGGTCTTAAGGGCTTTTGGGTTTCCGGAACCCCTCATTGACTTGGTGTGGAGGCTCATCTCCAACTGTTGGTTCTCTGTGCTCATTAATGGTTCGGCTAAGGGGTATTTCAGGGCGGGGAGGGGTTTGCGTCAAGGAGACCCACTTTCGCCATCTCTTTTTGTGATCGCGGCGGAGGCTTTCATTCGCGGTCTCCAAACCTTAACAATCTACGGTCAGATCCAGCGCTTCGGGATTCCGAGGGGTTGCCCCCTTATTTCCTCCTTATCCTTTGCAGATGACTTTGTCATTTTCTCTAATGGCAGTTGTTCCTCTGTCCGACGGCTCCTTAGTTTCCTCCATCAATACGAGAGGTCCTCGGGCCAACTCGTTAACCCTTCCAAAAGTTGCTTTGTCCATGCGAAGGACTTGTCTCCCTCTCGAGCTTCCTAGATCGAGACTATCTCGGGCTTCAAGGAAGCATCCCTTCCTCTACCATACCTGGGTATTGTCCTGTACCGGGGTAGGAAGCTTAATGCTTTCTTCGATCCCTTGGCAGACAAAGTGAGAGGTAAGATCTTACGCTGGAATGCGTCTCTTCTTTCACAGGCCGGTAGGCTGGTTCTTATCAAGTCAGTTTTAGACTCGATGGGAACTCATATATTCGCAGCTATGACCCCTACCTCTTCCTTCTTCCGGTCGTATCGGTCTTTGGCCTCATCCTTCTTCTGGGGCAACAGGGACAACGCTCGTCGTCACCACTAGGTGTCGTGGGACGCGGTTTGTCGTCCCAAAAGCGAAGGTGGCTTGGGTCTGCGTAATCCTAAGGACCTTTGTGCGGCTTTTGCCTGTAAGTTGTGGTACAGATTTGGGGCTAACAACTCTTTATGGGCGTCGTTCCTCCATGCAAAGTACCAAAGGCTTGCGGGCTCTAATTTCACGGGTTCTCCGTCCTATGCTAGTGAGATCTGGAAGCACATGTAGTCGGTGAAGCCATTCTCTGACTCTCATGGCGGATCAACAGGCTGGGATGGCGCTTCGTTTTCCATTCTGAAAGCTTGGACTTCGGTTAGAATTCCAAGCCCCATTCGTCCTGTGTTTTCGTTCATTTGGGATTCTCGTATTCCCCCCAAGGTCTCTTTATTGATGTGGCGAATCCTGCATGATGGGTTGCCACTAGACGAGAATCTCCAAAAGATCGGCATCCCCTCTGTTTCCCGTTGTAGATGCTGTGGCAATGGGGAAACGGAATCCTTGAACCATTTGTTTTTTGTTGGTTTTTTGGCCAGAGCGTGCTGGAATTACTTCGGGAACCTTGTTGGTGTTCGAGGTATTGCCAGATCTCCTATTGAACTCCAGAGTACCTGGTGGGCTGGGATCTCTGGGAAATCACTTCGTTCGATCGTGTTCCGCTTGATTCCTTGTCTCATCTGCTGGCACCTCCGGTGCGCGCGGAATAAGGCTACCTTCGAGAGCTCTCCTATGGATCCTCCATCCATTATTCGGCGTTTGAGGAATGACGTCTTCCTGGCTTTCCATGGTAGACCATTCAGGGGACCCATGGGCCCCCGTTCTGGGCGGCTAGTGGGTCTTCTTTCTATTTCGTGTGTTCTGACTTCCGCTAGACTGGGAGTTGGTTGAATCCTTTCGATCGAGCGTTGGCCTTCACCCATCGCTCCCTTCCCCCCCGCTTTTCTTTTAATGTGGTTGCTAGTTTTCCTGATCCAGGTGTCTTTGGTGTCTTCCAAGGCCTGGAGTTCGCTTTGGTTGGCTATGACTGGTGATTTCTGGTATTGCTTGTCTTGTGGGCATCCTGTTCTGTGCGATTCTCCTGTGTGATTCTCCGGGTGATTGGTTGTATAGTTGCTTGGGTGGTTCTGGCTGTGTTTGGTTTCTTGGGCTGCTCGTTCTGGTTTTCTATCGTCTTGTACGAGCGGCGATCCTTTCCCTCTGTTGTGCTTGGTTAGAGCATGAGTTGCTTGGGTTGTGGTTCCCCTTTTCTGCTTTTGGCATTCTCTGTAGTTCTCTCCGTTTGACTTAGTGGGCCCTTGCTTCCTCTATGGTGTTCGCCTAGACTATCTTCTGACACCACCATTGGGGGTGACCTTGCCGGAGCTCGATGGTATTGTCAGTTGGGCGGATTTCTTTGGCTTTGTATGGGATGGTAGCTCCTCTGGTGGACTGGCTTATACCTGTTCGGTTGCGGCGGGATTGTTGGTTGTGTGGGTGGTGCTTCTTTTGCTATGTTTCCTTTGGTTCTCCAGGCTTCTGTCATTCAGTGGAGTTTGTGATGGTTATAGCGTGGTTGCTTTGCTGCTCTGGCTGGGTTTTGTTTCTTTTTCCAATTCTCTTTGGCTCGGTGTGCGATGGTAGCGTCTCTGGTGGACTGGCCTATACCTATTCGGTTGTGGCGGGGTTGGCGGTTGTGTGGGTTGTTTTGTTCTTTTGTTTTTTTGTTGGTTTATCCTGGCTGCTGTGAGTCAGTGGGGTTTTATTTTCTTTTCCTTATCTTTGTCTCGGTCTTATTCTATTGTCGGTGTTTTGGGAGGCATATGTTCTCCATATGCCTTGCCTTTTTATTTGTGAGCCTCCGGAGAAAGGCTTTCTTCTCCTTTTGCTATATATTTATCTTTTTCAAAAAAAAAAGTTGAACTTGAAGCTTTTCTTTTCCTTTTGCTTTGGCATGTTTCCTAGTCATGTGTGTTTTTTCCCAACTCCAAAACGCTCGTTATACAACATCCAATGTCATGCATCATCTTCAAAAACCAAATCATTTTCTAACATATGAATTGTCTTCCTTAATACCTATCTTCCACTCACCTGAATTGTCTATATCATCCAAAGAAATACGATTGATTATATCCTTCCATTTGAAGTGTTTCTTTGACTTCTGAAGTTTTTGCAGCATTTATGTTAAAGTTTATTTTCAGTTTTTGCTAGATATATATATTAATTTAATTTTGATATAGGCTTTGTGGAGAATATAAATATTCTAAACAGTTCTTACGTGCTCAAAGGCAGTCTAATTTCTTTCACAACCTAAAGCACTATAAGGGAGACTTTTAATTTTGATCGTAAACTTTTGCAATGTAGGATTGAATTACCATATAAACTCCACCACTTGGCTGAAGAAAACATATAAAACAATAAACTAATCACTTTCAAACATCAGTGAATTTGAACTTTGAAGGTCTAATAGTTAATATACTTAGAATAATTTAATCATTTAATTTTTAATAGTGAAATATATGGTTATTTTGGGATTTTGTGTCTCTTGACTTGATCGTTGAGTTAATGCCAAATTGACCTTTCGCTTTTGTGTACAAAGACAATTCATCCATAGCTTTTACTGGATCATTTTTTGAAAGAAGTCTTTCAATATATTTATACACGTAACTTTTTTATAATGTCCAATACTGTGGTGTTTGTAGAAGAATCGTAGATTCGAAAAAAAATTACTGCGAGTAATGGTTGATGAAACTAACATTTTCATCTTTTGTCGATTATAGCAGAAATGTCTTCGTATCTATCTTTTTCCCAGCAAATGATCTTTCAATAGCTTCTTTTGCTTTATCCGTTCTCATATATGTGTATGTATGTATACATATATATATCTAGACGTATACACACACACATGCATATATATATATATATATAACCCCTACAGAAAGTTTTTTAATCACCATCAATAAGTTATAGGACTCGAACAAGAGAACCCATCACTAAATATTTATGAGATACTATTCTAAAAACGTTATCGTCAAAACATTATCACTAGTTTGTTCGCTTGTCCACCTACTTCTTACTCACTCCTTTATGTGTACATGACTCAAAGATTTTTTTTTGTTTATTCCACATTTGCAACGAAAGAAAACTAGTTGCAAATCGAGTTACACCAAATCTAATGAGCTCTTATTTTGAAACCACCTCTTATATTCAAAATACCACTATTTTTAATTGGTTATAAATAAATCCGAGCTAATATTTTTTAAATTATGCTTCCAACTTTCTTTACTTTTCCAATATGTTCATGCATAAAATTAAGAAAATGAGCAGCAACACAAGTTCACTATATATAGATTTCCTTTTCGCCATAAGCAACTCTCTTATGTAAAATAAGCAAAAAAATTACTTAGTGAATGACACTATAAAAAATAGGTACATTTGTGTTTTATGAAAGACATCGAAGTTTTATTATAGAACACTTAATGAGTGTTACAAAAAAAGTTAAGTTTATTTTTAAACTATGCTGTTCGAAGCGGGGCGGAGCGCTAGGCGCTAACAATGTCTTTAGACCTCAAGCGGAGCCTAGACGAAAATAAGCGTTCACTATATAATTTGATACAAATTAATTTTTCATAAGTAGTAATGAAAACAGTAACTACGTATAATTATAAACACAATTTGTGTTGATTAAATCACCACTATTTATTATTGTAATATGGATGATATATACAGACATAATTAAAGTTTATCGTCGATAAACTAAAAAAAACAGAATCCTATTATACTTTACAACAGTAATGAAACTTATACATAATTATACATAATGAAATTTATGCTATAATTATAACTAAATATTTGTGTACTTAACAATTCTGACTTCAAAAACCATAATAATATTGAATAATTTAGTTTTTAATTTTAGTAGAATATATCAGGCTACACTCCAAAAATATTTAAAATGGAATTTAAAAATTAATGGAATAAGAAAGTGAAAGGAAGAACCATTAATTAAAGTCATATTGTAAAGAAGTGAAAAGTTAACGAGTAATTATTGTTGTATTTTTTTTTTGAACCAGAAAATTAATTAAGCAAGCTCTGGGAAACACGATTTCATGTTTATTTTGAATTATAAAACGAATATTAATTTAATGATTATATATATATATATATATTAATATGAATTATATAAAACGTAAATAAATTTTAAAATTATACTAGAATAGAATTTCAATAAATAAACAAAATAATTGAGTCTTTTTGGTGTAATTATATTTAATTTAGTCAATGTAAAAAAATGTTACACCAAAAACCAAAAACGTCTATTTTTTTAGCACCCAAGAAAATCTTAGCGCTCAGACGGCGCCTCAAACAAGGGGCGCAACAAAGCGCCAAAGATAAAAAGCGAAGTACTAGAATTGCCAAATAGCGCCTAGGCGGCGCTCAGCAGCGCCCCGGCGGCGCCCTTGGCAACATAGTGTTTTAAAGATATTAACTAAGTTTTACTTTAAAAAGCCTAACCAGGTTTTATATAAATATTAACCAAGTTTTATTTTAAATTTATGTCTTATGAATATTAGCCAAGTTTTATTTTAAAAAACCTAACCAAGTTTTATATAAATATTAACCAAGTTTTTTTTTTAAAAACCAGCCGAAAAAAATTAACTAGGTTCAAGTTTTATAAAAATTAAGTTTATGTTTTATAAAAGTACCGAGTTTTATTTATAAGAAACTAAGTAAGTTTTGTAAAAAAATAACAACTGAGTTTAAGTTTTATAAGAATTAAGATTATGTTTATCAAAATTAATCAAGTTTTATAAAACAAGTTAACTAAGTTTGTGTTATATGAAAAGAAAGTAAGTTTTACTTAAAAAAAGATTAAATATGTTGGAAAAAAAGTTAACTAAGGTTATGTTCTATAAAAATTAGCTAACTTTATGTTTTACAAAATTAAATTTATGTTTTGTATTTGGAGCAAAACATACAAGTCACGCTATCGAGGTTATTATCATCCGTCAAAAAATTATATTTCCAACCAATATCTAAATCACGGTCTCTATTTGTAGCCATGGTCGAGGAAGAATTCCTTGCATCAGTGTTTTAAAAACCGTGCCGGACCGCGGTTCAACCGCGAAAAACCGTGAACCATTTCAGCTGAAGGCCCGGAGACGAATTGAGCCTCTAACAAGCGTGAACCGTTAACCGAGGTTGAACCGTTGCAGTTAACCCAGGTCTGACCGCCTTTTCGTTTGCTATTTTCATTTTTCTCGCGTTCGTATCCAGAAACAAAAAATGTCGTCCAAACCCTAACTTCTATTCGTCGCCGCTGTTAGCTGCTTGCCGCCACTACCAACTGCTCGCCATCGATACAACTGCTCGTCGCCACCAACTGCTCACCATCGATACAACTGCTCGCCGCCACAACCAGCTCTTGGCCATCGCAACCAGCTCCTCGTCGCCGCAAACCCCAAATCCATCGCCTGCAGCCCTAGCTTCAACTACCTATTCGACGTCATTTTTATTGGATTCAGGTATGACATTATTGCTACATCTGATTTTGGGTAAATTTGTTTAGCTAAATTGAGTACCTCGACCACACAAGAACTTCCAACCCCGATCGAAAAACTCTACGCCGACGATGATCCACTCCATCAGAAATTCAAACGCCTCGTCCAAAGCCACGTCTCGAACCCCAGCATCGATCCCCCTCCTCGCGATCCACTCCGATACTCCTATGATGCCGCGATCATCTTGACTGTCTTCTCGACCAAAACCAAGCTCCGAACCCTAGTTTGATCCAAACCATCATCCACAATGAATTAAAAATTCATTTCATATTTTTCCTATGATCAGTAATCATTCCAGCCCCTCCATGCCAAATCTCAACCTTCGAAAGCTAGCCGATCACCAGAAATTGCCAATAAACCTTTTCCCGTACAACTTAGAAATTTACGATCATCTCTTAGTTAAAAATCATGAGATATCCACCAAAAATCATCATTTGATAACACTAATCTAATTATGTAATCAGATTTCAAAAATTTAAGATTCGATATTTCCTGATGTAAAATGTTTTTACTGTGAAATTCCATTTTCACAATATTTATATAATATTTTGACTTGGAATTATTTTTAAAATTACACATTCATACTCTTAATTTATCTTCAATGATCTTGCTTTAATAATGATCGTAGAAGGAGCAGTTAATTAAAAAAATTATTTATTTTGAAGACACTGTCAATTAGGTTTAGCAACTGTTAATTGGATTTGAAAGTTGAAACTGTAAGTGTAAATTGAATTTGAAACTGTAAAATAACTTAAAAGATGTAAGTTTAATTTAATATAAGAAAGGGGTTGCTATATTAGTTTTTTTTACAGTACAAAAATTCTAGATAAACACTTACCTGTAAACTTAAAAGGTGACATGATGGTCAATGTAATCTGCTTCAATATGATTTTCTACTTTGCGCCATAGTCAAACTGATCCAGCAAAAACAGGGTAAACACTTACATAGTCAAACAATCTCATGTATTGAGTGTTTTGGGAACTTTTTGGTACATTTTTCCATTGTTTGAAATGGATGATATGGATACTTTAAATAGTGCATACAGGAATTAGGAGCAGAATGATGAACTGGTGTATTATAGCAATTACGAATGCAAATTTTGTTATTACTAAAAATGATATTCTGTTTATGAAAACTGTGAACGGTGAATTACAACAATTCTGTATTATAGCAAACACAGTGAATACATGACTGTAAGCTTTGTAGTGTTTGAGTATGATATGTATGAGTTTGAAACCATGTTGTAGTATTTGGGTTGTTATTTTGAAATTTATATGTAAACTGTAAACTGTAACTATTATATATGTTAACTTTTATGTATGGTTGAGTTCAAAACAAAGTTGCAGTGTTTAAGTTTATGTTATTTTGGTATTTATACGTAGTTTTCAACTGTTGTATATGTAAATTATTTTCAATTTGTTTGTGTTTAAGGCTACGTTATATATACATGAGATATGTTGTCCATGTAGAAATGATATTTTTTTTATGACATGAATTAATATCTTATATTAAGCAACTTAGTCTATAATTTACGTTTTAAATGCACAAAATGTTAAAAAATAAAAATGCACGGTTCCGACGGTCCGACCGGTTCGACCTTCGGAACCTTGAACCTTGAGACGTCACGGTCCGACTTACGGTTCGGTTTTCAAAACATTGCCCTGCATTAGCCTTATCTTTTTATCCATGGCCTGAATGTAAAACAAAAGGAGAATAAGTTAATTCATGACTCGTAAGTCATTACTAAGTATAGATGTTTAAATTCTAAAACTTCAAAGTTTTAAATCAAAATCAAATATACTTTGAAGCATTTTATAAATTTTACATTTTAAACTTGATACTACTTATATTACAGTTTATTTATAAATAAGAATTAAAATTTAAAGTTTGATCAAACATACTTCAATCTGTTTATAGAGTTTAAATTTAAACTGTTTTGAAAATAATCTGAAATCAAATCAGTTTTTGAAGCTTAAATCAGTATATAAACCTTATTTGATATAAAATTCAAATTTATATTAACCTCATTGAACACCGATCAATTTAAACTTGATGTTATGATTTTCAACTAAATTAAAAATCAATTTAGAGTTTAAACTTCAAAATCTGAACTAAATAAGATAAAAATATTAACTTTAAAACAAAATTTATAACTAAAATAATAAAATAGAAGAAAATTTACCTTGAGTTAGGGCAGCAATCGAATTAGAACATAGAAGTATCGGCAGAGACCAGAGAGCGGCGGTTCTGAAGAGGAGACTGGCAGGAACTTTGGAGAAGAGATGAACAGCTCTGGATTAGTAGCAGATCGGCGGTAAGCAGGAGAAGCAGATCAAGAGTCTCAAGATGAGGCGAGGTTGATGTTTGTTTTATTTGATGTGTTTTTCTGCTCTGCTGAACGAGGGATTTAGGTAAACAGAAACGGGTTAGGGTCGATATTGGGTACAAAGCCCAAAAAAATTAATCCATTTTCAGCAGATAAGCAATCCACCAAAACAATATTGCATGTAGGTGTTGTTTATTTGTCCAAACGAGGATTAAATGCCCCATGCATTATGGTTATATCTGAATTACAATTTTGTGTCTTTTATTTTATATATTCAATATACTAATGTTTAATTATATTTATTTCTTATTGTTCTACGGTGTGAGACATTAAAAATTGGTGTGAGTGAATGTAAAAGATGATTAAAAATTAGGAGTTGGTTCCGTAGTGTTAGGTCTGGTCAAAATAAAGATTTGGTCAATGAAATACCTATTGAACATCTAAAACACCATATATTCAAAAAATACACAAAATGATAATCTTGAAATTGAAAACTGAATGGGCACGTTGGAGATTAACGCAATTTGAATGGACATGTGTGTATGTTATAAACAAATATAGAATATAATTATAATATTCAAATATGTTTGTGTATGCCATTGCTTCATAAACAAAATCAAATTTCACATAAAATTATCACCTGTGTAGTCAAGGCGTGCATATAGGTGCAAAATGCACCAAGTGGGCTTTTTGAAACTCAAGGCGCAAGTGTTAATGAAGTGGGAAAAAAAAGCTCTAAAGCGTCAAAGGTGCGGAGCAATAAAAAGCGCGCTTTATATCAATCTGATTTGATTGAAACTAAATTAAATTTCTGAGTGAAGCCCATTATGATCCATTAGGCCCCAAATCGCACCCGGAGGGGAAAAAAAACCTATATCCACTTAACAGCAGAACAAAACATACGCACCCAAAATCGAAAAAAAACCCTAAAACCTCATCTCGACCTGCTACGTGATATCGTCTGTGCTGCCTGCCGTCGATCTCGCTCGCCGTCGATTCGCCTGTGCCTGCCGTCGACCTTGCCTGCCCCTGCCGTCGTCGCTTCTCAGAGCTTCTCAATGGTATGCGTTCTTCTTAATCTTTAATTTTAATCTATTTAAGTTTATAGTTTAATAATATTAAAAATGATTTGTGTTAAATTTGTTTGAAACTTCAAAATTAAAAGTTAAAATTTGTTATAAGTTTAAAAAATAAATAGAACTGATCTGATTTGTAATGTTAATGTTTAAAATTTGCTTAAAATCAAAATTTTTAAATAAAACATTTTACTTTGAAAAATAATTTGAAGTTTAATGTTTGTTTTTACATAACATTTTTATTATGAAGTGATTTTACAAATTTTAAAATAAAATGTTTAAACTGATTTGAAATATTTTTTTTTTAAAATTTAGAAGTTTAAACAAATCTGATTTAATTGAAACTAATTATAAAATTTTGTATTATGAAAAATTTGAATTATTTTGGTTTGTGATGCGCACTTATGAAGTTTTATTCTCAAAATTGCACGTATATGCAATTTTTTATTATCAAAATTGCATATTTAGTAGTAGTTTTAGCTGCAGTTTTGATAGCAGGGCAGCTGGAAAAAGCGCATCTAAGGCGCATAGAAAAGCGCAAATAAGCGCTACGTACAAGCATTGCGTTTTTTTTACGCTTTTCGCCTTGACTACACTGATTATTAGTATTGAAAAACCAAAATAAATGAACAATAAATTAAACCATTTGTGCATCACACTTCATCCAGATTGACTGAGCATATGACATGCATTTTAATGAAACAACTGAACAGTTTATACTTGTCAAGTAGAGGTAAAACATATTCAGAATGCAGATCATATGAGTTAAGAATCCAATTTGTATAAGATAACAAAGATTACATGACCTATACTCGCATAAATGACCTATATTCATCATGCTTTCTGTCGAGTAACTTTTATAGCATAACAGATAAAATTATCATAATCCCTGGTAAGAGGGGTCAATTTGGAAAATGAAAAATATCCAGAATAACAAAATAATTTGTGGGAGGGACCAGCTGCTCACTCTCAGCTAGCTGTGCATTCACCACTGAAGTGAAGTTACCAAATGGTTAATGACAATGGTAGCTGTTTTATTTTCTTTTTTGCAGTCATGCTTCAAGAGCATGTCTATATTATATTTGTTATATAATCCACTTCGTTTCTATGTTATGATTCAGGAGTATTTTTGTAAACGTGCATTCCTATTCAACAGTCGGTTAAGCCATGTTTTAGTTTGTGCCAGTATTGATATGCTTCGATTCTTGTGTTATCGGCATTAGTTTTTGCATTAATGCTTCAGTGCTGTTTGATATGCTGCAATTTTTGTGTGCTATGTTGCAACTTTTTGTGTTATATTATTTTGCAGGTTTTATTTTTATTTTTATTTTTTTATCGTTCAGTTTTTGGCATTTTGTGGTGCAGTTTTGGTGTTCTGTGGTTCAGTTTTTGTGCTTTCTGGCGCAATTTTTTGTTATACTATGCCAACTTCAATCATATTACATAACGGAGAAGTACTAATTGTATTTTACTTTTATTTTAGTGCAATAACAAGTTAGAATGTTTGTTTTAGATGCATTATGAAACTTTATATGATGAGAATGAAATAGATTGCATTACCCAATGTATTATGTTCTATTTCAATAGGCTAAATGATTGAGCTTTTATTTGAATTCTTTTTTCTTGTACAAAGCTCTTGCACTAGTGGCGGCTAATTCTTAAATTGTGATAGCCAACAACCTAGTCCCAAAAACAGGAAAATGAGAGCGGTGACTGGAACGATAACTTCAAGAGAACAGGCAACAGTAAAACAAGCAGCAAAAGTCATCACCAAGTTTTGCAAGTCCATGGATTTTGGTGGCCGACGCGATGTTGCTGCCTACTTAAGCCGTACTTCTGCTGCTGTTGAAGATCTTTATCTGTTTCACCACGGTTTAAGAAAAAAAGGTAAGACCCTGGAGCAGCAAAAACAAGAAACATCAGTTGAAATTAAAGAGAAGAAAGAAGCTGCAGAAGTAAATAAGGAGAAAGTTGAAGAAGAAAAGGACAGCAAGAGAAAGAAGAGAAGCAGAGAAGTAAAATTGGAGAACGCCGACGCAGTGGGAGGAATTGAGCATGGTAGTGATAAAAGAGAGGAGAAGAAGAAGAAGAAAATCAAAATTGAGGAATAGAAATTGTTTTGTGTGGCAGTTTTGTAGCAGTTGTTTTATTATCTGTTGAAAATGGAGGAATGTTAGCTGAGTTTCCGACCAAATTAACATATTTTTTAACTGAAGCCGTTTGTTATCGCCATCAATCACTCAAAACTCAGGTGCCCTTACTTGTACTTTACCGAATTTGATTTTTACATAGTTCTCGTTGGCAAAACCTATTTATGATAATGTTTGCTGTGTTAGATTGTATGTGTGCAGTTTTGGATATCATTCTTATCATCTGATGAAATGCAGCTGGTGATGGTAAAATCGTTCTTATGTTCCGAATATGACTTTACCTTCCGTTCCCTAAGATTTTTGAACCAGCTGTTTAAATCCATCTTTATTTTGCTTTTAGTCGTGATTTCTGTAGTTTATATCATACTGGTCGTTTATCATATCAGAGGAGATTTATAACAAGGTTTTTACTCTTCAAAGAGTGACTATTGTCCCTAGTGCATCATACAATGAGCTGTGAACGTGATCAAACATGCATTCCTTATACGTACTTTTTTGTTTTTGTTTTTCTTTTTTTATGTACCGGTACAACTGCATAACGGTAGAGAACCGACCTTTCAATTGCACAATTTCAAGAAAAAAAAATTAATGGATCTTTTTTATTAATTTTAGTTAAATACCAATGATAATACGTTGGAATAAATTTAAAATGAAAGAAATATAAGAGGATATTTATGGAGTCAACAAAGCAAATAACATTGAAGAGATTTATGGAGACATGTTTTTTTTTTTAGTTTCACACAATTTGATTTTGCAAACTTACAATGGACAAATCTTCCTAACGTTTGATAAAATAAAAATAGGGATAGTTTGGCACAAGTTCCTAATAAATTTCAAAATACACAAAAACCTCAGTTAAAAAAGTTTGTAAATTAGGTTCCTAGAATTAAGTTACCGAATAATGACATAAACTTATGTAAACATTCAGTGAATAATTGCAGACATTTATGCAATTATATTTTTAGCACTTTAATTGACGCAGCGGATTAAACAAAACAATCTTCAATCGGTGAAAGTAGCAATAGATGGATTGATGAATACTAAAAGGCCCGAATTCGTTGATCCGAAGATACCGAATTCTAGCTATCCCGAACTCGTTGATCGCGCACGATACCGGGTTCAAAGATCTTCAATTCTTCAAGCGTTGAGCGCACTTGATTCCGCGAATCGGCTTCTACAATCGTTGAATCGAGCGCACTCGATTAACCGAAAGAGGAGATAGGAGATTACACTCAACTACCAATTGGAATGAAAGCACAAAGCTAACAAAAGAGAATTTTATTCAAAAATCAACAACCATTACAAATGACTCACACGGCCTATTTATAGGCTACAACTCACGCAGTACAAAAATATTCACAACTCCTAAGTCGGCTCCGACTTATATCCCCTTTCCGACCTACGACTTAAGACTCCTTCCGACCTACGACTCAGAAGCATACGACTTACAAGCTACAGACGACTTAAAAACAAATGCGACTCAACATACATGTATATTACAAACGACTCACGACTTATAAAAGTTGCGACCTAACTAAGGTCGGCAACGACTCATCACAGCCGCGACTTAAAATAGACAACATACGAAACAGACGACATACGACTTAAGAAATACAACACAGTACACCCAGTATAAGAGCAGACGACTTACGACCTAAGACTTCAACGACTTAACATGATTCGTCACCCGCTTCCGACTTAAAAGCCTTCAACCGCTGGAGCTTATGCTTCTTGATAAGTCGTGGACGACTTATAGCCGCATCGTTAACTCGTATATGACTCATCAACCCCGAACGACTTATGCTCCCCTTAAGTCGTAACTTCCTTCCATCTGAACTGTTAGGTCGTATACTAACCAAAACACTTCCCTTAAGTCGTTGCCGACTTAAGCCTTCGCATTTTTCAACTTGTGTTGCTCCTGTAGCTTTAGGTCGTAACCCAGCACTCTTTCTTATCTCGTTAGGTCGGCTGCGATCTTCACTAAGTCGTTGGAACGACTTAAAACCTTCGATAGGTCGGTTGCGACCTACAACTTCAACTTTCCACCATTTCTCACCAAATTTAACTCGTTAGCTTCCTTGTTAGGTCGGTCTCGACTTATCCACATGTTAGGTCGTACACGACCTATGACTTCTCCATTCTGGGCTGCATCATTAATTATCATCATATTGATTGTTGCTTGATTTATCAGACGTTAGCGGATAGGATAATTGTCTGATATCCGTCCGTATCTACGGATATAGATATTCGATATCCGAAAATAAATTCGGATATGGATACGAATATGGCGGTATCTGTATTCAAAAGTATTCGTTAACATATCTATATTTAATGTCTTGCCCAGTTTAGTGCAAGTAAGACACCAAACATATATAGAGAAAGAGCAACTTAAATAAAATTAACGACAATAAAGTTCTCAACCTCCTTTTCGTATAATACACACAGCGGTTCCACTCGAGTTTCCAAGTTAATTAATCTGTTCTTTGCATACAAACGATTTTTAGTGGGTTTATAGGTTATAATGGATATCTTTTATATATATAATTAATGCGATTTCAAATAATTAGGGTCCAATGATCAATAGGAGAACAAGACCTCACTCTCTTCCATGCAGATTTTAGAGAAAAATCATCATTTAAAATTATCCATACTTAATCATTAAAACTGTCTTCCTTATTAATTTGTATATTGTAAATTGGATGTGTAATAGCTCTATTCTGAGGCAATAAGTCACACCTTCATTCCTTGATCCTTATGCTAAAATTAACCATTAATTCCTTGCCTCCATATAATTACCTATCGTCCTATCCCCAAATACATGCTAGGTATTTATTGCTAATTCATGGGTAAAACCATAAAAAAGTATTATATCCACTCACAATCTCTCCCCTCGTCATTTTTAACCTCATCTCCCCAACTCTTAGATGCACTCCCAACAATTTGAGGGATTAATGTGATTATGCATAGTCCAATAATTTCATTTTTATATCTACTACACGCCAATCTAACTCAAATAGACTCACTTTTTAGATAGTTTATAAGGCGTTTAATAACAACTATCTTTTTAATGTTAGACAATCTACTCATGCCAATACATCCTTTTGTAGGAGGGCATAAAACTTCTTAAGAAATTTTGTGATGTTTGCTGCACCATAAATGATTTAGTATTAAGAATTAATTTTATCAATAGTGATAGTGAGAATATTAAAAGTCTAAATTCAATAAAGTACCACAGATGAAATAACAGAATGTATAAGTTTAGTCATGCCCGCCATATTGAGAAGAACAGAATCTTAAACCTTAAATTTTCCCTTGATTCTTCTAATCAAAGAATCACAATTCAAATATGCAATCAAGCTCATAGATAGAATAATTTCTAGGTATATAATATTAAGACAACCTTCTTGAGATCTTAATGTACTTTTAATTTCCACCTTCAACTTACCAAATAATATCAACGATAATTTGTGTTACTTTTGTAGGTTATTCCGAAAAACTACTACGCACTTGTGTTATGAGTGTCATTGCACCAACTTTGTCATTAGTAGATTAATTATCCTACTTGGACTACAAGTGGTCCATATCATCCCTTCACCTTATGATTATTGGACTAATTATATATTTAATTATAACTAGCCTCATAGAAGCGTAGCATGTATAATTTACTTCATTGCTAATTGTTCTTTATGGACTCAAAGAAATCCACTTTTCTTTTATAACACGTATAGGAATACTACATCATTACAATATTTTACTGTTCGACATGTTGCGCTTTGGACATGTTCAAGCAGAAGAAATCTAGAATGGAGAATCCAACATAATCAGATTGTGCACAATATTCGCATGGTCATAGATTCTTCGCTTCCTATGGTGGATAGAAGACCACAACTTACACATATTTTGTAACGATATGTCTTTTCGATCCTCAGAAGTCGACACTGATACATCTACCGAACATTCAAGTGTCGAAAAGACAGATTATTAGGATGAAAGAAAGAAAAGACAGAACATAATCTCACAAAATGTGACGAGTAATATATAATATACCAGTGACCTTTACAAAAGGAAACTTTTTATATACATACACAAATCAAAGTACAACACTAACCTATCATCAGCCTAAATAGTTATAACAATCTGTCCTTACAATTGTTTATAAATACAATAAGAGCAAACAGCGAAACATAAAAGAAAATACGGAAGTATGTCTTGGAGGCATCCAGCTCATATTCTGCAGCTCCAAGTGTCCAACCAAATATGGAAAATATGGTCAGCTGACCCGAGCATTATAGGAAAACAACGCGCGGGTTAGTCTGGTAAAACTAGCATGAGAAACACAATCAAATTGATTACTGAATGTTATGAAATTCTTTCAAAAATAAAGTTACCTCGTAAGACCATGACACACATAAACACGAATTAGTTTTTATCTTACGATAACCAAATCATTTTTGTTAGAAAATCCAGTGATATTATAATAATGCCCAGGGGTTGAAAATATAATAATCAAGTAGCTGTGCTGTCTGTGAGTTTACATCACAATAATAATTGATATACAATCAAAAACCGCTATGCCGCGTTCGCTAATTGTGTAGGATTCCATGGTAGACCCTCGAACCTCTGGGAATGGTCCTCCTGCACAAGGATCAGAGATATCCTTTCGAAACAACATATATCCCTGGTGATGTACCATAGGAAAAACATAACTGGTCTCGCTAAGACCGAGTGCATCGCCCCCGCATGCACATCCATATAAGTATCTCTATGAGGGAGTTGCATGCACCCTATGGGTTTGTCAACCCTACTGGCTATACCTCCTACCTCTTTTTAGTCATTACCGCTGGTGAGGCTACGTTCGACATTCCAGCACATGAGTCACCACTTGAACAGATCTCGAAACCCCACATGGATTCTCATACCTCAACAGGTCTCAGAATCACACATGGATTCCCACATCTCAACAGATCTCAGAATCATACATGGATTCCCAGACCTGAACAGGTCTCAGAATCATACATGGATCCCCACATCTCAATAGATCACAAAAATCCTCCATAGAACACGATATGGTTTTGGAGTGGTTACGGTTTCGTGTCATCTTATATAGGTACACTTCCCCGCTTACCGGACGCTCCAAAACCAATCGACGATTTTTTGGTAAACTCAACTCTGGTTTTTTTAAAAATATACGGACAATACATAGGAGCAAGGATCGCCCCCTAACCGTTTATGTGGACGACTCTCTTTATCATTTGTCCTAGGAGAACAGAACGAGATCTATACGCATAGTACAACATCATCGAAGATAACTATGCCATATAACTCACGTGTTTCCCTTAGATATTTCTAGAGTTATATCGGTGTTATGTATGGAGAGTTTCCATACCACCAAAATTAAGAAAGATTATTTAGGCCATGATTTGATGGTCGGTTATTTAACTATCAAATAAACAACAATCAATCACAGATTTAATTTCATAGGAAACTAAACTCGCTTAAGCCCATAAACAACCACTAAGCCTCTGTAATTAATATTTTATTAATTAAAACACTTTGTAAATACTTGGAAACCATTTCCATATACTTATCTCAACGGAATAAGTATAATCACAAAACATTATATCCAATACTTAGAAAATACAGAAAAATAGGCACAAGGACAAACTTAGAAAAAAATTTAGGCTGAAGGACAACAAGTTTGTTTTTTAGGAAGGACAATGTTAGTTTAACTAGCATTACGTATTGTGTAAAACTGAATATAATGCTAGATATAACTAGCATTTTGTATAGTGTAAAAATTAAATATAATGCTAATTATAACTAGCATTTGTTCTTTGGCCTAAAAATAAAACTTGGCGTCCTTCAGCCTAATTTTTTTTTAAAGTTTGTCCTTTTTCCTAATTCCCTCTAGAAAATATAACCATATACTTATCTCAATGGGATAAGTATATTCACAGAACCAAGGAAGATATCATATTTTCCAAACCATATTGGATTGGGTGAAAAACAACTGTCGTTTAAACATTGTTTACTATAAACCCAAACACTTATCCTTCTCTTATTCAAAACATTTCTTTAAATCAATTATTGAATAATTATTAAAATATATTAATACTTCCAAACCCTTCTTAAATTGATTTTATAACTTTTCTAAATCGTACTTGAAAGGAGTTCCCAAATGTCTAAGATAGATAACTTTTATAATGTATAGAAAAACCTAGAGTTTTAAACTACCTCTATAGTGACTATCACTATATGGACCATAACCTTTAAAACTTGTTTCATAATTAAATAGCCTTTAAACTCCATTTACTTATTTATAAAATATCATTTATAAATCTGTACTATTATATTTATAAAATATCATTTATAATCATCTCCTTTATTTATAGAATATTATTTATAAACACTTTATTAACTTAAACACAATTAATTAAACCATTTAATTAACGCTAAATATCATTAATTACACTGACTAATTAACTTTAAATACCATTAATTAAATAATTAGTTAACTAAAAAATCATTAGTAAATAATTAATTAACTTGAACCTTATTAATTAAAATAATTTAACAAACTTAAATACATCCTTAATTAAATATAATTAACAATAAAATATCATTAACAAAATAATAATTAACTTTAACATTATTAAATAAAATATAATTAACTTTAAAACATTATTAAATAAAATATAATTAACTTTAAAACTTTTTCAATTAAGATAATTAGCAAACTTAAAACATTGTGCAGATTGAGGCTTAGCGATCACAATGGTACTTGAACAAGCTATAATTTGTTTTCATATCGTAAAGGGGTTTATATGTCAATGTCATATTTAATACAGCCAGGCTACCAAACTTTTGGCATTCAACAATTAACAATCAAGAGTTAATTCACCATTTAATCCATATTAATTAATCCATATATTAATTAATTGCAAAAATCAATGTTTTACTTGGCAAGCACAGAACAGAGATTTATTCTGATCTATAGGTGTCCTCAATAATCTATTCAATTCAATTATCTTGATGGTGTTTTATTTGGCCAAATAGGTGTCACCAATTAAGGTATATTAAATTAACGACGTTGTTAAATTAAGTTATGTCTGTATTATTATGTCATAATTTATACATTATCAAAACTATCCCAAATCACACTACAGCGTTGTACTCGTCAATATGAGTCTAATGCAAAAATCCGCATGTAAAACGGATGTCATATGAGCAAGTTACCACGTTTTAACTATAACACACATAAATTAAATAATTAAATTAATTATCAAACACTTTTTCTCACCCCAAAGCACATGGGCTCGGCCCATCTACATGAAACCCGACCAACACTATTTCCCTCCCTTTCTTCTTTTAATAATTCAAAATCCCAACACTGCCCGGAACCCAAACTGTGCACGCGCGTGCACTTATACATCCAAATCGACCTCCCTACCACCAAACCACGGCCACCAACATGCTCCCCTTGTCGAGCTCGACACAACTGCACCCCCATCTCCACCTCTGGCGCTTCCAGTTAAAAAGTGACAACCGACTCCCCCCTTTGGCCATGAAAGAACATGACCACCAATAAGGAGCCGAGCTCCACCATTTTCTGCCCAGAGATGCTCTACGCCACCATGACCAAGAATCCAAGCTCCAATAGGCCAATCACTTCCTCAATCGACCAAAACACCAAACCTTATCTCCTACCCCAAACGGCCATAACCGTCGAACTGCACCACTGCAAGCCACGCATCACAAAACGGATATCAAATCAAAGTACCAGGCAATGCAGATTTGATGGAACAAGTTTCACATCTTTTATTGAGAAATGAATATTTTGATTTTCTAACGTTGGAACCATATTGGTTCTACTATGTAAATGAAGTAGAGGAAGAATGGAGAGAAATTTTGAAAGAAATGGGGGGAAAATGAAATGTATTAGCTTTGATTTCCTTGTTAAAACATATATTACTTATCTTGCTTCAATTTTGACCTTGAGAAAAAAAGATAAGATTTTCCCCAAACATTGTAAAGAAAAAAAAAGATGGGGAAATTTTAAGAACATAAGTATAAAATGAAAATATAAAATGAAGGTTGCATATATATATATATATATATATATATATATATATATATATATATTGTGTGTGAAGATGTTACATAAAGAATAAAATATAGAGATGAGAAAATAAAAATACCCTCAAATCACCATTTCAACTCTAACATCATATCTAAGAATGCATAGTGCAACTAAATGAAAAAGATGGTGGGTAGTAGGGTGTTTCAAGTACTTTTGTTCACTTTCACACTAAAGGTTTGAATTGTAACACCCCAATATTTTATGGGAAATATAATTAAAAAGAAATTAAAAGTGCATTTGGCACAGTGGTAAAGGCGCATGTCGACTTCCTTAGTGACTAGGGATCAAGTCTCATTGTCGCCCAAAATCTGGAGCGATGTTTTTTTAGCTGGTTCGCTTCCAGTGATTTTCCTACGTATTTCAGCGTTGTTTCTGACATGTGGCAGCTTCTCATTCGCTCCAGTGATGCAATAGGATGAGATGGCTAAATTTTATTGGTTGAGTGATGTGTATGGGCTAGAATGGATAACCATTAAGTGTATGAAAGAACCAGATTTAATCTAAAATAATCTAATGGATTATATTCCCTCAAACAATCTATAAATAAACCATCTAACCTAAACCCAATCTCTTATTCAGCCGTCGTCATAATTCTACAGTAAAATTAGTGTGTATTATTCTTTCTCCTTTTCTCTACTAAATAAACAAATCTCTACCAAATTAAATTATCCATATATTCAAGCAATTTGGGGAATTTAGAAGAATCAAAGGGAGAAAGATTAAAGCAAAGCTTTTTTCAAATTTATGCAAGCTCAAGTGTCAGGTGAGTGAGAATTAATATGAAGAAGAAAAATAAAGTAGTTCAATTTCAGTTCTTTTCTAGCACG
The DNA here is from genome assembly GCA_030737815.1 of Allium fistulosum. Lineage (NCBI taxonomy): Eukaryota > Viridiplantae > Streptophyta > Magnoliopsida > Asparagales > Amaryllidaceae > Allium > Allium fistulosum. Next base: position 848,891,961 of record CM060903.1, read on the forward strand.
TTAATATGAATTAATTTCTGTTATTAATTGAGAATAGATGTAAATTATTGCAACTTCTTCTTCTTCTTCCACTTCTCAAATCTAATTCATGTTTGGTTTAAAATATGAGACATATAAATTGTCTATTCACGTTTTATGACATAAATAAGATTGAAATTTATGTAAATTATTGTATCTTCTCATTCTTCCACTTCTCAATTCTAATTCATGTTTGGATTGAAATTTGGAATAAACAAATTGTTATTCACGTTTCATGGCGTAAATAAGATTGGTTTAATTAAATTGAATTAGAATTGTTATTCAATTTCTAATGGCAGAACAGATTAGTTGAATAAATTCAGAATATGTTACTTGAATACAATTATGGTTTTGATTGATATAATTACATAATTTTTAATATGGTTTTGGAACAAAATTGGGAAGTCTAATTGTCATAATGGTTTGTTTCATGTGTGGCCTAAAAATGTAAAAGTGGAATTTTGTGTAATTAAATAGTTTGTGGCTATTGGATAAAATTTTTGTACAGATTAAATCTCTAAAAGGAGAAAGTAAATTAGGGTGGAAAAAAATGTAAATTAAATAGACCCTAAAGGCCAGTGTAAATCTATAACAAAATGGTATAAAAATTACAGACAAACCATACGGACTGAACGGACGTGAAATTGAAATATCATTTATGTAAGAAAAAGAAAAATTATGAAATAACCAAATCAGATGTAAAAATGGCCTAAAGCGGATTAATGGAAATAAACAGTATGTAAACTGTAACGGTAAAAGTAATTAATCTGGAAGCGATTTGGTAGGCAGACCTTTTAAAGGTTTGGATAGGTGTTTCATGCAGTTAAGACCAAAATATAGTTTTGGCTGTACGTACTAGGAGCGGGCAAGTAGGTTCGCAAGGATGTTTGTTACCTTTCATAGGTTGCTAGTATGTAGGATAGATAGCATCCGCAATCGTAGGCTTTTTCAGGTAGGTCGATGCGGATGGAATATGACAAGTGCGCTCTGACATAGGCTTCTTTAGGCAGATCGTTGGAGGATTTTGCGCAGCCGACCCAACTGCGGGCGCTCTTTCGGAAGAACGATACTTTGTATAGGGGCAAGTTCACGTTGGTGACCGAGGAGACAGGAGGATATGAGTCCAGTTTGGAGAGGCCTGAGCACAACTTCGGGGTCCTACGAGATTGTTTGATTCGGTGTCGGTCAGACGTAAGAGGCATTTACTCATAGTGCACGGGTGAAGAGCATGACTTTCACGCTATAGCACGTAGATAGGTAAGGATAGCAGGTTCCGATGGGCCGATTGACGTTTAGTATTATTGCATGGTTGACTTCCCTAGAGTGACCACAGACTTTGGCTTCTTAGAAACTGTATCTAAGAAGGATTCACTGCATTATATTATTCACCCTCTGCGATATCCGGGGAAGACCTGGAATTAAACTGTTTTATTCTTTCTACTTCATTTTATTTCTCATTCACCAGAGTTTATGTCTGACCTATTCCTATTTTTCCTATTTTCCCCAAATCACAGGAGGGCGGGTCTAGGTTGTAGTTCTTTGCAGCTTGGAGGGTCATTGGAGCAGTTGTTATCTTCAGCTTTTGTTTTTTTATTTCATGTACTTCGTTTCTCTTTTCCGTACTTTACTCTATATATGGGGACCTATATTGTGAACTTTGTTATGTTTTATGTTTTGGTGGAGACTACTTGGTACTTTTGATTTCAGAAATAAATTTGGGATAATGTTGTTTCTAATGAAGCTGTTTTTCTATTAATTTATAATTAGTGAAAGTTTTCTTGCGCTATAATATTTTAATCATTTTATGTTGTTGCCTTAGTCTCTGTGCTATGTTATGGATTTTTATTTCACCCGACCACCCGTGCTTCTTGTCATGTCCAATTTTCGGGGTGCCTAGAGGTGCGGGGTGTCATAGTTGGTATCAGAGCTAAGGTTTCGGTAATCCTAAAAATATTTAAAAAATATAAAGGTTTTCGAATAATTTTTAAAGGATATTCCAAATAATACTTTTAAAAGTATATGTATATATTTTGGAAATTTTTTTTTAGAAATGGGTCCCTCATATCTCTTCCTCCCTATCTATTGAACTATTTGTATAGTACCTAATCCCATCATTTTAATATCCACAAATAGAAATGTCTGAACCGCAAGATATCCCTGAAGTTCCAGGCCTTAATATGCCTGCTTGGTTCAGATGTTATTTGCAGGCTACTGCATGAGCAGAGCCACCAGCTAGGGATGCTGCTCCGGCGGAAGGGGCTTCAGCCCGTCCACCAGGCATTCCTGATTTTTCCAAGTTATGCAAGGACTACACCAGCTTAAGAGGCAAGCCGTTTCTTAGCACCGAGTCATATACTGAGGCGAGAGCTTGGATCCGTAGTTGTGAGTGGATAATTGGACTTATGGGATTGGAGGATTGGCTCGGAGGCAGTTGGCTTCATGGCAGTTGCTGGGAGAGGTTCTTTGTTGGTGGGAGATTGTGGAGGCTGAGGCTGATAATTTGACTTGGGTGGATTTTCGTACTAGGTTCGAGAGGAAATTCTTATCGCAGGCTGAAGAGGGAGTGCAACTAGAGAAATTTATACAGCTCAAGCAAGGGGATGTGACAGTTAAGGAATATGTTAATCAATTCAATGAGCTTGCCAGATTTGGACTAGAACTGATCAATACTCTTCACAAGAAGGCGCTGAAGTTCGCTAAGGGTTTAAGTCAGCCACTACAGAGTTTGGCAGTGAGCCACATTCTGTTGGGAGCCACTTTTGAGAGATTGGTAGAGATGGCTTTACTTGCTGATACTTAGAAGAAAGGAGATGTGGCGCAGAAGAGTGATGGGAAGAAGTAGTGGAAAGGAAAGAGGAGAGGATGTGGAGGGTCAGGTGGAAAAAGGAAAGTTCCAAGGAAGGACTCGAAGTGCAGTACTTGTGGGAAACCAGGTCATCTTGCTAAGGATTGTAGAGGGGTAGGAGAGCGACCGAGACTGAGGTGCTATCTTTGCGATCAAGTGGGGCATATGAAAAAGGGCTGTCCATCGAAGCCCAAGGACAGTTCACAGACACCTTCACAACCTGCTCAGGCTTATGCTTAGAGGCAGCTCCTTCCTCTAGTACTTATCCGGTTGTGGACAAGGGAAAGAAGGTGATCGTCGAAGGTGTGTTATCTATCTCTGATTTTCCTGTTCGTACCCTATTTGATTTTGGAGCTTCGCACTCTTTTATATCTAGTACTCTGGTAGGGAGTCTTGGTCTTGATGCTTGCTTAGTGACCGACCAGGTAGTAGTATCAAATCCCGTAGGAGGATCGGCCTATTTGTCCATGTTATGTCGGGATTTGAAATTGTTTATTTTAAGGGTTGAGTTTGACTGTAGTTCCTTTGTATTGGGGTTTTCCGGGTTCGGGTTGATTCTTGGTATGGATTGGCTATCCATGTATGGTGCTGTTCTTGATTGCGATAAGAGGGTAGTGAGGTTAGGCACCTGTAATGGTCGTACCTTGGAGGTATCTTGTGATCCTATAGGATCAATCATGTTGAGCTACCTTTATTCTCTTGACTTGTCGCCCGATAGTTTGAGTTCGGTACCCGTTGTTAGAGACTTTCCAGATGTGTTCGAGGAGGTTGCTGGCCTTCCACCTCGAAGAGAGATCGAGTTCAAGATTTATCTTGTCGATAATGCCAAACCGGTTGCTTTACCGGTAAGGCATATGGCTTCTAAGGAACGTCATGAGTTGAGCAAGCAGATTAGAGAGCTTTTGAAGAAGGGCTTCATTCGTAGGAGCATTTATGAGTGGGGCGCACCCGTCGTCTTTGCCACTAAGGCTAATGGCTCTCTCGGGCTTTGCATGGATTATAGGTAGCTTAATAAGCCGACGAAGAAGAATCATTATCCTTTTCCCCGTATAGACGATCTCTTCGACCAGCGAGTAGGAGCCAAGGTATTTTCGTAGTTCGATTTGGCCACGGGATTTCATTAGTTGCGTGTAGCGGAGGATAGCATTGAGAAGGCTGCATTTTGGACTTCGGATGGGTTATTTGAGTGATTAGTCATGCCATTTGGGCTACCCAATGCTCCGGCATATTTTGTGGACCTGATGAGTCGAGTATTTCGCGAATCGTTGAACAAGTTTGTGGTAGTGTTCGTCGATGGCATTTTGGTTTATTCGCGAAGCAAGAAGGAGCATACTGTTCACTTGGAAGAAGTGCTTAGGACCCTATGAGCACATAAGTTGAAGGCGAAGTTCTCCATGTGCCACTTTTGGAGGGACGAGGTTCGCTTTTTGGGACACATCATTTCGGAGGATGGACTTGCAGTAGATCCGGCGAAAGTGGCAGCAGTACAGGATTGGAAGACCCCTAAGAATGCCATAGACATAAGGAGTTTCCTTGGTCTTGCAAGCTACTATAGGAAGTTCATTAATGACTTCGCTAGGATATCGGCTCCACTTACCCGCCTTACCAAGAAGAACTCAGCTTTTGTTTGGGATGCCAAGTGTGATGATGCCTTTGGTCGATTGAAGGAAGCTTTGACTACCGTGCCCGTATTGGTATTACTGGATGGAACCAAGCCTTTCTTGGTTTATACGGATACTGATGCAAGAGGGTAGGGTAGTGTGCTATGCGAGTAGAGAGTTGAAAACACATGAGAAGAACTACCCAACGCATGATCTTGAGTTGGAAGTTATAGTCTTTGCTCTCAAGTCTTAGAGGCACTATCTCTTAGGAGAAAGATTTGAGCTTTTCACAGATTATAAGTCTTTGAAGTATCTATTCTCTCAGAAAGATTTGAATTTGAGACAGCAAAGATTGATGAATTTTTTAGCCTCTTATGACTTTGAGATTTCCTATACCCCTGGCAAGGGTAATGTAGTCGTAGATGCGTTGAGTAGACGTAAAGTGGTTTTAAGTCCTCTGTTTTTGGAACGGAAGCATTTGGAGTACACTGCTACCTTTGATTTTATACCTCCATTGGATTTAGCTCCGGGATTGTTAGCAGCCCTCAACGTCCAGCCTACTTTGATGGAGCAGATTGGAGCAAGGCAAGGTGAGGACGAAGAGTTAAAGGACATTTTAGATAAGCTTGGTAGAGGAGAGTCATCACCACATCTAAGGCGCTATACCATGGACCCTAAGGGATGGCTTAGAAGGGATGGTAGACTTTGTGTTCTCCGTAGTGAGGATTTAGTAGATGCGGTGTTGGTCGAGTCACATCATTCTAGAATGACAGTGCATCCCGGTGCTGATAAGATGTAGCGGGATATGAAGAGGGTATTCTATTAGCCCGGAATGAAGAAGAGGATGGCAGAGTATGCGTCGAAGTGCATCACTTTCCAAAGGGTAAAGGCGTAACAGAAGAAGCCCGGAGGACTGTTGTAGCCATTGGATATTCCATTATGTAAATAGGAGAGCGTCTCTATGGACTTCGTGGATGGATTACCAAGGTCATGGAGAGGGAACACGAGCATTTGGGTCATTGTGGATAGACTGACGAAGAGCGCTCATTTTATACCCATTAAGAGTAATAGGACGGCAGCTTCCTTAGCGACTCTTTATGTAAGGGATATAGTTAGGCTTCATTGAGTTCCCGCCAGCATTGTGAGTGACAGAGATCCATTATTCACCAGCGAATTTTGGAGGAGTCTTCAGCAAGCCTTCGGAACAGAATTGAATCTGAGCACGGCATATCACCCTCAGACAGATGGACAGACTGGCAGGGTAAATAAGGTTTTGGAAGATTTGCTCAGATTGTGCATCATTGACTTCGGAGGCTCTTGGGAAGACCGCCCTTTGGTGGAGTTCGCGTATAATAATAGTTATCAAGAAAGCATTGGGATGGCACCGTTCGAGGCCCTCTATGGCAGACCATGTAGATCACCAGCCTGTTGGTGGGATACCACCGATAGGATCTTACTTGGACTAGACTTGGTGAGGGAAACTTCCGAGAAGGTGGATTTGATTCGCAAGAGGTTGAAGACTGCACAAGATATACAAAAGTCATATGCCGACAGAAGACGTTCAGATTTGGAGTTTAAGGTTGGAGATATAGTTTTTGTCAAGGTTTCTCCTCTGAGAAACATTATGAGATTTGGCTCAGTGGGCAAGTTGGCACGGAGATTTGTAGGACCCTTCTCTATTACCGCATGGATTGGAAAAGTGGCATACAGAGTTGATCTTCCAGATAAGTTGGCAGGAGTTCACGATGTTTTTCATGTTTCGCATCTGAGGAAGTGTCTACATAATTCTGCAATAATAGTAGAACCCGATCAGCTAAGGGAAGTGAAGGTAGAGCGCGAATCACTTGTGCATCGTACACCCACCCGTATATTCGAACACGATGTCAAGAGATTACGCAACAAGGAAGTTCGTCTAGTGAAGGTTCAGTGGGGAGATGACCCCAAGGAGTGCATATGGAAATCTGAGGAGAGAATTCGAACTTTTTATCCTTTTCTATTTTAAGGTACACTTCAAATATCCTATCTTTGATCTTTGATCCTTCCTTGGTTAGGGTCTTTTCGATAATCTTTAGCTGAAACCTATAGATGGTAGCTTGGTTGTAAACATGTCATTAGGGCATGTTATGCTTGATGGATGAAAATGATTGCAAGTGGATGCCAATGTTTGCAAATGGATGCATTGCATGCACTAGATAGATATTTATTAGGATAATCGGCCAACTAGGTACACACACCTGCATATATGTGCCTGTTATCTATTACATTTGCACATGATTTTGTGTGTGTGTATATATATGTGTGTGTGTGTGTGTGTATAAATGGATGTTGCATATGGATGGTGCATTTGGGTGAATGATTGAAACATACATATAGAATTATCAATTATACTAGGGTAATTGCATGCATTTGGTTGCATGGCATAAGCATACTTGCATTACAGGAGGTCAACTGAATCAGTAGACCGACTACCTTTTTGCATTAGGTAAGTTCATATGCATTTCACTTTGCATAAATCATAAATTGCATTAGTTAAAAATAAGGACAATGGTAGAAATGGATGATGTTGAGTAGATGGATGTAGTTCTTGGATGCTGGTTGTTAATTACCTTCTTCCGTCTTTAGAGATTTCGGGGATGAAATCCTTTAGGGAGGGGGGGGGGGGGAGAATGTAGCACCCCAATATTTTACGGGAAATATAATTAAAAAGAAATTAAAAGCGCATTTGGCGCAGTGCTAAAGACGCATGTTGACTTCCTTAGTGGCCGGGGATCAAGTTCCGTTGTCGCCCAAAATCTGGAGCGATGTTTTTTTAGCTGGTTCGCTTCCAGCGATTTTCCTACGTTTTTCAGCGTTGTTTCTGACATGTGGTGGCTTCTCATTCGCTCCAGTGATGCAATAAGATGAGATGACTAAATTTTATTGGTTGAGTGATGTGTATGGGCTATAATAGATAACCATTAAGTGTATGAAAGAACCAGATTTAATCTAAAATAATCTAATGGATTATATTCACTCAAACAATCTATAAATAAACCATCTAACCTAAACCTAATCTCTTATTCAGCCGTCGCCATAATTCTACAGTAAAATTAGTGTGTATTATTCCTCCTCCTTTTCTCTACTAAATAAACAAATCTCTACCAAATTAAATTATCTATATATATTCAAGTAATTTGAGGAATTTAGAAGAATCAAAGGGAGAAAGATTAAAGCAAAGCTTTTTTCAAATTTATGCAAGATCAAGTGCCAGGTGAGTGGGAATTAATATGAAATAGAAAAATAAAGTAGTTCAATTTCAGTTCTTTTCTGACACTCTGTTATTTGTTGAGAATAGATGTAAATTATTGCAACTTCTTTTTCTTCTTCCACTTCTCAAATCTAATTCATGTTTGGTTTAAAATATGGGACATATAAATTGTCTATTCACGTTTTATGGCATAAATAAGATTGAAATTTATGTAAATTATTATATCCTTTTCTTTTTCCACTTCTCAATTCTAGTTCATGTTTGGGTTGAAATTCGGAACAAACAAATTGTTATTCACGTTTTATGGTGTAAATAAGATTAGTTTAATTAAATTGAATTAGAATTGTTATTCAATTTCTAATGGTAGAACAGGTTAGTTGAATAAATTCAGAATATGTTACTTGAATAAAATTATGGTTTTGATTGATATAATTACATAATTTTGAATATGGGTTTGGAACAAAATTGGGAAGTCTATTTGGCATAATGGTTTGTTTCATGTGTGGCCTAAAAATGTAAAAGTGGAATTTTGTGTAATTAAATGATTTGTGGCTATTGGATAAAATTTTTGTACAGATTAAATCTCAAAAAGGGGAACGTAAATTAGGGTGGAAAAAAATGTAAATTAAATGGACCCTAAAGGCTAGTGCAAATCTGTAACAAAATGGTATAAAAATTACAAACAAACCATACGGACTAAACGGACGTGATATTGAAATACCATTTATATAAGAAAAAGGGAAATTGTGAAATAACCAAATCGGATGTAAAAATGGCCTAAAGCGGATTAATGGAAATAAACAGTATGTAAACTGTAACAGTAAAATTAATTAATCTGGAAGCGATTTGGTAGGTGGACCTTGTAAAGGTCTGGATAGGTGTTTCATGCAGTTAAGACCAAAATATAGTTTTGGCTGTACGTACTAGGAGCGGGCAAGTAGGTTTGCAAAGATGTTAGTTACCTTTCATTGGTTGCTAGTACGTAAGATAGATAGCATCTGCAATCGTAGGCTTCTTCAGGCAGATCGACGCAGACGGAACTGGACAAGCGTGCTCCGACGTAGGCTTCTTTAGGCAGATCGTTGGAGGATTTTGAGTAGCCGACCCAGCTGCGGGCGCTCTTTCGAAGGACCGACACTTTGGATAGGGGCAAGTCCACATTGGTGACCTAGGAGACAGGAGGATAGGAGTCCAGTTTGGTGGGGCCTGAGCGCAACTTCGGGGTCCTACGAGGTTGTTTGAGTCGGCGATGTAAGAGACATTTAGTCACAGTGCACGGGTAAAGAGCATGACTTTCACGCCGTAGCACGTGGATAGGTAAGGACAACAGGTTCGATCGGCCGATTGAAGTTTAGTATTACTACATGGTTGACTTCCCTAGAGTGACCATGGACTTTGGCTTCTTAGGAACTGTATCTAAGAAGGATTCACTGCATTATATTATTCACCCTCTGCAATATCCGGGGAAGACCTGGAATTAAACTGTTTTATTCTTTCCGCTTCATTTTATTTCTCATTCACCAGACTTTATGTCCGACCCATCCTATTTTTCCTATATTCTCTAAATCACATGAGGGTAGGTCTAGGTTGCAGTTCTTTGCAGCTTGGAGGGTCATTGGAGCAGTTGTTATCTTTAGCTTTTGTTTCTTTTGTTTCATGTACTTCGTTTCTCTTTTCCGTACTTTACTCTATATATGGGGACCTATATTGTGAATTTTGTTATGTTTTGGTGGAGACTACTTTGTACTTTTGGTTTCAGAAATAAATTTGGAATAATGTTGTTTTTAATGAAGCTGTTTTGCTATTAATTTATAATTAGTGAAAGTTTTCTTCCGATGTAATATTTTAATCATTTTATGATGTTGCCTTAGTCTCTGTGCTACGTTATGGATTTTTATTTCACCCGACCACCCGTGCTTCTAGTCATGTCCGATTTTTGGGGTGCCTAGAGGTGCGGGGTGTCACACAAATCCATTTCACATCTTTTCATGCTTTTCCAAATTTAAATATTTTTTTTCATTTTTACTATTATTATATTATTTCCAAAGTAAAATGTGTTTAAGATTTAAATGTTGTTTAAAACAAAAATCAAAGAATACAACTTACAATAACTTGTCGTTCGATAAAAAGTTAAAAATCCAAAAATTGCGTTTCAATCACATTTTCAGTTTACCGTCGAACTATTTATTTACATAAAAAAATTTAAAAATAAATTTTCTGTTACCAGTTATAAAGTTAAAGAGGGTTATTATATTAATAAAAACCATTTATTTGAATATTTAAAATAAATTAAATATGCTCTAACCGAAGCGAAAAATTGCGGGTCGTTGCATATTGGAATATGGGATTGATGCATTTGATCTTTGTACACTTTTATCTTCTGTTGGAGTATGCACCCTTTTGAATAGTATGTCTGCACTCAATGCACCAACAACATTCATGATGTTTCAACAACAACTTCAACAGCGCATTAGCTTCGTCACCATCCGCTTAAAAAAATTCATGTCTCACTCCAGCAACAGTCAGCAATAGTCTTTTCGCATCAACAACAATACTAGCCTCCATAGCAACAACCTTCTTCACTTTAACCACTTCCTATTGGTGTTGTCATCACTCTGCATTATAATCATCTATCATAGCAGTGACCACAATTCGCTCCAGCCACATCCTTTAGTTCAACAACCACAATCCACTTTAGCAACCGCAGAAAAGCCATATCGCACCTTATTGGCAACGCATTAGCTGACTATTGCTTTTATTGGGATAAATTCACACAAATGACTATAAATCAACCCAAACACATAGGAAGCGATAAGATCATGTTGTAGTATGGTAAAGTAAATAGTAACAAGAGAATCCAAACAGCAAATCACAGAAGAAGAAAAACAAAATAGAGAGTTCACACATGGATTTATAATGGTTCCATTATAGAGAGATAGTGTACATCTACTTTGGAGAAAGGAGATTTTATTACTTTCCGTGAAAAGAAAATTTTACAAGATTGATAATGAAAGCTTAAAAGAAGAATAAGAAATACTACTTGGGAGGATGATTCTAATCTGTAAAGAGTGACTGTCTTTATATAGAGATTATTGCATAGGATTGAAGTAATTGATTTATGGTTATAAATCAATGCCTCATCAATTCTCCTATTCATATGAGAAATGTTTACTCATTTGATTTTCCAGTTTTCTCCAATTTGCATACACTTGATAAGGTGCCTTATTTAATCATCTAATTAGGGAATTAATTGATTACTTCATTCTCTCAGAATAATTCTCCTTCTTATGTATTTAATTCATTGCCCTCTTCAATGCTATAAAAGAGGCAATATATTTGAGTCAATATCTCAAATATCTTCCAAATCTTCTGTAATTAGAAGTATTGTATCACCAAAATCAACAATTTCTTCCAAATCTTATTTAATATGGAAACATTGTTTCACCGAAATCTAACAATCTCCACCTTGATACTATATTTTCATCTAAGCAAACCAACCCCACCTACATCCTCTTACTCCAAGCAACTCTCGGACAAGGCATCATGGATACTTCCCTAACGAGCTTCGTCATAGCCATCACCCATTGCACTTTGTCAACTAACTCCGGCAAGGCCAATGTCCGCCAACAAAGTGATGAAAGTACCATCTCCATATAGAATCTATCAATCTCTACAATGAAAGAAAACGTCTCCATCTACCAACTCACTCTCCCCATGTGCCACTATGTGGGACCTAGCACCACAACAAACAGATCAAGTTCAAGCAATGCTCAAACTTTGCAACAAGTCTAGCCTTGTATCTCCCATCTTCATTAACCTTGTATACCCACTTTCATCCTATGGCTCGATTTCCTTGAGGGTGAGGTACCAATTCCCAAGTCCGATTCTTCTTTAATGAATCCATCTTTCCTCCATAGCATGCATCCATTTCGAGTTGGCACTCGAACTCATGGCTTCTTCAAGGTCGAAAGGTTCATCTTGCACTATATGCAGTGCATAGTCACACTGATCATCATGACTAATATTTTCATAGTTCTAGTCTTCATGCTTATTTGGTAGCCTTCTAACTCTAGTGCTGACCCGAATAGGTGTAAATTCTTTCTTTTTTTCATAGAAAGAGGTACTTTATTAACAAGGGATAAAAATAAGTACCCAGAGCAAGAACAAAATTAAATCTATTACAACACAAAAATTAAACATCTCGTAGGGAAAGGCACCACTAAATCCACTCCCAACAGCTAGATTAAATAAATTAAGAACATGAACACGCTTCACTAAACGTCGCCCACTTCAATTAAAACAAACCCTAGTAAATATGGCTTTCATGGCGGCAGTTCAACCCAAATCGCAAGCTCCCAAACTACCTGAAAAGTTATCCCGCATCGATCAGGCTTCTGGCTGCTTCGGTCCCCAGCACTGAATCCATAATAGTACTGATGAAATCTCGAAGGCGCGACTAGTTTTGCATGAATTTGGACTTCGATATTAAAAGGTTGACGTTTATTAGGAGAAGCTTGAATCTGATCTCTTCTGGTATGCCTCTTGACTGAAATATTCTCTGGTTACATTCTTGCCAGACGTGCCATACTTTGTAGACATCCATTAAGTCGCTCCGTAAATTTCTTGTTTGAGATACACTTGCATGACCATCTATTATAGCGATTAGATCAAAACTGTTTAAGTGGACAAGTTGTAGTTTTAGACAAGCTTTTAACCTTTCCTAAATCAATTTCAAATAGGAGTGGTTGAAAAATAAGTGTTTACTAGACTCGACCTCTAAATGGCATAAATAACAAATAGGATTATCGATGTCATTCCATTGCTGAATTCCATCCTTGGTAAGGAACCTATTTCGAATTTCAGAGTATGTTGTAAGAGACAATTTTGGTGCACATCAGTGATTCCAAACTGTATTGCACCACATAAATTGTTCTCCCTGAATTCTTGATAATTCCCGTGCCGATTTTAACAAAATTTTATCCCATTAACCCTCCACTTCCATTCATCACTTCTGCCGTTACTGTGAATTTTAATGTTCTGAATTAAATTGCATACAGTAGTTGGTAGGTTTGAGCCTGAAAAGTCCCATTGCCCCTGATTTATAATGCTGCTAACATCTCTTCCTAGTGTTTTAAAAAGATCCAAGTACGACCAACCAACTAAATTAATAAGAGATTTCCCCTCTATCCAGGGGTCAAACCACAGACTAGTGCTTTCCAGTTAATTAGCTTATTACAAACTTCTCTTGTTCGTAGCATAAGTTTCCATGTATAAGAAGCATCATTGTCAAAGTTAGCTGTCCAGAAATCCTTATTCGTGCAGTATCTGTTGTGCATCCACTTTGCCTACAAGGAGTTTTGATTTAGAAAATTCCAAACTAATTTGATAGTGTAAGCTTGGTCCAGTTATTCAAGATTTCTCAATCCCAAGCCTTCCTTATTTTTTGGTTTACAAATAGCAGCCCAATTCATTTTATGGTGTTTCCCTTTCCAAATAAAATTAGAACATTGCTGCTCTATTTTATGAAGAATAGTTTTTGGAATTTGGCAAATTTGCATTTAAAATTGGATAATGGGGTAGATTGCAGTCTTAATAAGTTCCAATCTACCACTAGTATTTAGGAACATACAACTCCTAGCATCAAGTCTACCATTTATTTTATTTAGTAATTCCTCATAATCAGCAATTTTGAGTTTATATGCTGATAGAGGAATTCCTATATATTTGATGGGAAGACTTCCACTTTGCACCCCAAGAATTTGGGATATCCGGTTCTTAACTATTACACCTTTCCTCAAAAAAACCTTAGTTTTGAAGGTGTTAACAGTTAGTCCAACATATTTTTCCATAACATCAAATGTTTTTTTAATTGAATTTGCAGTTTTCGTGTTGGCTTTAGAAAATATTAGCAGATAATCAGCAGAGGTCAAGTGGGTTAGCACTGGATCTATGTTGTATGAGAGGCTTAAGTTACCTTGAAGAAATTCACTATCCAGGTTAATGGAAAACACCTCCATATCAATTGAAAATAAGTTAGGGGAAAGAGGATCACCTTGTCATATTCCTCGATTACTCTTTATAAAACCTTAAGGAGAGCCATTAATGATGATAGAGAAATAAGGGGTGGAAATGCACCATTGGATGAGGGAAGTGAATTGAGGAGGAAAACTCATTTTTTCCATTATATGAATAATGTAATCTCTGTTTATTCTATTGTACGCCTTTTGAAGGTCCACCTTGACAGATAATTTTTTATTTGTTTTCCTATTGAAACTTCTAACCAATTTGTAAGCTAGCAAAGAACTTTCAGAAATGTTACGACATAGAATGAAAGTGTTTTTGTTAGGAGATATAAGGTCATTCATTAAGCCTTTCATCCTGTTACAAATAATATTTGTAACGACCCTGAATTTTGAACAATTTAAATCGAAAATATTTAATTAATTTTAAATATTTGAACGATGATTTGACTTGAATTTCAAATTATCAGAATGAATTGGCGATTTAAATTTTTGAATTTAATCTATCGAAAGTTGAATAAAATTTGAATCTTTAATTTTTAGCCGGTTAAAAATAATTTAAAGGCTTAGAAAATTCATATTGATAATACTGATGATAATAGAAGCTTCAGAATTGAATTTGAAAGCAATTTGTTCAGTTTTGAAATTGTATCGTTTGAATTGAATTTAAAAATAGCTTTCCGAGGCACAGTCTCGGAATTTGACGAAACCAGTTTCATTGGGTCCGTAATATTGAATTATTACTGGATTTCAATTTTCGTATTTATCAGAATTGTTTTGTGAATATATGGCGGGTAAACGCGTAGAGAATTTAATCGAATTCAAATTGAATTTCTGTAACAACCTGGATTTTCACCCGAATTATAATCATCGATAAACGATTAAAGTTGACAGATAATTTGTTGTTATTGTTGGAAAATTTTATAACGATAAAATCTTCGTAAATTAATGATTTAATATCGAATTGTTAATTTCTGTTAGAATTTGGAATTTGTAAATCGATTGAAATTCTTTATTTAAATTTTTATTAATACAAAATAAATGAATAAATACACATAGTTTAAAATTTTAACAACAAGTTTAAACAAAATAAATTAAAGAAATTATCTAGACAAAACAAATTAGATTTTAAAAAGAGAAAAATAAATAAATATAATATCAGCCCATACTACCCCATACCGGCCCATACCCCTTATTCTCTGTTAAACCCACGTCGCCCCTCTCCTTTATCACATTCATTCGTGAACCCTAAATACTAAAGCAAACGAGAAAATAAATGGCGGCGAGGGGAAACTAGGGCTTCGGCGATTCGATCTTCTGGCTTCGACTTCGCTTCGTCTTCGATTATCTCGCGCGCGACCGTTCCAATCGAAGGTGAGTGGTTTTCGCCCCTCACATCTAATTCAACCATGCTTTGGTAGCTCGATTTTGTGTGTTTGTTGATAATTTATCTCTGTTGATGAATTTTGAATTGAGATCGACGATATTGAATTGTTCGATTTTACTGCTACTTGATTTCTGAATTGGTTTGGTGGCTAGACTGGCTCGAGTTCATATATCTTACTTTGGTCATTTTTTTTTGAAATTGATGTTGTTACATTGGGTTTTGATATTCATAGAAAGTTTGCACCTTGATTTTGATGGAATGTTGAGATTATCTCTGATTTTTTTTTTGTATACATTTTGTGATGGTGGCTTATCGATTTCACTGCGTCAATTTCCTTTGACTTCGGTTTGTGGTGATAATGTTCTAGTCTGCATTAGTTTGTACAGTCATTGATGCACTGCTGCATATCACCTCTGCTCTCACTTGAAATTCTGGTCTTTATGTTGTTGTCCTTGTGTGTTGCATTGTGCATGTATCACTTTGCATTCATACACTTGAGTTTGGTTTGGGGCAGTGCTTGCATGTGAGTTGTTTTCAGTGTGTTGCATCTTGCATTCATTAGCTTGTATCACTGTCTTCACTGTGAACTTTTGGCTCTGGCATTCATTGATTATAGCTCCACTTGTTATTTGTTCAGTCTGCATTCCTTTGTTGATGTTGTACATCTGTAGCTTCACTGATTATATTCATATTTGTGATGTTGGCACTTCACTGAGTTTGTTATGCTTGTGGCACTGTTGTTGACCCTGGGTAGCTCCGGTTACTCGATCATAACTGTTGTTTTGATTTGAATAGGCTATTTGTTATCTCTATGAATTCATGTGGTGGCTGCAGTACATGTTGCAGTTTTCCCTTGAGTTCAAAATGGGGCTGCAGTTCATTTTTATAAAAAAAAAAAAAAAAATTTCCACTCGATTAAGTGTGCAGTAATGAATCGTTTGGGAACTTATTTTCTTGAGTCTGGATTTACGCACTATGTCACTGTCTTTGGCCATTCTTCGTATAACCTGTTCTGGTCTTACTGATTTGCATTTGTAGATTGGTTCATTTTGGATTTGAACCGTATGTATGCATTCTAGTTGTGATATCCACTATCATCAGTTTTAGTTGCATTTACTTATGAGATTGCATTTATCAGTTCACTGTGCATTCATTGTTTGCCATATTGAGTTCACTGCATTTTCATTTATGCGTCCCTAACCTGTTGCACTTGCAGTGTATTGAATTGTCTGCACTTTGTCCTGTTTACTCAAGCTTGTTATTCGAGTTGATGTACATATAGTTGCATGGCCTGATCCACTGTCGAGTTCATTCGCCTTTGCCCATTGTGCTCGAGTCTGATACCTTTTAAAGTCTGATCTATTAGTCTGCAGTTCCATGTTGTCACCCCTATTTCATTTTGTTCTTGCACATTGTCACTACATTTGTTAAGGCTTGGTCATTGAGTATCACTGCATACTGCATGTCGCCATTCCGGCTGTTGCAGATCCATCAGGGTCATTTTGATTTGAGTTGCATCTTTATTTGTAGTACTTGAGTATTTGATTGCAATGAGCATTGAACTGCATTTATTCGTGTACATATATGCACTGCATGCATGTATCTAGTTTCATTTGTTTAATTGTGGCTTTGACCCATGCTGTTGATATTTGTTAATTGATGTTATGGACTCACTTTGACATTTGAACTGGTTATATACTTGCTGCTACTATTGCACATGCTTCACTATGTACTTTGTTTTCAATTCAGCTATATTGCATGTTCTATAAGTTGATTCTGGATGTTCATGCGAATGTTGTGTGAACTGAGATTGTAATCTGTTATGACATTCATATGCTTTGATATTTTCGTTGATGCCCCAGTCAACCACTTGAGTTGGATCTGATTCGGATTTGACCTTTTGCTGAGTTACAGTTGGTATTGTGATGATTTATTGTGGCGAGGCCGTGCACGCGTACGTGTGCACTGCAGCCACCCAAATCGACAGTTTTGAATTGATATTTCTTTGCGTCGTGATGCATTGATCTTTTATGTCGTATTGGCGAGGCCGGGCACGCGTGCGTGTACGGCAGCCAATAACACTGTTTGTCTCTGTTGAGGATTTAAATCTGCTGATTTATTGTTTAACACTGTTAAGTGTTAAATTTTCGTTATCCGATTTCTTTGTTAAAAGAGTCGGATAGACGGGAATTATTGTGACTGTCGTCTATTTAAATTATTACTGCCTCTATGCACTAATAAACTGGTTTGAATTAGACTGACCTGTGTATTATTTTCTTTTGAATATAATACTCGGGTCAGACCGAGTATTTTTACAGCTTGAAGATTTTCGAGCAGCGAAGTTAGAGAGAGAGTAAAGAACCATTTATTTCGAGAAAATTGTATTTTAAGATATTCCGCTGTATCAGTATAAAATTGTATAAACTCTGATGTATATAAAAAGATTTATAGTAATGAAATAAAAGATTCATTTGTTTTAATTGATTGTTATTATTCTGTGTTTCTGTGGCTGATTCTGTTTAAACCTTATAAACTAAATAACAATTCGTCTTTTTGAACGTTTCTAGTTGGTTTAATTACCGACTGGAGGCGGTCAAAAGGGGGAATGTTACAATATTTGATATATTTTGTATAAAACATTACAATAGGACATAGGCCTAAAGTCATTTATATTATTAACATTTTGAGATTTTGGAACAAGGCTAATGAAAGTATGATTTAATTATTTCATAAACTTCCATTTTTTTAAAATATAGTTCATGGCCACCAAAAGCTCATCTTTAATTTGCTCCTAATGAAACTTGTAGAACTTAGCATTAAACCCATCTGGCCATGGGCTGCTATTATCATGTATCTGAAATGTGGCGCTTCTCACCTCCTCCATGGAAATAGGTAGTACAGGTTTCCTTTTTGCATTTTCAGATGGAATTTTTTTGCATATCAGATTTTGGGTTAGGCGATGATTTTCATTAGAGTCTACATTGAATAACCTTGTGAAATACTGAATGGCTTCATCTTTTAGTTTATTTGGGTTGGAAATGAGAAAACCATTTTCATTAAGAAGACTATGCGATGCAAGTTTATTTTGTCTTGTAGTCATTCTAGAGTGAAATTTTTTGCTTGATTAGTCACCGTGGAGTAGCCACCCAGTTTTAGCCTTTTGTTGATTATCTATATCTTTTGCATTTAGCATAGACTATAGAAGAAGTGTATTAGCTTTAAAACCATCATCGTCATTGCTAGAAAAATTATGTGTCATGTGATGTGTTAAAAACTGCAATTACTCTATCTTCTTTTGTAGCTCTGACTTTATTACTAGGTTGATATATGAAAACAGTTTCCATCTCCTTAGGCCTTTCAGGTTCTGAATCTACTGAACTAGGTGTATTCTTCTTCGGCTTGAACATAGCGGACTCGTCAAATGTGACATGTCTTGAGTGCACTATCTTCCTATCGATAGGGTTCCATTTGCGATACTCTTTGATGCCTTATGTATAGCCTAAAAATATGCTTTGATAGGCTCTAGCCTCCAACTTGTCATCTCCTATATTGTGTACATACACGAGGCTACCAAATATACAAAAATAACTTATATGTATAGGTGTACCTTTCCACCTTTACTATGGAATCTTCTCATCAATGGCTGAGCATGAAATGTTATTGATAATATACCCTGCAATCGATAAAGCTTCAACCCAAAAGCCTCTAGATAAACCCACCGCCAATCTCAAACAATGAGCTTTCTCCAGTAGAGTCATATTCTTCCTTTCAGTGACTCTGTTTGATTGCAGATCTCCGGATGTAGTGAAGTGTCTCTGAATTCTATGCTGCTTACAGAAATCTGTGAACTCCTTAGAAAAAACTCATCACCATTGTCGGATCTCAGCACATTCAACTTCCTTCTGACTTCATTCTCTACCAGTGCCTTTCAAGTTTTGAACTTCTAAAACAACTCCGACTTAGCTTTCATCATGAACACCTAAACTTTCCAAGAGTAGTCATCAATAAAAGAGATAAAATGTTTAGCTCCTCCAACTTAAGCTATAGCTGTTGGTCCCCAAACATCCGTATGGACATACTCTAATACTCCTTTGGACTCATGTCTACCAACACCAAAAGAAATCTTCATCTAATTCCTTAATACGCACTCCTGGTATAATTCCAAACGGCTGAAGCTTTTACCCTTGATCATCTTCCTTCTACAAAGCGGCTCCAAGCTTTTCTCCGAAACATGACCCAATCTGAGATGCCAAAGTCTGATGGTATCCAAAGCTCGTGAACTATCAACTCAAACACATAACTCTCCAAGAACTACAGATCTTATCAACATAAAAAGATTCCAGACGATCACTCCTTTCATCACTAAAAGAGCACCACTTGTCACCTTCACGCTATCCGACTCTATCGTAATCCTAAAACCTAAATATGCTAGCTGACCCAAAGACAGAAGAGATTTCCATAAACCTAGAACATAGCGGACTCCATCGATAGTGCGTACTACACCATCGCGCATGCAAATATGCACTGATCCTTCTCATAATGACTTGCAAGTAGCATCGGTCCCCATCAATATGAAACTTCCCTCCTTACCTTCACAAGAACAAAAATACTCCATCCTAGGCGTCATGTGGAAAGACGCCCTTGAATCCAGCACCCAAATGGTTTAATACATTGAAAATAGATGCAGTCAACACGTCATCAGAAACAACCTTCTCCACCACAATAGATGAAGAACCATTCGCTTCATTTATCTTCTTCAAATCTGCATAATCTTTCTTCTAGTGGCTATGTTTCTTACAATGATGAGACCTATTGTCTCTAGACTTGCTTCTCCAACCACTTCCAAGCTTCCTCGATTTGGATCGCCCTTTGAAATTATTCTCTTTCTTCTCCTTTCTTCCTCTCTCTACAAACAGCCATGGACTACTGCTAGCTTCTCCACTTTCGCTTATAAGTTTCATATGATCCCTCATATCTTCACTCAGGAGTCCCATCTTCACATCTTCTAATGTCAGAATGCTTCTGCCATAAATCAAGCTATTGGCGAATACCATATATCGCCCTGGAAGAACGTACAATACCACCATCTCCTTTTGCTTTTCATCCACATTCAAATCAATAGTTTTCATCTTCATCATCAAGCCATCGAAGAAGTTAAGATGTGCTTTCAACGACGTACCTTCCTGCATCTTATAAGTAAAGAAATCCTTTAACAAAATTAGCCTATCGTGAACGACTTCTTCATGTAGAGATCCTCCAATTTCTTCCACAACCATTTGGTGGCAGTTTCACTACTAATCTATGGAATGACGTTCTCACCTATGGCCAATTGGATGGTAGTAAAGGTGCATTCTTCCATCTCTCTCCTTTCCAATTCTAAGATATCCGTTGGCAACGATTCAACGTCAAACACAGCCTGATGAACATGATTTTTTCTTAACACCACTTTCATCTTCCACTGCCACTTCTCTAAATCATTATCTTTGTTCCACTTCTCTATGGCCAACTGCGAATCAGATGTGCATATGAGCTGTGACGCCCCACCTCTATACCCACGCTAGACAAGAACACTACGGTGTAATGCTGTCGACTAGCACGGAGAATAAGGCTGTTGAGGAGCGACCATCCGTGTAACTTCTTTGAGCGAGCACCGATATGTCAGATAGTATAGAATGCATATCGTTTAAGGAGGAAATCCGACATACCGAATCAAACTCAAAGCTATCACACAGTGGCTATATATAATCTTCGGAAACAAACATAGAAGTAAAAATAACATAAATCAGTCACAGACATCCATATCACAAAGGCGGAAAGAGATATGAATATATAAATAACACATGAAAGTGTACATCAGAGTAGTGGTCGGAAAGATCCACGATAATACAAAAGAATAGCAGCACGTGCTATACAAAAGAATAAGTACACAACATAGAGTCTATATCTCAAATGTGTACATCCAAAAACTACTAATCTAAGTAGTTAGCCAAAAGTCAGAATAATCCTGAAGAGAAGTCAAGCAGAAGCACCTGTAACATCTTGGTCTGACCCGAGTATTATTTATAAGAAAATAATAAACGGATCAGTCTAGCTATAAATATCAGATGATATGGTATAAAGTAAAAGACATGGCATGAACATGTAATAAGCATAGTGGCATACTACTATAAGTATGTAATTGAAAATCAACAAGAGATTAATCAACATCACAAGAATCTCCTCAAAGATAAAATATGGTATCATATCCTAAACTTGTATTCATAACAAGTCAATGACACACAAATTCACCAATGCACAGAAATGGATATCATATCAATGAAAATCATGAAAATTAGTGAAGCATAAATTCCAGAAATCAACACACGAAATCCAGAAATCACATAAAAAGGGGGGGAGGCCTATCACAAGAACGGGAGCATGAAAACTCACCAACGCGCGTAACACATGAACGAGAAGCTATCTCATGGAAGCTATCCATTAAATTTTGACACACGAACGGCCCGAAGACCATGGGGCGCTACCCCAATATGTGATGGTGAAACATCACACAAACGGGGTTTAGTCTCCCTCGTAGACAAAGAGACATCGCTCAATCGCTAGTCTAAATCACAAAAATGATCGTCATGATCATAAAGAAGTGTCAATTACACCAAGCCAGTAAATATATGAGTTTAGCTTCATGTCCCATAACCACTAGCTTAACTTAAATATTTACGAACAAACTGTAGATCTTCACTAGAAAATTGTCACAAAAGGGTTCAATCGAACAAGTCCAAGAGCTAACCGACGAAGTGAACGCAAGCGTTTCATACCACTCGTTTTACTAAGTCGTTTAATTCGATTTCTCATCCGAGTGAAGTAAAGGCTTGTATATACTAATAGGTTGGAAAACGGTTTAGGAAAAAGAGCTTTGTAATAAAATAGAGTTGAAATCGCTTTGATGAAAGAGTTTTGATATTTACTACTAGTATTGAAACCTTCATATTTTTAAAGTGACAAATCACAAAAATGATTGTAGAAACAATCTATCACAAAAATTCACATTCGAAGGCGTGAACAAAATCCAAGGAAATCAGCTCAAAATGCATCAAAGTGGAAGTTCTGTTGAATGTTTTTCAGATAAGATCGCCTACGGAGGGGGGTCCAGGGGGTGGCAACCCCCTAGGTGGGGGTGCGTGGGCCAAACGACCTAAGGGGCCATGCGACCTAATGGGTCATGCGACCTACGACCTAAGTGGAAGACAGGTCGAGCGACCTAAGGAAAATAAGGTCTAACGACCTAAGGAAAAGAGACTCGCGACCTAAGGACTCGCGACCTAAAACTCGCGACCTAAAGCTCGCGACCTAAAGACACGCGACCTAAAACTCACGACCTAAAGACACGCGACCTAAAGCTCGCGACCTAAAGACACGCGACCTATCTCCGAACGAGCTAATGTGAGCATATAAGGTCGAACGACCTAACTGCAAACGACTTAAGGCCGAACGACCTAAAATGGAACGACCTACCAAGCACGCGACCTATCAGTGGTGCGACCTAGTGGGGTGAGCGACCTAACACGGTCGAGTTAAGGTAAGGCGCGACCTAAAGAGGTGCGACCTAATGTGTAGGTAAGATCGAGCGACCTAGGGCCAACGACCTAGTGCAGAACGACCTACGACCTAAGTGCCAAGCGACCTACGACCTAACTGGAGGCGAACGACCTAAGCCCAGAACGACAATTTGCAGGCCTGTCTTCTCAAAACCCGAACGACCTAAGCCCAGAATTTTGCCAAAACACTAAAAATTGGGTTTTTCACCAATTCAATTCAAACCAAATGCAAACATTCATGCTAAAGTGATAGGAAGTCATTCCCAACAATCCAATGACAGTTATAGGCAAGATGTGAGATTTTTCACGGAATTCGATGAAGATGGAGCTTGAGAGTTAAGCAAGAACAACAACAAGCTTGAATCTATGTTCTTCACTTGAATTTGGAGTAGATGTTGGATTAGCAATGAAGAAGAAGACTTTGGAGTTTTAATTTCCCATTCTCTCCACCATTTTTGATAAAGCTTCAATGTTTATGCAAGTAGAGATGAAGTAATGAAGAGAAGGAGGGGTTGGACTGAGTTAACAAGTGGTTCAGCCCAAACTAAAGGTCCAAAGCAAAAAGTGACGAAAATTCCACTATCTCCAAACATATCGATGTTTATATTCAAAAAGATCGCAAACGTCATTTTGAACTCAATGAAAGTGGTCTCGAGTCCTAATTTGACCGTATGCAAAAAGTAGCTTCTCGGACCAACATCCGACTAACGATAAAATATTTAAATAAAATATTTAAATATAAAATCGATAAATATGCGGGTTGTTACAGCATATGAACCCCTAGTGTAGAGTGCATACTCCTGGTTAGGTCTAACCTCCCCACTTCCATCTCTAGATCCTGCCATTTTATCGGTCACCTTCTAGCCCTAGGCTTTAACAACAACCTTCAAAGCTCTGATATCAGACTGTTGGGATAAATTCACATAACTATAAATCAACCCAAATGCACGTGGAAGCAATAAGACTGTGTTGTAGTGCAATAACACAAATATCAATAAGAGAATCCAAACAACAAATCACAGAAGAAGAAAAAACAAATAGAGAGTTCACACATTGATTTATAGTGGTTCCATTATCGCGAGATAGCGTACATCCATGTTGGGGAGATGAGATTTTATTACCTTTATAAAAAGAAATATTTATAGGATTTATAATGAAAGCTAAGAAAAAGAATAAGAAATACAACATGAGAGGATGATTCTAATCTCCAAAGAATGACTATTTTTATATATATATAGATTATTACTTATGATTGAAGTAATTAATTAATGGTTATAAATCAGTGCCCCATCAATTTCCCTATTTATATGGAAAACGTTTACTCATTTGATGTTTTCAATTTCCTCCTATTTGCATACGCCTGATAAGATGTCTTCTTTAATCAGTTGATTAGGGAATTAATTGATTACTTCATTCTCCAAAATAATTCTCCTTCTTATGTAGATAATTCATTGCTCCATTTAATGCAATAAAAGAGGCAATATATTTGAGTCATTATCTCAAATATTTTTCAAATCTTCTGTAATTGGAAATATTGTACCGAAATAAACAATATCTTTCAAATCTTCTTTAATATGAAAATATTGTATCATCAAAATCTAAAATGATAACCACACAAATATCCAGTTTTTTCAAAAATAGCTAAAGATATACTGGCGATTCCTAGTTCGACGGTTGCTAGTGAAAGTGCATTCTGTCTTAATCAAAGAGTGGTGGATCCTTTTAGAGCTTCTTTAGCTCCTAAAATGGTGGAAGCATTAGTATGTCTTAATGATTGGTTAAGGTTGAAAATTTCGAATTGCTATTAAACACAACTAGAAGTGGATGTTGAATTGTTCATAGATATGGAGACTTTTTGTGAAGATAAAAAAGCTATCATTAATAATGATATACTATGGACATTTATTTATTCCTTAAATAAAAAATTTAAATTCAAATTTTCAAGTTTCAAAACCATTCTTTAAATATGTGATAATGTGAAAACATGACTATTTTATGCCTATATATTTTATTAAAAGTTTCTTTAATTTTATATAGTGGCATTTTCTTTATCAGTATCATCTTCATTGCATAATATGACAGAATATGTGTATAAGGGCGCATAGTTTTGTGAAGCAGGTATTTAAAACTTCTTTGCTTCATATTTATGCTTAATAAGGTTTATTTTGAAATAATCCTTTTGTATATATAGAAAAACATATTTTTGTCTTCCTGTATATATTGGTATTTTCTGATGAGTATAATTATTCTTCGGTCCTTCTTCACTACAGTATCAACTTTCCATTCCTCGATGAGTTATTAGCCGAAGCGTGTTTTTTTTTGAGTTTTTTACATAATGCTGCCATGTTTGTTTGTTAACAATGCTACATATGTCACCATATTTATCGCCAACTATGCATCAAACTGTAATCATTCAATTGACTTATCTCCTAACACCAGTTAACGTAATAGAAAATAATCAAGAATAGCAGAATAATAGGTACATAGTAAACATAATATAGCCTGAACAAAATTTATATAAATATTCAAAACGGCAGAAGGTTTGCTTTTATCAGACACCAAGATTAGTTTTTAGGTCTTAAGAACAAGGCTTCTCTAAACCTTAGTGTATAGAATACACTTGGACATCATAACCGATAGTGGAAGCAGTTGATTCTAAGTATGTGGCTACTCCAATATTAGCGATGTTACCCAACAGTTTCCAATTTATGATGTATAGAAACCTTAGTTACAGTTCAGCTAATTTGGTTATAGATCGCAGCTTCAAATTATCATGTCTATTCTAGTAAACAAAACAGAACTACAATGAAGAAGAAAACTGATATGTTTATTTGTGAAAAATATTGCATGATGGTTAAATATATGCTTGGCACAGTCACGTGCTAGACCATTAAATATGAGCTTCTTGCTTGAATTAACAGCAAGTAACATTTCAACTCCTTCATAACTAGTGCACTCATGCCTACAGGTTACCTATTTCTAAACATGTGCCTAAATATGCTGTGTTTGTTTTCTACATTAATGAATTCCATTTTTAGTCTGTCGTGCTCTTATTTTCACATTAACTAGCATGACCATTTAATATATTTTGGAAAATATGCAAATATTTGTAAGATTTGGTAATACAATATTTCCAATTGCAGAAGATTTGGATATTGTTGATTTCAGTGATACAGTTTTTTCAATTGCAGAAGGTTTGAAAGATATTTGAGATAATTACTCAAATATATATCGTCTCTTTAATAGCATTAATGAGAGTAATAAATTTCCTATGTGAGAAGAAGAATTATTTTGGGAGATTGAGGTAATCAATTAATTCTCTAATTAGTTGATTAAAGAAGGAATCTTATCATGCGTATGTAAATTGGGAGAAACTGGAAAATCAAATGGATAAAAGTTTTCTACATGAATAGGAGAATTAATGAGGCATTGATTATGACCATAAATCAATTACTTCAATCCCAAGTAATAATCTCTATATAAAAGCAGAGATTAACATGGGTAGAATTATCTCTCTCGGTTGTATTTCTTATTCTCTTCTCCATTATCAATCTTTTTAAAAAAATTCTCTTAGAAAGTAATGAAATCTCCTCTCCCCAAGTGGATGTACACTACCAGCAGTAGTGGAACCACTATAATGTATTTCTTTTTAAAAGAAAATGAATTTTTGTGTTGGGTTGTCCGTCTAGTGCTTTAAGAATTCTGGTCGATGCGTTTGGCCAACGTTATCGATAGAAATTTCCTAAACGCTGTGATGAGACAGTCAAACACGGTAAATTGAGTTTTAATAAGTAAAGTTTGAAAATAATTAATATGGTGGAGTATTAATTTTATTTTAAATGTTTAATGAAACCATTGAACCATAGTGACTGTTGTAGGAGTGGCGAGGTAGTTTTGATCATTTGATCAACTCTGCAGCCAATCAATGGGGTCATTCACTATAAATCAATAGTGAGGCAATACCCTTATATTATTTAAAATTTGAGAAATTGAATATGGTAATTGTAACATCTCGAAATTTTCGACTTTCGAAAATTCAACATCGATACTCACTTTATCGACTGCCGAGCCATCGAATGCCGGAAACCCGAAAAGTTATGGTTTTAAAAGAAAAAGTAGAAGAAAGGATAGAAGAGAAAGAAAGAAGAACAACAGAACAACATCAGAACAGAAAACAATATCAGAATCTCACATATCGCAGCGGAACAATATATAATAGATAATCACTAGTCTTTTAAAACAAAGAACTATATCAGTTTATATATACATCAATCAGAGTCAATATACAACAATGGACAGTTATATAAACTTGTCCTCATACAGAATACACAGTGGAATAAATACTATCAGATACAAATACTACGTCTCGCCATCCAGCTTATCTCCAAAGCTCCAGAATATCCAGACTATCCTGATAACATAACTCTAGGCTGCCCGTGTGGAAATTGGTGGGCACCCAGAGTTTAGAAGGGAAACAATAAACTCCGAGTCAGTCATGGTGACTGGTGTGAGATCGTAAAACAGTTATTCCTTATAACAACAAAATAATTTTTAAAGTCAATTCGAAATGCTTTTGGAAAATGAAACTACCATAAGACCTCCCACCACACACACAATGCAAACGCAGAATTGGAGGAGATTTCTTCTTATGATAGTCAAAGATGCTTACTACGCAAAAATCAAATTCTTTTTGATATTATTATTAGTGCATAGTGTAGAAATCATTTTCGAAAGTATAATATTAATCTTAGCCAACATACGACCAGTATCGTATGCCTACTATAGCTACCATCCAAACAGTGGGGCGCCACCATAAGTGAATGGCAGGTTCTACAACTAATACCGTACAAGGCTCGTATTGTTTCTTTGGATTTCCAACAAATGGTCAGGCTAAGGAACTTCCTATCCACGATGGGTACGTCCCTGGAATAGACGACCCGAGAACCTAACCGGATCTCTGCCAACACAAGGCCGGGTTACCTCTGCAAAAATAGGTAACTACTGACACGCGTATGCCATCCCCCGATCGTCACCGATCTTCCCGAGGATCCCCGATTCGCAACAAACCACATAGATAATGATAATGCAGTAACCACAGAGGTTAAGTATCTGGGCTCCATACCATGATACCACCTTTATCCAGAAGGAATGACATACACTAAGGGGCGCTACTCCCTAGAACCTTGCCGCATTCGTCCTGTTTCGACCATTTCCGGGGTGTGAGGCTCGACGAAGTCTCGTCCACAAAGCTACGCTTTCTCAAAAAGCCCTGCTTCGGGTCAAACAAAAATGATCAACCTATGATCACAAAGATATAAGATCAAACAAATGATCATATCACAAATGATCAAACACTGATCATTTCACAGCAACACTCAGTATGCCACGTTACCAAATTGGGATATATCGCTGATAAATTTCAACTACATAACCTCTGAGCTCGTACGTCTCAGAGAAGGGTCTTAAGCTAAGAGAATAAATTCTCCGCCACCAACAGATATGTATTTGAAAGAAATCAGCTTTATATCTCAAATTGTAACGTCAGACACACAATCCATGCAAGTCTGTTCCGGGATCGAACAGAACCGAAGGCACTTCTCACGAAGCCCTTGCAATTCCGGATAATTTTCTAATCACGTCTAGACTTCCCGTCACTAAGGGTGATAAAACCTCTAAATCGAAGATCAGTCGATGTAGAGTAACTCGACGGTAATCCTTCCGTTTTCAAAAATATCCGGTCTTCAACACCGGTCTTCGAATGCAATTCATAACGACGTATCACATATTCGGAATGGGTTATACGACCCCATGGTCCTTTCCCGGCTAACCCGAATAGTGAGCGTTTATTCAAAAATAAGTGTGGCATTCAAATTCATCCAATCACAACAAATACCTACTCAAGGTAATTATTGATAGTCGGTTATTTAACTATCAATAAAGATGCGCAACATCATCAGATTCCAAATAATTTTCCAAATTATTTCATCTTCAAAAATATCTTTACTAGATATAGAATTTTCCACGCTTAACCATTTGAAAATAATTTCAAATCAATTTCCACACTTCAAAAATAAATCAATATTTATTTTCAAACGACTTCGCTTTCTTTTATAAATTCCATAGTGAATTTATATCTTTCAAAATATCTACTGATATACGATTTTCAATCGTTTCAAATATTCAATTTCAATTTATCTTTAAAAAGATAAATTCTCAAAACGTTCGTTTCATATTGGAAAAGCAATTCCATACTTATTTAAAAATAAGTATTTCACAAATCTATTTATTTTCAACACTTGGAAAATATTCGATATACTTAAATCCAATTAAGTATATATTTCATTCTTTAAGGAAATCCATTTTCTATAACAACATCAATTTGAGTCGAAACGAATGTTACGTAAAACATCGTTACGACGACTCAAAATCATTAGTATTGGGATTCGAAATTAAGATAGATATGTAAATCCCAATACTATATAAGAACATTTCCTTTCGGAAATCATTTACTATAACAACAGTGTTATAGTCCACCATTTCCTTACTTTTCGAAAACGTCTATTTCAACAATAAATGTTGAAATCTATGTTTTTCGATATTTAACACATTTTTAAAACATCGTTAAAAACAATTTAACTTCATTTTAAAATATCACTTCTTCAAAAATGAATCCATTTTATTCAATAATATATTCACTGTCCAAAATCGTGAATATAATTCACTTAACCCAATTTCAATCATTTCTACACATTTTTATTCCAATAGAAATTCGCTATCCAAAATCGCGAATATATCTTCTTTAATAACCTTCTATATTCAATTTATCAAATTCAACCGATTTTGAATTTATAAAACAACTTTTATAAATTCTATTTCTATTTATAAAAACTTCAATTTATAAATCTTCTTTTATTAACTTCTATATTTAACTCATCAAAATAAGTGATTCCGGATTTATAAACAACTTTTATAAATCACATTTATACTTCATAACAATTTCAACTTATGAAATCATTTCATTTAGCAATTTCTATTTATATCCCAATTAAGTGCACAAATCTAATTTATAAGTAAATTACTTATAAATCGTTTATTCTACAACATCTATTCACTTTATAACTTCACGTTATAAATCTATTAATTTCATTCACTTATGAAATCCTTTTATACTTCTTTTTAACACTTATAAAAATTCGTTTTATAAGTCCAATATTTCGATTTATAAAATATCAATTTTACAAATCTTTTTATACAAATCGTTTATAGTTGTTCAAAAATCCCAACTTAAACCATTTTATAAATAAATCGACTTTTATTTCAAAAATGACACTTTGGTTATATTTCACTAAAAATTATAACTTTTTTTACTTTAAACTCTTACGTTTATAAATCGATTCAAAAATTCCATAAAACGTATATTTTCAAAAATCACTTTAAAAACCTTTTAAAGTAAAAGTCGTTATTTTTACATTTCAAAACTGAATCCGATGATGCCACAACACCAATCAGTCCATCACAACAGTCAAATATCATATATCATCATATGATAACAGAATATACATCAATATCTTTAAATAAATAACTACTGGTGAGGAATCCAGTTGGATCCCTCCAACCTGTTTCCCTGCATCCAAAGACGTTAGCACAATACCAATTCCGCTCCAGTACGGAATTATCGCGGTATATGGGTTTTTATAAATCCGCTTACTAACGGCGCAATAGGGTCTCATCCGCTATACGAGGCGGGAAATCAATCAATCCAATATATACATATGCCAATATGTATATATTGCTATATAGATATATCCTATAATATCTAATATCACATCCAAAAAGCAATCAATAACTGCAAAAATTCCACTTTTAAATCGAGTGAGAAAATCTCACCTTAGCTTTTTATTTTTGCAATCCATTTCCATTTCAGTTTTGTTTTCTCGATTGTAACCTGGTATAAAAAATTTTATAAATAAATAAATATTCGAATTAATTGACAATGGATTACTATCTGTTAATTTATTTAAACTAATAAATTAAATTTTATCGAATGATTTATTTTAAACAAATTTTCTATCAACTATTTAAATTGATCAAACAATTTATTACTACTTCCTTTTATCTTTATCTTTTTATTTAAAACACATTTCCATATGAAAATAGTTTATATAGATTCCAAATATCTATAAAAATATGTATTTTCCTATTTAAAAATTTCTATATTTCAAAGTTTACCTATAAATATACCACTTTGAATTTATAACAAAAATACATTTTACTGTAATTTTTTCCTGTTTCAAAATATGTGTGCACTTATAAAATAACCTATATAGGTTTCAAAATCTAATCTTTATATACATTACTGCCATATATTTTTCTTTCTTTCAACTGTGATGAACATTTGATAGCTGGAATAATGCACGAAATCAGGTTACCTATTCGAACGAGAGGACCCAAGAGCATCGAGCCCCACGCGACCCTCTTCTTCGTCAATGTCGTTCCCACCACCGAACGCGACCCCTGCCTCCTCGCGAACTCAATCGCCTGTTGCCGTTGCCACAGTATCCACTCCTCTGAGCATTCTCGAAACCACGCCTCGTCTCCCCTTGTTTGCCTTCGTCGTCGCACCACCGCGACATCGCCGCTTCCCAGCCAAGCTCGCTGCAAGCTCCACCCTCGCGTGCGCGAGTGCGCGCTTCCCCCAAAAGCCTCGATCGATTCGCGCGCGCGCCCTCGTACGCGTCGCTGTTGCCGCCTCGAGCCCATCCACCTGCAGCCCTACACCACTTGCACCGCCCCCCTCGAACCCTGCGTCTCCGATCCCAAGCCTAAATCGCCGCCAACAACCCTCGCAGACTCTTCCAGATCGCGACCTGACCGAAGACAATGATTCGATTTCGTGAATAAAATTGAAGTAGAAAGGAAGGAGAATAGGTCGCTCGCGATTTCAAACGAGGCGGTCGATTTTTTTATTTTCTCCTTCGTTTTGAACTGGAGGTGGAATTGAAATTTGGGTAATTTAAAAAGAGAGGGGGAAGACAGGGGAACGTGCCTTCACGATTTCTTCCGTGATTATAGGCGTATTCAATGGGAGACAACGTGGTGGTGTGATATTGACCCAGTTAAAAATTAAATTTAAAATTGAATTTAATTCAAATTTCCAACGCGTTATCTCACCGTAAGGTCACAAATCAACTTCGAAAAATACGAAATCTGAAACCCGGCAATAATACAATATTCCGGACCCAATGAAATTGGTTTCGTCGAATTCCGAGACTGTGCCTCGGACGGCTACTTTTAAATATCGGTTGAACGATATAAATTCAAAACTGATCAAATCAATTTCAACTTCGATTCTGAAGCTTCTATTATCTTCAGTATTATCAATACGAATTTTAAAATCTTTCGAAATATTTTTCTTCGACTTAAAATCGAAGATACAAATTTTTATTCGACTACAAATAGATTAATTATAAAATTAAATCGCCAAATTCCAAGTTATATTCGGGATTCAAATTAAATCATCGCTCAAATATTTAAAATTAATTAAATATTTTCAATTTAAATTTGTTCGAAATTCTGGGTCGTTACAGTAATTTGGGTAAGTAAAGTGAATAATTCTAATTAAGGGATGTCTTAATTAGAAGAAAATATCATTTCATGCTTTGATCAATAAAATGATGTATTTAAAGTAAAAGAATACTTTGGTTTGAAAAATTAAAATATTAAATTGATTATTTTAGTACAAGTTATTAATGATAACTAAAAAATTGGTTTTGACACTTATTTATTTGAGTAATAGTAGAGGATAGATATAAAACTCTATCTTAAGAGAAAATAAAGAAGTGTTAGTTTAGAACATTTAGTATAAATTTGTGAGCTAGTTTTTGTCTTAAACTTAAATGGTATTAAAACTTGTGGGTTTGAATATGTAAAATTCTTTTGAAAACAAGTTTGAATTAATTATCAACTTTAATTAGTTTTATGTTGATAATTAGATGGAAATTTAATTTTTGTGACAAGTGGAAATGTGAATTTGGATTGTTTTGATAAATGAACAATTCATGTAGTATAATTATTTTAAATTGTGAGAATAATTTAAAACTTTATATATATCCCAAAAATTTATTTTGGTGGATAATCAATAATCATTTCTTGATAATGAAAGAGATTAGTTATCTCTTTCAAAATGAGTTTTCATAGTTAATCTTTTTTAAAGCTAGATTTTGGAAAGTAACGAAAATATTTCCACTTAATGAATTGTTTTTTTTATGATTACATAAGTTGAACATAATTTTGTATGTCTTTTCTTTCCGGAAAAAAAGAAAATCATTTAATAAATGATTTAGCAAAAAGCTTGTTTGAAAATGTAGTTTGAGATTAAAATGGTTTGGGAAAATTTCAAATTTTAAATTGATTTAAAAGCTGAAATTTTGTTTGAAAAAGTGATGTACTAAAACAGCGATAACTTGATATTTATAACTCCAAACGAGTTCAATATTTTTTTAAATGAAAGAGCTTTCAGTAAGCTATAAAGTTTCTTTTTACCACTTTAAAAGATTTTGCTTTTTACTGAGTCTAAAATGGATTTGAAAGTGGATAGACATTTCTGTCCTCTTAAGAAATTTATAAGATTAAGCTAAAAATAAATCTAGCATAACTTTCAAACCGTAAATCCAATTTTGATGATCTTTACATTTCTGGAAAGCTTAGACTGAGTAGAACAACTTTCAATTTATAAAAAAATTCAGATTTGGTTGTTTGCTTGGTCAAAACATGTCTTCTTTACAGTAGGTCTGAAATGAAATTGATCTATTTCCCTTAATAGTTAAGTGTTGTAGTTCCTATTTATGAACATGAACTATTATCATCTATTTGAGTTAAGTACAGGTGAAAGATGATAGATGTACTATATTTTGTGCAAAAAGAATATATATAAGTTTGTGCAAACTCGCTTTAAAATGCTAAAAAGAAAGGTATGTTTTCAGATTAATTTTAAGAGTTAAATGATGGTATATATTGTGTTTTTGACATAATGATCGAAGTATATTATATAAATCATTTTTGTAATATTGTATACGGCCCTCCGTACAATGGAGACTCCGCCGATTTTTCCGGAAATTTCTAACACTAAGAAAATTTGAGAAACAAATTGAAAAAAAAATATATTGCAAACTAAAGAATACATATGGAAGAATTAGAGAATAAACAACTTAAACTTTATTTACTCTAATAAAGAGTAATGAATTTAAATTTAAAATCTACGTAAGAATTTTTGAAAATTTTTCAAGTATTGAAAATTGTGGTTATAATTATAAAAATATTGCATTTTGAAAGTCTAAGAATTTTTGATTGAGAGTTTATTCATATATTTTAGTTCCTTGTATTTATCTTACTCTCATGTTATTTTCTAATGACGTGCATTTATGCGGTCGTTTGAGTATGGTGGCCTTTGAAGAAACCACCTTTTGGCTGATCTATCTTGCCTCTTGTGTCTATCTTGTGTCGGTGTGGTTCCTTCCGTAGTGTCATATGGAAAATCATATCGATAATCATTTTGTTGGTTAGATTTCAGGTTGGAGTTGTGCTAAATCCCAACCCTACTCGAGGAGCTTATGAGAAATCAATCTCATTCGATTGATCCTTTGGGTAGTATCTTGTTGTGTTCTCATTCGAAGGTGAGACGTCTTCGAAATCTTGTGTGTTGCTTGGAAAATTCAATGGTTCGCTAATTCCAATATTAGCACTTTAGAAACCATAGAATTAATCGAGCAAGCCTTATCTTGGTTTTCTACCATTCTATTTTGAGAGTGAGAGAATTTTTAAACTCAAACTTGTCTATCATTCTTTTGATTGATGAAACTAATAGGTTAAATATAAACTCTTCTCTAGAAATTGCGTGGACGCAATTTTGTTAAGGGGGGAGTCTGTAACAACCCTGGTTTGGAGATTACCTATCAATATTAAATTATAATGGTAATTATAATTTAATATTGTAAATTAAATTAAAATTGGAGAAATTAAATTGTTTATTTGGAATAAACAATAAAATTAGAATTAAATTGTGAAAATAAAGCTTAGAACTTTATTTTATTTTGTTTGGAGATAATAAATGGAATATGGGCTTTAAATAAAGAAAATGACTTTATTTTAAAGAAAATGCAATAATTATATTAATTATTGCCCAATTGCTGCTTTTAATCGTTTTTAAAAGAAGTATTTGATTTTTAAGGTGTTTTATTTAAATAAAAAGGTGGAAATTGGTTTCAAAATATGTTTTGGCTATAAATTATGTTTGGAAATGGTTTGTAATATTTTTCTAAGTGAGAAAATAAATTTTATGGAATTTTAGAAGTTAAAAACAATGTTTTATTCATTTATTTGAGTAAAAAGTACATTTTTGTTAAATTAAGGAATTTAATAATAAAAATGTTTTAAAAATATAAATTAATCTTTTTATATGATAGAAAATATTTTATTTTATATGTATACAAGTTTTCACATTTTTCTTATGTAAAACTTGAGAGAAATACATTTTTATTTTGTGTATATGTGATATATGCACATATTTTACTTGTGTTGTTTAATTAAGCCTTAGCCAATTTATTTCTTTTAATTTTTGAACCCAATTAGGCCCATTTTCCTTTAACCTAGTAAGAATTGAGAAAGAGGATTAGCTGTACGTTCATTTTACAGACTATCATCATCCTCTTCCTCCTAAAACAAAAATACGGTAAGCCCTCTTTACCAATTTCTCAATCCAAGCCATTTTCTTCATAAAATTCAAGCAAATTAGAGTCTTTTTCACTCTAGAGAATAAATACAAAGGTAATCTAACTCCAAATCACTTAATTTCATCAAAAATCTCTGATTTGTGAAGTTGTTCTCTAATTACAGTAAAACTACAAGATTAAACGGCTATTCCAACGGCTACGAGCCGTTGGCGGCCGTTGGAAGCCGTTGGAATAGCCGTTGGAATATAATCAACGCTTTCCAACGGCTTCCAATGGAACCAACGAATAATTTCCAACGGCAATTCCAATGGCGACCAACGGTTAATAGCCGTTGGAAACCGTTACTAGCCGTTGGAATAAAATGTCCAATACGCCGTTGGAAACCGTTGGAAATCTGGGTTCATTTTGCTGTCCAACAGCAAGTCTATTAACCTTCCAGCCACACCATTTCCAATCCATTCCGTTTCCAATAAATTTCCAATACATTTCCAATCCATTCCACACATATATATCAATATCAATATAAACAACACATATAAATTAATTAAACACCAATATGAACAAACCAAACCATTTAAACATCATAAACCGTACCATCAACGTAAATACCAACAAAACATGTCAACAAACCACGTACATGCCATCAAAATATCGTTCTCACCCACTCCGTACCAATATATACAACATTAAAACACATTATAGCCATCTCCAAGTCAATATATACATCGTTCAAACACAAACAATAAAAAGCATACCTTCTCAAGCATCTTCGTCGTCGCCTCCGGAAGCACCAGACGACGAAGGAAAGGTACCATGATTCTGCACATACTCCGCAAGCTTTTGATTCAGCTGCTCCATCTGTACAGCTCACAGACGATTCTCCTCCTGTAGCTGCTCAATCATAGCTCTAAGCTCCTTAATTTCTTCTTTGTCTTGGGCCTTTTGAGCTTGTCGAGCCTGCAAATAGAAATAATAGCAAAAGGGTTGGAAACGCTTATAAAATATTATAGCACTATATATCTAAACGCTAATTTGTTGTACATATGTAAAAGGCTCAATTACCATTACGTTCCCGAAGCCATAACGTCTACTCCGCTGCGTCGGATCCATAACAGCGTCAAATATGTTATCTTGCTCCTCCTGTGTCAACTCATCACGACCAGACTGCTGAAGCGCATATGCCCGTGCCTCCTGTAACCTTGACTATAATGAAAAAAAAACAATTTCAGTTGAAAAATAGTAGAATGTAATTTTTATTTTACATAGCTAGTAATTAATAAACTTATTGATATAAGTATTAGAAATTAAAAAACGCATACATATGCCTCAGTCGCCTTATCCTGATCACCCCACTGATATATGATTTTGCCAGACTCGTCTACTTGCTTAGATGCGTGGGTGTGAGCAAATAAGTCCACTAAGTCAATGGGATGTCCATAAGCTCGTTCCTGCAATTGATAATTTGGATAATTTAACTTCACATAACTAATTACTGAACTGATCAATATACAAATGTGATAATAGATAAATTTACCAAATCTTCGCGGTGATGCTGGAAAGATTTGGAGCCTCCACGATGAGTTACTGGATTCCTGCTCCTGTTTGCTGAGTTCCTTTCTGACTCCTCCTGCAAATTTACAATGAATAATTATTTATTAAACGTAAAAAAAATTACTGAGATTCATTATAGATTTACCTTGAACTCCTCAGAGTTCCACCAGTCAACCCACTTATCCCATACAGCCGCGCTCATCCACTTTGGTTTCTTCCCCACTTTTTTAATCTCTGACATCTTCTCCCTATAGTTCTTAGCGATCTTTGAGTTCCAATGTCGCTGAACTAAGTTGATGTCAGACTCTTGCAAATCTACTGCGCCCTGTACAATGAGAAAATATTACTAATTATTTATTTGTATTTAATTAATCATTTTGTAAAGCGGTATAAACTTACTAGAAAATCTTGCCAAATGGTCTCTCTCACATCATCGGGGATCTTGCTCCACTTAGGCCAGCAATCGCTCATCCTGCTCATACACGCCTGCTTAGAAATGTTCAAAACCACTTTAGATGGCTCCAACTCAAACCCACTGCGTTAAATATAAAATAGAACTTTAGACAATTATAGATATATCATGTACAAAAAATTAAATTGCTATGCTGCTAATTATGATACTTACGCCTGATCAGCCTTTGGCTGTAAGTAAACGACTGGACGAGCTGATGGCTCACCACTACTCTCTCCAATCTACTGGGAAGAGCCACGTCGCCGAGAGCCAGAACCAGAGCCAGACATAATATACCTGCCATATACATACATATATAATTCATAATAATTATGATATGACGAACCATTAAAAAATGTAATACAATATGCTAAAAATGTGTCATGTTGTGTGTATGTGTTGAGTGTGTGAGTATACACTTGTTGGCATTAAAATTGTATAACTTTGGATAAATGCATTATTAATCAGAGATAAATGTAATGTGAATAATTGTAAAAATTACCGGATATTACTCAGTCGTCCTCGTCGTTTTCTGATTCGGACTCGGTTTCATGTTCTATGTCGTTTTCCTCTACACTCTCAAATGCTTCGACTAATACATTTGTCTCATCATTTAAAGGTCCAAAATCAGTTTGATCGTCTGTAATTGCTATTTCAACATTTTCCTCCAGATCTGCTTGATAGGCTTGTTCGTCTGGAATATTCTGTCCATCGAACGTAAATCTTGCTTTGGTTTTAAAAACCGCAGACCAATCTGCTTTATCCTTTTTAGAGATGGATAGGGGGCATAATAAGCTTGTAGGGCTTGTTTGGCTAGCATAAAAGGGTCGTATTTTTGATAACGCGAGGTATGTTTAATTTCTATAAGATTATAATTTGGATGCACGTTAATACCAGAACCTGGAACATTGCTGAACCGGTTGCATCTAAACAAATAAACATCCTCCGTGGGTCTTGTAAAATATGTCAACTGCAAAATCTGAGTTAACACGCCATAAAAATCATTCATATGATTATTAGGATCATCACTGCCTTTAACCAATACACCAGTATTGTTTGTTAATTTTTCAGCACCGTATTCTTTGGTGTTGAATTTATATCCATTAACAAAAAATATTGGATATGTTTTAACTTTTCTTTTCGGTCCAAACGCCAAATGTTTCAGTCCTACATCGAGCACATTATTTGTGGGATCAGAAACGTATTTCGAAAACCAAGTACTGAAATCTTTGCTTAAATCGCCGCTTGGATTTTGTGATTCAAAAATACTGCAAACACAAACAAGATATATTACATTATTATTTATTTACACGTGTAGTATTAAATTTAACAAAACTTGGAAGGTGATAATTACCTAACAAATGGTGCAACTTCATGACAATTAAGAAGAATATATGTGTGTGCTACATGGTAATCTTTATCATCTAGCCATACTTCCACACATTTTCCAGCATGTCGGCCATGTTGTTTAAAAATAGATAATATTGATTCAGAAGAAGAATTTTGTTCAACGGCCTCATCATTACGCGGAACACTTACAAATGATAAGTTCACATGATCATTAAAATAATGAGAGAAAAAGAAAGAAGCTTCTTCTTCGATATATGATTTGCAAATAGAACCTTCAACTCGAGCTTTTTGTCTCACTTTTTTCTTTAAATGATTTAAGTACCTAATAAAAAATATTTCGGTTAAGTATTAACTTCTATTTAAAATTAAATTACCGTTTACATAATCAGTATAGTAACATACCTTTCGAATGGATACATCCATCCATATTGCACAGGACCTCGAAGACGTGCTTCATATGGAAGATGAACAGGTAAATGCTCCATTACATTAAAGAAACCCGGAGGAAATATTTTCTCCAGTTTGCAGAGCAGTATAGGAATTTCTTCTTCAAGTTTAAGTAGACGATCAACTTTTAACGTAGTTGAACAAAGCTCCTTGTAAAATAAACTAAGTTCTGTTATTACCATCCAAACTTTTACTGGTAACAATTCTTTGAAAGCGATGGGTAACAAATTTTCCATCATTACATGACAATCATGGCTTTTCATTCCACTCAGTCTTCCATTTTTATAGTCGACACATCTACGAAGATTAGAGGAAATTCCATCGGGAAATCGTAATCCTTCCACCCATTTTAACAGTACTTTAACTTGGTTGATGTCTAGTTCGTAGCATGCTTTGGGTTTTTTACTGTCATTGGGCTTCATATGAAGCTCAGGACGATTGCATATTTCCTCTATATCATATCTAGATTTCAAATCGTCCTTAGTCTTGCCCTTCACATTCAAAACTGTATAAAACACATTATCAAATACGTTTTTTTCGTTATGCATCACGTCAATGTTATGACGGATTAAGAGATTTTTCCAATAAGGCAATTCTCAGAATATACTTTGTTTGCACCAATTATGAAACGTCGATTTACCTTGAATTTCAATTTGTTGTCTGGTCTCGTGTATTTTTTGATAATCTTTTACAAGTTCATATATATCCTCGCTTGACCAAACCGTTGGTGGTCGTAGAGTCTCATGCCTATTAGCTATGAAGTTTTTTTTGTCTCTTCTAAAAGGGTGATTAATATGAAGAAAACATCGATGGCAATCAAACCATGATATTTTCTTCCCATGCGGTAAGGAAAATGCTCGTGTTTCTTCCATGCAATAAGGACAAGCAAAACGACCGACCGTACTCCAACCCGAAAGCATTGCATATGCATGAAAATCGCTAATAGTCCATAACAGAGAAGCGAACATCCGAAAATTTTTCTTTTTTGCTATGTCGTATGTTTCAACTCCTTCATACCATAATATTTTCAACTCTTCGATTAACGGTTGTAAGTAAACATCAATGCCCTGTGTCGGATCATCAGGGCCAGGGACGATAATTGTGAGAAACATATATGGAGTTTTCATACACATCCATGTGGGTAGATTGTAAGGTGTGATTATTATAGGCCAAGATGAATATTTAGAACCAAACTGAGAAAACGGTGAGAAGCCGTCTGTACATAACCCTAGTCTAACGTTGCGGCTCTCCGCTGCGAAATCGGGATATTTCTTGTCAAAATATTTCCATGCTTCTTCATTGGATGGGTGTGTCAACGTACCTTCTTTAGGTGTTCTCACACTGTGCCATCTCATATGATACGCTGTTACAGATGATGCATATAACCGTTGAAGTCTAGAGGTAATGGGTAAATAATGCATACGCTTGTACGGAACCTCTTTTCCCTTCTTTTTCCTCGGTTTGTATCTTTCTTGATTACATATTTTACAATTTCTAAGATTGATGTCTTCTTTCCAATACAACATGCAACCCTTTAAACATGTATCTATTTTTTGATATGGCAAACCGAAAGATGACATAAGTTTTTTCACTTCATAATAATTTTCGCACATTAAATTATCGGGTGGCATATGACGTTTAGCAGCTTGAACAACAGCCGTAAAATAGCTTCTGTAAGGTTGTATTTTGATTTCATTGCAATGTATTCTGCAGTTACTGATAATTGAGAGCCGCTTAAACATCCATTCCAAAGGGGTTTTTTAGCATGATCCAATAAATCATATATTTTTTTAGCTGCAACATTTGGTTCCTCTTCGACGTTAACATCGTCGTTATCAATTTCAACGGTAGGGAACATTGATCGTGCTGCATCTTCGACCATATGTTCTATGAGATTCGTACTAACTTCATCACTAATGACCTCCACCGACTGTTCTTGATTATTAGGGGATACAATTTCTCCATGATGATCCTACAACAAATAATTGGGTACGAAACCGTATTGGCGCAAATGAACCTTAACTATATTCAATACTAAATAGTTCAACAATTTGCATCTACTACATGGACAACGAATTTCTTCATCGTTTGCAATATTACTTATAGCAAATTCGATGAACACTTGTACCCCTTTCAGAAAATGTTCACTTATTGCGCAATTAATTTCCCTTCTTTGATACATCCAGCTCCAATCATTAAAGTAATTGACCATTTTTCCTACTTGAAAACCTATGATAAAGTAAAAAAATTATAAATCGTTCATTTTATATTTTGTTTAAATTTTATTTACTGATTTAGTAAACATGTACTTTATTTTATATTTTTTCTGAAAACTTTATTTTAAATAAACAACTATTGATTCATTGCCACTTATGTGTCTTCTTTGATGGTCGGTCATCCTACTTCCCATTACAAACACAATAGTAATTATATTCCGTAAATCATATCATTTTAAACGATTTCACAAAATTTCGGCAGCATTTCCCCCGTGTTCCTTGTATCGTACACAAATTCGTGTACACAAGGAACGTAAAGGAAACGCCGTCGAAATTTTGTGAACCGTTTAAAGTGATATGATTGACGAAATATAATTACTTCATAGTGTTTGTAACTTGTCCAATACAGGGACAAATCCGACAAATGATGTATCAGATGAATAGAGTTGTCCGTTTTGTGGAAAAAACGAATATCCCTAAAACGATCATATACAACACTTGTCAGACGGGGCCAAATATATCTAAGGATTTAAATATTTGTTTATATTAAATTTAAATATATAACCCGTTTAATTAATATTGGTTTATATTTTACCGTTTTATTACATAAGTACTAAATTCATTTATACACAAAATTTGTACACAAAATTCATTTATTATAAATTCATTTATACACTAAATCAATTCGCGTGTTCGCACAAATACAAAACTCGTGTTCGCATAAATGCAATATCCGTTCTAATGGCTTCCAAATGCAATAAACTCTATCACACACATACGTTCAATACTAACCAAATCAATATAAACTAATGAAATATCCTAAATTATAAAATTTTCAATCGGTAATAACTTGTTTATTATGAGATAATAGTTGCAATTAGGGGATAACATGATGTAATATGCATACAATAACAAGTAGGAATCAATCACAATTAAAAATTAAACCCTAAATAAAAAAAACCTAAATATTAGTTTTAGCAAAATTACCGATTTGGAGAGCTAGAACGGTGGAGATGGGCTGGAGCAGCTTCTAGATGGCATCGGAGGTGGTTGGGATGGTGTTTGGGGCGGCGGCAGCTGGTTAGGAGGTGGTGGAATGGGGGAATTTGGTGAAAATGTTGTTTGGGGAAGAGATAATGAGTTGCAGGTCTGGTCTCGGGAAGTTATGCAGGAAATTTTCCAACGGCTACCAACGGCCGCAAACGGCGTTATTCCAACGGTTTCCAACGGCTTCAGACGGTTACGTCAAAAACCAACGGGCCGTTGGAAGCCGTTGGAGGCCGTTGGAACATCGCCGTTGGCATACACTGTATCTCTAGTAGTGGGCTCGGTTATGGGCTACCAACGGTTATGCAGGAAATTTTCCAACGGCTACCAACGGTCGAAAACGGCGTTATTCCAACGGTTTCCAACGGCTTCAGACGGTTACGTCAAAATCCAACGGGCCGTTGGAAGCCGTTAGAAAAGCCGTTGGAGGCCGTTGGAACATCGCCGTTGGAATACACTGTATCTCTAGTAGTGTTATA
This sequence comes from Allium fistulosum, assembly GCA_030737815.1. Classification (NCBI taxonomy): domain Eukaryota; kingdom Viridiplantae; phylum Streptophyta; class Magnoliopsida; order Asparagales; family Amaryllidaceae; genus Allium; species Allium fistulosum. The sequence goes on from CM060903.1 coordinate 848,934,940, forward strand.
TATATCCCAAAAATTTATTTTGGTGGATAATCAATAATCATTTCTTGATAATGAAAGAGATTAGTTATCTCTTTCAAAATGAGTTTTCATAGTTAATCTTTTTTAAAGCTAGATTTTGGAAAGTAACGAAAATATTTCCACTTAATGAATTGTTTTTTTTATGATTACATAAGTTGAACATAATTTTGTATGTCTTTTCTTTCCGGAAAAAAAGAAAATCATTTAATAAATGATTTAGCAAAAAGCTTGTTTGAAAATGTAGTTTGAGATTAAAATGGTTTGGGAAAATTTCAAATTTTAAATTGATTTAAAAGCTGAAATTTTGTTTGAAAAAGTGATGTACTAAAACAGCGATAACTTGATATTTATAACTCCAAACGAGTTCAATATTTTTTTAAATGAAAGAGCTTTCAGTAAGCTATAAAGTTTCTTTTTACCACTTTAAAAGATTTTGCTTTTTACTGAGTCTAAAATGGATTTGAAAGTGGATAGACATTTCTGTCCTCTTAAGAAATTTATAAGATTAAGCTAAAAATAAATCTAGCATAACTTTCAAACCGTAAATCCAATTTTGATGATCTTTACATTTCTGGAAAGCTTAGACTGAGTAGAACAACTTTCAATTTATAAAAAAAATTCAGATTTGGTTGTTTGCTTGGTCAAAACATGTCTTCTTTACAGTAGGTCTGAAATGAAATTGATCTATTTCCCTTAATAGTTAAGTGTTGTAGTTCCTATTTATGAACATGAACTATTATCATCTATTTGAGTTAAGTACAGGTGAAAGATGATAGATGTACTATATTTTGTGCAAAAAGAATATATATAAGTTTATGCAAACTCGCTTTAAAATGCTAAAAAGAAAGGTATGTTTTCAGATTAATTTTAAGAGTTAAATGATGGTATGTATTGTGTTTTCAACATAATGATCGAAGTATATTATATAAATCATTTTTGTAATATTGTATACGGCCCTCCGTACAATAGAGACTCTGCCGATTTTTTCGGAAATTTCTAACACTTAGAAAATTTGAGAAACAAATTGAAAAAATATATATATTGCAAACTAAAGAATACATATCGAAGAATTAGAGAATAAACAACTTAAACTTTATTTACTCTAATAAAGAGTAATGAATTTAAATTTAAAATCTATGTAAGAAGTTTTGAAAATTTTTCAAGTATTGAAAATTGTGGTTATGATTATAAAAATATTGCATTTTGAAAGTCTAAGAATTTTTGATTGAGAGTTTATTCATATATTTTAGTTCCTTGTATTTATCTTACTCTCATGTTATTTTCTAATGACGTGCATTTATGCGGTCGTTTGAGTATGGTGGCCTTTGAAGAAACCACCTTTTGGCTAATATATCTTGCCTCTTGTGTCTATCTTGTGTCGGTGTGGTTCCTTCCGTAGTGTCATATGGAAAATCATATCGATAATCATTTTGTTGGTTAGAGTTCGGGTTGGAGTTGTGCTAAATCCCAACCCTACTCGAGGAGCTTATGAGAAATCAATCTCATTCGATTGATCCTTTGGGTAGCATCTTGTTGTGTTCTCATTCGAAGGTGAGACGTCTTCGAAACCTTGTGTGTTGCTCGGAAAATTCAATGGTTCGCTTTCCAATATTAGCACTTTAGAAACCATAGAATTAATCGAGCAAGCCTTATCTTGGTTTTCTACCATTCTATTTTGAGAGTGAGAGAATTTTTAAACTAAACTTGTCTATCATTCTTTTGATTGATGAAACTAATAGGTTAAATATAAACTCTTCTCTAGAAATTGCGTAGACGCAATTTTGTTATGGGGGGAGTCTGTAACAACCCTGGTTTGGAGATTACCTATCAATATTAAATTATAATGGTAATTATAATTTAATATTGTAAATTAAATTGAAATTGGAGAAATTAAATTGTTTATTTGGAATAAACAATAAAATTGGAATTAAATTGTGAAAATAAAGCTTAGAACTTTATTTTATTTTGTTTGGAGTGATAATAAATGGAATATGGGCTTTAAATAAATAAAATGACTTTATTTTAAAGAAAATGCAATAATTATATTAATTATTGCCCAATTGCTGCTTTTAATCGTTTTTAAAAGAAGTATTTGATTTTTAAGATGTTTTATTTACATAAAAAGGTGGAAATTGGTTTCAAAATATGTTCTGGCTATAAATTATGTTTGGAAATGGTTTGTAATATTTTTCTAAGTGAGAAAATAAATTTTATGGAATTTTAGAAGTTAAAAACAATGTTTTATTCATTTATTTGAGTAAAAAGTACATTTTTGTTAAATTAAGGAATTTAATAATAAAAATGTTTTAAAAATATAAATTAATCTTTTTATATGATAGAAAATGTTTTATTTTATATGTATACAAGTTTTCACATTTTTATTATGTAAAACTTGAGAGAAATACATTTTTATTTTGTGTATATGTGATATATGCACATATTTTACTTGTGTTGTTTAATTAAGCCTTAGCCAATTTATTTCTTTTAATTTTTGAACCCAATTAGGCCCATTTTCCTTTAACCTAGTAAGAATTGAGAAAGAAGATTAGCTGTATGTTCATTTTACAGACTATCATCTTCCTTTTCCTCCTAAAACAAAAATACGGTAAGCCCTCTTTACCAATTTCTCAATCCAAGCCATTTTCTTCATAAAATTCAAGCAAATTAGAGTCTTTTTCACTCTAGAGAATAAATACAAAGGTAATCTAACTCCAAATCACTTAATTTCATCAAAAATCTCTGATTTGTGAAGTGGTTCTCTAATTACAGTAAAACTTTTTTTTTGCATATTATTTCTATCTTCTCTATAGGTTATTAGAGGCTATCTTTCAAGCAAAAGCTTCAATCTTTTTGCTAGAATCTGGGTATTTGCATCTAACAGCAAGGTGAGTATCAAAACTCACAAATGCTAGCTGAAGTCATGCTTCAAAATGCCAAAATCAAACCAAAAATAGCTTCAATTTATTGATTTTATGTTCACGTTTTGTTTCTGCGAAAACTGAGTTTGTGTGTCACTTTGCACGTTATTTTTTCCCAATTTCGGCAACGAAATACTACCGGATTTTCTTCAGTTAATAGCCTGTGTGTTGTAGTATAGGTGTGCCAAATTTCATTGCAAAAAATATTCGTTTGATGCTTGAAAAATGCACTGCAAAATCAATGCACAGCCTGGAAATCACCTGTACACGTTTTGTGTGGTGTTGCTGCAAACATGGTCTGAGTCCATGTTTGAGACAGCATAACATTTACATTTCCAGTCGAAATTCATCAATTATTTTTGTTTGAAAGCTAGAGTTTAGTACTATAAGCATACCAAATTTAAATTGATTTCGATCTATATAGCTTATAGAAATATGCTGCCGAAGTTTGATCCGGAGCATGTTTTTGCCCAAATTTTTACAGCGAAAACACTGCATGGGTTCAACTTTGAGATATCATAACTTTCTTATACTTTATCCAAATTGCATGATTCTTTTTTTATTTGAAATATAGAGTTTTCTACTATATGCGTACTAATTTTGAGCTCAATATGATCCGTTTGGTCCTCTGTTTTATGCCTGAAAATTGAACCCAGAATGGATTTTCAGGCCTGGACACATTCTTATGGAACTGTTACAAACATGGTACGAGTCCATGTTTGAGACAACGTAACTTTTTCATTTTCTATCAGAATTCATTGAATCTTTTTTCGTTTGAAAGATGAAGTTTTCTACTTTGTGCATACCAATTTTAAGTTCAATCAAAGGTCGTTCGGCCACCTGTTTTATGTCCGAAATTTGAACCCAGAGAAGATTTCAGACCTGGGTATTATTTTGCTTGAGCGTTTTTATGTTCTTTTTCCATCCGACTTTTGACTTTTACTTCATGTTTTTGTGATATTTCTGAAATGTTTTGAGGGCTATGATTCCTATCAATAGGCTAGCCAAGTTTTGATAAATTTGAAATTCAAATTTGAATTGAATTTGAATGACAGTTTTGTGTGATTTCTTTGATTTCGAGCACAGATTTTTCCAAACAATTTTGAAATAATTTTTAAAATAAATTGGCATTTAAAATAATTATTATGTAATATTTTTAATTTATTTTAAGCTACAAAATCTATTATTCTCTATAATAAAGGAATTTTAAAATATCGCCTTCAAAATTGATTTCGGAAAATGGTTTTAAAAGCTTGTTTTCTCAAATAAATTATTATATATATATAATACACATTTTTGCACTATTCGAGCAAATGAGAAGGAGAATTAAATGGTTTGGTAAAACACGTGGTATGGGACACGTGCGTTTATCTTATCGGTTAATTCCTGACTTGTCTGTTTGATCGTTTTGACCTTCGGGTCGAGTTTACCGATGAGATGAGGTAAAATTTTTACTACTTTGAGTGTGAAATTTACTGGCGATTAGTTGACCGTTTAGTGCGAACGTGTGGTATGGGACGCACGTTAACACTATTCGGGTTCCTATTCGAGAGTGTGTGACACATTTGCCATTGCGGCATACCAGTATTGGACCTTCGGGTCATTGCCATTGCGGCGTTTGCCTTTGCGACATATTTGTCTTCGAGACATTTTCCATTGCGGCGTATTTGCCATTACGACGTATTTGTCATTGTGACATTTTGCCTTCGGGCGAGGTACCTATTTGAGATAACAGTACTTGGCAAGGCTTCGGCCACATGCACGTGCAAACACTTTTGAGATGGTTTCTTTGACTATTTTCCCTAGTGTATCGCCCCTTTCTGGAATTAGTCCTTTGAACCATTCGATATATATTTGTGGCGATTACCTTTCGAGAATTTGAACTCTTGGAAGTTCTATTTTTGAGATTTGAATTGCCTACACTGGCGTTATATGACATTTGCCTTTTGCGTTTACTTGAGATTTTATTCTTCTCTTTGGAGATATAATTGCCTTATGGCGTGTTTGAGATGGTATCACTTTATGCATGTTTTGAGTTTGCCAAGATGGCGGGTTTAGGTTTTCCCCTAAACCATATTTGATGTTTTATGAATGCCGATGATATAAGGCTCACTACTTTTAGCGTTTTATGGGTTATTTTATCTCTTTTGAGATTATATGTTTGTGTAGTGATACCATATTATCACTTGATGTAATCATACACTTTAGTTGTCCCTTCTCACTCGATAATATTATCACATTATCCTTATGCTCATATTATCGCTTATCCTTGTTAACTGATTTGCTTAGCTAGACTGACCCGTGTATTTTATACCCGGGTCAGACCGAGGTGTTTCAGGTTAGGTACGTTTGGACTTAGCTTATTCTGCTTCTGCGTGGACTCTATTCTACTAGCTCTTTTTGTTATAGCTTTTTGTGTAGTCTTTTTTTTTATTTGCTACTCTGATATGTATATTCTTTTGACTCGTGTTTGTATTGTGGTCGTCATACCACCTATGTGATGTATCATTTTGTATGCTCTATGATGTATCTGTATATGTGTGCATATATGGGATTATCTGCTATTCTGTGATGTGTTTTGCATTTGAGTTGTTGTATTTTGTTCTAATAGATCCTATAGCCACCTATGGATTTGTATTAAGTATTTATTGGATATGTCGATCCACTTGAGATAGAAAAAAAAATGGCAATTGTTGACGTATTAAATAGATACTTAAGACAAGGCTATGGATGGTCGCTCCTATCCAGCCCTATTCTCCGCATTAGCATACAGTATTACCCAGTAATACTCTTTGTTAATGTGGGTCTCGGGGTGGGGCGTCACAGCTTGGGATGTGTGATTTCTTATAGCTGGCGACTATCTGTTGTTTGTTTTGCCTCACCATCAATCCTGTCTTATTTGTTTTTCCACAAGGTTGGATTTTTTGTTCCTAAGGCGATCTTGAGGGATTTTCCCCCAACAGTCTGGTATTGGAGCGACAAGGTTGATTGAGAAAGGGTGTAGGGCATTATGGCAGGAGATGAAGAGACTCCAATGGTTGTAGCAAGACCCTATGTTAGAGGGACCTATATTGCATCAAGATCTAGTTTAGCAATAGAGAAGTGGAACAGTGATAAAGACTTCAAGAAGTGGCAATGGAGGATGAAAGCTGTTCTGATAAAAAACGAAGTTCATCCTGTGGTGTTTGCTCCTAAGGAGTTGACGACTGAAATTTTAGCCGTGGAAAGGAAGAAGAGGGAAAAATGGGCATCTACTACTTTGCAATTAGCTATGGAAGAAAATGTTATTTTTGATATTTGCGGTGAAACTACTGCTAATGGCATTTGGACCAAGTTGGAAAATCTCTTTCTGAAGAAATCTTTAACTAACCGTCTGATTTTGTTGAAGACATTTTTCATCATGAGGATGAGAGATGGTACTTCTATCAAAGAGCATCTGGGTTTCTTCAATGATCTAGTGATGAAGATGAAGACTGTGTATTTGAAGGTAGATGAAGAGCATATGTCTATGATGCTTTTGTGTTCCCTTCAGGAGCATTATATAGGTTTCGCTAAAAGCCTTATCTTTGCGAGAGATACTTTGACCGTTGAAGATGTGAAGTTGGGTCTTCTATCTAAGGACTTGAGGGATCAAATGAAGGAGATGGGTGAGGGTAGAGGAGGAAGTAGTAGTAAAGGACTATTTGCTGAGAGAGGGAGAGAGTAGAAGAAGAATTGGAATCTTATGGGGCATTCCAAATCTGGAAAGCTTGGTAATAATTATAGAGGAAAATCTAAGGATAGAAAGTGTCATGGAAAAGAGACTGTCCGAATTGGAAGAAGAAGATGGTTCTTCATCACTTGTAGTGGAGAAAGCTATATCCAATGATGTGTTATCTACAGTGGTATCAAAAGTATCAAACCTTAGGGTGATTGATTCGGGGGTGTCTTTTCATATGATGCCTAATAGGATTACTTCAGTTCTTTAGTCGACAGAGAGGGAAGTGCAATCTTTATGGGTAATGATGCTAGTTGTTGAGCCATGGGAGAAGGTACAATGTGAATTAGTATGTTTGACAGAGTGATACGCACTTTGATAGGTGTCCGGTATGTTCCGGGTCTTCGGATGTCCTTGATTGCTTTAGGGCAGTTGGCATCCATGGGGTGCGAGGTCACTTTAGAGAAGGATGGTTTGAAAGTTTCGAGGGGTGCGCTTGTTCTTATGAAGAGAGACGTGTTCCATAGTCTGTATTTGCTTAAGGGGACCACAGTTCTTGGAGAGTCGTATGTTAGAGTTGATAGTTCTCGTGCTTTGGATGTCACTAGACTTTGGCATCTCAGGTTGAGTCATATTTCTGAGAAGGGCTTAGAGTTGCTTTGTGGACGAAAGATGATCAAAGGTGACTTTGAAAAGTTGGATTTCTACCAGGAGTGTGTGTTAGTTAAGCAGACTAAGGTATCCTTTGGAGTTGGACTCTATAAATGAGAGATGGTACTTGATTATGTGCATACAGATGTTTGGGAACCAGTTGCTACTGCTTCCATTGGGGGAGCGAAGTATTTTATCTCTTTTATTGATGATTTTTCTCAAAAAATTTGGGTGTATGTGATAAAGGGCCAAATCATAGAGCTTTGAGAAGTTTAAGGCTTGGAAGGTGCTTGTTGAGAACCAATCTAGTTCCAAGTTAAAGGTGCTGAGATCTGATAACGGCGGCGAGTTTGTCTCTGGGGAGTTCCTCGACTTTTGTAGACAACATGGCATTGGGAGACATTTCACTACACCAGGTGATCGGTAATCCAATGGAGTTGCTGGGAGGATGAATAGGACTTTACTTGAGAAGGCTCGTTGCTTGAGATTGATGGTGGGCTTATCTAAAGGCTTTTGGGCTGAGGCATTATCGACTGCGGCACATATTATTAATCGAATTCCATGCTCAGCCATAGATGGGAAGATTCCAGAAGAGAAGTGGAGAGGTAAAGCCATGTACCTTGGTTATTTTCATATTTTTGGTTATCTTGTGTATGCTCACCATACAGGTGATGATAAGCTGGAGGCTAGAGCATACAAGGGCATCCTCTTGGGATACACAGATGGTAACAAAGGGTATCATATTTGGCACCCTGTTGATAGGAAGATTGTTCATTCTAGACATGTTACTTTTGATGAGTCAGCAATGTTCAATCCTAAGAAAGACTTACCTACCACATCAGATGTTTTTGATAAGCCTAAGGAGATGGACGAGGTTCCTATTTTACAACCTAGTAGTAGAGTTGTTAATGCTATTGAAAGTGAGATAGATGCACTTGATGTGACATCATAGAGTAGTCCACGGGTGCCTTTTAGTAGTGTTGGTGATGTGCATGAGACTAGAGGAAGTCCAGTTCAAGGTGGAGCTAAAAGGAGTTTAGGCAAAGTTGTACCTACTCGGGCCAGTCATAGGACTATTAGGCCGCCTGAGAGGTATGTTGATTGGCAGTATGCAAACCTTAGCCTTAGTGATCAGTTTGATTATGCTTTACATGTGGTTCATGTGGAGCCACTTGGCCTTGATGAAGCTTTGAAGTCATGTGACAGTTCGAAGTGGATGTGCGCTATGGAAGAGGAACTAGAGTCGCTGAAGAAGAACAAGACTTGGGATTTGGTACCTCTTCCTCAAGGAAGCCGAGCTATAGGTTGCAAGTGGGTGTTCAAGGTGAAGGATGATGGAAGATACAAGGCTAAACTTGTTGCTAAAGGGTTTTCACAGAGGAAGAGATTGGAGTATGATCAAATTTTTCTCCTGTAGTGAGACACACCTTCATCCGTATTTTGCTTTCTATAGTTGCCGCTCATAACTTGGATTTGGAGCAGCTTGATGCGAAGACCGCTTTCTTGCATGGAGACTTGGATGAGACCATTTACATGAAGCAGCCAGACAGATATGTTGTAGATGGAAAAGAGAATTGGGTTTGCAAGCTAAAGAAGTCATTGTATGGACTTAAGCAGTCGCCTAGAAAGTGGTACAAGATATTTGATTCTTTTATGCTTTCACTTGGTTTTGATCGTAGCATCAAAGACGCTTGTGTGTACTTCAAGCATTTGAAGAATGGTTATTAGGTGTATTTGCTCTTATATGTGGATGATATGTTGATTGCTTCCAAGGATAAAGTTGAAATTGATATTTTGAAGATGAAGCTTAAGGCGGAATTCGAGATGAAAGACCTTGGAGAAGCAAGGAAGATTTTGGATATGGAAATCCAAAGGGATATAAAGCTTGGACTTTTGAGGCTCGCTCAAAAGGAATATATTCTGAAAGTGCTTGCTCGATTTAGCATGGAAGGAGCAAATACAATTAGCACAGCCATGCCTTTGCATATACAGCTTTCTAGTAGAGGATATCCGATCTTGGAGAAGGACAAGGCTTATATGGAGAAGGTTCCCTATGCGAGTGCGGTTGGTAGTTTGATATATGCCATGGTTTGCACTAGGCGTGACATTGCACAGGCAGTTGGATTGGTGAGTAGATTCATGTCAAATCCAGGAAAGACGCACTAGGAGGCAGTGAAGTATATTTTCAAATATCTTAGAGGGACTCCAGACCATGGGCTTGTCTTTGGCGGCAGAGATAGAGATTTCAGCTTGGTTGGATTTTGTGATTCTAACTATGTTGGTGATAGAGATCGAAGGAAGTCAACCTCAGGTTATGTGTTCACCATTGGTGGGAAGCTATTAGTTGGAGGGCGAGGTTGTAGACGATTATGGATTTATCTACTATAGAGGAAGAGCTTATAGCTGCGGTTGAAGCAGCCAAGGAGGCGCTTTACTTGAAGCATTTTTTGTGTGACTCAGGCTTCGTGTATGAAGGTATAGAAGTGAATTGTGATAGCCAAAGTGCAATTCACTTGGCTGAAAATCTGGCTTTCAGCTCAAGAACGAAGCACATTGAGGTAAGAGAGTCATTTCTTGTCTCTATAGATGAAGAGAAGCTTGTATGTCTTCAGAAGGTTCACAAGGAGGAGACTGCAGCGGATATGTTTACCAAGTCATTACTCATTGCAAAGTTCGAGCATTGCTCGAACTTGATCTGCTTGATGAAGTGCTAGGTGCCACAGGGTGGCATGGGGGAGAGTGAGTTGGTTGGAGACGTTTGTTTTCATTGTGGAGATTGATAGGTCCTACTTGAAGAGGGCACTTTCTACACTTTGTTGGCAGGTGGTGGCCTTGCCGAAGTTCATTTACAAAGTGCAATGGGTGATGCTATGTTGAAGCTCATTAAGAAAGTATCCATGGTTTCTTGTTCGAGAACTACTTGGAGTAAGAGGATGTAGGTGGAGTTGATAGGCTTGAGGGGAAATATAGTATCAAGGTGGAGATTGTAAGATTTGGTGACACAATATTTCCAATTGCAGAAGATTTGGAAGATATTGTTGATTTCAGTGATACAATATTTCCAATTACAGAAGATTTGAAAGATATTTGGGATAATTACACAAATATATATTGCCACTTTTATAGCATTAAAGAGAGTAATAAATTACCTACGTGAGATGAAGAATTATTTTGGGAGATTGAGGTAATCAATTAATTCCTTAATTAGCAAGAATGAATCTTATTAGGCACATGTAAATTGGGAAAAACTGGAAAATCAAATGGATAAACGTTTCCAGTATGAATAGGAGAATTAATGAGGCATCGATTTATGACCATAAATCAATTACTACAACCCCAAGTAATAATCTCTATATAAAGGCAGAGATTAGCATGAGTACAATTATCTCTCTCTCAGTTGTATTTCTTATTCTTCTTCTCTATTATCAATCTTGTAAAATTTTCTTCTCTTAGAAAGTAATAAAATCTCCTCTCCCCAAGTGAATGTACACTACCTCGCGGTAGTGGAACCACTATAAATGACGTGTGTTATTTTCTTTTATTACTTGATCTGTGATTGCTTTTAGCTGGTGACTATCTATTGTTTGTTTTGCCTCACCATCAATCCGGTCCTATTTGTTTTTCCGCAAGGTTGGGTTTTTTGTTCCTAAGGCGATCTTGAGGGATTTTCCCCCAACAGTCTGGTATCAGAGCGACAAGGTTGATTGAGAAAGGGTCTTAAGCATTATTGCAAGAGATGAGGAGACTCCAGCGGTTGTACCAAGACCCTATGTTAGAGAGACCTATATTGCATCAGGATCTAGTTTAGCAATAAAGAAGTGGAGCGATGATAAAGACTTCGAGAAGTAGCAATGAAGCATGAAAGCTATTCTGATGAGAAACGAAGTTCATCCTGTGATGTTTGCTCCTGAGGAGTTGACGGCTAAAATTTCAACCGCGGAAAGGAAGGAGATGGAAAAATGGGCATTTGCTACTTTGCAATTAGCTATGGAGAAAATGTTATTTCTGAGATTAGCGGTGAAACTACTGCTAAGGGCATTTGGACCAGGCTGGAAAATCACCATCTCAAGAAATCTTTGACTAACCGTCTGAATATTTTGAAAACATTTTTCACCATGAGGATGAGAGATTGTACTTCTATCAAAGAGCATTTGGGTTTCTTCGACGATCTAGTGATGAAGATGAAGACTATGGGTTTGAAGGTTAATGAAGAGCATACACAGGTTTCGCTAACATCCTTATCTTTGCGAGAGATACTTTGACTGTTGAAGATGTGAAGTCGGGTCTTCTATCTGAGACTTGAGGTATCAGATGAAGGAGATGGATGAAGGTAGAGGAGGAAGTAGTAGTCAAGACCTATTTGCTGAGAGAGGAAGAGAGGAGAAGAATTAGAATTCTAGGGGACATTCCAAATCTTGAAATCCCGGTAATAATTATAAAGGAAAGTCTAAGGATGGAAAGTGTCACCATTTTAAGAAACCAAGCCATTGGAAAAGAGACTGTCCGGATTGGAAGAAGAAGAAGAAAGAAGATGGTTCTTCATCATTTGCGGTGGAGAAAGCTGTATCTGATGATGTGTAATTTGCAGCAGTATCAGATGTATCAAACAATTGGGTGCTTGATTCGAGGGCGTCTTCTCATATGATGCCTTATAGGGATTACTTTAGTTCTTTAGTCGACGGAGAGGGAAGTGCAATCCTTATGGTTAATGATGCTAATTGTAGAGCCATAGGAGAAGGTACAATGTGGATTAAGATGTTTTGACGAAGTGATACACACTTTAATAGATGTCTGGTATGTCCTGGTTCTTTAGAAGTCCTTGATTTCTTTGGAGCAGTTGGCATCCATGGGGTGCATGGTCACTTTAGACAAGGATGGTTTGAAAGTTTAGAGAAGGATGGCATCCGGATTTTGGATTGTTCTCATTGTATGAAGATCTACCAATTTGTCCTTAGGATGTGAGAATTACCTACTACTTTGATGCATTAGTTATGATTATTTCTAAATTCAAAATTGAATTTCTTTATTTTGCAGTTTACTTTTGGTAACAAACTAATCATGAGTTTAGTTATGATAACTATTTTATCGATTGTGTACTTTGTTATAATTATGCTGTCTTCCTTCAGAATTTTATTTTGATTTATGATTCTAGTCTTGACTTCAAGTATTAAATGTGTTTTGTTAACATGCATCATTATTCCATTTCTCTATTGTGCATTTTGTTTAGTGTTGATTTGGTACATATTCTGCTTTTCCAAAATCTCTTAAAGGAAAAATGAAATTCCATGCTTCCTTCCACTTCTTCCAGTTTCCATATATTGGAGTTTCAGAGTTAGCAGTATCGAATTTGAACCATGTAGTATCATTTCATCAACGATTAGAAGAAATGAAAAATGTGTCATTGGTGCAGGAATATTCCATATCCGCACATAACCTTGGTGCCTTAATAGCCATGAGTAATACATTGTTCAACATTTGAAGTGTTATGTACTCTAGTCTCAATGGATGATTCGATATCTTTCTCAAAACATCTTGACTAGAAATATTCAAAACAATATGTTATTCTCAATATGATAAAGTTTTCATGATTACAACACATTGTAGTTACTATCTTATAACATATCATTTTGGAATTTTCTATTTAATATACTTAAAACTAATTCCTTATTTAATTATCATAATATAACAAGTACATAATAGAATGAAAACACCTCATATTTGAATAGGACTAGTTATCGAGTTAGGTGCGTGTAATAAATTACATAATTTTCTCCTAAGGTATACCCCTAACTATATCAAAAGCACGCAATGTCTTAAAATCTAGAATACATATAAGAAAAAGACTCGTTGGGTTTCATTTTAGATAACTAAAATTGGTTAGTTTACATAAAAACTTTGTTTTGCTTAATCTTACTTGTGCCTTCATGCGTGACTTGTAATGTCCTCCAAATTTCACATGAACTTTTACAAAAAAAACAATCTATTGAATTCGTTTTTATCTAAGACGCAGAATAAAATATTAATTCTATTGAATTTATTTTTGTCTAAGACACAAAATAAAATATTCACTGCCTTTGAATTATTAAGTGCTTGTGTCTTTTCCTTATTAGACCATTGTGCATAATTAGCCTGAGGCTCGGTGTACTCAGTTTGTGTGATGTTCCATGTATCCAAACTATTAAATTTTAAGTAAATTTTCATCCTACGCGACTAATAAGCAATTATTCAATTAAAGAGTGGTGGTCTAGCAGTAGATTATGCTTCTACAAATGCGTTAAGCATGGTATTTATGTTACTAGCCATTAAAACTTTTCAAAAGTAAGATTATGAAATTTCGAAAACCAAAAGCTCTAATACTAAGTGTAAGATATGATGCGCTACCCTGATACTGTATGGAATGAAGCTTAAGGCTAATGTAACATTGAAGGAGGATGAATAGTGTTTTTAAACTTATCACCAATATATATTGTGATTGTCAAACTTAAATATAAAAAATTAGACTCATAGTAATATAGTAAATGCACAAAGTAAAAAATAATAAAAGTAAAGAGAAGACACCAAGAATTTTACATTGGTTCGAATTCTCAATCCTATATCCAATCATATACCAAGTACAAAATTTTCGCTACAACAAATTTGCAACTACGTAGGTGGCAAGTACACCTTTGCAACTTGACTTTGAATCAAATGGCAAGCAACACATACCCTGACTTTCCGTGGGTAGTAGGACACACCTAAACTTTCTTGGCTTTGAACAAGTAGCAAGAACATATATCCTGACTTTTCATTGGTGAGTGTCCTATACAATTCTAACTTTCTACGAGTGGCAAGATGCACATTTACTATAGAAACTAAATATAAGAATAAGAGATAAGAGATTTGAGAAGAAGATAGCTTTTGTTTTATTCAGAGAGATAATTTTCAATGATAGAATACATCCTCCTTTTATGGCATTACAAAATGCTTGAAAGAAAAGGAACCTAATTCTGTGTATATAGAAAGCCTACATTTTTTAAAATCCTATGTAAAGGCCCATATCTCCGTACCCTTTGAGTCGACCATAATTCACATTAGTTCAACTCAAATTGAGCGGAAATACGAATCTTTAGGGGTGAAGAAGAAAAAGGTAGAAGAAAATAGAAACAACAACACAGAATCTCACAATCGCAGCGGAAAAAATATAATATATAATAACAGATTTTTATACAAAAGAATCTATAACTATTTTATACTTACAATCATCAGAGTACAACAATCAATACATCAATTTGGACAGTTATAATAACTTTTCCTCATACAGCGGAAATATGAATCCAGTACGGAAATACGTCTCTGTCATCCAGCTCGTCTTCTGAGCTCCATAGCATCCTATCATGAATCTGTAATGCTCGATCTGACCTGAGCATTATAATAAAATAACACCTGAGTTAGTCTGGAAAACCAGCGTGAGAAAACACACTCAGTTTGGATTATTAAAGTTATCAAAATCCTTTGAAAAACAAAGGTATCTCGTAAGACCACGTCACATATAAACACGATGGGTTTTTCCCTTACGATAACCAAAACGTTTTATAGAAAATCCCATGATATTATAATAGTGTCTAAGTACAAATACTTATCCAAATAGGCGAAATTGTTACATTTATTAAATTCCAGCATACTAGGCTCTATAAACAAAACCGTAAAGGCTCGTATTGGAGAATGGATTCCATACAATGACTGGGCTACTGGGGTACCGCCCATCACAGTACACCTCTAGAAAAATGTACTGTAACGACCCAGAATTTCGAACAAATTAAATTGAGAATATTTAATTAATTTTAAATATTTGAACGATGATTTAATTTGAATCCCCGATATAACTTTGGAATTTGCGATTAGACTTTAAAATTTAATCGATTGAATGCTGAATAAAAATTTGAATTCTTCAATTTAAAGCTGAAGAAAAATATTTCAAACGCTTGTAAAATATATATTGATAATTCTGAAAATAATAGAAGCTTCAGAAATTGATTTGGAAACAATCTGTTCAGTTTTGGAATTTATATCGTTCAACTGATATTTGAAAATAGCGTTCCGAGGCACAGTCTCGGAATTCGACGAAACTAGTTTCATTAGATCCGTAATATTGAATTATTATCGGATTTCAATTTTCGTAGTGTTTGGAGCTGTCGTGTGATCGTACGAGATATAAACGTCAAGAGAATAATTAACCGATGTAAATATCTTTATTTGATTTAAGAATTAAATCAGGGCCACCACCTATCTTTCATCTCAGCCGACCTACTAAGTAATCACGTACTCTTTGTCTGCTGAAGCACACCATTCCCTCAGCTATAACTCGCGTACCCTTTCCTTTTCTTTTTCAAAAAACCAAACCAGAGAAAAATAAAGATAAATCAAGAAAGTAAATCTGTTTCATCTTCCCCTTTTTGTTCGTAATCATGATAAACTCTTTTTCCCCCTTCAGTTTAATTCGTGAATCAAAAATAAATTAAAAGGTCGAAGACAAACGACCGAAGCCCTCAAAATTTTTCCTCCTTCGTCCCCTTTAATTCACTTCAACTTCAAAGTGAACTCGATCGAGTCACTCGCGAGTTCAGGCGCTGGGAGACTTACGATGTCATCGAGCGCGGTTACCTTGGCAACGAGATGGCAGAGTTACTATAACAACCCGCATATCTATCGATTTTATATTTAAATATTTTATCGTTAGTCGGATGTTAGTCCGAAAAGCTACTTTTTGCATACGGTCAAATTAGGACTCGAGACCACCCCCATTGAGTTCAAAATGACGTTTGCGATCTTTTTGAGTGTAAACTTCGATATGTTTGGAGATAGTGAAATTTTCGACACATTTCCCGCTTGAGACTTTGGTTTGGACTGCACTTCCTTAGTTCAGCCCAACCCTCTTCCTCACTTCATTCACCCTTTGTTTTAACATTCAAGCTTCATCAAAAATGGTGGTGGGAAGTGGAAATTAAAACTCCAAACTCCAATTCTATTGCAAATCCGAGATTCAACTCCAAATTCAAGTAGAAGATAGTGGATTCAAGCTTTGGATTGCTTCTCCTTGCTTTCAATCTCCATCTTCATCAAATTCCGTGAAAAGGTGAGATTTTTGATCTCACATCTTGCCTATAATCGTCATTGGACTGTTGGGAATGATTCCTCATCACTTTAGCATGTTTGTTGCATTTGGTTTGGATTGGATTGGCGAAAAATTCCAAATTTTAGTGATTTTGGTGAAAAAAACTGCTACTAGGTCGTTCTGGCCATTTTTAGCTCGTTCGGAGTTAGGTCGTCCATCCATAAGTCTTAGGTCACCTGCGAGTTAAGTCTTAGGTCACCTGCGAGTTAAGTCTTAGGTCACCTGCGAGATAAGTCTTAGGTCGTTCGCGAGTTAACTCCTTAGGTCGTCCAGACTGCTAGCTCGCGTGTTGAAAAGTCTCCACTTTCTTAGGTCGTTGCCGACCTAAAATCCCCAGGCAAAACGTTAGGTCGTTGCCGACCTATAATTTCCAGGCAAAACGTTAGGTCGTTGCCGACCTATAATTTCCAGGCAAAACGTTAGGTCGTTGCCGACCTATAATTTCCAGGCAAAACGTTAAGTCGTTGCCGACCTATAATTTCCAGGCAAAACGTTAAGTCGTTGCCGACCTATAATCCCCAGGCAAAAACTTAGGTCGCTGCCGACCTATAAATCCCAGGCAAAATCTTAGGTCGTTGCCGACCTATAAATCCCAGGCAAAAACTTAGGTCGTCGCCGACCTTACACTTGGTCTTTTTAGCTCGCGATTTCCTTAGGTCGTAGCTCGTAAGTCGTAGGTCGTCGCCGACCTTACACTTGGTCTTTTTAGTTCGCGATTTCCTTAGGTCGTATGACCTATTTTTCCTTAGGTCGCCGGACCGCTTGCCTTCACTAGGTCGTACCGTGACGGGGCGCTGCCCCGCACCCCGCCGTGGGCGCTGCCCCCTGGACCCCCGTATTACTCTGCGTAGGCAATCTCTTCTGAAAAACGTTTATCAGAATTTATACTTTGATGGTTTTGGGATTGACTTCTTTGGACTTTACTCACGTCTTCGAACGTGAATTGATTTGTTCTACCATCGTTTTAGACTTGTCACTTTAAAGATATATGAAGGTTTCAATACTAATAGTAAATATCAAAACTCTTTCATCAAAGCGATTTCAACACTATTTTAAGTATCAAAAGTTCGTTTTCTCAAACCGATTTTCAATCTACTAGTATATACAAGCCTTTACTTCACTCGAATGAGAAATCGACTTAAACGACTTAGTAAAACGAGTGGTATGAAACGCTTGCGTTCACTTCGTCGGTTAGCTCTTGGACTTGTTCGATTGAACCCTTTTTGTGACAATTTCCTAGTGAAGATTTACAGCTTGTTCGTAAATATTTAAGTTAAGCAAGTGGTTATGGGACATGAAGCTAAACTCATATATTTACTGGCTTGGTGTGATTGACACTTCCTTATGATCATGACGATCATTTTTGTGATTTAGACTAGCGATTGAGCGATGTCTCTTTGTCTACGTGGGAGACTATACCCCGATCATGTGATGTTTCGCCATCACATTTCCTATGGTCTTCGGGCCATTCCTGTGTGAAAATTTAATGGATAGCTTCCATGAGATAACTTCTCGTCATGTGTTTATGCGTAGGTGAGTTAATTTAAATTATCAAATGGAATTTAATAGTTCGATTTTATCCGGATATTAATGAACTGTATAAATCTTTATACAAGGTTTGAAATTTGGAAAGAAAACAAATTGGATTGGAATGGATGGCAAATTAAAAGCTAAGGTGAGATTTTTCTCACTCGAATTGAAGTGGATTTGTTTGCAGTTATTGATTGATTTGTTTTGATTGCTATTGAATGTGCTATTAGATATAATAGGATATATCTATATATATAGCAGTATATACATATTGGCATATGTATATATTGGATTGATTGATTCCCGCCTCGTATAGCGGATGAGACCCTATTGCGCCGTTAGTAAGCGGATTTTTATAAAAACCCATATACCGCGATATTCCACCTCGAAGTGGAATGGTATTGTGCTAACGTCTTTGGATGCAGGGAAACAGGTTGGAGGGATCCAACTGGATTCCTCAACTGTATTTACTTATTTACAGATATCGATATATATTCTGTTCTCATATGATGATATATGATGTTTGATGTGTGATGGACTAATTGGTGCGTTGCATCATTGGATTCATTTTTGAAAATTTTAAAAATAACAATGTTGATTTTAAAATAAATTTTTGAAGTGATTTATTTTAAATAAATAAACGTTTAAAATGTTAAAGTTATACAAAGTTAAGGTTTTTGTGAAATATGACCAAAGTGTGATTTTTGAAATGAAAGTTGATTTAATTGTAAAATGGGTTAAATTGAGAATTTTAAAATATTATAAAAGATGTACAGAAAAATTGATATATTCATCAATTAAAATTATTGGAATTGTAAAACGAGTTTTTATAAATTGTGAAGATACGAAATTTATAGATTTATAGATTGTGAAGTTAAAATGAACGAAATTTATAGATTTATAGATTGTGAAGTTAAAATGAATGAAATTTATAGATTTATAAATTTTGAAGTTAAAATGGATGAAACTGTAGAATAAAAGATTTATAAGAGATTAACTTATAAATTGGATTTTTACCTTTAGATGGAATATTTATCGAATTATTGATAAAGGAGATTTATTAAATTGAAGTCGTTAGAAAATAGAAATAGAATTTATAAACGTTGTTTTATAAATTCGAAATCAATTGAATTTGATAAATTTAATGTAGGAGGTTATTAAAGAAGATATATTCGCGATTTTGGATAGCGAATCTTTATTGAAATAAAAATGTGTAGAAATGATTGAAATTGGGTTAAGTGAATTATATTCACGATTTTAGACAGTGAATATATTGTTAAGTAAAATGGATTTATTTTGAAGAAGTGATATTAAAAATAAAGTTAAACATTTTAAAGATGTTTTAAAATGTATTATGGATCGAAAACATAGATTTCAGCAGTTCTTGTTGAAATAGGCGTTTTCGAGAAATAAGGAAATGGTGGACTATAACACTATTGTTATAGTAAATGATTTCCGAAAGGAAATGTTTTTTTTCTAGTATTGGGATTTATATATCTATCTTAAAATCCGAATCCCTATACTAGTGATTTCGAGTCGTCGTAACGATGTTTTACGCAACATTCGTTTTGACTCAAATAGATGTTAAAATTAACGATTTCCTTAAAGAATGAAAATATACTTAATTTGATTTAAGTATATCGAGTATTTTCAAACGTTGAAAATAAATAGATTTGTGAAATACTTATTATTAAGTATGGAAATGCTTTTCCAAAATGAAATGAAACGTTTGAGAATTTATCCTTGTAAAGATAAATTGAAATAGAATATTGAAAACGATTTGAAAATCGAATATCAGTAGATATTCGAAAGTATAAATTCGATACGGAATTTATAAAAGAAAGCGAAGTTGTTTAAAAATAAATATTGATTTATTTTTGAAGTGTGGAAATTGATTTGAAATTGTTTTCAAATGGTTAAGCGTGGAAAATTCTATATCTAGTAAAGATATTTTTGAAGATGAAATAATTTGGAAAATTATTTGGAATCTGATGATGTTGTGCATCTTTATTGATAGTTAAATAACCGACTATCAATAATTACCTTAAGATAGGTATTTGTTGTGATTGGATGAATTTGAATGCCACACTTGTTTTTAAATAATCGCTCACTATTCGGGTTAGCCGGGAAAGGACCATGGGGTCGTATAACCCATTCCGAATATGTGATACGTCGTTATGAATTGCATTCGAAGACCGGTGTTGAAGACCGGATATTTTTGAAAACGGAAGGATTACCGTCGAGTAACTCTACATCGACTGATCTTCGATTTAGAGGTTTTATCACCCTTAGTGACGGGAAGTCCTGACGTGATTGAAAATTATCCGGATGTGCAAGGGCTTCGTGAGAAGTGCCTTCGGTTCTGTTCGATCCCGGAACAGACTTGTATGGATTGTGTGTCTGAAGTTACAATTTGAGATATAAAGCTGATTTCTTTCAAATACATTTCTGTTGGTGGCGGAGAATTTATTCTCTTAGCTTAACACCCTTCTCTGAGACGTACGAGCTCAGAGGTTATGTAGTTGAAATTTATCAGCGATATATCCCAATTTGGTAATGTGGCATACTGAGTGTTGCTGTGAAATGATCAGTGTTTGATCATTTGTGATATGATCATTTGTTTGATCTTATATCTTTGTGATCATAGGTTGATCATTTTGTTTGACCCGAAGCAGGGCTTTTTGAGAAAGCGTAGCTTTGTGGACGAGACTTCGTCGAGCCTCACACCCCGGAAATGGTCGAAACAGGAAGAATGCAGCAAGGTTCTAGGGAGTAGCGCCCCTTAGTGTATGTCATTCCTTCTGGATAAAGGTGGTATCATGGTATGGAGCCCAGATACTTAACCTCTGTGGTTACTGCATTATTATTATCTATGTGGTTTGTTGCGAATCGGGGATCCTCGGGAAGATCGGTGACGATCGGGGGATGGCATACGCGTGTCAGTAGTTACCTATTTTTGCAGAGGTAACCCGGCCTTGTGTTGGCAGAGATCCGGTTAGGTTCTCGGGTCGTCTATTCCAGGGACGTACCCATCGTGGATAGGAAGTTCCTTATCCTAACCATTTGTTGGAAATCCAAAGAAACAATACGAGCCTTTACGATTTCAATTGTATAACCTGTCTCCTCAGGAGGCAGCTATAGTAGGCATAATATAATGGTACCTATGCTGGCTAAGATTTATATTCTACTTTCGAAATGTTTTCCACTATGCACTAATAATAATATCAAAAATGATTTGATTTTGCGTAGTAAGCATCTTTGACTATCATAAGAAGAAATCTCCTCCAAGTCTGCGTTTGCATTGTGTGTGTGGTGGGAGGTCTTATGGTAGTTTCATTTTCCAAAAGCATTGCGAAATTACCTTAAAAATATTCCCTTGTTGTTTTTAAAAGATATAACTGTTTTACGATCTCACACCAGTCACCATGACTGACTCGGAGTTTATTGTTCCCTTCTAAACTCTGGGTGCCCACAAATTTCCACACGGGCAGTCTAGAGTTAGATTATCAGGATATTCTGGATATTCTGGAGCTTTGGAGATAAGCTGGATGACGAGACGTAGTATTTGTATCTGATATATTTATTCCGCTGTGTATTCTGTATAAGGACAAGTATAAAACTGTCCATTGTTGTACTGAGTTGTATATTGACTCTGATGATTGATGTATGTATAAAATGATATAGTTCTTTGTTTTAAAGATTATTCATTTATCTATTATATATTGTTCCGCTGCGATGTGTAAGATTCTGATATTGTTTCTGTTTCTATTGTTGTTCTTCCGTGATGTTGTTTTTTTTCTTCCTTTTCCTTCTATCTTCTCTTCCTCCTCTTCTTTTAAATATTAAAGTTTCGCGTTTTCGCCATCCGATTGTTCGGCAATTGCTACAGTGGACGTAGCAGTGTCGGGTTTTCGGAAGACGGATTTGCGGGTCTTTACAGTTGGTATCAGAGCATATGGTTAAGCGACAACCCTGCTCTGTTGGGTGTTACTCATTAGAGATAGAGTCAGCAGTACTCTAGAATGAGTTGAGTGTAATAATAGATATGAGCGCGTATTTGTTATTTGAATATAAAATTGTTTTATATTGTGATGATTGATTTATTGAGTGGTATATGGATTCTGGTCAATACGAGTAATTAACGATCATTGATAGGGATCTCTAAACACTCGAATAGAACAATTCGGCACAGTATTGTTTTAAATAGGGTAAATGAGATCATTTTACCCAAAACTATTTTTTGTATATAAAAGAAATGGTTTTCTATAAATTATTACAGTATATGGTTGCATGGATGTTAGGAAAGTGATAATGTTGAAATGTTATCATTATATGAAATTGGATAAGAAATTGAAATTGTAACTCCAAAATTAAGAAATGAATTCGTATACAAATGAAATTTGAGAATATAAATTATAAATGTGAATTGTAATTTAAAACAGGATTCCAGGGAAGTTTTTGGAAAAGTTTTGAAAAGGATTTGAAAATTTTGGAGATTTGGAAAGTTTAAATCTTTTTGGATTTGAAAATGAATTTCAAAGGTTTTGAAAAAAATGTTCTGAAGAGATGAAAAGCTCTAAACTCTTTTCGGTCGCTGGAAAATAATTCCGGTGATGACCATGGCATCACCGGTGTTCATTTTCGGGTTTCCAAAAGAGGAATTGCTGCCAAATGGTTTTAAATGGAGGTTGTTTGAAAATTTGGGTTTTGTTTTTGAAATTCAAAGGATAATTTGAATTGTTTTCAAAATGGTTTTGAAAGGTTGAAAAGACTCTGGAATACTATATATAAAAATATTATGAAATTGATAACTTATAAAATATTGAGATCTAATTGGAATGAAATTCAAATTGTAAATGAATTTATAACTTGGAATAGAATTCAAGAAGGTAATTGAAAATTTAAAATTCAATAATGGAATGAAATTGTGAATATGAATTTATAATTGAAAATAGAATTCTAATGGAACGAAATTGTAAAGTGAAAGTATAAATGATTGTATAAATCGGAATGTAAGTAAGTTGAAGACTTATAAATATTTGAAATTTGATTGAAAATGAGATTCAAATCGAAATGAATGAATGTGTGAATAAATAAATTTGAAATTGCAAGTGCAAGAAAATGAAATTGAAAGTTAAAATTCATTTTGAATTTGAAAGTAAATAAAATGGGAATTGAACTTGATTTGTGAAAAAATGAAGTGAAGTATTAAACTCAAATTAGTAAGTAAAGCTAATTGAATATTGATCAAATGAATTAGTAATTGGAACTAATTTAAGATAGTGCAGTTGTAAATGGCAGACAATTGATGAAATTCAATATTCAGAAGTAAACTGAATCTAAATTAGATTGAAAGTGTAAATTAAATTCAAAATGAATGTGAAATGTGAAATTGAATGATAATGGATATAACTTCAATAGTAAACTAGAAATGGTATAAGAAGTTGATATTAGAAGTTTGTAATAAAATTTGCAAAATAGTTGGATGTTATAACTAGATATAATGGCTAGTAGGATATACAGGTGTATAAGGGAAATTGAATTTGATTTCACAGATAATTTGAATTGCTCGACAAAAGGTACGTATTTGAATTATAATATGAGTTTTTGATGATTTCTTGTCTAGTCGCTTGGCTTTTTCTTTTTCTTTTTGAAATCTGAGAGTCCGTAGGGACATTTTGTAGTCGTACCGTATTAGCCGCGCAAAGGAGACGCTGGCGAAATTTTTCGAAAATTTCGAGTGTTAGAAAATTTTTGAGAAATTTTGAAGTTAAAATTTGAATTTAAACTCGAATTTGAATTTTGAAGTTAAACAATGTTGTTTTGAAACTTATAATTGAAGTTGGAAATTTAGTTGAATTGATAACGAATCTTTAGTAGGAAGAGTTGTTTTGAAGAATTGATAAAACTATTGAATGTTGAAAAATAGTAGACGAGTTAAGGACCTTTCTTCCTAACTTGTAATTTCGAGGACGAAATTCTTTTAAGGGGGGAAGTCTGTAACGACCCAGAATTTCGAACAAATTAAATTGAGAATATTTAATTAATTTTAAATATTTGAACGATGATTTAATTTGAATCCCCGATATAACTTTGGAATTTGCGATTAGACTTTAAAATTTAATCGATTGAATGCTGAATAAAAATTTGAATTCTTCAATTTAAAGCTGAAGAAAAATATTTCAAACGCTTGTAAAATATATATTGATAATTCTGAAAATAATAGAAGCTTCAGAAATTGATTTGGAAACAATCTGTTCAGTTTTGGAATTTATATCGTTCAACTGATATTTGAAAATAGCGTTCCGAGGCACAGTCTCGGAATTCGACGAAACTAGTTTCATTGGATCCGTAATATTGAATTATTATCGGATTTCAATTTTCGTAGTGTTTGGAGCTGTCGTGTGATCGTACGAGATATAAACGTCAAGAGAATAATTAACCGATGTAAATATCTTTATTTGATTTAAGAATTAAATCAGGGCCACCACCTATCTTTCATCTCAGCCGACCTACTAAGTAATCACGTACTCTTTGTCTGCTGAAGCACACCATTCCCTCAGCTATAACTCGCGTACCCTTTCCTTTTCTTTTTCAAAAAACCAAACCAGAGAAAAATAAAGATAAATCAAGAAAGTAAATCTGTTTCATCTTCCCCTTTTTGTTCGTAATCATGATAAACTCTTTTTCCCCCTTCAGTTTAATTCGCGAATCAAAAATAAATTAAAAGGTCGAAGACAAACGACCGAAGCCCTCAAAATTTTTCCTCCTTCGTCCCCTTTAATTCACTTCAACTTCAAAGTGAACTCGATCGAGTCACTCGCGAGTTCAGGCGCTGGGAGACTTACGATGTCATCGAGCGCGGTTACCTTGGCAACGAGATGGCAGAGTTACTGACATCGACATGGGGAATCAAGTCGAGATAGACTGAGTGGGTGGCAACAGCGCACCATGGAAGCATGAAGGCGATCGACTGTTGTTCGATCGAGGTTGGGGATTCAGTTGCGAATGGAAGGAAGCGAGGCTGCAGCGATGAAGCCTAGGTGTTGGCGCGCGATTGGAGTTTGGTCAGGCATGTCGTGGAAGGCGACTCCTTCTTGTAGGCGGAGGTGGGCAAGCGGTGGCCGTGGTCGAAGTCAAGTTCGAGGCAACGTTGATTTAGGGGTTTCGTGATGTTTGGAACTAGGGTTCTCGAGCATCTCGTATGGAAATCGCGTTAGGCAGGCGATGGTGTTCCGTTCATATCACGATTTGGGTGTGTCGAAGTCGAGGAGTTCGACTGTAATATGGGGCCGATACGTGCGTGAGTGGCAGAGGGTGGGCAGTTCATCTGCAATTTCAGGTTGAAGGTATTTTCTGATTTTAAAATTTAATTTTTCATTTAGAAGAAAGAAAGAGAGGAAGAAGAAACTGATAGATTAATAGTT
This sequence comes from Allium fistulosum, assembly GCA_030737815.1. NCBI lineage: Eukaryota > Viridiplantae > Streptophyta > Magnoliopsida > Asparagales > Amaryllidaceae > Allium > Allium fistulosum. The sequence continues at coordinate 848,960,332 of CM060903.1, forward strand.
ACAGTGAGTTTTAAATTTTTGTTGGATTTCAAAATAGTCTTAGTTTAAAAATAGAATTAGCTGTATATATATATATATATATAAAGGATAGAAAAATAATTTTTTTACCTTACTATTCGCTGAAAGAAAAAAATTCATATATATAGGAAAGACTTTGGAAAATATATAGGGATTTTTAAAAATGTTTGAAGCAATTATAAAAGTTAGATTTTTGGAAATCTATAATCTATTTTTTTTAAGAGTATATATAATTTTAAATGAAAAATTTCTAGTTTAAAAAAAAAAAAAAATTTTTTTATCACTAGTTAATTTAAATTATCAAATGGAATTTAATAGTTCGATTTTATCCGGATATTAATGAACTGTATAAATCTTTATACAAGGTTTGAAATTTGGAAAGAAAACAAATTGGATTGGAATGGATGGCAAATTAAAAGCTAAGGTGAGATTTTTCTCACTCGAATTGAAGTGGATTTGTTTGCAGTTATTGATTGATTTGTTTTGATTGCTATTGAATGTGCTATTAGATATAATAGGATATATCTATATATATAGCAGTATATACATATTGGCATATGTATATATTGGATTGATTGATTCCCGCCTCGTATAGCGGATGAGACCCTATTGCGCCGTTAGTAAGCGGATTTTTATAAAAACCCATATACCGCGATATTCCACCTCGAAGTGGAATGGTATTGTGCTAACGTCTTTGGATGCAGGGAAACAGGTTGGAGGGATCCAACTGGATTCCTCAACTGTATTTACTTATTTAGAGATATCGATATATATTCTGTTCTCATATGATGATATATGATGTTTGATGTGTGATGGACTAATTGGTGCGTTGCATCATTGGATTCATTTTTGAAAATTTTAAAACTAACAATGTTGATTTTAAAAGAAATTTTTGAAGTGATTTATTTTAAATAAATAAACGTTTAAAATGTTAAAGTTATACAAAGTTAAGGTTTTTGTGAAATATGACCAAAGTGTGATTTTTGAAATGAAAGTTGATTTAATTGTAAAATGGGTTAAATTGAGAATTTTAAAATATTATAAAAGATGTACAGAAAAATTGATATATTCATCAATTAAAATTATTGGAATTGTAAAACGAGTTTTTATAAATTGTGAAGATACGAAATTTATAGATTTATAGATTGTGAAGTTAAAATGAACGAAATTTATAGATTTATAGATTGTGAAGTTAAAATGAATGAAATTTATAGATTTATAAATTTTGAAGTTAAAATGGATGAAACTGTAGAATAAAAGATTTATAAGAGATTAACTTATAAATTGGATTTTTACCTTTAGATGGAATATTTATCGAATTATTGATAAAGGAGATTTATTAAATTGAAGTCGTTAGAAAATAGAAATAGAATTTATAAACGTTGTTTTATAAATTCGAAATCAATTGAATTTGATAAATTTAATGTAGGAGGTTATTAAAGAAGATATATTCGCGATTTTGGATAGCGAATCTTTATTGAAATAAAAATGTGTAGAAATGATTGAAATTGGGTTAAGTGAATTATATTCACGATTTTAGACAGTGAATATATTGTTAAGTAAAATGGATTTATTTTGAAGAAGTGATATTAAAAATAAAGTTAAACATTTTAAAGATGTTTTAAAATGTATTATGGATCGAAAACATAGATTTCAGCAGTTCTTGTTGAAATAGGCGTTTTCGAGAAATAAGGAAATGGTGGACTATAACACTATTGTTATAGTAAATGATTTCCGAAAGGAAATGTTTTTTTTCTAGTATTGGGATTTATATATCTATCTTAAAATCCGAATCCCTATACTAGTGATTTCGAGTCGTCGTAACGATGTTTTACGCAACATTCGTTTTGACTCAAATAGATGTTAAAATTAACGATTTCCTTAAAGAATGAAAATATACTTAATTTGATTTAAGTATATCGAGTATTTTCAAACGTTGAAAATAAATAGATTTGTGAAATACTTATTATTAAGTATGGAAATGCTTTTCCAAAATGAAATGAAACGTTTGAGAATTTATCCTTGTAAAGATAAATTGAAATAGAATATTGAAAACGATTTGAAAATCGAATATCAGTAGATATTCGAAAGTATAAATTCGATACGGAATTTATAAAAGAAAGCGAAGTTGTTTAAAAATAAATATTGATTTATTTTTGAAGTGTGGAAATTGATTTGAAATTGTTTTCAAATGGTTAAGCGTGGAAAATTCTATATCTAGTAAAGATATTTTTGAAGATGAAATAATTTGGAAAATTATTTGGAATCTGATGATGTTGTGCATCTTTATTGATAGTTAAATAACCGACTATCAATAATTACCTTTAGATAGGTATTTGTTGTGATTGGATGAATTTGAATGCCACACTTGTTTTTAAATAATCGCTCACTATTCGGGTTAGCCGGGAAAGGACCATGGGGTCGTATAACCCATTCCGAATATGTGATACGTCGTTATGAATTGCATTCGAAGACCGGTGTTGAAGACCGGATATTTTTGAAAACGGAAGGATTACCGTCGAGTTACTCTACATCGACTGATCTTCGATTTAGAGGTTTTATCACCCTTAGTGACGGGAAGTCCTGACGTGATTGAAAATTATCCGGATGTGCAAGGGCTTCGTGAGAAGTGCCTTCGGTTCTGTTCGATCCCGGAACAGACTTGTATGGATTGTGTGTCTGACGTTACAATTTGAGATATAAAGCTGATTTCTTTCAAATACATTTCTGTTGGTGGCAGAGAATTTATTCTCTTAGCTTAACACCCTTCTCTGAGACGTACGAGCTCAGAGGTTATGTAGTTGAAATTTATCAGCGATATATCCCAATTTGGTAATGTGGCATACTGAGTGTTGCTGTGAAATGATCAGTGTTTGATCATTTGTGATATGATCATTTGTTTGATCTTATATCTTTGTGATCATAGGTTGATCATTTTGTTTGACCCGAAGCAGGGCTTTTTGAGAAAGCGTAGCTTTGTGGACGAGACTTCGTCGAGCCTCACACCCCGGAAATGGTCGAAACAGGAAGAATGCAGCAAGGTTCTAGGGAGTAGCGCCCCTTAGTGTATGTCATTCCTTCTGGATAAAGGTGGTATCATGGTATGGAGCCCAGATACTTAACCTCTGTGGTTACTGCATTATTATTATCTATGTGGTTTGTTGCGAATCGGGGATCCTCGGGAAGATCGGTGACGATCGGGGGATGGCATACGCGTGTCAGTAGTTACCTATTTTTGCAGAGGTAACCCGGCCTTGTGTTGGCAGAGATCCGGTTAGGTTCTCGGGTCGTCTATTCCAGGGACGTACCCATCGTGGATAGGAAGTTCCTTAGCCTGACCATTTGTTGGAAATCCAAAGAAACAATACGAGCCTTTACGATTTCAATTGTATAACCTGTCTCCTCAGGAGGTAGCTATAGCAGGCATAATATAATGGTACCTATGCTGGCTAAGATTTATATTCTACTTTCGAAATGTTTTCCACTATGCACTAATAATAATATCAAAAATGATTTGATTTTGCGTAGTAAGCATCTTTGACTATCATAAGAAGAAATCTCCTCCAAGTCTGCGTTTGCATTGTGTGTGTGGTGGGAGGTCTTATGGTAGTTTCATTTTCCAAAAGCATTGCGAAATTACCTTAAAAATATTCCCTTGTTGTTTTTAAAAGATATAACTGTTTTACGATCTCACACCAGTCACCATGACTAACTCGGAGTTTATTGTTCCCTTCTAAACTCTGGGTGCCCACAAATTTCCACACGGGCAGTCTAGAGTTAGATTATCAGGATATTCTGGATATTCTGGAGCTTTGGAGATAAGCTGGATGACGAGACGTAGTATTTGTATCCGATATATTTATTCCGCTGTGTATTCTGTATAAGGACAAGTATAAAACTGTCCATTGTTGTACTGAGTTGTATATTGACTCTGATGATTGATGTATGTATAAAATGATATAGTTCTTTGTTTTAAAGATTATTCATTTATCTATTATATATTGTTCCGCTGCGATGTGTAAGATTCTGATATTGTTTCTGTTTCTATTGTTGTTCTTCCGTGATGTTGTTTTTTTTTCTTCCTTTTCCTTCTATCTTCTCTTCCTCCTCTTCTTTTAAATATTAAAGTTTCGCGTTTTCGCCATCCGATTGTTCGGCAATTGCTACAGTGGACGTAGCAGTGTCGGGTTTTCGGTAGACGGATTTGCGGGTCTTTACATGTACCGAGGAGCTTGCCGGGATCCCCTGCTACATAAGACCGACCTACCCCTAACCTGGATAGTACCGAATATGTTTTCACCCCAGGTGTTCCCACCCTTAAAAATCGAGCACTCACTTTTTCATGCACATCCATATCCATAATTTATATATATTTCCGAGGGTATCTAGAAAAGTGATAACATACCCTAATTGGGTGTGACCCACTTAGCCTTGCTGCATCTCCCCTGTTTTAGTCATTCCCAGTTGATGAGGCTTGAGGCTAACGTTACCTTTCAAGAACAATTCCACTTAGAATGCTCATCGTCCTCCAATGACGATGTTCTGATAGCATTCGTCCATACAAGTTGTCCTGGGTCTGGACAAACCGAATCACCATCTTCACTATCTTCACGGTATCCATTCATAACGCTTAAATCGGATCGAAGTGGTTTTTCGAATAATTAAATCCAAACTCGGACTCTTCGAAACGATCAACGGAATTGGCCAAAATTGATAGTCGATTATTTAACTATCAATAAACATCCATAAGCAGACATCAGGCCTTATTATAATTTTTTTCCAAAATTCATTTTCAAAATATCTTTATAAGATATATATTCAGATCCCTTCCAAATTTTCAATATTTGAGACAACTCGAATACTTATATCCATATCAGGATATTTCAAACCATCTCTTTTTTCAACACTCAGAAAAATATTTAAAAATATATTTTTTCTAAACCTCTTACTTCTCAACACTTAGGCAAGTTCCATTTATTTCTCTTTTCTCAAAATCCTTCACAATTTATATTTTAAATTCCTTAACTCGTTTATGACGAATTCTATAAGTTCCGGGGTTCCTTAATTTTCCTTTAATATTTCCAAAGTCAAAACACTTGTCTATAATTCCAAATATCCATTTCTAATTCTTTTATGAATCCTAATTCATTTTTTTTATGTTCACTATTAATTTAATACTTCAGAAATTTTCCTTACAATTTTCCCAAATTCCATGTTGAGGATTTCTCGTATAAATCTCATCTACTAAATAAACCCCATTTCCAAATCTCAAGAAGATTTATTATTAAATTTAAATAATTACAAAACTATATATATATATAATAAATAGATACTTAAAGAATAATAATTTATTTTTAAAACAAGTTCAAATAATTATCAAACACTTTTAATAAAACATTAATAACTCATTTCCAATCTATCTTTAATTAAACTAATAAATTTACAAGCTTGTTATAAAAATTAGAATTTATTTCAATAAAATATTATATTTGAATAACCCACTTTCTGAAATATTCCAATACTAACTAGTTTAAAATTTCATAGTTTAATAAATAAAAATTTCCTTTTTAAAATAAAACTTAACTTCTTAAATAAATATATATTTTTAAAATCTCAATAACCAAATTCCAATTTATAAATCCTTCTCGATTCACAACACATCGATTTCATTCTGATTCCTTAACCATTTTTACTTTTCAAAGTAGAATCCACTATATATTTCCAAAACCTATTCCCATATCTCGATATAATCCCAATTTATCAACTTATATCATTTTTTCTTATTTATAAATATCGTTTATAAAATTTATAAACTCTTTTGAGTTTCACTTGTTTATAAAACTAAATATTATTTATAAAATCTCATTTTATAAATCCATTTGTTAATAAATTCCATTTATTCCACAAATCTATTTTTAATATTGATTTCAACTCCTTTTCATATTTTCCGGTAATATCATTTAAAAATCCATACTTTAAAAATCCTTTATATAAATTATTTTAAAATCTCTATTTAAAATATATTTTTACGAATAGTTAAATACTAACCAAAATCAATTATTGTTTTTATCCAAATCATTTTCTTAAAAATAATCCAAATTTTGATATAAATATTTTTACATTCAAAATCCCTTTTTAATTCCTTTCGAATTCCAAAAATAATATTTATGGTATTTAAAATACCAAAGGTTAGGCCAGTGCTACTATAGCATCCAGTAATTCACATCACAACAATAATCTATAACAGATTATTCTAACACATCATATATTATTTATATGAAAAACAATCAATATAATTTTGAGGAATCTAGTTGGATCCCTTCAACCTGTTTTCCTACATCCATAGATGTTAATACAACATAAAAATACCAATTCCACTTCAAGGGGGATATCGCGGTATATAGGGTCATCCGCTATTATGCGAAGCACATAGGGTCTCATCCGCTCCAATAGGCGGGAATAATCAATCCAACTACTAATATATACTACTATATATATATTATAACATCCAACTGATAATAATAATCATCCAATCAATCAATAATTAATTTTAACTATTTAAAATTAATGCCAATCATCCAAATGAGTGAGATTTACTCACCTTGATTTTTAGTTTGCTGATCGTCCAAATATACTTTATTGCGTAGATTGCTGTTGTGAGTTCATCGTGGCTTGATATGTTAATTTTAGACCTCGTATACAAGTTATAAATTTTTTATAAGCATTCGATTATACTTAAATTTATTTAACTAAGGTAATTTAAAATTAAAATTTTAAACCTTACCTTCACTGCCCAAGCAAGCACGCAACCCTCCAGTTTGTTTCCCCTTTTTTTATGTGCTACGAACGCAACGGTCATCCAACGCGCTCTTTATTTCACTTCGCAGCACACGCCTCCACCCAATATGACTGCTCATCGCCAACTCCGGCCAGGCTACCTCACACACCGAAGCACTAGACTCCAAATTGAAACCCTAGCCCACTGTACGCGACAACAATCACTTCCCTCATCATTGCGACCACGTCCCTGCCTCGAACGAACGCCTACACCCCCCAGGGTTCGCGTGCGACTTGCCCTATCCCTACGCGAGCATCATTCGCCGACCCATCCATCTCGTCGCTTGAAGGTCGAGCACGATTCGATTGATAGCTTAAATGGATGGAGGTGCGTGATAGCTTTAGATAGCTTTAAATCGATTCGATCGTTTTGAGTTATCGTTTTTGTAATTTGGAATGAGATTTTCTTTTGAAGAAGGATTCGAACTGATGGATTAAGAAGGGGGGACACGATTTTTAAAAAGAGGAAACATCTCAAACACGGTAGGGCTAGAAAGGATAGAAACGACGTGTAGGATTGACTTTGATTTGATTATATATATATAATTTTATTCCAATATCTCACATTACATATCTCGAAATTTTGAACCCCTATGGAGGCGTGCCGCTAGGCGTTCCTAATGTTATACAACTATTCTGAACCCAATGGAACAAGTTTCGGAAGCTAATTCGATCGTATGTGAAAGATAACTTTTTAAATCGACTATTTATATTAAATTCAATTAAATTATTCCAAGCGTTTTCAGATCGAACGATCAAATGGTAACTCCAAACACTATGAAATTTGAAATCCGATAATAATACACTATTACGGACCCAATGGAACTGGTTTCGTCGAATTCTGATGCTGTGCCCCGGATCGCTATTTTATCGCGTCGATTAAATCGACGATTTCCAAAATTTACGAAATCTTTTGAAATTCCAGTTTTAAAATCTTACTAACTACATAATAATTCCAAATCCAATATTTAAACCATTTAAATATTCAAAATAAAACGATGAAAAATCCGGGTCGTTGCATCCTATTTCCTAAAAATGCAGATTTCTTCACAATTGTAGATATTCTGTATTTATTCTTTCTATATAAATGCAGATTTCTTCATAATTGTAGATATTCTGTATTTATTCTTTCCATATAAATGCACATTTCTTCATAATTGTAGATATTCTGTATTTATTCTTTCCATATAAATGCACATTTCTTCATAATTGTAGATATTCTATATTTATCCTTTCTATATTCAACATTTACAACAAGTAGTAAAGTAATATCTATAAGAAATTAAAACTTTTGATAACAATTTCAAATATTCTTCAATATAATAGACATCTGATAGCAATATACCTTTTGATTTCTTTAAGGAATGTGATAAGAAGATAGAGTAAATGATAGAAAATTTGTTTTTGGTCTCCATGAATTTTAATAGTTTGCAAATCCGTGAAGAAATAAAGTGGATTCACAAAGTACAGGTGTGTGTGAATAATATGACTTATTTGAAAAATATAAGAATGTAAAGAGTGGGAGAAATAAGAGATAATTACTTGAAATTTTCATTTTCCAAAGTCTTTAAATAAAAGATGAAGAAATTACATCTTCGCGAAAGGTGAAGGGAAGTGTTCGTCGTTTTAAATCAAAAGTTGCAACCAATAGCTAATATGTCGACATATTATTTTGGATATGTCAAGATATCCTAGTATAAAATGGTAAGCTTTTTGCAAACATTGTTTTAACTCTTTTAATTTGTATAACCAATATTGAAGTTCTATAAAAAGGTTATAGAGAATAAAATAAAGAGTTTTCAAAGATAAAACTCAAAGAATTGATTCGGGGTTTTTATTAATAAAATCTATGACTTAACATATTTTAAACAAACCAACTGATATCTTGTACTCTTTCATTATTCCTTAAGTCTCTTATGTTCTTGTAGCCTTACCTTTGAATCTCCTTTATTCTTGTAGTCCTGTTCTTATTTTCTTAACCTTGATTCCTCTTTAATCTATATGGTATTATACTTGAGTTCTTCTATCGATTAGCCTTGATGCGTATACTGTATCTTTAATTGATTATCGTATAATATACCTTGATAAATTCATGTATTTGTCAACTGTATTATTTATAAACTTGAAAAACCATTAGTACTGATATTTATCTAGTTGTTATCATCAAAACCAATGCTTGTGGTTATAAAAATAGATAGAAGAAGAAATATTATTCCAAAACCAAAAAATAACACAAATGGGGTAGACACTGATGTTAAACAAAATATTATGTATAACAATATTATGGTAGAGTATGATGTGTGGAACAATATTTGATAGAGTCATTGTGACGTGTAGAACATACTGTTTATTTTGGTGGTAACTACATGTTGTGATCACTGATGTGTTGCAGCATGTATCTAAACATGGGGTTCACCATATAATTTATTTAACCATGCATATTTAGAGTTTTTAGTTATATGAAACTGTAAGCGTTGTTTATGGATGGTAATTTTTAAATTAGCCTTTTTATTAACACTAGTTTTTTTATTGATGAATCTTCTTAGATAATCTCGATTATGCAAGCTATAACTAATATTTTATAGCATAATGGCTTTGCATAACAAATGGTAATATCAGTTGTAAGTTGTTCCTAACTTGGCAGACATTGCATTACTAAGCATATTTATTAATTAATTTTCAAATGTAAGGAAATATAAGTGCGACATTGTTTTATTCTTTATTTATCATATAAATTTCAGTATGTGCATTAATAATAGTATTCTAAACCCGAAACAGAGAAATCATGCTAAAAGTAAAATCATGTTTAAATTTGGTTCAAAGAAACAACACTCAAACATCTAGATTGTGACGCTTTATAACATTACACTATAATAAATAAATCAAAAAAAATATTATGTAGATTTGAAATATATTATTTTCTAATACACGTAGTCTGATATGACATGAGAATTACACATAATATATACAGTGAGTATTCAAATATTTGGAAAGCCAAATAATTTTTGCACTTTACTTTAAATATCCATGCAAACATAATAACTTCAATAATATGATTATAAGCATGATTCAAAGTAAATTAATATCGCTATTAAACAAAAAACTTATGGATACACAGAAAATTCTTTACATGATATGTAGTTGAATGTAAAGTATTGATAAACTGGTGTAAAGAAACATAGCCATTGAAGCAAAGTAATGAAAGTAGGTTATTAAATTTATTGTAGAAGGCTATATTATAGAGTTGAAAACGGTAACATGTAAATATGCACCTACATATGAACAAAAGCTAAGTAGATAAAGTTAACTCTTTTTATTGTGAACCAAAATATGTGGAAACTAAAGGTTACTCAAAGATAAATTATTCCTTCTTCCATTAAAAGCAAAGCTAAACTTAAGAATCAATTATGTCCATTATCATTTTTCATTATTTTCCAGCAAATTCTTCTAACTAATTAGCTGAATTAATATGTTTTTCATACATCTCTTCCTTTAAAAGACTAACATTGATTAATATCAAACTCCACATTGAAATGTATTTTTCATTTAAATTTGACTCTTATTTAATATTCATCACCTTCACTTTGTCTTTTTTCCATGTAATTAAATTTCATTTATTTTTATTTTTCACACGATATTGTGATTCCAACATTGTCGTTGAGTTTTCTCTACATATCCATTTAGATGTTGGACATATGTTTTGTTTGGAGTTTCAATTCAACATTGGTATGAATGCTTGTAATATTTGTTGTCTGTACATTCAAACATTGGCACAACATTAATTTATAACCTGGCCCGTTTGTTATGCATGTAAGATAAATATTATAATCATGTTTTATTATTTATAAGATTTATAAACAAATATATAAAATATAATGTTACCATTAAATGCATAAACAAATATTACCATAACAATTGTGTGCTACTACTGGCATCCAGTTTTTTTCTGACTACCCTGAAAAGTTTACTTTCCCACTTCCTAATACGATCTATTTTTTTATTCTGTTCACTGGGCACCCAAAAGTTAAACAACGCATATAGTTTCCCTCTTCATGCCGTTTCCATTATGTCTCGTAGACGAATTACTACCCCGCCATCAAATGGGGAAGGCCGGTCGATCAACTCAACCAGCAAGCCAGAAGTTCACCTCATCACTTCACTCGAGTAGGTGTTTTTTCGCGTATTGATATGTTGAAAACCCTAGATAGTCTCGTCTTCCCTAGTTTCTTGCACAATTACCATTGTCTAACCCTAGCTTTTTTTTGATTTTGTTGTCTGGCTTGGTTTGTTGTAGTCACAATTTTTATTTTCGTGGTGGTTGGCAACAACTGTATGTTGCCTATGGACTCAGTTAGAAACTGCATATTCCATCTTCATCGTCCATCATCTATTAGGCAAATTTTTTTTTTAAATGTTTAGGGTTTGGAATTTTTGAGAAGTTCATAAGATTTGTTGAGAATAGATGACAGGTATAGCCATGTAAGGCCAAGTGAAAGAATAAAATATGGTGGCCAGAAGTACGTAAAAAATATTGATGTCTAATAACAATATTTTATTTTTTGATGAAATAGTTTAGCTATAAATAAAAATTCTCATTTTTTTGTTTTTACTCTTTTGCCAAATTTGTGAAAGGAAAGATAAATATTTCGTAAGGATGTACGACAAGTTCTACTTTAGTATTTCTGTATATTAAGGAAGCATTTGTTAAGATTATAAAATAATTCACATCATATGTTCTTTCATAGAGTTATAAGTTATAGTTCTTCGAAAAAGTTCCTGATAATAAAAATAACTAAGATAAATTAATTGATTGCAAAATAAATCTCTAACTGATTGGCATTAAAGAGAACTAATACGAAAATGATTTTTTCATTAAATTTAATTTCAATCAAAGAGAATTAATTATAATTAGTGTTTTAATTAGTTTAAATTCATATTAGATACCAGTAGTCGTGATTAATTGGTCAAATTGCATATTAGTCACTTTTATCTATTGCATATATGATATTATTGATATGATCTTAACTATTTTAATTCATATTACATATAAATATTAACAGTATGTAGGCACGTCTAAACTTGTGGTAATAAACATATGAGCAATTTCATTTTTTTTAATGTGTATATATACTCATATAATACTTGAACCCAAATATTGAAAGAAAACTGGAAGAATATTTTGTATGCACATTAATAATCTATTTCCAACCATGTTTAGTTTTTAACTCCTTAAGAGAATAGTTCTAGTGGGTTTCATATTTATTCCCTATTTTGGAATGAAAAATTTGAGACATGTTACCATGCTATGTTATCAACTACCAACTATACTAGAAACATTAATACTATCATAATTTCAAATTAACTAACTTACGCATATTCTCTAACAAATTCATAAGACAATTTAAAATATGATAGTTTAAAATAAGAAGGACCATCGTATTTGACATTGGTGTATTTAGAGAAAGAAACATCTATAACACAGATGATAAATAAGTACTAAAACCTATAATGACTTAATTGTTTTAAAATCTTTCAGCATCCACATAATTTCAACATATAAACATAAGAGTAAACATCATGGTAACGAATTTATATTTAATTTCATATGAAACAAAGAGAATGTGATACATTAAAATAAGGATATTTACTCATTTAAACCTGAGTTTAAACTAATTAAAGAACTGCTTACAATATGAATTTAACGTTATATTTTTATTCCAAATTAAATTGGAGCATTAAAGACAAATTATTTCTTAAATCGATTTCATTTAAGGTTGATTTGAAGAATTAGTTAATATTAACCCGATCATTTAATTATAGTTAAAAGAATTATTAATATCAATTTGAGAATTCAATTATTATTATTTAATTGACTATTAGGCATATTAAAATATTTATTCCTCGTTGAACTTAGCGTAAAATAATCAATGATATCAATGATCAACCAAAAATACAGAACATGTAAAGTTTTCGATAAACCTATAGTAGCTTTGGGCCTTATATTTATTACTGGTAATATTTAATTTTGTCAATTGCATAAAATTGGATAAGGGCCCAGTCAACCTCGTTTACTTTTAAAAAAAGTTTTCTAGTTAAATTACATATGTTCCGTGATAAATTTATAATTGTTGTAAAAATAATATATTTTTTATAGTGTTAAAATTGGCATAAGTAGAAAGTAAGAATTTTGGAAACTTATGGATCAAATGAACCGAATTAATATTATTCATAAATTAAAAGTATATATAACCTATGATTTCACCAATGGGCATTCTTACTTTTGAAGCTAATGTAAATTTTTTAAGTTTATAAATCATATAACACATTCAAGCTACGTTGACATAATTAAAGAGAAAGAACAATGACATAAAATTCCTTTCAACTTGTAGACGGTTATTGATATGAAAAAGGCACACATTAATGATTGTAAAATTAAGGTCAATTTGAGAGTGAATAATATATATGTATGTGGGGGATTTTCACTCAAAGGGCTTTTTTATGCAGGGTAATAAGTTTTAAGAACAACACTTTTGAAAAATTAGTTTTAAGGACAATTTACAGGAAAACAATAAACGAAATTATCATTTTCAGTTATATAGAAATAATGATAAATGAATTTATCATTTTCCTGTATAGCTTAAAATGATAAATGAATTTATCATTTTTCTATAAATTGTTCTTGAAACTAATTATTCAGAAGGGCTATCCTTAAAACTTATTAACCTGGAATGAGTATCCCTCCAACCTAATTTCCACTATATATATTATATATATGTGTGTGTGTGTGATTAGCTCCATATCATTTTCACTACATCTCAAGAGAGAAAATCTATATTATTTAAATCGAAACATGTAGTTGTAATCGAGGGATTTGAGGTATAGTAAAAATGAGGTGTAGCAATCCTTGCCTATGTATGTGTGTGTGTGTGTGTTATGCAACTGAAAGTGCGAGTAAATTAATATATTTACTATTTTAAATTAGAATTCAAACTAAGTAAAGAATTAATTCTGGTTTATTTCTCTTCGATTTGATTTCAATTTTTAAATCAGATAATTTATCATGTATAATTCTCTCTAATGCCAATTAATGTATTAATTTTTCATTTATATGACATAAATATATGGTTGTATTCATTTATACATACATGAATACAAACATACATACATATATATATATATGTATATGTAAGGATATTTATATATATATATATACGTATGTATGTATTCAAACATACATACAAACATGACATAAATAATAGTACACCTCATTGTCACCAAGAGAGAGAAAGTACTATTATTTAACTCGGAACATGTGATTGAAATCAAAGGGGAGCAAAGGTGTAGCAAAAGTGAGGTGTAGCCGATCCTTATATATATATATGTATGTATGTATATGTATATGTGTGTGTGTGCGCCTATGTATGTATGTGTGTGTGTTATGCAATTGAAAGCTAGAGTAAATTAATATATTTACTATTTTAAATTAGAATTCGAACTAAATAAAGAACTAATTCCACTAATTCCAGTTTATTTCTCTTCAATTTGATTTCAATTTTTAAATCAGATAATTTATTATGTATAATTCTCTCTGATGCTAACTAAATGGATTAATTTTCCATTTATATGACATAAATATATGATTGTATTCATTTATGATATCAAAAATAACTAAATTATACACTAAACATGTTATAAAATATACCAAATTATAGATGCTTTGTATGGAATTTATAAAATTATTACTTTAACGCAAAGCTTTGGGTTTAAAGCAAATATGAAAAAAACTAAACCAAGCATTGTTTTCCAAACTGACAATATAAATGAGGGTTCATAATGTAACCACTTGAACTTTTGATTTTTACATCTGGAGTAGCATTTAGGTTTATAGGTCCTATAACAAATTTTAGACTAGTAATGAAGTATATATAGTTTTCACTTCATCATCTTTACTGTGATATCCCGGAATTTCAAGCAAATAAATATGTGATAATTTCTTTTATATATTATTTAAAATGGGCAAACTTATTATTTTCAAACAAATTAAATATGCGTTTGTTTAAAAATATATATAAATATGAGTTGATTTTAAATTTAAATTTGAATTTAATTTGAAATTCAAAAGATAATTATCTTAAAATAAATTGAATTTAAAAATAATAAACTCATGCATAATAACACATGTAAGACAATTAACTCATGCTAAGGACAAATGGAAGCAAATTAACCAAGTGTCATTTTGTCTTTTTATTTTCAAAAATAATAAATAAAATTAAAAACAAGTTATATATACACATCTCCCTACCTCATCACTTCATTTTCTTCATTTAAGAAACAAATCTACAAATTTGAAATACAAACCAGTGAACAAAATCAAAACCTGAGCATATAAAACAAAAACAAATTCAAAGCATTTTAAAACAGGAACAATCTCAATCCTGGAAGCTAAGGCAAACATAAGGATTCAAACTCAAAACAGAAGTAATCAAAGCAAAGATTGAAATCAAACAACAACTTTTAAACTGAAGCCTGATCAAAAGCAAGGCAAGATTCAGGATCAACTCAACTAATTACAAGCAAACCTAATAGCAGTTTCAGGAATTCAAAACTTTGCTCTGTTATCTTCTACAGGTGAGTAAACTTCCCTTTTAAATACTAAATCCTTTTTATTTACTTATGTATGTGATGATTGATGAGAATAATGACTGGAAAATGTTTTGCATGGATGTGGAAATACATTTTTGTTTGAGTATACAAGTTGAAAATGCTAAATGTATGCATGCATGTCTCTGTTTGTTCATCAGGCCCAAAAACTTACTCAAAACTTGATTCCTCTTCACATAAATCATATTAGATTGTGATGTTTATAGGAAATATGTTTGAATGAACTAAATCTTGTTTTTAAAAAATGTTTCAAAGGGTAGTTAGCGAGTGGTTAACTGGAAAATAAGAAATTACAGTGAAAATCAATTCAAGTCAAAAATTTGATTTTTAAAATTCCAAGTTTTGATTATATATCTGGATTCGTGCTTAGAAACCATGATTTTTAATAGTAATTTCAAGATTTTTAAGCTAGTTATTATTGAGAATTTATAAGATGAACGGAAATGGTTCATCGGTCAAGTTCTGGCAACCCAATCATTTGCGTGGGCCGAGACTGGGTATGGAGGAGGTGTAGGTGGTGTGGGGTTCGAGAAAAATGTCGCTGGGTTTTCTTATGACCCACGACAGTCAAGAGAGGTGGTGGTAGGGTTTAGGTTGTGTTTTTGTTTGTGTGCGGTTTTCGATGAACTGCGGCGTCGACGGGATGTTAGGAGGCTGCGGTAGGTGGGGATTAGGAAGGGGAAACTCTGGTGATGTCGCTAACGGAATTTTGAGGTCTCAGGTGTACGGAGGGTGGATGGGCGAGGCGGCGATGGATGATGGGTCCTAGCCTAGGTTTGGGGTCGAGCTCCAGATTTTGATTCGAGGGGTTTTAGAGGGGACTGGGTGGTCGGAGCGAATTAGCACGTCGTCGATGACTTGCTGGTGGTAGCGGCGTTGGTCGAAGCGGTGACGATCGGTTGTGCATGTGCACGTGTGTCAAAGTGCATCTGGGTTTTTGGTTTGAAGTTCGGTAGGGTTGAGGTATTCGAGAGAGTACGGGGAAGAGAAGGGTTGGGTTCGAGTTTGTTTAAGGGTTGACTCGGGTCTGTACACTAGAGTATTAGCAGGTTTTAAAAGTAAAATAAAACAAGTTTTAAAACAATTTCCTAACCAGATTCTTTTAAATGATAATTAAGAAGTTAATTAAGATAAATGATTTATTTTTAAATTAATTAATTAATGGATAATTATGGATTAATTAAATTAATTGGTTAATGATTAAGGATTAATTAATTACTAATTAAGGGTTATAAATTAATTAGAGATTTATTAATTATTAGGGATTAATTAATGTAAGTAATTAGAGATTAATTACTTAAATGATAATTTCTTAATGTAAGTAATTAAGGATAAATTGATAAGGGTTAATTAATTTAATTTGTAATTAAAAGATTAATTATTGAATGGTTAAAGAATAATTAATTTATGTAATTAATTAAAGATTAATTACTTAATGTAATTAAAGAATAATTAATCAAGGATGATTAACTAAGACGGAAAATTAAGGGATGATTAATTAATTGGTTTGTAATTAATAAATGTTAAGTATGCAGGATTTAAAAGTAATTAAAGTAATTAATTTAAATTATTTGGAGATTAAGTTAAATTAATTAGGAATTGTACATCTAATTAATCTTGCTTATGGATGATTGAATAATATTGAATGCCTTGGATTATTTGATATATCTTATATGAGATATATTCAGGATATGTGATTGTGATGCTCTGTGATATGAGATGCTTTGGATGAATTGTGATAATGTAAGTTATCTATCTGTGATAGAATTGCTATGTGAATATGATATCCTGAATTTAAATTAAATTGTTTAACTTAAACATCTTGGCTTAAAAAGGATGACATTTGAATTCGAAGAGACAAGGATCGGATATCAGGGATATCCGGAACCACTTTGATTAGTAATCTATAATTCTTTATAGATTTGATTTGTAAATCAAATAGGCTGGAATGAAATAAATTGAGTAAACTAGACCTTTGAAACTAAGTAACGGTACTTAGATATTATTTTGTGAAATAATTGTTTGACTATAATAAGATAAGAACTCGTAGTGAGGTACGAGTTACCCGTGTTTCAAAGAAGTTTTACAACCTTAGAGTTTCAAATTATATGGGTTTACTCACGCTGGTTTCCAGCCTGACTCGGGTGTTACTTTATTGTAATGCTTGGGTCAGACCGAGTGTTACAGATTTCCAGGTAAGGACGTTCTGGAGTTCAAGAGGCGAGATGGATGGCAGGAACGTATGGAGTGTATTCCGCTGTGATACATTGTTATTTATCTGGGACACGTTGTTTTACTGTCCAGTGATTGTGAATGTTGCAACTCTGATGTATTAAAATGTAATTGACTGATACAACTTTCTTTGTGTAAAGAATATTATTTGATATTATATTTATCCACTGCGAATGTGAGAATCTGTGTTTTGGTGTTTCTGTTTCTTCTTCTTCTTCTTCTATCTCTTTCTTCTTTTCCCTAACTATTTGGAATTTTCGGGATCGAAAATTCCGGGTCGTTACATTTGGTATCAGAGCTGAAGGTTAAGCGAGAACCTTGGCTCTGGTGGGTTTACTCATTAAGGATAGGGTCAATGTTACCCTAGAATGAGTTGAGTGTAGTATATATGAGGGCATATTTGTTATTTTCTTATAAAATGATTTTAAAAATAATTTTTATATAAGTTTATATTTTGATATATATAAGCAATAGTTTTCTAATATATTAAAGGAATTAGTTATTGATTATTGGAATAAAATAAAATAATGGGAATTAAGTGGTAATAGAAATACAACCAAATTGAAATTGAATGAAGATAAGTTTGAAATGAATCCAAACTGAAATTAAGATCCTAAATTTGTGGAAGTGTTTTCAGAATAAGATAATATATAGTGAATTTGATTTCAGATATGATAACCTTGGTTATTATCCTAAAATGTTTGTTGTATCTTGATAATGAAATGTTTTAAGGAAATAACAATTTAGATAAGTATGACTTATAAATTGAAGATAATTTAAGTTGTGAAGTTTTAAATCTAAGTTCAGAAAATTTGGAATTTGTTTCAAAGTGCTAAAAGAAATAATAAATAGTATTATTTGAATGAAAGGGTCCTGTTTCAAACAAGAGTTGTTTGAAATTTTAAAGAAATTTGTTTTGAATTAAACCAAAGGTGGTTTAAAATTTAAAATATAACTTGGTGTGTAAAGGAAATAAATATATATAAATGAGGATATACATAATACCAAAGATGATTTGAAATAAACTCTACGTGTTGAGTTTTAAATTTTTCCTTGGAATGTGATGTGAAACCCATAGTGAAATTGATATTGGAAATTTGTGGATAAGAACTGTAAAATGATTTTTGAAATGGAAAGGTATATTTTGAAAAATGAATGATGAAATAAAATGGGAGTTGGATATTTCTATGATTAGAACTGATTAAAAGTAATGTAAGTAAATAACTTTATAAAGAAATCAAACTTGAATATTAGTTTGGCATAAACAAAGTTGTGTATATTTATATTTTTGATAAACTCCCCTTGTTGAATCTATAGCCAAAAGAAAAAGGGTTTTTGAAATATTTGAAGTATAAAAAGAGAATTTATACAAGTATGAAGTGATCCAAGATTTTTCAAGATTATATATATCTATATATATAAAGGATTTTATGAGAATGATTTTGGAAAAGGTTTTGGAACCTATGGATTTTGGAAAGGCTTTTGATTTTTGAGAAAAATCAGTTTTGGGAATTTGGAAAGCCAAGTTTGGAACTATCGATTTGGGATATCGATTTTGTGTAAAGCAGATTTTGATATAAATCATAAAGGGTATGATTTGGAAAATACTATATGTGTATAGAAAAAAGTGTTTTGAGAATGGCTTTGGGGAAAAAGGCGCTCCCTTGAAATGAACTTCTCAGGAGTGCCACAGGGTGGTACTGCCTTGAGCCTCTAAGGGAAGGTTCTAAAGTTGATCCTGTGAGGAGTCCGAACAAAACTAGTTCCTGAAGATCATGTATAGTGTGTAGCGAAAGTCGAGGGCGCTGATGCCTATAGAGGCATTTGGGTTATGCTATGACGACAGTTTAACTCGATGTCACTGCAATCTACTGCAGACCATAGCGAAAGTCGTGTGTGCTGCTGAGAGCCAACAGTCTACATTTGATTTTACATCGATAGACTGCGACCTATGGTAACATAGCGAAAGTCGTGTGTGCTGCTGAGAGCCTACAGTCTGCGTTTGATTTTACATCGGTAGACTGCGACCTATGTGGGAGTGGAGAAGTTTCATTTTTGACAGCGAAAATTGAGGGCGCTGATGCCTACAGTTACATGGACTTTTAATGTAATGGCAACGTAACCCTGGAATGTAACTGCGATCTGTTGTGGGTTCCATGGCGTAATCGAGGGGCGCGGAGTGCCTATAGTTACATGGACTTTTGCTGCGATGGCAACGTAACCCATGATGTAACTGCGACCATGGATGGGAGTGATGATTTCCAAAGCATTCTCACCAAAGACGTTTCCTCTATTTTCAAAAATGTTTTCTATATTTTCAACAAAGTATGTTTCCAAGTATTTTCACTGGGTGTTGAAATGGGTTTACTAAGTACTTATAGATTTTCAGTCCTACGCCTGATTAACGTGTGACCGAATTTCTATAAGAACAAGGATGGACTTGTTGAGACATCAAGTTATAAAAGTATTTTTATAAAACTATTTTGGTAATATTATATAGATTTTAAAGTGTTTTAAATTTTTTAAATAAAAAGGGTTTATAGTTAAAATTATTCAAGGAACAATTTAAGCTGATAATAAGCATTTTAATAAATTCTGGCTTCGTTCCTTTTCGAGGACGAAAGATTCAAAGGGGGGAGGAATGTGATATCTTGAAATTTCAAGCAAATAAATATGTGATAATTTCTTTTATATATTATTTAAAATGGGCAAACTTATTATTTTCAAACAAATTAAATATGCGTTTGTTTAAAAATATATATAAATATGAGTTGATTTTAAATTTAAATTTGAATTTAATTTGAAATTCAAAAGATAATTATCTTAAAATAAATTGAATTTAAAAATAATAAACTCATGCATAATAACACATGTAAGACAATTAACTCATGCTAAGGACAAATGGAAGCAAATTAACCAAGTGTCATTTTGTCTTTTTATTTTCAAAAATAATAAATAAAATTAAAAACAAGTTATATATACACATCTCCCTACCTCATCACTTCATTTTCTTCATTTAAGAAACAAATCTACAAATTTGAAATACAAACCAGTGAACAAAATCAAAACCTGAGCATATAAAACAAAAACAAATTCAAAGCATTTTAAAACAGGAACAATCTCAATCCTGGAAGCTAAGGCAAACATAAGGATTCAAACTCAAAACAGAAGTAATCAAAGCAAAGATTGAAATCAAACAACAACTTTTAAACTGAAGCCTGATCAAAAGCAAGGCAAGATTCAGGATCAACTCAACTAATTACAAGCAAACCTAATAGCAGTTTCAGGAATTCAAAACTTTGCTCTGTTATCTTCTACAGGTGAGTAAACTTCCCTTTTAAATACTAAATCCTTTTTATTTACTTATGTATGTGATGATTGATGAGAATAATGACTGGAAAATGTTTTGCATGGATGTGGAAATACATTTTTGTTTGAGTATACAAGTTGAAAATGCTAAATGTATGCATGCATGTCTCTGTTTGTTCATCAGGCCCAAAAACTTACTCAAAACTTGATTCCTCTTCACATAAATCATATTAGATTGTGATGTTTATAGGAAATATGTTTGAATGAACTAAATCTTGTTTTTAAAAAATGTTTCAAAGGGTAGTTAGCGAGTGGTTAACTGGAAAATAAGAAATTACAGTGAAAATCAATTCAAGTCAAAAATTTGATTTTTAAAATTCCAAGTTTTGATTATATATCTGGATTCGTGCTTAGAAACCATGATTTTTAATAGTAATTTCAAGATTTTTAAGCTAGTTATTATTGAGAATTTATAAGATGAACGGAAATGGTTCATCGGTCAAGTTCTGGCAACCCAATCATTTGCGTGGGCCGAGACTGGGTATGGAGGAGGTGTAGGTGGTGTGGGGTTCGAGAAAAATGTCGCTGGGTTTTCTTATGACCCACGACAGTCAAGAGAGGTGGTGGTAGGGTTTAGGTTGTGTTTTTGTTTGTGTGCGGTTTTCGATGAACTGCGGCGTCGACGGGATGTTAGGAGGCTGCGGTAGGTGGGGATTAGGAAGGGGAAACTCTGGTGATGTCGCTAACGGAATTTTGAGGTCTCAGGTGTACGGAGGTGGATGGGCGAGGCGGCGATGGATGATGGGTCCTAGCCTAGGTTTGGGGTCGAGCTCCAGATTTTGATTCGAGGGGTTTTAGAGGGGACTGGGTGGTCGGAGCGAATTAGCACGTCGTCGATGACTTGCTGGTGGTAGCGGCGTTGGTCGAAGCGGTGACGATCGGTTGTGCATGTGCACGTGTGTCAACGTGCATCTGGGTTTTTGGTTTGAAGTTCGGTAGGGTTGAGGTATTCGAGAGAGTACGGGGAAGAGAAGGGTTGGGTTCGAGTTTGTTTAAGGGTTGACTCGGGTCTGTACACTAGAGTATTAGCAGGTTTTAAAAGTAAAATAAAACAAGTTTTAAAACAATTTCCTAACCAGATTCTTTTAAATGATAATTAAGAAGTTAATTAAGATAAATGATTTATTTTTAAATTAATTAATGGATAATTATGGATTAATTAAATTAATTGGTTAATGATTAAGGATTAAGGATTAATTAATTAGTAATTAAGGGTTATAAATTAATTAGAGATTCATTAATTATTAGGGATTAATTAATGTAAGTAATTAGAGATTAATTACTTAAATGATAATTTCTTAATGTAAGTAATTAAGGATAAATTGATAAGGGTTAATTAATTTAATTTGTAATTAAAACATTAATTATTGAATTTTTAAAGAATAATTAATTTATGTAATTAATTAAAGATTAATTACTTAATGTAATTAAAGAATAATTAATCAAGGATGATTAACTAAGACGGAAAATTAAGGGATGATTAATTAATTGGTTTGTAATTAATAAATGTTAAGTATGCAGGATTTAAAAGTAATTAAAGTAATTAATTTAAATTATTTGGAGATTAAGTTAAATTAATTAGGAATTGTACATCTAATTAATCTTGCTTATGGATGATTGAATAATATTGAATGCCTTGGATTATTTGATATATCTGATATGTGATTGTGATGCTCTATGATATGAGATGCTTTGGATGAATTGTGATAATGTAACTTATCTATCTGTGATAGAATTGCTATGTGAATATGATATCCTGAATTTAAATTAAATTGTTTAACTTAAACATCTTGGTTTAAAAAGGATGACATTTGAATTCGAAGAGACCGGGATCAGATATCAGTGATATCCGAAACCACTTCGATTAGTAATATATAATTCTTTATAGATTTGATTTGTAAATCAAATAGGCTGGAATGAAATAAATTGAGTAAACTAGACCTTTGAAACTAAGTAACGGTACTTAGATATTATTTTGTGAAATAATTGTTTGACTATAATAAGATAAGAACTCATAGTGAGGTACGAGTTACCCGGGTTTCAAAGAAGTTTTACAACCTTAGAGTTTCAAATTATATGGGTTTACTCACGCTGGTTTCCAGCCTGAATCGGGTGTTACTTTATTGTAATGCTCGGGTCAGACCGAGTATTACAGATTTCCAGGTAAGGACGTTCTGGAGTTCAGGAGGCGAGCTGGATGACAGGAACGTATGGAGTGTATTCCGCTGTGATACATTGTTATTTATCTGGGACATGTTGTTTTACTGTCCAGTGATTGTGAATGTTGTAACTCTGATGTATTAAAATGTAATTGACTGATACAGCTTTCTTTGTGTAAAGAATATTATTTGATATTATATTTTATCCACTGCGAATGTGAGAATCTGTGTTTTGGTGTTTCTGTTTCTTCTTCTTCTTCTATCTCTTTCTTCTTTTCCCTAACTATCTAGAATTTTCGGGATCGAAAATTCTGGGTCGTTACATTTACTATATTGCAACTTTGGTTATTCCAACCACCTAAAGATCCTAACTTTTTTGAAAGTTTGAAAATAATATAAATAAAAACCACACAACATGATTTAATATAGGTATATTTTAATTAACTAAAACTAAAAATTAGTCTTTATCTATCAAAAAATAAATGTTTCATTGGATTGAAAGTGGACACTGATTGAGTGGCAGTAAAGAGAATTAGTATGTACATGATTCTCTTATTAAATTGAATTTCGATAAAAGAGAATTCAATGTGAAAACCCTACCATTAATTTGAATTGAAATTCAATGAAATTAATATAAATTTTCCTTTTAGGTGTGTTCCTTTCCATTTGAAGTTACTCTACTTGTTAACATTATTACTAAATAAATTCCAAATCCACAACGATATATACTCCGTAAATTTACTTGTAAACATTTTTATAAATCATTTCTAAAAACAATATACTTCAAAAAAATCCTGCAAAAAAAAAAAATAATGACCACAATGTTATATAAAATCCTCAAGAATTCAATATTACCATAATAAAATGGAAAAAAACATGTCCCGGTTATAAACATTTCGTGGTCTATGAAACATCATAATAAAAAAATGTATTAAACCTTAGCTTGTTTAAGATTGATGATATTTATATTAAAAAATAATGTTAGGTTGAGTAAAACATCCAAAAAAAATAAGTTTATAGAACAAATATTTACAACTAAACCTATATACATTCATATCCTTTTCTTCCAAAATATGGTATGTAAATTTATAGTTTGACTATGTTTCTACGTTGTATATATATGCTATTTTCTCCACCTTGATTTTCTTGCATATAGTCATATTTCAAAATTGATAAAAGTTAAACTTTACTTCTAGTAGATTATAAAATATTGAAGATTCTTTGGTACATACATGATGGTAAACCAACTGCATTATATGAAATGAACGAAGCAAACTAAAATCATAATCGTACTAAACAAAAATAAATCATGTGAAAGCCAATGTAAACACAAAACTTGAGAACAAAATTAATAATTCAGCTTTACTTATTATAGATTTCACAAAACAACATAGGATTCCATGATATCCATGTATTAATAAATCCAATTGTTTCTTGCATAATAGGAAGGAAACAAAATTCAGAATCATACATATTGAAATGGTAATAAGAAAAACATATGACATTTTTCCCAACTTTATTTTCTTATATACTTATATCTCAAAATAAAAACAAAATAAACTTTACCTCCACTAGATTATGCAAAATTGAAGGTTCTTTGGTATTTATGTGTTAGTAAACCAACTCCGCTATACAAAATGAATAAATGAAATGGAATTCATAATCATACTGAATAAAAACAGTCAGATCGACATTGTAACACCCCGTAATTTGGCGTTTATTATTCAATTAGTTAGTTAGTTAGTTAATTTTGCTCCAAAAATAGAATTTGTGCAAATGATGGAATTTGGCCATGAAACTTGTACCATTGCGTTCGTGGTGAAATTCTGAGCAACTTTCATATTTGGAGTTTTGTGATCGAAGTCTAAACAAAGAAGTTACGGACGAAAAATGAATTCGGAACGAAAATAATTCGATTAGATAAATTAAAATTTTTATATTAATTGCTCGGGCCCATAGACTGACCCATTATCGTAGTCGATCGACTACCAGTGCTCGACCGGTGGCCCATAGACGGTCGACCGGTGGCGACCTGGCGGCTGTAATAAACCTAGGCTGCAACGACCCAGATTTAATATTTTAAACCGAATTTTGGAAAAAAAGTTTTCAAAGGATTTCTTTTTCCAAGGATTTATTTTGGAAATTTTGTTTTGGGAAAGTTTGAAATTTTAATTTTCAAAGAAACACGTATAACACTAACTTGTTCGTGTTAAAAAATTTTTAGTTTATAAAAGATTAATTTTTGAAATCCTTAAATATTTATATATATCAATAGAGGCTTGATTTTGATTTTTGGTAAGGAAATAGTTTTCCAGTTTGGGAATTTGTGTTTTAAAAAGTTTTTGGAAACCCTGAAAATTTTACACACACACACATATATATAAGTTTGATTTTTAAGGGAAGTTTTGGTATGAAAAAGTTTCTATTATTTAGAAACAAGTATAAAAGAGCATATATTTAGCCCAGTGATTTTTTGGTTTACAAAATCGAGCTTTTTCAAATCTTCTCTCTTTAAGGTATAGACAAATGGCATTCAAATTTATTGGGGTATGTAGTTTAAAGTGTTGTTGTACCACCGGCTATTGGAAGAAATATTTCCGTACGAAATAAGTAGGAAATAGCAGCTAGAATATTTTTGGGTTTTTGGAATTATTGTTGGTCGCGGCAGTTTTGTTGGGACTAATGTGAATTGCTGGAGCATGGTTCGAGACTAGGCTGTAGGCTTTGACACCGCCGTGATCATGACAGGAATATTTTGGATCATGCCGAATTGAAGGAGACGGCGCAAGACGATTATTATTATTTAATCTGACCCTAATTGGGTCTAGATTCAATTAATGCCCAAATCCCGTCTAGCGATTGACCACTTAACGGTAAACCTAGAGTGGTCTACTAGTTAATGAGTTTTGGCACAACTTGATTCTAGAACGGCACTATAAAATTCATATCCGAATTTCCCCAATTGCATTATTTCGTTCCTCCTTTCTCAATCAGCCGAACTCAATCTCCATCCACCACCTCCTCAAAGTATCAGCCTCTCTCTACTGTTTCTCCCTTAACGCCATTTTTTCCAAGGAGCAGCAGCCACGCCTCCCCCTAGTGCTAGTTTTGCACGTTAGATCTCGCCTTACCCCACTCTAGATCTTAACCCTATTCTTTTCCTCCAACCACTTCTTAGCCCAAGACACCTTCCTGCACTACAGGTTCTTCTCGCACCATTTTGGTCTCACCGCTTTAGAAGTCACTTAGCTAGATCGGAATGAGCAGAAGGTTTCACCCCCTTTGGGCTGCAAGAGCTATTCGTCACGGTAGGATTTGCATTGATCCTCTACTTCGAGACCTTTGAACGGGAGTGTTACCAGTGCTGCATTTATCGTTTTGATTTCCTGTTGGCGCATAATTTCGATGAATGCAATGGTTTGATTCGTTCGGACGTGGAGAGTGTCATGATTGGGCTGACTAATGATGATCTTGTTGAGATTTTGGAGGCCTCCGTGAAGGACGCGAACTTGGATGATTTTGAAGTGACCGACTCAAAGATTTTGCAGCAGATCTTTTTCCTGGATGTCGGTGTTTGGAAGATGGATAATCTACGCCCGACTGCCCATTAAGTTGTGTGCATCATTCAACATAACATCATCCCTAAGACGGAAGTTACAATTGGATTTATCCCATGGTATGGACGACCACCTATGCTAGTATTGGCAGCATCGCCGTCAATTGGACCTGCACCCTTATGATGCAATTTGTTGATTAAGGATTAGCATAATACAAAGTCACTTTCTGTAATTTTCACCAATCCACTCTCATCTTTAGGTAAAACAGGTGAACCTCCGTGGAGAGGTAATTTAGTAGAATGTTCCTTCTGCCATTATTAGATCATTCCTTAGGAAGATGGCAATTCTGAAACCGTCAGCAACACCAACAGCGCCAGCGACACGAGGTTTGGTGTATAACCGTCTTATTATGACCATTCAAGGGTCGTAGCAATGGATCGAGCTCCAACCGTGGAGCAAGGTATCTCGTAGTCTGTAGACATTGTTTTAGGAGTTATGGTGTTGTTGTTTTTTCCCTTCCAGCATTTGTTTTTTCTTTTAGGTTGTTTGGGTTGTAACTGTTAGTTGTCTCTTGTAAAAGGCACACACAGTAATACAAGTTTCTATTTATTTACCGTGTTATTGTTTCTGGACATGCGAACCACTCCTATATATGCATAGTAAAGAAATAGTATAAATATGGGAATCTCATAAAGACACTTGACTAACAGTAAATGTAATATAAGACTGGAAGTTTAGAATGGTTGGAAATTTTAGCGAAGGACATGATAAAGTTGTTTTGATATCACGAGCCATTACTCATGTTCCTTAAAAGCTA
Organism: Allium fistulosum; assembly: GCA_030737815.1. Lineage (NCBI taxonomy): Eukaryota > Viridiplantae > Streptophyta > Magnoliopsida > Asparagales > Amaryllidaceae > Allium > Allium fistulosum. Next base: position 848,987,982 of record CM060903.1, read on the forward strand.
ATTTTTTTTGAATAATAGATGTGTTGACATTTTATTTAATGTAAATGCCAAGTTTATGGGTAAAGGCTAGTTGTAGAATTTTAGAATTTGGTTTATGCATTTAGCGCATAACGACTTCCGACTACGTTGAATTGTGGCTTGATTTATCAAAAATTTTGAGAAGGAAAATATTTTAAATAGTTTCCTCTTGATTTGAAAAGTTTCTCTTTCGAAAAAAAAAGTTCTGTGTTTTAGTTATTTTTTACTCTTAAATTATTTTTAGAGTTTTTGTTCTAAATTTCATTTCAAGGGAAAATGTGCATCTAAATATTTTGGAATTTTATTTTTCAATTGACTTAAGTGGGAAAGGTTTTTGTGAAATATTTAATTTTGAAGGCCACGTGTTAAGCATAAGAAAGACAAATAGAGTTAGAATTTATGGATTTAGCGGTGCATTAGGATTGATGATGTGATAAATGCAATCGATGACAAGGGAAAAGCTATTTTAGCCTTGAAATTTCTATTTTCAAACCTTGTAGATGACGCGCACGAGTCTATTTTTGGACTTAATTCTATTTTAGAGCTTGTAATAAGCCTCTTTATGCATTTTGTACGTGGAAAATTTGGAGTCAATCCGGGGGCCGATGAAATTTCCACTGTGCTACAGAAATAGGAAGATTATAGAGTGGTAAGGATGTTAAATTCCCTACCTAAATTTTTTTTCCGGTATAGGAGTAAAGTTTAGGAAATGATTTTTTTGATGCATTAGATTTTTAGATGGTAGGAATTAAATGCAAAATTGGTTGCTTTATACTTCTATTCGTAGGAGTATGGGGGTTTTGGTTGAAAAGAATTTTCAAAAAACTGCATACATATAAAACTGCCAGCATATATAGGTTGTTGGCATCATATTTTCAAAAATATTTTCAAAAGAAATGCATTAATATAGGAAGATCTGGTTTAGAATTATTATGCATACATATTTTCTGTGTGATGATACAGTAATACACTATGCACCTGTGCACGTTTGGTTGCAAAATTGGTTATACACTCATTGATTGTGTAGTTTAGGGTAATTAGGAGCCAAAACAATGACGTAGTCATTAATGAAATTTCGGGGACGAAATTCTTTTTAAGGAGGGTAGAATGTAACACCCCGTAATTTGGCGTTAGTTATTTAATTAGTTAGTTAATTAATTAATTTAGCTCCAAAAATAGAATTAGTGCAAATGATGGAATTTGACCACGAAACTTGCACCATTGCTTTCGTAGTGAAATTTGGATCAGCTTTTACATTTGGAATTTTGCGATCGGAGTCCAAACGAAGAAGTTATGGACGAAAAACGAATTCCGAACGAAAATACTTCGATTAGATAAATTAATGTTTTTATATTAATTGCCCGGGATGACGGGCCGACCCATTATTGGGACCAATGACCCATAGGTGGTCGACCTATAGTGAGCTGGCGGCTGTAATAAACCTAGGCCGCAACGGCCCGGATTTAATATTTTAAATCGAACGGTTGTGGTTGATTCTAGCGCCTATAAATTTAGAACTAATCCCCCTTCTCTTCTCATATTTTTCTAGAGGCGGTAGGGAAGCTCTGCCATTTCTTCTTCTTCACTTTCTTTCTAAATTATAAATATTACAAATTGGAGAAGAATTGAAATCTAATAAAAAGAATAAGAGGAAAGAATCAACTATACGCGTATTTGAGGTAATATATATATATATATATATATATATATATATATATATATATTTGTATCTATTTTCTCTCCCAATCCCAAATCCCTTCTCAGATTTGTAATTCAAATGCATGTATATACTCTTTTTATACATATTTCTTAGATTAAAAGGGATTTGGAGATGAATTTAAGGTTCCACTTCAGATCTAGAGATTTGGATAGCTTTTAAAAGGTGGGTGGGAAATTTTATATATTTTTTACGATTTTAAATCTATTTCATTGACATACATTGATTTTTATGCCTAAGTCGGTTTTATTTATGGATAGCATTTTTATGCCTACATATGCTTGTTTTACATCTAATTTGAAATATGTTTACACCTAAATCTGGAAATCAATCCCAAAGACTTTAGAATTTTAATGTTGTATGTTTTTATTCCAAATCTATACTTGGCTCTAAAATAGGATTTTTGGATTATTGCCCAATTTGTGCTAGGTTGTAGATTTTCCATAGTTTAATTTGTGGGAAGAACATCCATTTGATTTTTATAAATTTGTTTACTTTTTCCACTATTGATTCAAAAGGGTGACATTTGATTTAACAAGGAAAACCCACAAACAAAAAGGGAAGAGATATGTAAAGTATAGATTTATTCTCTATAGTTTACACTGATTATTCCAAATAAAAAGAAATTATTCATTCCTTGTAATTTCAAATGGAATCAATCTTTCCCTTTTTTGTTAAACCAGTTTATAGAAATCATAGAGGAAAATCTTCTTAAAGAATTTAACTCCAGCAAATTAAATATGGAAAGTATATTCTAGTTACATATTTATGACTAAAATATATTTGGATAGGAATAAGTAGTTTTATTAGGTAGTTTATACGTATTTATTGCGTTAATAAAGAAGAGCATCGTTTATTCGTGCATTATTTATGTGTAACGTTTGTTAGTTATTATTATATTTAGGGAAGCAAATATATAGAATTAGAAAGGATAGTAATTCCTATTAGTGGGCAATAAATTAGGTATTGCCAATAATTAATAAGATATAAAAGATTGTAACCCCAAATTAATGGGCAATTAATAGGAGTTAATGGATAAGACTAGATTAGGGGTTACAATTGGTTAGTATGGGAATTAAAGACTGTAACTCTAATTAATGGGCAATTAATGGGCAATTAATGGAAATGAATTTGGAAGTCACAATTCATAGAGAAAAATGGATTGATGGGACTAATAAAAATGGTATAAATATTGTAACAATCCAAGATTTTGGTCATTTGAATTTGAAATATTTAATTAATTTTAAATATTGAAAAGTTAATTTTATAAGTCAAACAGGTTAAATTTCAAATATAGGGATATAATAAAAATAAAAATGTTTTGAAAGTTGAATTAAATTTTGTTTAAATAATAATGAAGATAGTAAACTTTTAAATTTGAAATAAATTGATTAGATTGGTTTTAATAATAATTCGTTTTAATTAACGTGTGAAAATAGTCTTCCGGGATTGGCGCCTAGGTTTTGGTGATTGGTGCCTGGGTTTGAATCGTGAAAGAATGATTAGCCTTAATTAGGTGATTAATGACTTAATGATGCAATTAATTAAAATAATTATAATTAATTAAATTTATGAATCTTATAAATTGTATAACTCTTTCATACGAGATCCAAATCGAATGCGGTCAACCGCGTTAGGTTCGTATTAACGAATACTACGTTGTGGAATTGGATTGGAGTAGTTTGAAACTTATAGGAATTTGTGTTAAAATCGAATGCCCATTTAATTTTAATTCAAACCAGAATGCTTCGACATAACTGCAATTTCGGTGAGTATACTCACCTCTCTTGACCCACTTATATTTTATATAAGTGCGGATATTTTTATTTACACCTATTTGTTGCTTGTTTGGATGATTTACTACTTTATCAGTTGGTTTGGATTTATTCACACCATTGGAGCGGATGACGTTTTATATGTACTCGTCTAGTAGCGGATGACCGATGTTATATGATTAAATACTATATGTCATGCCGGGGGACAAGTTGGAGGGATCCAAGATGATTCATCGCATTGTTGATTTTACATTTCATATATTGTGATATATGATGTGATGGATGCTATATTTGATGCAATAGACATGATTTCACTTATTTAGTCTATAGTATCACTGGAACTTATTTTTAGTATTTTGAAAACTATAAAGTGAAGATTTTGATTTAAAAAGATTTTAAAGTGATTTTGAAATAACATATGTTTTAATAATTATTCTTTGAATTATTAAAAAAAGGAGTTTATTTTAAATAAAATAAAAAGTATGGTTTTTGGTATTATAAACTGATATTTGTGAAATATGTTAAATAGAGATTTTTGAACTGTATCATAAAGGTTTTAAAAACTTAATAAATAAGTCCATCTTTTATTATAAAGGAAATACAGTTATAAAGAAGATAGAAATAGTTTAAAATAAATATTTCTGAAATGGTTTATATAAAAGATTTATAAAAGTAAAAGATTTATAGACAGAGTTTTATAAATATTAAAAATGGATTTGTAATTAATATTTGGTAAATAGATTTATAAATGGGATTTTATAAATAAATGAGATTTGTAAAAGAATGGATTTATAAATAGAATTTTATAAATGAAGAGTTTTTTTAAAGAGAAGTTTTATATAATAGAAAGGAGATTTATAAAGATATTTTTATAAATATGGAGAGATTTGTGTTGAAATTTGGATATGGATTTTTATAGAGGAAATACATTCACGTTTTAAAAGTTAAAATAATCTTTTAAAGGAATGTTTTGAAAGTGATATTTTCCGATGGAGTTAAATGGTTTTAAAATGTGATTTAAAATATACTAAGGGATGAAGAAATAGATTTCAACATTTATTGTTGTGAAAGATGTTTTTGAGAAAATAAGGAAGACATAGACTAACACTATTGTTATAGTAAGTGATTTTCGAAAGAAAGTGTTTTATATAGTATACGAGATTTATAGAAATATAAATAGTCGAATCCCTATACTATTATTTTGGGTTGTCAAAACGATGTTTTATGCAACATTCGTTTTGACCCAAATAAAGCATGTTTTGGAAAATATGAAGCTTTCCTCAAAAGATTTGTAAATATACTTATTACGGATTTAAGTATATAGAGATATTTTCTAAGTGTTGAAAATGAAATGGTTTGTGAATATACTTATGCCATTGAAATAAGTATATGAAATGTTTTTCAAATATCGAAAGATTAAAATGGTTTTGAGAATATATCCTTTTTTAAGATATTTTGAGATAAATATTTGGAAAGTTATTTAATTAATAAAAGATTAATTAAATAGACCTAGCAGCTACTTGTGTGCTAGATTGTATTTTTGGCCATTTTTGGTTCCTTGACTTGATGTGGGAACTGATTAATCGTGCACTTAGTACGAGGCCAACTAAGTAGGCTTGATTATCGTTTGGTGTTAAGAATGATGATTCGAGTAGGGCGGAGTGACTATGGTACTCCAATCTACTTAGCTCCCTTCTTAGCCGAAGGGTAGCAAGTTGAGAGTTGGAAACGTGATAATTCTACGAGATTTGGTTTTCATATAAGATTGAGGGCCTCTTATCGATTGTTGGTACGGAGAGACCGGGATCGGATTTATCTGAAAACCACTTTGGACCAATGTATGCATTCGAAAGTGCAGTTTGTTGAAGATGATGATTTTTAAAGACGGAGATCTTCATGATGAAGCATTGGTTGCCACTAGCCCCGTGGTTCCATATTATATATATATATATATTTACACACACACACATATGGTGGCAGTAATGTTTCATTCTTAAATCTTCGATGCAAGGACTGCTCCCTACTAATCCTAGGGTTGATTCCCGACAGGATATAGTAGAAGAGTGCCTTTGGTTTGTCCTGTTCCTAGACAACTTGTATGGAAGAATGTCTGACATTGCAATTCTGAGAACCACGTACATTGGTTTTTACAAACGTACATCTGTTTGGTGGTGGCCCCCTCTTGCACTTAACACCCTTCTCTGAGACGTACAAGCTCAGAGGTTGTATTTTTTCAGAAATCAATTAATGTGTTGTTGGAAATGGCAACGTGGCATTCAAAGTGGGATTTGTTGCTTTGTAAAAGGTAATACGTTACCTTAGGCCTCACACATCGGGAATGACAAAAACAGGGTAGATGCGGCAGGGCTATGTGGGTCGCTCTCATTAGGATATGGTCATCACCTTTCTGGATTACCCTCTATATATCGGGTATGTTGTGTATGCTTATGGCTACGGATAGGTCGGGAATGACCGGGGTGATGGGATATTCAGTACTATCTACGGTAAAGGTTTGCCTATTCTATGTTGGTAGAGGACCATCTGTTGGTGCCTCGGTGCATTTTTCTAGAGGTGTACTGTTGGAAGGTAGTCCCTTACCTTGTCATTGTATGAGATCCATTCTCCAATATGAGCCTTTATGGTTTTAGTTGTAAACCTATTATGCTAGAATTTAATAAATGTAACAATTTAGGTTATGACTAATATGTATTTGTAACCTAGACATTACTATAATATCAAAGGATTTGATATGAAGTGTTTTGGTTATTGTAAGGTAAAAACTCGTCTGTGTTTATATGCGGCGTGGTCTTACGAGATACCTTTGTTTTGAAAGGGTTTTATAACTTTTAAAATCTGTGTTTTCTCACGTTGGTTTACCAGACTGATCTAGGCATTATTCCCTTCGAATGCTCGGGTTAAACTGAGTATATTTATAGATTTGGTTTGGATGCTTTGGAGCTTCCGAAGACGAGCTGGAGGTCTTCAAGTTGTATTCACGTATATGTTTATTTTCCGCTGCATTTGTTGTTTAAATCATCAGCATTTGTGAGGACAGGTTGTTATAACTGCTCGAGCTGATGATTTAGTATTTGTGTATTCTAATTTGATGTATTGATATTATAGTTTCTCTTTTGTAAAGATCATTGATATTATATTATATGTTGTTCCGCTGTGTTGTGATATTCTGTGCTATTTGGTTTTCTTTCTCTCTTTTCTCTTCTCTTCTTTATTATTTCTTCTTTCTTTCCCCTAACTATTCGCCTTTTCGTTCAATTTGAGTTGGATATATGTGGTTTATTATCAGCTTGAAATATGCGGAATTGTAGGTTGTTACAGTTGGTATCAGAGCTTAGGTTAGCGAACACCTTGGCTTTGGTGGGGTACTCTTTATAGATAAGGTCAGTAGCACCCTTGAATGAGTTTGAGTGTGTGTGTGTGTGTATGAGCGCATATTTGTTGGTGATATAAAAATGTTTTATATTGTGTTGGTTGATCTGTTGAGTGGCTTATAGATTCTGGTTAATACAGTAATTAATGTTATTGATAGGGATCTCTAAACACTTGAACATAGCAATTCGGCATAGTATTATTTGAAATTGGGTAAATGAAATAATTTTACCTTGTTTATATTTTATATATAAACGAATAATTTTTCAGAAATTATTAAAGTTGTATATGGTGTGTTTGGTTATTAGAGAATGATAATATTCGATTATTATCGTTTATTGTTTGTGCTTTAATAAAGCTTGATTATTGTTATAATCTAAAAAAGGATAAACAATTATGAATGATCTTATAATAGAAAGAGAGTTTATGAAATGTGGATTATAAAGCATTGTTTATGAATTAAAAGATTTAAACTGGAAGCCTAAGAACTTAGATTTCGGAGAATTTGAAAATGTTTTTCAAAGCTTTTGGAAGAAATAATAATAGTGTTATTTTGAAAATATTTTGATTAGAAATATTTTTAAATGGAATTTAAAAGAGATAAAAAAGCACTGAACTCACTTCAGTCGCTGGAAAATAATTCGGGTGATGACTGCAGCATCATCGGTGTTCATTTTCGAGTTTCTAAGTAATGGATTTCTACCATAATGATTTTCTATAAAAGTTTGTTTTGGTAAAATAAAATTTTGTTTTGGCAAAATAAAATTTTGTTTTGGCAAAATAAAATTTTGTTTTGGCAAACAAAGGTTGTTTTAAATTTCAAAAGTATGATTGATATACAAAGGAGTTATGTATATATTATGATTTCAAAATGTTTTGAAAAAAAACTGGGTGTTTGAATTTTTAAAATTTTCATTTAAGTGTTTTGTGAAAATATAAGAAAATAAGTTTTTGTAACTTATAAGTTGAAAAATAGTAAGTTAAAACCAAACTTTAATTTTTTTAAATATTATGCTTAAGTAAGGCAAATTGAAAATTTTATACACTCTTAGGATGTAGAAGAGTGCGAAATGAATATAAACTTAAGTTGTAAAGTTATTATATAACCACAAATTCAAATTATAAAATATGGATGAACTTAAGTAAAGATTTATGAAATTATAAGCAGATAAGTTAATATAACTTATAAATTTTAGAAAATGGAAAGTAAAACCAAATTTTAAAAATGGTTAAACATTTTGGTTAACAAAAGAAATCTGAAATTGAGCTATGAAATGAAATTTAACTTAAGTTAAAAATGAAATTGATCGTGATTTAAAATGAATATGAACTTAAGCTTGGAAGTGATAATAAAAATAAGTTGTGTTGTATAAATGTTTATAATCAACTTAAGTAATGATTTTATGGAATGGTTCCTAAGTGATATTAGCATTAAAAGAAATATACTAAGAATAAGATGAATGAGAATAAAATGAATGAGAATAAAATGAATGTCAATAAAAATAATTTGGTATAGTGAAGAAATCAATGGAAATAAATACGTAAGGTGTACATAAATCATTTTATTCGCATAACTGTTTGATCCAGATTCGAGTACATGATTTCGAGATGATTTACACTGGTCCGAGTTAGGATGTTTCACTTAATTGTTGACGGCGAACACTGGATACGATTTTTTATTTATTCTAAAATTCTTTATCATAGTATATACCTATGTAAGGAGAACGACGGTTTCTAATCAAGGAACCGGATCGAAGTCCGCACTAGAGAAGTCGAGTGAGCGATACTAGTTCGGAAGTGAAATTGTGTGATCGAGAGATCGATCAGATTTGATATTGCATAGGGATGGTCTGTGGACATCTTACGGACCTTGGTATGATTGTATGCTATGTTTAGTTAACTTTGTTTACTAGTATTTGTAAACACTATTAAGTAAGGATGCATGATGGTTCCTTTGGTTGCATATGGTTGTTATATTAGTATATAGTGATTTTACTTTCCATATACTTGTTCTCATTTGTTTCTAAGCATTTAGTAGGTACCGACGGTGTATGCTTCGCATTTAGAGCTCGCTTTCACATTATATTAATTGTACATGCTTGCTAATATTAAGAAAAAATACACATCTCAGATTACATATCGCATTTTATGTTTTTCCCTATGGGATGCCTCATCCTTGAGATGAGATGTATATTATATATGTATTGTAAATTTTTTGCTCGAGCCACGCAAAGGAGACACTAGTGAAATCTTCCATAAACTTAAGGTGTTAGAATTTTTTTGAGAATTTTGATAACTAAAATTTGATTTTTGTGTTATAACTTGGAATGATATTAGTTGGTATCAGTGAATGAATTTAAAGACTTCGAAAATTTTATAATCTATTTCGGCTAATTAATTTTGGAAAGTTAATAGGTTTTGTGGCATTTTTCTTACCTTGGCAATTTTAAAGATGAAATTCTCTTAAGGAGCGAAGTCTGTAACGATCCAGGATTTTGGTCATTTGAATTTGAAATATTTAATTAATTTTAAACATTGAAAGGTTAATTTTATAAGTCAAACAAATTAAATTTCAAATATAGGGATTTAATGTGAACAAAAATGATTTCATAAGCTGATTTAAATTATGTTTAAATAAGAATCAAGATAGTAAACTTTTAAATTTGAATTAAAGTGATTAGAATGGTTTTAATAATAATTCGTTTTAATTAATGTGTGAAAATAGCCTTTCGAGACACTATCTTGGATTTTGACGAAACCAGTACCATTGGATCCATAATAGTGAATAATTCAATGTTAATGAATTTCATGGCGATCAGACGTATCGTTTGGTCGTGCGAGCTCGAAACGCGTAGAAATTAATTAAAGGAATTTAAATTAATATAATTTGATTTTGAAAGTTAACTTTTGTATATGATGGAATTGGATTTTGATACTAGTTCCATTGTGTTTGAAATATGGTTATCTAGTATGGAACGCCAGTCGGCATGCCTCGATTGGAGTTTGAAAATTTTAGGCATGAATAGTGTCATAAAATGTGCCTATATAAAGGACTCAAGCCCTCACTTATTTTGCAAAACCTTAATCCTAAAGATAGCCGCTATTTCCATTGGCCACATCCAAGGGCCACTACAGATCGGGACCACCACAGGCCGATCTAAGCCTCGACCTCAACTATAAATGGGTAGCGGCACTGGGTGGACGGTCTATCCGCCTTTAAGTGGTATTACCAGCCATTCTAGAGGAGCAGTTGATTCAGCAATTTTTAGTCTTCATCTATTAGGTGTTTCATCAATTTTAGGTTCTATCAATTTTATAACAACTATCTTCAAACGTCGACGGCGATGAGATGTTGAACTTGAACGGTGGAGATGGACTTCGGTGAAGCGTAGCGACGGCGAAGCTTGGTTACATGGCACGACTTCTCTTGTCATTTTCAGGCAAACGACGGTGTTAGAGGGGACGATGTAGGTGGCGTTGGCAAGATCGTAGGTGGAGCGACTGATGGTAGTGGAGCGATGGCGAGCGACGCCACATGGCAGCGACGGCGATCAAAACAAGGTCGCAATATGGGTTTCGGTGATTAGTGCTTGGGTTTGAATCATGGACGAACGATTAGCCTTAATTAGGTGATTAACGGCTTAATGATGTAATTAATTAAAATAATTATAATTATTTAAATGTGTGGATCATATAAATTGTATAACTCTTTCATACGAGATCCAAACCGAACGCGGTCAGTCGTGTTAGATTCATATCGACGAATACTGCGTTATGGAGTTGTATTGGAGTAGTTTGGAGCTTGTAGGAATTTGTGTTAAAATCAAACGTCCATTCGTTTTAATTCAAACCAGAATGCTTCGATTAACTGGAATTTCGGTGATTTAACTCACCTCTTTGGACCCACTTATATATTATATAAGTGCGAATATTTTTATTTATGCATGTTTGTTGCTTGTTTGGATGATTTACTGCTTTATCGGTTGGTTTGGATTTATTCCCACCCTTGGAGCGGATGACCTTTTATATGTGCCTGCCTAGTAGCGGATAACCCATATTACATGGTTATATATTGTATGTGATGCAGGGGGACAGGTTGGAGGGATCCAACAGGATTCCTCACACTATTGATTTTACTTTTCATATATTGTGACTAGTATAAACTGCACGTACGTGCATCTAGTAGCTAGAGAAGATATGTGTTGTAAATGCAAAAGTTTTGGTAATCACGATGTTTTTATTTCAAGTTGTTTTGTTCGTGGTGTCGATGGTAAATTGGTAGTAAAATTATGTTGATGGGTCGTTGAGAATGTATGGTTGTGGATGTTGCAAACTAATAGTGGCTTTCTGTTGATGGATAAGGGTATTTTTAGAATTTCAAAAGGACACCGTGGAAATGCTAGTCAGTGAATTCTCTTTATTAATAGTAAAGATATATGATGTGTTGGATGCCATATTTGATGACTGTAACGACCCGTATTTTTAAACATTTAAAAGTAGTAAATTAAATAAGATTTTTTGAATAAAATTGTTAGGAAAAAAAAATTAAGATTTTATTTATACAAATTTGATTTTAATACAAATTATGAGTTTAATTAAAATTTCTATTAATGTCATATGTTTGCAACAATATAAGGATGATAAAAAATGTTAGTGTGTATTTTAATAATATTGGTTTGAATGATATTTGTAATTGTCTGAATGTAAATTTCCAATTGATTGGAATAATAAATGTTAATAAGAAATAATAAATGTTTCTTTATTAAAAAAAGAATCATAAGTTTATTTATTTGAAATGTTTGGTAGCTGAAAGATTGATTGCAGAGATGAGAAACTATTATTTGGTAAGAAATGTATAATTTCTGTTTGTATCCAATAGTGCATAAATATGTTTCAATCACTGTTTGATAGGAAATAATTGTTTTATTTCTCATTACCTTTATTTTTTTCCATTTTGAAATTCACCCTTGTAAACAATTGAAAATAATGTAATTGAATAATTTCAATTAATGATAGAGAGGACACCAAACTGTAAATTAATGGGTGTAATTAAACGTAGCTTATGTTTTGTGAAAATATAAGTAAAGTCGGTTTAATGAAAAGAACATTTATAACAAATAAAATGGATGTTTCATTTGTGAATGTAGGTTTAATTTCATTAAAATAAAGAATAGGATGATTGATTTAAAGGAAGTAAATATGTGTATTTGAACTGTGTTTTAGCATATAGATGGATTACAAGAGTAGAAAAATAATTTATTTAAGTAAGTTATTTATAGCTCTGCTGTATAAACAACAAATTTATAAACGTGTTTAAATGACTAAAGGAAACAATTATTCTATTTTTCATCCATTTTAGTTGACTGTTTTGAAATTTAACTTTATAAGTAATTGTAATTAATGTAATTGAAATATTTCAATTAGAAGGGAAGAAAACGTTGATTGCAATTAATAGATTTAATAAAAGAAACGCACCTTTTGTGTTAAATAGGATTGATGTTTTAATGGAAATAAAAGATCATTTTGGGAAAACCAAATTGAACGTTTTCATTTTTATAGTAAGTAATTTTATTTATTATGCATAGATAAAAAAAACTAAATGCATACAAATTTGAATATTATTTGAGTTAATGAAGTTAATTTGGTTACGTTTCACAAATTGAATTTCAAAAAGGTTGTGCAATGTACATGGTCCATTCATTTCTTTTGTTATTAATTGTTGCATGTTTTGAGACGTATAAAAATAAACTTTCATTTTAAGCAAGAATGATTTTGGAAAAAAAAAATTGAATTTTAGAATAATACAGACACACACACACACATTAATATTCAAACTTTTAAGTATATCGGAGGATTCATGGTTTTGTAAATATTGTGGAATCAATTAGAAATTACCTTTTATTAACAGTTGCACATTAATTACATAAGTTCATATATATATATTTTTACATTTTATATATGGTTAAAACTTGTAAATTGGTTGCATTAATGTGACCATTATAGTTATTAGAAAAGTAAAGTAAATCATTTTATAGTGCACAGATAGATATATATTCATTAAATAATGAAATTGGTTTGAGTAACGTAAATAAATATATAGATTGATTGTTGATTAATTGATTGATTGTTAATTGATTGATTGTGTTAATGTAGTATGCAAATATATTGACATAAAACGAATGTTTTAATATGAAATTAAATTATGTAAATATGTGTATATTTGGGTTTATTGATATGAATTAATTGGAGTGAGTTTTGGAATTTGGACCCCAAAGGTTTGTGTAACGACCCGACTTTCCAGACCCGGAAAATCGAACCATTTTAGTTAAGAAGAAGAGGTAGAAGAAGAAAAATAGAAAAACAACATCAGAATCTAACCATCGCAGCGGAATAAAATATAATATATATCAACAGATCTTTACACAAATCAAAAACTATATTTGTTTATACAATTCATCATCAGAATACATCATCAGAGTACATCAACATCCATAACATACAACTGAATACACAGCGGAAAAATAATAGCAAGTACGAGAGTACGTATCGTCATCCAGCTCGTCTCCTGAGCTCCACAGCATCATATCCTGAACCTGTTTATCTCGGTCTGACCCGAGCATCATGTAAAACAATACCCGAGTCAGTCTGGAAAACCAGCGTAAGAAAATCACACTCAAATTGATTATTAAAGTTTCAAAAATCCTTTTGAAAATAAAAGCATCTCGTAAGACCACGCCACAAATAAACATGCCGGGTTTTTACCTTACGATAGCTAAAACACTTTATATCAAAATCCTCTGATATTATAATAGTGTCTACAGAAAGTAAAATAGAATCTAGCTGAAATGCTTGCATCTCACATTTCAACAATAGTTGGGCACAATCAAAACCGTACAGGCACGTAGGGAGAATGGATTTCCAACGAATGACTAGGCACTGGGGTACCACCTGTCACAGTACGTGGCCTAGATCACAGTACCGAGGAGTACGCCCGCTCCCCTGCAACACAAAGCCGGAATCATCCCTTACTGGATAATTCCAAATAAAATCACCCCACGGTTGGGATCAGCAACCGCACCACTAAGCCGAAATAAAGGGACATCTTGACAGGGATGACCTTACTCTCAAGTGGGGGCTACCCACGAAGCCTTGCTGCATAACCCCTGATTTTCAGTCATTCCCGGTTGATGAGGCTTGAGGCTAAACGATACCTTTATAGCACATATCCCTTAGAATGCCCATCGTCCACCTGACGATGTCACGAAAGCATTCGTCCATACAAGTCCGTCCCGGGTCCGAACGGAACCGAAGGCACTATTCCTACTACATCCATTTTGGAAATATCCTCAGGATTAGTAGCGACTAGCCCTTGCACTTCACTGCTCCATCTTCGACTCCGAAATCGTTACACGAAACGTACAAATCGGATCGAAGTGGTATTCGAGTCTCCAGACCTAGAATCCCGGTATACGGAAACTCGATCCCGGTCTCTTCGAAACGATCAGCGCATTTGGCCAATATTGATAGTCGGTTATTTAACTATCAATTAACATCCACAAGCAACCATCACACAATAAATAATTTTCCAAATTATTTATTAATCTCAAATATCTTCGCAAGATATATTTCCAAATTTTCAAAGCTCATTTGAAAACAATTTCAAAATAGTTTCCGCTTACGGAATACATTTCCCAAATGATTATTTCCACTGAATCACCAAGTACAAAATACCTTTAGATTTAAAAAATAATTTAAAAACACTTTACCATAAATATGCTTTATATCATTGAAATTATAAAACTACCTTAATGCTTTATTAAAATATATATATATATATATACTTTAAAGATATTTAAGATAAAACCGCTTTATAAATATAAACTAAATTTCTCCTTAAAACATTTTACCAAATCACTTTTATATACTTACTACAATAATAGATTTTTGAAAATACTACTTTAGGCTTTAACATTTAGAAATAATCAATTTTCTAAAATATGTTTTTTTTTAACATATTAAAACTTTTAACTTATATTTAAAATTGCTTTGAAAAACGTACTTGGCAATCCAAAGAAATACACTTATCATTTCCATCTTTTTAAAAATAAATCAACATTTATTTTTAAACCAATTCATATCCCTTTATAAATTCCCATCTTGAATTTATATTTCAAATATCCAATGATATTTATTTTACTTTATAAACCCAGTTTATATCTCCAAAATCTCATTTCTCTTTTAAAATTCCAAGTTTTTAAACACTTAAATCAATTTCCAATTGATTTCCATTTTACTTCACTTTGAAATAAATTTCCCTATTTACTTCAATTATCTCAAATACATTAACTTTCATCTTTTATTTCTTTATTATGCGTTGAAAACCCTTTTAACTAGAATACCAATTTCGGATTTCCAAACTTCTTCAATTAATATTTTAATTAAATTAAATCTTTAAATTTCAATAAAATCAATTCTTTTATATTTTTAATAATATCACTTTAGTTAAAGATTTATTTCTTCCTTGTTAAATTCAAAATCCTCTTTCCCATATTTGTTCGAATTTAGAAATTTCTTTATTTCTTTTACAATTCCTTATTTAATTTATTCGAATTCACTAGAATTATTTAACTTGAATTTTACTCTTTTATTTCTTTCCGAAAATCCAATTCAATTGCTTTTGATAACTCATTATACTGGGAAATTCAACCCAACCAGATTATCCAATATAAATCATCACAGGATATCAACAATCATATCACAGAATATTTAAACAAAATTAAATATTTTGAGGAATCCAGTTGGATCCCTCCAACCTGTTTCCCTGCATCCACAGACGTTAGCACAATACCAATTCCACTTCAAAGTGGAATATCGCGGTATATGGGTTTAATATAAAATATCATCCGCTATTATGCGACGCATAGGGTCTCATCCGCTATATAATGCGGGAATATCAACAACTCCAATATATACATATGCCAATATGTATATATTGCTATATACTACTATATATATATAGAACCTCAACCAATGCAATCATCCAATCAATTATTTAAATTTTACCATTTAAATTTAAATTAGAATTCAACTGAGTGAGATTAACTCACCTTTAATTTTTGATTTGCAAATCCGATCCAAATGGCTTGTCTCCTTGATTTAAACCTTGTATAATCATTATACAATTTATTAATATTTTGAATTAATCGAACAATTAATTTCCAATTTAATAATATTTTTAACCCATGATATATTTCAACTAATAGTTTGATAAATAAATATTTTTTCTTCTTCTTTTAATAACTAAAATAATTGATAAATCAGTTAACAAAATATCTCCTTAATATACAAATAAATGGGTAAATTTAAAATATACATTTATTTTCTTGAAACCTCATATATATAAAACTGTTTAAAAATTCAGATTCCTGTATTTCCAAAATTACACACATATATATACATATACCTATTTACCACTTGCAGTAATCAGATACATATCTATATGTATTAAATTCACTAATACCTTACTGTATGTATATTTTTTTTATAAGTTTAAATAAACGAATGAATAAATAAACAAATAAATAAGTAAAACGAATACTTCACAGAACAAGCACGAGTCGTTGCTCACCGAGACGCCAACACTCATATCATCGCACCACCACATCCCTACTGACACAGCCGTCGCTCCCCTTCAGATCGAACTGCCGCCACCCATCATGCGAACGCGTGCGTCACGCCTCGCGTTCCAGGCTCTGATTGCATAACGCGAGCCAATCCCCTCGTCGCACTCGCGTGCCCTAAATCATTCGCGAGCTTACCCTCCCAGTTCGCCTGCTCAAGTGCGCCTCGCGACCTTATCGCGATTTTTTTTTTCGTGTACGAATCGATTTCGAATCGGAAAGTAAAGAGGGAGGTTTTGAATTCGATCTTTAATTTGGCCAGGGAAAGGAGACGTGGTGTCGTTATATATATAAATCTCGTTTGTTTCTGAAGGAAGCCATTCTTTTTTCTCTATTTCAGCTGAATTCGAATTCGTGAAAGGATGAAAGGAAGGAGATAGGGTACGGGCATCAGGGTGTTGTCTTCCTTATTAAATTCTGAGGTGATTTGATACTTATCCAAAAATAATATATAATAACCAAAATATCTCGTGGTCTATAATTCTAAACCCCGAACTCCAATTTAAATACAACGACCGACATTCCTAACGTTGTCGTTATTCTGAACACGCTGGGATAGGTTTCGAGGTCTAGTTCGATCGTAAGGAGAAAATAGCTTTTTGAACCCAGTAATTATATTGATTTTTCGATTTAATTTCAACGCGTTTATATATCGTACTCTTACACAACAACTCCAAACGCTCCGAAATTTAAAATCCGATAATAATACAATATTACGGATCCAATGGAACTGGTTTCGTCGAATTCCAAGACTGTGCCTCGAAAGGCTATTTTTTTTAAATTCAATTTAAACGTTATATTTTCAAAACTGATCAAAACACTTTTAAATTCAATTTTAAAAGTTTCATCACCTTCAGTATTAACAATATAAATTTTCTGAGCCTTTAAATTATTTTTAACAAGCTTAAAAATTCAGATTCAATATTTTATCCAATTTCGATAATTTAATTTAATAATTAAATCACCCAATAAACAGTGATATTTGAAATTTAAGTTTATAATTAACCTCTGAATATTTAAAATTAATTAAATATTCCAATTTCAAATGCTCAAAAATTCCGGGTCGTCACATTCCTCCCCCCTTAAAAGAATTTCGTCCCCGAAATTACTAGTTAGGAAGAATGATTCAATCCCCGTTAACTATTTTCCAAATTCAAACAGTTTTAACAATACCCAAACAATCTTTTATTAATGATACACTAATCATCTTTTAACTTTCCAAACTTATTCATAAGTTCAACCCATACCACATACTTATCCATTCAAATTTAAATTTGAATTAAAATTTTGAATTATCAAAATTTTCCAAAATTTTTCTAACTCCCTAAATTCCCGAAAAATTTCGCCAGCGTCTCCTTTGCGCGGCTAGCTCGGTACTACTACAAAATGGCTCTACGGCCTCCCAATCTCAAAAAGAAAACAAAAAGCCAAGTGGCTGGATCCAAAACCCAATCAAATTTCATATAGAAATTCAAATACATACCTTTTTGTCGGGCCATTAAATTTTATCTTCTAAAATCAAAATCCCAATCATCCATTGCTTTTATACACCTGTATATCCTACTAAGCAATAATATTCAATCACAATTCCAAAGTCATTTTATACTTTCCTTTACAAATTTCCAATATTTGTTTTATTTAAGCCCGTACGATGCACATATATTATCCGTACGCAATATCACATTCGATCGCTCAATCGATCACACAATTTCACCTCCGAACTAGTATTGTCCACCCGACTTCCTAGTGCGGACTCAGATCTGGTTTCTTGATCAGAAACCGTCATTCTCCTTGCATAGCCTCAAACTATGATAGAGAATATCCAGAACCAATCAACAATCCATATCCAGGCTCGCCGTCGAAATTCGAGTGAAAAATCCTAATTCGGATCGATAAAACTATCTCAAAATTCTGTGTTCGACATCTGGATCAAATAGCTATGCGAATAAAATAATATACGTACATCTTACGTATAAATTCCAATTGATTATCAGTTATATCAATTCTCTTTTATTCACATTCCTTTTTGATTGTTATCCACTTATTCACAACTATCCCATTTCACAACTTCAGTTTTAGTCTTCATTCAACTATTCACTTAGTATATATATATATATATATATTTTTTTCCCAAAATTACTAAGTATATTTCCACTACAAATTTTCTTAAGAATTTCATTCTTCAATTCTTAAGTTCATATAAATTTTCTTATATTTATTTACTACTTCACCACCGAAGTGTATATATTCAAATTGAACTCCCATTTCATATGAATTCCAACTTACTTCAATTTACTACTTCATTTCCAATTTTTTTTCTTAAATTCAATTCATCTCCAACTTCCAAAAATCGAATTTTATTTAGCTCGAAAACAATCCAAGTTAATTCATTCAATAACTATTTCTCAACTTATTTAAACCACTCTTCTGTTTGAGTTCAGTTCCCATTCAACATTTACTTAAGTCAATAACTTAAGTTTATTTCCCATTTAACCAACCTTTTAAAGTTTTATTTCCATCTTTCATTTGATTCTTATTTAATCAAATTCCATCCAATTATTTATTTAATATAATTGGTTCATTCACTCAATCATTATGAATTTAAATTTCCATACTCAATTCATCTGGAATTATTTTATTAATAACCAGGCCATTTCCAATTTAGTTTTACTTATTTGGATTCCATTCGCAATTCAAACCATCACTATTTTAATCCAATTTCATTAACTCACAATTCAATTTCATTAACTAATTTATTATCTAATTAGTTCCTCCGCTGGTTAAAATTAAATACTTGCTTTTTAAATCCCAAATATCACTTCACTTAATTTTCTTAAGTTCAATTTATTTTATAACTCAAGTTTGGATTTATTTAAAAATTAAGATTGCTCATCTTAGTCGTTTCCATTTGATAATTAGAAATTTCAAATTATAACTCTTAATGGTTCAAAGTAATGGATTCCCATTTATGACTTACAATTTCATTTCTATTCATAAGTGTTAACTTACTTGCTTAAGATCTAGGACTATTCATTTAAGTCCATTTCATCTTTATAATCAATTTCAACTTATTACACTTAAGAACTTAAGAATATGAATTTCTTTACACAATTATAAGCATTTTACATTACCTTTATATCCAATTCAATTCGACTTCAACTTACTTACATTTAATTCAATTCCAATTCTCAATTTTTATTTAACTTATCTTAAGTTAAATTCAAATATATTTTATTCACTTTCATATACTCAAATTAAATTTTAATTCTAGGATACAAATTTTATACAAGTTTTACAATTCATTCACCATCAAGTTCTCTAACTCTTTTATCTACCAACTTATATTACTCATTGAGTTATTTCCATCTCATAATTATAATCCCAGAATTTAACTTTCATTCCCTTCTTATTTCAATCAACTTCATTCTATACTTTATATTGTTGATTCATTTAAATTTCCACATTTTTATTTTAAATAGAATTCCCAGAATCCAATTGCCCGTTTTATTTCAAAACCATTTTGAATTCATAAATAGCTCATACACATATGGTATATCACATCAAATCCCAATTTCCAATACAATCTGCTTTTACCAAACAATTTTCCCTTTGAATTTCAAAACCAACCCAGTTCACAATCATTTCCAATTTAAAACTGTTTGGTAGCAATTTCTCTTTGGAAACTCGAAAATAGACATCGATGATGCTGCAGTCATCACCGAAAATTATTTTCCAGCGACCGAAAGAGAATTTAATGCTTTTATCACTTTAAAACATTTCAAACATTTTAAAAATCCCAAATTCCACCAGATTTCAATTCAATTTCAAAAATATTCATGAAATAATATCACCATTATTTCCCCAAAACCTTTAAACTATTTTAAATCCAAAGGAATTTAAACCTTTCCCAAAACTTCAAAATCCACTAAATTTTATATCCAAACATTACTCTGAAATTCTCACATTTTACTTCAAGTTATAAGTCACATTTACAATTTACATTTACAAATTTCATTTCTTTATGAATTTATCTCATTTGATTATAAATCACCTTTGTAATTCACATTTGTATATAAAGTTTATCTCAATTTATAAATTTCATTTATAGTCTATATTTCAAATTCCATTTTGTTATATAAATTTATTCTTCAACTTAGGTTATAAGTTTCCAATTTCTACTCAATAATGAGACTAACTCATTATTGTCATTTTCTAACAACCAAGCATCCAAATATATAACCATAATAATTTTCGAATTTTTTTTTCTTTTATACACAAAATAATTTGGGCAAAATTATTTCATTCACCCTATTTAAAACAATATTGTGTCGAACTGTTCTATTCAAGTGTTTAGAAACCCCTTCAATATAGTTGTCCAGACTGTGCCGACGAAGGTTCATATACCACTCAATAAACCAACCAACACAATATAAAACCATTTTATATTCACTAACAAATACGCGCTCATATCTATTAATACTCTCAAAATTCCCACCAGAGCCAAGGTTATCGCCAACCTTCGCTCTGATACCAACTGTAACGACCCGACTTTCCAGACCCGGAAAATCGAACCATTTTAGTTAAGAAGAAGAGGTAGAAGAAGAAAAATAGAAAAACAACATCAGAATCTAACCATCGCAGCGGAATAAAATATAATATATATCAACAGATCTTTACACAAAACAAAAACTATATTTGTTTATACAATTCATCATCAGAATACATCATCAGAGTACATCAACATCCATAACATACAACTGAATACACAGCGGAAAAATAATAGCAAGTACGAGAGTACGTATCGTCATCCAGCTCGTCTCCTGAGCTCCACAGCATCATATCCTGAACCTGTTTATCTCGGTCTGACCCGAGCATCATGTAAAACAATACCCGAGTCAGTCTGGAAAACCAGCGTAAGAAAATCACACTCAAATTGATTATTAAAGTTTCAAAAATCCTTTTGAAAATAAAAGCATCTTGTAAGACCACGCCACTAATAAACATGCCGGGTTTTTACCTTACGATAGCTAAAACACTTTATATCAAAATCCTCTGATATTATAACAGTGTCTACAGAAAGTAAAATAGAATCTAGCTGAAATGCTTGCATCTCACATTTCAACAATAGTTGGGCACAATCAAAACCGTACAGGCACGTAGGGAGAATGGATTTCCAACGAATGACTAGGCACTGGGGTACCACCTGTCACAGTACGTGGCCTAGATCACAGTACCGAGGAGTACGCTCGCTCCCCTGCAACACAAAGCCGGAATCATCCCTTACTGGATAATTCCAAATAAAATCACCCCACGGTTGGGATCAGCAACCGCACCACTAAGCCGAAATAAAGGGACATCTAGACAGGGATGACCTTACTCTCAAGTGGGGGCTACCTACGAAGCCTTGCTGCATAACCCCTGATTTTCAGTCATTCCCGATTGATGAGGCTTGAGGCTAAACGATACCTTTATAGCACATATCCCTTAGAATGCCCATCGTCCACCTGACGATGTCACGAAAGCATTCGTCCATACAAGTCCGTCCCGGGTCCGAACGGAACCGAAGGCACTATTCCTACTACATCCATTTTGGAAATATCCTCAGGATTAGTAGCGACTAGCCCTTGCACTTCACTGCTCCATCTTCGACTCCGAAATCGTTACACGAAACGTACAAATCGGATCGAAGTGGTATTCGAGTCTCCAGACCTAGAATCCCGGTATACGGAAACTCGATCCCGGTCTCTTCGAAACGATCAGCGCATTTGGCCAATATTGATAGTCGGTTATTTAACTATCAATTAACATCCACAAGCAACCATCACACAATAAATAATTTTCCAAATTATTTATTAATCTCAAATATCTTCGCAAGATATATTTCCAAATTTTCAAAGCTCATTTGAAAACAATTTCAAAATAGTTTCTGCTTACGGAATACATTTCCCAAATGATTATTTCCACTGAATCACCAAGTACAAAATACCTTTAGATTTAAAAAATAATTTAAAAACACTTTACCATAAATATGCTTTATATCATTGAAATTATAAAACTACCTTAATGCTTTATTAAAATATATATATATATATATATATATATATATATATACTTTAAAGATATTTAAGATAAAACCGCTTTATAAATATAAACTAAATTTCTCCTTAAAACATTTTACCAAATCACTTTTATATACTTACTACAATAATAGATTTTTGAAAATACTACTTTAGGCTTTAACATTTAGAAATAATCAATTTTCTAAAATATGTTTTTTTTTAACATATTAAAACTTTTAACTTATATTTAAAATTGCTTTGAAAAACGTACTTGGCAATCCAAAGAAATACACTTCTCATTTCCATCTTTTTAAAAATAAATCAACATTTATTTTTAAACCAATTCATATCCCTTTATAAATTCCCATCTTGAATTTATATTTCAAATATCCAATGATATTTATTTTACTTTATAAACCCAGTTTATATCTCCAAAATCTCATTTCTCTTTTAAAATTCCAAGTTTTTAAACACTTAAATCAATTTCCAATTGATTTCCATTTTACTTCACTTTGAAATAAATTTCCCTATTTACTTCAATTATCTCAAATACATTAACTTTCATCTTTTATTTCTTTATTATGCGTTGAAAACCCTTTTAACTAGAATACCAATTTCGGATTTCCAAACTTCTTCAATTAATATTTTAATTAAATTAAATCTTTAAATTTCAATAAAATCAATTCTTTTATATTTTTAATAATATCACTTTAGTTAAAGATTTATTTCTTCCTTGTTAAATTCAAAATCCTCTTTCCCATATTTGTTCGAATTTAGAAATTTCTTTATTTCTTTTACAATTCCTTATTTAATTTATTCGAATTCACTAGAATTATTTAACTTGAATTTTACTCTTTTATTTCTTTCCAAAAATCCAATTCAATTGCTTTTGATAACTCATTATACTGGGAAATTCAACCCAACCAGATTATCCAATATAAATCATCACAGGATATCAACAATCATATCACAGAATATTTAAACAAAATTAAATATTTTGAGGAATCCAGTTGGATCCCTCCAACCTGTTTCCCTGCATCCACAGACGTTAGCACAATACCAATTCCACTTCAAAGTGGAATATCGCGGTATATGGGTTTAATATAAAATATCATCCGCTATTATGCGACGCATAGGGTCTCATCCGCTATATAATGCGGGAATATCAACAACTCCAATATATACATATGCCAATATGTATATATTGCTATATACTACTATATATATATATAGCACCTCAACCAATGCAATCATCCAATCAATTATTTAAATTTTACCATTTAAATTTAAATTAGAATTCAACTGAGTGAGATTAACTCACCTTTAATTTTTGATTTGCAAATCCGATCCAAATGGCTTGTCTCCTTGATTTAAACCTTGTATAATCATTATACAATTTATTAATATTTTGAATTAATCGAACAATTAATTTCCAATTTAATAATATTTTTAACCCATGATATATTTCAACTAATAGTTTGATAAATAAATATTTTTTTCTTCTTTTAATAACTAAAATAATTGATAAATCAGTTAACAAAATATCTCCTTAATATACAAATAAATGGGTAAATTTAAAATATACATTTATTTTCTTGAAACCTCATATATATAAAACTGTTTAAAAATTCAGATTCCTGTATTTCCAAAATTACCCACATATATATACATATACCTATTTACCACTTGCAGTAATCAGATACATATCTATATGTATTAAATTCACTAATACCTTACTGTATGTATATATATATTTTTTATAAGTTTAAATAAACGAATGAATAAATAAACAAATAAATAAGTAAAACGAATACCTCACAGAACAAGCACGAGTCGTTGCTCACCGAGACGCCAACACTCATATCATCGCACCACCACATCCCTACTGACACAGCCGTCGCTCCCCTTCAGATCGAACTGCCGCCACCCATCATGCGAACGCGTGCGTCACGCCTCGCGTTCCAGGCTCTGATTGCATAACGCGAGCCAATCCCCTCGTCGCACTCGCGTGCCCTAAATCATTCGCGAGCTTACCCTCCCAGTTCGCCTGCTCAAGTGCGCCTCGCGACCTTATCGCGATTTTTTTTTTCGTGTACGAATCGATTTCGAATCGGAAAGTAAAGAGGGAGGTTTTGAATTCGATCTTTAATTTGGCCAGGGAAAGGAGACGTGGTGTCGTTATATATATAAATCTCGTTTGTTTCTGAAGGAAGCCATTCTTTTTTCTCTATTTCAGCTGAATTCGAATTCGTGAAAGGATGAAAGGAAGGAGATAGGGTACGGGCATCAGGGTGTTGTCTTCCTTATTAAATTCTGAGGTGATTTGATACTTATCCAAAAATAATATATAATAACCAAAATATCTCGTGGTCTATAATTCTAAACCCCGAACTCCAATTTAAATACAACGACCGACATTCCTAACGTTGTCGTTATTCTGAACACGCTGGGACAGGTTTCGAGGTCTAGTTCGATCGTAAGGAGAAAATAGCTTTTTGAACCCAGTAATTATATTGATTTTTCGATTTAATTTCAACGCGTTTATATATCGTACTCTTACACAACAACTCCAAACGCTCCGAAATTTAAAATCCGATAATAATACAATATTACGGATCCAATGGAACTGGTTTCGTCGAATTCTAAGACTGTGCCTCGAAAGGCTATTTTTTTTTTAAATTCAATTTAAACGTTATATTTTCAAAACTGATCAAAACACTTTTAAATTCAATTTTAAAAGTTTCATCACCTTCAGTATTAACAATATAAATTTTCTGAGCCTTTAAATTATTTTTAACAAGCTTAAAAATTCAGATTCAATATTTTATCCAATTTCGATAATTTAATTTAATAATTAAATCACCCAATAAACAGTGATATTTGAAATTTAAGTTTATAATTAACCTCTGAATATTTAAAATTAATTAAATATTCCAATTTCAAATGCTCAAAAATTCCGGGTCGTCACAGTTTGTTTATAGGTTATATGTGGTCTCTTCATTTGCTTTACATTATTATCACCTCCATTCTCTCTCTTCCGTTTTCAAGTTCTTAACGTAGTCTCCACTTGTGCATCCATTTAATTATTAGCCTACTCATTCGTTTCTTATTAATTAGTAATAACCTCATTTGATTTATTTCTAATTAATAATTGCCTCATTCTTTTCATTTGTTTCTCCTTTATTCGTTTGCTCTTTTCAAATGCTTTACCTGAAGTTTTTCATTTCTTTTCTATTTTTCCGTTTTTAATGTGAACATCAAATTAATATTCATGCCATATAATTAGCATTTACTATTCTCCGTTTCTGAAGTTTATTTTACTTATGCATCATTAGTTCTTGTAGCTTCCTTTCATTGGCAATTCTTTCTCCTGAAACTTCATATTTAAAACGGAAGATTTATTTTTATCTTTATTGATATATTTATTCCTTTACTTCAGCTCTTTCAATACTACCATTTTAAGACTATTCATATTTTTACTTTACTTCAATTCCTAGTTTGTTTATATATACTCTATTAGCTTTTCATTTATTTCCATCGTCATTTCTGTAGCCTCATTTCATTTTTCAAATCTCATCTTTTGTAGCTTCATTTCTCCAAACAAACTTCCATCTCATTTTTTTTCCCTCTCTTCATTTTCTTCCTTCTTCATTTTTTTCTTCTTCTTCAAATCTCCTTCTTCTCTTTTTCTTTTTTTTCTTTCAAAGCTTTTTCTTATTCTTATTCTTCAAATCTTCTTCTTCTTTTAAAGCTTCTTTTTTTTAGCTTCGTTTTCGTTTTCAATTCTTCATTTTCCTTGAATTTTTTTTTTCTTCTTTTCCAAACATTCTTCTTTTTCCAAATCCTTTTCTTCAAATTCAGACCTATACAAACTTCTTTGTCTCTTCCAAAAAAAAATTCTGTAAAAAAAAGAAGAAGATTAAAATAACAAGGAAATAAATCAATAGGAGGAAGTAGTAGCGGATCCAAACCCGACTAAGAAACGGAAATCCATAAGGTGAGTGTTTAAACCCACTCACGAAATACTAAAATTTTATTGCAAGTTAAACCAGGTCATATATTGATAAAGTTTTGATTGTTGGTTTGGAATTTTTATTGGTATTTAGTTTGAATAGCTAAATTCCAATATGTGATGACTAATAATTACTATGACATGTTATTGAATTGGTTGATTTGTTGAATTGATTGATTTGAATGTTGATTGTATGATGTGATGGATGCTATTGTGATTGAATGTGTATTTGTTCATTTATTTTGATATATCCTTGTTATCACCCTATAGTTTATTGTAATCATATAAATTTTCATATTGATTATTTGAGCACTGAATAAAGATATAAAACGGATGAATTTCATGTATTTACATGAGAGGAAAAAAACTAGTATGTTTAGACTTACCATTTGAACCATAAAAATGATTTTGGGAAATAAACTGTCGTTACCTTATTTGAAAGTTTCCAAAGTTAAATTTTGAAACATTGGGAAGTTTCCATAAAATTGAATGTTGAAACTTTGAAACATTTTTATAAATCAAATCTCTTGAACTATGAAATTTAATTGGGAATTGTTCTGTAAATTTGTAAGTTACTAGAATGGATCTATTGTGAAATCTATTGTATTTTGAATATGGAAACAATAACATTTCCAGAAATTTGAACCTTCAAAAATGTAGTTATTTGCATACCTTATTACATCAAATTTTGATTTAGTTTGCATAAGAATTTTAGTTCTGACTCGAGTGTTTTGTGTTTTCCTTTACGCTCGGGTCTGTAACGACCCAGAATTTGGAACAAATTAAATTGAGAATATTTAATTAATTTTAAATATTTGAACGGTAATTTAATTTGTATCCCCGATATAACTTTGAAATTTGCGATTAAACATTAAAATTTAATCTATTGAATTGAATATGAATTTGAATCTTCAATTTTAAGTTGAAGAAAAATATTTCAAAAGCTTTTAAAATTCGTATTGATAATTCTGAAGATAATAGAAGCTTCAGAATTTAAGTTGAAATTGATTTGATCAGTTTTGAAATTTATCGTTCGAATAGATATTTAAAAATAGCCTTCCGAGGCGCAGTCTTGGAATTCGACGAAACCAGTTCCATTGGGTTCGTGATATTGAATTATTGTCGGATTTCAAATCTCGTAGCTTTCGGAGCTATCGTATGATCGTACGAGATATAAACGTCGAGACAATAATTAACCGATTTGATTTAAAAATAAATTTATACTCTAATCAACATCAGCCGTTCTTCCTTCAAATCACTGTCCCCTTTTCTAGGCTTAGTCGCAGAACGAAATCCTGCAAAAGAAAAAAATGGCGACAAAATCATTTCGTTCCTCCTCTTCAACTCTGAAAATCAAATCGAGAAAAAGGAGGCAGTTTTAAAAATCAAACGAAACCATTATTCTCTCGTTCAAATTAACAATGGCCGCATTCAATTCGAATTTAAACTAGAGCCCATCGCGATTTCATTTTCCCCAAAGGAGCAGCGTCTCGTTCATAAGACAAAATCAATCGCGTGGCCACAATTATCCTTAGATTCAAAATCGAATTCTGTTTCAAAATTAAAATCACGAGCGAGTCGCGAACGAAGGGGATCACGAATTCGTCTTCCACTGAGGGGAGGGCTTGCGCGTGTCGGAGAAGGGGTCGAACGAGGCAAAAGGCGGCGGCGATGCCAATGGGTGCGCGTCTGGGTTCGCGAGTTCGATCTCGAGTGGAAGGTGGCAGGCGATTCGCGATGGCGACTCGTTCAATTCAGTGAAGGCGTTCGAGTAGTGCGATGGTCGACGTCGCCGAGGAGGCATCACGCAGCCGTGATCAACTAGACAGTGGATGCTAGGGTTCTGTGCAATTTCGACTTCGGCAGAGATGAATCGAGGTATATGTCGTTTTTCCCAATTTATGTATATATATACACAATAATAAAACAAGATAATAAATTTCAGTAAGGTATTATCTTTAGTTTAGAATCTTGAAACTCAATATAACTGGAAATAGAAATTTGTGTAAAAATATATTTCTAATCTGTTTAAGCTTGGAAATTTATTCTGGTTATATTAATTTAAAGCAATATAGACAGTCAGCTTGGAAATTTATACAGCAGTGGAGAAAATAAAAATATATAAATGTACATTTTATTTTACTAGTTGGTTTAAATTTACCCATTTAATATTAAAGGAAAATTTGTTTAAGATAAATTATTGGGAATTTAAATTGTTAAATGGGAAATTGAATTGTTCGATTTATTCGAATATTAATACATTGAATAAATTGTTTATACAAGGTCAAAATTGTGGAGAAACAATCTGAAATGGAAAATGGATTGCAAATAAAAAGCTAAGGTAAGATCTTTCTCACTCAAAAAAATTGAAAAGTGGAATTTTCAGTTATTGATTTGATTGCTATTGGATGTGATATTAGATATAGTAGGATATATCTATATATATAGCAATATATACATATTGGCATATGTATATATTGGATTGATTGATTTCCCGCCTCGTATAGCGGATGAGACCCTATTACGCCGTTAGTAAGCGGATATTTTTATAAAACCCATATACCGCGATATTCCACCTCGAAGTGGAATTGGTATTGTGCTAACGTCTGTGGATGCAGGGAAACAGGTTGGAGGGATCCAACTGGATTCCTCACCAGTATTTATTTATTTACAGATATTGATGTATATTCTGTTATCATATGTTGATATATGATGTTTGATGTTGTGATTGACTAATTGGTGTTGTTGCATCATCGGATCCATTTTTGAAGTTTAAAAATAACGATATTATTTTTAAAAGGATTTCAAAGTGAATTTTTGAAAGTATACGTTTTATTAAATTTTAGAATTGATTCATTTTAAATAAATAAGTGTTATAATTTTTATGTTATAAAAAAATTAAGAATTTTGTGATATAAAACCAAAATTTGATGATTGGGAATATGAAATGAACTATGTTGAAGAATAGTATGAATGAAGATTTTTGAATTTATTTATAAATGGTTTATAGATAAGATTTATAAAGAATTGAATTTTTATAAATCGGAAAAATGGAATTATAAAAGGAGTTTTTGTTAATGTTGAAAAAGGGTTTATAAATGGAATTTTACAAGAAGTAGGATTTATAAATTTTGTAAAGTTATTAAAGGAATGACTTAAGTAAAAAATTGAGTTATAGATTGATTCGGTTAATAAAATTGATTTGTAAGTTGAAGTTGTTATAAATTATAAATGGGATTTATAAACGTTGTTTATAAATCCGAAATCACTTATTTTGATAAGTGAATTGTAGAAGTTAATTAAAGGAAGTATATTCACGATTTTGGACAGTGAATATATTATTAAATAAAATGGATATGTTTTGGAAAAGTGATATTACGAAATGAAGTAATTGTTTTAAAAGATGTTTTAAAACGTGATAAGTATCGAATACATAGATTTCAACATTTTTATTGTTGAAATAGACGTTTTCGGAAAATAAGGAAATGGTGGACTATAACACTGTTGTTATAGTAAATGATTTCCGAAAGGAAATGTTTTTATATAGTATTGGGATTTATATATCTATCTAAATTCCGAATCCCTATACTAGTGATTTTGAGTCGTCGTAACGATGTTTTACGTAACATTCGTTTTGACTCAAATAAATGTTGTTATAGTAAATGATTTCCTTAAAGAATGAATTTATACTTAAATTTGATTTAAGTATATTGAATATTTTCAAGTGTTGAAAATAAAAGATTTGTGAATTACTTATTATTAAATAAGTAAGGAAATGCTTTTCCAATATGAAATGAACTGTTTTGAGATTTTATCTTCAAAGATAAAATGAAATGTGGAAATTGATTTGAAAATTGTTTTCAAATGGTTAGGTGTGGGAATTTTATATCTAGTAAAGATATTTTGGAAAATAAATAATTTGGAAAATTATTTGGAATCTGATGATGTTGCGCATCTTTATTAATAGTTAAATAACCGACTATCAATAATTACCTTGTATGGTATTTATTGTGAATTTGATGAATTTGAATGCCACACTTATTTTTGAATAATCGCTCACTATTCGGGTTAGCCGGGAAAGGACCATGGGGTCGTATAACCCATCCCGAATATGTGATACGTCGGTATGAATTGCATTTGAAGACCGGTGTTGAAGACCGGATATTTTTGAAAACGGAAGGATTACCGTCGAGTTACTCTACATCGGCTGATCTCCGGTTTAGAGGTTTTATCACCCTTAGTGACGGGAAGTCCGGACGTGATTAGAAATTTATCCGGATATGCAAGGGCTTCGTGAGAAGTGCCTTCGGTTCTGTTCGATCCCGGAACAGACTTGTATGGATTGTGTGTCTGACGTTACAATTTGAGATATAAAGCTGATTTCTTTCAAATACATATCTGTTGGTGGCGGAGAATTTATTCTCTTAGCTTAACACCCTTCTCTGAGACGTACGAGCTCAGAGGTTATGTAATTGAAATTCATCAGCGATATACTCCCAATTTGGTAACGTGGCATACTGAGTGTTGCTGTGAAATGATCAGTGTTTGATCATTTGCGATATGATCATTTGTTTGATCTTATATCTTTGTGATCATAGGTTGATCATTTTGTTGACCCGAAGCATGGCTTTGTAGGAAGCGTAGCTTTGTGGACGAGAATTCGTCGAGCCTCACACCCCGGAAATGGTCAAAACAGGAAGGATGCGGCAAGGTTCTAGGGAGTAGCGCCCCTTAGTGTATGTCATTCCTTCTGGATAGAGGTGGTATCATGGTATGGAGCCCAGATACTTAACCTATGTGGTTGCTGCATTATTATTATTATGTGGTTTGTTGGAAATCGGGGATCCTCGGGAAGATCGGTTACGATCGGGGGATGGCATACGCGTGTCAGTAGTTACCTATTTTTGCAGAGGTAACCCGGCCTTGTGTTGGCAGAGATCTAACCGTAATGTTAGGTTATTTCTCGGGTCGTCTATTCCAGGGACGTACCCATCGTGGCATAGGAAGTTCCTTAGCCTGACCATTTGTTGGAAATCCAAAGAAACAATACGTGACGTGTACGGTTTTAGTTGTATTACCTGCTATGGAATGTGGCGGTAACCTGCTATTGAACATAGTAGCTATAGTAGGCATACGATACTGGTCGTATGTTGGCTAAGATTAATATTATACTTTCGAAATGTTTTCTACACTATGCACTAATAATAATATCAAAAAGAATTTGATTTTGCGTAGTAAGCATCTTTGACTATCATAAGAAGAAATCTCCTCCAATTCTGCGTTTGCATTGTGTGTGTGGCGGGAGGTCTTATGGTAGTTTCATTTTCCAAAAGCATTGCGAATTTGTTTTATTTTCTTTGTGAAAGAATAACTGTTTTACGATCTCACACCAGTCACCATGACTGACTCGGAGTTTATTGTTTCCCTTCTAAACTCTGGGTGCCCAACAATTTCTACACGGGCAGTCTAGAGTTAGGTTATCAGGATATTCTGGATATTCTGGAGCTTTGGAGATAAGCTGGATGACGAGACGTAGTATTTGTATCTGATAGTATTTATTCCGCTGTGTATTCTGTATGAGGACAAGTTATATAACTGTCCATTGTTGTATATTGACTCTGATTGATGTATGTATATAAACTGATATAGTTCTTTGTTTTAAAAGACTAGTGTTTATTTATTATATATTGTTCCGCTGCGATATGTGAGATTCTGATATTGTTTCTGTATCTGATGTTGTTCTGTTGTTCTTCTTCTCTTTTTCTTCTATCTTTTCTTCTACCTCTTCTTTTAAACATTAAAGTTCGCGTTTCCGCCATCCGATTGTTCGACAGTTGCTACAGTGGACATAGCAGTGTCGGGTTTTCGGAAGATGGATTTGCGGGTCTTTACATTTGGTATCAGAGCATATGGTTAAGCGACAACCCTGCTCTGTTGGGTGTTACTCATTAGAGATAGAGTCAGTAGTACTCTAGAATGAGTTTGAGTGTAATAATAGATATGAGCGCGTATTTGTTAGTGAATATAAAATTGTTTTGTATTGTGATGATTGATTTATTGAGTGGCATATGAACCTTCGTCGGCACAGTCTGCAAAACTGTATCGAAGGGGTTTCTAAACACTTGAATAGAACAATTCGGCACAGTATTGTTTTTGAATAGGGTGAATGAGATAATTTTGCCCAAAACTATTTTTGTATAAAAAAGAAATGATTTTCTGTAAATTATTACAGTATATGGTTGCATGGTTGCTAGAAGTGATAATATTAAACTATTATCATTGAAATTAAATGAGAAATTGGAATTATAACTCCAAAGTTAAGAAATAAATTCATGTAAAATGAAATTTAAGAATGCAAATTATAAATGTGAATTGTAATTTAAAACGGAATTCCAGAGAAGTTTTTGGAAATGTTTTGAAAAGAATTTGAAAATTTTGGAGATTTGGAAATTTAAATTTCTTTTTGATTTGAAAATGAATTTCAAAGGTTTTGAAAAGTGTTTTGAAGGGATAAAAGCTATAAACTCTTTTCGGTCGCTGGAAAATAACTTCGGTAATGACTGCAGCATCACCGGTGTTCATTTTCGGGTTTCCAAAAGAGGAATTGCTGCCTAATTGTTTTAAATAGAAGTTGTTTGAAAATTTGGGTTTTGTTTTGAAAATTCAAGGGATAAATTGAATTGTTTTCAAAAATGGTTTTGAAAATGTTATTAAGACTCTGGAATGCTATATAAAAATATTTATGAGAATAATAAATGAGTTGATAACTTATACAATTTGTTGTGAATTTAGATTGAATAAATTTAACTTAAGGAATTTTAAGTTGAATAAAAGTAAGTATAAGTGAATCAATAAAAATCCAAGTGGTAATTTTTGAATATAAGTTATATAACTTATAAAATGAGAAAATAGAAGTGAAACGAATTGTTAAAAGTGGTTAAACAATTTTATTAAGCAAAATGAAATGTGATTCTGATTAAGTGATGAAATTTGACCTTGGTAAAGTTAAATAAAAATTGAGAATCTGAATTGGATTGATAAATGAATTAAGATATTGAACTAATTAAATGTTGAATCAGTCTAATGTAAATGAATTAGTGAATGAATAAATTGAATGGAATCAACTGCAAATGAAGTGAACTAAAGATAATCGATAAAAAAATTCAATATTCAGAAGTTAAACTGAATCCAAATTAGATTGGAATTGTGAATTGAATTCAAATGAATGTGAAATGTAAAATTGAATGTATAAGCAGTTTATATTGAAAATTTTGTAATAGAATTTGCAAAATGGTTTGAATGTGTAACTAGATATTATGGCTAGTAGGATATACAGGTATAAAGGAATTGGAAATTTTGATTTCAAAGATGAAATTGAATTGCTCGACAAAAGGTAAGTATTTAAATTTCAATATGAGATTTGATGATTTCTTGTCTAGCCGCTTGGCTTTTTCTTTTTCTTTTTGAAATCTGAGAGTCCGTAGGGACGTTTTGTAGTCGTGCCATATTAGCCGCGCAAAGGAGATGCTGGCGAAATTTTTCGGAAATTTCGAGTGTTAGAAAATTTTTGAGAAATTTTGAAAGTTTAAAATTTGAATTTAAACTTAAATTTGAATTGTTAAGTAAACAATGTTGTTTGAACTTTAATTGAAGTTGGAAAACTAGTTGAAATAATAACGAATCTTTAGTAGAAAGATTTGTTTTGAAAATTTGAGAAAACTATTGAATGTTGAAAATAGTAGACGAGTTAAGGACCATTCTTCCTAACTTGTTATTTCGGGACGAAATTCTTTTAAGGGGGGAAGTCTGTAACGACCCAGAATTTGGAACAAATTAAATTGAGAATATTTAATTAATTTTAAATATTTGAACGGTAATTTAATTTGTATCCCCGATATAACTTTGAAATTTGCGATTAAACATTAAAATTTAATCTATTGAATTGAATATGAATTTGAATCTTCAATTTTAAGTTGAAGAAAAATATTTCAAAAGCTTTTAAAATTCGTATTGATAATTCTGAAGATAATAGAAGCTTCAGAATTTAAGTTGAAATTGATTTGATCAGTTTTGAAATTTATCGTTCGAATAGATATTTAAAAATAGCCTTCCGAGGCGCAGTCTCGGAATTCGACGAAACCAGTTCCATTGGGTTCGTGATATTGAATTATTGTCGGATTTCAAATCTCGTAGCTTTCGGAGCTATCGTATGATCGTACGAGATATAAACGCCGAGACAATAATTAACCGATTTGATTTAAAAATAAATTTATACTCTAATCAACATCAGCCGTTCTTCCTTCAAATCACTGTCCCCTTTTCTAGGCTTAGTCGCAGAACGAAATCCTGCAAAAGAAAAAAATGGCGACAAAATCATTTCGTTCCTCCTCTTCAACTCTGAAAATCAAATCGAGAAAAAGGAGGCAGTTTTAAAAATCAAACGAAACCATTATTCTCTCGTTCAAATTAACAATGGCCGCATTCAATTCGAATTTAAACTAGAGCCCATCGCGATTTCATTTTCCCCAAAGGAGCAGCGTCTCGTTCATAAGACAAAATCAATCGCGTGGCCACAATTATCCTTAGATTCAAAATCGAATTCTGTTTCAAAATTAAAATCACGAGCGAGTCGCGAACGAAGGGGATCACGAATTCGTCTTCCACTGAGGGGAGGGCTCGCGGGTGTCGGAGAAGGGGTCGAACGAGGCAAAAGGCGGCGGCGATGCCAATGGGTGCGCGTCTGGGTTCGCGAGTTCGATCTCGAGTGGAAGGTGGCAGGCGATTCGCGATGGCGACTCGTTTAATTCAGTGAAGGCGTTCGAGTAGTGCGATGGTCGACGTCGCCGAGGAGGCATCACGCAGCCGTGATCAACTAGACAGTGGATGCTAGGGTTCTGTGCAATTTCGACTTCGGCAGAGATGAATCGAGGTATATGTCGTTTTTCCCAATTTATGTATATATATACACAATAATAAAACAAGATAATAAATTTCAGTAAGGTATTATCTTTAGTTTAGAATCTTGAAACTTCATATAACTGGAAATAGAAATTTGTGTAAAAATATATTTCTAATCTGTTTAAGCTTGGAAATTTATTCTGGTTATATTAATTTAAAGCAATATAGACAGTCAGCTTGGAAATTTATACAGCAGTGGAGAAAATAAAAATATATAAATGTACATTTTATTTTACTAGTTGGTTTAAATTTACCCATTTAATTATTAAAGGAAAATTTGTTTAAGATAAATTACTGGGAATTTAAATTGTTAAATGGGAAATTGAATTGTTCGATTTATTCGAATATTAATACATTGAATAAATTGTTTATACAAGGTCAAAATTGTGGAGAAACAATCTGAAATGGAAAATGGATTGCAAATAAAAAAGCTAAGGTAAGATCTTTCTCACTCAAAAAAATTGAAAAGTGGAATTTTCAGTTATTGATTTGATTGCTATTGGATGTGATATTAGATATAGTAGGATATATCTATATATATAGCAATATATACATATTGGCATATGTATATATTGGATTGATTGATTTCCCGCCTCGTATAGCGGATGAGACCCTATTACGCCGTTAGTAAGCGGATATTTTTATAAAACCCATATACCGCAATATTCCACCTCGAAGTGGAATTGGTATTGTGCTAACGTCTGTGGATGCAGGGAAACAGGTTGGAGGGATCCAACTGGATTCCTCACCAGTATTTATTTATTTACAGATATTGATGTATATTCTGTTATCATATGTTGATATATGATGTTTGATGTTGTGATTGACTAATTGGTGTTGTTGCATCATCGGATCCATTTTTGAAGTTTAAAAATAACGATATTATTTTTAAAAGGATTTCAAAGTGAATTTTTGAAAGTATACGTTTTATTAAATTTTGGAATTGATTCATTTTAAATAAATAAGTGTTATAATTTTTATGTTATAAAAAAATTAAGAATTTTGTGATATA
Source organism: Allium fistulosum (assembly GCA_030737815.1). Lineage (NCBI taxonomy): Eukaryota > Viridiplantae > Streptophyta > Magnoliopsida > Asparagales > Amaryllidaceae > Allium > Allium fistulosum. The sequence goes on from CM060903.1 coordinate 849,024,600, forward strand.
AAACCAAAATTTGATGATTGGGAATATGAAATGAACTATGTTGAAGAATAGTATGAATGAAGATTTTTGAATTTATTTATAAATGGTTTATAGATAAGATTTATAAAGAATTGAATTTTTATAAATCGGAAAAATGGAATTATAAAAGGAGTTTTTGTTAATGTTGAAAAAGGGTTTATAAATGGAATTTTACAAGAAGTAGGATTTATAAATTTTGTAAAGTTATTAAAGGAATGACTTAAGTAAAAAATTGAGTTATAGATTGATTCGGTTAATAAAATTGATTTGTAAGTTGAAGTTGTTATAAATTATAAATGGGATTTATAAACGTTGTTTATAAATCCGAAATCACTTATTTTGATAAGTGAATTGTAGAAGTTAATTAAAGGAAGTATATTCACGATTTTGGACAGTGAATATATTATTAAATAAAATGGATATGTTTTGGAAAAGTGATATTACGAAATGAAGTAATTGTTTTAAAAGATGTTTTAAAACGTGATAAGTATCGAATACATAGATTTCAACATTTTTATTGTTGAAATAGACGTTTTCGGAAAATAAGGAAATGGTGGACTATAACACTGTTGTTATAGTAAATGATTTCCGAAAGGAAATGTTTTTATATAGTATTGGGATTTATATATCTATCTAAATTCCGAATCCCTATACTAGTGATTTTGAGTCGTCGTAACGATGTTTTACGTAACATTCGTTTTGACTCAAATAAATGTTGTTATAGTAAATGATTTCCTTAAAGAATGAATTTATACTTAAATTTGATTTAAGTATATTGAATATTTTCAAGTGTTGAAAATAAAAGATTTGTGAATTACTTATTATTAAATAAGTAAGGAAATGCTTTTCCAATATGAAATGAACTGTTTTGAGATTTTATCTTCAAAGATAAAATGAAATGTGGAAATTGATTTGAAAATTGTTTTCAAATGGTTAGGTGTGGGAATTTTATATCTAGTAAAGATATTTTGGAAAATAAATAATTTGGAAAATTATTTGGAATCTGATGATGTTGTGCATCTTTATTGATAGTTAAATAACCGACTATCAATAATTACCTTGTATGGTATTTATTGTGAATTTGATGAATTTGAATGCCACACTTATTTTTGAATAATCGCTCACTATTCGGGTTAGCCGGGAAAGGACCATGGGGTCGTATAACCCATCCCGAATATGTGATACGTCGGTATGAATTGCATTTGAAGACCGGTGTTGAAGACCGGATATTTTTGAAAACGGAAGGATTACCGTCGAGTTACTCTACATCGGCTGATCTCCGGTTTAGAGGTTTTATCACCCTTAGTGACGGGAAGTCCGGACGTGATTAGAAATTTATCCGGATATGCAAGGGCTTCGTGAGAAGTGCCTTCGGTTCTATTCGATCCCGGAACAGACTTGTATGGATTGTGTGTCTGACGTTACAATTTGAGATATAAAGCTGATTTCTTTCAAATACATATCTGTTGGTGGCGGAGAATTTATTCTCTTAGCTTAACACCCTTCTCTGAGACGTACGAGCTCAGAGGTTATGTAATTGAAATTCATCAGCGATATACTCCCAATTTGGTAACGTGGCATACTGAGTGTTGCTGTGAAATGATCAGTGTTTGATCATTTGCGATATGATCATTTGTTTGATCTTATATCTTTGTGATCATAGGTTGATCATTTTGTTGACCCGAAGCATGGCTTTGTAGGAAGCGTAGCTTTGTGGACGAGACTTCGTCGAGCCTCACACCCCGGAAATGGTCAAAACAGGAAGGATGCGGCAAGGTTCTAGGGAGTAGCGCCCCTTAGTGTATGTCATTCCTTCTGGATAGAGGTGGTATCATGGTATGGAGCCCAGATACTTAACCTATGTGGTTGCTGCATTATTATTATTATGTGGTTTGTTGGAAATCGGGGATCCTCGGGAAGATCGGTTACGATCGGGGGATGGCATACGCGTGTCAGTAGTTACCTATTTTTGCAGAGGTAACCCGGCCTTGTGTTGGCAGAGATCTAACCGTAATGTTAGGTTATTTCTCGGGTCGTCTATTCCAGGGACGTACCCATCGTGGCATAGGAAGTTCCTTAGCCTGACCATTTGTTGGAAATCCAAAGAAACAATACGTGACGTGTACGGTTTTAGTTGTATTACCTGCTATGGAATGTGGCGGTAACCTGCTATTGAACATAGTAGCTATAGTAGGCATACGATACTGGTCGTATGTTGGCTAAGATTAATATTATACTTTCGAAATGTTTTCTACACTATGCACTAATAATAATATCAAAAAGAATTTGATTTTGCGTAGTAAGCATCTTTGACTATCATAAGAAGAAATCTCCTCCAATTCTGCGTTTGCATTGTGTGTGTGGCGGGAGGTCTTATGGTAGTTTCATTTTCCAAAAGCATTGCGAATTTGTTTTATTTTCTTTGTGAAAGAATAACTGTTTTACGATCTCACACCAGTCACCATGACTGACTCGGAGTTTATTGTTTCCCTTCTAAACTCTGGGTGCCCAACAATTTCTACACGGGCAGTCTAGAGTTAGGTTATCAGGATATTCTGGATATTCTGGAGCTTTGGAGATAAGCTGGATGACGAGACGTAGTATTTGTATCTGATAGTATTTATTCCGCTGTGTATTCTGTATGAGGACAAGTTATATAACTGTCCATTGTTGTATATTGACTCTGATTGATGTATGTATATAAACTGATATAGTTCTTTGTTTTAAAAGACTAGTGTTTATTTATTATATATTGTTCCGCTGCGATATGTGAGATTCTGATATTGTTTCTGTATCTGATGTTGTTCTGTTGTTCTTCTTCTCTTTTTCTTCTATCTTTTCTTCTACCTCTTCTTTTAAACATTAAAGTTCGCGTTTCCGCCATCCGATTGTTCGACAGTTGCTACAGTGGACATAGCAGTGTCGGGTTTTCGGAAGACGGATTTGCGGGTCTTTACAGGGTCAGACCGAGCGATACAGCATTTGAGACTCACCCTTGGAGTTTGGAGCTTCCTTTGGAGATCCAACTATCGCCTCAGCTTTCAGCTCTTCTAGTTGATTTGTTCAGAGAAGTCATCTGTTGTACTGGAGACTTCACTGCATTTGAGATATTCTGCTGTATTTTATTTCTAACTCTGATGTTTATATAGTAGCTTCATGAACTACTATTTTATCTATTCCGCTGCGTATTATTGTATTACTCTGTGTCTGTGATTCTATGATTGATTTATTTACTGCATATGCTGAGTTTTGCCAAATTTAAATTAACAATTTGATATTTTGAATTATTCAAGTTAGACATGTGTGGATTTATTGTCGATTTGAATGGTCCAAAATAGCGGGTCGTTACAGTTGGTATCAGAGCTTTGGCTCTAGGCAAAACCTAGCATATATAGTAAATTTATTTACAGATTCACTTTCGTTCGAGTTTGAATTTCTTCCTTTTGACTCGATTTCCTTTGAACTTTGGAACGTTCCTTGCAGTTCCAAAATTCATTCTTGTCTCTCCCTATTTGTATTCTTTTGATTCTGGAGTATCCCATAACTCCACTTCGAATGATCTCTATAAGAATAGGCGATCCCGCCAATCTTTGGATGATTTGTAAAGGGGTGGAACTCCTTTACAATTGGCATTGATTCACCAGAGATTTATATATCTTTGGTTTAGATACCGCTATCTCTTGCGATCGAATGTTGGTTTTTCTTGGAATTCTGCATCGATCTTGTTCCTGAAGTCACGGTTGACCCGGTTAAGGTCGCCCGCGACTTGTATAAGTATATCCATCTCCTATTTTGTAAGTTAATTGTCTCATCTTCGTTCAAGCCTATCTTCGAATCAGAAATTTTATTTGATTAGAGTTCCTCTAATTTGAATCTCTATCTTTGTTGAAATCCATTCTCAAATCATCCTTTGAAAATCGGGTTTTGTATTCTAGAAATTGTTTTCTAAACCGAAATTATTATTTTGATAAGTATGATTTTATTCTATATATAAAATTGAAATGTTTTCGATAAGGATTATATACCCTTTTAAAATAAGAATTTGAGGTTTTCTAAAGGATTTTGAAAAAAAATATATAAGAAATTTGATCTATCTAAAAATGATTTATAACTAAAGGATTTTAAATTTGAAATTCGAGAATTGAACTCCGGTATTTTGTAACTGGTTTTAAGATTTTGAAATATATAATAATAATATGATTTAAAAGTATTTTCCAAATAAGAAATGTTTCAAATGATTTTAATGAGTTTCGAATGATTTCGAAGAAATTTCAAAAATAAGTTTGAGAAAATAGAAGTCCAGAACTCACTTATGTCGCTGGAAAATAATTTCGGTGATGAGTGCACGCATCATCGACATTGATTTTCGAGTTTCAGAGTGAGGGATAGGCCACTTTAGTAGCATCGCTACGCGAGTGATTTTGCGAAACCAATTTTGATTTCAAAATTTTGAAGTATGATTTGATATTCGAAAGATATATGTAAATGTATTTGAAACGATTTAAAATGAGCCGGTGTTCAGCCCTCGAGTTTTGGATTTGATATAACCCTATCTATTAAAATTGATTTACTAATTTGTTGTTGATTTCCAACTCTTGAATTTGAAAATGATTTCTTCAACTATTTTGAAGGTTCGAGCACTTCCAAATCAAGGTTAACTTTTCAAAAGCTAAGAATTTTGAAAAGTATAAAGTATATAAGTTGGTATGAATGTTAAAGTATGTAGTAATATGATTTAAATAAGTTGAAACTGTTTGTTAAGAAAATGAATAAGGCAATTTTAAATTTTTCTAATATGAAATTTAGATTTGAAATGTTTTGAAAATAATTTGGTCTTTAAAATATTTTGAATAAAATTTAGTTTAAATGTTTTAACTTAGTAACATCTTTATGGAACTATATATTTAACAAGTTGGAATAAATATATAAGTTGTACGTATGCTGTTTTATTCGCATAATTAATTTGATCCAAGTTTGAGTACACAAGTTCGAGGTGAATTACACCATTTCGTGTTAGGATTTTTCATTCGATTCTTGATGGCGAATATTTGATATGGATTTTGGGCTAAATTCTAGAATTCTCTATCATAGTATATGGCTATGCAAGGAGACTGATGGCTTCTAGTTGAGAAACCATATCGAAGTCCGCATTAGGGAAGTCGAATGGACAATACTAGTTCGAAAGCGAACTTGTGTGATCGAGCGAGCGATCAAATGTGATTTTGCGAAATGATGACGTATGTACATCGTATATTCTAAAATCATTGATATATTTTGACGATGAAATTGAAAGCTGTCGGGTTAGAATATCTTTGCTTACTAAAAGAAAACTTTAAATTTAAATTACAAAGATATATAACCCATAAAAGCAAAGATATCCAATCTCATATGGCTCTTCATACAGCGAAATTTATTTTGTAAAGATTTGTTCCTTATATAAGATGGACCTTATGTTAGTATAAGATGATTTTGAAAACATTTGATTTTGGAAATGAATTGGTTGACCTAAATTATATTGATTTGGAAATTTGGATTTATTTTCTAAATCTATTATTTTGGAAACTTTGAAACTAAAGATATTTAATTTGAGAAGAAATAATTTGGTGAAATTATATATGATTTTGAAATTGAACTGATATTGAAACAAATTGAAATTTGAGAACCTTGTGCTACTAAATACTTGATTTGGGAGTTATCGAACTTATATAAAATTGATTTGTATGAGTATGAAATTGATTCGAAAACTATGGATTTGAAAAGGGTACTCAATTTGAAAAGTGAAATCTTATATAATTAAAGTCTATATAAGTATGATTTGATATACTTTTGATTTTGGAAAAGTATTTGATCTGAAAATTAAATCTTATATATAATGGATTTTATATAAGTACGATATTTGAAAGTGATTTGAAAAGGTACTATATGATACATATTTTCGAAGTAAAGATATGGAAAGTGCCTTCTGCTTGATATCCGATTTGTGGCCACATCTTGGATTCATTCTATCGATATTATTCTCTCTGAATTTTGGTTTTCCGGATATGATACTCGAGTGTCCTTCGAATTCCATGGCGTTACCCATGGTCTTACAAACTCGACTGCATAGCGTAATTCGCAAGGCAGTGATTGCTTAAAAGGTACGGATGTTTCTTGGGGGATCCAGGCGTAACCATTGTGTATCTGCGATCTATGGTCGTGTTAGTGGCGTAATCCGCAAGGCAGAGATTGCTTAAGGGGTATGGATGTTTCCTGGGGGATCCAGGCGTAACCATTTTTATGTATCCTACGGTCCACCGTTTTGTTATCATGGCGAAATTCGCAAGGCAGTGAATGCTTAAAAGGTACGGATGTTTCCTGGGGGACCCAGGCGTAACCATTGTGTATCTGCGATCCATGATTTGTTTGTTTGTTTTTGTTTGGATTGTACTTTCCATATCTGTTTTTAAAAGTTTTCCAGTATTTTCACTGGGTGTTGGAACAAGTCTACTAAGTATCTGGAGAATTCTAGCTTTGCGCCTGATCAACGCACTGCCAGAGTCTGTAGGAACGAGGATAAACTTGTTGAAACATCGAGTTATAAAAGTATTTTATTATAACAGTATTTTATTTTAAAAGTATTTCCAACAAAGAAATTTTGATTAATATTTGAAGTTGAAATTCTTATGGTTTGAATTAATTATTCGTGCCCGATACTATTCTTTTGAATCTACCTTATCTGCTCAGCTTTATTTATTCACTTATATTCTGTTTTTCCAAATCCTCCTTCTTTTCCTTGTTGACTATATCTTTTTTTAATGATTATTGATTTATTAAAGATGTTTGAAGAGTATTTTGAGATTTAAAACTAATAAATTTATAAATAATGGATTTAAGGTTTTCAAAGACTTTTAAATGGTATTTATAAAGGAAGCAAGAAATTTCATTGATGAATCTTTGTAAAGTGTTAAAGATGATTGATTTGCAAATGAAGATTCAAATAAATATTTTAAGTAAAGTTATATGTGTTTCTTTGAATGTATAATTTTAAGGATATTAAATGATTTGAGAAATTTATTTTAGTAATATGCTTGAAAAATAAATTGGAATTGCTATTTGGAAGTCATGTTCTGGAATATTTACTTGATTACGAAGTACTAATAGTTGTATGTGATATATTTGTTTCATAGGAAGTGGAATTTTATAAATATTGATTGCAAAATAGTATTTATAAATAAAATGAATTTAATTGGAAATTTGAGAACTCAAGTTACGGGATTTTGAAATTGTTTTTCAAGTGATTAATGAAATATATAAGAAATTGAAAATAACTTGTAAATATGAAAAATTTAGAAGATATAATTATTAAACATTTTGTTAACTGAAGTGAATAAGATAAACTTGTGTAACATTCAAATTCATTCTACATAACATATATATAACTTACCAAAATGTTAAAGTTGAAAATGTTACAGAGGAATATGTAGTGGAATTATACAGGTAAAACTTAAGTAATGGAAGTGTTCAATGGAATTATTTCAAAATAAAAATTTTGATGTACAAGAAATGTTATAAACGTAAGTTAATATTGTGAAATAATTTATGTAAGTACATGAAAGAAAGAAAAAGACATTGTATGAATGAATGAAAATAAATAAAAAGGTAAATAATGATGTGAAAAGAAATCAATTGAATAAACGTAAATAATATGTCGAAATTATTGGTTGTTTTGGCTTATGGGGTGTTTTATTTTTGAAATATGATACACATATTGTAATTATTGATATTATTATTTTCCGGACCTCTCTATACAAAGGAGACTCTACCGAAATTTTTCAAAATTTAAGACTTGGATTTTTTTTGTTGAATTGGAGTTATTTTTTTAATTTTTATTAATATTAAATATGTAGGTTTAATTGTTTATAAATTGACTGTTTCAATAAAATATAACAAATTTTTGGATTCCTTCTTATTTCTTTTCGGGGACGAAAAGTTTTGAGTGGGGGAGATTGTAACGACCCGTATTTTTTAACATTTAAAAGTAGTAAATTAAATAAGATTTTTTGAATAAAATTGTTAGGAAAAAAAAATTAAGATTTTATTTATACAAATTTGATTTTAATACAAATTATGAGTTTAATTAAAATTTCTATTAATGTCATATGTTTGCAACAATATAAGGATGATAAAAAATGTTAGTGTGAATTTTAATAATATTGGTTTGAATGATATTTGTAATTGTCTGAATGTAAATTTCCAATTGATTGGAATAATAAATGTTAATAAGAAATAATAAATGTTTCTTTATTAAAAAAAGAATCATAAGTTTATTTATTTGAAATGTTTGGTAGCTGAAAGATTGATTGCAGAGATGAGAAACTATTATTTGGTAAGAAATGTATAATTTCTGTTTGTATCCAATAGTGCATAAATATGTTTCAATCACTGTTTGATAGGAAATAATTGTTTTATTTCTCATTAACTTTATTTTTTTTCCATTTTGAAATTCACCCTTGTAAACAATTGAAAATAATGTAATTGAATATTCAATTAATGATAGAGAGGACACCAAACTGTAAATTAATAGGTGTAATTAAACGTAGCTTATGTTTTGTGAAAATATAAGGAAAGTCGGTTTAATGAAAAGAACATTTATAACAAATAAAATGGATGTTTCATTTGTGAATGTAGGTTTAATTTCATTAAAATAAAGAATAGGATGATTGATTTAAAGGAAGTAAATATGTGTATTTGAACTGTGTTTTAGCATAAAGATGGATTACAAGAGTAGAAAAATAATTTATTTAAGTAAGTTATTTATAGCTCTGCTGTATAAACAACAAATTTATAAACGTGTTTAAATGACTAAAGGAAACAATTATTCTATTTTTCATCCATTTTAGTTGACTGTTTTGAAATTTAACTTTATAAGTAATTGTAATTAATGTAATTGAAATATTTCAATTAGAAGGGAAGAAAACGTTGATTGCAATTAATAGATTTAATAAAAGAAACGCACCTTTTGTGTTAAATAGGATTGATGTTTTAATGGAAATAAAAGATCATTTTGGGAAAACCAAATTGAACGTTTTCATTTTTATAGTAAGTAATTTTATTTATTATGCATAGATAAAAAAAAACTAAATGCATACAAATTTGAATATTATTTGAGTTAATGAAGTTAATTTGGTTACGTTTCACAAATTGAATTTCAAAAAGGTTGTGCAATGTACATGGTCCATTCATTTCTTTTGTTATTAATTGTTGCATGTTTTGAGACGTATAAAAATAAACTTTCATTTTAAGCAAGAATGATTTTGGAAAAAAAAAATTGAATTTTAGAATAATACAGACACACACACACACATTAATATTCAAACTTTTAAGTATATCAGAGGATTCATGGTTTTGTAAATATTGTGGAATCAATTAGAAATTACCTTTTATTAACAGTTGCACATTAATTACATAAGTTCATATATATATATTTTTACATTTTATATATGGTTAAAACTTGTAAATTGGTTGCATTAATGTGACCGTTATAGTTATTAGAAAAGTAAAGTAAATCATTTTATAGTGCACAGATAGATATATATTCATTAAATAATGAAATTGGTTTGAGTAACGTAAATAAATATATAGATTGATTGTTGATTAATTGATTGATTGTTAATTGATTGATTGTGTTAATGTAGTATGCAAATATATTGACATAAAACGAATGTTTTAATATGAAATTAAATTATGTAAATATGTGTATATTTGGGTTTATTGATATGAATTAATTGGAGTGAGTTTTGGAATTTGGACCCCAAAGGTTTGTTTATAGGTTATATGTGGTCTCTTCATTTGCTTTACATTATTATCACCTCCATTCTCTCTCTTCCGTTTTCAAGTTCTTAACGTAGTCTCCACTTGTGCATCCATTTAATTATTAGCATACTCATTCGTTTCTTATTAATTAGTAATAACCTCATTTGATTTATTTCTAATTAATAATTGCCTCATTCTTTTCATTTGTTTCTCCTTTATTCGTTTGCTCTTTTCAAATGCTTTACCTGAAGTTTTTCTTTTCTTTTCTATTTTTCCGTTTTTAATGTGAACATCAAATTAATATTCATGCCATCTAATTAGCATTTACTATTCTCCGTTTCTGAAGTTTATTTTACTTATGCATCATTAGTTCTTGTAGCTTCCTTTCATTGGCAATTCTTTCTCCTGAAACTTCATATTTAAAACGGAAGATTTATTTTTATCTTTATTGATATATTTATTCCTTTACTTCACCTCTTTCAATACTACCATTTTAAGACTATTCAAATTTTTACTTTATTTCAATTCCTAGTTTGTTTATATATACTCTATTAGCTTTTCATTTGTTTCCATCGTCATTTCTGTAGCCTCATTTCATTTTTCAAATCTCATCTTTTGTAGCTTCATTTCTCCAAACAAACTTCCATCTCATTTTTTTTACCCTCTCTTCATTTTCTTCCTTCTTCATTTTTTTCTTCTTCTTCAAATCTCCTTCTTCTCTTTTTCTTTTTTTTCTTTCAAAGCTTTTTCTTATTCTTATTCTTCAAATCTTCTTCTTCTTTTAAAGCTTCTTTTTTTAGCTTCGTTTTCCTTTTCAATTCTTCATCTTCCTTGAATTTTTTTTCTTCTTTTCCAAACATTCTTCTTTTTCCAAATCCTTTTCTTCAAATTCAGACCTATACAAACTTCTCTGTCTCTTCCAAAAAAAATTCTGTAAAAAAAAAGAAGAAGATTAAAATTGTGACGCCCCACCTCTATGCTCATAATAACGAAGAGTATTAAAAGAAATACTGTCTATTATTACGAAGAATAAGGCTGGATAGGAGCGACCATCCGTAATTGGCCTTACACTAATATTGGTTATCTCGATAGGAGTGGTATATACTTTTTATTTTTCATCTATTATTTATTTACTCCCATCGACATATCCAATTATCAGTATAAAACAAACTACGATAGTTCATAATAGTTTAGGACATTAGATATAACAATAACGCAGATAATATAAATGCGGAACACAGATTAACAAAAATCTCATATATATATATATAACCGATGTCAGTTACAATATAGGTTACACGATACATATGATACAACTACAAATGTTGACTCTAGAAGTTATATATACAAGTACATTATCGACTAATATACATGAATACATATCGTTCTATACAATGACACGACTACTACAAAATGACACTGACAACTTCAAAAGATGTGAAAAGTCTTCATAGCCTGAAGAGCAACTCAAAGAAGGAAATCTACAACCTGAAATAACTCGGGTCTGACCCGAGTATTAAATTCAAAAGAAAATAATACACGGGTCAGTCTAATTCAAACTCAGTTATTAATGCACAGTAGCAATAATAATCAATATCAAATAGACGACAGTCACAGAAATCTCGTATATCCGATTCCTCGATAAAAGAATCGGATAACGGCAGATATAACACTAAACAGTGTTAAACAACAAATCAGCAATCCAAATCAGTTTAAACAATTGAAATGTCAATTTAAAAACAACAATGCTGATTGGCTGCAGTACACGCTAACGTGTACTGCCTCGCCAATACAGTCTATGAAATACTCAAAAGATCACTGAATCCAAAAGCCAACGGATACAACTCAAATCAAAATGAACCATTTCAAATTCAACTTCAAAATATTGAATTGAACCAACGAAATAATTTAACAATCGAAATATCAACTAAATCTGTCAATCCTGCTAGGGTTGCAGTACACGCACGCGTGTACTGCCTCGCCACTACAAAACAACTCAAAACAATACTAGATAAGATCAGAGGCACAAGTGAAACAAGTTCAACATGTCACAAAGCAAGGCACAGTGAGATAGCAAACTGAGGGTGAGTGCACCAAGGATAAGTCACTACAACACTCAACAGAATGGCAACAGGTATTCATGAAACAAAAGTGCTAACTAACTCAATATCCCAATGCATCAGATACAAGGATGCACAGGTAGAGTACAGTGCATGAAAACTTGAACAAAATATCAAATGCACCAGTAGGAATACTGGTGACTGTAATTGCAAGCAGGTAGGCACGAAGGCAATGCACAGTCTACACAATTTCCAGAAGAACTGGTCGAAACAAAGTAGCAAACTAATATCTCAAGCTTAGTACAAATCAGACTATATATATGCATACCCACAAACATATGTATGTATGCACATAAGTTGATAATACTCGAGTACTTATGTGCAGACCCCAAATTCAACCAACAGCAATGTATGAACAACTCAAAACTGCACGTAATCAAGACAGCCAAGCTAAATATGTCGACTGAAGACCACAAGTGTACAATAATTCCAGTCTTGTTCAGGTAGGACAAGAATGGCTAGAGACAGTCTTATAGAATAGTTACAATGAGTATGCAAGAGCAGATCACTCAAACAAATGCCACATTGAAAAGGAACAGACTCAAAGTACAAGCTAATGCAGCTGGAAGAATCAATATATACAGTGAAAAAGAACAGTGCAAAGATGAATGCATATATGGATGTAGACATGCCAAAAATCAAGTTGAAGTCGAGAATTTCAAAGTCGTTTTATCTCAAAATCGAACAAGAAGGCAACATAAACCAGCCTCGATGCTACAAACGAAACAAGACTACTAATACGATGCATGGACATCGAACTCACCACAATACATCACTGTGACTTCAACATCAAACCATCAACAAAGTGAAACTGCACATAGTCACGAACCAGTGCCTACACCGTACCCAAGTTAACTCTATCAATAAAGACATCAAGTGAGACCAGAAGGGAGACCAGACCAACCAACTAATCAACAAACAAATGAATCAGATCAGACTCAAGTGATACCAGTGAATAACAAAAGGAACCTGACCCAATATCAAAACAAGTATGCAGGTCAGAACAGCTAAGTAGATGGAAACTACATAATGGACATGTATGCAGTACCCATAAAAATGCAAGGTCGAAGTCAAGTGCTTACATGAAACAATGAACCAGACTAGGCACAAGAAAATTCAAGTAAAGCGATAGTCACCAGAGATTTCAAAACCAAATTAGTTCAAATGGAATACAACTACACCGTGATCAACGGTGAACAAATCAAAGTTGTAAACATCGACAGTAAGCAAGTCTAGGCGGTGATATGCACAATAAAAGCATGCACAAATGTTTAACAAGGTACTGGCAACAATGAACTGTAGAACAACTAGGTCAATGATGCGACCAAATACGCAGTGACAATGCCCATGAACCCAACACTGTCGATAATAATTCAGTGCCACAATACATGAGTCGAGATGCTACAGAGACTAGAAAACCACCAGACAACAACAAGTATACATGAAGATGATATAATCACTGATGCCAAACCGAGTAAATTGAAGTCAACAAAATCAATACCACCAAAACAACCAAAACTGTCAATTTCCAAATTTAAAAGTAATTGGGACAGTAGAAAATCGAACTAACAAACCCCAAAGAGACATCGTCGTTGCAATAATGTCAGAATATGGTCAATACAGAAATCGAACCAGGTAGGGAAAATCATCAACATCCAAATGAAATCGAACAGCAAACAACAATTCTCAGAAACCATAAACGACCGAAAATCATCAAATTCGAACACAAATAAACTTGAGTTGGAATTAGATGTGAGGATTCTCTCACCTTAGCATCAACGAGCAAGACCAAAGACACGAGTCGAGCAGTCGAAGCGAAGCCGAAGCAATCTCGAACGAAGTTGGATAAATCGCCATCGAACAGTGAATAGGTCGAACGAGTCAGAGACGCGGTGGTGAGGTACGGCAAGGGAAACTCAAAGCTGTGGTGGCCAAAAATCAATCGAAGCCCTATCTTCTGAACGAACGAACGAAGACGTTTCTTGTGGCCGCCATTATTTTCGCTCGTTTGATTTTTAGGGTTCGAAGAGAAAATGAGTAAGGGGAAGGAACGGGCATAGGCCTTTATCTCAATATCTAAAGAAATGGGCTGAATAAAATTTTAAAAGGGAAATGTTTACTTAAAGCCCGTATACCCTTAAAGAAAATTTCAAAAGAATTCCAACTTGATTAGATTTCCAATATCAATCTGTTGGCAATTATAATCGTCTAACGACGATATCTAACATTTACAAAATCTCGGGTTGTTACAGACTCCCCTCCTTATAAAAATTGCGTCCCCGCAATTTTCATAATTAAGGTTGTCAATAACAATAAATTTTCTAACCTAAACTGGTTAAGCTAGAAAATAAAAGACGGGAATACAACCGCCAAAGAAAATTTTCAATTCCATAAAAGCAATTTTACAAATTCTCAACAAAGTCTGATTATCAGATAGATAATCAGAAAACAGCAGAACTGAAAAATACAATTATCAGCGCATTCAATTCAGTCAACGTAATCTAGAATCAATACGAAACTAGAAAACCGTATATCAATAAAATCAGCAAACATCTAATTATCCAAACGATAGCCAGAATCAATCAACAAATATTTAATTACCACAAACGGTAATCAAATTTCAAATTCAACAAATATTTGATTATCTCAAGCGATAATCAACTTCAAATTCAACAAATATTTGATTATCTCAAGAGATAATCAAATTCAAATTCAACAATTATTCGATTATCTCAAGCGATAATCAAATTTCAAATTCAACAATTATTCGATTATCACAAGCGATAATCAAATTTCAAATTCAATAAATATTTGATTATCTCAAGCGATAATCAAATTTCAAATTCAAGAAATATTTGATTATCTCAAGCGATAATCAAATTTCAAATTCAACAAATATTCGATTATCAAAAACGATAATCAAATTTCAAATTCAACAAATATTCGATTATCAAAAACGATAATCAAATTTCAAATTCAACAAATAATTGATTATCTCAAGCGATAATCAAATTCCAAATTCAATAATTATTTGATTATCTCAAGCGATAATCAAACTTCAAATTCAACAAATATTTAATTATTTCAAGCGATAATTAAATCTCAAATCAACAAATATTTAATTATCTCAAGCGATAATTAAATCTAAAATCAACAAATATTTAATTATCTCAGGCGATAATAAATCTCAAATCAACAAATATTTAATTATCTCAGGAGATAATTAAATCTAAAATCAACAAATATTTAATTATCTCAGGCGATAATTAAATCTCAAATCAACAAATATTTAATTATCTGAAGCGATAATTAAATCTCAAATCAACAAATATTTAATTATCTCAGGCGATAATTAAATCTCAAGTCAACAAATATTTAATTATCTCAAGCGATAATTAAATCTAAAATCAACAAATATTTAATTATCTCAGGCGATAATTAAATCTCAAATCAACAAATATTTAATTATCTGAAGCGATAATTAAATCTCAAATCAACAAATATTTAATTATCTCAGGCGATAATTAAATCTCAAGTCAACAAATATTTAATTATCTCAAGCGATAATTAAATCTAAAATCAACAAATATTTAATTATCTCAGGCGATAATTAAATCTCAAATCAACAAATATCTAATTATCACAAGCGATAATTAGAAACAACAAATATCTGATTATCAAAAACGATAATCAGAACTCATATCAACAAATATCTAATTATCACAAGCGATAATTAGAAACAACAAATATCTGATTATCAACAATGATAATCAGAACTCATATCAACAAATATCTAATTATCACAAGCGATAATTAGAAACAACAAATATCTGATTATCAAAAACGATAATCAGAACTCATATCAACAAATATCTAATTATCACAAGCGATAATTAGAAACAACAAATATCTGATTATCAACAATGATAATCAGAACTCATATCAACAAATATCTAATTATCACAAGCGATAATTAGAAACAACAAATATCTGATTATCAAAAACGATAATCAGAACTCATATCAACAAATATCCAATTAGCTGCAGATAATTGGAAGCAACAAATATCTAGAAATCAATTAAGAAGACTAGAAAATCAACATAAAAGCTTGGATCGATCCCATCAGATGGCGAGTTTTTATATCGCCGCACGTGCATCAACAAATGGCCGAAGCCTACCAAGTACTCAACATAATTTTGGCGCCCAACAAATGACCCGAAGGTCCAACATATGACCCGAAGGTCTAGTACTGGTATTTGACCCGAAGGTCCAACATATGACCCGAAGGTCCAACATAGTGGCTCGAAAGCACACGAAAACATCAAATATTTCAATTAACGAGTCCGGAATTAACCAAAATAGTAAACGCAAATGTCCCATAACCACGAGTTTTACTAAATTGTTTAATTCTCTTCATCGTTTCCTTGAAAGTGTAGAATCATCAAAACAACAGATATTCAATTAACGAGTCCGGAATTAACCGAAATAGTAAAAGTGTGGTTCCATACTCCGCACTTTTGCTAAATCGTTTAAATCACTTCATCGTTTCCTTGAAAGTGCAAAATTGTGTATTTTGTAAAAATACACTTTACATTCTCAAACGGACAAGTCCGGAATTAAGCGAATCAGTAAAAGAAAGGGGTCATAGTCCTCGATTTTGCTGAAACGTTTAAATCGCTTCCTCATTCTTTTGAAAGCGCAAACTGTTAAAATTCCTGAAAGCAATTTTATTTATTTTGCAAAAATAACAATTCACATTCTCAACTGGACAAGTCCAGAGTTAAGCGAAACAGTAAAAGAAAGGGGTCATAATCCTCGATTTTGCTGAATCGTTTAAGTCGCTTTCTCATCCTTTTGAAAACGCAAACCGTTAAAAATTTATAAAACAATTTTCATTTTTAAAACGAGTTTCCAATCACGTGATTAAAGCAGCAATATTAGTAACAATTTCGATAAGGAAATTGTACTTCTCAAAATACCGTAAAAACGATCACAAATCAGTATTGCGGAATAACCGCTTGAAATCCACTTTTAAAACTTGACGGTTACTGAAGCCAAGGTGACAGTAATTATTAAACGTCAAAATCTCATCAAAATAATTTACATCAAAATGTAATATCAGTGAATTTTCATTCATCAAAATGCCACAAAACACCGTGCTTCAAAATATAGCATTGGTGTAAAATCCCGTTATAAAAATAACGGCAACAAAATACGTTTCATAACCAAGCATCGGTTCAACGTAAAATAAATGCAATAACGTGCAATTCAAATTTTTGCACGTACTACAAAATGAACAAAGAAATCATTCGAATGTATCTTCATTGAAGATAATTCAAAACAGCAAAATCTAATCAATAGATGATTAGTACAAAAGAAAGCCAGCGAAAACTTCAACAAAAATCACATATCAATTTCGTATTTTGATTTTTTTTAAATCAAAAAGATTATCAGTTGTACTCAGCGAAGACAGTTTCATTGTTTCCGCTGCGCACTCTGATAAACAGAACACAAATCAATCAAATCATCAGAACACAATTTAATCAAAACAACAAAACACAATTCCACTCTTATTTTTAAATAAAGATATTTAAAAATTTCATCAAAATTTCAAAACTTTAGTTTTGACTCAAATCACAGATAAAACATCGACTAATAGTTGTAACATATGTTCCATCCAAGTTATGTTTTATATTATGTCCATAAACCCCAAGCTCTGATACCAACTGTGACGCCCCACATCTATGCTCATAATAACAAAGAGTATTAAAAGAAATACTGTCTATTATTACGAAGAATAAGGCTGGATAGGAGCGACCATCCGTAATTGGCCTTACACTAATATTGGTTATCTCGATAGGAGTGGTATATACTTTTTATTTTTCATCTATTATTTATTTACTCCCATCGACATATCCAATTATCAGTATAAAACAAACTACGATAGTTCATAATAGTTTAGGATATTAGATATAACAATAACACAGATAATATAAATGCGGAACACAGATTAACAAAAATCTCATATATATATAACCGATGTCAGTTACAATATAGTTGACACGATACATATGATACAACTACAACTGTTGACTCTAGAAGTTATATATACAAGTACATTATCGACTAATATACATGAATACATATCGTTCTATACAATGACACGACTACTACAAAATGACACTGACAACTTCAAAAGATGTGAAAAGTCTTCATAGCCTGAAGAGCAACTCAAAGAAGGAAATCTACAACCTGAAATAACTCGGGTCTGACCCGAGTATTAAATTCAAAAGAAAATAATACACGGGTCAGTCTAATTCAAACTCAGTTATTAATGCACAATAGCAATAATAATCAATATCAAATAGACGACAGTCACAGAAATCTCGTATATCCGATTCCTCGATAAAAGAATCGGATAACGGCAGATATAACACTAAACAGTGTTAAACAACAAATCAGCAATCCAAATCAGTTTAAACAATTGAAATGTCAATTTAAAAACAACAATGCTGATTGGCTGCAGTACACGCTAACTTGTACTGCCTCGCCAATACAGTCTATGAAATACTCAAAAGATCACTGAATCCAAAAGCCAACGGATACAACTCAAATCAAAATGAACCATTTCAAATTCAACTTCAAAATATTGAATTGAACCAACGAAATAATTTAACAATCGAAATATCAACTAAATCTGTCAATCCTGCTAGGGCTGCAGTACACGCACGCGTGTACTGCCTTGCCACTACAAAACAACTCAAAACAATACTAGATAAGATCAGAGGCACAAGTGAAACAAGTTCAACATGTCACAAAGCAAGGCACAGTGAGATAGCAAACTGAGGGTGAGTGCACCAAGGATAAGTCACTACAACACTCAACAGAATGGCAACAGGTATTCATGAAACAAAAGTGCTAACTAACTCAATATCCCAATGCATCAGATACAAGGATGCACAGGTAGAGTACAGTGCATGAAAACTTGAACAAAATATCAAATGCACCAGTAGGAATACTGGTGACTGTAATTGCAAGCAGGTAGGCACGAAGGCAATGCACAGTCTACACAATTTCCAGAAGAACTAGTCGAAACAAAGTAGCAAACTAATATCTCAAGCTTAGTACAAATCAGACTATATATATGCATACCCACAAACATATGTATGTATGCACATAAGTTGATAATACTCGAGTACTTATGTGCAGACCCCAAATTCAACCAACAGCAATGTATGAACAACTCAAAACTGCACGTAATCAAGACAGCCAAGCTAAATATGTCGACTGAAGACCACAAGTGTACAATAATTCCAGTCTTGTTCAGGTAGGACAAGAATGGCTAGAGACAGTCTTATAGAATAGTTACAATGAGTATGCAAGAGCAGATCACTCAAACAAATGCCACAATGAAAAGGAACAGACTCAAAGTACAAGCTAATGCAGCTGGAAGAATCAATATATACAGTGAAAAAGAACAGTGCAAAGATGAATGCATACATGGATGTAGACATGCCAAAAATCAAGTTGAAGTCGAGAATTTCAAAGTCGTTTTATCTCAAAATCGAACAAGAAGGCAACATAAACCAGCCTCGATGCTACAAACGAAACAAGTCTACTAATACGATGCATGGACATCGAACTCACCACAATACATCACTGTGACTTCAACATCAAACCATCAACAAAGTGAAACTGCACATAGTCACGAACCAGTGCCTACACCGTACCCAAGTTAACTCTATCAATAAAGACATCAAGTGAGACCAGAAGGGAGACCAGACCAACCAACTAATCAACAAACAAATGAATCAGATCAGACTCAAGTGATACCAGTGAATAACAAAAGGAACCTGACCCAATATCAAAACAAGTATGCAGGTCAGAACAGCTAAATAGATGGAAACTACATAATGGACATGTATGCAGTACCCATAAAAATGCAAGGTCGAAGTCAAGTGCTTACATGAAACAATGAACCAGACTAGGCACAAGAAAATTCAAGTAAAGCGATAGTCACCAGAGATTTCAAAACCAAATTAGTTCAAATGGAATACAACTACACCGTGATCAACGGTGAACAAATCAAAGTTGTAAACATCGACAGTAAGCAAGTCTAGGCGGTGATATGCACAATAAAAGCATGCACAAATGTTTAACAAGGTACTGGCAATAATGAACTGTAGAACAACTAGGTCAATGATGCGACCAAATACGCAGTGACAATGCCCATGAACCCAACACTGTCGATAATAATTCAGTGCCACAATACATGAGTCGAGATGCTACAGAGACTAGAAAACCACCAGACAACAACAAGTATACATGAAGATGATATAATCACTGATGCCAAACCGAGTAAATTGAAGTCAACAAAATCAATACCACTAAAACAACCAAAACTGTCAATTTCCAAATTTAAAAGTAATGGAGACAGTAGAAAATCGAACTAACAAACCCCAAAGAGACATCGTCGTTGCAATAATGTCAGAATATGGTCAATAAAGAAATCGAACCAGGTAGGGAAAATCATCAACATCCAAATGAAATCGAACAGCAAACAACAATTCTCAGAAAACATAAACGACCGAAAATCATCAAATTCGAACACGAATAAACTTGAGTTGGAATTAGATGTGAGGATTCTGTAACGACCCAGAATTTCGAACGAATTAAATTGAGAATATTTAATTAATTTTAAATATTTGAACGATGATGTAATTTGAATCCCGAATATAACTTTGAATTTGACGATTAAATTTTAAAATTTAATCTATTGAATGCTGAATAAAATTTAAATCTTCAATTTAAAGCTAAAGAAAAATATTTCAAACGCTTGAAAAATTTATATTGATAACACTGAAGATAATAGAAGCTTCAGAATTGGAGTTTACATTTATTTGTTCAGTTTTGAAATTATATCGTTCGAATCGAATTTAAAAATAGCCGTCCAAGGCACAGTCTCGGAATTCGACGAAACCAGTTCCACTGGGTCCGTAATATTGAATTATTATCGGATTTCAACTTTCGTATTTATCGGAGTTGATACGTGAGCATACGGTGAGCAAACGCGTTGAGATTTAATCAAATTCAAATTGAATTTTAAATTTTAAAAATTTGTCAACATCAGCCACCCTAAGTTTTCTAAGCAGACCTACCCTCTGCAATGTCGCGTACCCTTGTCTCCCCCGTTCATTACAAATCCCACGAGAACATTTCAGTTCAAATGAACAACAAAAAAAATCAATGGCCGCTCGTCCTTAAACTTCAAACAAAAATGCCGAGCTCTCTCGTTCAAAAGAAAATTTCTTGTTCGAACAACAAAAAAAATAGTCGCGCTTTCTCCCCAAAATTTCGTTCTCCCTCTGTTCGATTTTGAAATCGAACGCACTAAAAAAAAAACAAAACAAAACAAAAGGGGGAAATCATCTCGTTCGATTTCAAATAAAATCAAAGTCGCTCTGCTCGAGTTCGAAGAGAGGCGCTCACAGGATCTAGGGCAGTGGCTTCGCGTTGGCATTGGCGCTCGAGATGTCGCGTGGTGATGATCGAGATTCGTGGAGGCAGCGGCATCGAAGAGTTTCGCGAAGTTCGGGGTGCTCGCGAGCTCGTATGGAGGCGCTCATCGCGGCGCATCGCGAACCACACTCGCGTGAAGGCTGGGGTAGGGGTTTCGCGTGAGCACGTGAGCGGAGGGTCAGTGCGATCGAAACTCTGGGTTCGTCGACAATGGTGGTTGGGGGATTTCTGAACGCGACGGCGGCGTAGGCAGCGAAATGGGTTTCGCGAGTTGATCGATTTCGAGCAGCAGGTATAACGTTTTTTTTCCTCCTTCTTTTAAATTAAATTGAATTTATGTATATACAGAAGAAAAAGAAAAAAAATTTGGATAGTTGTTTGAAAAAAATAGTTACTGTAAGTTATAAAAATAATCTTGTTTCTATTGTAAATTTTATGTATTCATTTAACTGATATATCATTGTTTTAGATTTAGTAATTTGATATAATTGATGATTTAAAATTTGTACATGGAAAATAATAATAATGTATATATGCAGTTTTAATTTTTAAAAAAAACCAAAACAGTGAGATAAATTACCGTTTTATTTAAAGTGATATACATATGTAGATAAAACATTTAAAGAAAGAAATTTATTTTTATAAAAGGAAATTTATTAAAATCAAATCATATTTGTTGAATTTATTTAAAAGGAAAGTTTAATTGTTCAAATTAAATTTTAGTTAAATAAATTTATAAAAGGGGAAATGGGTTTAAAGAAATTAAAATGGTGGTTAAATAAAATTTATTGATTGAGAAATTGGTTTAGAACGAACTATTAAAATTTAACAATTAAAAACGGAAATTGGTTATTTAATTGGTTCGAATATTAATAAATTTGTATAATTATTTATACAAGGTATAAATCAAGAGAAAATCGAGTCAGGATTGGAAACGGATTGCGAATAAAAGCGAAGGTGAGATCTTTCTCACTCGAAGGAAAAATTTAATATTGCAGTTATTTATTGACTGATTGATTGCTATGTTGATTGTGATATTAGATATTTTAGGATATATCTATATATATAGCAATATATACATATTGGCATATGTATATATTGGATTGATGATTTCCCGCCTCGTATAGCGGATGAGACCCTATTGCGCCGTTAGTAAGCGGATTTATAAAAACCTATATACCGCGATAATTCCGTACTGGAGCGGAATTGGTATTGTGCTGACATCTTTGGATGCAGGGAAACAGGTTGGAGGGATCCAACTGGACCCCTCACATTGATTGAATTTATTTCTATTGTGATATGAATCTGTGAATGATTATAGTGATGCTATTAATCATATTGATGTTTAGAAATTGTTTGAAAGCTAAAATTTAGCTGAATAGATGTTTGGTATCATTGGATTCCAAAGATAAACGAAATTGAATCTTTGAAATTCAAGCAGAAAATTTCTAAGTGAATCAATTTGTGAAATTGAAGAAATTTTTAAGAAAGAAATTTTAAAGTATAAAAAGTGAATTTTTATAATCGTATTGAATTAATTCCAGAATCAAGTGAAAATGTTAAATAAATGAATTTCCTATAATAGTGATTTTAAATTGAGGAAATTAATTTAAAATCTGGATTTCTAAATAGATTGAAAGAAGACAATAGAAATTTATTTTCTTTAAAAAGAATTTATTTAAAAGGAGATAAGTTGGAAATCCAATTAGAAATTTAATTGGTAAATTGAAATGATTTGGGAAATCAATGTAAAATGAGTTCAATTTAAAGAATCCATTTAAAAACAGGATATTGAATAATTTGAAGGAAGATAAGGAATTTATTTTAGTAAGGATGAATATAATAAAAAATCAATCTATAATTGATTTAATATTTGGAAATGAAATTTTGAGAAATCAGTATGGGAAGTTTTATTTAAAGTTGAAAATAAATTTAGAAATCAATATCGAAATTGATTTGGGATTGAAGTTTTATAAATAGAATTGGAATTTATAAAAGTTGTTTATAAACCCAAAGTCACTTATTTTGATAAGTTAAATATAGAAGTCGATAAAAGAAGGTTTATAAGTCGAAGTTGTTATTAAAAAGAGAAATAGAATTTATAAACGTGCTTATAAATTCGAAATAGATTGAATGTGATAAAAATGTGTAGAAATGATTGAAATGAGATTAAGTAAATTTTATTCACGATTTTGGACAGTGAATATATTGTTAAGTAAAATGGATTCATTTTTGAAGAAGTGATATAAAAAAAAATGAAGTTAAACATTTTAAAGATGTTTTAAAATGTATTGTGAATCGAAAACATAGATTTCAACAGTTCTTGTTGGAATAGACGTTTTCGAGAAATAAGGAAATGGTGGACTATAACACTGTTGTTATAGTAAATGATTTCCGAAAGGAAATGTTTTTATCTAGTATTGGGTTTTACATATCTATCTTAATTTCGAATCCCTATACTAGTGATTTTTGAGTCGTCGTAACGATGTTTTACGTAACATTCGTTTTTGACTCAAATTGATGTTGTTATAGAAAATAGATTTCCTTAAAGAATAAATATATACTTAATTTGATTTTAAGTATATCGAATATTTTCAAATGTTGAAAATAAATGGATTTGTGAATTACTTATTATTTAATAAGTATGGAAATACTTTTCCAATATGAAATGAACTGTTTTGAGAAATTATCTTTGAAAAGATAAATTGAAGTTGAATATTGAAATCGATTTGAAAATCGTATATCAGTAGATATTTTTGAAATATAAATTCACTATGGAATTTATAAAAGAAATGGGAATTCGTTTAAAAATAAATATTGATTTGTTTTTGAAGTGTGGAAATTTTATATCTAATAAAGATATTTTGGAAGATTAAATAATTTGGAAAATTATTTGGAATCTGATGATGTCGCGCATCTTTATTGATAGTTAAATAACCGACTATCAATAATTACCTTGAGTAGGTATTTGTTGTGAATTGGATGAATTTGAATGCCACACTTATTTTTAAATAATCGCTCACTATTCGGGTTAGCCGGGAAAGGACCATGGGGTCGTATAACCCATTCCGAATATGTGATACGTCGTTATGAATCGCATTTGAAGACCGGTGTTGAAGACCGGATATTTTTGAAAACGGAAGGATTACCGTCGAGTTACTCTACACCGACTGATCTTCGGTTTAGAGGTTTTATCACCCTTAGTGACGGGAAGTCCTGACGTGATTAGAAAATTATCCGGAAATGCAAGGGCTTCGTGAGAAGTGCCTTCGGTTCTGTTCGATCCCGGAACAGACTTGTATGGATTGTGTGTCTGACGTTACAATTTGAGATATAAAGCTGATTCCTTTCAAATACATTTCTGTTGGTGGCGGAGAATTTATTCTCTTAGCTTAACACCCTTCTCTGAGACGTACGAGCTCAGAGGTTATGTAGTTGAAATTTATCAGCGATATATCCCAATTTGGTAACGTGGCATACTGAGTGTTGCTGTGAAATGATCAGTGTTTGATCATTTGTGATATGATCATTTGTTTGATCTTATATCTTGGTGATCATAGGTTGATCATTTTTGTTTGACCCGAAGCAGGGCTTTTCGTAGAAAGCGTAGCTTTGTGGACGAGACTTCGTCGAGCCTCACACCCCGGAAATGGTCGAAACAGGACGAATGCGGCAAGGTTCTAGGGAGTAGCGCCCCTTAGTGTATGTCATTCCTTCTGGATAAAGGTGGTATCATGGTATGGAGCCCAGATACTTAACCTCTGTGGTTACTGCATTATTTTTCTATGTGGTTTGTTGCGAATCGGGGATCCTCGGGAAGATCGGTGACGATCGGGGGATGGCATACGCGTGTCAGTAGTTACCTATTTTTGCAGAGGTAACCCGGCCTTGTGTTGGCAGAGATCCGGTTAGGTTCTCGGGTCGTCTATTCCAGGGACGTACCCATCGTGGATAGGAAGTTCCTTGGCCTGACCATTTGTTGGAAATCCAAAGAAACAATACGAGCCTTTACGATTTCAATTGTATAACCTGTCTCCTCAGGAGGCAGCTATAGCAGGCATAATATAATGGTACCTATGCTGGCTAAGATTTATATTCTACTTTCGAAATGTTTTCCACTATGCACTAATAATAATATTATCAAAAATGATTTGATTTTGCGTAGTAAGCATCTTTGACTATCATAAGAAGAAATCTCCTCCAAGTCTGCGTTTGCATTGTGTGTGTGGTGGGAGGTCTTATGGTAGTTTCATTTTCCAAAAGCATTGCGAATTGACTTTAAAAATATTTCTGTTGTTAAATTTAAAGATAAACTGTTTTACGATCTCACACCAGTCACCATGACTGACTCGGAGTTTATTGTTCCCTTCTAAACTCTGGGTGCCCACCAATTTCCACACGGGCAGCCTAGAGTTATATTATTAGGATATTCTGGATATTCTGGAGCTTGGAGATAAGCTGGAGTTCGAGACGTAGTATTTGTATCTGATATTATTTTATTCCGCTGTGTATTCTGTATGAGGACGAGTTTATATAACTGTCCATTGTTGTATATTGACTCTGATGATTGATGTATGTATAAAATGATATAGTTCTTTGTTTTAGAGATTATTCATTTATCTATTATATATTGTTCCGCTGCGATGTGTAAGATTCTGATATTGTTCTGTCTCTGTTCTGTATCTGTTGTTGTTTTGTTGTTCTTCTTCTCTTTTTCTTCTATCTTCTTCTTCTTCTACTTTTTCTTTTTCTTAAAACCATAACTTTTCGGGTTTCCGGCATTCGATGGCTCAGCAGTCGATAAAGTGAGTATCGATGTTGAATTTTCGAAAGTCGAAAATTTTCGGGATGTTACATTTGGTATCAGAGCCTATGGTTAAGCGACAACCCTGCTCTGTTGGGTGTTACTCATTAGAGATAGAGTCAGCAGTACTCTAGAATGAGTTGAGTGTAATAATAGATATAAGCGCGTATTTGTTATTTGAATATAAAGTTGTTTTATATTGTGATGATTGATTTATTGAGTGGTATATGGATTCTGGTCAATACGAGTAATTAACGATCATTGATAGGAATCTCTAAACACTCGAATAGAACAATTCGGCACAGTATTGTTTTAAATAGGGTATATGAGATAATTTTGCCCAAAACTATTTTTGTATAGAAAAGAAATGTTTTTCTATGAATTATCATAATATATGGTTGCATGGATGTTAGGAAAGTGATGATATTGAAATGTTATCATTACTATTGAAATTGAATAAGAAACTGAAATCATAACTCCAGATTTAAGAAATAAATTCACATACTAATGAAATTTAAGAATGTAAATTATAAATGTGATTTGTAATTTGAAATAGAATTCCAGAGAAGTATTTGGAAATGTTTTGAAAAGGATTTGAAAATTTTGGTGATTTGGAAAGTTAAATCTTTTTGATTTGAAAATGGATTTTGAAGGTTTTGAAAAGTATTTTAGAGAGTTGAAAGCTCTAAACTCTTTTCGGTCGCTGGAAAATAATTCCGATGATGATCGCGACATCATCGGTGTTCATTTTCGGGTTTCCAAAAGAGAAATTGCTGCCAAATTGTTTTAAATGGAAGTTGTTTGAAAAGTTGGGTTTTGTTTTGAAAGTTCAAAGGATGATTTGACTTGTTTTCAAAAATGGTTTTGAAAAGGTTGAAAAGACTTTGGAATTGAGTATTGAATTATGAAAATAGAATTGTGAATGAATGAATCAATTTGCAATTGCAAGTACATGAATGTAAATTGAATTCGAATTGAAATCCAGTTTAATATAAGTGGTTATAAACCAAAATAGTGAATTGTAAATAAATTTTGGGAGCGAACAAAAGTGAATTAAACTGGAATTGAAACCGAATGTGAAGATAAATTAGAATTCAAGAAGGTAATTGAAAATTTAAAATTCAATAATGGAATGAAATTGTGAATATGAATTTATGATTGAAAATAGAATTCTAATGGAACGAAATTGTAAAGTGAAAGTATAAATGATTGTATAAATCGGAATGTAAGTAAGTTGAAGACTTATAAATATTTGAAATTTGATTGAAAATGAGATTCAAATCGAAATGAATGAATGTGTGAATAAATAAATTTGAAATTGCAAGTGCAAGAAAATGAAATTGAAAGTTAAAATTCATTTTGAATTTGAAAGTAAATAAAATGGGAATTGAACTTGATTTGTGAAAAAATGAAGTGAAGTATTAAACTCAAATTAGTAAGTGAAGCTAATTGAATATTGATCAAATGAATTAGTAATTGGAACTAATTTAAGATAGTGCAGTTGTAAATGGCAGATAATTGATGAAATTCAATATTCAGAAGTAAACTGAATCTAAATTAGATTGAAAGTGTAAATTAAATTCAAATGAATGTGAAATGTAAAATTGAAGATAATGGATATAACTTCAATAGTGAACTAAAGATGATATAAGTAGTTTATATTGAAATTTTGTAATTGAATGTACGAAATGGTTTGAATATATGCAACTAGATATAATGGCTAGTAGGATATACAGGTGTATAAAGGGATTGGAAAATTTATTTCACAGATAAATTTGAATTGCTCGACAAAAGGTATGTATTTGAGTTTTAATATGAGTTTTTGATGATTTCTCTCTAGCCGCTTGGCTTTTTCTTTTTCTTTTTGAAATCTGAGAGTCCGTAGGGACGTTTTGTAGTTGTGCCGTATTAGCCGCGCAAAGGAGACGCTGGCGAAATTTTTCGAAAATTTCGAGTGTTAGAAAATTTTTGAGAAAATTTGAAAGTTTAAATTTGAATTTAAATTTAAATTTGAATTTTGAAGTAAACAATGATGTTTGAAACTTATGATTGAAGTTAGAAATTTAGTTGAATTAATAACGAATCTTTAGTAGAAAGATTTGTTTTGATAAATTGATAAAACTATTGAATGTTGAAAAATAGTAGACGAGTTAAGGACCATTTTTCTTAACTTGTAATTTCGAGGACGAAATTCTTTTAAGGAGGGAAGTTTGTAACGACCCAGAATTTCGAACGAATTAAATTGAGAATATTTAATTAATTTTAAATATTTGAACGATGATGTAATTTGAATCCCGAATATAACTTTGAATTTGACGATTAAATTTTAAAATTTAATCTATTGAATGCTGAATAAAATTTAAATCTTCAATTTAAAGCTAAAGAAAAATATTTCAAACGCTTGAAAAATTTATATTGATAACACTGAAGATAATAGAAGCTTCAGAATTGGAGTTTACATTTATTTGTTCAGTTTTGAAATTATATCGTTCGAATCGAATTTAAAAATAGCCGTCCGAGGCACAGTCTCGGAATTCGACGAAACCAGTTCCACTGGGTCCGTAATATTGAATTATTATCGGATTTCAACTTTCGTATTTATCGGAGTTGATACGTGAGCATACGGTGAGCAAACGCGTTGAGATTTAATCAAATTCAAATTGAATTTTAAATTTTAAAAATTTGTCAACATCAGCCACCCTAAGTTTTCTAAGCAGACCTACCCTCTGCAATGTCGCGTACCCTTGTCTCCCCCGTTCATTACAAATCCCACGAGAACATTTCAGTTCAAATGAACAACAAAAAAAATCAATGGCCGCTCGTCCTTAAACTTCAAACAAAAATGCCGAGCTCTCTCGTTCAAAAGAAAATTTCTTGTTCGAACAACAAAAAAAATAGTCGCGCTTTCTCCCCAAAATTTCGTTCTCCCTCTGTTCGATTTTGAAATCGAACGCACTAAAAAAAAAACAAAACGAAACAAAAGGGGGAAATCATCTCGTTCGATTTCAAATAAAATCAAAGTCGCTCTGCTCGAGTTCGAAGAGAGGCGCTCACAGGATCTAGGGCAGTGGCTTCGCGTTGGCATTGGCGCTCGAGATGTCGCGTGGTGATGATCGAGATTCGTGGAGGCAGCGGCATCGAAGAGTTTCGCGAAGTTCGGGGTGCTCGCGAGCTCGTATGGAGGCGCTCATCGCGGCGCATCGCGAACCACACTCGCGTGAAGGCTGGGGTAGGGGTTTCGCGTGAGCACGTGAGCGGAGGGTCAGTGCGATCGAAACTCTGGGTTCGTCGACAATGGTGGTTGGGGGATTTCTGAACGCGACGGCGGCGTAGGCAGCGAAATGGGTTTCGCGAGTTGATCGATTTCGAGCAGCAGGTATAACGTTTTTTTTTCCTCCTTCTTTTAAATTAAATTTATGTATATACAGAAGAAAAAGAAAAAAAATTTGGATAGTTGTTTGAAAAAAATAGTTACTGTAAGTTATAAAAATAATCTTGTTTCTATTGTAAATTTTATGTATTCATTTAACTGATATATCATTGTTTTAGATTTAGTAATTTGATATAATTGATGATTTAAAATTTGTACATGGAAAATAATAATAATGTATATATGCAGTTTTAATTTTTAAAAAAAACCAAAACAGTGAGATAAATTACCGTTTTATTTAAAGTGATATACATATGTAGATAAAACATTTAAAGAAAGAAATTTATTTTTATAAAAGGAAATTTATTAAAATCAAATCATATTTGTTGAATTTATTTAAAAGGAAAGTTTAATTGTTCAAATTAAATTTTAGTTAAATAAATTTATAAAAGGGGAAATGGGTTTAAAGAAATTAAAATGGTGGTTAAATAAAATTTATTGATTGAGAAATTGGTTTAGAACGAACTATTAAAATTTAACAATTAAAAACGGAAATTGGTTATTTAATTGGTTCGAATATTAATAAATTTGTATAATTATTTATACAAGGTATAAATCAAGAGAAAATCGAGTCAGGATTGGAAACGGATTGCGAATAAAAGCGAAGGTGAGATCTTTCTCACTCGAAGGAAAAATTTAATATTGCAGTTATTTATTGACTGATTGATTGCTATGTTGATTGTGATATTAGATATTTTAGGATATATCTATATATATAGCAATATATACATATTGGCATATGTATATATTGGATTGATGATTTCCCGCCTCGTATAGCGGATGAGACCCTATTGCGCCGTTAGTAAGCGGATTTATAAAAACCTATATACCGCGATAATTCCGTACTGGAGCGGAATTGGTATTGTGCTGACATCTTTGGATGCAGGGAAACAGGTTGGAGGGATCCAACTGGACCCCTCACATTGATTGAATTTATTTCTATTGTGATATGAATCTGTGAATGATTATAGTGATGCTATTAATCATATTGATGTTTAGAAATTGTTTGAAAGCTAAAATTTAGCTGAATAGATGTTTGGTATCATTGGATTCCAAAGATAAACGAAATTGAATCTTTGAAATTCAAGCAGAAAATTTCTAAGTGAATCAATTTGTGAAATTGAAGAAATTTTTAAGAAAGAAATTTTAAAGTATAAAAAGTGAATTTTTATAATCGTATTGAATTAATTCCAGAATCAAGTGAAAATGTTAAATAAATGAATTTCCTATAATAGTGATTTTAAATTGAGGAAATTAATTTAAAATCTGGATTTCTAAATAGATTGAAAGAAGACAATAGAAATTTATTTTCTTTAAAAAGAATTTATTTAAAAGGAGATAAGTTGGAAATCCAATTAGAAATTTAATTGGTAAATTGAAATGATTTGGGAAATCAATGTAAAATGAGTTCAATTTAAAGAATCCATTTAAAAACAGGATATTGAATAATTTGAAGGAAGATAAGGAATTTATTTTAGTAAGGATGAATATAATAAAAAATCAATCTATAATTGATTTAATATTTGGAAATGAAATTTTGAGAAATCAGTATGGGAAGTTTTATTTAAAGTTGAAAATAAATTTAGAAATCAATATCGAAATTGATTTGGGATTGAAGTTTTATAAATAGAATTGGAATTTATAAAAGTTGTTTATAAACCCAAAGTCACTTATTTTGATAAGTTAAATATAGAAGTCGATAAAAGAAGGTTTATAAGTCGAAGTTGTTATTAAAAAGAGAAATAGAATTTATAAACGTGCTTATAAATTCGAAATAGATTGAATGTGATAAAAATGTGTAGAAATGATTGAAATGAGATTAAGTAAATTTTATTCACGATTTTGGACAGTGAATATATTGTTAAGTAAAATGGATTCATTTTTGAAGAAGTGATATAAAAAAAAATGAAGTTAAACATTTTAAAGATGTTTTAAAATGTATTGTGAATCGAAAACATAGATTTCAACAGTTCTTGTTGGAATAGACGTTTT
Source organism: Allium fistulosum (assembly GCA_030737815.1). NCBI lineage: Eukaryota > Viridiplantae > Streptophyta > Magnoliopsida > Asparagales > Amaryllidaceae > Allium > Allium fistulosum. The sequence continues at coordinate 849,056,276 of CM060903.1, forward strand.
CGAGAAATAAGGAAATGGTGGACTATAACACTGTTGTTATAGTAAATGATTTCCGAAAGGAAATGTTTTTATCTAGTATTGGGTTTTACATATCTATCTTAATTTCGAATCCCTATACTAGTGATTTTTGAGTCGTCGTAACGATGTTTTACGTAACATTCGTTTTTGACTCAAATTGATGTTGTTATAGAAAATAGATTTCCTTAAAGAATAAATATATACTTAATTTGATTTTAAGTATATCGAATATTTTCAAATGTTGAAAATAAATGGATTTGTGAATTACTTATTATTTAATAAGTATGGAAATACTTTTCCAATATGAAATGAACTGTTTTGAGAAATTATCTTTGAAAAGATAAATTGAAGTTGAATATTGAAATCGATTTGAAAATCGTATATCAGTAGATATTTTTGAAATATAAATTCACTATGGAATTTATAAAAGAAATGGGAATTCGTTTAAAAATAAATATTGATTTGTTTTTGAAGTGTGGAAATTTTATATCTAATAAAGATATTTTGGAAGATTAAATAATTTGGAAAATTATTTGGAATCTGATGATGTCGCGCATCTTTATTGATAGTTAAATAACCGACTATCAATAATTACCTTGAGTAGGTATTTGTTGTGAATTGGATGAATTTGAATGCCACACTTATTTTTAAATAATCGCTCACTATTCGGGTTAGCCGGGAAAGGACCATGGGGTCGTATAACCCATTCCGAATATGTGATACGTCGTTATGAATCGCATTTGAAGACCGGTGTTGAAGACCGGATATTTTTGAAAACGGAAGGATTACCGTCGAGTTACTCTACACCGACTGATCTTCGGTTTAGAGGTTTTATCACCCTTAGTGACGGGAAGTCCTGACGTGATTAGAAAATTATCCGGAAATGCAAGGGCTTCGTGAGAAGTGCCTTCGGTTCTGTTCGATCCCGGAACAGACTTGTATGGATTGTGTGTCTGACGTTACAATTTGAGATATAAAGCTGATTCCTTTCAAATACATTTCTGTTGGTGGCGGAGAATTTATTCTCTTAGCTTAACACCCTTCTCTGAGACGTACGAGCTCAGAGGTTATGTAGTTGAAATTTATCAGCGATATATCCCAATTTGGTAACGTGGCATACTGAGTGTTGCTGTGAAATGATCAGTGTTTGATCATTTGTGATATGATCATTTGTTTGATCTTATATCTTGGTGATCATAGGTTGATCATTTTTGTTTGACCCGAAGCAGGGCTTTTCGTAGAAAGCGTAGCTTTGTGGACGAGACTTCGTCGAGCCTCACACCCCGGAAATGGTCGAAACAGGACGAATGCGGCAAGGTTCTAGGGAGTAGCGCCCCTTAGTGTATGTCATTCCTTCTGGATAAAGGTGGTATCATGGTATGGAGCCCAGATACTTAACCTCTGTGGTTACTGCATTATTTTTCTATGTGGTTTGTTGCGAATCGGGGATCCTCGGGAAGATCGGTGACGATCGGGGGATGGCATACGCGTGTCAGTAGTTACCTATTTTTGCAGAGGTAACCCGGCCTTGTGTTGGCAGAGATCCGGTTAGGTTCTCGGGTCGTCTATTCCAGGGACGTACCCATCGTGGATAGGAAGTTCCTTGGCCTGACCATTTGTTGGAAATCCAAAGAAACAATACGAGCCTTTACGATTTCAATTGTATAACCTGTCTCCTCAGGAGGCAGCTATAGCAGGCATAATATAATGGTACCTATGCTGGCTAAGATTTATATTCTACTTTCGAAATGTTTTCCACTATGCACTAATAATAATATTATCAAAAATGATTTGATTTTGCGTAGTAAGCATCTTTGACTATCATAAGAAGAAATCTCCTCCAAGTCTGCGTTTGCATTGTGTGTGTGGTGGGAGGTCTTATGGTAGTTTCATTTTCCAAAAGCATTGCGAATTGACTTTAAAAATATTTCTGTTGTTAAATTTAAAGATAAACTGTTTTACGATCTCACACCAGTCACCATGACTGACTCGGAGTTTATTGTTCCCTTCTAAACTCTGGGTGCCCACCAATTTCCACACGGGCAGCCTAGAGTTATATTATCAGGATATTCTGGATATTCTGGAGCTTGGAGATAAGCTGGAGTTCGAGACGTAGTATTTGTATCTGATATTATTTTATTCCGCTGTGTATTCTGTATGAGGACGAGTTTATATAACTGTCCATTGTTGTATATTGACTCTGATGATTGATGTATGTATAAAATGATATAGTTCTTTGTTTTAGAGATTATTCATTTATCTATTATATATTGTTCCGCTGCGATGTGTAAGATTCTGATATTGTTCTGTCTCTGTTCTGTATCTGTTGTTGTTTTGTTGTTCTTCTTCTCTTTTTCTTCTATCTTCTTCTTCTTCTACTTTTTCTTTTTCTTAAAACCATAACTTTTCGGGTTTCCGGCATTCGATGGCTCAGCAGTCGATAAAGTGAGTATCGATGTTGAATTTTCGAAAGTCGAAAATTTTCGGGATGTTACAGATTCTCTCACCTTAGCATCAACGAGCAAGAACAAAGACACGAGTCGAGCAGTCGAAGCGAAGCCGAAGTAATCTCGAACGAAGTTGGATAAATCACCATCGAACAGTGAATAGGTCGAACGAGTCAGAGACGCGGTGGTGAGGTACGGCAAGGGAAACTCGAAGCTGTGGCGGCCAAAAATCAATCGAAGCCCTATCTTCTGAACGAACGAACGAAGACGTTTCTTGTGGCCGCCATTATTTTTGCTCGTTTGATTTTTAGGGTTCGAAGAGAAAATGAGTAAGGGGAAGGAACGGGCATAGGCCTTTATCTCAATATCTAAAGAAATGGGCTGAATAAAATTTAAAAAGGGAAATGTTTACTTAAAGCCCGTATACCCTTAAAGAAAATTTCAAAAGAATTCCAACTTGATTAGATTTCCAATATCAATCTGTTGGCAATTATAATCGTCTAAAGACGATATCTAACATTTACAAAATCTCGGGTTGTTACAAAAATAGCAAGGAAATAAATCAATAGGAGGAAGTAGTAGCGGATCCAAACCCGACTAAGAAACGGAAATCCATAAGGTGAGTGTTTAAACCCACTCACGAAATACTAAAATTTTATTGCAAGTTAAACCAGGTAATATAGTGATAAAGTTTTGATTGTTGGTTTGGAATTTTTATTGGTATTTAGTGTAACGACCACGACTTTCTCTCCATAGAAAAGTCGCATCATTATGAAGAAAGAAAGGGGTAGAAAATAGAAAAGAAGAGAAGAAAGAAAGAAACAACAACAACGATCTCACAGCGGAACGAATAAATTATATTAATAACATAAACTATTACATAGTATACGACAATTTACAGAGTTACACATCATATACATCACTTACTAGACAGTTATAACCATCTGTCTAGACATTACAACTCAAATACAAGACAAGACACTATCACAGATATCAACACAGCGGAATACTATATCTACGAACGCCGAAGCCTCCTGCTCCATTGCTCCTCCAGAATATTCGTCAAAGCTAAACCTGAATCCCTTGGCTACTCATAAAAATTTGAGTACCCAAGAGTTTATATAAAACAGAAATAAACACTTGGGTCAGACATGGGTCTGGTGTGAGTAACAGGTTAAACTTGCTTAACTTCAAAACCTTTTGGAAGAAAAGGTATCACGTAAGACTCCCCACAAATAAACATGGGTAAGTTTTTACCTTACGCTAACCAAAACATTTGATAGGAAATCTGATTTTATTATAATAGGGTCTAGGGTTTTCAAGTAAAATATAGAAATAGCTGAAATGCTTACATCTCACATTCCAACATAGTTGGGCACAACTAATACGTACGGCACTTATTGGAGTTTGGATTCCATACAATGGCAGGGCTACTGGGGTACCGCCCGTCACAGTACGTGGCCTAGATCACCGTACCGAGGAGTACGCCCGCTCCCCTGCAACACAAAGCCGGAACCATCCCTTACTGGATAATCCCGAACAAGATAACCCCGTAGTTGGCGCGACCAACCACACACTAAGCCGAATAAAAAGAAAAGGGACCTCTAGACAGGGATCTATCTTGCTCTCAGTGGGTGCTACCCACGAAGCCTTGCTGCACCTCCCCTGTTTTAGCCATTCCCGGTTGATGAGGCTTGAGGTTACGATTACCTTTAATCAGAACATATCACTTAGAATGCTCATCGTCCGCCTGACGATGTGCTGAAAGCATTCAATCCATACAAGTTCGTTCCGGGTTCGAACGAAACCGAAGGCATTATCTCGTTACACTCGTTTTGGAATCACCCTCAGAGTTAACGATAATAACCCTTGCACTCTGAATCTTCATCTTCACTTGAGATTCACGACCTATCGTTAATTTGGATCGATGTGGTATTCGGGTCTCCAGACCTGGAATCCCGGTATACGGAAACCCGATCCCGGTCTCATCGAAATCCAAAACGTATCTTTTAAGGGCCAAGTTGTTTTAAGGTTAAAACAATTCAATTCTTATCTATATACACAAAGATAGAAATTCAATAGATAATCTACATTATCATCCCAAACAGATAATTCACATTATCATTATAATTCAACCAAACATCCATATCATATATCAATCATATCTCATCAGAGATATCAACAATGAAATACATTCAATCTCATTCATCCATCCTTAAGCAATGATTTATATCATCTAATTAATTTAAAGTGAATTAAACTAATTACTTCATTCTATAAATCCTACTTACTTAACCATTAATTAATTACAATTTAATTAATTAATTATCCTCTAATTACCTTTTCAATTAGTCATCTTGATTAATTATCTTTTAATTACATCCAAGTAATTTATTCTCAATTAAATTACTTAAATTAATTATCCTTATCCACTTATAGTAATTAACTTTTAATTACTTCATTAATTAATTTACTAAAATTAATTAACTTAATCAACTATAATTAATTACATTAATCCTTAATAAATTACATTGATTAATTACTTCATTCATTAATTATTACTTAATTAATCAATCTTAATTACATCATTAATTATATTAATTAATGATCCTAAATTACAACTTAATTATTAATTACCTAATTAAATTAATTAAATTAAGTAATTAACCTTTAATTAAACAACATTTATTAATCATCCTTGATTAATCTTCAATCAGTAATTAACTACCCTTAATTACTTTCATTAACTAAATTAATTACTCCTTAATTAATTTCTTAATTAATCCCTTGATTAATTATTCAAAGTAATTAACTCAAATTACTTCTATTAATAAAATCATTTATTCAACTAATTACTTCCAGTAATTATTTTATTATTTACTTCCCTAAATAATCTTATCTTAATAATTACATTAAGTAATTATTATCAAATCATCTCTTGATTATTCTAAATTAATCAAACTTAATTAATTAATTTAACTAAATCAAATTAACTTCAATTAATTACAATAAGTAATTAATTCCTTAATTACTTCCATTAAGTAATTTCACTTAAATAATTTTCACAAATGATTATCCTTAAATTAATTAATCTAATTAATTATCAAAATTAATCCTATTAATTAATTATTTAATAATCCATAGTTAATGACCTTCATTAACAATTATTTAATTACTTTTCTTAAGTAATTAACTTAGATTAATTATTATAAATTTTAAATTAATAAATCTTAATAACCAATTAATTAATCTCTAATTATTTAATTAATTAAGTGTTAACCATAACTTAATTAATCTTTAATTACTCTACTAATTAATTCTTAACCATTTATTAATACTCTAATTTATAATCCTTAATTATAAATTAATTATTCCTAATTAATTAATCTTAATTATTAATTAATTTGTTTAAACCTTTAAGTATCTATTAATTAATCCAAATGATTAATTAATCAAATAAATAAATTATCCATTAAATTCCTTATAAATTTAATGAACACAAATTTCTAATTTTCTTAAGATAAAACTTTGTTCTTATTGATAATCAAGTTATCATTTACAAAGTATTTTAAATCTTTAATAATAAATTAATTAATCCAAAACATTGATTTATTAAATTTATTAAACCATTTTTAAATTACCTTTAAGTTTAATGATTTAAACTTTAAGATAAAACTTTTCTTCTCCATGGTTAAATTATCATTCAAAATTTCATTTGAAAACATCCATTTCAAATTTACCTTTAAATTTCATTTTAAATTCTAGATTTAAAATGAATACCAATTTGTCTTTAACAAAGTTTTAAAACTAATTTAAAAACCTTTTACATGTTAAAGAATTTCTTATATTTTATAAAAGAACTTAAAGAATTTAAATCAAATTTACTTTTAAATTCTATCCATTTAATATACCATTTAAACACTAAAGTTATTTAAAACAATTTAATTTAAAAACTGCTTTTTATTACAAATCTGAGATACGGATTTAAACTTTCCTAGATTTAAACTTTAGATTTAAAAGTTCTGTTTAAATGTCTCTTTACAAATTTAGTTTAAAATTTAACCAGACAGTTTCCCTTTGAAAGCCTGGCAACATCAAAATTACCCGAGACAATACTAATTTACTTCGAGTCAAAACTTAAAATCTTCGAGTCTCACATACGATCCACTCGAGAAAACTCGAACACCATCCTCTCTGTTATAAACCCAGACATCACCAGTTTTGATGTCACCGTGCACGTGCACCAGAAATGCGGTCGCCTCCGATCATCCACGACTACGTACGCAAGTCGACGATCATCTCCCAACCTAATTCCGATCATTCAATCTTCAATCCACTCGAGAAATCGAAATCGAGATGAATTTCGAAACCTGGAACAGAAAGACTCAACCACCAAAGCCTGGAATCCAACATCGTTCTCGAGATTCCGATCATCAGATCACCTGAAAATCGAACAGAGCCTTCGCCAACGTCCCCGCTTTCATCTCCCTAAGTCCTGTAGAACTCGATTCAACATAGGAGCCGTGACGATCAAACATACCAAATCTACCCAAACTAGGGCTACAGACTTCAATCCTCCACCGCAACCATCACAATGATCTGAACTTCTTTCTGCTAATTTTCCCTAACTCCCCAATCATTCTTGCCTCACCACAGAAATTTACAACATTCCAGATCCTCGAGATCACCCGATCTACCCAACAGTACAAAAACAGTGCAAACCAGAAATGCACTTACATTTCTAATCTAAAAATTGTTATTTTGGTTTTTAAAAACATGATTTAGTTTAAGGATTTGATTCATAACCTTAGATCCTTGAATTACTTAATTTAAATTTTGACTTAGCTGAAGTATTCCAATACTTATGGTTGCCAGAGCCAAATAACATTATTTTGACTTAATTAAAAATTCTAAACTAAAGTTTGAAATGAAACAAACAACTTTTGTTTTAATCTTAAATCCTAATGAAGATTGAATCAAGTGATAATGTAATATTTGCCAAATTCTTAATTATAAAAGAAAACAAGAACAGATAAGAGCAGATATACATCAAACACAGATATATGCATTCATATACACACATAAGATTCACCAATATATAGACATGCAAAGCATACTTATTTCAGAAATCAACATGCAGATAAATCATCAATACTTATGTTTTTAAAAATGATTGTTACTCACAGATTTGAGGAAGAACAGAGCCTCTGGTTTAAAAGCTTTGTTGATTTCTTTGAAAACAGCCTTGAAAATTTTAGTTGCATCTTTGTTTTGATTTTAAAACTTGCATGCTTTTGCTCTAGTTTAAACTTTATACTTGATTTGAAGATGCAAGCTACAGATATGCTTGAACAGAAACTACTCGATTCCAGGCTTTTGATTTTGAAAAGAATTTGCAGGCTGGCTTTAGAAGATGATGCAGAGCATCCCCTTTTTGTTTGAACATGATTCCAGAGATGAAAAATGCATACAGGCTTTTGGAAAATGCAGGTAGGTTTTTGATCTTGATTTTGAAATATGCAGACAGCTTTGAGATGATTTGGAAAATGAATTATAGGTTGTTTGAATTTGGTTTTGTTTTGAGGCATTTTGAATACTGATTTCAGATTTTGTATTAGAGAATTGGTTTGGGTTTTCTTGGTTTTGAAATGAAGATTTAAAAAGAAAATGAAGTGAAGATATGCAAATGTATATATGTATGTAAATTATGATAAATAGAAATAAAAGAAAAAGAAAATAAATAAGACACTTGTCACAAAGATTTGTTACTTAAATTACACATGTTAACATGAAGCCTAATATGATGACATTTGTATTTTTGCTAACTTTTATTTATTTTAAAAGTAAATTAAACCTTTTCTTTATTTATTTAAATGCTTATCTATATATATATCTTTTAAAAGAGAAACAAAAACTAATTATATTTTATACATAAAAGTTTATACAAAGATTCTAAAATCCAAAACAATTTAAATATCTATTCTTTTGAATTTCAAAACTTAAATTCAAATTCAAGTTAAATTAGATCCTAAGATTCAATTAAAATATACAATTATTTATCAATTTAAAAATAACAATTCTATAGTCTTTTAAAATCTATTCATACAAAATTAAAAATAATATATTATACTTATTATTTGAAATTAACATATTTGATATTTAAATAATTTATATAAGAGATTATATTATCAAGTAATATTTTAAAAAGAAATAAAACAAACCATTTTTGTTAATCTTATTTATTTAAACTTAAGTTAAAATATCTCTTAAACAATTAAATATTTACTTAAAGTATTTTAAAACTATAAAATTACTTATTTAAATAACTTTGAAAAGTCCAGATTAAATTAAATATAAATTTCCAATTTACCAAAGCTTCTATTACAATATATATAAATAAATATATATATATATATCCAAATAGAAATATCTTATTAACTTTTAAAAGATAAAATCATCAATTAATACTAATTTAATCAGATTATTAAATTAAATTCAAATCTTATTATCAAAGATTATCCATATCAATTTAATTATTCAACAGATTATTAAATTGATATTGTTAAAATTTCCGGGATATTACATTTAGTTTGAATAGCTAAATTCCAATATGTGATGACTAATAATTACTATGACATGTTATTGAATTGGTTGATTTTTTGAATTGATTGATTTGAATGTTGATTGTATGATGTGATGGATGCTATTGTGATTGAATGTGTATTTGTTCATTTATTTTGATATATCCTTGTTATCACCCTATAGTTTATTGTAATCATATAAATTTTCATATTGATTATTTGAGCACTGAATAAAGATATAAAACGGATGAATTTCATGTATTTACATGGGAGGAAAAAAACTAGTATGTTTAGACTTACCATTTGAACCATAAAAATGATTTTGGGAAATAAACTGTCGTTACCTTATTTGAAAGTTTCCAAAGTTAAATTTTGAAACATTGGGAAGTTTCCATAAAATTGAATGTTGAAACTTTGAAACATTTTTATAAATCAAATCTCTTGAACTATGAAATTTAACTGGGAATTGTTCTGTAAATTTGTAAGTTACTAGAATGGATCTATTGTGAAATCTATTGTATTTTGAATATGGAAACAATAACATTTCCAGAAATTTGAACCTTCAAAAATGTAGTTATTTGCATACCTTATTACATCAAATTTTGATTTAGTTTGCATAAGAATTTTAGTTCCGACTCGAGTGTTTTGTGTTTTCCTTTACGCTCGGGTCAGACCGAGCGATATAGCATTTGAGACTCACCCTTGGAGTTTGGAGCTTCCTTTGGAGATCCAACTATCGCCTCAGCTTTCAGCTCTTCTAGTTGATTTGTTCAGAGAAGTCATCTGTTGTACTGTAGACTTCACTGCATTTGAGATATTCTGCTGTATTTTATTTCTAACTCTGATGTTTATATAGTAGCTTCATGAACTACTATTTTATCTATTCCGCTGCGTATTATTGTATTACTCTATGTCTATGATTCTGTGATTGATTTATTTACTGCATATGCTGAGTTTTGCCAAATTTAAATTAACAATCTGATATTTTGAATTATTCAAGTTAGACATGTGTGGATTTATTGTCGATTTGAATGGTCCAAAATAGCGGGTCGTTACAATGACAAAGGCATGATTTCACTTATTTAGTCTATAGTAGCACCGGGGCTTATTTTATGTATTTCGAAATGCTATAAAGTGAAGATTTTGATTTAAAAGGATTTTAAGTGATTTTGAAATAACATATGTTTTAATAATTATTCTTGAAGGAGTTTATTTGAAATAAAATAAAAAGTATGATTTTTGGTATTATAAACTGATATTTTGTGAAATATGTTAAATAGAGATTTTTAGACTGAATTATAAAGTTTTAAAAACTTAGTAAATAAGTCTACCTTTTATTATAAAGGAAGTATAGTTTTAAAGAAGATAGAAATAGTTTGAACAAATATTTCTGAAATGGTTTATATAAAAGATTTATAAATGGAGTTTTATATATATTAAAAATGGATTTGTAATTGATATTTGGTAAATAGATTTATAAATGGGATTTTATAAATAAATGAGATTTGTAAAGGAATGGATTTATAAATAGAATTTTATTAATGAAGAGATTTTATAAAGTGTAACGACTCGTAAATTTCTATTTATTTTATTAACGTATTTAACTGAATTTTTGTGAAATTTTAAATATTTGAATTTGGAAATAAAAATTTGATATTTGGAATGCGTATATTTAAACATAGCAAATGGAAAATTTTCCTTAGATAATTTGGAAGTTTATTTTATTGTGTAATTTTATTTCAATTTAAATCAGTTAATATTTGATGATAATAAAAATTTTTCCAAACCTGAATATTTTTATACAATAAATTTGTAAATCATCTTTTGAGTGAGACGCCATATTTCGTTTCGTCAAATTTGGACTGCTATTGCTCCGCTTATCTTATTTTCGATAGAATTACAACATTTTCGGTACCGATTATTGAATTTTGATCTGATGATCGTACCACAAATATCTGTGCACCGTTTTGATCGTTTCGTCATGCTGATCTCCGCAGCATATTCGTTCGTTTGTTTCGACGTCCGATACACTATGAAATCAATAAATCAAGGAACCGTATCGGTACCCGATTTTTACCCTTTTGGTTTTCTTGTCCATTCATTTGCTTTGTGAGATAACCAATGGTGACCGGTTATTAATATTGACTAAATTCTACATACCTGGCTGTTGACATTACCACCCTACTCAACATACATTGATTAGTGCCCATTCATTTTTCGCTAGTGGGTTCTTTCAAAATTATATGCGTGCAACATTCCTCTTCCTATTTTACTAACCTGCACATTCATTTTGTTTCCTTCCAAACATTCCTCTTCGTGCCTCCCATCTTTGCCTGCCGATCCACCTCCGCCTTCTTCCTCTTTCCTCGACCTCGCTCTCTCTCTTCCTTGCCGCAAACCCACCACTCCGACCCTTCATCTCTCCACTGCCCTCAACTTTTGGCCGAACTTTCCCCACTCGGCTCCTTATCTCACCATCCCTTTCCATTCCTCCACCTCTCATATGCCGAGCCCCACCCATAGCAACGCCAAGCCTCGCCCAACATCCGTCATGCCACCCGTGCAGCGGCCCGCCACCATAGCCAACTTCCCCTCCATCTTCTTCGATTGCTCGAGCCTCCTTCTTTTATTTGTATGGTATGTATATTTTTATATATATTGTATTATATTCATTAAGGTATATATCTTATGAAGTTCACGGTTTGATATATATTGGTTTATGAACTGCATATGTTGTTCGGTCTGATTTGTGCATATATCTGTTTAAAATATAGTTTACATCATAATCTGGTTACATTACAATGTAATAAAAATAGTTGTAACAACCCTAGATTTTGGCCTATATTTTAAATTTTGACTTTATTTTATTTTAAATTATTTTAAACTTGTTCTATTTCAAACATTTCATTTTAAATATAAATGTTGACTATTAAGTGATTTATAGTTCAAACTAGTATAAATTGGATATTTCACTAAAAAGTGAATTTCTATTGAAACTGGTCAAACTTTGACTTTTGAACTTTAAATTTAAATATTTCAAATTCTTAAATTTTATCTTTTATTATGAAAATAGATTTAATTCCATGGATACAGCTTTTCGTTTCGTTGGAAACGGAGTTAAATTGTGAAAGTTATGTATATTTCAATATTGTGTGTAAACTGATGTATTTAGCAATATTGCCTATTTTAAATTATATTTTATTTGTCATATTTTGTTCTAATATGTGTTAGTATTTTATTTTATGTATAATTTTGTCTTTTAAATAATATAAAGTGATTATATAATTTTTCCAAAGCGTATTGAATTTATTTTCTATTTTTAAAGGCTAGTTTCTATTTTTCTGCTATTTTCTTCAATTAAATTATATTTAATTAAAATTTATTTATTCATTTTGTGAATGCATTTTTATTTTATGTTATTATCTTTGTTTATAAATGTTTTACAAGTCCATAAACTTTTTCCAAAGTTCATTGCATTTATTTTTCATATTTTCAAGACTAGTTGCAATTTTTGCTGTTTTACTTAATTAAATTTTATATAATTAATAATTAATTAATTTATTTTTGTTTATTTACTAAATTTTCGTATTTTATCTGAGTTTATATATATATTTCAGTTATATAAAACTTAAAAAGAAATTAGAGGAAATATGAAAAGTTTTAAACTATTGAAATTCCTATGGCTTTTCACCTCCCGACCTTTCACTTTCTCAACTCCTCTCTTCAATGTTTTTGGCCATGCATACCCTATTCTTTTCAGCGGACTTCTTTTCATTTTTTTCACGCAAACACTTCTCTTTCTCCTCCAAAAAAATCACGGCCATGGCTTCAAAATTTTGGGTAAAAATTCCTTCTTTCTTCCTTGTTTTCTATGTTTTTTCTATTGAAACTGCATATGCTCTCTACCTTCATAGTTTGGTTCCTCCTCCTCCAGGCTTTGGCCGACCACCACGACCCCCTTCCTCTGACCATCACCCATCCTAGCAACCCTCCTCCTCAGGCCTAACCAATCCAAGTCCAAGATCTACACAAAATCCACCAAAAACCATCACAAACTATCACTTATGACCTAGAATTGTCATCTCCTCCTTCTACCACCTTTTGCCACCACTACCTTCACCACCACCACCTCTGACCTGACCTTCCACCACCTCTGGCCCACACTCCAGCCACCACCTGACCACCACATACCATGGACAAGCCACATCAGCAAGGTGCCGAACCCTATGGTGCAACAAAAGCCACACTTTGCCTTGAAACCCTTTGGTATTCCATTGCCTTCAACACCTTGTAAATTCCACTCACCTTCATCACCTTGTAGCCGCACCTTTTCCAGACCATACCTGATCCAAACCATGCCTTTAGCCGTGCCATTTCAGATCTGGAACTGAAGCATAGGTGGTAGGAAGCAAGTGCAAACACTTTGACTTTGTTTATGCATCCATTTCTAGCATTGTTTATTGAATTTTTGGGTTGAAATCTTATGTTGTTTGTAATTGTTTGGTTTGAATCTGACAAGGCAATTAGCTTTGGCTCTCCCACAATCAAATAATTATCGTGCTCTCGTGCCTCTGGAAATCTTTGTTGTGCATTTGTGGTTGTCATCTCCAGCTTGAACAAGTGAGTAATTCTCACCAGACAATGTGTACTTATATAACTAGTAAACTGACACCATTTGAATCTGTAAAATTATATCATCCTGTTGTAACTATTATATTATGATCATATAATGTTTACCCCTGTTATTACATATGTTATATCATCTATTACTGTTATCTCAGGCTATTCTGTTTATTTATATCAGTTTATCACACTGCAAGTTCCCTGTAGATTAGAATCACTATGGGTTGAAATGATACATACCCGAACGGACTTTAGAATAAGGAAAAATCGTTATGGGCTGAAATGATAGGCCTGAACGGTTTTTATTTATTTATTTATATTACTTGGGATTGCGGGTTTGAAATGATAAAACCCGGTTTTTCTTTGTAAACTGCGGATTGAAATGATACATATCCGTATCACTTGACCTAGGCTAGAAAATTATATACAGACCCGTGGTTTATATATTTTTCTGAAATTTTTAAAATACTTTTTTTAATGTAAATATTATGGTATTTTGATTTAAATTTCATTAAAATGATTTCTATAAAGTATTTGTGATTTTCTACAAATTAAATAAGTGAATTAAGTAAATGGTGAAGTAGAATTTGAAATATAAGTTAATTTTGGAAGTTATGATTTTGTTTATAAATGGAATTTTTGTAAAGTAAGAAAATATGACAAATTTGATTTAAAGATGAATTTAATGATTTTTATTAAGTAATAATAATGTTTTAAAGGTGTTAATGATTTTGTATAAATTAAAATATGGAATAAATGAACATTTAAGCGGAATTTGGAAATATAACTTAAATTGAATTTTGTGAAATTTGTTTAAAAGTGAAATTTTAATTAAGTAAAATAAATGGAAATAAGCTATATTTTTGGAAATTTAAACTTAGTTGTTAAGTTAATAATTTAATTAAAGAAATGAAAATTTAATTGTTATTAAATTTGATTTTTGTATGGAAATTTGACTTTATAAAATCATAGAAATAAAGGTATTTAAATGATTGTGTTAAATGTGAAATATATGATTTTATAAGTTAAAATGATTTATATTAAAAGTTAATTATTTGTGGAATTGTAAATAAAACTCTGAATATGATTTAACAGCATTTTGAAATGTAATGTAAAGGATATTACAGCATTTTGTAAATGTTGTAGTGTTTTAAATGAACTAAAAGGTTAATTTGAAATAAAGGCTATTATAGCACTTTGTAAGTGCTATAGTGGTTAAACTTAACATGTAAGTTAATTGAAACTTAAAAGAAATCTATTACAGCATTTAACGCTGTCTTTTGTTAATTAACTGTTTTAAACTATAACTTTACGTAGCATTTTATAAGTGCTACGGAAACTATATTTTGTGTTTTAAATTAATTTTAATGAAAAATAATCTCTGGAAAATGATATAATTTTGGGAAATTAAATGTTAAATTTCTAAAGATAATGAAGAGATATTTAAGTGGAAGAATTTGATTTCTAATGTGAGTTTAAAATGGTATTTAAATTTAATAAAATGAATGGATTTAAATGGTATTTAAATGAATAAAAATGAATGGTGTTTTGAATAATATTTTGATATTGTGAAATGAGTTTGAAATGATACTTGATTTCTGACTTATTTAATTTATTTGATAAATGAATATTTGAAGTATATATTAATTGAGTTTATTTAAATGATATTGGATTTATGAAATGTGGGAGATTTAAAGTTTTGAAATATACTAAAGATTGAATATTGTATTTTGTGGATTTAATCTATATTGGGAATTGATAAGATTTGAAACGGTTTGTTGGTAAACTGTAATTGAATTGAAATTTGATGGTTTGAATTTAATAAGTTGTAAATGTATAGAATTAAAAGATGATTTTAAATATATGATTTCGAAATGCTGTGATTTTCAAAGTATAATGATTTCAAATGTTTTGTTTCAAAAGAGTTATAACTTTGAAAGTATAGACTATTTGAAAGGTGAATATATGTTTGAAATGGAAATGATGTTGTTTTGAAATGAACATAGTTTTGAAATAAAATGATTTTGGTTTCGAAGTATAACTATCAAAGGTATGATATTTTGATATATAAAAATGATTTGAAATAAAGTTTGAAAAGATATAATATTTTGATGTATTAAAATGATTTGAAAAGAAGTTTGAAAGGATACGATATTTTAGAATATTGAAATGATTTGGAAATGATAAATCTTTATTTTGATAAAGACATGATTTTGAAATGATATCTTATTTTGAAGTAAAGTATTGTTTTTAAAAGTTATAACCACGGGTTATAATAACGATTGGTTGGCAAAGAGACCGGGATCAGATATGGACATACTCTCTGTCGATACCGAAAACCACTTTGACAACCGTGTACGCGGTGGAGATTCCAGAATGAAGTAGGATGGTGGCGACGTTCTTAAGGTATGTTACGTGGACCCAACTCCCGTGAGTTGGCATAAGGTGGCTAAAACAGGAGCGATTGACGGACCAAGGAGGTAGCACCTCTTATCGGACACACTTCTTCGATACCATTCTATTACTTGTGATTGATTTGGTGGCCACCCTTGATTGGGAGTGTTGTTCGAGGTGGGCGGTAGTGGCTGCTATGCGTCACCACTAGTCCGGATGCGTAATTGGTATATCTACCCTGGCATTGCCTAGTTGTGCCGTGTCACCTACCATATCGAGCTTTACTACGATTATGATTTTAAGATCCGACCGCGTTAAGGTTCTCCATCCCCTTAACGCTATTTTCTATATGATTATACTTTACTGATTAGACACTATTATAATAGCGAATATTACTACATAGTAGATAGTTTAACGGATCCTTAAAGAATGGGCGATCCCAAGCATTCTTTAAGTTACTTGTACCTTTATTACAGTTCACTTGAGTTGGTTTACATTATATAAGTATATATTGTCCTGACTCGAGTGTTTTGTGTTTTGCTTTACGCTCGGGTCAGCCTGAGTATTCACAGATTTGGATTTCCACCTTCTGGAGATTTGAATCGCTGGAGATTATCTGCTAGTCTTGTTCTATCGACTTCAGTTATGTTGCTCTGTTCAGCTTGTACTTGGTTATCTTATTTATACTTCCGTTGTACTCTATTTCTTCTATTGTATCTTATGTACTCTAATATATTTATATAGTAGCTTCATGAACTACTATTTCTTTTTCTTCCGCTGCATTACTTTACTCTGTGTCTGTGATTATATTTATTTACTGTATATTCTGAGATTTGCCAAATTTTAATTACAACGCGGTATTTTGAGCAATTCAACTCCGGCATGAGTGTCTACCTATACACTTATAATGGATGCGAATGGTTGAAAATATCGGGTCGTTACAGTTGGTATCAGAGCTTTGGCTTTGAGGCAAAACTCAGCATATAGAGTAGATTTATTTACAGAATCACTTTCGTTCGAGTTTGAATCTTTTCCTCTTGATTCGAATTTCCTTTTAATTTTTGGAACGTTCCCTGCGGTTCCAAAATTCATTCTTGTCCCTCACTATTCATCTTCTTTTGATTCTGGAGTATCCCATAACTCCGCTTCGAATGAGCTTTATAGTGAATTGGTGGTCTCGCCAATATTCTAATGACTTGTAAAAGGGGGAAAACTCCTTTACAAATTTGCATCGATTCACCAGAGATTTATATTTATCCTTGGTTTAGATGCTAATATCTTTTGTTATTCCAAACTCTATCTCTTGAGATCGGATTTAGATTTACCCCAGGAAAATCCACATTTGCTCTTATTCATTAAGTCACGGTTGACCCGGTTAAGGTTGCCCGCGATTTATCTAAGCTTATCCATCTTCATATTTTGTTAATTAATCATCTTGTCTTTGTTTCTAAACTATCTCCAACATTTTGAATTGTACTTTTAAATCTATATTTTATTATATATTGTGTTGTTTGAGTTGTTGATGTCGATTTGGGTTTCCGATCGATTCGTCTGATCAACGCTATCGATAGGATTTCTAAAACACTTTGACAGAACAAACCGATATAATATTATTTTAAAATTTGGTTAATTAAATAAATTTTAATATATAAGTAAATTTATGGAACTTAATAAATTGGTTTAAATTGATTATTTAAAATGATAATACTTGATTTATCATTTATTGTTCTACAAAGGAATTTATAAATAGTTGTTTATAAATTTATTTGGGAACTGAAATGAATTTAAAACAAGAAATTTAAAGAGTTTAATTTCCGATGGATTTCAAACCTTGTGTTTAAAATTTTTAAAAGGATATTATTTAAAGTATTTTTGAATAAAATTATTTTTTTTTTGTCTCTAAAGGATTTTAAAGTTTAAAAATTAAGTACTCTTCTCTTTGTCGCTGGAAAATAATTTCGGTGATGACTGCAGCATCATCGACGTTCATTTTCGAGTTTCGAAGTGAAGAAACCATTCTGTAGTCTTGCTACAGCTTTGTTTTGGGAAACTTGATTGATATAAACTTCTAAAATATGATTGATTTATAAAATATATAGATATATGATTTAAATTTGATTTGACAAATTATGTACATACATTTATCTATCTCTAAATGGTTTGAAAGGAATCGGAGATTTTATTCTTAAATTCTATCTTAAATAATAACTTCAAGTATAAAAAGAAAATCAAAATTTTGAATAGATGATTCAAGCTTGAAATGATTGAATTAGGATGTTTAAAGTGTATATTAATTTTAGAAAGTTTTATTTGTATAATTCTCAATTGCATTCCAATATAACTTACCTTAATTTTTAGAAGTTAACAATGTAATTGGATAATATACAATATAAAAAGATTTTTATAAATAAAATTTAAGTGGTTATAATAAATATTATACACTTAAATTTTAGTTATAAAAAGATTAACACAGGTAAATAGACTAAAAGGTTAATTGAATAATTTACAATACAAATGATGTTAAGGGAATTAGGAATAAATTAAAACAGTTATAATAAGTGCAAGCATATTTAACATATGTGATAAAATATTTGAGAGGGATAAATTTAATTATAATTAGGAATAAAGAAGAATTAAATTTATTGAATGTTATACACTTAATTTTAATCAAATCATGATTTTAGAGATTGTTTGTTTAAGAAAATTTGATGATAAGATAATGAAATTAGAGATAGTTAAGATTTATTTAACTTGTGTAAAATTAATTATCAGTTAAGCTGAAACCATGGAAATTTCAAACCTATTATCTTATTTTGTTTTTCAAACTTATTACCTAATTTTGTTTTTCAAACTGTCTCTTAGTTGTCCTTATTTTTCCTTATCTTGCTACAGACTGGTATAGGCATCTATCTATAATCTTTTTGCTTAGAAATCTTTCTATAATCTTTATAATCTTTGGTACTCATTTTAAATCTGAGCACTGCTTTCCACCCACAGACTGTCGGTCAAGCGGAAAGAGTGAATCAGATTCTAGAGGATCTTTTCGTACTTGTGTTCCTGATTCTGGAGAATCTTGGGAAGACCATCTCCACCTTGTTAAACTTACCTATAACCACAGTTATCAGGTATAATTTCAATCTTTTGTCATCTTGTCTTAATCTCATTTCAATTTTATCTTTCCTGTGTTTTCCCGTACTTCATTCCTTTTCGGGGACGAAAAGTTTTGAGTGGGGGAGAGTGTAACAACCCTAGATTTTGGCCTATATTTTAAATTTTGACTTTATTTTATTTTAAATTATTTTAAACTTGTTCTATTTCAAACATTTCATTTTAAATATAAATGTTGACTATTAAGTGATTTATAGTTCAAACTAGTATAAATTGGATATTTCACTAAAAAGTGAATTTCTATTGAAACTGGTCAAACTTTGACTTTTGAACTTTAAATTTAAATATTTCAAATTCTTAAATTTTATCTTTTATTATGAAAATAGATTTAATTCCATGGATACAGCTTTTCGTTTCGTTGGAAACGGAGTTAAATTGTGAAAGTTATGTATATTTCAATATTGTGTGTAAACTGATGTATTTAGCAATATTGCCTATTTTAAATTATATTTTATTTGTCATATTTTGTTCTAATATGTGTTAGTATTTTATTTTATGTATAATTTTGTCTTTTAAATAATATAAAGTGATTATATAATTTTTCCAAAGCGTATTGAATTTATTTTCTATTTTTAAAGGCTAGTTTCTATTTTTCTGCTATTTTCTTCAATTAAATTATATTTAATTAAAATTTATTTATTCATTTTGTGAATGCATTTTTATTTTATGTTATTATCTTTGTTTATAAATGTTTTACAAGTCCATAAACTTTTTCCAAAGTTCATTGCATTTATTTTTCATATTTTCAAGACTAGTTGCAATTTTTGCTGTTTTACTTAATTAAATTTTATATAATTAATAATTAATTAATTTATTTTTGTTTATTTACTAAATTTTCGTATTTTATCTGAGTTTATATATATATTTCAGTTATATAAAACTTAAAAAGAAATTAGAGGAAATATGAAAAGTTTTAAACTATTGAAATTCCTATGGCTTTTCACCTCCCGACCTTTCACTTTCTCAACTCCTCTCTTCAATGTTTTTGGCCATGCATACCCTATTCTTTTCAGCGGACTTCTTTTCATTTTTTTCACGCAAACACTTCTCTTTCTCCTCCAAAAAAATCACGGCCATGGCTTCAAAATTTTGGGTAAAAATTCCTTCTTTCTTCCTTGTTTTCTATGTTTTTTCTATTGAAACTGCATATGCTCTCTACCTTCATAGTTTGGTTCCTCCTCCTCCAGGCTTTGGCCGACCACCACGACCCCCTTCCTCTGACCATCACCCATCCTAGCAACCCTCCTCCTCAGGCCTAACCAATCCAAGTCCAAGATCTACACAAAATCCACCAAAAACCATCACAAACTATCACTTATGACCTAGAATTGTCATCTCCTCCTTCTACCACCTTTTGCCACCACTACCTTCACCACCACCACCTCTGACCTGACCTTCCACCACCTCTGGCCCACACTCCAGCCACCACCTGACCACCACATACCATGGACAAGCCACATCAGCAAGGTGCCGAACCCTATGGTGCAACAAAAGCCACACTTTGCCTTGAAACCCTTTGGTATTCCATTGCCTTCAACACCTTGTAAATTCCACTCACCTTCATCACCTTGTAGCCGCACCTTTTCCAGACCATACCTGATCCAAACCATGCCTTTAGCCGTGCCATTTCAGATCTGGAACTGAAGCATAGGTGGTAGGAAGCAAGTGCAAACACTTTGACTTTGTTTATGCATCCATTTCTAGCATTGTTTATTGAATTTTTGGGTTGAAATCTTATGTTGTTTGTAATTGTTTGGTTTGAATCTGACAAGGCAATTAGCTTTGGCTCTCCCACAATCAAATAATTATCGTGCTCTCGTGCCTCTGGAAATCTTTGTTGTGCATTTGTGGTTGTCATCTCCAGCTTGAACAAGTGAGTAATTCTCACCAGACAATGTGTACTTATATAACTAGTAAACTGACACCATTTGAATCTGTAAAATTATATCATCCTGTTGTAACTATTATATTATGATCATATAATGTTTACCCCTGTTATTACATATGTTATATCATCTATTACTGTTATCTCAGGCTATTCTGTTTATTTATATCAGTTTATCACACTGCAAGTTCCCTGTAGATTAGAATCACTATGGGTTGAAATGATACATACCCGAACGGACTTTAGAATAAGGAAAAATCGTTATGGGCTGAAATGATAGGCCTGAACGGTTTTTATTTATTTATTTATATTACTTGGGATTGCGGGTTTGAAATGATAAAACCCGGTTTTTCTTTGTAAACTGCGGATTGAAATGATACATATCCGTATCACTTGACCTAGGCTAGAAAATTATATACAGACCCGTGGTTTATATATTTTTCTGAAATTTTTAAAATACTTTTTTTAATGTAAATATTATGGTATTTTGATTTAAATTTCATTAAAATGATTTCTATAAAGTATTTGTGATTTTCTACAAATTAAATAAGTGAATTAAGTAAATGGTGAAGTAGAATTTGAAATATAAGTTAATTTTGGAAGTTATGATTTTGTTTATAAATGGAATTTTTGTAAAGTAAGAAAATATGACAAATTTGATTTAAAGATGAATTTAATGATTTTTATTAAGTAATAATAATGTTTTAAAGGTGTTAATGATTTTGTATAAATTAAAATATGGAATAAATGAACATTTAAGCGGAATTTGGAAATATAACTTAAATTGAATTTTGTGAAATTTGTTTAAAAGTGAAATTTTAATTAAGTAAAATAAATGGAAATAAGCTATATTTTTGGAAATTTAAACTTAGTTGTTAAGTTAATAATTTAATTAAAGAAATGAAAATTTAATTGTTATTAAATTTGATTTTTGTATGGAAATTTGACTTTATAAAATCATAGAAATAAAGGTATTTAAATGATTGTGTTAAATGTGAAATATATGATTTTATAAGTTAAAATGATTTATATTAAAAGTTAATTATTTGTGGAATTGTAAATAAAACTCTGAATATGATTTAACAGCATTTTGAAATGTAATGTAAAGGATATTACAGCATTTTGTAAATGTTGTAGTGTTTTAAATGAACTAAAAGGTTAATTTGAAATAAAGGCTATTATAGCACTTTGTAAGTGCTATAGTGGTTAAACTTAACATGTAAGTTAATTGAAACTTAAAAGAAATCTATTACAGCATTTAACGCTGTCTTTTGTTAATTAACTGTTTTAAACTATAACTTTACGTAGCATTTTATAAGTGCTACGGAAACTATATTTTGTGTTTTAAATTAATTTTAATGAAAAATAATCTCTGGAAAATGATATAATTTTGGGAAATTAAATGTTAAATTTCTAAAGATAATGAAGAGATATTTAAGTGGAAGAATTTGATTTCTAATGTGAGTTTAAAATGGTATTTAAATTTAATAAAATGAATGGATTTAAATGGTATTTAAATGAATAAAAATGAATGGTGTTTTGAATAATATTTTGATATTGTGAAATGAGTTTGAAATGATACTTGATTTCTGACTTATTTAATTTATTTGATAAATGAATATTTGAAGTATATATTAATTGAGTTTATTTAAATGATATTGGATTTATGAAATGTGGGAGATTTAAAGTTTTGAAATATACTAAAGATTGAATATTGTATTTTGTGGATTTAATCTATATTGGGAATTGATAAGATTTGAAACGGTTTGTTGGTAAACTGTAATTGAATTGAAATTTGATGGTTTGAATTTAATAAGTTGTAAATGTATAGAATTAAAAGATGATTTTAAATATATGATTTCGAAATGCTGTGATTTTCAAAGTATAATGATTTCAAATGTTTTGTTTCAAAAGAGTTATAACTTTGAAAGTATAGACTATTTGAAAGGTGAATATATGTTTGAAATGGAAATGATGTTGTTTTGAAATGAACATAGTTTTGAAATAAAATGATTTTGGTTTCGAAGTATAACTATCAAAGGTATGATATTTTGATATATAAAAATGATTTGAAATAAAGTTTGAAAAGATATAATATTTTGATGTATTAAAATGATTTGAAAAGAAGTTTGAAAGGATACGATATTTTAGAATATTGAAATGATTTGGAAATGATAAATCTTTATTTTGATAAAGACATGATTTTGAAATGATATCTTATTTTGAAGTAAAGTATTGTTTTTAAAAGTTATAACCACGGGTTATAATAACGATTGGTTGGCAAAGAGACCGGGATCAGATATGGACATACTCTCTGTCGATACCGAAAACCACTTTGACAACCGTGTACGCGGTGGAGATTCCAGAATGAAGTAGGATGGTGGCGACGTTCTTAAGGTATGTTACGTGGACCCAACTCCCGTGAGTTGGCATAAGGTGGCTAAAACAGGAGCGATTGACGGACCAAGGAGGTAGCACCTCTTATCGGACACACTTCTTCGATACCATTCTATTACTTGTGATTGATTTGGTGGCCACCCTTGATTGGGAGTGTTGTTCGAGGTGGGCGGTAGTGGCTGCTATGCGTCACCACTAGTCCGGATGCGTAATTGGTATATCTACCCTGGCATTGCCTAGTTGTGCCGTGTCACCTACCATATCGAGCTTTACTACGATTATGATTTTAAGATCCGACCGCGTTAAGGTTCTCCATCCCCTTAACGCTATTTTCTATATGATTATACTTTACTGATTAGACACTATTATAATAGCGAATATTACTACATAGTAGATAGTTTAACGGATCCTTAAAGAATGGGCGATCCCAAGCATTCTTTAAGTTACTTGTACCTTTATTACAGTTCACTTGAGTTGGTTTACATTATATAAGTATATATTGTCCTGACTCGAGTGTTTTGTGTTTTGCTTTACGCTCGGGTCAGCCTGAGTATTCACAGATTTGGATTTCCACCTTCTGGAGATTTGAATCGCTGGAGATTATCTGCTAGTCTTGTTCTATCGACTTCAGTTATGTTGCTCTGTTCAGCTTGTACTTGGTTATCTTATTTATACTTCCGTTGTACTCTATTTCTTCTATTGTATCTTATGTACTCTAATATATTTATATAGTAGCTTCATGAACTACTATTTCTTTTTCTTCCGCTGCATTACTTTACTCTGTGTCTGTGATTATATTTATTTACTGTATATTCTGAGATTTGCCAAATTTTAATTACAACGCGGTATTTTGAGCAATTCAACTCCGGCATGAGTGTCTACCTATACACTTATAATGGATGCGAATGGTTGAAAATATCGGGTCGTTACAATAGTATAGATATATTGTAATAACATATATTTTAAAAAAATCATATAATATAAAGTGTTTTCGTTTATAATAGTTACGATTTATATATATATATATATATATATATATATATAGATTTTGATTTGGAAATGTGTATGAGTCTTAGTTATATATATGTGTTTATACATATATAAGTTTATGTATATATATACTAGAATTTTATTATAGGTAGATATATGTATATATTTATTTTATAACAGTATTACATATATTTGCATTATGTTAGTTATATTATATATATGTTCCAATATTGATTTTTTAAAGTATGTTCATATAAAATATATTGGACCGTATACATATATATATATATATATTGTATCTATATTATATTGGTTGATATACTATTAACTGTTTACAGCTATATATATGTTATACAGTTTTGCAAGTTGCATACAACATGTTCGTCTATATGTATATATAATATATGAAGGTTATAGATCTGTTTATATATATCATATAAGTATGTATTCAAAGATATTTTGTATGAAGCTAATTTATAAAATTGATATATGTATAGATCTTTATTTTGATATAAGTTGTATTGTTGTATTCCTGAGTTTGAGATAATCTGTTTGTGAATATAAGTTTATAAAATTTATGACCTATTCACTATATATAAATTTTTACAATATATTCTGAAATATATATTAAAGTATATATAGTTTATGTATTAGTGTGTGTATATATATATATATATGTTGTTGATTTCAAAGTATTATATATGTGTTTGTATATGTTTATATATTTGTGGATATATAGATGAGTATACCAGAGTTTGAGTTTTAATTAATATATTAAGATTTTATTTATAGGTGTTTAGATTTAGTATTTATTTGAAAATGTGTATATATATATATATAATTTTTTTAATGAGTTTCAAAATTGATATTGGTTAAGAAAATAATATACTAGAATAATATATATATATATATTTCGTTCAGTCTACATCAAGCAGTTTCTGAATAATTTTCATCGATTCCTTATATATACCAGCTTGTCCATCAAATTCGGGTCCATCTAGCTTTGCTTTGAAATTCGTGCTTGGATTCGAAACTCATTCCATCGTCAAATCTATATAGCCTCGAAAGGTGAGCAATCACTCACGACTAACGTTCTTATATTTATTAAATTTGATTTCAATTGAAACGACAATTGGAATATGCTGCTAAATTGAACTGTTAACTTTTAATTGCTATATATGATATGCTGTTATCTGAAATTGTTCACCTCTGGGATATGACACCATATCCTATTATTTATATTTTATCTAAATTGTTATTGTTGATATATGCCTGTGTTGATATGTTATATTTATTATCATAACTGTTATCACTCTGCAAGTTCCCTGTTAGTATAAAACTCCATATGGGTTGAAATGATACATACCCGAACGATTTTGTAGAATAGGGGAAAATCGTTATGGGTTGAAATGATAAACCCAAGCGATTTTCATTGAATTGAATTTGGGATTGCGGGTTGCAAAGATATATACCCATATATTTTAAATT
Organism: Allium fistulosum; assembly: GCA_030737815.1. Classification (NCBI taxonomy): domain Eukaryota; kingdom Viridiplantae; phylum Streptophyta; class Magnoliopsida; order Asparagales; family Amaryllidaceae; genus Allium; species Allium fistulosum. Next base: position 849,082,267 of record CM060903.1, read on the forward strand.
ATGGATTGAAATGATAAATATCCGTATCACTTGACCATAGGATAGAAAATTATATACAAGCACCGTTGGTCTATATATATATATTTCCAAGGTTTTGAAAAGAAATATATGTGGTTTTAATAAATACTGATTTTGAGATATTATAATTGTGAAATTTGAGGAAAATATTTTATTTCATATAAAGTATTTTCATATATAAAATATTTTACTCTATGAATATATTTCATTTTAACTATTTTAATATAAAACTATTCTAGTATACTAATTATTTTAATATAAACTATTTTAATTTATAACTATTTTATTTTATAAACTATTTTATTATATAAACTATTTTATTTTATAATCTATTTTATTACATATACTATTTCCTATATCTAAACTGTTAAGTGGGAAGTGTTATGATTTCGAAGTGTTATAATTTCCAAAGTGTTATGATTTCTAAAGTGCTATGATTTCAAAAGTGTTATGATTTCGAAATGGTTATAAATTTTGAAAGTGTTACGATTCTGGAAATGAATATTATTTAAAGTGAATAATGATATCGAATTTGACATGGTTTTGAAATGAATATAATATTTTGAATGACCACGGTGTTATAATAACATTTGGTTGTTAAAGAGACCGGGATCAGATATTGTCATACTCACTACCAATACCGAAAACCACTTTAACAACCGTGTACATGGTGGAGATTCCAGAAATGAAGTAGGATGGTTTGGCGACGATTCTATATGGTATGACGTGACGCTGACTCCCGTGAGTCAGCTTAGATGTGACTATAATCAGGAGCTACGCCGGGCCAAGTGAGGTTATTCCTCCTATCGGGCACATTTCTTCGATACCATTCTATTGCTTTTGTGATTGTTTTAGTGCCCACCCCTCGATTTTTGATATGTAAGTGTGTCCGAGGTGGGCGGTAGTAGCTGCTATGCGTTACCACCAGTCCGGATCCGCAAACGGTATATCTACCCTGGCATTTCCTCGTGTGCCATGTTCACATGCCCTAGTGCGCCTTCTACGAGTTTGGTTTGTACCATACCTATGGAGTGCCCTCTGATAGCCCTCTAGTTTACGGAGGAATTACGATACTGTATAGACTATGGGAATATATAAAAATGTGTTAAGGGGGATATGGGTAACGCCTTAACGCTATTTTAATAGTTTACTTTACTATAGATATATTGTAATAGCGTATATTACTACATAGTAGATAGTTCCACGGATCCTTAGAGGATGGTTATCCCAAACATCCTTTAAGTTACTTGTATTTCAGTTGATATTTCACTTGAGTTGGATTTATTGATATAAGAATGTTAATCCTGACTCGAGTGTTTTGTGTTTTGCTTTACGCTCGGGTCAGACCGAGTGTCACAGCGTTTGAGACTCACCTTTGGAGTCTGGAGCTTCGCTTGGAGATTCATCTACATCTATTCAGCTTTCAGCTATGCAGTTGATTTGTTTAGAGAAGTCATCTGTTTGTATTCGAGACCTCATTGTATTTGATATTTCTGTTGTATTTTATTTCAAACTCTGATGTTTATATAGTAGCTTCATGGACTACTATTTATCTATTCCGTTGCTTATTGTTATATTATTCTGTGTCTGTGATTCTGTGATTGATTTATTTACTGTATATGCTGAGTTTTGCTAAATTATTAATTAACAATCTGATATTTTGAGCAATTCAAGTCCGACATGTGTGTCTGCCTATGCACTTGGCGGGTGCAGCATGATAGGGGGTTCTCACATTTGGGTTTGGTAGCGAGCAGATGACTCTTACTCCTACATGTCCTTGCGAGGTTGGTGCAGTTGAGAGGCTGGTCGTAAAGGCAGAACACAAGTACAACTATATGCTACGGTGGGCGTTACCCCACTGGCGGCGGGTCGTTACAGTTGGTATCAAAGCTCTGGTTTTAGGCAAAACTTACAATATAAAGTAAATTTAGCTACAGAATCGCCTTCGTTCGATCTTGAATCTCTTCCTCTTTGATTCGAATCTCCTTTGAATTTTGGAACGTTCCCCTCGGTTCCAAAATCCATTCTTGTCTCTCCCTATTTGTGTTTTCTTGATTCTGGAGCATCCCATAGCTCTACTGTATGATTTGTAAATGGGGAAACTCCTTTACAACCAGCATTGATTCATCGGAGATTTCTATATCCTCGGTTTACGATGTAGCTATCTCTTGCTAGGCCCGAATTCTATCGAATTGTGATCGGATGACGATTGCCTCAGAATTCCACATCAATCTTATTCTTGAAGTCATGGTTGGCCCGGTTAAGGTCGCCCGCGATTTATATAAGTCTATGAATTTCTCCTTTTGTAATTTAATCATCTTATCTTTTTTCGAGCCCATCTTAATTAGAATTCTCTTTAATTAGAGTTCCTCTAATTTGAATCTCTATCCTTGTCCTAGAATTTACTATGGAATTATCGTGTGAGGGAGTTTATTTGTAATTGATATAAAAATGTTTTATATTGTGTTGTTTGAGTTGTTAAGTCTGAATTTTGGGTTCCGATCGATTCGTCTAGCTAACGCTATCGATAAGGATTCCAAAACACTTGAACAGAGCAAACTGACACAATATTGTTTTATATGATTATTTTATATATAAGTATAAATTTTCTGAAATTAAATAGTTAAAGGAATTGGTTGTTAGGAATGATAATACTAGATTTTCATTATTATTTTGTCTATTGTTATATGTTTTAAGGTGTTCTAATTTTATAAGCAGGGTTATTTGATTTGAAAATGCAATAAATTTAAATTATGGATTTGAGAATTCAATTTCCGGTACTTTTCAAAATTTTGGTTTTCAAAAGTTTTGATATATATATTATTTGGAAGTATTTTCGAATGGAAATTATTTCAAAAAGAATAATTTTAAAAGGAATTGAGTCTGTACTCTCCTCTTTTGTCGCTGGAAAATAATTTCAGTGATGACTGTAGCATCATCGACATTCATTTTCGAGTTTCGGAGTGGAGAGACCATTTGGTAGCTTTGCTACATTTTTGTTTTGGAAAATGAATTTGATTTGAATTTCTTATATATAGATTTGATTTGATATATATAGGATATGTATGTGTATACATTTATCTCTAAAATTTGTTTAAAGTAAAACTGGAAATTTAACTCTTAAATTCTATGTTGGGTAAGGGTTTTCAATTTTTAAAAATAAAGTGAAATTTTGAATAATGGGATTGTTTAAAATGAGAAGTGAAAAATTAACCAACTTGAAATAGTTGAAATTGAATAAAAAAAACTTATTTGTATAACACTAAATTACATTCTAATATATAACTTGCCTAAAATATTCAAAGGTTAAAATGTTAGGATATAATAAAGGGTTGTACAAGAAGCAAACTTAAGTAATAAATTATTCAAACTAAAATCTGGCTTAATATAAATGTTGTAGATAGAAAGAAAATCAATATAGTATTTAACTGCCCTCATAAACATTTATATAACTTACCTAGAAAGGTTTAAATGTAATTAGAATGTAACTGGGTAATATACACTAGGATATAAGTAATAGGATATCAAAAACAATATTTTGTTAAGAGAATTTATAGATAATAAATTGAATAATGATTTAGACAATAAAAAGAGAATTAATTGGTTGAATGATATATGGTTATAAAATGTATACACCTAATATATGTTGCAAAATATGTTAAGTGAAGTAAATTAAATAAATAAAAGAGAAGACTATTTAAGCAGGTAAATATACACTTAAAAACAGTGAACTTGAAATATTGTGAAATCAACTTAGCTGAAGATAAATGGATAAAAATAAATGTGTTGATTTAAAAATGAATTTGCCTGAAGAAATGTTGATAAAATGGAAGAAATTCAATTTTAAATTGAATGACTATTTATTAGTAGAATAAAATGGATTTAACCAAATTGTTGAATATTAATTTATTTAAAATTGAAATCTATATAGTTTTGGATAGCTAAAGTTGGAAGTTGAGGTAGAATTAACTATGGTTGATCCAATAGATTTAATAGATGAGTAAATAAAACAAATTTTGTTGTGAAATTTTTGTAATAAATGTCAATAAATGGGAAACAAATCAATTGAATGAAATTGTAGGGAATTGAAATCAATTAAATGTTAACACAATAAATTTAATTGATTTAAATAAAATGAATTGAAATCAACTAGTTAAATATAAACCGATTTTTTTAAAGGTAGTTTATATGGTTATAAATGAATTGTTTATTTTAAATCTATTTTTCTTTCTGGTTGTTTCTATTCTACTATCTCCTTCCTTTTCGGGGACGAAAAGTTTTGAGTGGGGGAGAGTGTAACGACCCGTAAATTTCTATTTATTTTATTAACGTATTTAACTGATTTTTTGTGAAATTTTAAATATTTGAATTTGGAAATAAAAATTTGATATTTGGAATGCGTATATTTAAACATAGCAAATGGTAAATTTTCATTAGATAATTTGGAAGTTTATTTTATTGTGTAATTTTATTTCAATTTAAATCAGTTAATATTTGATGATAATAAAATGTTTTCCAAACTTGAATATTTTTATATAATAAATTTGTAAATCATCTTCCGAGTGAGACGTCATATTTCGTTTCATCAAATTTGGACTGATATTGCTCCGCTTATCTTATTTTCGATAGATTCACAGCATTTTCGGTACCGATTATCGACTTTTGATCGGATGATCGTACCATAAATATCTATGCACCGTTTTGATCGTCTCGTCGTGCTGATCTCCGCAGCATATTCGTTCGTTTTTTTCGACATCCGATACACTGTGAAATCAATAAATCAAGGAACCATATCGATACCCGATTTTTACCCTTTTGGTTTTCTTGTCCATTCGTTTGCTTTGTGAGATAACCAATGGTGACCGGTTATTAGTATTGACTAAATTCTACATACCTGGCTGTTGACATTACCACCCCACTCAACATTCATTGATTAGTGCCCATTCATTTTTCGCTAGTGGGTTCTTTTAAAATTATATGCGTGAAACATTCCTCTTCCTATTTTACTAACCTGCTCATTCATTCTGTTTCCTTCCAAACATTCCTCTTCGTGCCTCCCATCTTTGCCTGCCGATCCACCTCCGCCGTCTTCCTCTTTCCTCGACCTCGCTCTCTCTCTTCCTTGCCGCAAACCCACCACTCCGACCCTTCATCTCTCCACCGCCCTCAACTTTTGGTCAAACTTTCCCCACTCGGCTCCTTATCTCACCATCCCTTTCCATTCCTCCACCTCTCATATGCCGAGCCCCAACCATAGCAACGCCAAGCCTCGCCCAACATCCGCCGTGCCACCCGTGCAGTGGCCCGCCACCATAGCCAACTTCCCCTCCATCTTCTTCGATTGCTCGAGCCTCCTTCTTTTATTTGTATGGTATGTATATTTTTATATATATTGTATTATATTCATTAAGGTATATATTTTATGAAGTTCACGGTTTGATATATATTGGTTTATGAACTGCATATGTTGTTTGGTCTGATTTGTGCATATATCTGTTTAAAATATAGTTTACATCAAAATCTGGTTACATTACAATGTAATAAAAATAGTATAGATATATTGTAATAACATATATTTTAAAAAAAGCATATAATATAAAGTGTTTTCGTATTATATTATAATGGATTTGAATGATATTTACATAAGAATGTTAATATATGTAAATTTATATATAAGGTAGACTATCTTGTCTATAAAGAAGAAAACGGCTTTTATATATATTGTTAGTATATATATATTTCAACATATCATACATTTCTAAAGGGTATAATTTAAAGTAAATTGGTTTACATGTCAAAAAGGGATCTGCATGTGTTCATTTGAAGAAGCCTGCATCTATTTGTTGGTATGCATATGATTTAAGTATGTACGTATAAGTGCAGTATATAGACTTACAACACATTATATTAACAAAAGTATATATATTATATTATAAAGTTGTTATATAGTTTTGTTTATTTACAGTTTGTGTTTACTGTTTGTATAAAGGAAATATTCGAAAGATATATGTCATACAGTAGTATGTATATATAAGGTATTATATATTTATACATAAAATAGATTTTATATTATTTTAGTTATAGTGGTTATAATATAAAGGCTTATGTTAGTTATATACCTACGAATGAGTGACAGTATATATATATATACATTTTATCTGTTGGGTTTTAATGTATTAGTTTATAATAGTATATATGTAATTTGCGATTATATATGGAAGTTGTATAAACCTGGTTGTTTGTATATCAAGATTTGTAGTTTATATATATATAGTTGATGGGTCTGCATATTTATACTATTCTGCATAATACATTTGGTATATATATAGGTTATCTGTAGAGTTATATATGTTACTGTGTATTGGTTTATAATAGTTACGGTTTACATATATATATAGATATTGATTTGGAAACATGTATGAGTCTTAGTTATATATATGTGTTTATATATATAAGTTTATGTATATATATACTAGAATTTTATTACAGGTAGATATATGTATATATTTATTTTATAACAGTATTATATATATTTGCATTATGTTAGTTATATTATATATATGTTCCAATATTGATTTTTTAAAGTATGTTCATATAAAATATATTGGACCGTGTGTATATATATATATTGTATTTATATTATATTGGTTGATATACTATTAACTGTTTACAGCTATATATATGTTATACAGTTTTGCAAGTTGCATACAACCTGTTTGTCTATATGTATATATAATATATGAAGGTTATAGATCTGTTTATGTATATTATATAAGTATGTATTCAAAGATATTTTGTATGAAGCTAATTTATAAAATTGATATATGTATAGATCTTTATTTTGATATAAGTTGTATTGTTGTATTCCTGAGTTTGAGATAATCTGTTTGTGAATATAAGTTTATAAAATTTATGACCTATTCACTATATATAAATTTTTACAATATATTCTGAAATAGATATTAAAGTATATATAGTTTATGTATTAGTGTGTGTGTCTATATATATATATATGTGTGTGTGTGTGTGTTGTTGATTTTAAAGTATCATATATGTGTTTATATATGTTTATATTTTGTTGATATATAGATGAGTATACCAGAGTTTGAGTTTTAATTAATATATTGAGATTCTATTTATAGGTGTTTAGATTTAGTATTTATTTGAAAATGTATATATATATATATAAATTTTAATGAGTTTCAAAATTGATATTGCTAAGAAAATAATATAATAGAATAATATATATATTTAGTTCAGTCTACATCAAGCAGTTTCTGATTTATTTTCATCGATTCCTTATATATATAAGCTTGTCCATCAAATTCGGGTCCATCTAGATTTGCTTTGAAATTCGTGCTTAGATTCGAAACTCATTCCATCGTCAAATCTATCTAGCCTTGAAAGGTGAGCAATCACTTACGATTAACATTCTTATATTTATTAAATTTGATTTCAATTGAAACGACAATTGGAATATGCTGCTAAATTGAACTGTTAACTTTTAATTGCTATATATGGTATGCTGTTATCTAAAATTGATCACTTATGGGATATGAGACCATATCATATTGTTTATATTTTATCTAAATTGTTATTGTTGATATATGCCTGTGTTGATATGTTATATTTATTATCATAACTGTTATCACTCTGCAAGTTCCCTGTTAGTATAAAACTCCCTATGGGTTAAAATGATACATAACCGAACGATTTTGTAGAATAGGGGAAAATCGTTATGGGTTGAAATGATAAACCCAAGCGATTTTCATTAAATTGAATTTGGGATTGCGGGTTGAAAAGATATATACCCGTATATTTTAAATTGTGGATTGAAATGATAAATATCCGTATCACTTGACCATAGGATAGAAAATTATATACAGGCACCGTTGGTCTATATATATATATATATATATATATATATATTGTAACGACCCATAAATTTTGATTGGTTTTAATAACGTAGTTAATTGAAATTTTGTAAAATTTTAAATAATAAAATTTGAAAATAAAAATTTATTATTTAGAATACGTCTATTTTAATATAGCAACTGGAAAATTTTCATTTGATAATATTGAAGTTTGTTTTCCTGTGAAATTTCATTTCAAATCACAAAATTTAACTAATTACGTTATTTAACAGTTAAAATTTACGGGTCGTTACACTCTCCCCCACTCAAAACTTTTCGTCCCCGAAAAGGAAGGAAGTAGGAGAATGGAAACAACCAGAAAGAAAAATAGATTAAAAGACAAGTAAAACAATTAAATTAACCGTATAAATTTCAAATTAAACTAATTAATATTTAACAATTTGGTTTAATTCATTTGAGTTCACTTAAGTTAAATCAATCTATCTATTCTGAATTCATTATCTTATGTCTAGTCATCCTCAATTAACAATTTCTAAACCATCAGTTTGTATAATCATTTATTATACTCATGTTTTATTCGACAAATTAAATTCTTTTATTCCAAATTATTATTAAGTTTATTTCACTCAATATATATCTTATTACATATATTTAAACTATATAAATTAATTTAAACCATATAAATTACAATTTAAATTAATTTATATTTAATAATTGATTTTAAATTCAAGGTATTCCCATAAGTTGATCTAATTTCAATTTATTAGTTCTTGCAAACAACTTTTTTATTTGTCTCATCTATTATTCAATTAAATTATTATTTTATTTCTCTCTACTAACATCTTCATAATAAAATTTAAGTATATAACATTTATTATAACCACTCAAATTTTTTTACTTATAAATTTCTTTATATTGTATATTATCCAATTACATTTTCCACTTCTGAAATTTTTAGGTAAGTTATGCTAAGATGTAATTGAGTATTATACAAATAAGATTTTACAATTCAGTTATTCCCAGTTAACTATTTATCCAAGAATTTTGACTTTAGTTTATAATTGAAATCATCTTTAATCTAAAATTTAAGAATTTAAATCTCCGATTTACTTCAAACAATTTAGAGAGATATATATAATAATATTTATATAAAATTTAAATTAAGATACTTATATATATAAATCAAATTATACTGAAGAAATTCAAATCAAAGTATTTTTTTTTCAAAACAAAACCGTAGCAAAGCTACAGAATGGTTTCTCCTCTTCGAAACTCGAAAATGAATGTCGATGATGCGGCCGTCATCACCGAAATTATTTTCCAGCGACAAAGAGAAGAGCACTGATTTAAACATTTAAAATTCTTTGAAAACCATTTTATTCGAAAATACTTTAAATAATATACATTTTTGGACTTTAAAACAAAGTTTGAAATCACCAGAAATTTAATTCTTAAATCTTCGATTTAAATTCATTTCAATTTCAAATAAAGTCAAAACAGTTATCATTTTGCAATAGTCAATGACTTACAAAACAATAAAATGATAATCAAATATTATCATTTCAACAACCAAATTATTTAACTTTTAATTCCAGAAAATTTTCTTATATATTTTAAAATATAATCATACAAATTTATTTCATTTATCAAATTTAAAATTTATATTGTGTCAGTTTGCTCTGTTCAAGTGTTTTGGAAATCCTATCGATAGCGTTGATCAGACGAATCGATCGAAAATCCAAATCAACATCAACAACTCAAACAACACACTATAAACATAAACTATTTTATATTAATTTCAAATACACTCCCTCACACGATGATTTCAGAATTGGATTCCAACACAAGGATAGAGATCCAAATATAGAGGGACTCTAATCAAAGAGAATTCTAATCTAAAAATAGATAGGCTCGAAATGCAGGTTAGATGATTGCATTTCAAACAGGAAGATGGGTAAAGCTGTATAAATCGCGGGCAACCTTAACCGGGTCAACCGTGACTTCATAGATAAGATCGATGTAGAATTCTGAAGCAAATCGACATTCGATAACCAGAGGTAGAATTCGGGTATAGCATAAGATAGCAGCATCGTAAACCGAGGATACAGAAATCTCCGGTGAATCAATACCGATTGTAAAGGAGTTTCACCCCAGTACAAATTATTCGAAGATTGGCGAGACCGCCGATTTATTATAGAGATCATTAAAGTGGAGTTATGGGATACTCCCGAATCAGGAAGACACGAATAGGGGAGACACGAATGGACTTTGGAACCGAAGTGAACGTCCCAAAATTCAAAGGAACCGAGTCAAAGAGGAAGGAATTCAAGCTCGAACAAAAATGATTCGGTAATTGAATTTACTACATATGCTAAGTTTTGCCTAAAACCTCGCTCTGATACCACATGTAACGACCCAGTATTTTCAACCATTCGCATCCATTATAAGTGTATAGGTAGACACTCATGCCGGAGTTGAATTGCTCAAAATACTGCGTTGTAAATAAAATTTGGCAGAAACTCAGCATATACAGTAAATAATACAATCACAGATCACAGACACAGAGTAAAACAATGATAATGCAGCGGAAACAAAAGGGTAGTAGTTCATGAAGCTACTATATGTATATAACAGAGTTAAACAAGATACAACAGAGGTCTCGAATACAATAGATGTCTCAATACAATAATCAAATACCAGATCTGAATACATCACTGGAATCAACGGAATAACTGAAAGCAGGATCGATAGATAGCTGGATCTCCAAGCGAAGCTCCAACTCCAAAGGTGAGTCTCGAATGCTGTATCACTCAGTCTGACCCGAGCGTAAAGCAAAACACAAAACACTCGAGTCAGGATTAACATTCTTATATTAATAAATCCAACTCAAGTGAAATATCAACTGAAATACAAGTAACTTAAAGGATGTTTGGGATAACCATCCCCTAAGGATCCGTTAAACTATTTACTATGTAGTAATATGCGCTATATACAGTAGTGTCTAAATAAGTAAAGTATAATCATATCGGAAAATAGCGTTAAGGGGATGGAGAACCTTAACGCGGTCGGATCTTAAAATCATAATCGTAGTAAAGGCTCGGTATGGTAGGTGACACGGCACAACTAGGCAATGCCAGGGTAGATATACCAATTACGCACACGGACTGATGGATACGCATAGCAGCCACTACCGTTCCACCTCGAACAACATTCCCAAATCGGAGGATGGCCATCTAGTCAAAACAGTAAGAGTATAATATCGAAGAAATGTGTCCGAGAAGAGGTGCTACCTCACTGGTCCGAGATCGCTCCTGTTTTAGCCACCTTATGCCAACTCACGGGAGTTGGGTCCACGTAATACCTTAAGGACGTCGCCACCATCCTACTTCATTCTAGAATCTCCACCGCGTACACGGTTGTCAAAGTGGTTTTCGGTATCGACAGAGAGTATGTCCATATCCGATCCCGGTCTCTTTGCCAACCAATCGTTATTATAACACCGTGGTCATTTCAAAATAGTTTATACTTCAAAACTAGAATATCATTATCATTTCAAAATTCAATTTAATACGATATCATTTCACTTCAAATATCCATTTTCAAAATCATATTACTTTCCAAAGTTATAGTGCTTTCGAAATCATAGTCTGGAAATCACAGTATTTTGGCAATCATAACACTTTCCTTTTTAAACAGTTTAGATATTAAAATTTCGTTATAAAATAAATTAGTTTCCTCAAATTTCACAAATCGATTCAAATTAACTCAAATTCCAAAAATTTAATTTAATCAAATCTCAAATCATTAGTTTCAACTCGATTCAGCTTCTAAATAAAACGTTTAAATTTATCGATTTCAAATACATATCTAAACCATAAAATAAGTCATTTCAATTTTAATATATTTCAAAGCTTTAAATATTCATCATTTCAAAACTAAATTCGATAAATTTATATACATATCAGATCCCCTTTACAATTATTTAGTTTTGAAATATTAACTTAATCATTTCCATAACATTTGAATACAATTTCATTTTTACAATTCAAAGAAACAAGATATCTCATTTAAATATTTACGTTTGGAATATCCATTTAAGTCGCCCTTTCAAATTTCAAGTTGTAAATCACTTCTTTAAATTTCAAATTCAATACATTTCAAATCAGACTTATTTAAGTATAATTCTTAAATAAATACAATTTCAATCAATTTCAAATCATTACAAATTCTATATTTAAAAATATAGATATTAAATACTTAAACATATTATTTATCAACTTTATTAAATTAACTTTAATAAATCTTTAAAATCAATATTTATCAAAACCATATATTTCTTTTTTCAAAACCATAGAAATCATTTTCAAAACGTTTATATATAGACCAACGGTGCCTGTATATAATTTTCTATCCTATGGTCAAGTGATACGGATATTTATCATTTCAATCCGCAATTTAAACATATTCGGGTATATATCTTTTCAACCCGAAATCCCAAATTCAATTCAATTGAAAATCGCTTGGGTTTATCATTTCAACCCATAACGATTTCTCCTATTCTACAGATCGTTCGGGTATGTATCATTTCAATCCATAGTGATTCTATACTAACAGGGAACTTGCAGAGTGATAACAGGTATGAAAATAAAATAACAACAGTAACAGGCATATATCAACAATAATAAATACAGATAATGGTGTCAGATGTCACAAGTGAACAGATACAGATAATGACATATAAACAATGTAAATAACTAACATCAGCACATTTCAATTGACATTTCAATTGAAATCAAATTTAATAAATATAAGAATGTAAATCGTGAGTGATTGCTCACCTTTCGAGGCTAGAGATGAACGAGAATGAGATGAGTTACAAATCCAAGCATGAATTCCAAAGCAAAGCACGAGGGACACGAGTTCGACGGACAAAGCTGATAAATAGGAATAGACGAAATCAAATCGGAACTGGATCGATGAAGATAATATGTATAAGTGAACTTCATATATAACTATATATAACTATATATATAAAATCATATTCCACATTCAAACACATATAAAAATCTTTATAATATATATAAAAGAACGATATTAAGTTTAAACATATATACACATATCCAAATAAAAATCTATCTGTATTAAAAATCAAGGTACAGCTACTATGTGAAATACTATGGAACATATGCATATGACTTTACATATTATTATTATTATAACATATACATATTACCAGCAAAAATCAACATAAGTACAGGTTTTATAAACTTACATGAACATAAAATATACAACTCGACAGAACATAATATACCTATATACGAACAACATACATAAATAAAACTTGCTTAACACGTATATAAGCAGACTTAATTTAATTATTAACATATCTATAAATATATATACGGCTAACCTTTATACTTAAAACTAACTCATGTATACTTTATGTATAAACTGATATATATAGGTCATGTACGTTGGTTTTAAATGTAAACATATCTATAGGGTCCAGCCTATACTTACATAACTTATCATATATACTTATACTTCATACTTTAAAATATGTACATTGAAAAGCCAGAATAGATGGAAATAGTAGGGGAAAAAGCTAGACAATTAAAAATATATGTACGACTAAACTCACCAATATATATAACAATTTAGAATCACCATTTAACTTCATAAATATATTACCTTTTAAAACAAATACCAAAACGAAAATCTTAAACACATATAAAAACTGAAACCTAATCATAATATGTATATAAATACCTTTAACCCACATTTATATAACTGTAAAGAAGAACAAATAAAATATATATGTACACTGTTAAACATAAACCGTAGAGAAAAATATAAGGCTATATATAACAGTACAAAACTAAACTCATATACCAATATACAGACTATATATATATGTATTCAAATATTCATATAATGCAGAAACTACGCAACTTACATGCAAAATTCACAACAGAACATTCATATGCAGGCTATGTATATATAACTATATATATACCTTTAACTATCAAAACTAATATATATATGTATAATCAGTTAAATAACTAATAACTAATAACCTATATATATAATATAAACATATATACCTTTACAACTTCTGTTGAACTACAGAACTCAACAAAGAGGAAGGTGCATGGATTTTAGAGCAAAGGCGGAGGTGTAGATGGAGGTGATGAGGAACGCACTGCTTAGTGGAGGCCGAGACAGGCTATGGGGTGGTAGAGACGTGGTGAGGAGGAACTGCGTGAAAAATGGAGGTGGTGGTAGAGCAAATGTCGGCTGGCTGTGAGGGTTGTTAGAGGCAGTGGATCTGGTGAGATGAGCTTAGGGGTTGATGGGCGGTAGAGGCTGATGAGTGGAGACGAAGTTCAGTGGGTTGTGCATTTGGTTGTCGGATCGAGTTGTTGAGTTGTGGAGGAGCGGCAGTTGATCTTCTCGGATCTAAGGAGGAGATTTGGGCTGTTGGAATTTCGAAGGGACGAGATGAAACAAGCAGGTTGGGAAAGAAAAAAATGGTGGAATGGGAAAGATGGGTTACGGCTGAGATGAGCACTTATAAAAATATTTATATTCAGTTATAAATTTAATTGAGGAGAAACGGTAGGGTAGGAATAGAAATAGGTTGAATTGTTCAGAGGCTTAAATGTAGGAGCACGATAAAATTTTAAACCGAAGGAAGGAGTAAAGTCAGAAATCTTGGTACCGTTACGGTGGACAGTTTATTCGTTCCGACACGTACCGGATCTCAAATTGCAGAGTTGAATATACCGTGGAGATCAGCACGACGAGACGATCAAAACGATACACAGATATCAGTGATACGGTCATCCGATCAAAAGTCGATAACCGGTACCAGAAATGCTGCTATTCTAACCGAATTAAGATAAACGGAGCAACAGAAGTCCAAATTTGACGAAACGAAAGATGACGTCTCACTCAGAAGATGATTTACAAATTTTCTATGTAAAAATATTTAGGTTTGGAAAACATTTTATTATCATCAATTTTTAACTGATTAAATTGAAGTAATTTACGCGCGAAATAAATTTCCATATTTTCGGATGAAAATTTACCAGTTGCTATGTTTAATTAGACGCGTTCCAAATATCAAATTTATATTTCAAAATTTTATTGTTTAAAATTTCACAAAATTTAACTAATTACGTTATTTAACAGTTAAAATTTACGGGTCGTTACACTCTCCCCCACTCAAAACTTTTCGTCCCCGAAAAGGAAGGAAGTAGGAGAATGGAAACAACCAGAAAGAAAAATAGATTAAAAGACAAGTAAAACAATTAAATTAACCGTATAAATTTCAAATTAAACTAATTAATATTTAACAATTTGGTTTAATTCATTTGAGTTCACTTAAGTTAAATCAATCTATCTATTCTGAATTCATTATCTTATGTCTAGTCATCCTCAATTAACAATTTCTAAACCATCAGTTTGTATAATCATTTATTATACTCATGTTTTATTCGACAAATTAAATTCTTTTATTCCAAATTATTATTAAGTTTATTTCACTCAATATATATCTTATTACATATATTTAAACTATATAAATTAATTTAAACCATATAAATTACAATTTAAATTAATTTATATTTAATAATTGATTTTAAATTCAAGGTATTCCCATAAGTTGATCTAATTTCAATTTATTAGTTCTTGCAAACAACTTTTATTTGTCTCATCTATTATTCAATTAAATTATTATTTTATTTCTCTCTACTAACATCTTCATAATAAAATTTAAGTATATAACATTTATTATAACCACTCAAATTTTTTTACTTATAAATTTCTTTATATTGTATATTATCCAATTACATTTTCCACTTCTGAAATTTTTAGGTAAGTTATGCTAAGATGTAATTGAGTATTATACAAATAAGATTTTACAATTCAGTTATTCCCAGTTAACTATTTATCCAAGAATTTTGACTTTAGTTTATAATTGAAATCATCTTTAATCTAAAATTTAAGAATTTAAATCTCCGATTTACTTCAAACAATTTAGAGAGATATATATAATAATATTTATATAAAATTTAAATTAAGATACTTATATATATAAATCAAATTATACTGAAGAAATTCAAATCAAAGTATTTTTTTTTCAAAACAAAACCGTAGCAAAGCTACAGAATGGTTTCTCCTCTTCGAAACTCGAAAATGAATGTCGATGATGCGGCCGTCATCACCGAAATTATTTTCCAACGACAAAGAGAAGAGCACTGATTTAAACATTTAAAATTCTTTGAAAACCATTTTATTCGAAAATACTTTAAATAATATACATTTTTGGACTTTAAAACAAAGTTTGAAATCACCAGAAATTTAATTCTTAAATCTTCGATTTAAATTCATTTCAATTTCAAATAAAGTCAAAACAGTTATCATTTTGCAATAGTCAATGACTTACAAAACAATAAAATGATAATCAAATATTATCATTTCAACAACCAAATTATTTAACTTTTAATTCCAGAAAATTTTCTTATATATTTTAAAATATAATCATACAAATTTATTTCATTTATCAAATTTAAAATTTATATTGTGTCAGTTTGCTCTGTTCAAGTGTTTTGGAAATCCTATCGATAGCGTTGATCAGACGAATCGATCGAAAATCCAAATCAACATCAACAACTCAAACAACACACTATAAACATAAACTATTTTATATTAATTTCAAATACACTCCCTCACACGATGATTTCAGAATTGGATTCCAACACAAGGATAGAGATCCAAATATAGAGGGACTCTAATCAAAGAGAATTCTAATCTAAAAATAGATAGGCTCGAAATGAAGGTTAGATGATTGCATTTCAAACAGGAAGATGGGTAAAGCTGTATAAATCGCGGGCAACCTTAACCGGGTCAACCGTGACTTCATAGATAAGATCGATGTAGAATTCTGAAGCAAATCGACATTCGATAACCAGAGGTAGAATTCGGGTATAGCATAAGATAGCAGCATCGTAAACCGAGGATACAGAAATCTCCGGTGAATCAATACCGATTGTAAAGGAGTTTCACCCCAGTACAAATTATTCGAAGATTGGCGAGACCGCCGATTTATTATAGAGATCATTAAAGTGGAGTTATGGGATACTCCCGAATCAGGAAGACACGAATAGGGGAGACACGAATGGACTTTGGAACCGAAGTGAACGTCCCAAAATTCAAAGGAACCGAGTCAAAGAGGAAGGAATTCAAGCTCGAACAAAAATGATTCGGTAATTGAATTTACTACATATGCTAAGTTTTGCCTAAAACCTCGCTCTGATACCACATGTAACGACCCAGTATTTTCAACCATTCGCATCCATTATAAGTGTATAGGTAGACACTCATGCCGGAGTTGAATTGCTCAAAATACTGCGTTGTAAATAAAATTTGGCAGAAACTCAGCATATACAGTAAATAATACAATCACAGATCACAGACACAGAGTAAAACAATGATAATGCAGCGGAAACAAAAGGGTAGTAGTTCATGAAGCTACTATATGTATATAACAGAGTTAAACAAGATACAACAGAGGTCTCGAATACAATAGATGTCTCAATACAATAATCAAATACCAGATCTGAATACATCACTGGAATCAACGGAATAACTGAAAGCAGGATCGATAGATAGCTGGATCTCCAAGCGAAGCTCCAACTCCAAAGGTGAGTCTCGAATGCTGTATCACTCAGTCTGACCCGAGCGTAAAGCAAAACACAAAACACTCGAGTCAGGATTAACATTCTTATATTAATAAATCCAACTCAAGTGAAATATCAACTGAAATACAAGTAACTTAAAGGATGTTTGGGATAACCATCCCCTAAGGATCCGTTAAACTATTTACTATGTAGTAATATGCGCTATATACAGTAGTGTCTAAATAAGTAAAGTATAATCATATCGGAAAATAGCGTTAAGGGGATGGAGAACCTTAACGCGGTCGGATCTTAAAATCATAATCGTAGTAAAGGCTCGGTATGGTAGGTGACACGGCACAACTAGGCAATGCCAGGGTAGATATACCAATTACGCACACGGACTGATGGATACGCATAGCAGCCACTACCGTTCCACCTCGAACAACATTCCCAAATCGGAGGATGGCCATCTAGTCAAAACAGTAAGAGTATAATATCGAAGAAATGTGTCCGAGAAGAGGTGCTACCTCACTGGTCCGAGATCGCTCCTGTTTTAGCCACCTTATGCCAACTCACGGGAGTTGGGTCCACGTAATACCTTAAGGACGTCGCCACCATCCTACTTGTGACGACCGCCCATGACCCCTGCACCGAATCTAAAGATAAAGCGCTGTAAAGTGTGCCAGGCGACCATGGACGATTGTCAAGGTAAGATTTAAAACAACAGAATCTATCGTATTACTCACAGCGCATGGACAAAATACAATAGAACATATGTATAGTGAAGCTTTACAGAACAAAGTGACATCATATAAAACTCCATAATAGTTGAATACAAGCATCCACATAGTCAATACATCAAGCCTCACTACATAACTCTCAGAGAATACAAAAACAGCAGAATATCCAGTACAAATAAGAAGATAATAAGCAACCCTCTAGCTCGTCTTCGATATCAGCATCGTGAGAAGAGAACAGCACCTGCCACCTGTTACCTAGTCTGCCCGTCCCAAAATGGACGAACAGCCCAAGGCAATAAGAATTAAAACATAAAGCCTTGAGTCAGACAACAGTCTTAGTGAGCAGTAAATTAACTAACAACATACCAAAAGAGCATAAAGAAAAAGGAATAGGAATACAACCCTCCCACTCCAACCTCATTCTACAGTGATAGCTCCCAGACACACACTAAGCAGAAGCAAACATAGCAGAGCATACAATTTAAAGTAAAGCTACTATCACTCGAGTCAAGGGCGGTGTTTTCTAAGTACCAAGGCCTAAATCAGATAAGCACCCAGAAAATGCCGCTCTTGAGTCCGAATGACGATACAACCAAACATCCATGACTCTGGCTATCACTGTTATCATTGCTTCGATATCACCGTTAATTGAATGACCGGCACATTCTTTCAGCCGTCCGTCAAGGGCTAATGGAAACCCCGGTTCTAGACATAACTCCCGCACGTCGTCCCAGCCCGTGCCTAGGACTATCGAATCTGCCCAGAGTACTCGACCATCAACAGTTGGCCGTTGGGACTATCGAATCTGCCCAAACGTACTCTTGCTTAGAGCATGCTAGAACCTTCAACAACGATGCTATCCAAGCCTCCTAGTCATCCTCTTTGACGACTATTCTCATATCCATTCATTATCTTCAACTCGAATCATATCACCGAGTTATCAACATGCTTGGAATGATCCCGTCTGGATTAGACCAAGTCTTCATCATATGATTGCCTCGCTTCATTACATCCTTGCAAAGCCTCATCTCATCATCACATCATCAAATCTATGCATAAGAGCTTCATCATCCCGCTACATATGCCACGAGCAGCTTTTCCAATTCAAGAGCCTTTCCCTTAGCTTTTGAATCATCTTCGATCTAAATCTAATCATCAATCATCTAGTTCATAACAATCAATCAAATCAAACATCAATCCAAGCAATCAAGCATTCAAAAATGATCTAAGAAGACAATTATAACAATAATGGCATTTTCGTAATTAAAGAGTTGAAAGTCCAATAAGCATGAAAACATGGATTATATCTCTACAAACTTGATGAATGAACTTGCATAGGTTAACATATGATAAAATGGATGTAACATCATCATGAACAATGGATCTATAAGGATCTACACATAGGAAGAAGAAAATGCATGAAAATCTCTATTTTAACACCAAATCGAGCCAACAATCCGATATACTCCTTTGGATCCGTGTGAGAGATAATCACCACTCACCAAATCACCAAAACAACCTCAAATCAACACACTTCAGATCTGGACAGCAAAGGATGAAGCTTGATCTATCACAAATCCGTTTCAAATGAAGAAATCTCTCTTGAAAAGATGAAGATCTTCAATCTAAGCTCTTAAATCTTCAATCTTGATCTTCGATTTGGATGGATGGAAGCACTAGATTAGAGTGGAGAAAAGAAGTGAAGAAGTGTAGAAGTCGAGCTCTCAAAATGGCAGCACTTCGTCGCTTCAAAATCCGGATCCCAAAAAGTGAGAACAACCCCTCCTATTTATAGCAGAAATTTCCTTAAGTCGCTTAACTCGGCTATCTCCCTAGGTCGTTTCCGACCTAAGCCTCTCCGACCTAAGACTCTCCGACCTAAGCCTCTCCGACCTAAGCCTCTCCGACCTATGACTTAGTTGGGTTGCGACCTAACAGCTTAGACTTCTACGCGACCTAACACAACATACGACCTAACAGTTAGATCTACGCGACCTAACACTTAAACTATCCTAGCGACCTAACAACTTAGCAACCTACGCGACCTAACAGTGTTACGACCTAACACATAGCCTAACTCCTAAGGTCGCCTACTTGTTAACTCCTTAGGTCGCCAACTTGTTAACTCCTTAGGTCGCCAACTTGTTAACTCCTTAGGTCGCTGACTCAGAACCACTAGGTCGCTAACTCAGAACCACTAGGTCGCTAACTCAGAACCACTAGGTCGCTAACTCAGAACCACTAGGTCGCTAACTCAGAACCACTAGGTCGCTAACTCAGAACCACTAGGTCGCTAACTCAGAACCACTAGGTCGCTAACTCAGAACCACTAGGTCGCTAACTCAGAACCACTAGGTCGCTAACTCAGAACCACTAGGTCGCTAACTCTCCCAGCCGACCTAACACTTAACAAAACTTAGGTCGCTCACAACATTTCTTAAGTCGCAGATCTTCTCTAAGTTGCCAACAACCCTTAGGTCGCGTACGACCTAGGACTTAGACAAATCTGCCTAAAAAATCTGAAATGACATGAAAGTGCTAAAATTCCAGATTTTGACGAACATGTCGATCCGTAAAAATACGGGTCGTTACACTACTTCATTCTGGAATCTCCACCGCGTACACGGTTGTCAAAGTGGTTTTCGGTATCGATAGAGAGTATGTCCATATCCGATCCCGGTCTCTTTGCCAACCAATCGTTATTATAACACCGTGGTCATTTCAAAATAGTTTATACTTCAAAACTAGAATATCATTATCATTTCAAAATTCAATTTAATACGATATCATTTCACTTCAAATATCCATTTTCAAAATCATATTACTTTCCAAAGTTATAGTGCTTTCGAAATCATAGTCTGGAAATCACAGTATTTTGGCAATCATAACACTTTCCTTTTTAAACAGTTTAGATATTAAAATTTCGTTATAAAATAAATTAGTTTCCTCAAATTTCACAAATCGATTCAAATTAACTCAAATTCCAAAAATTTAATTTAATCAAATCTCAAATCATTAGTTTCAACTCGATTCAGCTTCTAAATAAAACGTTTAAATTTATCGATTTCAAATACATATCTAAACCATAAAATAAGTCATTTCAATTTTAATATATTTCAAAGCTTTAAATATTCATCATTTCAAAACTAAATTCGATAAATTTATATACATATCAGATCCCCTTTACAATTATTTAGTTTTGAAATATTAACTTAATCATTTCCATAACATTTGAATACAATTTCATTTTTACAATTCAAAGAAACAAGATATCTCATTTAAATATTTACGTTTGGAATATCCATTTAAGTCGCCCTTTCAAATTTCAAGTTGTAAATCACTTCTTTAAATTTCAAATTCAATACATTTCAAATCAGACTTATTTAAGTATAATTCTTAAATAAATACAATTTCAATCAATTTCAAATCATTACAAATTCTATATTTAAAAATATAGATATTAAATACTTAAACATATTATTTATCAACTTTATTAAATCAACTTTAATAAATCTTTAAAATCAATATTTATCAAAACCATATATTTCTTTTTTCAAAACCATAGAAATCATTTTCAAAACGTTTATATATAGACCAACGGTGCCTGTATATAATTTTCTATCCTATGGTCAAGTGATACGGATATTTATCATTTCAATCCGCAATTTAAACATATTCGGGTATATATCTTTTCAACCCGAAATCCCAAATTCAATTCAATTGAAAATCGCTTGGGTTTATCATTTCAACCCATAACGATTTCTCCTATTCTACAGATCGTTCGGGTATGTATCATTTCAACCCATAGTGATTCTATACTAACAGGGAACTTGCAGAGTGATAACAGGTATGAAAATAAAATAACAACAGTAACAGGCATATATCAACAATAATAAATACAGATAATGGTGTCAGATGTCACAAGTGAACAGATACAGATAATGACATATAAACAATGTAAATAACTAACATCAGCACATTTCAATTGACATTTCAATTGAAATCAAATTTAATAAATATAAGAATGTAAATCGTGAGTGATTGCTCACCTTTCGAGGCTAGAGATGAACGAGAATGAGATGAGTTACAAATCCAAGCATGAATTCCAAAGCAAAGCACGAGGGACACGAGTTCGACGGACAAAGCTGATAAATAGGAATAGACGAAATCAAATCGGAACTGGATCGATGAAGATAATATGTATAAGTGAACTTCATATATAACTATATATAACTATATATATAAAATCATATTCCACATTCAAACACATATAAAAATCTTTATAATATATATAAAAGAACGATATTAAGTTTAAACATATATACACATATCCAAATAAAAATCTATCTGTATTAAAAATCAAGGTACAGCTACTATGTGAAATACTATGGAACATATGCATATGACTTTACATATTATTATTATTATAACATATACATATTACCAGCAAAAATCAAAATAAGTACAGGTTTTATAAACTTACATGAACATAAAATATACAACTCGACAGAACATAATATACCTATATACGAACAACATACATAAATAAAACTTGCTTAACACGTATATAAGCAGACTTAATTTAATTATTAACATATCTATAAATATATATACGGCTAACCTTTATACTTAAAACTAACTCATGTATACTTTATGTATAAACTGATATATATAGGTCATGTACGTTGGTTTTAAATGTAAACATATCTATAGGGTCCAGCCTATACTTACATAACTTATCATATATACTTATACTTCATACTTTAAAATATGTACATTGAAAAGCCAGAATAGATGG
Organism: Allium fistulosum; assembly: GCA_030737815.1. NCBI lineage: Eukaryota > Viridiplantae > Streptophyta > Magnoliopsida > Asparagales > Amaryllidaceae > Allium > Allium fistulosum. Next base: position 849,105,380 of record CM060903.1, read on the forward strand.
AAATAGTAGGGGAAAAAGCTAGACAATTAAAAATATATGTACGACTAAACTCACCAATATATATAACAATTTAGAATCACCATTTAACTTCGTAAATATATTACCTTTTAAAACAAATACCAAAACGAAAATCTTAAACACATATAAAAACTGAAACCTAATCATAATATGTATATAAATACCTTTAACCCACATTTATATAACTGTAAAGAAGAACAAATAAAATATATATGTACACTGTTAAACATAAACCGCAGAGAAAAATATAAGGCTATATATAACAGTACAAAACTAAACTCATATACAAATATACAGACTATATATATATGTATTCAAATATTCATATAATGCAGAAACTACGCAACTTACATGCAAAATTTACAACAGAACATTCATATGCAGGCTATGTATATATAACTATATATATACCTTTAACTATCAAAACTAATATATATATGTATAATCAGTTAAATAACTAATAACTAATAACCTATATATATAATATAAACATATATACCTTTACAACTTCTGTTGAACTACAGAACTCAACAAAGAGGAAGGTGCATGGATTTTAGAGCAAAGGCGGAGGTGTAGATGGAGGTGATGAGGAACGCACTGCTTAGTGGAGGCCGAGACAGGATATGGGGTGGTAGAGACGTGGTGAGGAGGAACTGCGTGAAAAATGGAGGTGGTGGTAGAGCAAATGTCGGCTGGCTGTGAGGGTTGTTAGAGGCAGTGGATCTGGTGAGATGAGCTTAGGGGTTGATGGGCGGTAGAGGCTGATGAGTGGAGACGAAGTTCAGTGGGTTGTGCATTTGGTTGTCGGATTGAGTTGTTGAGTTGTGGAGGAGCGGCAGTTGATCTTCTCGGATCTAAGGAGGAGATTTGGGCTGTTGGAATTTCGAAGGGACGAGATGAAACAAGCAGGTTGGGAAAGAAAAAAATGGTGGAATGGGAAAGATGGGTTACGGCTGAGATGAGCACTTATAAAAATATTTATATTCAGTTATAAATTTAATTGAGGAGAAACGGTAGGGTAGGAATAGAAATAGGTTGAATTGTTCAGAGGCTTAAATGTAGGAGCACGATAAAATTTTAAACCGAAGGAAGGAGTAAAGTCAGAAATCTTGGTACCGTTACGGTGGACAGTTTATTCGTTCCGACACGTACCGGATCTCAAATTGCAGAGTTGACTATACCGTGGAGATCAGCACGACGAGACGATCAAAACGATACACAGATATCAGTGATACGGTCATCCGATCAAAAGTCGATAACCGGTACCAGAAATGCTGCTATTCTAACCGAATTAAGATAAACGGAGCAACAGAAGTCCAAATTTGACGAAACGAAAGATGACGTCTCACTCAGAAGATGATTTACAAATTTTCTATGTAAAAATATTTAGGTTTGGAAAACATTTTATTATCATCAATTTTTAACTGATTAAATTGAAGTAATTTACGCGCGAAATAAATTTCCATATTTTCGGATGAAAATTTACCAGTTGCTATGTTTAATTAGACGCGTTCCAAATATCAAATTTATATTTCAAAATTTTATTGTTTAAAATTTCACAAAATTTAACTAATTACGTTATTTAACAGTTAAAATTTACGGGTCGTTACACTCGGCCTGACAACCATCGTAGCTTAGCCCACACAGCAGCCTCCACCTGTCATCTTTCCCACGCGTGCAGCCAAGCTCCTCCATCACCACCGGTTTCCTGTAACCACTCGTCGCTCCCTGCTGTTCTGACGAGATCCGCCACCTCCGAACCCTACTCAGCTCCGAGCTACAACCCAGGCTTCAACCCCTAGCCTCACGACCAAAGCCCCACCACGTTCTGTCTCTTGTCCCTCTCTGCCACCAGCGAGCGCACCTCCCCCTGAACGACTCACCACCGAGCCACCTTCCTGTCGCCAGCCTTCCACCTCGCCACTTCGCCTCGGTTCACAGACTTTGCCTGGCCACTGCCTCCGCATCTCCTTCTCCCTCTCTGGGTTCTTGTATTTGTAAGTTTATGTATTATTTGGTTAGTGATTTATATATATATGTTTATAAAATATGTTAATATATATTACATAACGTCTTGTATAAATTATTGGTATACATGGATACTCGATTAATATATTTCAGTTGTTACCTATGTCGGTTGTGTTGTATTAGTTATATACGTAAGTTTGTAAGTAATATAAACTTGTTATTTGTGAATATAGGAATATGAGTCTAGTTTATATACTTTTGGATATAATATGTGAATATATATGGTTGCAGTTGAAGGAAAGTAAGTGGTTACGGTAAGTATAAGTGAGTCTATATTTTTGTTTTACCAATATTTTATAAGTGCAGTTTATACGTATGAAAAATATTAAGAATATTATATTTGTTTTATAAAGTGTATAAACGATCAGTCCTATATGTTTTAGTTTATACATAAGTCGTATGTAGTTATTTTATATTTCGCTCTAAACGTCTGCACATATGTTGCTCATATAAATGCATGTGGTCTGCACATAGTTGATTTTATAAATGTTGTTTAAGGGAAATGTTATTCGTATAGTATATATATCATTATAGAGTTTGCCTGAGTGTAATAGTAATAGTTTAGTAATATTAGTATGTATTGGTTATAGTTTATATATATAGTATATATGGGTTGGTTTAAATTTTATACATGCGAGAGAAAAAGTAAATATTTGTTTTGTGTGTGTTGTATGATATAAATTGTATATACTATGAAATAAAGTGAATTGGTTTTGAGATATATATGTATGTATATATAGATTTTGATTTTTCATATGTTTATGTTTTAAATTTAATATGGGTTTTACAATAAGGATGGATCTTAGAGTATAATATATTAAGTATACATATATTTGAGTTTGGTTTGGTATAAAAATATATGTTAGTTTAATATTTGTTTTAATTTAAATATTGATTTCTTGGAAATAACAATAATATATATTTGTTGTTTCTATCAAACTGATTCTAAGTGTTCATCGATTCCCTATTTATCAGCTCTATTCGTTGAATTCATGCAGTCCTTGCTTTGCTTTGAGATTCGTGCCTGGATTCGTAGCTCATTTCTTTGTCAAATCTATCTAGCCTCGAAAGGTGAGCAATCACTCACGATTAACGTTCTTTTATTATTTAAATTTGATTTCATTTGAAATAGAAATTGAAATATGCTGCTGTAGTTATTTAAATTGTTATATATGTTATTATCTGTAACTGTTCACCAGGGATATGACACCATATCCCGTTGTTCTTATTCTATTGTTATTGATGATATATGCCTGTTGTTTTATTTTATATTATCTGTTATCACTCTGCAAGTTCCCTGTTAGTATAGAATTCACTATGGGTTGAAATGATACATACCCGAACGGACTTTAGAATAGGAGAAAATCGTTATGGGTTGAAATGATAAACCCAAGCGATTTTCATTTGAATTGAAATTGGGATTACGGGTCGAAATGAAATCTACCCGTATATATTTAAATTTCGGATTGAAATGATAAATATCCGTATCACTTAACCATATGATAAATATATATACAGACACCGTTGGTCCATATATATAAATATTTTGAAATTGAATTCTATGGTTTTGGAAAGAAATATATGGTTTTAATAAATGTTGATTCATAAAATTTTATATATATATGGAAATGATATTTAATTTAATTAAGATAGAGTTAATACATATAATATGTTAAGTATAAAAATTTATATTTCAAAATAGATTTTTGAAAAAAATTTGAATAAGTTAAGGTTGGGATGATAATTTGAATTTAGTAAAGAATTTTATTTAATTAAACCAATATAAAGCTTATTGAAATTGGAATTTAAGATATGATTTATAACTTGAGTTTGATTTAAATAATTTAATGAATATTCCTTGTTTAAATAAATTTAAGGAAATATTTAGTAAAAATGAAATTTAGGGCTAGTTAAATGATATTGAATTTATTAAGTGAATATTCCTTGATTAAATAATAAATGAAGTTAAACCAAGAGTTATATGAAACTGTTAATTTAACTTTGAAATTGTTGAATATTAAAGCTTTGAAATTTATTGAAAATAAAAGGGTATATTTAGAACTGAATTAAATTGAAAAATTGAGCTTTGAATAAATTTGAATTTGGAATTTGAAGTTGATTTGAATCGATTTGCGAGACTTGAGGAAATTATAAATACTTTACTTTATAAATTATTTAATGAATATACACTATTTTGGAAAAATAGATATTTTTGAAATGAAAATGATATTTTGATTTTGAAGTATAAATAAATTTGAAATGACCACGGTGTTATAATATATATCTCCACCTTGTAGATAGTTCTGAAGATCCTTAGAGGATGGTTATCCCAAACATCCTTTAAGTTAATTGTATTTCAGTTGATATTTCACTTGAGTTGGATTTATTGATATAAGAATGTTAATCCTGACTCGAGTGTTTTGTGTTTTGCTTTACGCTCGGGTCAGACCGAGTGATACAGCATTTGAGACTCACCCTTGGAGTTTGGAGCTTCCTTTGGAGATCCAACTATCGCCTCAGCTTTCAGCTCTTCTAGTTGATTCGTTCAGAGAAGTCATCTGTTGTACTGGAGACTTCATTACATTTGAGATATTCTGTTGTATTTTATTTAACTCTGATGTTTATATAGTAGCTTCATGAACTACTATTTTATCTATTCCGCTGCGTATTATTTTATTACTCTATGTCTGTGATTCTGTGATTGATTTATTTACTGCATATGCTGAGTTTTGCCAAATTTAAATTAACAATCTGATATTTTGAATTATTCAAGTCAGACATGTGTGGATTTATTGTCGATTTGAATGGTCCAAAATACCGGGTCGTTACAGTTGGTATCAGAGCTTTGGCTCTAGGCGAAACTTAGCATATATTGTAAATTTATTTACAGAAGCACTTTCGTTCGAGTTTAATCTCTTCCTTTTGACTCGATTTCCTTTGAACTTTGGAACGTTCCCTACGGTTCCAAAAATTCATTCTTGTCCCTCTCTATTTGTATTCTTTTGATTCTGGAGTATCCCATAACTCCACTTCGAATGATCTCTATAAGAATAGGATCCCACCAATCTTTGAATGATTTGTGAAGGGGTGAAACTCCTTCACAATTGGCATTGATTCACCGGAGATTTATATATCTTTGGTTTAGATGCCGCTATCTCTGGCGATCGAATGTCGATTTGCCTTAGATTTCCGCATCGATTATATTCTTGAAGTCACGGTTGACCCGGTTAAGGTCGCCCGCGACTTATATAAGTATATCTGACTACTATTTTGTAATTAATTATCTCTTTTTCGTTCGAACTTATCTTCGAATCAGAATCCTATTTGATTAGAGTCCCTCTAAGTTGAATTTCTATCTTTGTTTTGAAATCCATTCTTGAACCATCCTTTGAAAAATCAGGCTTGTTTATATTTTAGAAATTGTTTATATATCGAAATTATTATATTCTATATATAAAAGTGTAATGTTTTCTATAAAGATTATAAACCCTTTTAAAATAAGAATTTGAGGTTTCGAAAGGATTTGTAATTTTGAAAAATTATATAAGAAATTGAGTTATATAAAAATGATTTATAACTGAAGGATTTTAAAATTTGAAATTCGAGAATTGAACTTCGGTATTTTGAAATTGGTTTTAAGATTTTGAAATATATTATAATAATAATATGATTTAAAAGTATTTTCCGAAGAAGAAATGTTTCAAATGATTTTAATGAGTTTCGAATGATTTCGAAGAAATTTCAAAAGAAGTTTGAGAAAATAGAAGTCCAGAACTCACTTATGTCGCTAGAAAATAATTTCGGTGATGAGTGCACGCATCATCGACATTGATTTTCGAGTTTCAGAGTGGGGGAAAGGCCACTTTAGTAGCATTGCTACGCGAGTGATTTTGCGAAACCGATTTTGATTTCAAATTCTAAAGTATGATTTGATATTCGAAAGATATATGTATATATATATTTGAAATGATTTGAAATGAGCCGGTGTTCAGTCCTCGAGTTTTGGATTTGATATAACCCTATCTATTGAAATTGATTTACTGATTTGTTGTTGATTTCCAACTCTTAAATTTGAAAATGATTTCCTCGACTATTTTGAAGTTCGTGTACTTCCAAATCAAGGTTAACTTTTCAAGGCTAAGAAATTTTGAAAAGTATTTTGATAAAGTATATAAGTTTGTTTTGAATGTTTAAGTATGAAGTAATATGATTTAAATAAGTTGAAACTGTTTTGTTAAGTAAATGAATAAGGCTATTTTGAGTTTTTCTAAATATGGAATTTAGATTTGAAATGTTTTGAAAGAATTTGGGCTTCAATATATTTTGAATAAAATTTAGTTAAATGTTTTAATTTAGTAACATCTTTATGAAACTATATATTTAACAAGTTGGAATAAATATATAAGTTGTACGTATGCTGTTTTATTCGCATAATTAATTTGATCCAAGTTTGAGTACACAAGTTCGAGGTGGATTACACCATTTCGTGTTAGGATTTTTCATTTGATTCTTGATGGCGAATAGTTGATATGGATTTTGGGCTTGATTCTTGAATTCTCTATCGTAGTATATGGCTATGCAAGGAGACTGATGGCTTCTAGTCGAGAAACCATATCGAAGTTCGCATTAGGGAAGTCGAATGGACAATACTAGTTCGAAAGCGAACTTGTGTGATCGAACGAGCGATCAAATGTGATTTTGCGAAATGACGACGTATGTACATCTTATATTCTAATATCATTGATATATTTTGACGCTGAAATTGAAAGCTGTCGAGTTAGAATATCTTTGCTTACTAAAAGAAAATTTCCAATTTAAATTACAAAGATATATAACCCATAAAAGCAAAGATATTCAATCTCATATGGCTCTTAATACAGCGAAATTTATTTTTGAAAAATTTGATCCTTATATAAGATGGACCTTAGGTAAATATAAGATGATTTTTGAAAACCATTTGATTTTGGAAATGAATTGGTTGACTTAAATTATTGATTTGGAAATTTGGATTTATTTTCAAAATCTATTATTTTGGAAACTTTGAAGCTAGAGATAATTAATTTGTGAAGAAATAATTTGGTGAAATTGTATATGATTTTGAAGTTGAACTGATATTGAAACAAATTGAAATTTGAGAACCTTATGTTACTAAAAACTTGATTTGGGATTTGTCGAACTTATATAAAATTGATTTGTATGAGTATGAAATTGATTCGAAAACTATGGATTTGAAAAGGGTACTCAATTTGAAAAGTGAAATCTTATATAATTAAAGTCTATATAGGTGTGATTCGATATACTATTGATTTTGGAAAGTATTTGATTTGAAAATTAAATCTTATATATAATGGATTTTATATAAGTATGATATTTGAAAGTGATTTGAAAAGGTACTATATGATACATATTTTCGAAGTAAAGATATGGAAAGTGCCTTCTGCTTGATATCCGATTTGTGGCCACATCTTGGATTCATTCTATCGATATTATTCTCTCCGATTTTTGGTTTTCCGGATATGATACTCGAGTGTCCTTCGAATTCCATGGCGTTACCCATGGTCTTATGTTTCTCTCGTGACTGCATAGCGCAACTGCCTGGCTGAGTCTTGCCTAGGGGTACGGATTGTTTCCTGGGGGATCCAGGCGTAACCATTGTGTATCCTGCAATCTGTGTAGGTCGCGAATAGTAGCGCAAATGCTTGGCTGAGTCTTGCCTGGGGGTACGGATTGTTTCCTGGGGGATCCAGGCGTAACCATTGTGTATCCTGCATTCTACTAGTCATCATGGCGTAACTCGCAGGGCTGAGAAAGCTTACGGATATGGATTGTTTCCTGGGGGAACCAGGTGTAACGACCCAGAATTTTGAACGAATTAAATTGAAAATATTTAATTAATTTTAAATATTTGAACGATGATTTAATTTGAATCCCAGATATAACTTTGAAGCTGACGATTAAATTATAAAATTTAATCGATTGAATACTGAATAGAAATTTGAATCTTCAATTTTAAGCTGAAGAAAATTTTTTCGAAAGCTTTTAATATTTATATTGATAACACTGAAGATAATAGAAGCTTCAGAATCGAATTTTAAATTGAATTGTTCAGTTTGAAATTCGATCGTTCGAACCGATATTTAAAAATAGTCAATTTTCAAACAGTCTCAGAATTCGACGAAACCAGTTCCATTGGGTCCGTAATATTTAATTATTACCGGATTTCCAATTTCGTATTTTTTGGAGTTGAGGTGTGAGCATACGGCGTGTAAACGCATTGAAATTATATCGGTTTCAATTTGAATTTAATATTTTATTTTGTCAACATCATCTCCCCTAACTCACGCCTAAATTCACGCCTGCAATCACGAAATTCATCGTGATAACCATACCTCGTCAACTGTAAGTATCTCGGCTCTCCCTCTCTCAAATTTATTCGAACGAAAATCAAAGAAAATAAATAATGGCCGTGCCCCTCGTTCCTTTTATTTCAAATTCAAAAACAACTCGCCCCATTCTTTCGTTCGAGCGAAAAGGCGACATTCTCACGCTCACGTGTGGCGACCGGGGGGATCGCAAATCCCGTATTCGCGAGCCAGATGAATCGAGGTCGAGGCGTTCGCGTGGCCATGGAGTGCGTGCAGGCAAGTGGAAACGATAGGGTGGAGCGGCGACGTGGGGAGTCAAGCGCGACGTCGCGTAGCACAATTCGAAGGGGAGGGAGGTCTCGAGCTCGTGACTGGAAGAAGGAACTCGGCGACGTTCGATTTGGGGGAATCGCGGTGTGGTGGCGTGCTCGCAAATAGGGCTGGCACGGTGATGGAGTCACGATTGAGGGCAGCAGTTTTGGGATGGAGGGGGTGGCACTGGCGAAGTCGCGGCTGGGATGTCGAGCATTTCGACTTTGGGTGGCGCCGTGGAGGCCGGGCAGTGATATGGGGTTCGTTCGATTATCAGTGAGGTATTTTTTTGTAGTTTTATTTCATTTTATTTTTTTCCAGTTAAATGTTAAAATATGAGGGCATTTTTTTTTTACAAAGAAAAAATTGTATATAAGAACAGTTAATTTATTTTATTTTATATATTTATATATGTAGACGTTTATGGGAAAAACAGAAAATTTATACAGTAAGGATATATATAGATACATTTTTAAAACACTGTTAAGTTTTAAAATCAACATATTAAATGAGGTTTTAGTTTTAAAGAAATAGGAAAGTTAGTTTGGAAATTTAAATAGTTAGTTTTAAATTTAAATTTAAATTTGATAAATTGTTGAAAACAATCTGTAAAGAATAAAAAAATGGGTTTAAAAGAATTATCAGCTAATCAGAAAATTTTAAAATGGAAATGTATTTGTTTGGTGAATTCGAATATTAATAAAATTGTATAAATTATTTATACAAGGTTTAAAATCAAGAAGAAATGGTCAAAATGGAAATGGATGGCAAAATAAAAGCTAAGGTGAGATTTTCTCACTCGAAGGAAAAATTTAATATTGCAGTTATTGATTGTTTGATATGATTGCTATTGGATGTGATATTAGATATAGTAGGATTATATCTATATATATATAGCAATATATACATATTGGCATATGTATATATTGGATTGATGATTTCCCGCCTCGTATAGCGGATGAGACCCTATTGCGCCGTTAGTAAGCGGATTTATAAAAAACCCATATACCGCGATAATTCCGTACTGGAGCGGAATTGGTATTGTGCTAACATCTTTGGATGCAGGGAAACAGGTTGGAGGGATCCAACTGGATTCCTCAACTGTATTTATTTATTTACAGATATTGTAATATATTCTGTTATCATATGATGATATATGATATTAGATTGTTGTGATTGATTGTTTGATGCTGTAGCATCATCGGATTCAAGTTTTAAAAATAACGACTTTTATTTTAAAAAAAGATTTTCAAGTGATTTTTGAAAAGTAGACGTTTATCGATTTTTTTGAATTGATTTATTTCAGAAAGATAAACGTCTAGAATTTTAAAGTGATAAGAGTTAAGATTTTTGGTGAAGTATAACCAAAGTGTGATTTTTGAAATGAAAGTTGATTTAATTGTAAAATGGGTTAAATTGAGATTTTAAAGTATTATAAAAGATGTACAGAAAAAATTGATGTATTTATCAATTAAAATTTTTTGGAATTTTAAAACGAGTTTTTATAAGTGAAGATATGAATCTTATAGAATTTTAAAATTGTGAAGATATGAAATTTATAGAGGTATAAATTGTGAAGTTAAAATGAATGAAATTGTAGAATAGAAGATTTATAAGGAATTAACTTATAAATTGGATTTTTGCCTACAAAAGAAATATTGATCGAACTTGTTAATAAAGGAGATGTACAAATCGAAGTTGTTATAAAATAAAAAAGGTGAAATTTATAAACATTGTTTTATAAATCCAAAACCAATTGAAATTGATAGGTTAAACATAGAAGTTTAATAAAGGAGATATATCCGCGATTTTGGATAGTGGATAATTATTGAAATAAAAATGGGTAGAAAATATTGAAATGAGGTTAGTGAAGTATATTCACGATTTTGGACAGTGGATATATTGTTAAGTAAAATGGATACTGTTTTGGGAAAGTGATATTGAAAAATGAAGTTAAACATTTTAAAGATGTTTTAAAATGTATTATAAATCGAAAGCAGAGATTTCCGCAGTTCTTGTTGAAATAGACGTTTTCGAGAAATTTAAGGAAATGGTGGACTATAACACTATTGTTATAGTAAATGATTTCCGAAAGGAAATGTTTTGAAGTAGTATTGGGATTTATATATCTATCTAAATCCGAATCCCTATACTAGTGATTTCGAGTCGTCGTAACGATGTTTTACGCAACATTCGTTTTGACTCAAATAAATGTGTTTAAAGAGAATGATTTCCTTAAAGAATGAATATATACTTAATTTGATTTAAGTATATCGAGTATTTTCCAAGTGTTGAAAATAAATGATTTGTGAAATACTTATTTTTAAATAAGTATGGAAATGCTTTTCCAATATGAAATGAACCGTTTTGAGTTGTTATCTTCAAAGATAAAATGAAAGGTGGAAATTGATTTGAAATTGTTTTCAAACGGTTAAGTGTGGAAAATATATATCTAGTAAAGATATTTTTTGAAGATGAAATAATTTGGGAAATTATTTGGAATCTGATGATGTTGCGCATCTTTATTGATAGTTAAATAACCGACTATGTAATGACCCAAGATTTTAGGAATTCATTCTGGAAAATATAAATAAATTTAAAATAATTTTTAAATTAATTTTGGAAGGAGATTGTTATGGCTTGATAGTGTATCAGTATGTGTGTACATGTGTGCACAGGGTATACACATGAACTAGAGCTAAAAATCTCTGAACTTTAAGAATAAATACATATTGATATGTATGGGAATAATATATATATATATATATATATTAAAATCTTTAAAGCTGAATGCATAAGTAAATATAAATATATGTATGCTACTGAATATTTTTCTTAAGTATACATGTGCATGTGTGTGTCAATACAGAGTGATATATATATAAACATATACATGTGCTAATAAAATACTAGAGTTCAAACTAGTGAAATAAAATATATATATATATAGGCATATTTTAATATAAGCAGAAAATAAAAGGCAAGAAGATATAAAAAGAACTAATTCTCTTATAAAAAAATGAAGGAGGTACATACCATTTACATGAAAGCTAAAAATAGGAAAATAAGATAAAAACAGAGAAGTTCTTGGTATAGGCAGAATTAGAAAGAGTATTTAATAAATAACAAAACCAAGTCACATTTTTAGCATGATTATAGACAAGGGGGGAAAAGTATTTTCTGAAAAGCAATTTCTGAAAGAAAAATGTAACCACTTTTCTCTCTTCACCCAAATTAAGCCGGGAAGGGGTAAAACTTTGGGTTAAAATGCAGATAACATGATTTTCTGGTGGGCAAAAATGGCTTTAGCCAATACCCAAAACCCTAAGAGAAACCCTGTATATATATACAAGTATATACAGCAGCCTCCTCTTCTCTTCAGAAAAGAATTTTGAAAAAAAAAGAAGAAAAACAATACCACAGAAATCATAAGACAAGGGAAGAAAGAGAGCTTGAGGATAAGAGCAGGAGTTCATCAGTTAATTAAGGAAACAAAGGAGAGAGCTAGGTGAGAAAACTCACTCAAAAATCTAAGGCAATAAGTCCTAATATAGGCAGCCAGATAAAAGTATTTTTATTAAAGAGTATTTCCATATATATATGTTTATCTGTGAATTTAAATCTGAATATGTTTTGATTTTCTTTGATTGATCTTTTGTTTTATTATAACAAAGTTTTATGTGTTGAATCTGTTTATACACTCAGATCTCTGATATGTTAATATTTAGGGATATAAACAAATACCCAGAAAATAAAATGTTGAGAATAGGCAAGTAGTATTGGTTTTGGCTTAACCCAGAAAAATGCAAATAATGTTGAGCTGCAATATACTCATGTATATAGTGCTGAGGCTTGAAATAGAAAGGAATTAGGGGTGCAATAGGGTTGCCTATGTGCTGATGCTCCTGATTCAATAGAATACATAGCAAACAAAATTTTGTGATTCAGTGAAACCAGATTATTCTGAGTTTAACTCAAGCACAAATGTTTGCAAAAGAAAACTCTCCCAGAAGCTATAAGCCAATGTTAGTTGCCTAAACTCCTTCTAGAATACCAAGATGAATATATGTATATACAGAACCTTATTTTGTAATCACAAATGGTTGTTGCTTGTTTGTCTCTGTATGATTATGAATAATATGAGATGCCATGTTATGGATGTTTTAGCTAATGAAATGAATCACTGAAGGGTTTTGCCATGAACAATCAAAAGAGCTATTATTAATTTAAAACCTGATTAGGAAATTGGGGTCAAGAACACTACATGAATGACTTGTGTGCTTGAGTAACATAAGTTGACACATGGCTTGTTTAAGTCCTGAGATCTTTGTGTAATGGAGTGAATTAGTTCATTACAGTGTGTCCATTGATTCATAAGTATTGCAGGTGAGACCAAGGATAGATAAATATACCAAGGAAGTAATACTTGAGCAGATGAGAAAACTAGAGTTTTTCCCAGATTTGAAATATGAGTATTGAATGAGTGATTTAACTCATATTAGTTATTTTCCTGTTTGGTATGAATGATTGTTTGTCTATGATTGAATTGTATGCTTGAATGTTTGTGCTATATATATATATGTAGTCTCTGGGAAGAAAATTTAAGTGTGCACATGCACAATGACACAGAGCATGCACACAAGTATTTACCTAATTCCAAAGGACAGAACCTTATGTATTTGTACTTAACTTGATTTTAAACTAATTAACAAATTGCTTTTGTGAATTTTCTCATACCAGACATGTGTCTGACCCTAGTGTGCTATTGGCATCTGGGGTGTCTCATTTAAAATGAGGCAGTTTCCAATGCTTTTTCAGGGATTGCAGCAACTAAATAGGAGTAGGAGCAAGGCCTTGAGAAGAAGATATAGCATGCTAAAACTTAGTTAGATAAGAGCCTAAATGTTGAAATCTGCATGTATTGACAATTTAAATTGCTACTTGTATTAAGTGTTGAATATTGGATTGATATTTTGTTAGGCATTTTGTTAAGAATTTGACTTGTATCTGGAATCTATGAACCTAGTTAAATTTCTGTTATGCTTAAAAAGGATTTTGATCAAATCTTGTAAGTAGATTTAGCAAGAACACTATGTTAAAAAAAATTGAATGATTACATTTTATAAATGTATTAGTCAATCTTGAGGCTTTAAAAAGGATTTAAGTTTTTGGAAAATCTGGAGAGTTGATTCTCAGATAATCAAACTGGTTTTATTTTCTAATATAACATATGTATGCAAAAGAAATAGACATAGGTTGAATGTTTTTATATGGCTGCAAGGTTTATTTAACTTGTTCCATACAAATGCTTCATGTCCTATTTTTAAATAAAGAAAGGATCTGTAGTAAGATAGATGGAAGCCAGATTCAAATAGTTGCAGATATATATGCACATAAACATGTTTAAGTGCAGATTTTACCTCACCTTTTCCTTTGTATTTGAAATAAGAATCTGAATTTTACTCAGATTCTAACCAAATGCATTTTAAATGCCAGACAAATCTTATAAGAAGAAATACAAACCTGGAAAATGATAAACACTCTTATCATTCAATCATGAAGCCTTCTAGGTTGTAGGAATGGAATTCAAAAATGATTAAGCAAGGATATTTGTTTTGTATGATGGATCTTAGGCAAAATAAAATATGTATATGCAGACAGGTAGATAATAAGTTTCAAATTGTACAGAAGAAAAATGCAAAAAAAAAAAAAATGAAAAACAAAAATTGTGTTTGAACCGACCAGCATAGCACTCGAACTCGTGACCTTGTATGTATAAGTTAGGCGCGTTTCCATTACGCCTAGATGTTGCTTGTGTTTCCTTAGGATCCACTTTATTTTATACTGATTTTGACACTATTCAGAACTTAACACAAACATCTACATTAAAAGCTTGTTTGCTACTGATTATTTCTTGATCACTTCTTAGTTAGTATAAACAGACTAATGTGTTTGTTCCCAGTGGATTGTTTGATCAAAAAAAATAATATCTGAAATAAATTAGCAATCCAACATCCTCTTGTTTTTCAAAACTCTGATTCAAACAAGAGAGGCATATACATCCTCACATGTATGTGCTTATTTTTGTAAATGTACTGATATATTTATATTGGTTGATTATTGTGATCCTGGATATATTTGATTTATTGGAAAAAGAAAGTGACCCTGAGAATGATAATTGAAATGAATGATATATCTATATATATATATATATATCCTCTTTAAAAAAAAAAAAATTCCTTATGAAATTAGAGTATAATTTGGTGGGTCATTTCAGTTGGTATCAGAGCTATGTTATTCAACATAGTAGAAGTAAGGATCAAGTCCTTAGATAGAAATAAAATTAAAAGGAACTAAAATATCTAACTAACCAGCTATGTAAATTATTATTAGCAAACTATGGTAGGGAGACCACCAAATCAGGGAGCAGGATCTTCCCATGCACCACCAATGGTCAATCTGCAAGACTTGGTGAGAGCATTTAGGGATGGGGCAGGACAAAGGCAAGAAAATCCCTATGAAGAACTCTCAAAATTGCTTAAGACATATACTCATTTAGGAGGTAAAAGCTTTGAAGGGACAGAGAGTATCATGGAGATTCAAACATGGTTGAGAACATTGGAAAGAATTTTCAATGACATGCAACTTGATGATCAAAGAAAGAGGCAAGTGGCTTCAAGACAGCTGAAAGGAGTAGCTTTAGGCTGGTGGGAAGTAATCATTGCAGGAAGGAATGAGAATGAAATCACTTGGAATCAATTCAAAGAGATGTTGGAAGCAAGGTTTGTACCAGCATCAGCAAAGACTACCTTGTTAGAAGAATTCATTAGGCTTAGACAAGGGACCATGACTGTCACAGAATACACTCAAAGGTTTGAGGGGCTTTCCACATATGGAGCAATGCTTGTGGCAGATGAGGCATCTAAAAATGATAGGTACATAAAGGGTTTGAATCCAGGACTTAGCAGAGCCATGTTACCCTATGCAGACAAGACTTTTGACCATGTGATAGACTTAGCTTTGAGGTTGGAACAGCATGACAAGGAAAGGGAGAAGTTCAGAAATTTTAAGAGCAATAATAACAAGAAAGGTAAGGGGAGGTATCACCCTTATGATAAGAAGAAAGAAGAGGCTAGTAACAAAAACACTGGAGATGTCAAGGCTAAGGAAGACAAGAAGAAAATTGTGTGCCATCAATGTGGAAAGGAAGGGCATATCAAACCAAAATGTCCAGAATTGAAAGGAGGAGCTTTCAAATGCTATCTATGTGGGAAAGAGGGGCATATGAAGAGGAATTGTCCTGAGTATAAACAGCAAGGCAAATTGGCAAATTTGGAAGGAAAAGGCAAAGCCACAGTGGAAAGTAACACTGTAAACCATAGCCAAGTGGAAGGTACATTACTTATTTGTACCATACCCATAACAGTAGTATATGATACTGGGGCAACTCACTCCTTAATTTCTTATGAACTGGTTAGAATGCTAAAACTGAATTGCATATTGGTTGAAACCCCATTGCATATACACAGTCCATTGGGGAGTTCTAGTGTTTTAAATATGATTTGTGTGGATGTGGGATTAAACATAGGGGGAAATATTTTTATTTCCAATTTATATGTTTTGAATTACCCAAATATAGGTGTTATATTGGGGGTAGACTGGTTAAGGCAATTTAAAGCCATAATTAATTTAGACTCATCCACCATATCATTGCAAAATTCTAGAGGCCAGAGAATCACAGTTTTATGTGAGGTAGCTAAGGAAGGAAAACTATATCATTTAGTTGACTCAGAAAAAGATTTCAGTGAACTAACCATTGAAGAAATTCCCATAGTCAATGAATATTTGGATGTGTTTGGTGAGGTCAAGGGTATTCCACACCATAGACCAGTAGAATTCCAGATCAATTTAGTTCCAGGAGCAAGCCCAGTGATTAAAAAGCCAACTAGAATGGGGCCAAATGAACTAAAGGAACTAAAGAAACAGTTAGAAGAATTGGAAGAAAAGGGTTTTATAAGACCAAGTAATTCTTGCTGGGGAGCACCAGTGGTATTTGTTAAGAAGCAAGATGGTTCTTTAAGACTCTGCATAGATTATAGAGAATTAAACAAAGTAACTATTAAAAATAAATACCCATTGCCAAGAATAGATGATCTTTTTGATCAATTAGCAGGGGCAAAAGTATTTTCTAGACTAGACTTAGCATCTGGTTTTCATCAAATGAAGGTGGAAGAATCAAGCATCAAGTACACTGCCTTTAACACTAGGTATGGGTTGTATGAATTTTTGGTTATGCCATTTGGCTTGACCAATGCACCATCTTACTTTGTAGATTTAATGAACAGAACCTTTAGAGATTGTTTAGACAAGTTTGTGCTTATTTTTATAGATGACATTTTGATTTATTCTAAAACAGTGGAAGAACATAAGCATCATTTGCACCTGGTTTTGTCTAGACTAAGGGAAAAAGATTTAAAGGCAAAATTTTCAAAATGTGTGTTTTGGAAGGAGGAAGTACATTTTCTTGGCCATGTTATATCTGCCAAAGGAATTTCTGTGAACCCCAATAAAGTAGTGGCTATCCAAGCATGGAAGAGGCCAAGCACTGTGAGTGAAGTGAGGTCATTTATGGGGATGGCAGGATATTATAGAAGGTTTATAAAAGATTTTTCAAAAATTTCTACACCACTCACTAACCTAACCAGGAAGAACCAAGCTTTTGTTTGGTCAGAAAAGTGTGAAAAATCTTTTGAACAATTGAAGGAGGCATTGGTGAATGCTCCAATTCTAAAGGTACCACATGGAAATGAAGAATTAGTAGTATACACTGATGCTAGTGGATTTGGCTTGGGTGCAGTGTTGATGCAACAAGGCCAAGTCATTGCATATGCATCCAGACAACTTAAACCCCATGAAGTAAGGTATGCCACACATGATCTCGAATTAGCAGCTGTGATATATGCTTTAAAACTTTGGAGACATTATTTGTTAGGCACTAAGTTTGAACTCTACACTGACCACAAGTCTCTAAAATATTTGTTTTCACAAAAAGATTTGAACATGAGGCAACACAGATGGGTGGAGTTCTTAGCTGCCTATGACTTTGACATACTTTATACACCAGGTAAAGCAAACAAAGTTGCAGATGCTCTAAGTAGACAGCATGCTAAATTGGCTATGATGATGATAGAAGAATTTAAAAATTTATCTTTGCTAACTGAGTTAGAGATTGAGGAGAATGGTTGTGTGCACATTAATGAGCAGATGCATAGTGCACAAGAAAATAAAGGGAAGTTGAGCTTAATGACACTTCAACCAGATTTAATTCTAAAGGTAGGAAAAATGCAAGAACAAGATACTCACTTATTAGATAAGAAAATGCTCCTCTCGAGAGGGGAGGAAGTAATGAATCACCACATTGATAAAGATGGTTATATGAGATACCAGAATAGGGTGTGTGTACCAGAGGACATAGAATTGAAAAAGGAGATATTGGATGAATATCACAGAAGTAAATACTCCATACACCCAGGTAACACAAAAATGTATCAAAATTTGAAAAGAGACTTCTGGTGGAAGGGGATGAAATCTGATATAGCCAAGTACATTGCCAAATGTATGACTTGCCAACAAGTCAAGGCTGAAACTCAAAGACCATCAGGGTTGATGCAACCTCTTAGTGTACCACAGTGGAAGTGGGAAGACATATCTATGGACTTCATAGATGGACTGCCTAGATCTAAGAGAGGTAATACAAGCATATGGGTGATAGTGGATAGGCTAACCAAGGTAGCACACTTCATCCCAGTCAAGTCAGAAAGAACAGCACCAAAACTAGCTCAAATTTTTATAAAAGAAGTGGTAAGGTTACATGGCATTCCCAAAACCATTGTGAGTGATAGGGATACCATCTTCACTTCAAAATTCTGGAGAAGCTTTCAAGAAGCAATGGGAAGTGAACTATGTTTAAGTACTGCCTACCATCCTCAATCAGATGGGCAGACTGAGGTGGTAAACAAAGTTTTGGAGGACATGTTGAGGGCATGTATATTGGATTTTGGGGGCAACTGGGAAGATTATCTTCACCTAGTTGAATTTACCTACAACAACAGCTACCAAAGCACCATAGGAATGGCTCCATTTGAAGCCTTGTATGGTAAACCCTGCTTGTCACCTGTTTGCTGGGTAGAAGCAGGAGAAAGGTCTATTTTAGGACCTGAGTACATACAAGAAACCAAGGAGAAAATTGAGTTGATAAGAAGAAGAATGACAGCAGCTCAAGATAGGCAAAAGAAATTTGCAGACATGAGAAGGAGGCAGGTAGAATATGAGGTGGGAAATTTTGTTTTCATCAAAATCTCACCCATGAAAAATGTGCTGAGGTTTGGAAAACAAGGCAAATTAACCCCAAGATATATTGGACCATACAAAATTCTGGAGAGAATTGGTCCTTTGGCATATAAGTTGGAATTACCAGAAAACATGCAAGGCATACATGATGTTTTTCATGTATCACAATTGAGAAGGTGGGTCCATGACAAGGCAGAAATTCTTGAAACCCCAACCCAAGTGCAGATAAATCCTAATTTGATTTATGAAAAGGATCCAGTGGGAATTTTGGCAAAAGATGTGAAGAAGTTGAGGAATAAATCTCTGAAACTTGTGAAGGTACAATGGAGTCTAGATCCTAGTGATTGCACATGGGAATTGGAAGACAAAGTTAGGATGAATTATCCTAGGCTATTTTCAGATTAAGGTAATTCTGATTTTTGATTGTTTTCTTTATTCTGGATGAATATATTTTTAGTTAGTATAGAACTAAGAATCTATTTGGTAGGGAATATACTTGTTCTCTGAATTAAGTTTAAAATTTATTTTAAGCTTAGGAAAAATTGTGGGACACAATTTCTAAAAGGAGGGGTGTATGTAATGACCCAAGATTTTAGGAATTCATTCTGGAAAATATAAATAAATTTAAAATAATTTTTAAATTAATTTTGGAAGGAGATTGTTATGGCTTGATAGTGTATCAGTATGTGTGTACATGTGTGCACAGGGTATACACATGAACTAGAGCTAACAATCTCTGAACTTTAAGAATAAATACATATTGATATGTATGGGAATAAATAAATATATATATATATATATATTAAAATCTTTAAAGCTGAATGCATAAGTAAATATAAATATATGTATGCTACTGAATATTTTTCTTAAGTATACATGTGCATGTGTGTGTCAATACAGAGTGATATATATATAAACATATACATGTGCTAATAAAATACTAGAGTTCAAACTAGTGAAATAAAATATATATATATATAGGCATATTTTAATATAAGCAGAAAATAAAAGGCAAGAAGATATAAAAAGAACTAATTCTCTTATAAAAAAATGAAGGAGGTACATACCATTTACATGAAAGCTAAAAATAGGAAAATAAGATAAAAACAGAGAAGTTCTTGGTATAGGCAGAATTAGAAAGAGTATTTAATAAATAACAAAACCAAGTCACATTTTTAGCATGATTGTAGACAAGGGGGGAAAAGTATTTTCTGAAAAGCAATTTCTGAAAGAAAAATGTAACCACTTTTCTCTCTTCACCCAAATTAAGCCGGGAAGGGGTAAAACTTTGGGTTAAAATGCAGATAACATGATTTTCTGGTGGGCAAAAATGGCTTTAGCCAATACCCAAAACCCTAAGAGAAACCCTGTATATATATACAAGTATATACAGCAGCCTCCTCTTCTCTTCAGAAAAGAATTTTGAAAAAAAAAAAGAAGAAAAACAATACCACAGAAATCATAAGACAAGGGAAGAAAGAGAGCTTGAGGATAAGAGCAGGAGTTCATCAGTTAATTAAGGAAACAAAGGAGAGAGCTAGGTAAGAAAACTCACTCAAAAATCTAAGGCAATAAGTCCTAATATAGGCAGCCAGATAAAAGTATTTTTATTAAAGAGTATTTCCATATATATATGTTTATCTGTGAATTTAAATCTGAATATGTTTTGATTTTCTTTGATTGATCTTTTGTTTTATTATAACAAAGTTTTATGTGTTGAATCTGTTTATACACTCAGATCTCTGATATGTTAATATTTAGGGATATAAACAAATACCCAGAAAATAAAATGTTGAGAATAGGCAAGTAGTATTGGTTTTGGCTTAACCCAGAAAAATGCAAATAATGTTGAGCTGCAATATACTCATGTATATAGTGCTGAGGCTTGAAATAGAAAGGAATTAGGGGTGCAATAGGGTTGCCTATGTGCTGATGCTCCTGATTCAATAGAATACATAGCAAACAAAATTTTGTGATTCAGTGAAACCAGATTATTCTGAGTTTAACTCAAGCACAAATGTTTGCAAAAGAAAACTCTCCCAGAAGCTATAAGCCAATGTTAGTTGCCTAAACTCCTTCTAGAATACCAAGATGAATATATGTATATACAGAACCTTATTTTGTAATCACAAATGGTTGTTGCTTGTTTGTCTCTGTATGATTATGAATAATATGAGATGCCATGTTATGGATGTTTTAGCTAATGAAATGAATCACTGAAGGGTTTTGCCATGAACAATCAAAAGAGCTATTATTAATTTAAAACCTGATTAGGAAATTGGGGTCAAGAACACTGCATGAATGACTTGTGTGCTTGAGTAACATAAGTTGACACATGGCTTGTTTAAGTCCTGAGATCTTTGTGTAATGGAGTGAATTAGTTCATTACAGTGTGTCCATTGATTCATAAGTATTGCAGGTGAGACCAAGGATAGATAAATATACCAAGGAAGTAATACTTGAGCAGATGAGAAAACTAGAGTTTTTCCCAGATTTGAAATATGAGTATTGAATGAGTGATTTAACTCATATTAGTTATTTTCCTGTTTGGTATGAATGATTGTTTGTCTATGATTGAATTGTATGCTTGAATGTTTGTGCTATATATATATATGTAGTCTCTGGGAAGAAAATTTAAGTGTGCACATGCACAATGACACAGAGCATGCACACAAGTATTTACCTAATTCCAAAGGACAGAACCTTATGTATTTGTACTTAACTTGATTTTAAACTAATTAACAAATTGCTTTTGTGAATTTTCTCATACCAGACATGTGTCTGACCCTAGTGTGCTATTGGCATCTGGGGTGTCTCATTTAAAATGAGGCAGTTTCCAATGCTTTTTCAGGGATTGCAGCAACTAAATAGGAGTAGGAGCAAGGCCTTGAGAAGAAGATATAGCATGCTAAAACTTAGTTAGATAAGAGCCTAAATGTTGAAATCTGCATGTATTGACAATTTAAATTGCTACTTGTATTAAGTGTTGAATATTGGATTGATATTTTGTTAGGCATTTTGTTAAGAATTTGACTTGTATCTGGAATCTATGAACCTAGTTAAATTTCTGTTATGCTTAAAAAGGATTTTGATCAAATCTTGTAAGTAGATTTAGCAAGAACACTATGTTAAAAAAAATTGAATGATTACATTTTATAAATGTATTAGTCAATCTTGAGGCTTTAAAAAGGATTTAAGTTTTTGGAAAATCTGGAGAGTTGATTCTCAGATAATCAAACTGGTTTTATTTTCTAATATAACATATGTATGCAAAAGAAATAGACATAGGTTGAATGTTTTTATATGGCTGCAAGGTTTATTTAACTTGTTCCATACAAATGCTTCATGTCCTATTTTTAAATAAAGAAAGGATCTGTAGTAAGATAGATGGAAGCCAGATTCAAATAGTTGCAGATATATATGCACATAAACATGTTTAAGTGCAGATTTTACCTCACCTTTTCCTTTGTATTTGAAATAAGAATCTGAATTTTACTCAGATTCTAACCAAATGCATTTTAAATGCCAGACAAATCTTATAAGAAGAAATACAAACCTGGAAAATGATAAACACTCTTATCATTCAATCATGAAGCCTTCTAGGTTGTAGGAATGGAATTCAAAAATGATTAAGCAAGGATATTTGTTTTGTATGATGGATCTTAGGCAAAATAAAATATGTATATGCAGACAGGTAGATAATAAGTTTCAAATTGTACAGAAGAAAAATGAAAAAAAAAAAATGAAAAACAAAAATTGTGTTTGAACCGACCAGCATAGCACTCGAACTCGTGACCTTGTATGTATAAGTTAGGCGCGTTTCCATTACGCCTAGATGTTGCTTGTGTTTCCTTAGGATCCACTTTATTTTATACTGATTTTGACACTATTCAGAACTTAACACAAACATCTACATTAAAAGCTTGTTTGCTACTGATTATTTCTTGATCACTTCTTAGTTAGTATAAACAGACTAATGTGTTTGTTCCCAGTGGATTGTTTGATCAAAAAAAATAATATCTGAAATAAATTAGCAATCCAACATCCTCTTGTTTTTCAAAACTCTGATTCAAACAAGAGAGGCATATACATCCTCACATGTATGTGCTTATTTTTGTAAATGTACTGATATATTTATATTGGTTGATTATTGTGATCCTGGATATATTTGATTTATTGGAAAAAGAAAGTGACCCTGAGAATGATAATTGAAATGAATGATATATCTATATATATATATATATATCCTCTTTAAAAAAAAAAAAAATTCCTTATGAAATTAGAGTATAATTTGGTGGGTCATTTCAGACTATCAATCATTACCTTTAGATAGGTATTTGTTGTGATTGGATGAATTTGAATGCCACACTTATTTTTGAATAATCGCTCACTATTCGGGTTAACCGGGAAAGGACCATGGGGTCGTATAACCCATTCCGAATATGTGATACGTCGTTATGAATTGCATTCGAAGACCGGTGTTGAAGACCGGATATTTTTGAAAACGGAAGGATTACCGTCGAGTTACTCTACATCGACTGATCTTTGATTTAGAGGTTTTATCACCCTTAGTGACGGGAAGTCCTGACGTGATTGAAAATTATCCGGATGTGCAAGGGCTTCGTGAGAAGTGCCTTCGGTTCTGTTCGATCCCGGAACAGACTTGTATGGATTGTGTGTCTGACGTTACACTTTGAGATGTAAAGCTGATTTCTTTCAAATACATTTCTGTTGGTGGCGGAGAATTTATTCTCTTAGCTTAACACCCTTCTCTGAGACGTACGAGCTCAGAGGTTATGTAGTTGAAATTTATCAGCGATATGTCCCAATTTGGTAACGTGGCATACTGAGTGTTGCTGTGAAATGATCAGTGTTTGATCATTTGTGATATGATCATTTGTTTGATCTTATATCTTTGTGATCATAGGTTGATCATTTTGTTGGACCCAAAGCAGGGCTTTTTGAGAAAGCGTAGCTTTGTGGACGAGACTTCGTCGAGCCTCACACCCCGGAAATGGTCGAAACAGGAAGGATGCAGCAAGGTTCTAGGGAGTAGCGCCCCTTAGTGTATGTCATTCCTTCTGGATAAAGGTGGTATCATGGTATGGAGCCCAGATACTTAACCTCTGTGGTTACTGCATTATTTTTCTATGTGGTTTGTTGGAAATCGGGGATCCTCGGGAAGATCGGTGACGATCGGGGGATGGCATACGCATGTCAGTAGTTACCTATTTTTGCAGAGGTAACCCGGCCTTGTGTTGGCAGAGATCTAACCGTAATGTTAGGTTATTTCTCGGGTCGTCTATTCCAGGGACGTACCCATCGTGGATAGGAAGTTCCTTAGCCTGACCATTTGTTGGAAATCCAAAGAAACAATACGATCTTGTACGGTTTTAGTTGTAGAACCTATCATTCACTTATGGTGGCGCCCCACTGTTTGGATGGTAGCTATAGTAGGCATAGTTCGAAATGTCTATGCTGGCTAAGATTTATATTCTACTTTCGAAATAATTTCTACACTATGCACTAATAATAATATCAAAAAGAATTTGTTTCTTTTGCGTAGTAAGCATCTTTGACTATCATAAGAAGAAATCTCCTCCAATTCTGCGTTTGCATTGTGTGTGTGGTGGGAGGTCTTATGGTAGTTTCATTTTCCAAAAGCATTTCGAATTGACTTAAAAAATTATTTTTGTGGTTATAAAGAATAACTGTTTTACGATCTCACACCAGTCACCATGACTGACTTGGAGTTTATTGTTTCCCTTCTAAACTCTGGGTGCCCACCAATTTCCACACGGGCAGCCTAGAGTTAGATTATCAGGATATTCTGGATAATCTGGAGCTTTGGAGATAAGCTGGAGGACGAGACGTAGTATTTGTATCTGATAGTATTTATTCCGCTGTGTATTCTGTATGAGGACAAGTTTATATAACTGTCCATTGTTGTATATTGACTCTGATTGATGTATGTATATAAACTGATATAGTTCTTTGTTTTAAAAGACTAGTGTTTATCTATTATATATTGTTCCGCTGCGATGTGTAAGATTCTGATATTGTTCTCTGTTCTGATGTGTTGTTCTGTTGTTCTTCTTCTCTGCTTTCTTTCTTTCTTCTCTTTTCCTTCTATCTTCTTCTTCTTCTACTTTTTTTCTTTTTCTAAAACCCTCACTATTGGAGTTTCCGGCACTCGATTGTTCGGCAGTCGATAAAGTGAGTATCGATGTCGAATTTTCGAAAGTCGAAAATTTCGGGATGTGACAAAGTGGTATCAGAGCATATGGTTAAGCGACAAACCTGCTCTGTTGGGTGTTACTCATTAGAGATAGAGTCAGCAGTACTCTAGAATGAGTTGAGTGTAATAATAGATATGAGCGCGTATTTGTTATTTTAATATAAAATTGTTTTGTATTGTGATGATTGGTTTATTGAGTGGTATATGAACCTTCGTCGGCACAGTCTTGCAAAACTGTATCGAAGGGGTTTCTAAACACTTGAATAGAACAGTTCGGCACAGTATTGTTTTAAAATAGGGTGAATGAGATAATTTTGCCCAAAACTATTTTTGTATAAAAAAGAAATGATTTTCTGTAAATTATTACAGTATATGGTTGCATGGATGTTAGGAAGTAATAATAGTGGATTATCATCACTGAAAATTGAATAAGAAATTGGAATTATAATTCCAAAGTTAAGAAATAAATTCACATGCAAATGGAATTTAAGAATGTAAATTTTTAATGTGAATTGTAATTTAAAACGGGATTCCAAAGAAGTTTTGGAAAGGTTTGAAAAGAATCTGAAAATTTTGGAGATTTGAAAAGTTTAAATCATTTTTTGATTTAAAAATGAATTTCAAAGGTTTGAAAAGTATTTTAGAGAGATGAATGCTCTAAACTCTTTTCGGTCGCTGGAAAATAATTCCGATGATGATCGCGACATCACCGGTGTTCATTTTCGGGTTTCCAAAAGAGAAATTGCTGCCAAATGGTTTTAAATGGAAAGTGTTTGGAAAATTTGGGTTTTTGTTTTGGAAATTCAAATGGAATTTGAATTGTTTTCAAAATGGTTTTGAAAGGTTGAAAAGACTCTGGAATACTGTATAAGAATATTTATGGAATATGATTGAATTTATAACTTATACAAATAGAAATTGTTAATGTAAATTATGTAATTGTGATTCACTACAACAAAAATGGCCTTTCGCAGCGTTTTAAAAACGCTGTGAAATGCTTTCGCAGCGTTATGAAGAACGCTCTCTTTCAACAAGCTGTAATAGGGTCGGAATATATTGCAGCGTTTTGAAAACGCTGTAAGAAATATTCCATATTGCAGCGTTTTGCCTTTTTGCAGCGTTTCAGAAATGCTGCAATATGTCCTAACCCTACTATAGTTCGTTGTTAAACAACATTCTTCAAACGCCGCGAATGTGTTTCACAGCGTTTTTAAAACGCTGCGAAAGTAAATTACTACGTTTTTAAAACGCTGCAAAAAGATTTTTCACAGCATAAATAAAACCCTGTAGAAAGCCATATATTTTTATTAATTTTCTAGAACAGACCCTTGAATTAGCTGAGATGTATAAAACATATTCAAATGAAACAATAACATTAATCATATAAACACATTTAAATAGTTCAACACATTATATATAATAAACATATCCATATTTACATAATATCTTTATAATACTTTGTTCTTATATTCTTTACCATGTTAAACATAATGCAGAAAATAATAAATTATGGCCAACAAAATTACTTATTGGGATATGAATCGTTGAAGTTTATATCAAAACCTTCCAACAACACCAAATATTTTTCCAAGATTTTGCCTTGAATAATCCTTTGTTCGAGAATGGAGCAGGTGGGCTGAGGAGATGAATGAAGCAACCAATTAACAATGGTGACCAGTTCTGTCGTATCCAGCTGAATATAATGCAAAAAAGGATTAGACTGATGTATTGGCAGTATGCATTGACATATGCAATTAGCTGAAACAAAGACTAATACAACTGCAAGCAATGACTTTTACAAAGAAATTGAATAGAAAATGAAGCAATAAAATAGCGTTTAACAATAATGACAACTGGAGCAGCAATATTCTAAAGCCAACGGACTATGAACTGAATATGAAATGTGAACTGAATATCATGATGATCAATCAAACTACTGAACTAAAGAATGCTAACTAAGTGACATAAGATGGAAGCAACTAATTAGCATGTATGGAATGGCATGACGATAATTTGAGTGAGAAACATAAGGATTAGTCAGGGGTACCAGATTAGATAGAACTGAAGAAATTATTAAAATGTGCAATTGTCAGTTATGCACATGCACAAAACTGCAAGATTATTACAATCCCATTTGAGCCAGCAATATGCATTTAGATTTAAATAATGAATTTCAGTTGTAAGCTGTTAAGCTCGTGTACCTGTAAGTGTGAAATTTTTGAGAAATAAATTTTTTTCTTCCAATACAAAGTTCATGCAAACAAGTACAATCAACATGGAACTAGAGAGTACATCTTCTTATGTCGAGGAATTGAAGACAACGTTTCTAATGGATGGGACAGATTATCAAAGGAAGAGTATTGCTTTACAGGACTTGTGCCAGGAGTTAAGCAACATATTCTATGAAATTGAATGCAGCTTGCAGTTACCTTTCTTAAAAGGTGGAACTAATCAGGTATGTGGGTTATGTTTTGACTTGTTTATTGTGATAATAAAGTATATGTGTCTGTGCGTTCATGTTTCAAATTATATCATTCCTTTTGTTTGATATATTTTGACATGTATCATATAATTGAGGTCGAGGTCAAATTTCTACCTTTTTGTGATCATAATTCAAATTACACATTCCTTTGCTTAATTATTATTATAAACTTGTTGATTTTTTATTATACTTAGTTAATTTTTATAAACTTATTATCTTTTATAAATCGTACTTAATTTTTATAAAATTTAGTTAACTTGGTTAATTATTATTATAGATTTAGCTATATTTTATATTTTTATAATACTTAAATAATTTTTATAAACTTATTTATTGCAATTATTATATACTCGTTTAATTTTTCTAACTATAATCATCGTCGTCGTCGTTATTATTATTATAAACATGATAATTTTCATAAAACTCAATTAACTTAGTTCAATTTTCATAATACTTGGTTAATTTTATATACTTATTTAATTTTTATAAATTTTAGTTTATTTTTATAAAATTTAGTTAACTTAGTTAAATCTTTATAATACTTAGTTCATTTTCATAAACTTATTTAATTTTTATAAAATTTAGTTAACTTAGTTAAATTATTATTATTACTATTTTAAATTTAGTTAATTTTTATAAAACTTAATTAGCTTAGTTAATATTTTATAATCTATTATTATTATAAACTTAATTAATCATCATTATATTATTATCAACTTATTAATCCTTATAAAACATAGGTAATTAGTTAAATTAGTTAGATTATTATTATAGATTTAGTTGTATTTTATTTTTTATAATACTTAGTTAATTTTTATAAACTTAGATAGTTTATTATTATTATTATTATTATAGAAAATATAACAAAAGAAAAAAAACATCACTTGCTTACTACAAAAAGATGCAGATAGATGGCATTACTTATGGGAGTTAGTTGCATGGTTAATACCTTAAGAGCATGCAGTGCATCAGTGAAATCTATAGTGATAAAGTAAATTTATCCACTATAAAGCATTAGTTTTTAGGTCCTGACATCTGCACATATAAAGCATCTAGTCTTCAAATAATCAACCTAAGCAAAAAAAAAGAAAGAATTTATCCACTCTGCTTACCGTTCCATTACGGAATTCTCCAGCAACACCTAATTGCACCCACAAAGCTCTTGATATCAGAAAAAGGACAAAAAACACCCCCAAATACAACGGATTTCTGCCCAAAAAGAAGGTAAAATAAGCACTTATGTACTTGTAAGCTTGAAATAATATAACAATATAACTTACTTCAAAAGCACCATGAATTCATTGAACCCAAGGATTGCAATCATCGCGATTGCCCATGGTGGAGGTAACCAACTGTTGCCGTGCTTATGAGCTTCCTACAAAACATAACATAATGCAATGAAATAAAAGTGATAAAGTAAATTTCAATATCGATAAGAGAAGGAGAAATGTACATGTACCTGTGCAGATATTGCTTGAGAAACTGTATATTCGGTTTCTGTTTTAAACTGTCTCCATACCGACTTGCATTGTACTGGAGTTATCAATGTATCTTTTGGAGATATCTGAACACATGAACATAACTCATGAATTTATAATTTGATTTTCAGGCTATATACTTTGCAAAATATACCTCTTCCCAAGAACTGGAAGCAAGAGGATCAGTGTTTGCTGTGATTTCTCTTCCTTTAGCAGTGGGAGCATCAGTAAGCGCTGAACTGAGAATATTTTCGATTCTATCTGATTTTTCTTCTAGTCGAATTGCAGCCAAAACAGCTAAAAGTTTAAGTGCCTGCAGAAATATTTTGAAAAAAACTATTCAAATTTCAAATTTATATTAGTACATAAATCAAGCAATTTTAATCTGAAATTTTGTGGTACCGTAGCACGAGCTTCCTTTGTGATTATTCGGACATTCTCCTTTCCTGTCCAAACCCTTGGCATTGAATCTTCATCATGATTGAAAACTGTAGAAAACCTGTAAATAGAATTAGATTGATTGTTAGTATGTATGATATAAACAAATGAAATTTGGAGATAAATAAAGAAGTACCTATCTTTCATGTGCATCAAAACTTTGCCGGCTTCTTCTCTGGATTTCTTTTCAATTATACTCCTTGTGTAATCTTTCAAATTTGAAATCATTGTTTCAGATTGTGCACCAACAAGTTCAAATCCAGAAAGTGCGGTCGTAAATGTAGAAATTGCATTTGCAACTTCTTGTCTGTAAATTTTTCTTATAGAAGCCCATGTATCAATTCCAGTAGCATCAAATAATGACTCCACAGGCTCAGATAATGATTCTGTTAGTTGTTTCTGTTTAACAACACAATTTCTTTAGGTTAAACAACATTAACTAAATAAATTGGAAAAAGATAAAGAAAGGTTGAAAATATTGAACCTCATAAGCAGCTGTAAGCTCAGATAATTTCTCAGTACGAATAGACACGGAGTATTCTTCAATATCACGACGAAGCTTGTCCCTAACTTTGGAACTGTCCCAGTCTGTTTGCTTGATTACAATATCTACAAAAATAAATAAATAAACATATAATTTTCAAACTTCAAAGCAGAAAACAAGAAATTTTATTTTGAAAAAAAAACTAAAGAGTTACTTCAATAATTTCTTGAAAATTTACCTGTGCATTGTTCATCAAAATCAACCATTGCAGACTGTGTACATGTATTAACGGCTTCTGCAAAACCTTCCCCACATTTTAAAGAATTTTCTAAATTAGTTTTGAATTTGTCTAATGATCTTGCACGAATATGTCCTAGCATTGCTTGGAATGCAGGATGCACAAGCTGTAAAAAGTACGAAAGCAAACAAGAAATCAAGCTTCTTAATTACGAGCAATGAATAACTAAATGTATGTTGCTGGAAGAGTTACTTGCAATGTTCGTGTTTCTAACTGCTGTCTTTTTGCAGCCCTAACAGTTTCATCGAAGTACGCTGCTTCAGCATCATACCTGTAAGAAAAATCAATGTTATTCAAATTAGTTCATTTTTATAAACATCATTATGACTGTATAAATGAAAGATTTGCATTTGAACATTAAGAGTTATAACATAGAAAATTACCAATTCATATAACAGTTCAAGCATAGTTTTGGATATTTATACAATGTTGTATTATAGCACAAATTCAGTACAATTTGTACTTACTGAGACAAATACATATCAAGGACGGAACCAAGTCTTTTACCAAACTCAGACACAGGACCAGACTGAACCGCTGCCTCCAACTCAAGCCACCTCTATCACAAATTCAACATCAAATTATTGATCATTTATACTTCTCACGATGAAATATATCATAAAATCCACAGCAGTTAAAACAATTTAAAAGTACCTCGTCTGAGTGATAAAGTAAATCTATAGTGATAAAGTAAATCTATACTTACCTGATCTATATTATCCTCATCTATAGTGCCTTTAATATTCCCTAAAAACTCAGGCAATTGACTGCCTTTTTTTCTATCAGCAAGGGAAGTAGCTACACTTGCATAGATCTCAACCGCTTGAAAATTGTAAAGTAAAACACAACAACAGATTTGGGGACCATGTAAAAGGAAAATAAATACATAATAATTGAGTCCAACATATTTAAAATGGAGATGTGTGTGGGTCAAATGATGAGGTTACTTGGAATAAATATGGAAGTAAAGACAATGCAAACTTCCAAACCTGAAAGTTTCTGGATCGGTTGGATTCCCAAGGTGAACAAGGTGAACCATCTTAATACCTAATCCAAGGTGAATCATCTTAATACCTAATCCAAGGTGAACCCCATGCTTTAACGAATTATAACCTTGGATTAGTTGAATTTTTATAATACTTAGTTAATTTTTAATAAAATTTTATAATCTCTACGAAATAGAACATTGGATATGGTAAACATGTACGTTTTGTCAAAACCCAGCCAATACATGGCTCTATACACATCAATAAACTACATATATCAACTTAGCCTGATCCAGTACATACATGAACCATCTTAGTCTACAGCTCTTCCCTACATACAACAAATTGTTAATTTTGTTTTTTTTTCTTTTTTAGAAAAATTAGAAAAAAGAGAAAAATATCTAATTTATAGATGAAGAAACGTGTATAGGTAACAAATACCTGATCTTCCCTCAACTTGTGTTCTTTGCTTTACTCATATCAATAAAGAAATAGAATAAAACAAACCATAGTACTGCACACGCATGGATGACATTTACCACACTTGTGTGAGATGTAACTCTTTACCGTTTGTATGTGTCTGTTAGTGTAGAGCCTTGTCAAGTGTCATAGCAAATATATAAGTATCTCTTCCAACTTTCAAAACTACATCCAAATTATCCCATCAAATCTGCATAAAATTCTTATTGTATAACCTTGTTATGATGTATTGCATATAAAGAGATAAATGAAAAAAAGAAAGAGAAAAAAACATCTTCTATGGCAATACAACAAAAAACTCTCCAACGTAGTATATAATTAAGCTTAGTCACGGTTTCATTACAACCAGCCAAGGAAGATGGATGAAATAAAGTTTAAACCAAAACCAACAAAGAAAAACAAAAGCCCATAACGAGAATGACATGAGCATGTTATTGACTAAGGGAATGATCCAAAAAAGCACATCAACATGTTCATTATTCCTCTGATCACACACAAGAAACCATTTTCAAGAAATTTATCTATAAATTTCCACTGAGTTTTTGCTGCTTAAGTTTACTCCACTTCCTCCTCCAATGCAGTATCGCAATCCACACAATAACAAGTAAGATCAAATTTCGCAAATATGTTTTTGTTATTTAGGTCATCTTTAAAATAACTGAAACCATTTCAAAAAAATTAAACAACTTAGAATATAATTTAACATGGACCACTGGAGTAAAGTCATACTAACCATTAGTTTGAATTACTAATTTGAGAATAAACTTGAGCATAGTACCGTTCACTCATAATTTTGAGAAAGAAAATAAACATACCTTGTAATGTGCTTCTGCTTCATGTACACTATAAGTTAATTAGTGCAAAAAGAACACGGGCATGGAAACCATGCTCATAAAAATCTTGTTAGCCTTAAGCAAACTAAAAAACAAGGTTGTGAGAGTAAATAAGAAGGCAAGAAAGTTGTTATATGTCGTCCTTTGATTAGTTAAACATAGCTCATGACATAATAATGAGCAAGACCGCTTAATTTGATGCCTCGTGTTACTTTAAAAGAGTAAAAAGGAAACTTTGGACAAAAAATTCTGATGGAAAATAACAGATTTGACAAAGAAATCAATGAGTTATACATAATAAATAAGGGAAACTCGGTTCAATTAATTAATGAAAACGAGTTCACATAGGCTTAGTCATGTATTGTCCCAGCCCTTAGTTTACCGATGCATAAATTCATTCAATGAGCAGATAGCAAATTAACATTATATGTATTTTTAATATAAACAAACATTACCAGACACAAAACTTGAGCTTATAAGTTATAAACATGTATCATGACAAAGACATTAGAAACTGTTTGGCACTTGGAAGTATATAAATACATAAAATGAAAAGAACAATCTATGCATATATATCTGGTCCAAAAAGCAGAGTGCCTGATATATAGTATTAGTTTCAACTGTCCTCTTGCTTGCTTGCATGCAACTACTGGTCTTAGTCATGAAATGTAATAAAATGCAGGTTCACTTTCTTAGCCTTAACCTTGAATGTTATCTTTAATACTGTTAATTATTCAATGAATATCACCTAACTTTTATGCATCTGAACAAAATTGAAGGTGGTTGTTAAATGCTATACAGTTACAAATGTTCCCCTAACATATATAGTTATTTTGACAAAGTGTCACTACGGCAGAACTAATGTTCTTTGGTTGTGGAATAGTTTTTAAGTTCATTCTTCTCTAGTGTGAGATCACGCCGGAGTTGTAGAATAAACTTTTTTGATTTAACTGACTACTTCCAACGCTACAAATACATATATGTCTACATCATTGCTAATAAAATAAAATTAACATGTATTTGCTGTATTGTTCGTCAAAACCAGGAAGAATTAACAGATATTTGTTTTCGCCCCTAACATTCAAACCTGAAACACTTGTAGACTCAAACTTAATTTTGTTATAACTTAGACCATTACCAAAACACTTGTATTCCTCCAATAAAAATAATACATACTACAGATGGCGGATTAAGGGACACATGACGTTGGCTCCATTGCGTTCCTATGCTATTAGCAATCTATACATTATGTACACTGTCTGCTAAAATGAGGCCAAAGAGACTTTTCTATAGAGTTTATCAGCCATGTCACACCATCCTATAATATAATTCAATATTTACTTATTATCCTATAATTTACGATTAAGATTGTATAAGAAACATCCATATGTTAAATCAATTGCATTGTGTTGGTTTAGATTAGAAAATGATAAGTCAGAATTTTGAGTTCCATAAATAAAAGTTGCTGCATATTTAGTTACATGATAGCTTTGTACATATTATGTTTGCTACAAGTCCGGAACTAAGAAAAACATCGATGAGCTGAATGCTTATTTATGTGTTGCATATCTGGCTTAAAGAGTAAATAGCATTATGTAAATATCTTCTAGCTTGTAGATATTAATGATCTTGTATAAAAAAATGTCTGGAGACCTTACTATACTTAAGAATTTTTTCATAGCTTCTCAATTACAAAATTTTCTTGTCAAAATAACCAATCAAGCAAATAAAAAAGCATAGCCACTAGCTTTACAGCCTGTAACACAAGGCTTCTGTTAACATGCTCTATTGATCCAATGGATTTTTTTTGAAATTTCCACAAAGATAGAATTGGGAGGTATACACATCTATTTTATCTTACCTAAATTTCTTCAAGTAATAACAAACTATTTCCCACAACCTGCACTAAAGTAGCATGTACATAGCAATTATATATTTTAAGCATGCCACCAAGAAATGCACAACATGCCAATTTTAAACCAGTTGAATGAGTTCGATTCTAGCCATTGATGACTTAATTGGAAGTCAATGGTCCAAAGTAGGAGGTTGAAATTAGAAATTGGCATTGTATCTTATTATATTGTACTACATTTTCTTTTTCTTTCTATGTTATATATTTTTTTAGCACCTGAAGACCGCAATCGTAAATTAGGCAAAAACTAAAATCTAGACCGACATTTTTAACCATAATATAATCTGTAAATGATTTGTTTATCTTGATAATAAGATACCTTGAATAAATAAAGATGACCTATATCCTGGGCTTGATCAATATCACAATCCTGTCCAGAAATGTTGCCTCTGTGATAAGAACTATTTCTCTTAAGTTCCAATATAAAATCTAATGTAGTATCTCCTGTATAAGCTACTTTGGGAGATGTACTGTGTCCAATTTAAGTGGTAAAATGTAGTGCTTATATCAGAAAGTTAATACTGACCAGTACTATTGGTGCTGCCTCACTTGGCAGGTTGTGATTGTGCCCTTACCCTTCTAAACTCCTCCTCCTTTTGCATAGCCTTTTCTATTGATAAAATGAATCTGACCAGTACTGTTGGTGCTGCCTTGCTTGGCAGGTTATGATGGCTCCATTAATCATACCGTGAGAGTAAGAGATGAGTGGTGGGAGCTGATAACTGGCTATAACACTTTAGATTATCAAATCAAAATGCAGTTCATAATTTCAAATTCATATAAGAAAAAATTTAACATTACAATGCAATAAAAGTGCAATTCAAACTAAAGAGCAAACATGAAACAAACAACAACCAATTTAATTAAAACAATAAAATCAAGTTAATTGGCATAAACAATAACTGAAATATAAAAAATAACTTGAATTTGTGATTTACCTAGATCTTGGATTCTTCATTAGGAACGTTAATTTGATTACATGGACAGAATGGATGCAGCACTGGAGGAAAAAGCTGCGAAAAGGAGGACCCAAATTGTGAAAAGGAGGAACTAGACTGGTGACTCAGATCAAAGAAGAGGGGAGAGGAGTAGTGTTCGCTAGAGAGAAAACGAGTTATAGTGTTGATCGACAAGTTCTGGGGAAAGTAATTAGGATGTTTGAGAGGGAAAAAAGAATTGGGGAAAAGTGGGAAAGTAATTAGGGTCTTCAAGAGGGAAAGCGATTTGCATATTTAGAGTGAGGGCGGGCTAGAAGGAAAAATACCCGCGCGAAAATATTTTCCACAGGCAGCGTTTTGTTAATATTTAATTATGTTTTAAGATGTAACAACAACATTTTGAATTAAACGCTGCGGTCTAGTGCTGCCAAAAATGAACTTTCTTGTAGTGATTGGAATTAAAGTTCATTAACAAATGAAATCTATAAATGTGAATAGAAGGTATAAGGAAATAAATTCGTATATGAACAAAAATTGTGAATAAAAATTGTAAATGGAATTTATACATGGAAATAAAATTCCAAGAAGATAATTGAAATTAAAAGTCGTTAATGAAATGAGACTTGAATCAAGTGGAATAAAATCCAAACCTGAGAAAACTGAAATGGATTGAATCTGAATAAACTACTTGGATAATTAATAAATTCATGGAATGGAAGTTGAATTAGATAAATTGAGACTTGAATTGTGAACTAAATAAAAGAGATGGTTCGAATTTAAAGATAAATTCAAGTAAGTAGAAACAGATTTAAATAAGAGGATTCGAATTTGAAATGAATTAGTAATTGAAACTAATCTAAGAATAATCAGTTATGAATGAAAGTTAATTGATAAACTCATTATTCAGAAGAATCCAAATTAGATTGAAATTGAATTCGAATGAGATTTGAAATGAAAAATTGAATATGTAACTTCAATAGTGAAGTAAAAATGATATAAGCAGTCTATATTGAAAATTGTGTAATCGAATTTGCAAAATGGTTTGTAGGTATGTAACTAGATATTATGGCTAGTAGATATACAGGTATTGTAAAGGAATTGGAATTGAATTGCAAAGATAAATTTGAATTGCTCGAAAAAGGTATGTATTTGAGTTTTAATATGAGTTTTTGATGATTCCTTGTCTAGCCGCTTGGCTTTTTCTTTTTCTTTTTGAAATCTGAGAGTCCGTAGGGACGTTTTGTAGTCGTGCCGTATTAGCCGCGCAAAGGAGACGCTGGCGAAATTTTTCGAAAATTTAGGGCGTTAGAAAATTTTTGAGAAATTTTGAAAGTTTAAATTTGAATTTAAACTCGAATTTGAATTTTGAAGTAAACAATATTGTTTGAAAACCATGAAAGGTTTAGAAAATTTGTTGAATTAATAACGAATCTTTAGTAGAGAGATTTGTTTTGATGAATTGATAAAACTATAGGAGTTGAAAAATAGTAGACGAGTTAGGGATCATTTTTCTTAACTTGTAATTTCGAGGACGAAATTCTTTTAAGGGGGGAAGTTTGTAACGACCCAGAATTTTGAACGAATTAAATTGAAAATATTAAATTAATTTTAAATATTTGAACGATGATTTAATTTGAATCCCAGATATAACTTTGAAGCTGACGATTAAATTATAAAATTTAATCGATTGAATACTGAATAGAAATTTGAATCTTCAATTTTAAGCTGAAGAAAATTTTTTCGAAAGCTTTTAATATTTATATTGATAACACTGAAGATAATAGAAGCTTCAGAATCGAATTTTAAATTGAATTGTTCAGTTTGAAATTCGATCGTTCGAACCGATATTTAAAAATAGTCAATTTTCAAACAGTCTCAGAATTCGACGAAACCAGTTCCATTGGGTCCGTAATATTTAATTATTACCGGATTTCCAATTTCGTATTTTTTGGAGTTGAGGTGTGAGCATACGGCGTGTAAACGCATTGAAATTATATCGGTTTCAATTTGAATTTAATATTTTATTTTGTCAACATCATCTCCCCTAACTCACGCCTAAATTCACGCCTGCAATCACGAAATTCATCGTGATAACCATACCTCGTCAACTGTAAGTATCTCGGCTCTCCCTCTCTCAAATTTATTCGAACGAAAATCAAAGAAAATAAATAATGGCCGTGCCCCTCGTTCCTTTTATTTCAAATTCAAAAACAACTCGCCCCATTCTTTCGTTCGAGCGAAAAGGCGACATTCTCACGCTCACGTGTGGCGACCGGGGGGATCGAAAATCCCGTATTCGCGAGCCAGATGAATCGAGGTCGAGGCGTTCGCGTGGCCATGGAGTGCGTGCAGGCAAGTGGAAACGATAGGGTGGAGCGGCGACGTGGGGAGTCAAGCGCGACGTCGCGTAGCACAATTCGAAGGGGAGGGAGGTCTCGAGCTCGTGACTGGAAGAAGGAACTCAGCGACGTTCGATTTGGGGGAATCGCGGTGTGGTGGCGTGCTCGCAAATAGGGCTGGCACGGTGATGGAGTCACGATTGAGGGCAGCAGTTTTGGGATGGAGGGGGTGGCACTGGCGAAGTCGCGGCTGGGATGTCGAGCATTTCGACTTTGGGTGGCGCCGTGGAGGCCGGGCAGTGATATGGGGTTCGTTCGATTATCAGTGAGGTATTTTTTTGTAGTTTTATTTCATTTTATTTT
Organism: Allium fistulosum; assembly: GCA_030737815.1. NCBI lineage: Eukaryota > Viridiplantae > Streptophyta > Magnoliopsida > Asparagales > Amaryllidaceae > Allium > Allium fistulosum. The sequence continues at coordinate 849,143,722 of CM060903.1, forward strand.
TTTCCAGTTAAATGTTAAAATATGAGGGCATTTTTTTTTACAAAGAAAAAATTGTATATAAGAACAGTTAATTTATTTTATTTTATATATTTATATATGTAGACGTTTATGGGAAAAACAGAAAATTTATACAGTAAGGATATATATAGATACATTTTTAAAACACTATTAAGTTTTAAAATCAACATATTAAATGAGGTTTTAGTTTTAAAGAAATAGGAAAGTTAGTTTGGAAATTTAAATAGTTAGTTTTAAATTTAAATTTAAATTTGATAAATTGTTGAAAACAATCTGTAAAGAATAAAAAAATGGGTTTAAAAGAATTATCAGCTAATCAGAAAATTTTAAAATGGAAATGTATTTGTTTGGTGAATTCGAATATTAATAAAATTGTATAAATTATTTATACAAGGTTTAAAATCAAGAAGAAATGGTCAAAATGGAAATGGATGGCAAAATAAAAGCTAAGGTGAGATTTTCTCACTCGAAGGAAAAATTTAATATTGCAGTTATTGATTGTTTGATATGATTGCTATTGGATGTGATATTAGATATAGTAGGATTATATCTATATATATATAGCAATATATACATATTGGCATATGTATATATTGGATTGATGATTTCCCGCCTCGTATAGCGAATGAGACCCTATTGCGCCGTTAGTAAGCGGATTTATAAAAAACCCATATACCGCGATAATTCCGTACTGGAGCGGAATTGGTATTGTGCTAACATCTTTGGATGCAGGGAAACAGGTTGGAGGGATCCAACTGGATTCCTCAACTGTATTTATTTATTTACAGATATTGTAATATATTCTGTTATCATATGATGATATATGATATTAGATTGTTGTGATTGATTGTTTGATGCTGTAGCATCATCGGATTCAAGTTTTAAAAATAACGACTTTTATTTTAAAAAAAGATTTTCAAGTGATTTTTGAAAAGTAGACGTTTATCGATTTTTTTGAATTGATTTATTTCAGAAAGATAAACGTCTAGAATTTTAAAGTGATAAGAGTTAAGATTTTTGGTGAAGTATAACCAAAGTGTGATTTTTGAAATGAAAGTTGATTTAATTGTAAAATGGGTTAAATTGAGATTTTAAAGTATTATAAAAGATGTACAGAAAAAATTGATGTATTTATCAATTAAAATTTTTTGGAATTTTAAAACGAGTTTTTATAAGTGAAGATATGAATCTTATAGAATTTTAAAATTGTGAAGATATGAAATTTATAGAGGTATAAATTGTGAAGTTAAAATGAATGAAATTGTAGAATAGAAGATTTATAAGGAATTAACTTATAAATTGGATTTTTGCCTACAAAAGAAATATTGATCGAATTTGTTAATAAAGGAGATGTACAAATCGAAGTTGTTATAAAATAAAAAAAGGTGAAATTTATAAACATTGTTTTATAAATCCAAAACCAATTGAAATTGATAGGTTAAACATAGAAGTTTAATAAAGGAGATATATCCGCGATTTTGGATAGTGGATAATTATTGAAATAAAAATGGGTAGAAAATATTGAAATGAGGTTAGTGAAGTATATTCACGATTTTGGACAGTGGATATATTGTTAAGTAAAATGGATACTGTTTTGGGAAAGTGATATTGAAAAATGAAGTTAAACATTTTAAAGATGTTTTAAAATGTATTATAAATCGAAAGCAGAGATTTCCGCAGTTCTTGTTGAAATAGACGTTTTCGAGAAATTTAAGGAAATGGTGGACTATAACACTGTTGTTATAGTAAATGATTTCCGAAAGGAAATGTTTTGAAGTAGTATTGGGATTTATATATCTATCTAAATCCGAATCCCTATACTAGTGATTTCGAGTCGTCGTAACGATGTTTTACGCAACATTCGTTTTGACTCAAATAAATGTGTTTAAAGAGAATGATTTCCTTAAAGAATGAATATATACTTAATTTGATTTAAGTATATCGAGTATTTTCCAAGTGTTGAAAATAAATGATTTGTGAAATACTTATTTTTAAATAAGTATGGAAATGCTTTTCCAATATGAAATGAACCGTTTTGAGTTGTTATCTTCAAAGATAAAATGAAAGGTGGAAATTGATTTGAAATTGTTTTCAAACGGTTAAGTGTGGAAAATATATATCTAGTAAAGATATTTTTTGAAGATGAAATAATTTGGGAAATTATTTGGAATCTGATGATGTTGCGCATCTTTATTGATAGTTAAATAACCGACTATCAATCATTACCTTTAGATAGGTATTTGTTGTGATTGGATGAATTTGAATGCCACACTTATTTTTGAATAATCGCTCACTATTCGGGTTAACCGGGAAAGGACCATGGGGTCGTATAACCCATTCCGAATATGTGATACGTCGTTATGAATTGCATTCGAAGACCGGTGTTGAAGACCGGATATTTTTGAAAACGGAAGGATTACCGTCGAGTTACTCTACATCGACTGATCTTCGATTTAGAGGTTTTATCACCCTTAGTGACGGGAAGTCCTGACGTGATTGAAAATTATCCGGATGTGCAAGGGCTTCGTGAGAAGTGCCTTCGGTTCTGTTCGATCCCGGAACAGACTTGTATGGATTGTGTGTCTGACGTTACACTTTGAGATGTAAAGCTGATTTCTTTCAAATACATTTCTGTTGGTGGCGGAGAATTTATTCTCTTAGCTTAACACCCTTCTCTGAGACGTACGAGCTCAGAGGTTATGTAGTTGAAATTTATCAGCGATATGTCCCAATTTGGTAACATGGCATACTGAGTGTTGCTGTGAAATGATCAGTGTTTGATCATTTGTGATATGATCATTTGTTTGATCTTATATCTTTGTGATCATAGGTTGATCATTTTGTTGGACCCGAAGCAGGGCTTTTTGAGAAAGCGTAGCTTTGTGGACGAGACTTCGTCGAGCCTCACACCCCGGAAATGGTCGAAACAGGAAGGATGCAGCAAGGTTCTAGGGAGTAGCGCCCCTTAGTGTATGTCATTCCTTCTGGATAAAGGTGGTATCATGGTATGGAGCCCAGATACTTAACCTCTGTGGTTACTGCATTATTTTTCTATGTGGTTTGTTGGAAATCGGGGATCCTCGGGAAGATCGGTGACGATCGGGGGATGGCATACGCGTGTCAGTAGTTACCTATTTTTGCAGAGGTAACCCGGCCTTGTGTTGGCAGAGATCTAACCGTAATGTTAGGTTATTTCTCGGGTCGTCTATTCCAGGGACGTACCCATCGTGGATAGGAAGTTCCTTAGCCTGACCATTTGTTGGAAATCCAAAGAAACAATACGATCTTGTACGGTTTTAGTTGTAGAACCTATCATTCACTTATGGTGGCGCCCCACTGTTTGGATGGTAGCTATAGTAGGCATAGTTCGAAATGTCTATGCTGGCTAAGATTTATATTCTACTTTCGAAATAATTTCTACACTATGCACTAATAATAATATCAAAAAGAATTTGTTTCTTTTGCGTAGTAAGCATCTTTGACTATCATAAGAAGAAATCTCCTCCAATTCTGCGTTTGCATTGTGTGTGTGGTGGGAGGTCTTATGGTAGTTTCATTTTCCAAAAGCATTTCGAATTGACTTAAAAAATTATTTTTGTGGTTATAAAGAATAACTGTTTTACGATCTCACACCAGTCACCATGACTGACTCGGAGTTTATTGTTTCCCTTCTAAACTCTGGGTGCCCACCAATTTCCACACGGGCAGCCTAGAGTTAGATTATCAGGATATTCTGGATAATCTGGAGCTTTGGAGATAAGCTGGAGGACGAGACGTAGTATTTGTATCTGATAGTATTTATTCCGCTGTGTATTCTGTATGAGGACAAGTTTATATAACTGTCCATTGTTGTATATTGACTCTGATTGATGTATGTATATAAACTGATATAGTTCTTTGTTTTAAAAGACTAGTGTTTATCTATTATATATTGTTCCGCTGCGATGTGTAAGATTCTGATATTGTTCTCTGTTCTGATGTGTTGTTCTGTTGTTCTTCTTCTCTGCTTTCTTTCTTTCTTCTCTTTTCCTTCTATCTTCTTCTTCTTCTACTTTTTTTCTTTTTCTAAAACCCTCACTATTGGAGTTTCCGGCACTCGATTGTTCGGCAGTCGATAAAGTGAGTATCGATGTCGAATTTTCGAAAGTCGAAAATTTCGGGATGTGACACCAGGCGTAACCATTGTGTATCTGCGAACCATGGTTAGACAAAGGTTTTGTTTGTTTTTGATTGGATTGTACTTTCCATATCTGTTTTTAAAAGTTTTTCCAGTATTTTCACTGGGTGTTGAAACAGGTCTACTAAGTACCTGGAGAATTCTAGTTTTGCGCCTGATCAACGCACTACCAGAGTCTACAGGAACAAGGATAAACTTGTTGAAACACCGAGTTATAAAAGTATTTTCGAAAGAAAATTTGTTTCGTTATAAAGGTATTTTATAATAAAAGTATTTCCAACAAAGAAAATTTTTTATCGATATTTGGAATCAAAACCCTTATGGTTCTAAATTAACTATTCATGCCCGATACTATTCCTTGAATCTACCTTATCTGCTCAGCTTGATTTATTCACCTATATTCTGTTTTTCCAAGTCGTGCTTCTTTTCCTTGTTGACTATATCCTTTTCAAATATTGTTTATTTATTTACCACATGGTTTAATAGAAAATTTTAGTGTTATAAAATTTTTAGAAGTTATTAATTAAATAAAACATATTTAAAGTAAATGATTATTGATTATAAATAATGTTGAAAAGTATCTTGAGATAAAAATTAATAAATTTATGAATTTTGGATTTAAATGTTTTCAATAGCTTCTTTGTAAAAAAATAAGTAATAATGTAAATAATTGTTTTTCAAATAGCTTACATATATTTATAAAGGTGTTATTTAAACATATAAATGGTATTTATAAAGAAAACAAGAAACTTTACAAATGAGTTTTGAAAAATATTAAGGTATTAAAAATAATTGAATTGTAAATGAAGTTTTCAAATGAATATTTCAAGTAAAATTTATATAGTTAAATTGATTGTTTATCCTTGTCTTTTAATCTATCTTTTCTGTCTGGTTGTTTCTATTCTCCTACCTCCTTCCTTTTCGGGGACGAAAAGTTTTGAGTGGGGGAGAGTGTAACGACCCATAAATTTTGATTGGTTTTAATAACGTAGTTAATTGAAATTTTGTAAAATTTTAAATAATAAAATTTGAAAATAAAAATTTATTATTTAGAATACGTCTATTTTAATATAGCAACTGGAAAATTTTCATTTGATAATATTGAAGTTTGTTTTCCTGTGAAATTTCATTTCAAATCAAACCGGTTAATAAAAGTGAATTTAAAAGTTTTCCGAAACCAAAATATGTCAACAGGAGAAAATTTATTCAGATCATTCTGAATCAGACCGCGAGATTCGTTTTTCCAAATTTGGACTTCTATTTCTCCGTTTATCTTAATTCTGACCAAATAGCAGCATTTTCGTTACCGGTTATCGATTTTTGATCCGATGATCGTACCACCAATATCTGTATACCGTTTTGATCGTCTTATCGTGTTGATCTCCACAGTATATTCATTTGTGTGTTTTGAGCTCCAGTACGCGGTGGAAACAATCAAACTGTGCATCGTACTATTACCAAATTTCGTGACTTTTGACTTCTTTTTTTTTTCTTTTCAATTTAGAACCGTAGCCACAGTAATAAATTACTTTAAATTGTTTTAATTAATTTGCTGAATTAGAGGGTGACCATTTCCATCCCATGACCATTTCGAAAATCAGCGTGTAAATTTGTATACGTTATTCATTTTGAACGGTTCATCTTTTATTAACCTTTATAACTTCATACTCTTCATTCGTTCTTTCCCCTTCTTCAATTCTACATGGCTGTCACTTCTCCTTCCTCCCATTTTTTTCTTTTGCAAAACTCTTCATCACTTTGCTTCCTCTCTGAAACTTCTCTTCCTTCCACCATCACAAAGGCATCGACCATGAGCCTCGGCCTGACAACCATCGTAGCTTAGCCCACACAGCAGCCTCCACCTGTCATCTTTCCCACGCGTGCAGCCAAGCTCCTCCATCACCACCGGTTTCCTGTAACCACTCGTCGCTCCCTGCTGTTCTGACGAGATCCGCCACCTCCGAACCCTACTCAGCTCCGAGCTACAACCCAGGCTTCAACCCCTAGCCTCACGACCAAAGCCCCACCACGTTCTGTCTCTTGTCCCTCTCTGCCACCAGCGAGCGCACCTCCCCCTGAACGACTCACCACCGAGCCACCTTCCTATCGCCAGCCTTCCACCTCGCCACTTCGCCTCGGTTCACAGACTTTGCCTGGCCACTGCCTCCGCATCTCCTTCTCCCTCTCTGGGTTCTTGTATTTGTAAGTTTATGTATTATTTGGTTAGTGATTTATATATATATGTTTATAAAATATGTTAATATATATTACATAACGTCTTGTATAAATTATTGGTATACATGGATACTCGATTAATATATTTCAGTTGTTACCTATGTCGGTTGTGTTGTATTAGTTATATATGTAAGTTTGTAAGTAATATAAACTTGTTATTTGTGAATATAGGAATATGAGTCTAGTTTATATACTTTTGGATATAATATGTGAATATATATGGTTGCAGTTGAAGGAAAGTAAGTGGTTACGGTAAGTATAAGTGAGTCTATATTTTTGTTTTACCAATATTTTATAAGTGCAGTTTATACGTATGAAAAATATTAAGAATATTATATTTGTTTTATAAAGTGTATAAACGATCAGTCCTATATGTTTTAGTTTATACATAAGTCGTATGTAGTTATTTTATATTTCGCTCTAAACGTCTGCACATATGTTGCTCATATAAATGCATGTGGTCTGCACATAGTTGATTTTATAAATGTTGTTTAAGGGAAATGTTATTCGTATTGTAACATCCCGAAAATTTTCGACTTTCGAAAATTCAACATCGATACTCACTTTATCGACTGCCGAGAAATCGAATGCCGGAAACCCGAAAAGTTATGGTTTTAAGAAAAAGAAAAAGTAGAAGAAGAAGAAGATAGAAGGAAAAGAGAAGAAAGAAAGAAAAAGAACAACAGAATGACATCAGATACAGAAACAGAAAACAATATCAGAATCTCACATATCGCAGCGGAACAATATACAATAGATAATTACTAGTCTTTTAAAACAAAGAACTATATCGGTTTATACATACATCAATCATCAGAGTCAATATACAACAATGGACAGTTATATAACTTGTCCTCATACAGAATACACAGCGGAATAAATACTATCAGATACAAATACTACGTCTCGAACTCCAGCTTATCTCCAAGCTCCAGAATATCCAGAATATCCTGATAATATAACTCTAGGCTGCCCGTGTGGAAATTGGTGGGCACCCAGAGTTTAGAAGGGAACAATAAACTCCGAGTCAGTCATGGTGACTGGTGTGAGATCGTAAAACAGTTATATCTTTAAAATAAACAACAGGAAGATTTTTTAAAGACAATTCGCAATGCTTTTGGAAAATGAAACTACCATAAGACCTCCCACCACACACACAATGCAAACGCAGAATTGGAGGAGATTTCTTCTTATGATAGTCAAAGATGCTTACTACGAAAAAATCAAATTCTTTTTGATATTATTATTAGTGCATAGTGTAGAAACATTTCGAAAGTATAATATTAATCTTAGCCAACATACGACCAGTATCGTATGCCTACTATAGCTACCATCTAAACAGTGGTGACCACCGTACGTAAATGGCAGGTTCTACAACTAATACCGTACAAAGTTCGTATTGGAGTTTGGATTTCCAACAAATGGTCAGGCTAAGGAACTTCCTATCCACGATGGGTACGTCCCTGGAATAGACGACCCGAGAATCTAACGTTACGGTTAGATCTCTGCCAACACAAGGCCGGGTTACCTCTGCAAAAATAGGTAACTACTGACACGCGTATGCCATCCCCCGATCGTCACCGATCTTCCCGAGGATCCCCGATTTCCAACAAACCACAAAGTAATAATAACTGTGCAGCAACCACAGAGGTTAAGTATCTGGGCTCCATACCATGATACCACCTTTATCCAGAAGGAATGACATACACTAAGGGGCGCTACTCCCTAGAACCTTGCTGCATCCTTCCTGTTTCGACCATTTCCGGGGTGTGAGGCTCGATGAAGTCTCGTCCACAAAGCTACGCTTTCTCAAAAAGCCCTGCTTCGGGTCAAACAAAAATGATCAACCTATGATCACAAAGATATAAGATCAAACAAATGATCATATCACAAATGATCAAACACTGACCATTTCACAGCAACACTCAGTATGCCACGTTACCAAATTGGGATATATCGCTGATAAATTTCAACTACATAACCTCTAAGCTCGTACGTCTCAGAGAAGGGTGTTAAGCTAAGAGAATAAATTCTCCGCCACCAACAGAAATGTATTTGAAAGAAATCAGCTTTATATCTCAAATTGTAACGTCAGACACACAATCCATAAAAGTCTGTTCCGGGATCGAACAGAACCGAAGGCACTTCTCACGAAGCCCTTGCAATTCCGGATGATTTTCAATCACGTCAGGACTTCCCGTCACTAAGGGTGATAAAACCTCTAAATCGAAGATCAGTCGATGTAGAGTAACTCGACGGTAATCCTTTCGTTTTCAAAAATATCCGGTCTTCAACACCGGTCTTCAAATGCGATTCATAACGACGTATCACATATTCGGAATGGGTTATACGACCCCATGGTCCTTTCCCGGCTAACCCGAATAGTGAGCGATTATTCAAAAATAAGTGTGGCATTCAAATTCATCCAATTCACAACAAATACCTATCTAAAGGTAATTATTGATAGTCGGTTATTTAACTATCAATAAAGATGCGCAACATCATCAGATTCCAAATAATTTTCTCAAATTATTTTATCTTCAAAAATATCTTTACTAGATATAAAATTTCCACACTTCAAAAATAAATCAACATTTACTTTTCTAAACAGTTCCCCTTTCCCTTATAAATTCCATAGTGAATTTATATTTTTCGAATATCTACTGATATTCGATTTTCAATCGATTTCAATATTTATTTCGATTTATCTTTAAGAAGATAAATCTCAAAACGTTCATTTCATTTGGAAAAGCATTTCCATACTTATTTAAAAATAAGTATTTCACAAATCATTTATTTTCAACATTTGAAAATATTCGATATACTTAAATCAATATTAAGTATACATTTCATTCTTTAAGGAAATCAAAAATTTTAACAACATCTATTTGAGTCAAAACGAATGTTGCGTAAAACATCGTTACGACGACTCGAAGTCACTAGTATAGGGATTCGAAATTAGATAGATATATAAATCCCAATACTACATAAAAACATTTCCTTTCGGAAACCATTTACTATAACAACAGTGTTATAGTCCATCATTTCCTTATTTCTCGAAAACGTCTATTTCCACAAGAACTGTTGAAATCTATGTATTCGATACTTAACACGTTTTAAAACATCTTTTAAAACAATTACTTCATTTCTGTAATATCGTTTTCCCAAAACAAGTTCATTTTACTTAACAATATATTCACTATCCAAAATCGTGAATATACTTTACTATTTACATTTCACTATTTTCTACACGTTTTATTTTGATAAAAATTCGCTATCCAAAATCGCGAATATATCTCCTTTGATAATCTTCTATATTTAATTTATCAAATTCAATCGATTTGTTTCCGAATTTATAAAACAACGTTTATAAATTCCATTTTCTATTTTCTATAACAACTCCGGTTTATAATCTCATTTTATTAATCTTCAAAAATTCACTTATAAGAATAAGTGATTTCGGATTTATAAAACAACGTTTATAAATCACATTTGTACTTTATAACGATTTCAACTTACAAAATCATTTCATTTTGCAATTTCTATTTATATCCCATCTAAGTGCAAAAGTCAAATTTATAAGTAAATTACTTATAAATCGTTTATTCTACAATGTCTATTCACTTTATAACTTCACGTTATAAATCTATTTATTTCATTCACTTATGAAATCCTTTTTATACTTCTTTTTAACACTTATAAAAATTCGTTTTATAAGTCCGATATTTCGATTTATAAAATATCAATTTTATAAATCTTTTTATACAAATCGTTTTATAGTTATTCAAAAATCCCAGCGTAAACCATTTTATAAATAAATCGACTTTTATTTCAAAAATCACCTTACGGTCATAATTCACAAAAATCTTAACTTTTATAACTTCAAAATTTTAAACGTTTATTTATTTAAAATAAATCAATTCAACAATTCAATAAAACATATAATTTCAAAGATCACTTTAAAAATCCTTTTTAAAGTAAAAGTCGTTATTTTTACATTTCAAAACTGAATCCGATGATGTAACAACACCAATCAGTCCATCACAACAGTCAATATCATATATCAATATGATAACAGAATATATCACAATATCTGTAAATAAATAACTACTGGTGAGGAATCCAGTTGGATTCCTCCAACCTGTTTCCCTGCATCCAAAGACGTCAGCACAATACCAATTCCGCTCCAGTACGGAATTATCGCGGTATATAGGTTTTTATAAATCCGCTTACTAACGGCGCAATAGGGTCTCATCCGCTATACGAGGCGGGAAATCAATCAATCCAATATATACATATGCCAATATGTATATACTGCTATATATAGATATATATCCTATAATATCTAATATCACATTCATACAGTCAATCATCAATCAATAACTGTAAATAATTCCACATTCAATTGAGTGAGAAGATCTCACCGTGATTTTAAATTCAGTTCCAGCGTTTGATTTCGAATAAAATTAAACGCGCGTTTAATTTTACCCAAAATTCCAATTAGCTCCAAACGACTCCAATTCAGTTTCATCGCGAAGAGCTCGTCACAACGAAGCCAACGCAAAAAGTTTCGTCGTTTTCTGATAACGTATGACAAAGTTATTGCAGTTTAAAGATTTAACGAATTAATATATACATTAATATACTTTTTATTTACATTTTTCAAACCCAGCCCATCACAACCGTTGATTTTCAAACTGAGACATCAGGCCGCCAAACGCAATTATCATCTTCCCAGGTCGTTCACGCATACGCGAACCCATCACTCACGTTCGAACTTCGACGTCGCACCCCCCTCCACGTTGACGAAACTCCATCACAACAGCACCCTTCGAAAGCCCGTCTCGTGCTCGACCCACGCCTCGAACGGCGAGAAGCTCGGTCAACCCCTGTGCTCGAAAAACGAGGCCAAACGCGTGACCCTCCCTGGCGTTTTGCCGTTGATTTACTCGCCTAAATCCAATCACGACCGTTCACATCGTAGTGCTCGTGATGCTCTTCATTTTCTTAGTTGAAGGTTTGTTAAATCATTGAACAGATTTGAAGATTTTGGAGGAAGAAGAATAGAAATTCTCAGCCGTGGGAACGAAACTGGCGGCCAGCTGAAGCTAGGGTTTAGAATTTTATTTTCTTTTATTTTTTTGAGATAATGGGGGTATTTATAGGAAAATAACCGAACACTATTCACCCGGAATTTCCAACTCCGATTTACGCGCGGTGACTGGCGTTCCTGGGGTTTATCCCGCGTTCCGGACACAATGGAACAGGTTTCGGAAGCTAATTCGATCGTATGTGTGAGATATGACAATAAACGATCAATTTAAATTAAACCGATTCAAATCGATTTCGAGGCGTTTTAATTTGTACCGGACAAACGGTAAATCCAAAAATTACGAAATTTGAAATCTTACAATAATATCACATTACGGATCCGATGAAACTGGTTTCGTCGAAATCCGAGACCGTTTGAAAAATGACTATTTTAACTCGACGAATTAAAATTAAAAACGATATCGATGCGTTTCGAGTTGCCACGGTCAAACGATAACTCCGATTGCTACGAAAATTGAAATCCGATAATAACTAACTATTACGGATCAAATGGAACTGGTCTCGTTCAATTCTGAGACTGTCCGAAAATTGGCTATTTTTACCGTCGATAATTAAATATTAAAATATTCAATTTTCACAAATTGACTCCAAATTCAATTCTGAAAGTTCTAAAATATTTCTATAACTTCAGTATGACTAAATAGAATTTTCCAAATCATTTTCAATCTTATTTAACCCGGATTTCAAGTAAGTCTGGAATTTCACTATTAATTTTATCGATTTAATTATCAAATTAAATCCAATATTCGAAAAATAAATTACTCGACTTCTTAATTCCACTTATTAATATTTAAAATCAATTAAATACTCGAATTTTAATTATCAAAAATTCTGGGTCGTTACAAACTTCCCCCCTTAAAAGAATTTCGTCCTCGAAATTACAAGTTAGGAAGAAGGTCCTTAACTCGTCTACTATTTTCCACAATCTGATAGTTTCATCATTTTATCAAAACAAATCTTTCTACTAAAGATTCGTTATCATCTCAACTAACTTTCCAACTTAAATTTTAAGTTTCAAACCACATTGTTTAACTTCAAAATTCAAATTCGAGTTTAAATTCAAATTTTAAACTTTCAAAATTTTCTCAAAATTTTCCTAACACTCGAAATTTTCGAAAAATTTCGCCAGCGTCTCCTATGCGCGGCTGATACGGTACGACTACAAAACGTCCCTACGGACTCTCAGATTTCAAAAAGAAAAGAAAAAGCCAAGCGGCTAGAGAAATAAGTCATCAAATCTCATATTCGAATTTAAATACATACCTTTTTCGAGCAAATTCGAATTATCTTCGAAATCAAATCCAATTCCTTTATACCTGTATATCCTACTAGCCATAATATCTAGTTACATATATTCAAACCATTTTGCAAATTCTATTACAAAATTTTCAATATAAACTACTTATACCTTTTTAGCTTACTATTGAAGTTGCATCTTCAATTTCGTTCAATCTTTACTTTTCAATTCCATTTGAATTCAATTCCAACATTTTAATTGGATTCAGTTCAATTTCTGAATATTGAATTTTATTGATTAGCTTTCATTCATAACTGCACTATTTTAAATTAGTTCCAATTACTAATTCATTTCAAATTCTAATTCACTTATTCAAATTCGGTTTCAACATTCAGTTTTAATCTTATTCACTTCATTTATTCAAATTTATTTACTCATTCACAATTTCTTTCATTTTCAATTTGAATCTCATTTCTATCAAATTCCAAATATTTTATAAGTCTTCGACTTATTTACAATTTGATTTATAAAGTCATTTGTACATTCACATTACTAATTCTGTTCCTTTATGAATTTTATCTTCAAATATTTTTCTGGAACTTTATTTCAAATTATATCTCACATTAATATTTCATAAATATTTCTACATAGTATTCCAGAGCTTATTAACATTTCAAAGCCATTTTTGAAAATAATTCAAATTATCCTTTGAATTTCTAAAACAAAACCCAAATTTTCAAACAACTTCCATTTAAAACAATTTGGCAGCAATTTCTCTTTTGGAAACCCGAAAATGAACACCAACGATGCCGCGGTCATCATCGAAGTTATTTTCCAGCGACCGAAAAGAGTTTAGAGCTTTTCATCTTTCAAAACATTTTTCAAACCTTCGAAATCCATTTTCAAATCAAAAAGATTTAAACTTCCCAAATCTCCAAAATTTTCAAATTCTTTTCAAAACATTTCCAAAACTTCTCTGGAATCTCATTTTAAATTACAAATTACATTTATAATTTACATTCTCAAATTTCATTTGTATATGGATTTATTTCTTAACTTTGGAGTTATGATTCCAATTTCTTATTCAATTTCATTGATAATAATTTAATATTATCAACTCTAACAACCATGCAACCATATATCATAGTACTTTGTAGAAAAACATTTATTTTCTATACAAAAATAGTTTTGGGCAAAATTATTTCATTTACCCTATTTAAAACAATACTGTGCCGAATTGTTCTATACAAGTGTTTAGGGATCCCTATCGATAGAGTTGTACGGACAATACCGACCAGAATCCATATACCACTCAACAAACCAATCATCACAATATAAAACAATTTCATATTAACTAACAAATACGCACTCATATCTATTATTACACTCATCTCATTCTAGAGTACTGCTGACTCTATCTCTAATGAGTAACACCCAACAGAGCAGGGTTGTCGCTTAACCATATGCTCTGATACCACTTGTAACATCCCGAAAATTTTCGACTTTCGAAAATTCAACATCGATACTCACTTTATCGACTGCCGAGAAATCGAATGCCGGAAACCCGAAAAGTTATGGTTTTAAGAAAAAGAAAAAGTAGAAGAAGAAGAAGATAGAAGGAAAAGAGAAGAAAGAAAGAAAAAGAACAACAGAATGACATCAGATACAGAAACAGAAAACAATATCAGAATCTCACATATCGCAGCGGAACAATATACAATAGATAATTACTAGTCTTTTAAAACAAAGAACTATATCGGTTTATACATACATCAATCATCAGAGTCAATATACAACAATGGACAGTTATATAACTTGTCCTCATACAGAATACACAGCGGAATAAATACTATCAGATACAAATACTACGTCTCGAACTCCAGCTTATCTCCAAGCTCCAGAATATCCAGAATATCCTGATAATATAACTCTAGGCTGCCCGTGTGGAAATTGGTGGGCACCCAGAGTTTAGAAGGGAACAATAAACTCCGAGTCAGTCATGGTGACTGGTGTGAGATCGTAAAACAGTTATATCTTTAAAATAAACAACAGGAAGATTTTTTAAAGACAATTCGCAATGCTTTTGGAAAATGAAACTACCATAAGACCTCCCACCACACACACAATGCAAACGCAGAATTGGAGGAGATTTCTTCTTATGATAGTCAAAGATGCTTACTACGAAAAAATCAAATTCTTTTTGATATTATTATTAGTGCATAGTGTAGAAACATTTCGAAAGTATAATATTAATCTTAGCCAACATACGACCAGTATCGTATGCCTACTATAGCTACCATCTAAACAGTGGTGACCACCGTACGTAAATGGCAGGTTCTACAACTAATACCGTACAAAGTTCGTATTGGAGTTTGGATTTCCAACAAATGGTCAGGCTAAGGAACTTCCTATCCACGATGGGTACGTCCCTGGAATAGACGACCCGAGAATCTAACGTTACGGTTAGATCTCTGCCAACACAAGGCCGGGTTACCTCTGCAAAAATAGGTAACTACTGACACGCGTATGCCATCCCCCGATCGTCACCGATCTTCCCGAGGATCCCCGATTTCCAACAAACCACAAAGTAATAATAACTGTGCAGCAACCACAGAGGTTAAGTATCTGGGCTCCATACCATGATACCACCTTTATCCAGAAGGAATGACATACACTAAGGGGCGCTACTCCCTAGAACCTTGCTGCATCCTTCCTGTTTCGACCATTTCCGGGGTGTGAGGCTCGATGAAGTCTCGTCCACAAAGCTACGCTTTCTCAAAAAGCCCTGCTTCGGGTCAAACAAAAATGATCAACCTATGATCACAAAGATATAAGATCAAACAAATGATCATATCACAAATGATCAAACACTGACCATTTCACAGCAACACTCAGTATGCCACGTTACCAAATTGGGATATATCGCTGATAAATTTCAACTACATAACCTCTAAGCTCGTACGTCTCAGAGAAGGGTGTTAAGCTAAGAGAATAAATTCTCCGCCACCAACAGAAATGTATTTGAAAGAAATCAGCTTTATATCTCAAATTGTAACGTCAGACACACAATCCATAAAAGTCTGTTCCGGGATCGAACAGAACCGAAGGCACTTCTCACGAAGCCCTTGCAATTCCGGATGATTTTCAATCACGTCAGGACTTCCCGTCACTAAGGGTGATAAAACCTCTAAATCGAAGATCAGTCGATGTAGAGTAACTCGACGGTAATCCTTTCGTTTTCAAAAATATCCGGTCTTCAACACCGGTCTTCAAATGCGATTCATAACGACGTATCACATATTCGGAATGGGTTATACGACCCCATGGTCCTTTCCCGGCTAACCCGAATAGTGAGCGATTATTCAAAAATAAGTGTGGCATTCAAATTCATCCAATTCACAACAAATACCTATCTAAAGGTAATTATTGATAGTCGGTTATTTAACTATCAATAAAGATGCGCAACATCATCAGATTCCAAATAATTTTCTCAAATTATTTTATCTTCAAAAATATCTTTACTAGATATAAAATTTCCACACTTCAAAAATAAATCAACATTTACTTTTCTAAACAGTTCCCCTTTCCCTTATAAATTCCATAGTGAATTTATATTTTTCGAATATCTACTGATATTCGATTTTCAATCGATTTCAATATTTATTTCGATTTATCTTTAAGAAGATAAATCTCAAAACGTTCATTTCATTTGGAAAAGCATTTCCATACTTATTTAAAAATAAGTATTTCACAAATCATTTATTTTCAACATTTGAAAATATTCGATATACTTAAATCAATATTAAGTATACATTTCATTCTTTAAGGAAATCAAAAATTTTAACAACAT
Source organism: Allium fistulosum (assembly GCA_030737815.1). NCBI lineage: Eukaryota > Viridiplantae > Streptophyta > Magnoliopsida > Asparagales > Amaryllidaceae > Allium > Allium fistulosum. The sequence goes on from CM060903.1 coordinate 849,160,351, forward strand.
CTATTTGAGTCAAAACGAATGTTGCGTAAAACATCGTTACGACGACTCGAAGTCACTAGTATAGGGATTCGAAATTAGATAGATATATAAATCCCAATACTACATAAAAACATTTCCTTTCGGAAACCATTTACTATAACAACAGTGTTATAGTCCATCATTTCCTTATTTCTCGAAAACGTCTATTTCCACAAGAACTGTTGAAATCTATGTATTCGATACTTAACACGTTTTAAAACATCTTTTAAAACAATTACTTCATTTCTGTAATATCGTTTTCCCAAAACAAGTTCATTTTACTTAACAATATATTCACTATCCAAAATCGTGAATATACTTTACTATTTACATTTCACTATTTTCTACACGTTTTATTTTGATAAAAATTCGCTATCCAAAATCGCGAATATATCTCCTTTGATAATCTTCTATATTTAATTTATCAAATTCAATCGATTTGTTTCCGAATTTATAAAACAACGTTTATAAATTCCATTTTCTATTTTCTATAACAACTCCGGTTTATAATCTCATTTTATTAATCTTCAAAAATTCACTTATAAGAATAAGTGATTTCGGATTTATAAAACAACGTTTATAAATCACATTTGTACTTTATAACGATTTCAACTTACAAAATCATTTCATTTTGCAATTTCTATTTATATCCCATCTAAGTGCAAAAGTCAAATTTATAAGTAAATTACTTATAAATCGTTTATTCTACAATGTCTATTCACTTTATAACTTCACGTTATAAATCTATTTATTTCATTCACTTATGAAATCCTTTTTATACTTCTTTTTAACACTTATAAAAATTCGTTTTATAAGTCCGATATTTCGATTTATAAAATATCAATTTTATAAATCTTTTTATACAAATCGTTTTATAGTTATTCAAAAATCCCAGCGTAAACCATTTTATAAATAAATCGACTTTTATTTCAAAAATCACCTTACGGTCATAATTCACAAAAATCTTAACTTTTATAACTTCAAAATTTTAAACGTTTATTTATTTAAAATAAATCAATTCAACAATTCAATAAAACATATAATTTCAAAGATCACTTTAAAAATCCTTTTTAAAGTAAAAGTCGTTATTTTTACATTTCAAAACTGAATCCGATGATGTAACAACACCAATCAGTCCATCACAACAGTCAATATCATATATCAATATGATAACAGAATATATCACAATATCTGTAAATAAATAACTACTGGTGAGGAATCCAGTTGGATTCCTCCAACCTGTTTCCCTGCATCCAAAGACGTCAGCACAATACCAATTCCGCTCCAGTACGGAATTATCGCGGTATATAGGTTTTTATAAATCCGCTTACTAACGGCGCAATAGGGTCTCATCCGCTATACGAGGCGGGAAATCAATCAATCCAATATATACATATGCCAATATGTATATACTGCTATATATAGATATATATCCTATAATATCTAATATCACATTCATACAGTCAATCATCAATCAATAACTGTAAATAATTCCACATTCAATTGAGTGAGAAGATCTCACCGTGATTTTAAATTCAGTTCCAGCGTTTGATTTCGAATAAAATTAAACGCGCGTTTAATTTTACCCAAAATTCCAATTAGCTCCAAACGACTCCAATTCAGTTTCATCGCGAAGAGCTCGTCACAACGAAGCCAACGCAAAAAGTTTCGTCGTTTTCTGATAACGTATGACAAAGTTATTGCAGTTTAAAGATTTAACGAATTAATATATACATTAATATACTTTTTATTTACATTTTTCAAACCCAGCCCATCACAACCGTTGATTTTCAAACTGAGACATCAGGCCGCCAAACGCAATTATCATCTTCCCAGGTCGTTCACGCATACGCGAACCCATCACTCACGTTCGAACTTCGACGTCGCACCCCCCTCCACGTTGACGAAACTCCATCACAACAGCACCCTTCGAAAGCCCGTCTCGTGCTCGACCCACGCCTCGAACGGCGAGAAGCTCGGTCAACCCCTGTGCTCGAAAAACGAGGCCAAACGCGTGACCCTCCCTGGCGTTTTGCCGTTGATTTACTCGCCTAAATCCAATCACGACCGTTCACATCGTAGTGCTCGTGATGCTCTTCATTTTCTTAGTTGAAGGTTTGTTAAATCATTGAACAGATTTGAAGATTTTGGAGGAAGAAGAATAGAAATTCTCAGCCGTGGGAACGAAACTGGCGGCCAGCTGAAGCTAGGGTTTAGAATTTTATTTTCTTTTATTTTTTTGAGATAATGGGGGTATTTATAGGAAAATAACCGAACACTATTCACCCGGAATTTCCAACTCCGATTTACGCGCGGTGACTGGCGTTCCTGGGGTTTATCCCGCGTTCCGGACACAATGGAACAGGTTTCGGAAGCTAATTCGATCGTATGTGTGAGATATGACAATAAACGATCAATTTAAATTAAACCGATTCAAATCGATTTCGAGGCGTTTTAATTTGTACCGGACAAACGGTAAATCCAAAAATTACGAAATTTGAAATCTTACAATAATATCACATTACGGATCCGATGAAACTGGTTTCGTCGAAATCCGAGACCGTTTGAAAAATGACTATTTTAACTCGACGAATTAAAATTAAAAACGATATCGATGCGTTTCGAGTTGCCACGGTCAAACGATAACTCCGATTGCTACGAAAATTGAAATCCGATAATAACTAACTATTACGGATCAAATGGAACTGGTCTCGTTCAATTCTGAGACTGTCCGAAAATTGGCTATTTTTACCGTCGATAATTAAATATTAAAATATTCAATTTTCACAAATTGACTCCAAATTCAATTCTGAAAGTTCTAAAATATTTCTATAACTTCAGTATGACTAAATAGAATTTTCCAAATCATTTTCAATCTTATTTAACCCGGATTTCAAGTAAGTCTGGAATTTCACTATTAATTTTATCGATTTAATTATCAAATTAAATCCAATATTCGAAAAATAAATTACTCGACTTCTTAATTCCACTTATTAATATTTAAAATCAATTAAATACTCGAATTTTAATTATCAAAAATTCTGGGTCGTTACACGTATAGTATATATATCATTATAGAGTTTGCCTGAGTGTAATAGTAATAGTTTAGTAATATTAGTATGTATTGGTTATAGTTTATATATATAGTATATATGGGTTGGTTTAAATTTTATACATGCGAGAGAAAAAGTAAATATCTGTTTTGTGTGTGTTGTATGATATAAATTGTATATACTATGAAATAAAGTGAATTGGTTTTGAGATATATATGTATGTATATATAGATTTTGATTTTTCATATGTTTATGTTTTAAATTTAATATGGGTTTTACAATAAGGATGGATCTTAGAGTATAATATATTAAGTATACATATATTTGAGTTTGGTTTGGTATAAAAATATATGTTAGTTTAATATTTGTTTTAATTTAAATATTGATTTCTTGGAAATAACAATAATATATATTTGTTGTTTCTATCAAACTGATTCTAAGTGTTCATCGATTCCCTATTTATCAGCTCTATTCGTTGAATTCATGCAGTCCTTGCTTTGCTTTGAGATTCATGCCTGGATTCGTAGCTCATTTCTTTGTCAAATCTATCTAGCCTCGAAAGGTGAGCAATCACTCACGATTAACGTTCTTTTATTATTTAAATTTGATTTCATTTGAAATAGAAATTGAAATATGCTGCTGTAGTTATTTAAATTGTTATATATGTTATTATCTGTAACTGTTCACCAGGGATATGACACCATATCCCATTGTTCTTATTCTATTGTTATTGATGATATATGCCTGTTGTTTTATTTTATATTATCTGTTATCACTCTGCAAGTTCCCTGTTAGTATAGAATTCACTATGGGTTGAAATGATACATACCCGAACGGACTTTAGAATAGGAGAAAATCGTTATGGGTTGAAATGATAAACCCAAGCGATTTTCATTTGAATTGAAATTGGGATTATGGGTCGAAATGAAATCTACCCGTATATATTTAAATTTCGGATTGAAATGATAAATATCCGTATCACTTAACCATATGATAAATATATATACAGACACCGTTGGTCCATATATATAAATATTTTGAAATTGAATTCTATGGTTTTGGAAAGAAATATATGGTTTTAATAAATGTTGATTCATAAAATTTTATATATATATGGAAATGATATTTAATTTAATTAAGATAGAGTTAATACATATAATATGTTAAGTATAAAAATTTATATTTCAAAATAGATTTTTGAAAAAAATTTGAATAAGTTAAGGTTGGGATGATAATTTGAATTTAGTAAAGAATTTTATTTAATTAAACCAATATAAAGCTTATTGAAATTGGAATTTAAGATATGATTTATAACTTGAGTTTGATTTAAATAATTTAATGAATATTCCTTGTTTAAATAAATTTAAGGAAATATTTAGTAAAAATGAAATTTAGGGCTAGTTAAATGATATTGAATTTATTAAGTGAATATTCCTTGATTAAATAATAAATGAAGTTAAACCAAGAGTTATATGAAACTGTTAATTTAACTTTGAAATTGTTGAATATTAAAGCTTTGAAATTTATTGAAAATAAAAGGGTATATTTAGAACTGAATTAAATTGAAAAATTGAGCTTTGAATAAATTTGAATTTGGAATTTGAAGTTGATTTGAATCGATTTGCGAGACTTGAGGAAATTATAAATACTTTACTTTATAAATTATTTAATGAATATACACTATTTTGGAAAAATAGATATTTTCGAAATGAAAATGATATTTTGATTTTGAAGTATAAATAAATTTGAAATGACCACGGTGTTATAATATATATCTCCACCTTGTAGATAGTTCTGAAGATCCTTAGAGGATGGTTATCCCAAACATCCTTTAAGTTAATTGTATTTCAGTTGATATTTCACTTGAGTTGGATTTATTGATATAAGAATGTTAATCCTGACTCGAGTGTTTTGTGTTTTGCTTTACGCTCGGGTCAGACCGAGTGATACAGCATTTGAGACTCACCCTTGGAGTTTGGAGCTTCCTTTGGAGATCCAACTATCGCCTCAGCTTTCAGCTCTTCTAGTTGATTCGTTCAGAGAAGTCATCTGTTGTACTGGAGACTTCATTACATTTGAGATATTCTGTTGTATTTTATTTAACTCTGATGTTTATATAGTAGCTTCATGAACTACTATTTTATCTATTCCGCTGCGTATTATTTTATTACTCTATGTCTGTGATTCTGTGATTGATTTATTTACTGCATATGCTGAGTTTTGCCAAATTTAAATTAACAATCTGATATTTTGAATTATTCAAGTCAGACATGTGTGGATTTATTGTCGATTTGAATGGTCCAAAATACCGGGTCGTTACAGTTGGTATCAGAGCTTTGGCTCTAGGCGAAACTTAGCATATATTGTAAATTTATTTACAGAAGCACTTTCGTTCGAGTTTAATCTCTTCCTTTTGACTCGATTTCCTTTGAACTTTGGAACGTTCCCTACGGTTCCAAAAATTCATTCTTGTCTCTCTCTATTTGTATTCTTTTGATTCTGGAGTATCCCATAACTCCACTTCGAATGATCTCTATAAGAATAGGATCCCACCAATCTTTGAATGATTTGTGAAGGGGTGAAACTCCTTCACAATTGGCATTGATTCACCGGAGATTTCTATATCTTTGGTTTAGATGTCGCTATCTCTGGCGATCGAATGTCGATTTGCCTTAGATTTCCGCATCGATTATATTCTTGAAGTCACGGTTGACCCGGTTAAGGTCGCCCGCGACTTATATAAGTATATCTGACTACTATTTTGTAATTAATTATCTCTTTTTCGTTCGAACTTATCTTCGAATCAGAATCCTATTTGATTAGAGTCCCTCTAAGTTGAATTTCTATCTTTGTTTTGAAATCCATTCTTGAACCATCCTTTGAAAAATCAGGCTTGTTTATATTTTAGAAATTGTTTATATATCGAAATTATTATATTCTATATATAAAAGTGTAATGTTTTCTATAAAGATTATAAACCCTTTTAAAATAAGAATTTGAGGTTTCGAAAGGATTTGTAATTTTGAAAAATTATATAAGAAATTGAGTTATATAAAAATGATTTATAACTGAAGGATTTTAAAATTTGAAATTCGAGAATTGAACTTCGGTATTTTGAAATTGGTTTTAAGATTTTGAAATATATTATAATAATAATATGATTTAAAAGTATTTTCCGAATAAGAAATGTTTCAAATGATTTTAATGAGTTTCGAATGATTTCGAAGAAATTTCAAAAGAAGTTTGAGAAAATAGAAGTCCAGAACTCACTTATGTCGCTAGAAAATAATTTCGGTGATGAGTGCACGCATCATCGACATTGATTTTCGAGTTTCAGAGTGGGGGAAAGGCCACTTTAGTAGCATTGCTACGCGAGTGATTTTGCGAAACCGATTTTGATTTCAAATTCTAAAGTATGATTTGATATTCGAAAGATATATGTATATATATATTTGAAATGATTTGAAATGAGCCGGTGTTCAGTCCTCGAGTTTTGGATTTGATATAACCCTATCTATTGAAATTGATTTACTGATTTGTTGTTGATTTCCAACTCTTGAATTTGAAAATGATTTCCTCGACTATTTTGAAGTTCGTGTACTTCCAAATCAAGGTTAACTTTTCAAGGCTAAGAAATTTTGAAAAGTATTTTGATAAAGTATATAAGTTTGTTTTGAATGTTTAAGTATGAAGTAATATGATTTAAATAAGTTGAAACTGTTTTGTTAAGTAAATGAATAAGGCTATTTTGAGTTTTTCTAAATATGGAATTTAGATTTGAAATGTTTTGAAAGAATTTGGGCTTCAATATATTTTGAATAAAATTTAGTTAAATGTTTTAATTTAGTAACATCTTTATGAAACTATATATTTAACAAGTTGGAATAAATATATAAGTTGTACGTATGCTGTTTTATTCGCATAATTAATTTGATCCAAGTTTGAGTACACAAGTTCGAGGTGGATTACACCATTTCGTGTTAGGATTTTTCATTTGATTCTTAATGGCGAATAGTTGATATGGATTTTGGGCTTGATTCTTGAATTCTCTATCGTAGTATATGGCTATGCAAGGAGACTGATGGCTTCTAGTCGAGAAACCATATCGAAGTTCGCATTAGGGAAGTCGAATGGACAATACTAGTTCGAAAGCGAACTTGTGTGATCGAACGAGCGATCAAATGTGATTTTGCGAAATGACGACGTATGTACATCTTATATTCTAATATCATTGACATATTTTGACGCTGAAATTGAAAGCTGTCGAGTTAGAATATCTTTGCTTACTAAAAGAAAATTTCCAATTTAAATTACAAAGATATATAACCCATAAAAGCAAAGATATTCAATCTCATATGGCTCTTAATACAGCGAAATTTATTTTTGAAAAATTTGATCCTTATATAAGATGGACCTTAGGTAAATATAAGATGATTTTTGAAAACCATTTGATTTTGGAAATGAATTGGTTGACTTAAATTATTGATTTGGAAATTTGGATTTATTTTCAAAATCTATTATTTTGGAAACTTTGAAGCTAGAGATAATTAATTTGTGAAGAAATAATTTGGTGAAATTGTATATGATTTTGAAGTTGAACTGATATTGAAACAAATTGAAATTTGAGAACCTTATGTTACTAAAAACTTGATTTGGGATTTGTCGAACTTATATAAAATTGATTTGTATGAGTATGAAATTGATTCGAAAACTATGGATTTGAAAAGGGTACTCAATTTGAAAAGTGAAATCTTATATAATTAAAGTCTATATAGGTGTGATTCGATATACTATTGATTTTGGAAAGTATTTGATTTGAAAATTAAATCTTATATATAATGGATTTTATATAAGTATGATATTTGAAAGTTTGAAAAGGTACTATATGATACATATTTTCGAAGTAAAGATATGGAAAGTGCCTTCTGCTTGATATCCGATTTGTGGCCACATCTTGGATTCATTCTATCGATATTATTCTCTCCGATTTTTGGTTTTCCGGATATGATACTCGAGTGTCCTTCGAATTCCATGGCGTTACCCATGGTCTTATGTTTCTCTCGTGACTGCATAGCGCAACTGCCTGGCTGAGTCTTGCCTAGGGGTACGGATTGTTTCCTGGGGGATCCAGGCGTAACCATTGTGTATCCTACAATCTGTGTAGGTCGCGAATAGTAGCGCAAATGCTTGGCTGAGTCTTGCCTGGGGGTACGGATTGTTTCCTGGGGGATCCAGGCGTAACCATTGTGTATCCTGCATTCTACTAGTCATCATGGCGTAACTCGCAGGGCTGAGAAAGCTTACGGATATGGATTGTTTCCTGGGGGAACCAGGCGTAACCATTGTGTATCTGCGAACCATGGTTAGACAAAGGTTTTGTTTGTTTTTGATTGGATTGTACTTTCCATATCTGTTTTTAAAAGTTTTTCCAGTATTTTCACTGGGTGTTGAAACAGGTCTACTAAGTACCTGGAGAATTCTAGTTTTGCGCCTGATCAACGCACTACCAGAGTCTACAGGAACAAGGATAAACTTGTTGAAACACCGAGTTATAAAAGTATTTTCGAAAGAAAATTTGTTTCGTTATAAAGGTATTTTATAATAAAAGTATTTCCAACAAAGAAAATTTTGTATCGATATTTGGAATCAAAACCCTTATGGTTCTAAATTAACTATTCATGCCCGATACTATTCCTTGAATCTACCTTATCTGCTCAGCTTGATTTATTCACCTATATTCTGTTTTTCCAAGTCGTGCTTCTTTTCCTTGTTGACTATATCCTTTTCAAATATTGTTTATTTATTTACCACATGGTTTAATAGAAAATTTTAGTGTTATAAAAATTTTAGAAGTTATTAATTAAATAAAACATATTTAAAGTAAATGATTATTGATTATAAATAATGTTGAAAAGTATCTTGAGATAAAAATTAATAAATTTATGAATTTTGGATTTAAATGTTTTCAATAGCTTCTTTGTAAAAAAATAAGTAATAATGTAAATAATTGTTTTTCAAATAGCTTACATATATTTATAAAGGTGTTATTTAAACATATAAATGGTATTTATAAAGAAAACAAGAAACTTTACAAATGAGTTTTGAAAAATATTAAGGTATTAAAAATAATTGAATTGTAAATGAAGTTTTCAAATGAATATTTCAAGTAAAATTTATATAGTTAAATTGATTGTTTATCCTTGTCTTTTAATCTATCTTTTCTGTCTGGTTGTTTCTATTCTCCTACCTCCTTCCTTTTCGGGGACGAAAAGTTTTGAGTGGGGGAGAGTGTAACGACCCATAAATTTTGATTGGTTTTAATAACGTAGTTAATTGAAATTTTGTAAAATTTTAAATAATAAAATTTGAAAATAAAAATTTATTATTTAGAATACGTCTATTTTAATATAGCAACTGGAAAATTTTCATTTGATAATATTGAAGTTTGTTTTCCTGTGAAATTTCATTTCAAATCAAACCGGTTAATAAAAGTGAATTTAAAAGTTTTCCGAAACCAAAATATGTCAACAGGAGAAAATTTATTCAGATCATTCTGAATCAGACCGCGAGATTCGTTTTTCCAAATTTGGACTTCTATTTCTCCGTTTATCTTAATTCTGACCAAATAGCAGCATTTTCGGTACCGGTTATCGATTTTTGATCCGATGATCGTACCACCAATATCTGTATACCGTTTTGATCGTCTTATCGTGTTGATCTCCACAGTATATTCATTTGTGTGTTTTGAGCTCCAGTACGCGGTGGAAACAATCAAACTGTGCATCGTACTATTACCAAATTTCGTGACTTTTGACTTCTTCTTTTTTTCTTTTCAATTTAGAACCGTAGCCACAGTAATAAATTACTTTAAATTGTTTTAATTAATTTGCTGAATTAGAGGGTGACCATTTCCATCCCATGACCATTTTGAAAATCAGCGTGTAAATTTGTATACGTTATTCATTTTGAACGGTTCATCTTTTATTAACCTTTATAACTTCATACTCTTCATTCGTTCTTTCCCCTTCTTCAATTCTACCTGGCTGTCACTTCTCCTTCCTCCCATTTTTTTCTTTTGCAAAACTCTTCATCACTTTGCTTCCTCTCTGAAACTTCTCTTCCTTCCACCATCACAAAGGCATCGACCATGAGCCTCGGCCTGACAACCATCGTAGCTTAGCCCAGACAACAGCCTCCACCTGTCATCTTTCCCACGCGTGCAGCCAAGCTCCTCCATCACCACCGGTTTCCTGTAACCACTCGTCGCTCCCTGCTGTTCTGACGAGATCCGCCACCTCCGAACCCTGCTCAGCTCCGAGCTACAACCCAGGCTTCAACCCCTAGCCTCACGACCAAAGTCCCACCACGTTCTGTCTCTTGTCCCTCTCTGCCACCAGCGAGCGCACCTCCCCCTGAACGACTCACCACCGAGCCACCTTCCTGTCGCCAGCCTTCTACCTCGCCACTTCGCCTCGGTTCACAGACTTTGCCTGGCCACTGCCTCCGCATCTCCTTCTCCCTCTCTGGGTTCTTGTATTTGTAAGTTTATGTATTATTTGGTTAGTGATTTATATATATATGTTTATAAAATATGTTAATATATATTACATAACGTCTTGTATAAATTATTGGTATACATGGATACTCGATTAATATATTTCAGTTGTTACCTATGTCGGTTGTGTTGTATTAGTTATATACGTAAGTTTGTAAGTAATATAAACTTGTTATTTGTGAATATAGGAATATGAGTCTAGTTTATATACTTTTGGATATAATATGTGAATATATATGGTTGCAGTTGAAGGAAAGTAAGTGGTTACGGTAAGTATAAGTGAGTCTATATTTTTGTTTTACCAATATTTTATAAGTGCAGTTTATACGTATGAAAAATATTAAGAATATTATATTTGTTTTATAAAGTGTATAAACGATCAGTCCTATATGTTTTAGTTTATACATAAGTCGTATGTAGTTATTTTATATTTCGCTCTAAACGTCTGCACATATGTTGCTCATATAAATGCATGTGGTCTGCACATAGTTGATTTTATAAATGTTGTTTAAGGGAAATGTTATTCGTATAGTATATATATCATTATAGAGTTTGCCTGAGTGTAATAGTAATAGTTTAGTAATATTAGTATGTATAGGTTATAGTTTATATATATAGTATATATGGGTTGGTTTAAATTTTATACATGCGAGAGAAAAAGTAAATATCTGTTTTGTGTGTGTTGTATGATATAAATTGTATATACTATGAAATAAAGTGAATTGGTTTTGAGATATATATGTATGTATATATAGATTTTGATTTTTCATATGTTTATGTTTTAAATTTAATATGGGTTTTACAATAAGGATGGATCTTAGAGTATAATATATTAAGTATACATATATTTGAGTTTGGTTTGGTATAAAAATATATGTTAGTTTAATATTTGTTTTAATTTAAATATTGATTTCTTGGAAATAACAATAATATATATTTGTTGTTTCTATCAAACTGATTCTAAGTGTTCATCGATTCCCTATTTATCAGCTCTATTCGTTGAATTCATGCAGTCCTTGCTTTGCTTTGAGATTCGTGCCTGGATTCGTAGCTCATTTCTTTGTCAAATCTATCTAGCCTCGAAAGGTGAGCAATCACTCATGATTAACGTTCTTTTATTATTTAAATTTGATTTCATTTGAAATAGAAATTGAAATATGCTGCTGTAGTTATTTAAATTGTTATATATGTTATTATCTGTAACTGTTCACCAGGGATATGACACCATATCCCGTTGTTCTTATTCTATTGTTATTGATGATATATGCCTGTTGTTTTATTTTATATTATCTGTTATCACTCTGCAAGTTCCCTGTTAGTATAGAATTTACTATGGGTTGAAATGATACATACCCGAACGGACTTTAGATTAGGAGAAAATCGTTATGGGTTGAAATGATAAACCCAAGCGATTTTCATTTGAATTGAAATTGGGATTACGGGTCGAAATGAAATCTACCCGTATATATTTAAATTTCGGATTGAAATGATAAATATCCGTATCACTTAACCATATGATAAATATATATACAGACACCGTTGGTCCATATATATAAATATTTTGAAATTGAATTCTATGGTTTTGGAAAGAAATATATGGTTTTAATAAATGTTGATTCATAAAATTTTATATATATATGGAAATGATATTTAATTTAATTAAGATAGAGTTAATACATATAATATGTTAAGTATAAAAATTTATATTTCAAAATAGATTTTTGAAAAAAATTTGAATAAGTTAAGGTTGGGATGATAATTTGAATTTAGTAAAGAATTTTATTTAATTAAACCAATATAAAGCTTATTGAAATTGGAATTTAAGATATGATTTATAACTTGAGTTTGATTTAAATAATTTAATGAATATTCCTTGTTTAAATAAATTTAAGGAAATATTTAGTAAAAATGAAATTTAGGGCTAGTTAAATGATATTGAATTTATTAAGTGAATATTCCTTGATTAAATAATAAATGAAGTTAAACCAAGAGTTATATGAAACTGTTAATTTAACTTTGAAATTGTTGAATATTAAAGCTTTGAAATTTATTGAAAATAAAAGGGTATATTTAGAACTGAATTAAATTGAAAAATTGAGCTTTGAATAAATTTGAATTTGGAATTTGAAGTTGATTTGAATCGATTTGCGAGACTTGAGGAAATTATAAATACTTTACTTTATAAATTATTTAATGAATATACACTATTTTGGAAAAATAGATATTTTTGAAATGAAAATGATATTTTGATTTTGAAGTATAAATAAATTTGAAATGACCACGGTGTTATAATATATATCTCCACCTTGTAGATAGTTCTGAAGATCCTTAGAGGATGGTTATCCCAAACATCCTTTAAGTTAATTGTATTTCAGTTGATATTTCACTTGAGTTGGATTTATTGATATAAGAATGTTAATCCTGACTCGAGTGTTTTGTGTTTTGCTTTACGCTCGGGTCAGACCGAGTGATACAGCATTTGAGACTCACCCTTGGAGTTTGGAGCTTCCTTTGGAGATCCAACTATCGCCTCAGCTTTCAGCTCTTCTAGTTGATTCGTTCAGAGAAGTCATCTGTTGTACTGGAGACTTCATTACATTTGAGATATTCTGTTGTATTTTATTTAACTCTGATGTTTATATAGTAGCTTCATGAACTACTATTTTATCTATTCCGCTGCGTATTATTTTATTACTCTGTGTCTGTGATTCTGTGATTGATTTATTTACTGCATATGCTGAGTTTTGCCAAATTTAAATTAACAATCTGATATTTTGAATTATTCAAGTCAGACATGTGTGGATTTATTGTCGATTTGAATGGTCCAAAATACCGGGTCGTTACATATATTTCCAAGGTTTTGAAAAGAAATATATGTGGTTTTAATAAATACCAATTTTGAGATACTATAATTGTGAAATTTGAGGAAACTATTTTATTTTATATAAAGTATTTTAATATATAAAATATTTTACTTTATGAATATATTTCATTTTAACTATTTTAATATAAAACTATTCTAATATACTAATTATTTTAATATAAACTATTTTAATTTATAACTATTCTATTTTATAAACTATTTTATTTTATAATCTATTTTATTACATATACTATCTCTTATATCTAAACTGTTGAGTGGAAAGTGTTATGATTTCAAAGGGTTATAATTTCCAAAGTGTTATGATTTCTAAAGTGCTATGATTTCAAGAGTGTTATGATTTCGAAATGGTTATAAATATTGAAAGTGTTACGATTCTGGAAATGAATATTATTTAAAGTGAATAATGATATCGAATTTGACATGGTTTTGAAATGAATATGATATTTTGAATGACCATGGTGTTATAATAACGTTTGGTTGTTAAAGAGACCGGGATCGGATATTGTCATTCTCTCTGCCAATACCGAAAACCACTTTAACAACCGTGTATGTGGTGGAGATTCCAGAAATGAAGTAGGATGGTTTGGCGATGATTCTATATGGTATGACGTGACCCTGACTCCCGTGAGTCAGCTTAGATGTGACTAAAATCAGGAGCTACGCCGAGCCAAGTGAGGTCATTCCTCCTATCGAGCACATTTCTTCGATACCATTCAATTGCTTTTGTGATTGTTTTGGTGGCCACCCCTCGATTTTTAATATGAGAGTGTGTCCGAGGTGGGCGGTAGTAGCTGCTATGCGTTACCACCAGTCCGGATCCGCAAACGGTATATCTACCATGGCATTTCCTCGTGTGCCGTGTTCACATGCCCTAGCGTGCCTTCTACGAGTTTGGTTTGTACCATACCTGTGACGACCCGCCTTTCATTCCATAGAAAGACGTATCATAAATTAGAAAGAAATAGGTAGAAAAGAAAATAGATAGAAAGAAAGAACTAAACAATATCAGAATCTCACAGCGGAACAAAAAAAATATATTACATCACATAAATATTACACAGTAGTCACTAATACCATACATCAGAGTCATTCAGTTTTACAAATCATATTAGACAGTCGTGATGACCTGTCGATACATTACAATCCAAAATTCAGACAAAGATACAACACGGCGGAAACATATATAGCTAGATACACAAAAGCCTCCTGCTCCAAGCCTTCTTCAAATATGTCAAAGCCAACCTGATCACTTGGCTACTCATAAAAATTTGAGTACCCAAGAGTTTAATAAAACAGAAAATAAACTCTGGGTCAGACATGGGTCTGGTGTGAGTAAACAGTTAGGTTGTTTAACTTTAAAAACATTTGAAAGAAAGGTATCTCGTAAGACTCTCCGAAAATAAACACGGACAAGTTTTTCCCTTACGATAACCAAAACATTGATAGGAAATCCAGTTATATGATAATAGTGTCTAGGGTTTTCAAATAAATTATTCACATAGCCGAAATTGTTACATTCATTAAATTCCAGCATAAATAGGTATACAAACAAATTCGAGGGCACTTATTGGTGATTGGATTCCATACAATGGCAGGGCTACTGGGGTACCGCCCGTCACAGTACCTGGTCTAGATCAGAATACCGAGGATCCCCCTGACCCCCCTAATCCCCTGCAACACAAGACCGGAGCTACCCCTTATTGAATAAGACAACCCCGCGGTTGTGGCCAACAACCGCCCACACAGCCGAATAAAAAGGGACATCTAGACAGGGGAAAATCTTATCCTACTTGGGTGCTACCCACTTAGCCATGCCGCACTTCCCCTGTTTTAGCCATTCCCGGTTGATGAGGCTTGAGGATACGATTACCTTTATAGCACACATATCTTGGAATGCTCATCGTCCTCCAATGACGATGGTCTGATAGCATTCGTCCATACAAGTCCGTTCCGGGTCCGAACGGAACCGAAGGCACTATCTTCGCTACACTCATTTTGGAGTCACCCTCAGAGTTAACGACAAATAGCCCTTGCATTTTGAATCTTCATTCCCAATCTTCACTTGAGATTTCACGACCTATCGCTTATTTTGGATCGATGTGGTTTTCGGATAACAATTCTGGTATCCGATCCCGGTCTCATCGAAATCCAAATGACATCTTTTAAGGCCAAGTTGTTTAAGTAAAAAATTTACTTTACTTCAAAATGTCATATGCACACAGAAATTCATCACACATATATCTATTTAAATAAATGATTCACATTTATCACCAGTTCAATCTAGGCATTTCATTTCACAAAAATATCACAAATTACATACCAGAGGTATTAAATAATCCAAAGCATTCAATTCAAATTAATCATTCATAAGTAAGGTTAATTAGTCACACAATTTCCAATTAATTTAATTTACACAAAATATTTAATTACTTATAATCCTGCTTAATTAATATTAATTAATTACAACCATTTATTTTATTTAAATCAAATATGTGGAATTAATTAATTGTTAACTTGTAAATTCACTTAGGACCTTGATTAATTAAAGTTGAATACATTTTCCTTAATTATCCACTTAATTACATCATTTAAATTTTATTTTAAATAAACTTAGGAATTAATTAAAATAAAATTAACCTAATATATAATTATCCTAAATCAAAACAAATTAAGTACAAAACATTTTAACTTCAAAATCTTTGGTTTGAAATTGGTTTTGAAACTTGTTCAAAAATTTCTCATTTAAAAACTTGGTAAATTTTATTTTTTTAAAAACGTACAGGCCCAAGCCCAAGCCCACGAATCCTCCTCCTTTCTTCTCTTCTTCTTAAACCTATTAGTTCACTCGTGTAAAAACGCGAGCCCAACCCGATACAAAACTCTTTCTTCCCCGATCCTTACTCGTATACCTGATCCTACCCAAAGCCTACACAAAAACCACAAAACCCAGTGCACCTGCACGTGCACGCACGATCGTCGCCGCTCCGATCATCGCCGCTACCACCAGCAAGTCACCGACGATCCTCACCATCCATTCGACCACCCAGATCTCGCTTCGACCAAGCCAATCAAAATCGAACCAGTTGAGTTACACAGGGACAAAATCCATTGCCAACATCCACCTCGCACCTCCTCCTCCGATCATCAGAGACCTCGCCGACCAACCCAGACCTTTGCCATAGATCAACGCTCCTCTTCCCCCACCTCCGGCCCCTTCCGATGCGACCACGACGTCGCATTTACCTCAACACTAACGTCGATTCGATCAGGGTTTTAAACCCTAGTTCCTCTTCGCCGTGCCACCACGGTGAACTAAAAGAACTCCGACCATTTTTCCCATGATCTCCAACTTCCACGCTACCTCCAGCAAAGATCACAACATCCCACCATCCTCCGATCGCCGAAATTTTCCAAAAAACCAATTTCCGTTCATCTAGCAATATCTCAACAAATACTAACTTAAAAATCTTGAAATTATCATTAAAAATTATAGTTTTTAAAATCAAATTAGATTATATAAGTGAAACAAGAAATCATGATGGTCGATTTTTATAATATGTTTTAATTCCCACTGTAAATTATTTTTTCCAGATAAATATTGAAAAATTTCACTTGAAACCATTTTTAAAAATAAGATTTCATCAATACAAACACATTTCTTTTAAAGATCATAACCTAAAAGAGATTGGAAAACAAGAATTGAATTTTTGAACTTATTTTAGTCTGTTGAATCCAAAAACAGAGGCATGTTTATCTATATTCAGACATGCACACATCACTTCATCCATGCAAAACATTTTCAAGTCATTACCACTACTAGATCTTATATGCACAAAGAAATAAAGTAGATTTAGCTTTTTAAAAGTGATGTTTACTCACTGTAGATAGTTTTTGAACAGAGAACAAAGTTCTTGAAAAACTGGTGCCTGCTTTGATCTTGATCTTCTTGTTTTAGTTGAGTTGAGCTTTGTGTTTTAATTGCTTTTGATTTTTGAACTCGAAGCTTGATCTACTTTCGGTTGAGATGAACTTGAAGTTGATTTTTGCTTTGCTTCAGATTGAAACTTGAAAGAGTTGTTTTAGTTTGGTTTTTCTTTTCTAGTTTTTAGTTTGTTAAAAAGAAAATGAAAGAAGAAAGAAGAAATTGAGATATATATATATATTAAAATGAAGAAATCAAATTATTTTGACACTTGTATTTGCTTGTGATCCTTAGCTTACAATTGTCTATTTGAACATATTTTATATTTTCTTTTCCTATTTATTTTTATTTTTATTAACTATGTATAGCTAAAAAGAAATATTATATAAAACTACTTTATTTATTCTTATTTAAATTCCAAACTTAAGCTATTAATAACTATATATAAATACTTATCTTTAGTGTTTTAAAAATGTAGAATTTAACTTTAAATAACTTTTGAGCATTATTATATTGAATTCAAACCATAGCTTCCTATTCACAATTTATATATATAATAACTAGAAAACATATTTTTATTTGTTTGAAATGATAAGTTTGCCAATTTAAATGATTATATAAGAAGATTATTAAATTTATTATTGCTAAAAATCTCGAGTTATCACATTCCTCCCCCCTTAAAAGAATTTCTTCCCTGAAATTTCTAAAGCAAAAGATAATTTAATATTCTCAGCAAAGGTTTTTATATTCAACCAACAAAGCATACATATCAGTCATATACTAACAACCATAACAAACAATTCATTCAAACAAACAATCTAACTATCCTGACACAATTCTGGATAGGAATTCCTTATACTATCTAGAGTTTCCCAGGTACAATCTCTAGGATCCTCGCTCCACTGAATCTTAACTAGCTTCACCACTTTGTTCCAAAGCTCCTTCTCATCTCGATCTACAATCTGAACTGGACGCCTGACCACAGTCAAGTCTGGTTCGACCTCCAAATCTTCCTGAACTGCTGGTTCTACAACCAGTGATGGGTCGTACACATACTTCCTCAAATGAGAAACATGAAATACGTTGTGAATCTCAACCATCCGATCCGGTAATTCAATCCTATAGGCCAAAGTACCGATCCTTTCGAGAACACGGAAAGGTCCAATATATCTCGGAGCTAGTTTTCCAGTCTTACCAAATCTGATTACTCCTTTGATCGGGGAAACCTTGACAAATACCAAATCTCCAACTTCGAATTCCAAATTCCTCCGTCTCTTATCCGCATAACTTTTCTGACGATCATGGGCTGCCTTCATCCTTTTCTTGATCAGCTCAACCTTCGCAGATGCCTCCCGAATCAAATCTGGACCAAGAATAAGACAATCTCTCGATTCTACCCAACAAGATGGTGATCTATAGGGCCTTCCGTACAAAGCTTCGTATGGTGCCATCTTAATGCTTGCCTGATAACTGTTGTTGTACGAGAATTCTACCAAGTGTACATGGTCCTCCCAAGATCCACCGAAATCCAAGATACAAGCTCTCAACATATCTTCAAGAATGCGATTCAGCCTCTCCGTCTGACCGTCGGTTTGAGGATGATAAGCGGTACTTAAACTCAATCTCGTTCCAAGAGCTGTTTGCAGAGCTTCCCAAAATTTGCTGGTAAAAATTGGGTCACAGTCACTCACAATGCTGATGGGAACTCCATGCAGTCTAACAATCTCTTTCATGAAAATCTCTGCTAAAGAAGCTGCAGTTCTGGTCGCCTTAACTGGGATAAAATGGGCGCTCTTAGTCAGCCTGTCTACGATTACCCACACTCCTTCATTTCCTTTCCTGGTTCTTGGCAACCCATCGATGAAGTCCATTGATATCATCTCCCATTTCCACTTCGGAATCTCTAAAGGTTGCAACAATCCCGCAGTCTTCTATTGATCACCCTTCACTTGTTGACAGTTTGCACATCTATTGACAAAGGTAGCAATGTCCTTCTTCATTCCTTTCCACCAGAAAACTCTTTTCATATCCTTATACATCTTCAAGATCTCCGGAAGAACACTTAACCTTGAGCGATGGCTCTCTAACAAAACTTCCTGCCTAAGGTCCTTGATATTCGGAACACATATTCGGAACACAGATTCTCCCATTGATTCTCAAAACTCCCTGGTCATCGATCTTGAAACTGGTGCACTGTCCATTCTTAACTTTCCTGGTAATTGCTCTTAAACTCCTATCCGTTCCTTGCTTGCTCGCAATCCTTTCCAGTAGAGTCGGAGTAACTTCCAGTACAGCCAAAATTGCATTTCTGCTCAAAGCATCGGCCACTACATTTGCTTTCCCCGAAGTATAGAGAATGTCCAGATCATAGGATGCCAAGAATTCCACCCATCTCTGCTGCCTCAAGTTCAGGTCTTTCTAGGAGAAAAGATACTTTAAGGGTTTATGATCGGTGAAAAGTTCAAACTTCTCACCCAACAGATAATGCCTCCATATCTTCAGCGCAAAGACGATAGCCAGCAATTCCAAGTCATGCGTAGCATAGTTCTTCTCATGCGGCTTCAACTGCCTACTCGCATACGCAATCACCTTTCCATTCAGCATCAAAACAGCACCAAGCCCTACTCCACAAGCATCAGTGTATACTTCGAACTTACTTTTCCCATCCGGAATAGCCAACATAGGTGCACTCGTCAACCTCGCCTTCAGATCTAGAAATGCTTCTTCACACTCCGGAGTCCATTTAAATTTCGCTCCCTTCCTAGTCAGTTTGGTCAAGTGAGAAGAAATCTTAGAGTAATCTCGGATGAATTTCCTATAGTAACCTGCCAATCCAAGAAAACTGCTAACTTCCGTAGGAGTCTGCGGTTGCTTCCACTCTTGAATAGCTGCCACCTTGACCGGATCCACAGAAATACCCTCTCTAGATACGATGTGTCCCAAAAATCTTACTTCTGACTTCCAGAAATGGCACTTCGAAAATTTAGCTTTCAGGACATATCTCCTCAAAGTTTCCAATACTATTCCCAAATGTCGCTTGTGTTCTTCCTCTGATTTGGAGTAGATGAGAATGTAATCAATGAACACAAGTACAAACTTGTTCAGCACATCCCGAAAGACACGGTTCATCAGATCCACAAAATAAGCTGGAGCGTTGGTTAGCCCAAAAGGCATAACCAGCCACTCATAAAAACAATTGGGTCCTCTGAATGCAGTCAAGGGTATACTGTTTTCAGCTACCCTTAGCTGGTGAAAACCCGAAGCTAAATCCAATTGAGAGAACACAGTAGCCCCATGAAGTTGATCGAAAAGATCGTCAATACGAGGCAAGGGGTACTTATTCCTAATGGTCACCTTATTTAATTCCTGATAGTCTACACAAAATCTTAATGACCCATCCGATTTGGTTACAAATACCACAGCAGAACCCCAGCTAGAACGACTAGGTCTGATCAAACCTTTCTCCAAGAAATCCTAAGTCTGCTTCACCAATTCCTCTCTCTCTCTAAGAGCCATCCGTCTACTTGGTTGAACCACCGGTATCGCTCCTGGAACTAAGTCGATACGGAACTCAATCTCCCGATGCGGAGGCAAACCTTTAACTTCTTCAAAGACGTCCGGAAAGTCTCTGACAACTTCGATGGTTCCTACTTCTTCTTGAGATGCCTCAATCCCATGCAAAAGACTACCCAGGTGGATTCCTGAACTATCATAAGTCACCTTTGCAATCCTTCCCAGTTCGGTTTCCAATGACACGGTTTTCTCTTCACAAGCCAGAAGAGCTTTATGCTTGTCTAACCAATCCATTCCTAAAATAAGATCAAATCCCTTAAAATCCAATACATATGGGTCGCACGAGAAACTATGGGATAGATAAGAAATTCTTAGTCCCTAACAAATCATGTCTAGCTTGGTCACTCCCCCTATGGGATTAGATATAAAAATAGGGCGGTCTACGACACTAGGGGTAAGGTGAAATTTCTCTACCGTTCCAAAAGAAATAAAATTAAGGGAAGCACCAGAATCAAACAAAACTCTAACATAAACATTATCTAAAAGCAAAGTACTTTCGAAAATGACTTTTCCTTTCCCATCAGTGGAAGCTGACGGTCCACCCTGAATAGCAAATACTTTGTTCGGTTGAGCTCTCTGAAGAAGTGGGCAATCTTTCACCATATGCCCGGGTTGCTGACAATTGAAACATAAGGACTTCTGAACTATCGGAGCAATAGGTCCACTCTGTTGCTGCTTCAGAGCTCCACCTCTAGGACACTATCTAGCCAAATGTCCTTCCTAATGGCACACATAACATTTTCGAGCTGCATTATTTCCTCCAGGTTTTCCTTTACTCTGCTTCTTCCAGTTCGGGTTGAATTTTCTTTTATTCTGATTGGTAGAATTTCCACTCGGTGCTGCCATTGTTGCCAAAGGTTTCTTTTCCATAAGCTCTTCATATCTTAACGCAATATCTACTAGTTCCACAAATGAGCCTTTGAGATGTATAGTCATCTTCTCATGAAACTCGAGCCTCATGCCAAGCACAAACATCTCGTTCTTCTTAAGCGATGTGTCAATAAGACCAGGTCCATATCGGGACAACTTGTTGAATTTGGTTTCATACTCTGATACTGATAAATTTCCTTGCTTAAGGTCCAGAAAATTTCTATACAGTCGAGTCTTCCCTGCGGTAGGCATAAACTGCTCTTCAGACATTTCCTTGAACTTGCTCCAAGAGAAATCATCCTCGGGAACATTCATGGTAACTGCGTCCCACCACGCAGCTGCTCCTTCCTGAAGTTGCCATGATGCCATAACTCGCTTCTGCTCATCCGTAAGACCTAAACTCTTGAAAATCTGCTCACATGAGCACAACTAGGCTTGCACTTCAATGATAGACTCCATACCCTTAAAAGGCTTTCCTCCGAGATTTGTGAAGTCTTTGCACAGCGCTGCAAAGTTCACTCGAGGCGGTATCGGGTTTACAGCCTCGTCAGTTACTCTTCCACCTTCAGCATTCGAACCACTTCCATTTGTGGTAGTGGTGCTACTCACACCTCTGCCTCTTCTTCCCCTGGTACTCATGTTGGCAACCTGGACAGGTAACCCAACAATTAGGTAGGGTGTGTGTGTGTGTATATATATATATAAATTACAAGTACGCTCTCTCACACGATGAGTATTAACCCAAAAGCCTAGGTATTATCTCAACCTAGCGCTCTGATACCAACTGTGACGACCCGCCTTTCATTCCATAGAAAGACGTATCGTAAATTAGAAAGAAATAGGTAGAAAAGAAAATAGATAGAAAGAAAGAACTAAACAATATCAGAATCTCACAGCGGAACGGAAAAAATATATTACATCACATAAATATTACACAGTAGTCACTAATACCATACATCAGAGTCATTCAGTTTTACAAATCATATTAGACAGTCGTGATGACCTGTCGATACATTACAACCCAAAATTCAGACAAAGATACAACACAACGGAAACATATATAGCTAGATACGCAAAAGCCTCCTGCTCCAAGCCTTCTTCAAATATGTCAAAGCCAACCTGATCACTTGGCTACTCATAAAAATTTGAGTACCCAAGAGTTTAATAAAACAGAAAATAAACTCCGGATCAGACATGGGTCTGGTGTGAGTAAACAGTTATGTTGTTTAACTTGAAAAACATTTAAAAGAAAGGTATCTCGTAAGACTCTCCGCAAATAAACACGGACAAGTTTTTCCCTTACGATAACCAAAACATTGATAGGAAATCCAGTTATATGATAATAGTGTCTAGGGTTTTCAAATAAATTATTCACATAGCCGAAATTGTTACATTCATTAAATTCCAGCATAAATAGGTATACAAACAAATTCGAGGGCACTTATTGGTGATTGGATTCCATACAATGGCAGGGCTACTGGGGTACCGCCCGTCACAGTACCTGGTCTAGATCAGAATACCGAGGATCCCCCTGATCCCCTGCAACACAAGACCGGAGCTACCCCTTACTGGATAGTCCGAATAAGACAACCCCGAGATTGTGGCCAACAACCGCCCACACAGTCGAATAAAAAGGGACATCTAGACAGGGGAAAATCTTATCCTACTTGGGTGCTACCCACTTAGCCTTGCTGCACCTCCCCTGTTTTAGCCATTCCCGGTTGATGAGGCTTGAGGCTACGATAACCTTTATAGCACACATATCTTGGAATGCTCATCGTCCTCCAATGACGATGGTCTGATAGCATTCGTCCATACAAGTCCGTTCCGGGTCCGAACGGAACCGAATGCACTATCTTCGCTACACTCATTTTGGAATCACCCTCAGAGTTAACGACAAATAGCCCTTGCATTCTGAATCTTCATTCCCAATCTTCACTTGAGATTTCACGACCTATCGCTTATTTTGGATCGATGTGGTTTTTGGATAACAATTCTGGTATCCGATCCCAGTCTCATCGAAATCCAAACGACATCTTTTAAGGCCAAGTTGTCTAAGTAAAACAATTTACTTTACTTCAAAATGTCATATGCACACAGAAATTCATCACACAGATATCTATTTAAATAAATCATTCACATTTATCACCAGTTCAATCCAGGCATTTCATATCACATAAATATCACAAATTACATACTAGAGATATTAAATAATCCAAAGCATTCAATTCAAATTAATCATTCATAAGCAAGGTTAATTAGTCACACAATTTCCAAACAATTTAATTTACACAAAATATTTAATTACTTATAATCTTGCTTAATTAATATTAATTGATTACAACCATTTATTTTATTTAAATCAAATATTTGGAATTAATTAATTGTTAACTTGTAAATTCACTTAGGACCTTGATTAATTAAAGTTGAATACATTTTCCTTAATTATCCACTTAATTACATCATCTAAATTTTATTTAAATAAACTTAGGAATTAATTAAAATAAAATTAACCTAATATATAATTATCCTAAATCAAAACAAATTAAGTTCAAAACATTTTAACTTCAAAATCTTTGGTTTGAAATTGGTTTTGAAACTTGTTCAAAAATTTCTCATTTAAAAACTTGGTAAATTTCATTTTTTTAAGAACGTGCAGGCCCAAGCCCAAGCCCACGAATCCTCCTCCTTTCTTCTCTTCTTCTTAAACCTGTTAGTTCACTCGCGTAAAAACTCGAGCCTAACCCGATACAAAACTCTTTCTTCCCCGATCCTTACTCGTATACCTGATCCTACCCAAAGCCTACACAAAAACCACAAAACCCAGTGCACCGTGCACGTGCACGTACGATCGCCGCCGCTCCAATCATCGCCGCTACCACCAGCAAGTCGCCGACGATCCTGACCATCCATTCGACCACCCAGATCTCGCTTCGACCAAGCGAATCAAAATCGAACCAGTCGAGTTACACAGGGACAAAACCCATTGCCAACATCCACCTCGCACCTCCTCCTCCGATCATCAGAGACCCCGCCGACCAACTCAGACCTTCGCCATAGATCAACGCTCCTCTTCCCCCACCTCCGACCCCTTCCGATGCGACCACGACGTCGCATTTACCTCAACACTAACGTCGATTCGATCAGGGTTTTAAACCCTAGTTCCTCTTCGCCGCGCCACCACGGTGAACTAAAAGAACTCCAACCATTTTTCCCATGGTCTCCAACTTCCACGCTACCTCCGGCAATGATCACGACACCCCACCATCCTCCGATCGCCAGAATTTGCCAGAAAACCAATTTCCGTTCATCTAGCAATATCTCAACAAATACTAACTTAAAAATCTTGAAATTATCATTAAAAATCATAGTTTTTAAAATCAAATTAGATTATATAAGTGAAACAAGAAATCATGATGGTCGATTTTTATAATATGTTTTAATTCCACTGTAAATTCTTTTTCCCAGATAAATATTGAAAAATTTCACTTGAAACCATTTTAAAAAATAAGATTTCATCAATACAAACACATTCCTTTTAAAGATCATAACCTAAAAGAGATTGGAAAACAAGAATTGAATTTTTGAACTTATTTTAGTCTGTTGAATCCAAAAACAGAGGCATATTTATCTATATTCAGACATGCACACAACACTTCATCCATGCAAAACATTTTCAAGTCATTACCACTACTAGATCTTACATGCACACAGAAATAAAGTAGATTTAGCTTTTTAAAAGTGATGTTTACTCACTGTAGATAGTTTTTGAACAGAGAACAAAGTTCTTGAAAACCTGGTGCCTGCTTTGATCTTGATCTTCTTGTTTTAGTTGAGTTGAGCTTTGTGTTTTAATTGCTTTTGATTTTTGAACTGGAAGCTTGATCTACTTTCAGTTGAGATGAACTTGAAGTTGATTTTTGCTTTGCTTCAGATTGAAACTTGAAAGAGTTGTTTTAGTTTGGTTTTTCTTTTCTGGTTTTTTGTTTGTTAAAAAGAAAATGAAAGAAGAAATTGAGATATATATATTAAAATGAAGAAAAAAAATTATTTTGACACTTGTATTTGCATGTGATCCTTAGCTTACAAATGTCTATTTGAACATATTTTATATTTTCTTTTCCTATTTATTTTTATTTTTATTAACTATGTATAACTAAAAAGAAATATTATATAAAACCCTTTATTTATTCTTATTTAAATTCTAAACTTAAGCTATTAATAATTATATATAAATACTTATCTTTAGTGTTTTAAAAATGTAGAATTTAACTTTAAATAACTTTTGAGCATTATTATATTGAATTCAAACCATAGCTTCCTATTCACAATTTATATATATAATAGGGGCATTTCACCAGAAGGACAAACTTTGCAGTCCAATTAGTTTCTAGGACACACATTCAAAGAAATTACTTTTAAGGCCAAAGTCAGCAGAATAATTACTTTCAAGGACAAAGTCAACAGTCCAATTACCTTCAAAGACATAATTTCATAGGTTTTTAGGCCCTAGAAACTAATTATTTTACGTTTTGTCCTTGAAAGTAATTATTTCAGTTGTGTGTCCTAGAAACTAATTCCACTTGCTAAAGAGACCCTTGTGGCTAATTTCCACTATATAATAACTAGAAAACATATTTTTATTTGTTTGAAATGATAAGTTTGCCAATTTAAATGATTATATAAGAAGATTATTAAATTTATAATTGCTAAAAATCCCTGGTTATCACAATACCTATGGAGTGCCCTCCGATAGCCCTCCAGTTTACGGAGGAATTACGGTACTGTATAGACTATGGGAATATATAAAAATGTGTTAAGGGGGATATGGGTAACGCCTTAACGCTATTTTAATAGTTTACTTTACTATAGACATATTGTAATAGCGTATATTACTACATAGTAGATAGTTCCACGGATCCTTAGAGGATGGTTATCCCAAACATCCTTTAAGTTACTTGTATTTCAGTTGATATTTCACTTGAGTTGGATTTATTGATATAAGAATGTTAATCCTGACTCGAGTGTTTTGTGTTTTGCTTTATGCTCGGGTCAGACCGAGTGTCACAGCGTTTGAGACTCACCTTTGGAGTCTGGAGCTTCGCTTGGAGATCCATCTACATCTATTCAGCTTTCAGCTATGCAGTTGATTTGTTCAGAGAAGTAATCTGTTTGTATTCGAGACTTCATTGTATTTGATATTTCTGTTGTATTTTATTTCAAACTCTGATGTTTATATAGCTTCATGAACTACTATTTATCTATTCCGCTGCTTATTGTTATATTATTCTGCGTTTGTGATTCTGTGATTGATTTATTTACTGTATATGCTGAGTTTTGCCAAATTATAAATTAACAATCTGATATTTTGAGCAATTCAAGTCCGACATGTGTGTCTGCCTATGCACTTGGCGGGTGCAGCATGATAGGGGGTTCTCGCATTTTGGTTTGGTAGCGAGCAGATTACTCTTACTCCTACATGTCCTTGCGAGGTTGGTGCAGTCGAGAGGCTGGCCGTAAAGGCAGAACACAGGTACAGCTGTATGCTACGGTGGGCGTTACCCCACTGGCGGCGGGTCGTTACAGTTGGTATCAGAGCTATGGTTTTAGGCAAAACTTAACATATAAAGTAAATTTAACTATAGAATCGCCTTCGTTCGATATTGAATCTCTTCCTCTTTGATTTGAATCTCCTTTGAATTTTGGAACGTTCCCCTCGGTTCCAAAATCCATTCTTGTCTCTCCATATTCATGTTTTCTTGATTCTGGAGCATCCCATAGTGTTAACGGTAAAAAGTGAACGCTAACACCCAGTGTGTGTAATTGAATCGTGAAAGCACCACCCGTTGGTACGGGAACAGAATATAAGCTGAAAATAGCAGAAAAGCAGTAAATGAACAACAGGTTTATAGTGGTTCGGCCCGTAATTAAGCCTACGTCCACTTTATAATCTTTTATTGCTGATTCAGTTACAATTTGATACAATATCCTTCAAAATACAATACAACTTGATCATGAAAGCACTCTTGACTAAAAGCTCAATCTTAAATGATGAAACTCGGCAAATCCGTGTTGGATGTAAGGAGTTCTTCTTGAAGATTGTTGTAGTGTCTCGAATGCTTGAAGATCTTCGATTGCTGAATGAGAGGAGACTTCGACAGCGTAACGGCGCTTGAAGAAATAAATGGCCAAAAGTCCCCTACATGCTGGAAGTGATGGGGTATTTATAGGAGCAGCTCTGAGTTCTGGGCAGAAAATATGCTAAGTCCTAGGTCGCGTACGACCTAAGCTAGGTCGTAGGTCGCGAGCGACTTAGGAGATGCAGTGATGAAGATGTCGTTTCCTCCAAGTGGTAAGTCGTAGGCGACTTATAGCAAGCCATGAGTCGTAGATGACTTAAGTCCTTAACCCGTATACGACTTACTCCTAAGACACGTATCCCTTATGTCGTAGGTTTTTAGGTCGCAACATTGCTAGGTCGCGATGTCCCTTTAAAGGTTAGGTCGCTATGTCCTTAGGTCGTAAGGTCCTTCAAGATAGTTAGGTCCCTGGGCAAGTTAAGTCGCTGAGTCTCTTAAGTCGTAGAAGAGTTAACTTGATGAGTCATAAAGCTCTTAAGTCGTAGGCGGCTTAACTTGATGAGTCGTACAGACCTTGTGAGTCGTAAGATCCTCTTGAGTCGTAAGCCTGATGAGTCGTAGCATGTTAAGTCGAAACCTTCTTAAGTCGTATAGACTTTAACTCGTTGAGTAGTTAAGTCGGAGACTTCTTAACTTCTTAAGTCGTAGGTCGCTTAACTCGCTGAGTCGTCAAGCCCTCAAGTCGTACATCCACTGAGTCGTAAACTTGTTAACTCGTAAACTGTTAAGTCCTACCATATCTCAGGTCGCTAACCTTTTAACTCGTAGGTCACTGAGTAGGACCATTCCTTAGATCGGAGCCTACTGAGTCGTAGATCATCTAAGTCAACTTGTTAAGTCTCGCAATCCTTAACTCGTTAAGTCTTGAGACGTATACTTCTTAGGTCGTGGATAATTCAGGGTTAACATTTGCCCCTCGAAATACACGCCTAAGTCGTAGGTCGTGTGTTTCGATTCATTTTAGCTCGTGTGAGTCGATTCCAATTCCTTCGACCTGAGGTATAAAACGTTTAGGTCGTACCTCTTATCTTCTTCTTCCTATCACTCGTGCTTTAAGTCGTATCTGCCATTAACAAGGTCTCAAGCTTCCAAAGGCGATTTTGACTCGATTTACCTCCAACCACTTCTAGTTACATCGCGTAAGCGTCTTCTCCCTTTTCCCAATCGCTGACCATTGCTATCGACCTTTCTCCATGAATTCTTCCCTCGGTCCTTGCGAATACTGCTATGTAGGATATTCATGGAATTAAGGTGGCTTGATATAGCTTGTAATGATTTGTGATCTGTGGTGGTTTAGAAATAGGGTTGATGAAGAAGCTAACCGGTGAATGGGTTAACGGGTTGGATAGTTAAGGGTTAGGAGTTGGATGGATATATGGTTAACGAGTTAGGGATCAAACGAGTCAGGAGTTAGATGGACTAAATTCTGGATCGACTTATCACTTACAGCAACCTAAGCTTTGAGTCGTAGCCGAGTTACGACTTACGACTTAGAGAATTGAAGTCCCCTTTTAAACCCCACGACTTACGACTTAGAGAATAATTGACCCTAGCTTGCAGGAACCATTTGAGTCGTTTTGCGACTTAACACTTCAGACTTTGCTTGAATGTGGTACGATTGGAGAGTTACGACTCAACTTGATTCATAGCATATCTTTTAGTCCGTGACCGAGCTAGAACTTGAGGAAAATCTGACCCATGCTAAGTCGAGAATGAGTTAGAACTTGAGCAAATTTTGCACTGCCTTGAATGTTAAGACTTGAGTTGTTTGAACTTTGGACTGTTGAACTTTGTTGCATTCTTTTATAGATTGTCAATAATTCTAATTACCTGTTAAAACATTTACAGAAAACTGGGACGAATATACTGCCACTGACTGCCCGCATCAGATGACAGATTAGTCGATAAAGAGAAAATTAAATTAGAACTGCATGAACGAAATGTTGTACAATAATCAATTCAAGTGAAGTATTAGGGCAAAATTGCAATAATCAACCAAAACTAGTTTATTTGCATTAACACTGTACTTTAAATATTAACAAGTCCTGAAACCTTATAATCGATCTATCGTCGACTAGTTTAATTCCAGTGGCTTTTACTTGTTATTTTATTGGCTTTGCACAACACTTCACACTTTCTAGGAAACGTGCACCTTAATATTTGATCGTCGGTTGATTGTGTAGAATGGCGTCTCAACAAGAGGACTCAGAACTAGCTGGAGAAGCCTTCCCAATTGCTACTCCACTGGATGACCCTCCAGAAAGGACTTCCACCACTCTGAATCATAAAGTCTTTTGTCAGTTATGCATCTAGTTTGGCATTGCCGAAACCGATGCTTTGTTTCCTGGAGTAAATGACACTACTGATAGGCCGCCTCGTGGCTTTGTCGCAGTTAACCGCCACATGTGCTTGAGTGGAGCTATCCCCCCGTTTAATGACTGTATCCGAGAACTTCTCCTTCGACTATCTATTTCCCCCTTTCAACTACATCCTAATGGCTACGCCATCTTGTTAGGGTTGTGTGTGCTTTTCAGGAGAACGCTTGACCGCTTTCCCAGCTTTGGAGAAATTCGCTTCTTGTGTTCATTTGCAAAAAACAAAGACCATCCCTCTATCACACTTGTAAGGAGTGCCAGGAATCGTAGATTGATTACTGGTCTACCCGAAAGCGTTCCCGGGTTCTTGAGCCAGTTTTTCTATGTCCGTTGTCCCTCGGAATTTTACGCCATCTGGAGAGTGGGAAGTACGACCTTTTGTCTTCGCTCCTTATTTTTTCTGAATTCTTCGAAACCCGAATTGTCAAGCATTAACTTCTTTTTCTGCTTTTTCAGCGTTCCCTCCTCCTTCTAGGAACTCTAGTCATAAAACAACCTTCGAGAGGCTTGTGTCCGTGCCAGTCGAAGAAAGAAGTGTTCAGTTTTTATTGAAAGATGAATTTCTTCATCAATTCGGACTCTTACATCCTTCTCGCTCTACTCAACTGCATGAAGTCCCTGATTCTCCAGATACGGAGTCAAATGCCCCCGCTCCTGCTAAGGAACTTTCCTCGAAAGATCTTACCATTGAGACTTCATTGGTAAAGTGTTCTACTTCTACCAACATTGCTGGATCGTCCAGTAAGTTAGCACTTGCCCCGGTTGTTGAAGAGGAGGAAAATCTTCACACTCTTGAAAAGACGGCTGAGGTGGAAGTTGAAAAAGATAATTCTCCCATGCACCATGGCGATGATACTTTTGACAGTCTGAGCGACATCATGATAACCTCTCAGGAGCTCTTTAAAGATGATGTTTCTAAAGTGGTCCCTCCTGTTATCGAAGAAACTTCTTCTTTGCAACAAACCACAACGCCTTCCACACAACTTATTGCCATTTCTACACCCAAAAGTGGTTTGTAGTCTGACGCGCGTAGTTTGCACATCACACACACTTAGGATTTTGGCACCTATATGCACTTAGCTTCTTCAATTTTAAGATTTCTAAAACTGGTCTTTTTCTTCCATTTCAGGTTCTCTGATGGGGCGAAGCGGCTCTTACTTCAACAAATTCCAGCGTTACGGAAGCCGTGAGGCTTATGACTTTAGGAGTTATATCGGTGCCGTGGAAGAAACTGATGAGGAGAGGGCTGCCAGAAAGGCTCATGAGAGGCGAGCTCATGAAGAGCGTCGCCGGAGAGAAGATGAGGAATACTATGGGAGTAGGGACGAGCGACGTGACTCTTCCCGCAGAAGTGACGATCCTTACAAGAGGAAATCTTATGATGACAAGGGGAAGAGTCATACTTCCGATGATTCCAGCAAACGAATAAGACTTGGCGAGAAAGATACATCTAATATCTCGGAAAAGACTACCGCTTCTATTCCTCCTAATACATCTTCCGGTTCTCCTGCCCTTAAGGAGTCTGACATCCAGACAATCATTAATAGGCCACAGTACCAAGCTGGAGATGGTCCTCCCACACTCCAGAGCCGATTTCCGAATTGGTGTTTGAAAGGAGTGCGTTTTGATTTGGATTTGGTCCCCATTGATAAGCAGGCGATGCTGAAAAATGTCGATGCTGTAAAGCTTGACATCGAAAGAATGTCCGGATGGCAGAAGCTGGTTGATGAACTTCAAAGGGTCAACCATATGAACCTCGAGGCGATGATGACCATGGAGAATGATAAATCAGAGTGGGACAAATGGCGTAAGCAGCATGACGCGGAGATGAAAAGCATTAGCGATGGTTATGGGAAGCTCGAAGCTGAAGTTGAAAGACTTAAAAATGAGCTTGCTACTTCTTCCACTTCTTATTCTCAGAAAGAAGAAATGCTTCAAAAACAAGTTCGAGACGCCCATGCTGCTCAGAGAGATATTGAGGTGAAACTCGAAGCAGAACAGCAGGTTATGAGAAAATACCGCGATGACGCTGTTCAGCTTCGAGAGAAAGTCAGCTCTCAAGACTTAGAAATTATAAGACTGCAATCTCAGCTACTGAAGGCTGAAAGAGAACGTGATGAAGCTCTTTCTGGTAAAGCTGCAGCCGAAGAATCCCATAAGGCAACCATAGCCACCATTGACGCGACTCTATTCGACTTTTATATGCATTGTGTCCTGGGGCGTGGGAGCCTTTCATTTTTGGGACCAGAATATGAAGTCACCTTGGCGAAAGTATGGGAGGCAATCATTGACTTGTTTGGCGGTGCTGGTTACGCTGAAGCAGATCTTCAAGCTACCTACTTAGGTGAGAGCGACCGCGCTGCCCTGGCCAAAGAAAAAGAGCAGCTTATCCGAGTGCGGGCCGAGGCGACGGGAGAGAAGCTTCCTGAGAAAGAAATACCTCCTATTGCTCCTGCTTATACTTCGGCTTTAGCTTACGCGGATATTACTGGCTCTAGTTCTCATTCCACGCCTCCCGCTAAGGTTGACAAAGAAACTGTAACCACCCCTACAAAGGAAGAGGCAATGAAGGACTTCCAAGCTCGGGAATTTGAGATTGATCTCGCTAAACCGGCTCCTCCAGGTAACTTTGACGATTCACGGTCTTCTTTTTTCTCGGAGAATACTGATTTTGATTTCTTTTATTATGCAGCAGACGTGCCGGAAACTGCCCCAATTCTTCCTTCTTCAGCTACCGTTCCTCCTCCTTCTCAAGTTATTCCTCTTCCAGCTTCTCAACCAGGTTCACAGGAAGAACCAATAGCAGCCCTTCAAGGTTTGGACGAACCACCTGCTTCCGAAGAGCAGAAGGCAGAAGGTCTGGAAGATAGCGAGAAGACCCCGGAGCGGTCTTTTGACTACGACACAAAGCTTTCTACATTTCTTGCTCCGAGGAGTGAGTCTTCTTCCAAGAAGAAGGGAAAGCGTGCGGTTTCGAAGAAAGGAAAGAAGAGTTCTTCTGCTGCTGGAGATGAAGCAGAGATTGATCCGGCAGAGTCTCTTCCTCCTTCTTCTCCGATACGGCCTTCGAAACTAATTACCAGGCTGGGTAAAAGCTCCAAGGGTGGGAAAAAGGAGAAATGAGTCTGATTTTGTCTTTTCTGCTTTTTGTATTGACCGGGGATTGTGCGGATACCGGTCTCCGCCTTTTTTGTAATCTGCACAATGTAAAAAGTTTCCATAGTATTGAATAAAATAACTATTTTACTTGTACAAATTCTTGTGTATGTAGGAATATATCTGTTTTTCATTTGAAGTGTAGAGTAAACGATTCTTTTTACTTGTACAAACTTTTGTCTGTGTTTCAAGAACGCATTTATTCCACATCTTCTTTATGTGATATTGCAATGAACTTGTGGTGTGTCGCTTGTATATTACTTTTATTAACGTAACTGAATTGTATAATGTTGCCCCCATACCACAAGTGCATTGCAATATTTCTCGCTTTTACAAGACTGATACTCTTATATTAGAGAATAACTATTCCATTTTTGAGGCAGGAATCATTCTGCTTTTAATAGAGTATATCTCATTTTTTTTTTGGAGAAATTTTTACTTTCTCTTTCTGTCAGAAGAACACTTCGACTTTTGGGAATGATCACTTTTATTTGTTTAAAAATGAATTTTCCTGCACAGTGAAATGAGCCTCTTGAAGAAGATTTTGATTTTTGTGCCCCAGTAAAGGGTTCATTTTTGGTACTTTAAGCAAGGTGAAGTACGCCTCTGCAGAGGTCTTTTGGTCTCTGAAGAGAAGCAATTTTGGTCTTTGAAGAGAAGCAATTTTGGTCTCCGAAGAGAAGCATTTTTTGGTCTCCAAAGAGAAGCAATTTTGGTCTCCGAAGAGAAGCATCTTTGGTCTCCGAAGAGAAGCATCTTTAGTCTCCGAAGAGAAGCATTTTTGGTCTCCGAAGAGAAGCAATTTTGGTCTCCGAAGAGAAGCAATTTTGTTCTCCGAAGAGAAGCAATTTTGGTCTCCGAAGAGAAGCAATTTTTGGTCTCCGAAGAGAAGCATTTTTGGTCTCCGAAGAGAAGCATTTTTGGTCTCCAAAGAGAAGCAATTTTGGTCTCCGAAGAGAAGCAATTTTTGGCATTTCAGCTCTGGTGAAGTGGGTCTCCGAAGAGAAGCATTTTGCACTTCTACACGGGTGAAATGTGCCTCTGAAAAGGGCTTTTTAGTATTTCATCACTGGTGAAGTGGGTCTCCGAAGAGAAGCATTTTGCACTTCTACACGGGTGAAATGTGCCTCCGAAAAGGGCTTTTGCCTCCGAAGATGGCTTGTGCCTCCGAAGAGGGCTTGTGCCTCCGAGGAGGGCTTGTGATTGCCTGGAAGTTACTTTCTCATGGTCGGAGGGGTCCACGGGACAGGCGTAAGTTGCTTGATTGGATGTTTGTTTGTACAAACGATCGCAATCAATTAACAAGGTGCCCCTTCGGTGGTCCTACCAATCTTTTTGATTGAGGAAAGCACTCCCATTTATTGGCATGCCTCGTTAGAGGGCTTTGGTTGGTGTGTCAGGAAGGTTGCGTCTTAGGGGCAAGTAGATCCATGGGATGGACACAAGCTGCCTGATCGGATGCATCACAATCGGTTAGCGAGGGTCTTATTCCTTCTGCTTGGGAAGGTATCCCTTTAGTGGATCTACCGGCTTTCCTGTTGAGAGGCATACCTTCCTTTGGCTGCTTCCGTGTTTGCCCGCTCATGTTGTATCATCATCTGCTAATCTGCGATCCTTTATCATCGTTTCCAAGCGTGTCTTCCTTTTTTTTGCAAGTAAACTGCTTTATCCGAAGAAGTAGACTTCACTGTCGAATGACTCCACAGAGTAAACGCAAGTTATTTGGTTGGATGCCTTTTTATATCAACGATCGCAACCAGTTAACGAGGGCTTGACACGGTGGAACCGTCAACTTTTTATGTGAAGTTCCTCTTGTATGGGATTTGAGTTTGGAATTTTTGTTGCTTGAAATTTGCTTTAATGAATGATTTGTAAGGCTCTCTTAGCTTCGCGATGGGTGAGCTTTGCTTTAATGACCTGCAATATTAGATCGACTTTTTAGCAATACAGTTAGAGTATTTACACATCGAAATATAACAGGCATTTTATAATAGAAAACACAGAATGCATAGTTTTTCATTATTCAGTCACGCTGATTTCTCAGCGGTTTACAATGCAGAAGTCACACATCCATTATCATTTTTACAAATTCAAGCAATGCTGCTAAGTAAAAGATGGATGCTAGTTATTGTTATTTCAGAATCTCCAAGCTGGATTTCCATTTGTGCTAGATTTGCAGCTTCGGATTTATATGCCAGAGAAAGTGAAAGATGCCCCAGTTGCAGTTTTGTGGACCATTAGTAGTTGTCCCAACTTCTGCCTGCTGGGTGTGGACCTCCTATGACAACATTAATAACAAGCTTTTCTGAATCTTGCACTGTAGTGTTGTTGAGAGAATCGGATTGATGGGTAGGACATTGTTGATCCCGAGTGGATGAGGTTGGAGCGGCTCCGCTTCTCTTAACGTATTGTTGGAGTTTACCCTGTTCCAGCAATTCTTCAATCACATTCTTTAATTGGCGACATTGGTCAGTGTCATGGCCAGGTTGATTGTGAAATTGGCAGAATTTTCCATTACGCTTTGCACCTCTCGTCATCTCAGATGGCTTAGGATATCTGACAACGTCTTTTGTTGCAAAAAAGATATTTCTTGGTGTATCAGTTAAAGGAGTATAATCCGAAGGATTAAAGCGGCGAGGTTTCTTTTCATTTCCTTGGCTCTTTCCTCCTTCATTCTCCCTTTTCTGACTTTCCGATTCCCTTTTATTAGATGGGACATTGTTATTATTAGTTTTGGCAGCAACCACTTTTGATGTTGTAGAAAGGCTTTCAAGGCGAATGAACTCGTCGGCCTTTTTATAAAATTTATCAAGTGAGTTCGGTTCTTTCATCTTTAGCCATATTCCAAATTTACTCGATTTATCAATGGCTCGCATCAAATAAGTCAGGATCATACGTGGCTCCGCGTTTTCTACTTCGGCTAAAGCTATATTGAAACGGCTCAAGAAAGATTTGATTGATTCTCCGGGCGCTTGTTCAAGGTTAGACAATGACATTATATCCTTAGCTTTTGAAGCATACAATCTGAACTGTTCTTTGAACTTTTGCGCTAAGTCAGAGAACTTATCTACACACCGAACTGGGAGCTTTGTAAACCAAAGTAAAGCCACACCTTCCAGGTATACTGGAAAGTAACGACACTTGATCTCGTCTGATGCTCTTGCACCGGTCATATGCCAATCGTACTTGTAGAGGAAATGATTAGGGTCACTGGTTCCCCTATAGGCTTGGATAGTAGGAGGTGCGAATTTCCTTGGAAACTCCGCTTTCAGGATCCTTTCAGTAAACGGAGTTCTGCTTGGTGCAAATCCCCAGTCGTTCTCATCCTCTTCCCTTTGCATGCTCTCTTTCATGATGCGGCTAACCATTTCAGACAGGTACTCTTTATTGTTCAAAGACACCTCCGGGCAAGCATCAGTTCTTCCCTCGGAAGTTTGCCCGGGCATATGTTCATGACAAGTTGGTTGCGGCATAGAACCATCAGCTTGGAAAGGTGGCATTTCAGGAAGATTAGTTCGATGGTTTTCTGGTTGACGATTTGCCCCGAGCAGAGCAGTTAACCTATCCATCATCAAAGCGTTTTGAGTCTCAATTTGTTGGTATAATCCAGAAACTGCATCATCCAATTCAGCCCTGGTGACTCCAACGGTTGGAGTTGCTTGGTCTGTTATTGGGGAAGCGGAAGTTCCTTCGTGAGCATTTACGGATCTGATAGGTCTACCTCTTCTTCCAGGAGCCATTATTTCGGATCTGGTTTTTAAGAGAGGTTCTTTTTATGAGTCTTTGCGAAGCAACGGTGGATGATCGCCTGAGTTGGGTTCTCAGTGAAAGCACCAAAATGTTAACCGTAAAAAGTGAACGCTAACACCCAGTGTGTGTAATTGAATCGTGAAAGCACCATCCGTTGGTACGGGAACAGAATATAAGCTGAAAATAGCAGAAAAGGAGTAAATGAACAACAGGTTTATAGTGGTTCGACCCGTAATTAAGCCTACGTCCACTTTATAATCTTTTATTGCTGATTCGGTTACAATTTGATACAATATCCTTCAAAATACAATACAACTTGATCATGAAAGCACTCTTGACTAAAAGCTCAATCTTAAATGATGAAACTCGGCGAATCCGTGTTGGATGTAAGGAGTTCTTCTTGAAGATTGTTGTAGTGTCTCGAATGCTTGAAGATCTTCGATTGCTGAATGAGAGGAGACTTCGACAGCGTAACGGCGCTTGAAGAAATAAATGGCCAAAAGTCCCCTACATGCTGGAAGTGATGGGGTATTTATAGGAGCAGCTCTGAGTTCTGGGCAGAAAATATGCTAAGTCCTAGGTCGCGTACGACCTAAGCTAGGTCGTAGGTCGCGAGCGACTTAGGAGATGCATTGATGAAGATGTCGTTTCCTCCAAGTGGTAAGTCGTAGGCGACTTATAGCAAGCCATGAGTCGTAGATGACTTAAGTCCTTAACCCGTATACGACTTACTCCTAAGACACGTATCCCTTATGTCGTAGGTTTTTAGGTCGCAACATTGCTAGGTCGCGATGTCCCTTTAAAGGTTAGGTCGCCATGTCCTTAGGTCGTAAGGTCCTTCAAGATAGTTAGGTCGCTGGGCAAGTTAAGTCGCTGAGTCTCTTAAGTCGTAGAAGAGTTAACTTGATGAGTCATAAAGCTCTTAAGTCGTAGGCGGCTTAACTTGATGAGTCGTACAGACCTTGTGAGTCGTAAGATCCTCTTGAGTCGTAAGCCTGATGAGTCGTAGCATGTTAAGTCGAAACCTTCTTAAGTCGTATAGACTTTAACTCGTTGAGTAGTTAAGTCGGAGACTTCTTAACTTCTTAAGTCGTAGGTCGCTTAACTCGCTGAGTCGTCAAGCCCTCAAGTCGTACATCCACTGAGTCGTAAACTTGTTAACTCGTAAACTGTTAAGTCCTACCATATCTCAGGTCGCTAACCTTTTAACTCGTAGGTCACTAAGTAGGACCATTCCTTAGATCGGAGCCTACTGAGTCGTAGATCATCTAAGTCAACTTGTTAAGTCTCGCAATCCTTAACTCGTTAAGTCTTGAGACGTATACTTCTTAGGTCGTGGATAATTCAGGGTTAACACATAGCTCCACTGTATGATTTGTAAAGGGGGAAACTCCTTTACAACCGACATTGATTCACTGGAGATTTCTATATCCTCGGTTTACGATGCAGCTATCTCTTGCTAGGCCCGAATTCTATCGAATTGTGATCGGATGACGATTGCCTCAGAATTCCGCATCAATCTTATTCTAGAAGTCACGGTTGGCCCGGTTAAGGTCGCCCGCGATTTATATAAGTGTGTGCATTTCTCCTTTTGTAATTTAATCATCTTATCTTTTTTTCGAGCCCATCTTAATTAGAATTCTCTTTAATTAGAGTTCCTCTAATTTGAATCTCTATCCTTGTCCTAGAATTTACTCTGGAATTATCGTGTGAGGGAGTGTATTTGTAATTGATATAAAAATGAAATCAATAAATCAAGGAACCGTATCGGTACCCGATTTTTACCCTTTTGGTTTTCTTGTCCATTCGTTTGCTTTGTGAGATACCCAATGGTGACCGGTTATTAATATTGACTAAATTCTACATACCTGGCTATTGACATTACCACCCTACTCAACATACATTGATTAGTGCCCATTCAATTTTCGCTAGTGGGTTCTTTCAAAATTATATGCGTGAAACATTCCTCTTCCTATTTACCAACCTGCACATTCATTTTGTTTCCTTCCAAACATTCCTCTTCGTGCCTCCCATCTTTGCCTGCCGATCCACCTCCGCCTTCTTCCTATTTCCTTGACCTCGCTCTCTCTCTTCCTTGCCGCAAACCCACCACTCCGACCCTTCATCTCTCCACCGCCCTCAACTTTTGGCCGAACTTTCCCCACTCGGCTCCTTATCTCACCATCCCTTTCCATTCCTCCACCTCTCATATGCCGAGCCCCACCCATAGCAACGCCAAGCCTTGCCCAACATCCGCCGTGCCACCCGTGCAGCGGCCCGCCACCATAGTCAACTTCCCTTCCATCTTCTTCGATTGCTCGAGCCTCCTTCTTTTATTTGTATGGTATGTATATTTTTATATATATTGTATTATATTCATTAAGGTATATATCTTATGAAGTTCACGATCTGATATATATTGGTTTATGAATTGCATATGTTGTTCGGTCTGATTTGTGCATATATCTGTTTAAAATATAGTTTACATCATAATTCGGTTACATTACAATGTAATAAAAATAGTATAGATATATTTTAATAACATATATTTAAAAAAAACATATAATATAAAGTGTTTCTGTAACGACCCTGAATTTTGAACGAATTAAATTGAGTATATTTAGTTAATTTTAAATATTTGAACGATGATTTAATTTGAATCCTCGATATAACTTGGAATTTGGCGATTAAATTTTAAAGTTAATCTACTGTGAGTTGAATAAAAATTTAAATCTTTAATTTTAAGCTGAAGAAAAATATTTCGAAAGCTTTTAAAATTTATATTGACAATACTAAAGATAAGTGAAACTTTAGAATCAAGTTTGAAAATGATTTGTCCAGTTTTGAAATTTATATCGTTCAACCGATATTTAAAAATAGCGTTCCGGGGCACAGTCTCGGAATTCGACGAAACCAGTTCCGTTGGGTCCGTAATATTGTTTTATTATCGGATTTCAAATGTCGTAGTAATTGAGGTTGTTGTGTGAGCGTGCAGTATATAAACGCTTAGAAATAGTTATTCGAAACGATTTGAATTTAATTAAAGTATGTATATATATTATTTTTTGTCAAACCCCAGCCGTATTGCCCTCACATCAAAATTTTCTGCTCAGCCACCCTATGATCGTACTCGAGCTACACTAGCATTTGGAACGTGCAGACTGAAATCCACCTTCTTCGTTTTAAAACTCTAAGTAGATAACTAAAGAAAAAAATAGAGAACCATTTCTCTTTCGTTCGTTCGGATTCAAAATCCCCTAAACAAAAAAATCGAGTGGCCTAGGTCTCAAAACTTACTGAGAAAAATCTTCAAGCTTCAGAGAAATAAAAGAAAATGGTGGGATAGTTATTTCAAAACTGAGATGTAATCTCCTTCCCCTCCTTCTATCGTGAGTTCGGCAAATAAAAAAAATAGGGGAAGTCTGTTCGAAATCGAGATTCGTCTCGTTCGATTTGGGAGCGGCGAATTGGCGCACTGCCTCGCGCACACAGGGGAGGGCGAGTTTGTCGTCGCGACTTCAAGTCTGGGTAGCTGCAGTTTCGCGAAGAAGGGGGACGGCGACGTCGAAGTCTTGGCTGTCGAAGGCGTCGCGAGGCTCATGTGCGCAAGGGAAGGAGTCGCGGTAGTTTTGGATGGTAGAAGGAAGCGATCTTGTCGAAGTCAACTTCGATTTCTGGGTAGGGTTTCGAAACGGTGGAGCGAGGCGATCTTTGGTGGCGTCGTACGTGTAAGCGCGTGCTCGCGAGTTCGTGTGGCGGCCACGTTCGAGTTTGGTGGTCGTGAATTCTTCAGTGAAGGTAAAATGTTTACCTCTAGTTCACTGTAATAGATGCATATCTGAACTTTTACAGGAAAATATAAATGAAAGAAAAATGTATATACAGATTGATTTGATTTTAAATGCAGTTAG
This sequence comes from Allium fistulosum, assembly GCA_030737815.1. Lineage (NCBI taxonomy): Eukaryota > Viridiplantae > Streptophyta > Magnoliopsida > Asparagales > Amaryllidaceae > Allium > Allium fistulosum. The sequence goes on from CM060903.1 coordinate 849,201,558, forward strand.
AAAATTTATTTTACAGAAAGGTGAAATTCTGTTTTTTTTTAATAATATAACACTGTAAGAATTTAAAGTAAGATAAAAGATTTCTGTTTTAATTTAAAGGTGATAAATAAGTACGTAACTTCAAAAGAAAATAATTAGTTTAAATGAAATCATCTATTTTAAATTAAAATTGTAAAATGGCAGATTTAATTGTTCGATTTATTCGGATATTAATAAATTGTATAAAATTATTTATACAAGGTCAAAATTTGGAGAAATGGTCAAATTGGAAAATGGATGGCAAATTAAATAGCAAAGGTGAGATCTTCTCACTCAGATTTAAATTTGGATTGCAGTTATTGATTGTTATTTGGATGTGATATTAGATATAGTAGGATATATATATATATAGCAATATATACATATTGGCATATGTATATATTGGATTGATTGATTTCCCGCCTCGTATAGCGGATGAGACCCTATTGCGCCATTAGTAAGCGGATTTTTGTAAACCCATATACCGCGATAATTCCGTACTGGAGCGGAATTGGTATTGTGCTAACATCTTTGGATGCAGGGAAAAAGGTTGGAGGGATCCAACTGGACCCCTCACATTGATTGAATTTATTTCTATTGTGATATGAATCCGTGAAGGATTATAGTGATGCTATTAATCATATTGATATCTGGAAATTGTTTGAAAGCTAAAATTTAGCTGAATGGATGTTTTGACATCATTGGATTCCAAAGATAAACGAAATTGAATTTTTGGAATTCAAGTAGAAAATTTCTAAGTGAATCAATTTTTGAAATTGAAGGAATTTTGAAGAAAGGAATTTTTAAAGTATGAAAAGTTAATTTTTATAATCTTATTGAATAATTCCCAGAATAAGGTGAAAATGTTAAATAAATGGATTCGTAAAATAGTGATTATAAATTGAAGAATTTAATTTAAAATTGGATTTCTGAATAGTTTGAAAAAAAGATAAAGAGATTTATTCTCTTTAAAAGGAATTTCTTAGATTTATTCTCTTTAAAAGGAATTTCTTAGATTTATTCTCTTTAAAAGGAATTTCTTAGATTTATTTTCCTTAAAAGGAATTTCTTTAAAATGAAATAGGTTGGAAGTCCAATTAGAAATTAAATTTATGAATTGAAATAAATTTGGAAATCAATGTAAAATGATTTCAATTTGAAGAATCCATTTTAAAACAGAATATTGAATAATTTGAGAAAAAAATGAGGAATTTACTTAGTAATGATAAATAAATTTTTAAATCAATATCGAAATTTATTTGGGATTGAAGTTTTTATAAATAGAATTGAAATTTATAAAAGTTGTTTATAAATCCGAAATCACTTATTTTGATAAGTAAAAATATAGAAGTTGATAAAAAGAAGATTTATAAGTCGAGGTTGTTATTAAAATAGAAATAGAATTTATAACTGTGTTTATAAATTCGAAATAGATTGAATTGGATAAATTTAATATAGAAAATTTCTAAAGAAGATATATCCGCGATTTCAGATAGCGAATTTTTATTGAAATAAAAATGTGTAGAAATGATTGAAATTGGGTTAAGTGAATTATATTCACGATTTTGGACAGTGAATATATTATTGAATAAAATGGATTCATTTTTGAAGAAGTGATATTAGAAAATGAAGTTAAACATTTTAAAGATGTTTTTAAAATGTGGGAAATATCGAAAGCATAGATTTCAACAGTTCTTGTTGAAATAGATGTTTTCGAGAAATTTAAGGAAATGGTGGACTATAACACTGTTGTTATAGTAAATGGTTTCCGAAAGGAAATGTTTTATATAGTATTGGGATCTACATATCTATCTTAATTTTCGAATCCCTATACTAGTGATTTTGGGTCGTCGTAACGATGTTTTACGTAACATTCATTTTGATCCAAATAAATGTGTTAAAAGAATATTTTCCTTAAAGGATGAATATATACTTAAATTGATTTAAGTATATCGAATATTTTCAAACGTTGAAAATAAATGATTTGTGAATTACTTATTATTAAATAAGTATGGAAATGTTTTTCCAAATGAAATGAAATGTTTTTGAGAATTTATCTCTGTATAGATAAATTGAAAGTGAATATTGAAATCGATTTGAAAATCGTATATCAGAAAATATTTTGAAAATATAAATTCACTATGGAATTTATAAAAGGAAAGGGAAACTGTTTAGAAAAATAAATATTGATTTATTTTAGAAATGTGGAAATTTTATATCTAGTAAAGATATTTTGGAAAATAAATAATTTGGAAAATTATTTGGAATCTGATGATGTTGCGCATCTTTATTGATAGTTAAATAACCGACTATCAATAATTACCTTTAGATAGGTATTTGTTGTGAATTGGATGAATTTGAATGCCACACTTATTTTTGAATAATCGCTCACTATTCTGGTTAGCCGGGAAAGGACCATGGGGTCGTATAACCCATTCCGAATATGTGATACGTCGTTATGAATTGCATTCGAAGACCGGTGTTGAAGACCGGATATTTTTGAAAACGGAAGGATTACCGTCGAGTTACTCTACATCGGCTGATCTCCGGTTTAGAGGTTTTATCACCCTTAGTGACGGGAAGTCCTGACGTGATTGAAAATTATCCGGAAATGCAAGGGCTTCGTGAGAAGTGCCTTCGGGTCTGTTCGATCCCGGAACAGACTTGTATGGATTGTGTGTCTGACGTTACAATTTGAGATATAAAGCTGATTTCTTTCAAATACATTTCTGTTGGTGGCGGAGAATTTATTCTCTTAGCTTAACACCCTTCTCTGAGACGTACGAGCTCAGAGGTTATGTAGTTGAAATTTATCAGCGATATATCCCAATTTGGTAACGTGGCATACTGAGTGTTGCTGTGAAATGATCAGTGTTTGATCATTTGCGATATGATCATTTGTTTGATCTTATATCTTTGTGATCATAGGTTGATCATTTTGTTTGACCCGAAGCAGGGCTTTTTGAGAAAGCGTAGCTTTGTGGACGAGACTTCGTCGAGCCTCACACCCCGGAAATGGTTGAAACAGGAAGGATGCAGCAAGGTTCTAGGGAGTAGCGCCCCTTAGTGTATGTCATTCCTTCTGGATAGAGGTGGTATCATGGTATGGAGCCCAGATACTTAACCTATGTTGTTGCTGCAAATTTATTACTTTGTGGTTGTTGCGAATCGGGGATCCTCGGGAAGATCGGTGACGATCGGGGGATGGCATACGCGTGTCAGTAGTTACCTATTTTTGCAGAGGTAACCCGACCTTGTGTTGGCAGAGATCCGGTTAGGTTCTCGGGTCGTCTATTCCAAGGACGTACCCATCGTGGATAGGAAGTTCCTTAGCCTGGCCATTTGTTGGAAATCCAAAGAAACAATACGATCTTGTACGGTTTTAGTTGTAGAACCTATCATTCACTTATGGTGGTCACCACTGTTTGGATGGTAGCTATAGTAGGCATAAGTGCGGAATGCCTATGCTGGCTAAGATTAATATTATACTTTCGAAATGTTTTCTACACTATGCACTAATAATAATATCAAAAATGATTTGATTTTGCGTATCAAGCATCTTTGACTATCATAAGAAGAAATCTCCTCCAATTCTGCGTTTGCATTGTGTGTGTGGTGGGAGGTCTTATGGTAGTTTCATTTTCCAAAAGCATTTCGAATTTACTTTGAAAATTATCCTGTTTTTGTTTTAAAGATAAACTGTTTTACGATCTCACACCAGTCACCATGACTAACTCGGAGTTTATTGTTTCCCTTCTAAACTCTGGGTGCCCACCAATTTCCACACGGGTAGTCTAGAGTTAGGTTATCAGGATATTCTGGATATTCTGGAGCTTTGGAAGCAAGCTGGATGGCGAGACGTAGTATTTGTATCTGATAGTATTTATTCCGCTGTGTATTCTGTATGAGGACAAGTTATATAACTGTCCATTGTTGTATATTGACTCTGATGATTGATGTATGTATAAACTGATATAGTTCTTTGTTTTAAAAGACTAGTAATTTCTATTGTATATTGTTCCGCTGCGATGTGTAAGATTCTGATATTGTCTCTGTTTTTCTGTTTCTGTTGTTGTTCTGTTCTTCTTTCTCTTTGCTCTCTTTCTTCTTCTTCTCTTTTTTTCTATCTTTTCTTCTATTTCTTTTTCTTAAAACCCTCACTATTGGAGTTTCCGGCACTCGATTGCTCGGCAGTCGATAAAGTGAGTATCGATGTCGAATTTTCGAAAGTCGAAAAATCCGGTATGTGACAGTTTCTGTATTATGTTATAATGGATTTGAATGATATTTACATTAGAATGTTAATATATGTAAATTTATATATAAGGTAGACTATCTTGTCTACAAAGAAGAAAAGGGCTTTTATATATATTGTTAGTATATATATTTCAACATATCATACATTTCTAAAGGGTATAATTTAAAGTATATTGGTTTGCATGTCAAAAAGGGATCTGCATGTGTTCATTTGAAGAAGCCTGCATCTATTTGTTGGTATGCATATGATTTAAGTATGTACGTATATGTGCAGTATATAGACTTACAACACATTATATTAACAAAAGTATATATATTATATTATAAAGTTGTTATATAGTTTTGTTTATTTACAGTTTGTGTTTACTGTTTGTATAAAGGAAATATTCGAAAGATATATGTCATACAGTAGTATGAATATATAAGGTATTATATATTTATACATAAAATAGATTTTTTATTATTTTAGTTAAAGTGGTTATAATATAAAGGCTTATGTTAGTTATATACCTAAGAATGAGTGACAGTCTATATATATACATTTTATCTGTTGGGTTTTAATGTATTAGTTTATAATAGTATATATGTAATCTGCGATTATATATGGTAGTAGTATAAACCAGGTTGTTTGTATATCAAGATTTGTAGTTTATATATATATAGTTGATGGGTCTGCATGTTTATACTATTCTGCATAATACATTTGGTATATATATAGGTTATCTGTAGAGTTATATATGTTACAGTGTATTAGTTTATAATAGTTACGATTTATATATATATAGATTTTGATTTGGAAATGTGTATGAGTCTTAGTTATATATATGTGTTTTTATATATATATATATATAAGTTTATGTATATATATACTAGAATTTTATAACAGGTAGATATATGTATATATTTATTTTATAACAGTATTATATATATTTGCATTATGTTAGTTATATTATATATATGTTCTAATATTGATTTTTTAAAGTATGTTCATATAAAATATATTGGACCGTATATATATATATATATTGTATCTATATTATATTGGTTGATATACTATTAACTATTTACAACTATATATATGTTATACAGTTTTGCAAGTTGCATACAACCTGTTCGTCTATATGTATATATAATATATGAAGGTTATAGATCTGTTTATGTATATTATATAAGTATGTATTCAAAGATATTTTGTATGAAGCTAATTTATAAAATTGATATATGTATAGATCTTTATTTTGATATAAGTTGTATTGTTGTATTCCTGAGTTTGAGATAATCTGTTTGTGAATATAAGTTTATAAAATTTATGACCTATTCACTATATATATATTTTTACAATATATTCTGAGATAGATATTAAAGTATATATAGTTTATGTATTAGTGTGTATATATATATGTTGTTGATTTCAAAGTATTATATATGTGTTTGTATATGTTTATATATTTGCTGATATATAGATGAATATACCAAAGTTTGAGTTTTAATTAATATATTAAGATTTTATTTATAGGTGTTTAGATTTAGTATTTATTTGAAAATGTATATATATATATATATATATATTATTGAGTTTCAAAATTGATATTGGTTAAGAAAATAATATAATAGAATAATATATATATATTTCGTTCAGTCTACATCAAGCAGTTTCTGATTAATTTTCATCGATTCCTTATATATACCAGCTTGTCCATCAAATTCGGGTCCATCTAGCTTTGCTTTGAAATTCGTGCTTGGATTCGAAACTCATTCCATCGTCAAATCTATCTAGCCTCGAAAGGTGAGCAATCACTCACGATTAATGTGGCGCCCCACCTCTATACCCACGCTAGCCAAGAACACTACGGTGTAGTGTTGTCAACTAGCACGGAGAATAAGGCTGTTGAGGAGCGACCATCCATGTAATTGCTTTGTGCGAGCACCGATATGTCAGATAGAATAACATGCATTTCATCTTTTAGAGGAAATCCGACATACCGTTACAAACTCAAAGCTACTACACAGTGGCTATAATAGTTTAGGACAATAAATATAAAAATAACACAGATAACATAAATGCGGAATAAAGATGGAACGAAAAGTCTCATATATACAATAACTGATATCAGTTACAATACATTTGACACAATACAAATGATACAACTACAACTGTCGACTCAAGAAGTTATATATACAAGTACATTATCGACTAATATACATGAATACATTATCATCTTAAAACAGACACACTGACTACTACAACAAGACGAAGACCACTTCAAATGATATAAAAAGTCTTCATAGCTCTAGCAGCAACCCAATGCTAAAAAATCTACAACCTGTAAATACTCGGTCTGACCCGAGTATTACATTCAAAAGAAAATAATACTCGGGTCAGTCTAATTCAAAATCAGTTATTAGAGCATAGAAGCAATAATAATCAATCTCAATATAGATGACAGTCACAGAAATATCGTATATCCAACTTCTCGATAAAAGAACCGGATAACGACAGATATATCACTAAACAGTGTTAATCCACGAAACAGAAATCCAAAGCAGTTTAAATAATTGAAATGTCAATTTAAAAATATCAATGCTAATTGGCTGCAGTACACGCTAACGTGTACTACCTCGCCAATACAGCCTACGAATTACGCAACAGGTCGATGAATAAAGAATAAAAGAGATATCGATTAAAATCTGTCAATTCGGTGTGGCTGCAGTGCACGCACGCGTGCACTGCCTCGCCACAACAGAGTATAAAGTCACCACAAGGGACAAGGGTAAAACTGCTACGAAAATGCAGCAGGTCAGCAAGTGCTCAGGGATGAACAGATGCAAGCGAAATGACACATGGATATGCAGTGTATAAAAGTAGGAACCAAGTGAAGAAACTGCAGTGTCAAGTATGCATGAAACTGGATGGAGCAAACTCAACAGGAAATGTATATGAACATAAGGTAGTTCAATACTATTACACCTAACAGATGTAACATGAAGTGATAATTCAAAGGCATAAAAGATCAATGCAGTGACACTCAACATATAGGCATAGGTTACAGGGCAACGTAGTAACCAAGGCCGAAGTGAGGAAGAAACCAAACCAAGACAGCTTAATAATTTGCTAAAATAAAATGCCCAGAAACAATTATCAGTTTTGAACCAAGGTAACTGAACCAAGTCCAAAACTTCAAGAGCAAGAATGCAAATTCGAACATACATATATATATATATATGAAGACTAAAATGCAACTGGATGCAAACAGTCTCCAAAAACATGAGTGTACGAATTTGTAAACATATGGAATACTGTAACTGGACAGTACTTACATCAAAATTTAGAACAAGGAAAAATGCCAAAGTCGAAGTACATAGGTGCAGACAACAAATACATGTCCAGATGTACAAATGCAACAGTGCATCAAAGAAGACAAACTGCAGAGAAGTCACAAAGAAAATCCAAAGTCAAGCAGATACAAGTATACATGTATGCACATATATATATATGCATACACATACATACCCCTCGCAGATGAAGCAGTACCCAAGATCAAGATAGTTCAGGTAATACAAATCAAAAACCAGGGCTACATAGTCCAACTGAATTTGTCACGAAGACCAATTAAAATGAAGAGACCATTGCAAGTATACAGATTGATGAAAGACACAACAGGGAGAACTTCAAGTTCAACAACTCAAGTGAAGCTACAGATCAACAGGGAAGAACTCAGTGATTAATCTATGAAGGCAACATGCAAGCTCGACTAGCAGGAGATCAAACATGTACACGTGAATGGCAAAAGAACTACACAATGAAGTATGAATGCTACTGGCAACAGGGAAACAAAGACACCAGTAATCAAAATGTCAAGGCAGTAAGCAACATAACAAACTTCAGAGCACATATGCATGGAGCAAAGGAGACATCTCAAAATGAGCCAGACCGCAACATGGAACAGGCAACTACAACAATCAAGAAATCCAGGTATGTGCAATCAAGTGCACAACATCATGCATATATACAAAGACTACAGCTACATGAAAATGACCAGTAAATCATCTACATGGGTGCAAGCATGTACAGACAGTAACTACAACTTAGTGCAGCAAAGAGGAAACTGGCATCTACTCAAATACCTTAACTATAAGACTGACAGAGAAGATGGCCAGAGACAAAGCTCACATGAGACAGAAAATCAACACATATAAATGAACAGTGAACATCAATGCATCCAGGAAATCAGATGGCCAGAGACGAAGCTCACTGGGGCCAGAAGATATGCAGTCAGGTGTTAAAAATCCCGTTCAAGAAATCGAATGCCAAAATGAAATATTAACAAGAAGGAGAAAATCAAGTTCGAGTTCTAATAGACCTACACGAAAGAAGATCAAAGCATTAGCCAAAATCACAGAGACGAAATCAACGTCGTCGAACTCAAACTCATAACAGTGATTAACCACGAGAACAAACATCTCAAAACAATCGATCATAACAACAGAATGATACTCGAGAATGAATTAGAAGTGAGCAGAACTCACCTTTTTCCCCGAAGCAAAAGGACGAGCTTGACCAAAAATCGAATCAGCCGAAGCAAGCTTCAACGAGACGAACGATCGATCGAAGTCGCACGCGAGTTCACCAGAGCTTCAAAGATTGACAGAGCCGAAGCTCCTAATTTGCCAGTGGAACGAACAAGGACAAAGCCCCAATTTTGGAAGCGACGAGGCCGAAGCCCTAATTCCAGACGAGCCACCATTCTCACAAGCCAAAAGGAAGAAGGGCAGAAGATAATATTCAATAGGGGATCGGGTTGTCTTTTATCACGGCAAAGATCAAGCATGGGCCAAGATTTTAAAAATTTATAAAGCCCGAATACTTTTAACCATGTTTATTAAACACTTTGGTGATATTTAAAACACGATTTGAATCCATTAGAACAACGAATTCGAACACGATAAAAATTTCATATTTAGGATTTTAAATACGAAAAGACGATGTCATATTTAAATAAAATATTTAAATATATTATCGTATAAATGCGGGTTGTTACAGACTTCCCTCCTTAAAGAAATTGCGTCCTCGCAATCATAAGGGATAAATGGATAAAAGGTAACAACCATAAGAGCATGGCAATGTCGAATGCATAAGCAAAGCAAATGTCAGCAGGGAAGTATAGGAATTATGGAAGTATCAGATAAAAATCAAAAGGTTCGATTGCTTAAAATCAAAAGAATCAACAACGAGGGGATCAAGGAATCAAAATCAGACGACTATTAGAAACAAGAATCAATCGATTTCTAGCAATTGAAAGAAAAGGAATCAGAGCAGAAATCACGTACTGCACGAATTGAATGTGAGTAAATCAAATTACTCACCTGAATCGTCAGAGAAAAAGTCGAAGCTCAAATCTCAAAATCGCAATTATTCAATCATCAAAACGATAATTGAATTTTCAAAAATATCTGATTATCAAAAACGATAATCAGAATTCACAAAGATTCGATTATCAAATCGAAAAATATTTAATTATCTCAAACGATAATCAAATTTCACAAATATCTAATTATCAAAAACGATAATCAGAAATCACAAAGATTCGATTATCAAATCGAAAAATATTTAATTATCTCAAACGATAATCAAATTTCACAAATATCTGATTATCAAAAACGATAATCAGAAATCACAAAGATTCGATTATCAAATCGAAAAATATTTAATTATCTCAAACGATAATCAAATTTCACAAATATCTGATTATCAAAAACGATAATCAGAAATCACAAAGATTCGATTATCAAATCGAAAAATATTTAATTATCTCGAACGATAATCAAATTTCACAAATATCTGATTATCAAAAACGATAATCAGAAATCACAAAGATTCGATTATCAAATCGAAAAATATTTAATTATCTCAAACGATAATCAAATTTCTCAAATATCTGATTATCAAAAACGATAATCAGAAACACAAATATTCGATTAATCAAATCGAAAAATATTTAATTATCTTAAACGATAATCAAATTTCACAAATATCTGATTATCAAAAACGATAATCAGAAATCACAAAGATTCGATTATCAAATCGAAAAATATTTAATTATCTCAAACGATAATCAAATTTCTCAAATATCTGATTATCAAAAACGATAATCAGAAATCACAAAGATTCGATTATCAAATCGAAAAATATTTAATTATCTCAAACGATAATCAAATTTCACAAATATCTGATTATCAAAAACGACAATCAGAAGCACAAACATCTAATTATCAAAAACGATAATCAGAAGTCATAAATATTCAATTAACGAGTCCGGAATTAACCGAAGTAGTAAAAGTATGGTTCCATACTCCTTACTTTTGCTAAATCGTTTAAATCTCTTTATCGTTTTCTTGAAAGTGCAGAATTGTGTGTTTTTAAAAATAACATTTCACATTCTCAAACGGACAAGTCCGGAATTAAGCGAATCGGTAAAAGAAAGGGGTCATAGTCCTCGATTTTTCTGAAACGTTTAAATCGCTTCCTCGTTCTTTTGAAAATGCAAACTGTAAGAATTTTGAAAACAATTTTAATTTATATTTTGAAACAACTTTTAAAAATAACGAATTTTGAAAATACGTGATTAAATTAGCAATATCGGTGTTGCGGGAGAACCGCTTGTAAATTCATTTTAAAATTGACGGTTACCGAAGTTAACACGTCAAAGTCTCATTAAAATAACTGGCATCAAAATATAATACCAAATGAATTTTCATTCATCAAAGATGTCACAAGAATCTTCTCAAAGATAGAAAGGGATATCATACCCTAAACTTGTATTCATAACAAGTCAATAACACATGAATTCACCAATACACATAAATTGACGAAACTTGTCAATAGAAATCACGAAAATTGGTGAAGCACAAATTCTAGAAATCATCACAAGAAATCCAGAAAACACATGAAGGGGGGGAAGGCCTAGCATAAAAATGGGAGTATGAAAACTCCAAAACACCGGTATCACATGAACGAGACGCTATCTCTTGGTGGCTAACCAATAAAGTTTCACACAGGAATGGTCCGAAGACCGTAGGGCGCTACCCTACAACAAAGCGGGGTATAGTCTCCCTCGCAGACAAAGAGACATCGCACAGTTGCTAGTCTAAATCATAAAAAGAAAAGGGGAAAGGCCTATCACAAAAATGGGAGTATGAAAACTCACCGACCGGTATCACATGACGAGACGCTATCTCATGGAAGCCATCCATTAAATTTTCACACAGGAATGGCCCGAAGGCCGTAGGGCGCTACCCTACAACAAAGCGGGGTTTAGTCTCCCTCGCAGACAAAGAGACATCGCACAGTTGCTAGTCTAAATCACAAAAATCACACAAAGAGTATCCAGACAACCCTCAAAGCCCAAGAGATATGTGTGAGACGAAATCACACCGATGAGGCCTAGTCTAACCGTGCAATATGTGTGAGACGAAATCACACACTGGTGTCTAGACAATCCTCAAAGCCCATGAGATATGTGTGAGACGAAATCACACCGATGAGGTCCAGTCTAAATCATAAAAATGATCGTCATGATCATAAAGAAGTGTCAATCACACCAAGCTAGTAAATATATGAGTTTAGCTTCATGTCTCATAACCACTTGCTTAACTTAAATATTTACGAACAAGCTGTAAATCTTCACTAGGAAATTGTCACGAAAAGGGTTCAATCGAACAAGTCCAGGAGTTAACCGACGAAGTAAACGCAAGCGTTTCATACCACTTGTTTTACTAGGCCGTTTAATTCAATTTCTCATACGAGTGAAATAAAGGCTTGTATATATTAATAGATTGGAAAACGATTTAGGAAAAGAGCTTTGTAGAAAAATAATTTTTGAAATCGTTTGGAGAAAAGGATTTTAATATTTACTACTAGTATAGAAAACCTTTATATTTTTAAAGTGACAAATCACAAAAATGATTGTAGAAACAATCAATCACAAGAATTCACATACGAAGATATGAATGGAATCCAAAGAAATCGATACTGAATTTATTAAAATAGGAACACCCAAAAATTCCAGAAAATAGAAGTTATCAAGATCAATAAAGGTGATAACAACTAATTAGGAAAGAAGAATCGATATCAACTGGAAAAACAAAGCAAAACGAGTAGAAATGCATAATTGACTTCAACAAAAGTGAGAATCAAGTCAATGTCGAAGTCACAATTAATAGCCGCAGTCGAATACAAAATGAATCAATCATCATTATCAAAGAAACCAACGGCAAACAAAATCAGAGTCTTGAAAATCAAGAAATTAGCAATTTCCCAAAAACAGAGTGACCGAAGTCGAAGGGAAATCCAGATTAGGAAAACACAAAAATAAGCGTTAGGAATTCATACCTAACAGTCAAAAATAACCATATGTAAAGATGAGAGATAAAACATCGACAAATAGTTGTAACACATGCTCCATCTAAGTTATGTTTTATAATTGTCCTAAACCCCAGGCTCTGATACCAAGCTGTGGCGCCCCACCTCTATACCCACGCTAGCCAAGAACACTACGGTGTAGTGTTGTCAACTAGCACGGAGAATAAGGCTGTTGAGGAGCGACCATCCATGTAATTGCTTTGTGCGAGCACCGATATGTCAGATAGAATAACATGCATTTCATCTTTTAGAGGAAATCCGACATACCGTTACAAACTCAAAGCTACTACACAGTGGCTATAATAGTTTAGGACAATAAATATAAAAATAACACAGATAACATAAATGCGGAATAAAGATGGAACGAAAAGTCTCATATATACAATAACTGATATCAGTTACAATACATTTGACACAATACAAATGATACAACTACAACTGTCGACTCAAGAAGTTATATATACAAGTACATTATCGACTAATATACATGAATACATTATCATCTTAAAACAGACACACTGACTACTACAACAAGACGAAGACCACTTCAAATGATATAAAAAGTCTTCATAGCTCTAGCAGCAACCCAATGCTAAAAAATCTACAACCTGTAAATACTCGGTCTGACCCGAGTATTACATTCAAAAGAAAATAATACTCGGGTCAGTCTAATTCAAAATCAGTTATTAGAGCATAGAAGCAATAATAATCAATCTCAATATAGATGACAGTCACAGAAATATCGTATATCCAACTTCTCGATAAAAGAACCGGATAACGACAGATATATCACTAAACAGTGTTAATCCACGAAACAGAAATCCAAAGCAGTTTAAATAATTGAAATGTCAATTTAAAAATATCAATGCTAATTGGCTGCAGTACACGCTAACGTGTACTACCTCGCCAATACAGCCTACGAATTACGCAACAGGTCGATGAATAAAGAATAAAAGAGATATCGATTAAAATCTGTCAATTCGGTGTGGCTGCAGTGCACGCACGCGTGCACTGCCTCGCCACAACAGAGTATAAAGTCACCACAAGGGACAAGGGTAAAACTGCTACGAAAATGCAGCAGGTCAGCAAGTGCTCAGGGATGAACAGATGCAAGCGAAATGACACATGGATATGCAGTGTATAAAAGTAGGAACCAAGTGAAGAAACTGCAGTGTCAAGTATGCATGAAACTGGATGGAGCAAACTCAACAGGAAATGTATATGAACATAAGGTAGTTCAATACTATTACACCTAACAGATGTAACATGAAGTGATAATTCAAAGGCATAAAAGATCAATGCAGTGACACTCAACATATAGGCATAGGTTACAGGGCAACGTAGTAACCAAGGCCGAAGTGAGGAAGAAACCAAACCAAGACAGCTTAATAATTTGCTAAAATAAAATGCCCAGAAACAATTATCAGTTTTGAACCAAGGTAACTGAACCAAGTCCAAAACTTCAAGAGCAAGAATGCAAATTCGAACATACATATATATATATATATATGAAGACTAAAATGCAACTGGATGCAAACAGTCTCCAAAAACATGAGTGTACGAATTTGTAAACATATGGAATACTGTAACTGGACAGTACTTACATCAAAATTTAGAACAAGGAAAAATGCCAAAGTCGAAGTACATAGGTGCAGACAACAAATACATGTCCAGATGTACAAATGCAACAGTGCATCAAAGAAGACAAACTGCAGAGAAGTCACAAAGAAAATCCAAAGTCAAGCAGATACAAGTATACATGTATGCACATATATATATATGCATACACATACATACCCCTCGCAGATGAAGCAGTACCCAAGATCAAGATAGTTCAGGTAATACAAATCAAAAACCAGGGCTACATAGTCCAACTGAATTTGTCACGAAGACCAATTAAAATGAAGAGACCATTGCAAGTATACAGATTGATGAAAGACACAACAGGGAGAACTTCAAGTTCAACAACTCAAGTGAAGCTACAGATCAACAGGGAAGAACTCAGTGATTAATCTATGAAGGCAACATGCAAGCTCGACTAGCAGGAGATCAAACATGTACACGTGAATGGCAAAAGAACTACACAATGAAGTATGAATGCTACTGGCAACAGGGAAACAAAGACACCAGTAATCAAAATGTCAAGGCAGTAAGCAACATAACAAACTTCAGAGCACATATGCATGGAGCAAAGGAGACATCTCAAAATGAGCCAGACCGCAACATGGAACAGGCAACTACAACAATCAAGAAATCCAGGTATGTGCAATCAAGTGCACAACATCATGCATATATACAAAGACTACAGCTACATGAAAATGACCAGTAAATCATCTACATGGGTGCAAGCATGTACAGACAGTAACTACAACTTAGTGCAGCAAAGAGGAAACTGGCATCTACTCAAATACCTTAACTATAAGACTGACAGAGAAGATGGCCAGAGACAAAGCTCACATGAGACAGAAAATCAACACATATAAATGAACAGTGAACATCAATGCATCCAGGAAATCAGATGGCCAGAGACGAAGCTCACTGGGGCCAGAAGATATGCAGTCAGGTGTTAAAAATCCCGTTCAAGAAATCGAATGCCAAAATGAAATATTAACAAGAAGGAGAAAATCAAGTTCGAGTTCTAATAGACCTACACGAAAGAAGATCAAAGCATTAGCCAAAATCACAGAGACGAAATCAACGTCGTCGAACTCAAACTCATAACAGTGATTAACCACGAGAACAAACATCTCAAAACAATCGATCATAACAACAGAATGATACTCGAGAATGAATTAGAAGTGAGCAGAACTCACCTTTTTCCCCGAAGCGAAAGGACGAGCTTGACCAAAAATCGAATCAGCCGAAGCAAGCTTCAACGAGACGAACGATCGATCGAAGTCGCACGCGAGTTCACCAGAGCTTCAAAGATTGACAGAGCCGAAGCTCCTAATTTGCCAGTGGAACGAACAAGGACAAAGCCCCAATTTTGGAAGCGACGAGGCCGAAGCCCTAATTCCAGACGAGCCACCATTCTCACAAGCCAAAAGGAAGAAGGGCAGAAGATAATATTCAATAGGGGATCGGGTTGTCTTTTATAACGGCAAAGATCAAGCATGGGCCAAGATTTTAAAAATTTATAAAGCCCGAATACTTTTAACCATGTTTATTAAACACTTTGGTGATATTTAAAACACGATTTGAATCCATTAGAACAACGAATTCGAACACGATAAAAATTTCATATTTAGGATTTTAAATACGAAAAGACGATGTCATATTTAAATAAAATATTTAAATATATTATCGTATAAATGCGGGTTGTTACAATTAACGTTCTTATATTTATTAAATTTGATTTCAATTGAAATTACAATTGGAATATGCTGCTAAATTGAACTGTTAACTTTTAATTGCTATATATGATATGCTGTTATCTGAAATTTTTCACCTCTGGGATATGACACCATATCCTATTGTTTATATTTTATCTAAATTGTTATTGTTGATATATGCCTGTGTTGATATGTTATATTTATTATCATAACTGTTATCACTCTGCAAGTTCCCTGTTAGTATAAAACTCCATATGGGTTGAAATGATACATACCCGAACGATTTTGTAGAATAGGGGAAAATCGTTATGGGTTGAAATGATAAACCCAAGCGATTTTCATTAAATTGAATTTAGGATTGCGGGTTGAAAAGATATATACCCGTATATTTTAAATTGCGGATTGAAATGATAAATATCTGTATCACTTGACCATATGATAGAAAATTATATACCGGCACCGTTGGTCTATATATATATATATATATATATATATATATATATATATTTCCAAGGTTTTGAAAAGAAATATATGTGGTTTTAATAAATACTGATTTTGAGATATTATAATTGTGAAATTTGAGGAAACTATTTTATTTTATATAAAGTATTTTCATATATAAAATATTTTACTTTATGAATATATTTCATTTTAACTATTTTAATATAAAACTATTCTAATATACTAATTATTTTAATATAAACTATTTTAATTTATAAATATTTTATTTTATAAACTATTTTATTATATAAACTATTTTATTTTATAATCTATTTTATTACATATACTATTTCCTATATCTAAACTGTTGAGTGGGAAGTGTTATGATTTCAAAGTGTTATAATTTCCAAAGTGTTATGATTTCTAAAGTGCTATGATTTCAAAAGTGTTATGATTTCAAAATGGTTATAAATTTTGAAAGTGTTACGATTCTGGAAATTAATATTATTTAAAGTGAATAATGATATCGAATTTGACATGGTATTGAAATGAATATGATATTTTGAATGACCACAGTGTTATAATAACGTTTGGTTGTTAAAGAGACCGGGATCGGATATTGTCATACTCTCTACCAATACCGAAAACCACTTTAACAACCGTGTACGTAGTGGAGATTCCAGAAATGAAGTAGGATGGTTTGGCGATGATTCTATATGGTATGACGTGACCCTGACTCCCGTGAGTCAGCTTAGATGTGACTAAAATCAGGAGCTACGCCGGGCCAAGTGAGGTCATCCTCCTATCGGGCACATTTCTTCGATACTATTCTTGTAATGACCCAGAATTTCCATCATTTGAAATTCGTATATTTAATTAATTTTTAATATTAATAAGTAAGATTTGGAAGTCGAATTAATTTAATTTCGATATAGTGATTTAATTGGGCGATTAAATTATCGATTTAATACTTGAAATTGGGTAAATAATTGAAATCTGAATTAAATGTGATTAAAAATGATTTATAAAGTTATAATAAATCATATTGGAGTTAGAACGATGTTTGAGAACTTTTAAAATCGAATTAAAAGTTAAATTGTGAAAATTGAATATTTTAATATTTAATTGACTAGTAAAAATAGTCATTTTTCAAACAGTCTCGGATTTCGACGAAACTAGTTTCATCGAATCCGTAATGTGAAATTATTGTAAGATTTCAAATTTCGTGTCAATCGGAGTTGTCGTTTGTCCGAGGCAAGCTGAAACGCATCGAAATCGGTTTAATTTAAAATTTGATCGTTTAATTCCGTAACTCTCACATACGATCGAATTAGCTCCCGAAACACGTTCCATTGTGTTCGAAATGTGGGGTAAACCTTAGAAACACCAGCTGGCATGCTTGATTTCGAGTTTGAAAATTTTCGGAGTGAATAGTGTTTGACAATTTTTTTATAAAAGGGCTCCATATTTCTCATTTTTCACTAAAACCCTAGAGACCTTAGGTTAGCCGCCAGTTCCAATTCAATGGCCAGGAACTCGTGACCTTCTTCCTCAAATCTCTCTTCCTATACGCAATAATGGCCAACGGCTCCAACAGCAAAAGTGTGTAGCTTCGTGAGTTCTACAGATCCTACGGAGGATTCGTCGTATGGTGTGATGATCGAGGCAAGATCTGCTCGTTTCTGTGGGGCGTTCGAACCGGGTTCGTGCATGAAAGAAGGTGCCGAGTAAAACCAGCTTCCGGCCAGAGATAGGGTGCGCGATGGCGCATCGTGTGGAGGCGTTCGATCGAACGCTGGCATGTTCGTGGGGGTGCGATTGTCGATGGGAATGATCGACTTCATGGGTTTATCTTCGTTCGTTCAACCTGGTAGGCGCGTGGGAGATGAAACAATTTCGAACGGGCCGATTTTCATCAATTAAAACGTGCGGCCAGATCTGTGAAGTAAAATTTAAATAAAAGAAAAAAAAAGAAATTGATTTATTATTTTATTATAAATCGTATAAACTTTAAAATATCGTATCTTTGTCATATGAGGTCGAAAATGGACGAAACGAATCGTGTTGGAATCGTTTCGACGAGCTCTTTGCAATGGAGCTTGTTTGGAGTCGTTTGGAGCCAGTGAAAATTTTGAGTAAAATTAAACGCGCGTTTAATTTTATTTGAAATAAAACGCTGCAACCGTTATTGAAAGCAAGGTGAGAACTCCTCACTCAATCGAATGTTTTGTTTCAATTTAAATTTTAAATAGTTAGATTTCAAATTGTTGATATTGTTGATTGTGTGAATTGGATGATAAATTGTTATCTATTGTGTTAAATAGACCATATACGCCGTATATTAAGCGGATGTTATTTATTAAAAACATATACCGCGATAATTTCACATTGAAGTGGAATTGGTATTATATGTGTACTTGGAGTTGATTTCCCGCATTATATAGCGGATGAGACCCTATTGTGCCGCATAATAGTGGATAATATTTATAAATCCCATATACCGCGATAATTTCACTGTGAAGTGGAATTAGTATTGTGCTAACATCTATGGATGCAGGGAAATAGGTTGGAGGGATCTAACTGGATTCCTCAAACATTTGAATTTATTTCAATGTTGTGTGTTGATTTATTTATAATCGTCGTGTGATTATATTGTGTTTGAAATTGTTGTCGGCTATAATTTAGCCGAATATATATTTTTGGTATCGATGGATACCAGAAATAAGTAAAATTGGATTTTTGAAAATATAAGTTGAGAATTGATCGAAAAATTTATTTTTGATAATTGAATGAAATTAAAAAGGGGTTTTAAAAGATAAAAGTTTTATTTTTGAACCATATTGAATTAAATTTCAAATTTGTATAAAAGAGCTTAATAAATGGATTTCGAAATTATTATTTATCAGTTGAGGATTTATTTGAAATTTGGATTTTTGAATGGATTTGAAGAGATAAAGGAATTTATTTTAAAAGGAAATAATTTTGGAAATGCATTGGAAATTTATTTGGATTTGGAAATCAATTTGAAAATTAATTTGGAGCTGGAAAATGAATATTTATGAAATCGATTTAAAATTTTAATTTGAATTGTTTGACATATTTGATGTATGATGCTTTGTGATATATCCTGTTTTGTATTGTGATCTGTGATTTATTTATCTGTGATATATGATATATCTATGATCTGTGGATGAAAGATAAGCGTTATAATTTTTACCGCTTATCAATTATATTGTTATATTTGATCTGTGATGATTGAATGTTGTTGCACTATTGTGTTAAACCCGTAGACTACACAATACACACACAAATGTGGATTTCACGTGGAAATCGGTTAAGTCACAGATTTTTATCAATTTGGGAAAATTGAGTTTTTGAATCCAAAATGGTTTTGGAATTGGAATTGAAAGCTTTTGAAAGTGAATTTCAAAAATAAAAGTTATTTTAAATAACTTCATAGAATTGGAATTTAAATCATTTGATTTAAATTTGAATTCAATATGTTGAAATTGAATTCAATAATTTGGGAATTTTGGTTTAAAAATTTTTATAAATATAAAAGGTGTTTATATGGGTTTTTAACCATTTAAAATATGGTTTTGGAAAATTTAAACTTATAATTCAAGTTTTACACTTGGATGTTTTTAACCTGTGTAATTATAACCAGTTTTTCCCAAAACGAAAACTATCTATTTTCAAATAATAATGGCTTTCATATAAAGTGAAAGGATTTCCAATTTGTATCGAAACATTTCAAGTTGAAATGAAATTGTAAATAGCTTAGAAAAACTATGAATTAACCTTTGTGAAGATGATTAAACCTTATTTTGAAATCAAAGACGATTTTAAAAGGTGTATCTTTTATATTATAAAAGACTTGAATTGTGAATATTTTTGAAAGCTATAAATTAAATCTTGATTTAAAGATTTAATAGGTTAATTCAAATTGAAAAGGAAATTGATTTGGAAATCTGTGAATGAATCTTCGTGAAACTGGGTAAACTTTGTGAAGTAAATCTTTTTGTTAAAGATTTAAAATGGTAATTTGTTTAAACCA
The DNA here is from genome assembly GCA_030737815.1 of Allium fistulosum. NCBI lineage: Eukaryota > Viridiplantae > Streptophyta > Magnoliopsida > Asparagales > Amaryllidaceae > Allium > Allium fistulosum. The sequence goes on from CM060903.1 coordinate 849,222,082, forward strand.
TTTAAAGGAAAGGATTTGGGTAATAAGTTGTGACTTAATTGAAATCCTATATCCATATGTTTTGAATATTTGTGCTCACTATTCGGGTTAACCGGGAAAAGACCTTTGCGTCATATAACCCATTCCGAATTAGTGATATGACGATATGGATCGTATTGAAGACCGGTGGTGAAGACCGGGTATTTGTGAAAATGATAGGATGGCCTATCGATTGTCTCTGCACCGTTAGCTACGGTATAGAGATTTCCTTTGTGATGGGAAGTTTTATCGGGATTGTGAATACCCGGATTGCAAGGGCTTCTTTTGAAGTGCCTTCGGTTCTGTTCAAACCCGGAACAGACTTGTATGGTTACAGGTCTGACATTACATTTTGAGATATAAAGCTGATTTCTTTCAAATACATTTCTGTTGGTGGTGGAGAATTTATTCTCTTAGCTTAACACCCTTCTCTGAGACGTACGAGCTCAGAGGTTATGTAGTTGAATTTATCAGTGATATACTCCCAATTTGGTAGTGTGGCATGCTGAGTGTTGCTGTGTGATGATCATTTATTGATCATTTGTGATCAAAGCGTGGCTTTGTGAAAAAGCATAGCTTTGTGGACGAGACTTCGTCAGACCTCACAACCCAGAAATGGTCGAAACAGGAAAGATGCGGCAAGGTTTTAGGGGTAGCGCCCCTAGGGTATGACCATTCCTTTTGGAAAAGGGTAGTATCATGGTATGGAGCCCAAATACTTACTCATGTGGACACACTTTATTTATTATGTGTGATGTTGGTTACCGAGCGCTCGGATAAAGGTCCCAAAGGACCGGGGGTAGCATATCTCAGGTTTACTGCCTGGGAAGGGAGTAACCGGCCTTGTGTTGGCAGAGAGTAGGTTGTCTCTCGGAGCGTCCAGCCAGAGGCGTTCCTACGTGGCATAGGAAGTTCCTTAGCCTGACCATTTGTTGGAAATCCATCTTCCAATACGAACCTTGTACGGTATTAGTTGTAGAACCTGCCATTTACTTATGGTGGCGCCCCACTGTTTAGATGGTAGCTATAGTAGGCATAGTTCGGAATGTCTATGTTGGCTAAGATTAATATTATACTTTCGAAATGTTTTCTGCACGATGCACTAATAATAATAATCCAATGATTTGCGTAGTAAGCATGTTTGACTATCATAAGAAGCAATCTCCTCCAATTCTGCGTTTGCATTGTGTGTGTGGCGGGAGGTCTTATGGTAGTTTCATTTTCCAAAAGCATTGCGGATATTTTTTACTTGCTTTGTTGTTGTTGTGTTTTAAAGATAAAACTGTTTTAAGTTCTCACACCAGTCACCATGACTGACCTGGAGTTTATTGTTTCCTTCCTAAACTCTGGGTTCCCACCAATTTCCACACGGGCAGTCTAGAGTCAGGTTATCAGGTCATTCTGGATTCAGGAGATGCTGTGGAGCTCAGTGGCGAGCTGGATGGCGAGACATATCACTCGTATATGATATTATTTATTCCGCTGTGTATTCTGTATGAGGACAAGTTTATATAACTGTCCAGTGTTGTATTGTTATTGTAAACTCTGATGATGATGTAATGTATAAAATGCATAGTTCTTTGATTTAAAGATTATTCATTTATCTATTATATATTGTTCCGCTGCGAATGTGAGATTCTGATATTGATTCTGTTCTGTGTTTCCCTGTTGTTTCTTCTTTCCTTTTCTTTTGTCTTCTTCTACCTCTTCTTTTTCTCCATAACAATTCGGTTTTCAGGCATTCGATTGCTCGGCAGTTGATATAGTGGACGTATTAATGTCGATTTTCGAGCGACGAAAAATCGCGTTCGTTACAATTCTATTGCTTTTGTGATTGTTTTGGTGGCCACCCCTTGATTTTTGATATGAGAGTGTGTCCGAGGTGGGCGGTAGTAGCTGCTATGCGTTACCACCAGTCCGGATCCGCAAACGGTATATCTACCCTGGCATTTCCTCGTGTGTCGTGTTCACATGCCCTAGCGCGCCTTCTACGAGTTTAGTTTGTACCATACCTATGGAGTGCCCTCTGATAGCCCTCCAGTTTACGGAGGAATTACGATACTGTATAGACTATGGGAATATATAAAAATGTGTTAAGGGGGATATTGGTAACGCCTTAACGCTATTTTAATAGTTTACTTTACTATAGACATATTGTAATAGCGTATATTACTACATAGTAGATAGTTCCACGGATCCTTAGAGGATGGTTATCCCAAACATCCTTTAAGTTACTTGTATTTCAGTTGATATTTCACTTGAGTTGGATTTATTGATATAATAATGTTAATCCTGACTCGAGTGTTTTGTGTTTTGCTTTACGCTCGGGTCAGACCGAGTGTCACAGCATTTAAGACTCACCTTTGGAGTCTGGAGCTTCGCTTGGAGATCCATCTACATCTATTCAGCTTTCAGCTATGTAGTTGATTTGTTCAGAGAAGTCATCTGTTTGTATTCGAGACTTCATTGTATTTGATATTTCTGTTGTATTTTATTTCAAACTCTGATGTTTATATAGTAGCTTCATGAATTACTATTTATCTATTCCGCTGCTTATTGTTATATTATTCTGTGTCTGTGATTCTGTTATTGATTTATTTACTGTATATGCTGAGTTTTGCCAAATTATAAATTAACAATCTGATATTTTGAGCAATTCAAGTCCGACATGTGCGGATGCGAATGGTTGAAAATAGCGGGTCATTACATAAAGAGAAGTTTTATAAAATAGAAAAGAGATTTATGAACATAGTTTTATAAATATAGAAAAGATTTAGTATTAAGATTTGGATATGAATTTTTATAGAGGAAATACATTCACGTTTTAAATGTTAAAATAAACTTTTAAAGAAATGTTTTGAAAGTGATATTTTCCGATGGAGTTAAATGGTTTTAAAAAATAATTTAAAATGTACTAAGGGACGAAGACATAGGTTTCAATATTTATTGTTGTGATAGATGTTTTCGAAAAAGTAAGGAAGACATAGACTATAACACTATTGTTATTGTAAGTGATTTCCAAAAGGAAGTGTTTTGTATAGTATACGAGATTTATATAAATATACGTAGTCGAATCCCTATACTATTGTTTTGGGTTGTCATAACGTTATTTTACGCAACATTCATTTTTACCCAAATAAAGCGTGTTTTGGAAAAAATGAAGCTTTCCTCAAAAGATTTGTAAATATACATATTATGGATTTAAGTATATAGAGATATTTTCTAAGTGTTGAAAACGAAATTGTTTGTGAATATACATACCGTTGAAATAAGTACATCGAAATGTTTTTCAAATATCGAAAGATTAAAATGGTTTTGAGAACATATCTTTTTTATGATATTTTGAGATAAATATTTGGAAAGTGATTTAATTAATAAAAGATTAATTAAATAGGCCTAGCGACTTCTTGTATGCTAAATTGTATTTTTGGCCATTTTTGGTTCCTTGACTTGATGTGGGAATTGATTTGTCGTGCACTTAGAACGAGGCTAACTGAGTAAACTTGATTATCGTTTGGTGTTAAGAATGATGATTCGAGTAGGGCGGAGTGACTATGGTACTCTAATCAACTTAGCTTCCTTCTTGGCCGAAGGATAGCAAGTTTGAGAGTTGGAAACGTGATAAGTCTATGAACTTGGTTTTCATACGAGGTTGAGGGCCTCTTATCGATTGTTGGTCCGGAGAGACCGGGATTGGATTTATCCGAAAACCATTTCGGACCAACGTATGCGCTTGAAAGTGCAGATTTATTGAAGATGATGATTTTTGAAGAAAAAGAGATCTTCATGATGAAGGGCTGCTTGCCACTAGCCGTGCGATTCCATATTACGTATATATGGTGGCAGTAGTGCTTCGTTGTGAAAATTTTCGATGCAAGACTACTCGCTACTAATCCTAGGGTTGATTCCCGACAGGATGTAGTAGAAGACTACCTTCGGTTTGTCCCGTTCCTAGACAACATGTATGGACGAATGTTTGACATTGCATTTCAAAGAACCACGTACATTGGTTTTTACAAATGTACATCTGTTTGGTGGTGTAGGAGGTGACCCCTCTTGTACTTAACACCCTTCTTTGAGATGTACGAGCTCGGAAATTGTACATTTATGGAATTTAATTAGTGTGTTGTTGGAAATGGCAATGTGACATTCAAAGTGGGATTTGTTGGTTTGTGAAAGGTAATACGTTACCTTAGGCCTCACACATCAAGAATGACAAAAACATGGTAGATGCGGCAGGGCTATATGGGTCGCTCCTATTAGGATATGGTCATTACCTTTCTATATTACCTCTATATATCGAGTATGTTGTGTATGCTTGTGGCTACGGATAGGTCAGGAACGACCTGGGTGATGGGATATTCGATACTATCTACGGTAAAGGTAGGCCGGTTCTGTGTTGGTAGAGGACCATCTATTGGTACCTCGGTGCATTTTTCTAGAGATGTCTTATCAGAAGGTAGTCCTTACATTGTCATTGTATGGAAGCCATTCTCCAATACGAGCCTTTACGGTTTTAGTTATAAACCTATTATGCTGAAATTTAATAAATGTAACAATTTCGGCTATGATTAATATGTATTCGTATCCTATACACTATTATAATATCAGAGGATTTGATATGAAGTGTTTTGGTTATCGTAAGGTAAAAAACCCGTTCATGTTTATGTGCAGCGTGGTTTTATGAGATACCTTTGTTTTGAAAGGTTTTTATAACTTTAAAAATTCAATTGAGACGTGTTTTCTCACGCTGGTTTACCAAACTGATCTGGGCATTATTCCCTTCCATTGCTCGGGTCACACCGATTATAATTATAGATTCATTTTGGATGCTTTGAAGCTTCCGAAGATGAGCTGGAGGTCTTTAAGTCGTATTTATGTATATGTTTATTTTCCGCTGCATTGGTTATTTAAAATATCAGCATTTGTGAGGATAGGTTGTTATAACTGTCCATGCTGATGAAATTAGCAATCATACATAAATATCTTTGGAAATGTCTGTTAGAATTTTATGGATAAGTTGACATTTATGAGCATTAAAAGAGGATTTATAGGTAGATAAATATTTAAGGTAAATCTTATTTCCTTTAATAAAAGGAGAATTAGCAAGCTAAGTCCAATGTCTACCTAAGATAATATAAGTAAAGACTTTGGATGGTTAATTGGACTTAATAGGTTAGTGATGTGAGGTTAGTAGAGTCACTCGACGGAAGACTGCCCTTCACTTTGAGGCTACCAGCGGTCGGATGCACTTACTACTGATGTGAGATATCACTAATCTTAGAACCCATGAATTTGCGAAAAATAGGACCTGCTTTGGGTCAGAGATATTAAGTGGTTGTTTGAGGGCCCGTCTCTTACCCAAATAAATAATATTAAATGGTCCAAATTCTGGTTCGAGGTATTAAGTGGTTGTAGTGTCCGCCTCTCTCCTAATTGGAAGTATTAAGTAACCTAGTGAGAATCCAAATAAATAAGGATATCTCTAAAAATATTTACTTCAGTGTTGAGGTATTAAGTGGCAATCTCAAGGCTCGCCTCCCTACCAAAAGACGTAATCTAATGAGATTCCATATTTATAAGTGTGATGACGGATATCTCGGGAAGGGTTCTCTTCGGGTTTGAGGTACAAAGTGATTGATCTAGGGTTCGCCTCACTCATATAAAAGAAGTATTAAGTAGCACAATGAGATTTTCAAGCAATGTGAGCTAGATAGTACCAGTGAGGAGTCCGTCTTGGGGTTAGGTGTTAAATGTTAAAGGTCTACCTATAAATAGGTGTTAAATGGTCGAAGGCCTGCCTAGTCCTTGTTGATGAGGTATTAAGTGGCTTACGTACAATCTCTCACATTGCTAAGACTTTAACAATGATAGATGCGCTAGTAATACGGCTATTATAAATTATAAGGCCATATATAGTTGTTAAATGTAACGAACCAGATTTTCGACCCTCAAAAATCGACACTAATACGTCCACCGTATTATATGCCGAACATTCAAGTGCCGGAAATATTGATTTGTTGGGTTGAAAGAAAAAGGTAGAAGATAGAAGAAAACTAAACAGCACAGAATCTCACAATGCAGCGAATAATATATAATACAATAATGATCTTTACAAAAAGGAAACATCTTTATTCATATAACATCAGAGTACACAAGACTTATCCTAAATTTGGACAGTTATAGAAACCTGTCCTTACATTGACAAACATACATACTCTATAATACAGTGGAAGAAAAATATACGTGAATACGTATTGACCATCCAGCTCTTCTCCAACTCCAAAGTATCCAACTAAACCTGGGAAAATATGCTCGGTCTGACCCGAGCATTACATGGAATAACGCCCGGGTCAGTCTGGTAAACCAGCGTGAGTAAAACTCGATAACAAGTAACAACCAAACCGATGTCTACATTTGAAAACCTTTCAAACAAAGGGTATCTCGTAAGACCACACCGCACATAAAAACAGATGGTTTTTACCTTATGATAACCAAAACATTTTGTATCAAAATCCAGTGATATTATCATAGTGTCTAGGTTTAAAGTAAATAGATAAAATAGTTGAAATGCTGACATCTCACATTCCAACATACTAGGCTCTACAATCAAAGCCGTAAGGCACGTATTGGAGATTGGATCCCAATAATGGCAATGTAAGGGACTATCTTCCGATGATACACCTCTAGAAAATGTGCTAATGCTCATACAGAGCCGGCTGCCCCCGTTAACATGGCAGACCAGATTACCTTAGCCCCTTGACACCGAGGCCTTATACTACCACGGTGTTTGCACGCAAACCAACTCTTAAAGGGACATCTAGAATGGGTTGACCGCTCCTAATGGTAGCTAACCACATAGCTCTGCTGCATGCCCTGTTTTTGTCATTCCTCCTGGTTGTGAGGCTTGAGGCTATGCTTTAACTTTCTGAATAGCGATCCCTCTTGGAATGCTAAAACTCCCTCCAGGCAGTAATGCAGTGCTAGCATTCATCCATACAAGTTGTCCAGGATAAGGACAAACCGAAGGTACTACTTCTACTACATCCATTTTGGAACCACCCTTAGGATTAGTAGCAAGCAGCCCTTGCACTTTAATGGCCCCGTCTTCGATTCCATGCTTTAAGATGTCTTAATTTTGAAATGCTTGAGTTGGATCGAAGTGGTTTTCAGATAGCATATTCGATCTCAGTCTCTTCGAAACAACTTTTGATATTTCTGGTAAACTCAACCCCGGTTTTTTAGGAAATAAACAGACCAATGACAAGAGCGGAGTTCACCTCCTAACCGTTTGTGGACAAATTTCCTTATCATTCGTCCTAGAAGAAAGAAACAAGTTTATACGTACAGTATAGCACCTTCGACGGTAACTGTACCATATAATTCTCGTGTTTCTCCTAGATATTTCCAAAGTTACGTTTTGTCCAGATTTGGTAGTTGGTTATTTAACTACCAAATAAACAAACATCCAATCATGGTTTAATTTCCATATGGGATCCACAAAACCTCTATTAATTCTCTTTAATTACATAAACCACATTATAAAACCTGATCACAAGATCTTTTCAAAGCACTATTTCCAAACCCCTTACATTTCCTTTATACTTGGGAAACATTTATATACTTATCTCAACGGTATAAGTATATTACCAAAACATTTTACTTTTCATGCCTTGAAAACAAAATTATATACTTACCTTATCAGTATAAGTATATTTACAAACTTTACAAAGTTTTCTTCTTTCCAAATCGCATATTAAATAACCAAACATTTCTTCCAAATAAAACATTTCGCTTATCCTTTATCAAAAATTCCATTTTTAAAAGCTCATCTCATATTTTAATTAACTTATAACTTTCAAAATAAAGTTATAACCCACTTTTATAGACCTTTAAGTTAACTTATAAAACTTTTTCCTATTTTTAAAACTCTTTATATAAACTTTTCTATACTTCTTTATAAATATCATTTGTAAAACACTTAAAGTAACCCTTTAGTAAAAAACCCCTTTATAAACAAGTTATTACTTATAAGTAACTTTACAACATAATAACATAACTTGGAAATCATTTATAAACTTTAAACTCTAAATTTATTAAAGAATTTAAGTTAATTCAAAACACGCTTTACAAATTCACAAAGAGGCTTAGCGAACCCAATGGTACTAGTTTAAGTTACCATTCAATTTTAATTCGATTCCCAAGTCACTTAACAAATATTTACATAAGCTACCATATATGTAAATATAGTTCATATCCAATCAGGGAATAACACGTCACCAGTTGGCATATACAAGTCCAAATAACATAACAATAGGATGGTGATTTATCCTGCTAAATAGATGTCCAAACAGTTCAAACAATTTATAGTAGAATGAGGATTTATTATGCTTAACACATGTCCACACAATCAAATCACTTACACTATAGCAGAATGGTGTTTTGTCTGCTAACGGATGTCATTTAATTCTCCTAATCATATGGATTACTTAAAGGGTATGGACAAGAGATTATTTAATATGGAATCAAGTTACTTTGAAAATGAAAATTGATTAAAACACGTTCTGTTTAGTTTAAAATCATCTTTGAAAAGCTAAAAGTATATTTAATTAGCTTAAACCCTAACTAAATCTTAATTAATCCAATTTAAATAAATATTAAATCATAATTAAACTCTAATTAGGCTTAATGAACTTGATTAAGTACTAATTAACTTCCTAATGCAACTTGGTTAAGGTTAAACCAAATTGTTTAAGAGTTAATCCCAAATTAATTAAATAACCCATTAATTAAATAAATAATTAATTAACCATTAATCTTAATTAAATAATTATAAATCACTTAATTACTTCTTAACCCCATTAATCACTAAATAAAACTTTATAAATCAATTAATAGTCATTAACTTAACTTAAGTGATGATTAACCTCTAATCAACTTCTTAATTACCAATTAGGTGCTAATTACCTTTTAATTAACTAACTAACTAATTAATTAATTATATTACAACTTAATTACTTTTTAATATTACTACTTAAGTTTTAAAAAAAACTTAGTAAACTAATTTCAAAATAAGACAAACTTGAAATAGAAATTCAAACCTTTGCCGAACTGCATCCATAACGACTATCGCTATGGGCGCAGTTCGCTCTAACATATTCTTAGTGAACCACTTCATAAACCTTGCTTTTTCATGATTTGAAACATACTTTAGAAACTTTTTAAAAAAACCTTAAAACTAAAGCTTCAAACTTTAATCCATCTAAAAACTTTAAACTTCGAAAACAAACATCGATTCCAACCGGATCTCATAACCATCGCAATTACACAAAGTAGTTAACTTTGTTTACCAACCTCATGCCATAGCTCATGTTTTACAATCAGCATACTACTAACACCAACCATCTTCATCATAGATTGCAAGTATACATCCATATATTCATGCTTACTAACATATAATACAACATTGATTTCCATAACCAAATCAAACTAAAATCAACCATCCAAATTGTAACGACTCGACTTTTCGTCGCTCGAAAATCGACATTAATACATCCACTGTATCAACTGTAACGACCCTAATTTTCGACCCAATTTAAAATTTTAAATTCATCGTTTAAATAAAATTCTGAAAATTTAAACGATCTCAAATTTCGTCCAAACTTTATTTATGACATACGTCTAGTTAGATATGGACAGAGAAAAAGTTTCGTTGAAAAATATTACAGTGAAATCCGTTCGCGTTTTACTGTATATCAGTCCATATAAAGCTGCGTAAAATTTACCTTCCAAATCCAAATATTTTTACACAGTCCGCTTGTAAAAATTATTCTGATCAAGATTTTATAATTCGTTTCGTCTAAAACTGTCATCGCCTGCTCCGTTTATATTATTTTGCAAAACGTACAATTTAAGCGGCGTAAATGCAAATTTTATAAAATCATCGTATCGCAATAATATGTGTACCGTTGGAAGCGCATCGTCACACCGATCATAACGGTATATTTATTTGCGCGAATCGGAGTCCGACAAAAATCTCGCGCGTTGATTTAACGGTTCCGAGCGGACCGGTTAAATAAAAATCTCAGCCAATTTACAAAAGAAACTGGGGAATATAATCTGAACTAACGTTTAAATGGGTTGGTTGGAAGGTAGTAAGTTGCTTTGGGAATTGATAGAGACGTTTGGGAACTTGGGGGAAACTTGGGAACCAGGCAACGCTTTGGAAACTAAAACTGAAAATTTATTAATGTGCCGCACAGTTAAAGTTAAAGGAAGACAACCTTTATCATTCTCATTTTCTACTGTTCAAACATATCCAACTTTTAGAAAAGCTTCAGGTAACCTCTTCCCCTCCTTTCTTCTTATTCATCTTTCCTCTGCCCATTCTTTTTCTTTCTTTGCTAAAGGAATCTTTCCTTATCCACCTCAACACGTCACCACACTCGCCCACCACCAGCAACCCTGGCCCACTGCCTCGTCCACCCCAACAGCCAACCCGCCACCCTCCAGCCCATGCTACGCCACCTACCAGCCCAACCTTCCCCTCGCACCACCCACGCCGCTGGCCTCAACCCACCAGCCACCCAGCCCCTCCGCACCACCCAGACGCGCCACCCAGACCCCCTCTGCCACCCAGTCCGCCACTTGACCCCAGCCGAGACCCCCTCTTCCACCCAGTCCGCCACTTGACCCCAGCCGAGACCCCCTCTGCCCCAGTCCGTCACTTGACCCCAGCCGAGACCCCCTCTGTCCCAGTCCTCCACTTGCCCACAGCCACGTCCCAGACCCCCTCCGCCAACTCAGTCCCCACCAGCAACCGCCTGCACACACCCGCACCCATGCCCTGCCTGACCGAGACGCCTCCGCCCTGCCCCGTTCGCCACCACCAGCCAAACCACCAACAGCCCACTGCCGAACTCACTACCCAGCTGGCCACCCGCGTAGATTCGTCAAACGTTGGTCATCGTCTTGTCCGGAGATAGTGCTTGCTGTTATATATTGCGTATAGCGTTGTTTATATTTGTCTAGTTATTAATATACAGCGTTGTCTTTAATTTCAGCTGCTGATCCGGAATCTAAAGCCTAGGCTTCGTCTATTTTGTCATCATACCCTGCTTCTTTGATTGGTATGTATATATATGTACAATCTAAATATATATCTTGTATTGAACAAATTGTAATTGAATTATTATTCGCTTGCAGTTTGTTGTTCGTTAGCGTTGTGCTTGTTCGTGCCTCTTATCCATCGTCTTCGTGCTTCGTCGTCAACCTCTTACCACGCAAGGTGAATATTTTCTATTCACGACTCAAAGATCTATTATACTATGATAATTAGATGTTGGATGTTATGAATGTTAATTTGGACGTTAAATGGATTGAATGTTAAAAATTGAATTGAAGTTAGTATGTTAAATAGCTATGACGCCAAATTGCTATGTGATATTAAATGTGTTGTTATTGTAATTGATAATAAATTTGAAACTGAATTTGATATAGAATAGACAATAAATTCTAAATGACATATGTTGAACTTGACCCCTTTATATGATGAATATTGATTAATTAAATTTACCCTTTAAATTGTTTGACACGTAGAATTTGATAAATGTCACTTTGAACTATTGAACGTATTGAATTAACTGTTGTAATTGAAATTGAACGACCAAGTGAAACCGAAATGTTATAATCTTTAATCTACATGAAATGATAGTGTAGATTCTAGAAATAATTATATTAATTGGCGTAAATAACAAACGCGAATTAATACGATTATTTCGGGATTATTTGAAATTGTTGAATTGTTGCAAATGGATGCTATTGCTTGTTTATTTACTTTGACACCATCCCAGCTATCACACTGCAAGTTCCCTTTGTATGTTTTGATTTTTGAATTTAAATAGAATCGGGTTGAAATGATAAATACCCGATTGAATGAATTGGCCTAGGATAGATAATTAAAATAAGAAACCGAACGGTCAACAAAGAACGTTTTGAAATTGAGACTTATTTGGAATTATGGAATGAACTTAGAAAACTGTATGGTAATTTGGTAACGTAAATATAAATGAATTTGTTTTGAAATAAATAAAATGATTTTATTGAATTGAATAAATGAATTTGTTTTGAAATAAATAAAATGATTTTATTGAACCGAATAAATGAATTTGTTTTGAAATAAATAAAATGATTTTATTGAACCGAATAAATGAATTTGTTTTGAAATAAATAAAATGATTTTATTGAATGAAATAAATGAACTTGTTTGAAATAAATAAAATGGATTTTATCGAATTAAATAAATTAGATTTGTTGGAATAAAGAAATGAATTTAATTGAAATAAATGAGAACGAATTAATGTAATGAATTGAAACGGATTTGTGAATTTATTTAGTTAAACAAAGTGTTTTGACAAAGTTAATCGAAATGAGATTTAAGAAGTAAATAGGTTAGAAGATAAGGTGATTAAATTTCGAGTTTTGATAAATGAATAAACGAAGTTTTGACAAAGTGAATGTAGTAAATGAAATTGATATAGTAATGAACCTAGGAATGTAAATACGGATTTAAAGAATAAAACTTGATTTAATGAGTTGAACTAAGATTGACTATTTCATGTAATCCATGAATTCGAATTGATATAATAAGTGAAATGTTGATTTAACGTGAATACTTAAAATTTTGATAACAAAAAGGGCTTGAACTAGAATTTCTTTTCGAAATATGATTTTAGAAATTGAAACGAATCGAATTATGAAATATCAAATTTGGAAGTCAAATTTGCAACTTGACCTTTGGATTTGATTTGTTTTAACTTTAATAAAAAAGGTTGACTGTTGGATAATTAATACGTAGTTATTAAAGAGACCGGGATCGGATTATGGACATACTCTCTGTCGATACCGAAAACCACTTTAATAACTAATATACGCGAAGTGTTGATCCAGAATGAAGTGGATGGTTTGATGAACGTGTTGACTGAAGAAAGAGAACGATTTGGATGACCCCTGACATGACTAAAACAGGAGCCGTGCCGGGCCATTGAGGATCGCCATCTCTAGCGGACACACTTCTTCGATACCTTATCTATTACTTATGTGATTCGATTTGGGTGCACCCCTTGATTTGGAAGTGTTGTTTCGCGGTGTTGGGGTGGTAGCTGCTATGCCCAACATCAGTCCGGATCAGGCAACTACTAGTATTCTAGTTGGTATCGCCTCATGTACCTTGTCATACTAATTATCCTATCGCGACAACTACGAATTTGTTTTGTGTTATACCTATGGGGTACCCTCTGATAACCACCGGTTTTGGTGGGGCTTATGGTGCTGTATAGACTATGGCATTATAAACAGGTTAAGAGGTGTATGGGCCCTGCTTGTAACGACCCGGAATTTTCGAACTCGAAAATTCCAGATAGTTAGGAGAAAAAAGAAAAGAGATAGAAGAAAGAAACAGAAAGAAGAAAGAAGAACAGAAAACACAACATCTCACATTCGCAGCGGATTAAATATAATAACAAATAATAGCATTTATACAAAGAAAACCTGTATTTGTTAATTACATTTTTATACATCAGAGTTACTACATTCACAAATATATTAGACAGTTAGAATTAACATGTCTCCAGCAATTATAATATATCACAGCGGAATATACTCCATACGTTCCTGCCATCCAGCTCGCCTCCTGAACTCCAGAACGTCCTTACCTGGAAATCTGTAATACTCGGTCTGACCCGAGCATTACATCAAAGTAACACCCGGGTCAGGCTGGAAACCAGCGTGAGTAAACTCATCTAACATGAAATTCCAATTCATAGAACTTATTAAAACCCGGGTAACTCGTACTTTACTATAAGTAATCAACTTATATAGTCAACACTTATTTTTAATGACAATATCTAAGTATCCAACTTAGTTTAAATGATCCATATTATCCCAAACTGGCCTATGTCAAATCTATAAAGAACTATAGATTTCTAATCGAAGTGGTTCCGGATATTGCTGATATCCGATTCCAGTCTCTTCGAATTAAATATCATCTTCCTAAGACAAGTTGTTTAAATTTCAACAATTCAATTTTACTTCAGAATGTCATATTCCCACAACAATTCCATTACAGATAAATAACTCATATTTATCCTAGTTCAAACAAAAACATTTCATATCACAGACATTACAAAGTACATGCCAGAGTCAATAACAATCAAAGGTATTCAATACAATTTAATCATCCATAAGCAAGATTAATCATCCACACCATTTCTAATCAATTTAATTAACCACCCATGAATTAAATTAATTACTTTAATTACCTTTAAATCTTGCATACTTAACGTTAATTAATTTCAAACCAATTAATAAATCATCCCTTAATTATCCATCTTAATTAATCATCTCTGATTAATTATTCGTTAATTACCTTAAGTAATTAACCTTCAATTAATTACATAAATTACTTATTCTTTATCCCTTCACATTTATCCACCCTTAATTACTCTTATCAATTAATGATCCTTTAATTACTTACATTTATTAGTTGTTCTTTTAACTAATTATATTAATCTTTTAATTACAAATTAAATTAATTAACCTTTGTCAAATAAATCCTTAACTACTTACATTAAGAAATTTTCATTTAAGTAATTAATCTCTAATTTCTTACATTAATTAATCCTTAATAATTAATTAATCTCTAATTAATTTATAACCCTTAATTACTTAATTTATTTAATCATTAAATAATTAATTTAATTAATCCATAATTATCCATCAATTAATTAATTTAAAAGATAAATCAATTAACTTCTGAATTATCATTTAAAACCTTATTTAATAAACTCTGGAAATTAACTATCATTAATCTATTAACTTAAGACTTTAAGTTAAATCTGAAACAAATAAGCACTCACGTTCCTGAAAATAAAACCCGAGCAAAACAGCTGAAACCCCGAGTTCTCTTCGAGCCAACCACTTCCTTTTCTTCTTCGAGTCAAACCCTCAACGACTACGAGTCTGACCCGAGTACTCCTCATCTTCCCCAGATTCACCACAAACCCAGATACGCCGAGATACGTGTGCACGTGCACATCACGTTGGAGCATCTCCGACCAACGTTGACGCCTCCGATCGATCACCGATGACACTCTCGATCGTTCCGATCCCCCAGAACCACGATCGAACCCCTACTTCGAAAATCAAGCATGAAGAGTACGAGCAGGAATGAACTCGATTGCCAAAATCGCCTCGCATCCCCTAATTCCGACCACCAGAGGCCTCGTCCTCATGCTCAAACCTTCGCCACACATCCACCACCTTAATCCCCCTACACCAGTCCATCTCGATGCGATGACGAAGTCGCAATCGCCACGACTTCGACCCCGACCACAACATGCCCTATAACCCTACAATAACCACGCCGCGCCACCACGGCGGGTGATAACCCCACCGACTATTTTCCCCACGACCATCGATCTACGAGCCACCTTCAGCCTCAACCTCGTCACCCCCGATAAACTAGTTCACCCAGAAATGACGAAATTACAAATTCCGTTCAACATACACTATCTCACGATTTACAAATCTAAAATTCAAGATTTTAGTCCTAAAAATCATCATTCTCAAAGGTGAATTTATTCATATAGGTAAAATCACAGTTTATGATCTTCGAACTTCTTACTTAATTGGTTATTTACTGTAAAATACTCCTTTAACCTCTCAATACTTAATATTATTTAACAAAACTATTTTTAGAACAAAATACATTCAAAAACAAACAACTTTGCTTTTAACATTCCCCTTTACAACAAACTAGGTTGAGAGCTAAAGATTTTTAAAGGATAGGTGTGATAGTTTTTAACCTACAGCAGAACCAAATTGTTAAACAGAACTTAAAGTTCTTGTCTTAAGATCTTTTATATATATATCTATATATATTCCTGTACAAGTATATCTGTATACGACTCTATGCATCATACATTTCAAAAGTACTTCTCCTACCAAGTACAAAACATATATTACAATGTGAAAAGCTCTAGTTTGACTTACTGATAATTATTTTAATCAGAGAACAGAGATGCATATAAAAATTCACAACAATTCACTTATATACCAGGTACACATTTAAGTTATTCAGGCCATATTCAAGATATTTCTACTGTTAATTCTTGCATGCACAAGTCAGATTACTCACTGGTATAAAGAAGAAGAAACTGCATTAGGTTACTCACCTTGTTTTGAAAAGCAGAGAACTGGAACTGGAAATCAGTTTTACACTAATTAGTTCATAGCTGTTTGTTATGCTCTAATCCTTTCTGGTTTTGATCTGGAAACTATAACTTGATTTTGAAACTGCAGGCTTGATCTACTTTGATTAAGTTGAATTTTGAACTTGAAGCTTTGCTTGCTTTAGCTTAGTTGAAACTTGAAAGAGTTGAATTTCCTTAGCTTGATAAACTTGAAGATGCTTCAGGTTGTAATTGCAAAGATGATCGTAGTTGAATTTGATTCTACTGGTTTCTCTCTTTTTATTTTTTTAGTTTCCAAGTTATTTTTTTGAAGTGAAAAGAAAAAAAATGAGAACCTGGTTTATCTTTAGCATATGTTACTTAAAATTTAAATTAAGGAAAATAAAGTTTTTGCCACTTGTATCTTTCTCTAAGATAACACTTGTTTGATTTTTAAGAGTAATACTTACATTTGTTTTAATGCATGCTTCATAATTTTACAAATGTCAAGATAATTTAACTATTATATTTATATCACAAATTCATGTATCATCCCTACATATGTTTATATCCTTGCCTCTAAATTATTTATAAATTATGTCTTGTGTACTTTAAATTTTATACTTATAGTTTTAAAAGATATACACATATCAAAGCTTTATATTTATATACATATATACTAACTATATCTATTTCCAAGTATATAAAAGAAAAGGTATTTTTTAAATCTTTAATTAAATCTCACCTTACATATTTATAGACCAATCTCACACATATGTATGTATAGAATTTTTAAAAATTTGTTTAAAGTTGATTCTACGTATATATATTTTATACCAGCTTTGAAAAGATAAATTTTGCCAAATAAATATTTATAAAAGAAGATCATTAAACAAATATTATCAAATGAATATTTATCTAGATATTTATAAGTCAGTATTTATTATAGTTCGAATTCATCTATATACATATCCAGATATATTCTAATTATCAGAATTTCATTTATTAATCCAAATAAAATCAATATTTTTATTAATTAAACCAGTTAATTATCTATTAACAGATGTTCAAAAATCCGGGTTATCACACTGCTTAACCCTACTTTGATATCTTACTTTATAGATTAGACATTATCTATTTAGCGTATTCTGTAGGTAGTTTATCGATCCCTTAATGATGTTTATATTCAACTTTGAGTTATGGACTTTATTATATGCATTTGATTATCCTGTATAAGATTTTGAGTCCTGACTCGAGTGTTTCCTTTGCATATGCTCGGGTCAGTCTGAAGCTATTCCGTTGCTGGTCAAGGTTGGTCGAAGATGCTGAAGGCTTAGCTTTTATCTATATCATTTTATGTCCAGTATTTGATGTACTTATGTATTGGACATCTTGTATCTCTTTTCAGTCGCTTTATGTTGAGACATTGTTGTATTCTCTGTAGTAGCTTCATGAATTACTATTATGACGATGTATTTTCCGCTGCATTATTCTGTGACTGATCTGAGTCTGTGATGTTGTATTGATTCTCATTTACATTTATGTATTTATAATCCCATAATGTTCTGTGTTTTGTATTATTTAAGTTGACAAGTGTGGATTATTGTCAATTTAAATGGTCCAAATATACGGGATGTTACATCAACTGCCGAGCAATCGAATGCCTGAAAATCGAATTTTTATGGAGAAAAAGAAGAGGTAGAAGAAGATAAAAGAAAGAAGAAAGAAGAAAAAATAGAAAAATACAGAACAATATCAGAATCTCACATATCGCAGCGGAACAACATATAATAGATAAATGAATAATCTTTAAATCAAAGAACTATATCATTTTATACATTACATCATTATCAGAGTTTACAACAACAATACAACACTGGACAGTTATATAAACTTGTCCTCATACAGAATACACATCGAAATAAATAATATCATATACGGGAATACGTCTCGCCATCCAGCTCGCCACAGAGCTCCAAAGCATCTCCTGAATCCAGAATGACCTAATAACCTAACTCTAGACCGCCCTTGTGGAAAATGATGGGCACCCAGAGTTTAGGAAGGAAACAATAAACTCCAGGTCAGTCATGGTGACTGGTGTGAGAAATAAAACAGTTTATCTTTAGAAACAAACAACAATAGAATTTTAACATTGAAACCCGCAATGCTTTTGGAAAATGAAACTACCATAAGACCTCCCACCACACACACAATGCAATCACAGACTTGGAGGAGATTTCTTCTTATGATAGTCAAAAATGCTTACTACGCAAAACAAATCAATTTTGATATTATTACTAGTGCATAGTGTAAAATTCTTTCGAAAATACAATATTAATCTTAGCCAGCATATGTACCATTATATTATGCCTACTATAGCTGCCTCCTGAGGAGACAGGTTATACAATTTCAATCGTAAAGGGTTCGTATTATTTCTTTGGATTTTCCAACAAATGGTCAGGCTAAGGAACTTCCTATGCCACGTAGGAAACGCCTCTGGCTGGATGCTCCGAGAGACAAACTGCTCTCTGCCAACAAGGCCGGGTTACCCCTGTAACTAGGTAACTCACGAATATGTCATCACCCAGTCCTTTAGGACCTTTATCCGAGCGCTCGGTAACCATATCACACATAATAAATAAAGTGTGTCCACATGAGTAAGTATATGGGCTCCATACCATGATACCACCCCTTTCCAGAAGGAAATGACATACCCTAAAGGGCGCGACCCTCATAACCTTGCCGCAACAATCCTGTTTCGATCATTTCCGGGTTGTTGAGGCCCTGACGAAGTCTCGTCCACAAAGCTACGCTTTATACAAAAGCTATGCTTTGGGTTAAACAAATGATCAAAGTAATGATCACAAAGATAAATGATCAAACAAATGATCATATCACAAATGATCAAACAATGATCATTTCACAGCAACACTCAGCATGTCACATTACCAAATTGGGATATATCGCTGATAACCTTCAACTACATAACCTCTGAGCTCGTACGTCTCAGAGAAGGGTGTTAAGCTAAGAGAATAAATTCTCCGCCACCAACAGAAATGTATTTGAAAGAAATCAGCTTTACATCTCAAAATGTAATGTCAGACATGTAACCATACAAGTCTATTCCGGGTTCGAACAGAACCGAAGGCACTTCCAAAGAAGCCCTTGCAATCCGGATATTCACAATCCCGATAAAACTTCCCATCACAAAGTAAATCTCTATACCGTAGCTAACGGTGCAGAGACAATCGATAGGTCATCCTATCATTTTGACAAACACCCGGTCTTCACCACCGGTCTTCAATACGATCCATATCGTCGTATCACAAATTCGGAATGGGTTATATGACACAAAAGTCCTTTCTCGGCTAACCCGAATAGTGAGCGCTTATTCAAAAATAAGTGTGGCATTCAAATTCAAACAAATCACAATAAATACCCATTCAAGGTAATTATTGATAGTCGGTTATTTAACTATCAATAGGTCTGCACAACATCATCAGGTTCCAAATAATTTTCCAAATTATTTATCTTCCAAAAATATCTTTACAAGATATATAATTTCCAAACTTCAACTATTTGAAAACAATTTCAAATCAATTTCCACATTTCAATTTATCTTTGAAGATAAAATCTCAAAACATTTCACTTCATATTGGAAAAACATTCCCATACCTATTTAATAATAGGTAATTCACAAATCCATTTATTTTTAACATTTGAAAATATTCAATATACTTAAATCAAAATTAAGTATATATTTCATTCTTTAAGGAAATCATTCTCTTTCACAAATTTTATTTGAGTCAAAACGAATGTTAGGTAAAACATCATTACGACAACTCAAAATCACTAGTATAAGGATTCAAAATTAAGATAGATATATAAATCCCAATACTATATAAACCATTTCCTTTCGGAAACCATTTACTATAACAACAGTGTTATAGTCCACCATTTCCTTATTTCTCGAAAAACGTCTATTTCAACAATGAATGTTGAAATCTATGTTTTCGATACTTAACACGTTTTAAAACATCTTTTAAAACAATTACTTCATTTCGTAATATCACTTCTCCAAAAAATCTCCGTTTTATTTAATAATACATTCACTGTCCAAAATCGTGAATATAATTCGTTATCCAAACTCAACATTTCTACACATTTTATTTAAAGGATTATCCACTATCCAAAATCGTGAATATACTTCCTTTAATAAGCTATATAAACTTAACTTATCAAAATAAGTCGTTTCTCGGATTTACAAATCTATTTATAAAACTTCGATTTATAAATCTCCTTTATTATCCAATTCAAATTATATAACTCAATTATATACCGGAAGTCCATATTATAAGTTAAGAACTTATAATCCATTTATTTACAAAATCGTTCTTTTAAAACTTCACAAATTATAAATCTTATTACTTATAAGATTTTATTTATAACCTTTTGTTCGAGAGGAGTAAATAAAGTGGTCTCTCAAGTGAAAGCTTGCAGTTTTTACTAATCCGAGTAGTCTGGAAGCTTCTTGCGGGTTTGGGTGTTTATTTGTTTCGTTTATTTAGGTTATGGGCCTTGTATTTGTTTACATAAGATATTAGGCCTGGTATTGTTGGCATTTTGAGTTTTGTCGTTCTTTGTATATTCTTTTGTTTTCTTGGTTATTAATAGAAAGTTTGAACCCTTCTTCAAAAAAAAAAAGATTTTATTTATAACCTTATTTTCAACATTAACAGAACTCCTTTTAGAATTCCATTATTTCGATTTATAAAATATATATTTTATAAATCTCATCTATAAACCATTTGTCTTTATTCAAAAATCTCAATTAAAATGTCAAATTCGATTTATAAGTTAATTACTCATAATTCTTTTATTTTACAACATTATTCATTTTATAACTTCACAAATTATAAGTCTATAAATTTCGTTCACTTATGAAATCCAATTTTTTCCTATTTAACACTTATAAAAACTCGTTTTATAATTCCAGTATTCTTACTTTATAAAATATCAATTTTGTACATCTTTTATATAAATCGTTCATAATAATTCAAAATCCCAATTTAAAATCAAAATCGTTATTTTTAAACTTCAAAAATGGATCCGATGATGCAACAGCACCAAATAGTCAATCACAGCATCCAAACATCATATATCATCATATGATAACAGAATATACAACAATATTTGTAAATAAATCACTACGGTGAGGAATCCAGTCGGATCCCTCCAACCTGTTTCCCTACATCCACAGATGTTAGCACAATACCAATTCCGTTCCAATACGGAATATCGCGGTATATAGGATTTATAAATATTATCCGCTATTATGCGGCGCAAT
Source organism: Allium fistulosum (assembly GCA_030737815.1). NCBI lineage: Eukaryota > Viridiplantae > Streptophyta > Magnoliopsida > Asparagales > Amaryllidaceae > Allium > Allium fistulosum. Next base: position 849,243,676 of record CM060903.1, read on the forward strand.
AGGGTCTCATCCGCTATACAATGCGGGAAATCAACAACTCCAATATATACATATTCCAATATATATATTGCTATATACATATATAATACCAATTCCACTTCAATGTGAAATTATCACGGTATATGTTTTTAATAAATAACATCCGCTTAATAACGGCGTATAATGTCTATTTATCACAATAAATAGCAATCATCATTCAATCCACACAATCAAGCAATTTTAAATCTAACTATTTAAAATTTAAATCGAAACAAAACATTCGATTGAGTGAGGAGTTCTCACCTTGATTTCAATTCCGTTCCAGCTTTTATTTCGAATAAAATTAAACGGACGTTTAATTTCACTCAAAATTTTCACTGACTCCAATCAACTCCAAATCAGCTCCATTACGTAGTGCTCGTCAAAATGAAGCCAACGCAATTTGTTTCGTGCGAAATGGACCTCGTATGAAAAAGTTATGCTATTTTAAAGTTTGCACGAATTTAAATATACAATTTCAGCTTTTATTTTTATTTTTCTAACCCTAGAACAGATCCTGGCCGTTAATCATTGCTGGAGCACATCAGGCCACACCTCATCTTCTTCTATCTCTCGTTCCTTTCACGTATACAGAGAACCCAAGCTGCCTATCTTCATCGAATTATCACCACCTCTACGCTCCGCTTCACGATGATCATAGACCACCACCTCGCGTGCCATAGCGAGCTCCACCAACGCCCAGACTGCAGCCCAGCTCGGCCCCCCCTATGTGCCTCGAGTTGCGCAAAAACGCAGCAGCTTCGAGCTCGATTTCCCATTGATTCGAAGATCCATTTCCGATCTCCACCGTTGGATAGCTAGATCTTGATGCCCTCTACAACTTTGCTTTAGAACTCGAAGGCTAATTCTTTACGGATTGAGAGATCGAATGGGAAGAAAGTGGATAATTTCTGGCCATCGAAAAACTTAGTGGCGGCTGGAAGAAATGAATTAGGGTTTCTCAGCCCTTATACGTATATATATATACAAGTATGGTGGCACGTCCGTTGGACGTGTGCAAAGAAGGAAGTGACGTATTTTGTCTTTGTTACAATTAAGATATTGTGAGAGATTATAGTAATGTTTTCGTTAATTACGGGAAAAAAGAGGAAGATGATATGACAAATAAACAGAAATAAGATGTCGTAAGAAAGACGATAGGTAAACCCGCTAACGATGAAATCTAGTCCACCGTTGATTCTGAATGTTTGATATTGTATCTTGATGTTGATTCAATATCATAACATGAGCTTTGGAACCAAGGATTATGTTTTCTATATCTCATGCCATTTTTGTCATCTTATTTTGGCACTGTACTACCAAGTCCCATAATTTACATAATAAATACTTTAAAACTGTATTCTTTTAATTAAGTTGAGCATAATTTCCTTTAAATTTAACATGAAACAAATCAAAATTAAATCAGTGTTTCCAAATTCCATCTATACTCCAAAAGTGAGTGAATAACCTGTAGAAGCAAAGTTTCTATACAGCATCAGTATTCATGCACGTTCGATGGACGTATGCATACAAAATTTTGACATAGATGGGAATGAATTTTAAAACTGGAATGTTGTTGTTGTATCTCTTGTTTATTGGTTCATAGTTCAGTCAAAATTTAGTATATACATAGATTGTTTGTAACAGGTGGCTTGTTCAAGTATAATGCATAGATGTATAAATAATTTATTTAAATAGTAAAAAAGAGAGTACACAGATGGCTTCTACAATTGTAATGTACCGCGTACCTTCCATGTTTCATGCATATTGACAAATGGCCTGTATTAGTGTTGTAGTTTGGCCCAAATATAGAATACTTTGGAACCTAGTGCTTGTGAGTGAACAGAGAACTATATTTTTATCTGTGTACAATTAAAGTTTTTATTACCACCGATCAGTATACAAACTGTAAAGTAAAACCGTATGATTCACTTTTCACATTGGTCAAATTATTTTATTTCATTTATGCAATTTCTAAGAGAACATAGGACCATGCATATTTCGTTATTTCAGTTTACAGCATATCTTGTCTATCTATGGTTGGATTTCCACCTCTGAATGTTGTACAAACATAAAATTAGGCATGTTTCATGTCTTCAAGTTAGGAAGTTATATAACTAATGTCCATGCAAGAAGCCTATATATTAAGCATATAACAATGAGTTAGAGTATGAAAATTGGAAATGGAATTGACTAAAATCTTTTATGATCTCTTTGGAAAAAACTCTTATACGATAGTGTCTTATGATAATTAGATTATAAAACATGATGGTTAATAAATAATGTCTTGTGTAATTATCCGCATATAAATATCAGTTTGTTATGCTAGTAGAATAATACTAAAAGAGAACCTATTTTGCTTAGTTAGTGAAGAACTTCCGATTACATATGAAGATTTCATTCTGCCCAATATTTTTCTTATCTTTGACAGATCTTTGACAGGTGGATAAGTCACAATGTTTATGCAATTACTTTCACACAGATCTCCAAAACAGTCAAGAACTGCAAATAAAACTATAAAAATGTTGAACACAAACAAATATCCCAATTTTCGTTACATATTTATCGTCTTTTTTAATACTGATGGAACTAAGATAGATGGAGCTAACGGCTTGTTAAAGTACAGTGGAATGAATCATCCGCAGAAGAAGTAAAGAGGAAATAAAATACACATCCTAAATTATTGAAGCACAAATAGTACCATGAAGTTTTACAGGGAGAATTTTAAGATGTCAGTGTTATTCAAGGGAAAATATCTGGTAGATGCAAGCTTTCAATGTCCGATGTTATCATCATGATCATTATCATCTTAAACTTTTTAAAAGTGATCAAATACATGCATTCGTCCAGGTTCAGGACGTGGTAAAAAAAGTTAACCTACCAGGCATAAACAATATAAGAACCCAACTAATTAGGTATCTTTATTTTGCTGCTCGAAATATGGAAATTATGACTTGCTATATTAAAATATTGACTATGCTATTTGCTTTACTTGCGGATGGAAATATCATGGAATCCTTGGATGTAATGGACAATTGGTCTGACAATATTTTATAAGCAAGTAAGTTTGGTAGTTGCAATAGTAATATACTACTAAACAATATGAATTTATAGTGCTAATGTATTCTTAAATTCATGTTTTGTTACGTACTACATGAGAAGTTTGAATCATGGAGTAGTAGATTTTAAAGATAGAGCGTAGTGTATTTTTATTCCACCAACATTAACTTTCAAATGTAAGCACACAACTATAAGAGTACAACAGTATAAGCATATTGAGTGATAGGTGGAACTGTTATATGTTCATTTTACAACAAACATCAAAACATATTCATGAGACAACATATGTCAAACCATCATAAAAAAATTCATTAGAATTCCAGAAAATTAAACAGTGACACTTTCTAATAGGTTATACCATTCATGTGTGATCTCTGTATATGACCTATGTAGTAAAAAAAATAAGTCATGGAAAGTTAAAAGATTAATTAGCATTCAAAATATTTGGCAGCATGTTGAACGCATTTCACAGTTTTGTCAGTTGTTGCACCAAACTCGTGCATCTTTTTTAGGCCCGAGAGCAGCATGTCCCACTCAGGTATCTTTATATGTTGGCACTATATGACCAATTTTGATTTGAGAATATGTATAATTTGTTGCTTCATGTAGATAAATGACTACTATATATAAAATATATTATAAATAACGTATATCCGTTGCCTCCTGTGAGAACTTTGTAATTAGTTCCATCATAAAAGCAACAACTGCAAAAATCATAAGGAGTCGCAATTTATTCTTAGCATGGTATAAAGCCATCACAAAAAATAATGAGTACTGTGTAAACCACATAACAAACTGCTAAAGTCATCACAAAAAATAGTTTTTTTAGGTCAGTCAAGCTAGTACAAAGAATCAAAATACTTGCTTTAGATCAATTACTTAAAAAATGTTGCAAGTCATTAAAAAAACTACAACTGCTATTTTATAATATTGGTATTACATAGGAGTAGAATAGTAGCTTAAACCCTGTACACACACATTAGATGATCAAAAATGTAAAGTATCGATCTTCCAACATTAGATGATCAAAATACTTTGGCACGTGCGATGCACGTGTGCAGGAGAAACTTGTATTAAAAAACGCTGTAAGGGTTTTTTTAGATTTTACAAAATGACTTTGACGTGTATAGAAGCATATAGAAGCCATTTAATCAGACAATGATTTTTTGTTTTCGTTCTTGTTAAAGCAACAAAAGTGAACCTGCATTTTCTATATGCTTTGAGATTGAAAATATACCGCTAATGTATAGCATTAGCAAATATATAGGAAATATTGTAAGAAATCATCATAATTTATAAAACTATTTACAATAAAATTTCAAATGGAAGTACCTGTATATGTCCTAAAGTGTGAAACTCCTGCACTGGCAGTGGCATTTAATTATGGCACCCCTTGCCTTGAACTTACGTAGATGTATAATTGCAAAATTCCAAGGCCTGAGAGTGGTGATGGAAGTCTCGCCCATTAAAAAGAAATCAGAAAGCCTCAACAAAGCAGCAAGAATCAAACCTTATCTTGAAAAACATGCAGCAGTTGTATGAACTTAGGCCTACCCATTCTCTTCACCATCATTTCTCCGCAAAAATTACTTATAGCTGCTGCAGCGGCTGAAACTTTGACTGTTGTTGCCGTTGCATTGTCATCATTACTAATAAGGGCAGTCGATATTTCTACAGCAAAAGCCGTTTGTGACATTCCAACAAATATAAAATAGGTGCAGCAGCAGCAGTACCAAGGCAGCCAATCTACTAATCCTTTTTTTCCATCGGATTACAGCAACTGCTATCTTTGCTTGTATGATTATCGATATCTATACTGGATATGCAAGTGCGATCAACCTCACTCGTAGCTGTGAGTAAATGCTGATTAGGGGTAAGATGATTAATTTTACCACTACTGCAAAGAATGGAACTGAATGATGAAGCCAATTTCCAGTGCCGTCGGTCCTCATTTACGCCAGTCAAATAACCGACATTTAAACCTGAAAAGCAATTTTAATGTAATTAGGCTTAAAGTCTAATAGAAGAAGAGAGAGGAAACGCGAAAAGTTGCTGAAAATTTAGATGGAAAATAATGATAAGAGGAATAAATGACATAAAAGTTAGTTACGCACTATTAGTGGATAAGCAAATATATTCCACAAAACAGTTAGTATAAGCAGACGGGGAGCCGGCCCATATGATGGCACTAACTAAGATGGCCATATTGCAAAGAGGTTTTTTCTCACTTTTATTCACAGTTTTTACAAATCTACAACTAATACCAAATGATAATCAATATGCAAATGAAATATTTAGTAGTCAATATATCTAGTGCCATATTCTAAGGGTATCCACCTTTTTAACAAACTTCCAAACAAATTGGTCAATAAGTGAATCTCCAATATTATAAGCTTTTCCATGATACTTTGCAAAAACTATCAAAAAGTCAATCAAAGGTCACCAAAGCTATCTGTTAGCATGAATTCATCATAATATCTTGCAACTAAAATTGGATGATAATTGTATCATGTAACATAAGCATAATACATTCATTCATGCTAAAATAATGGGTTAACACTGGCTATAATAATACCATATTTAGGATTCACTCAAGGAAAAACATATTACTAACACAGGGTTGGTCATGTAGCTAATGACACGTAATACATGGTATGTTATGCATAATAATGTGTCTAAAAGTAAATTTATGAGCTAAAAATGGATGCATATCAATATCTTAGAACTAATGTATAGACATATAGTAATGACAGCTACAAAATGACATACAGATATTACTCAAACATTAATATCTATATGATTCCAATCAATAAATTACATGACTAAATATACATGCACTATAGTTTTTTCAATTTATGACATAAAATGGAGTAAAAATATACTTACATTTCATTGACTTACTGGAGAGAATTTTTGAACATATTGACATTCATAATGGACCAAGGCAAAGATCTATTCACCAAGAAATTAACATTCTGAGCACCAACCTGGAGAACAAAACAATCATTTTCAATGCAAAATGCAACATAATTTCTTTCTAAAATAAGAATAAAATTATGTAATATTAGTTGGTATTCATCAAGAATTGAAAAAATCTTAAATATTAAAAATCAAGTTGTATGAGGAATTATATCAAACATTACATGTGAACTGTCTAACCTGATTCTTCTTGTGCAAACTCCAACAATGTCTAAATTGAATGAAGAATTTTTTTGGGTCTGTATGTCGGTCTTAGTTCATTCAGCGAATCCTCTATCTGAAGCAACTTTCATCATTGCTGAAAACTGCAAGGTCAACTTCCTAAACCGTAACATTATTTACAACTATAGCTTAGCTTCTTTGTCTCCAAATATCCCCATGGTGCTCTTAGCGAAGATGGGAAAATTTGCACAATGATAATGGAAATTTAGTTAATAAAATCCCGAATCAAAAATTGAAATCTAAGAACCATCACCGGTATCTGTAATAACAGAGCTTGTCAAAAAAAAATGAATGGCAACAACAAACCTAATAAAGTATAGAGATTTGCATACAACCTAAGAATAATTTTCACATCAGCCGCCTAAGACCTTTACGCCACCTCCATCGGTTTGAGTAGTTCTTTCATGGTCCGTCAGGTGGGTCATCGGAGACCAACGATGGTCGAGAGGGCCATCGGCTGCGATCTGGACATAACTTTACTCGTTTTTTAATTTTTTATTGAATTGTTTATTTTGATATTAAACATGGAAGATGGCGATAAATGGATTGCTGGAAGGAGAATAACCGAAAAGTTTGAATCTATGATGGAGATACTGCTAAGAACGTGGCAAGGGAACGTGCAGCAGTAATGGGTAAGAGGAAGTAGCTGTTGGCTCCAATAATTTTTCGTTGAATTATCCCGCCTCTATAATTAGTTAATAAAATAACAAAAATAACCCTTCGTAGATAAGTTTCACACTATATTACCATGGGCATTTTAGGCCTTTCAAAAAAGGCTTCACTTTGACCGTTTTGATCAAGGTTTTGCATTATAGTATAGATACATATACAAATAATACTAAATTCATTTTAAACGACTTTTCCAAACGATCTCCAAATCTGACGTGCCGCTTGGCGTTCGTAAGGTTTACCCCGCGTTCCGAACACAATGGAACGTGTTTCGGGAGCTAATTCGATCATCTGTGCAAGTTACGGAAATAAACGATCGATTTTAAATTAAACCAATTTAAACCGATTTTGATGCGTTTTGGCTTGCCCCGGACAAACCGTACATCCGATTGACACGAAATTTGAAACCTTACAATAATTCAACATTACGGGCGCGCGTGGTGGTGGTCTATGATCATCGTGAAGCGGAGCATAGAGGTGGTGATAATTCGATGAAGATAGGCGGCTTGGGTTCTCTGTATACGTGAAAGGAACGAGAGATAGAAGAAGATGAGGTGCGGCCTGATGTGCTCCAGCAATGATTAACGGCCAGGATCTGTTCTAGGGTTAGAAAAATAAAAATAAAAGCTGAAATTGTATATTTAAATTCGTGCAAACTTTAAAATAGCATAACTTTTTCATACGAGGTCCGTTTCGCACGAAACGAATTGCGTTGGCTTCATTTTGACGAGCACTACGCAATGGAGCTGATTTGGAGTTGATTGGAGTCAGTGAAAATTTTGAGTGAAATTAAACGTCCGTTTAATTTTATTCGAAATAAAAGCTGGAACGGAATTGAAATCAAGGTGAGAACTCCTCACTCAATCGAATGTTTTGTTTCGATTTACATTTTAAATAGTTAGATTTAAAATTTCTTGATTGTGTGGATTGAATGATGATTGCTATTTATTGTGATAAATAGACATTATACGCCGTTATTAAGCGGATGTTATTTATTAAAAACATATACCGCGATAATTTCACATTGAAGTGGAATTGGTATTATATATGTATATAGCAATATATATATATTGGAATTTGTATATATTGGAGTTGTTGATTTCCCGCATTGTATAGCGGATGAGACCCTATTGCGCCGCATAATAGCGGATAATATTTATAAATCCTATATACCGCGATATTCCATATTGGAACGGAATTGGTATTGTGCTAACATCTGTGGATGCAGGCAAACAGGTTGGAGGGATCCGACTGGATTCCTCACCGTAGTGATTTATTTACAGATATTGTTGTATATTCTGTTATCATATGATGATATATGATGTTTGGATGCTGTGATTGACTATTTGGTGCTGTTGCATCATCGGATCCATTTTTGAAGTTTAAAAATAACGATTTTGATTTTAAATTGGGATTTTTGAATTATTATGAACGATTTATATAAAAGATGTACAAAATTGATATTTTTTAAAGTAAGAATACTGGATTCAGGAGATGCTTTGGAGCTCTGTGGCGAGCTGGATGGCGAGACGTATTCCCATATATGATATTATTTATTCCGATGTGTATTCTGTATGAGGACAAGTTTATATAACTGTCCAGTGTTGTATTGTTGTTGTAAACTCTGATAATGATGTAATGTATAAAATGATATAGTTCTTTGATTTAAAGATTATTCATTTATCTATTATATGTGTTCCGCTGCGATATGTGAGATTCTGATACTGTTCTGTATTTTTCTGTTGTTTCTTCTTTCTTTTTCTTCTATCTTCTTCTACCTCTTCTTTTTCTCCATAACAATTCGATTTCCGGCATTCGATTGCTCGGCAGTTGATACAGTGGACGTATTAATGTCGATTTTCGAGCGACGAAAAGTCGAGTCGTTACACAAATCATAATCAAACCACATGATTATCATTCAACTTCTACACTATATAATCACCATATATAATGACATAAATAAAGTTACCATTTTCATTTAAAAAAACGAGCAGTTTACTCACCAAACTTCCGCAAAAGTTACCCCAACTTAAGCTAAACTTGCCAACGACTCCCTAGCTTTGAAGGATGAAGGCTTTAGGTGCTAGCAACCCTCAAAACTGGCTTGGCCCAGGTGTATGTAGGCTTGGCTAGAGGTGTGAGGGCGGATGTGGGGTAGCAGCTTGAAGGTAGAGGAGCTTCGGGTTATCATTGATTTGTCGAAAATGAACCCAAAATTAAGTCATTTTCCCACTGGTTTTTGTGCCACGACTCACGGAATTTGGAAAAGTAGTCAAAATAAAAGTTGTAGGAATTTCTTTCCTTTATGATTTCTTATAAAGAATCACTCATTTTAGATTTGTTTTGAATAAGTTATGATCAAAATAAGAAGGGTAATTTTCGGACTTGAAATTCTGGGTAAAAAATTGCTTTGTAAAGAATTTATGTATTGACATAGCTATGATAGAAATTTGAAAAAGTGGTCAACTAGAATGTTGTAAGCATTAAAATTTCGCACGGTTTCAAAAAATGGAAAACTCTATTTGAGTTTGAAATGAGGAAGAAAAGGTTGGTGGAAAGAGGAGGAAAAATGGAGAAACATATGGGCTATTTATAAGCTAGATTTCACACCTCATCATTTTGTCAAATCACGTCACTCTCTTATATATATATATATATATAATTATTATGTTTAATCACATCAGTCTTATATATGTATATAATTATGTTTAGTTACATCACTTTATATATATGTATGTACGTATGTATGTATTTATGTATAATTATTATGATTAGTCACATCACTTTCTTTTATATATATATAATTATGTTTAGTCACATCACTTTCTTATATATATATTTAATTATTATGTCATCGCTTTCTTTATATATATATATATATAATTGTCAATTAAAGCTAAGACGTGACAAGAGATAATGATGGTTATAATTACAATCTAAGATGTGACAAGAGAGGAATATATATTTATATATATAAGATAATTATTTTTAAATTTATGAATCGTCACATCACTTACTAAACAAAATTAACATAAGATAATCTATCCTTAAGTATATTATTATTTAGCTAATTAACTCTAATATGTGTATATATGGTGCATAAAGACGAACAACGTTCCCGACAACTTTTCGGTGTCGAAAGGTCGAAATTTCGGAAAACGTTCTTCGGTCACATTTTCTGTTTTTCTACGAACTATTTAATTTGGTAAACAAATTTTGAAAATGATTTTACCATCATTATTAATTAATTAAAATGAGTTTATTTCCATTATTAAACCTGTATATTGAATATTTAAAATTAATTAAATATTCACTAATCAAAGTAGTGAAATTCCGGGCCGTTACATTCTCCCCCCCTTAAAGAATTTCATCCCCGAAATTACACCTTGACCTATCCCAAAAAAACACTTAACACTATACATCAGCTCGTATGATGTACATAGATCATTCTTATTCAAAATCTGATTAGATCTCAACTTAAATACATAACTTTCCTTTCGAACTAGTATCGCTCACCCGATTCTCTAGTGCGGACTCCTATCAGGCTCCTCGATTTGGAACCTCTATTCTTCTTACATAGTTGTAACTATGGTAGAAAACCTTGGTCCCACACCAAGAACCCTCATCAAGTGCTCTCCGTCAAAGGTCGAGTAATAGATCCTTATTCGTAATGGTGCAACACCTCAAAGTCATGTACTCGAATCTTGGATCACTCTATATAGAAAGAGAAATGATCTACGTCCAACTTATGCACTTAATTAATTGGTTCTCCCTAATACTAATTCTATTTCCACCAAATTATTTATGAAAACATTTCATAAACTATTCTTAGGTACAACTTGTATGCTACTTCACTACACCCTAAGATCATATATCCCTATATGATTCCATTATTCCATTTTGCTTGTATCTTCCTAAGAAAATTCAAGATCCAAATACCCGGCTTTTACTTTCAAAAGCTTTTTGAAATGGAACTCTATACTTTAAATCATGAAAATATATAAACATAGCCCGAGTAACTCCAAAATGATACTAAGGAACTGGGTATCACCAAACGGTATCATATATTCCCTTACCGAGAAGGGTAATACTCAATAGAAGTGTTTACAATCTGAACACATCTCTTTCCTAATTTTAAGCTATTTTCGAGCCACTCGAACTAGTTAACTTAAAAATATTCCTTTTATTTCCAAATTCTCATTTTTGGAATAATACTTTACATTTTCCAACAACATATATAACCAACTCACATTGCGTTTGTTCGGGTTGAACTTGTTTCGATCGTACAATGATAAAGAGAATAATTAACTAAGTATCCCACAATGTTCACCTAGGCAAACATCTGATCGTCGCTTAGAAGATTATTCTGATCATCACAAAACAATCATGACTTGTTCCCCATACCAATCCAAAGATAACACTTCTTACTTACACTTTTATTCCCAAAATTTTATACTTAAACCAAATTGGTTTCAAATATTATTATTATTTTCCCAAAACCTTGAAAATCATTTTTCAAAAGCACCGGGATTTAGGTTCTCAAGTTTTCAACCTAAATTTTTTCAACTTAAAAGATACATTTTTATAAACTCATTTTATAAATCACTTATATTAAACCATTTTTAAATATTTATCCCAGAATATTCTAACTTTGAAATCAAATCCACCTCAATATTAACATCGAATGCCTTTTAGTCAAACTGTGAAACTTAATTCATAAGGTGTTTGTTTCCATATTTTTCCCAATCCTTATCTACCCAACACGTATCTTAAAAAGGGAACATACTAACAATAGTCAATGCTCAACTAGACGAGCATGATTAGACAAACCCTAAATGATAATAATAACATATTATTATCTCCTAACACCTCAACCAACTATATTACACTATTTATGAAAATCATTCTTTTATATATAAAATATACCCTGGGTAAAATTATTTCATTTACCTAATTCCAAAACAATACTGTGTCGATTTGCCTAGTTTAAGTGTTTAGAAACCCCTATCATTACAGTTGTACACCCTGTATCAACCAGAGTTCATAAGCCACTAAACAGATAAATCAACATAATATAAAACATTTGATAATCACTAACAAATACGCGCTCATATGTATACACTCAATCTCATTCTAGGGTGTCACTTACCCTATCTCTAATGAGTTAACCCCACCAAAGCCAAGGTTCTCGCTTAACCTTCGGCTCTGATACCAAATGCAACGACCGTAGGCTTTTCTACCATCCGGCAGTGACGACCGGTAGCTTTTCAACCATCCCGGCACCACCGTGGCACACACTAGTACATTGAATCTGCTTTTACGGCCAGCCTCACGACCGTAAGCACCTAGCAAACCAACCCATCAAGGCCTTATACTACCTCTTCGGGACGTGTAGGGGAGAGTCTCTTACTCACCACCAAACAGAAAGCGAGAACTCCCTATCACGCTAATCCAACCAATGGAAACAGATCCGATCCCGGTCTCTTCGAAACGACTTTCGATATTTCCGATAAACTCAACCTCGGTTCTGTAGGAAATAAACAAACAAATGACAAGAGCGGAGTTTACCTCCTAACCGTTGTGGACGGATTTCCTTATCATTCGTCCTAGAAGAACGAAACGAGTTTATACGTACAGTATAGCACCTTTGACGGTAATTGTACCATATAATTCTCGTGTTTCTCCTAGATATTTTCAAAGTTACGTTTTGTCCAGATTTGATAGTTTGTTATTTAACTATCAAATAAACAAACATCCAATCATGGTTTAATTTCCATATGGGATCCACTAAGCCTTTATTAATTCTCTTTAATTCAATAAACCACTATAAAACCTGATCACAAGATCTTTTCAAAACACTATTTCCAAACCCCTTACATTTCCTTTATACTTGGGAAACATTTATATACTTATCTCAAAGATATAAGTATATTACCAAAACTTTTTACTTTTCATGCCTTGAAAACTAAATTATATACTTATCTTATCAGTATGAGTATATTTACAAAGTTTTCAAAGTTTTCTTCTTTCCAAATCCCATATTAAATAACCAAACATTTCTTCCAAATAAAACATTTCGCTTATCCATTATCAAAAATTCCCTTTTTAAAAGCTTATCTCATATTATAATTAACTTATAACTTTCAAAATAAAGTTATAACCCACTTTTATAAACCTTTAAGTTAATTTATAAATCTTTTTCCTATTTTTAAAACTCTTTATATAAACCTTTCTATACTCCTTTATAAATATCATTTGTAAAACACTTAAAGTAACCCTTTAGTAAAAACCCCTTTTATAAAAAAGTTATTACTTATAAGTAACTTTACAACATAATAGCATAACATGGAAATCATTTATAAACTTTAAACTCTAAATTGATTAAAGAATTTAAGTTAATTCAAAACACACTTTACAAATTCAGAAAGAGGCTTAGCAATCCCAATGGTACTAGTTTAAGTTACCATTCGATTTCAATTCGATTCCCAAGTCACTTAACAATTATTTACATAAGATACCATATATGTAAATGCAGTTCATATCCAATCAGGGAATAACACGTCAATATAACCAGTTGGCAGATACAAGTCCAAATAACATAACAATAGGATGGTGATTTATCTTGCTAAATAGATGTCCAAACAATTCAATCAATTTATAGTAGAACGGGGATTTATTCTGCTTAACACATGTCCATACAATCAACTCACTTACACTATAGTAGAATGGTGTTTTGTCTGCTAACGGATGTCATTTAATTCTCCTAATCTATAACGACCCGACTTTCCAGACCCGGAAAATCGAACCATTTTAGTTAAGAAGAAGAGGTAGAAGAAGAAAAATAGAAAACAACATCAGAATCTAACCATCGCAGCGGAATAAAATATAATATATATTAACAGATCTTTACACAAATCAAAACTATATTAGTTTTATATAATATAGCATCAGAGTATACACCAGAGAACACATAACATACAACTGGACAATAACCATATCATGTCCTCAATACAACAGAGTACAACAATCAACACAGCGGAAGATATATATATAAACAAGTACGGGAGATACGTCTCGCCATCCAGCTCATCTCCTGAGATCCCCAGCATCATATCTTGTAACCTATAATACTCGGTCTGACCCGAGCATCATATAAAACAATACCCGAGTCAGTCTGGAATACCAGCGTGAGAAAATCACACTCAATTGATTATTAAAGTTTCAAAAATCCTTTGAAAACAAAAGCATCTCGTAAGACCACGCCACAAATAAACATGTCGGGTTTTTACCTTACGATAGCTAAAACACTTTTTATAAAAATCCTCTGATATTATAATAGTGTATATTCACAAATACTTATTAAAATAGCCGAAATTGTTACATCTATTAAATTCCGGCATACTAGCCACAAAGTGGGTAATACAAACAAAACTCGTACAAGGCACGTAGGGAGAATGGATTTCCAACGAATGACTAGGCATTGGGGTACCACCTGTCACAGTACGTGGCCTAGATCACAGTATCGAGGAGTATGCCCGCTCCCCTGCAACACAAAGCCGGAATAATCCCTTACTGGATAATTCCAAGTAAAATCACCCCACGGTTGGGATCAGCAACCGCACCACTAAGCCGAAATAAAGGGACATCTAGACAGGGATGACCTTACTCTCAAGTGGGGGCTACCCACGAAGCCTTGCCGCATAACCCCTGATTTTCAGTCATTCCCGGTTGATGAGGTTCGAGGCTAAACGATACCTTTATAGCACATATCCCTTAGAATGCCCATCGTCCACCTGACGATGTCACGAAAGCATTCGTCCATACAAGTCCGTCCCGGGTCCGAACGGAACCGAAGGCACTATTCCTACTACATCCATTTTGGAAATATCCTCAGGATTAGTAGCGACTAGCCCTTGCACTTCACAGCTCCATCTTCGACTCCGAACACGTTACACGAAACGTACAAACCAGATCGAAGTGGTATTCGAGTCTCCAGACCTAGAATCCCGGTATACGGAAACTCGATCCCGGTCTCTTCGAAACGATCAGCGCATTTGGCCAATATTGATAGTCGGTTATTTAACTATCAATTAACATCCACAAGCAACCATCACACACTAAATAATTTCCCACATTATTTATTTGCCCAAATATCTTTCCAAGATATATTTCTATTTTCAAACTTCTTTTGAAAACAATTTCAAAACAGTTTCCGCTTACGGAATACATTTCCCAAATAATTATTTCCACTGAATCACCAAGTACAAAATACTTTTAATTTTAAAATAATTTTAAAACACTTTATTATAAATATACTTTAACCTTTAAATTTGGAAAACTACTTTAATACTTAATTAAAAATAATACTTTTGTGAATATTTAAAATAAGGTTACTTTATAAAATGTAAAACTAAGTTTCCACTTTTAAATAAAATACTAATCACCCTTTAAATAATTATTACGATAATAGATTTGGAAAATATTTACTTTAGAATTTAAATATTAGAAACAATAAATTTCTAAACATCCCTTTCTAAACAACATGAAAACTTTTAAATTATATTTAAGAATTTTCTTTGAAATCGTACTTGGCTATCCAGGGAATACACTTTCTTCCATATCTTTTAAAAATAAATCACCATTTATTTTTAAACACATTTACATTCCTCAATAAATTCCCACCTTGAATTTATATTTAAAATATCCACCGATACTTCATTTCACTTCATAAACCCAGTTTATAAATTTTAAAACCTCATTCTCTTTTAAAAATCCAAGTTTTAAACACTTAAATCAATTTCCAATTGATTTCCATTTTCTTCACTTTGAAATAAATTTCCCTATTTACTTCAATTATTTCAAATACATTAACTTTCATATTTTATTTCTTTATTATGAGTTAAAACCCTTTTAACTAAAATACCAATTTCGGATTTCCAAACTTCTTCAATTAATATTTTAATTAAATTAAATCTTTAAATTCAATAAAATCAATCCTTTTATATTTTAGATAATATCACTTTAGTTAAAGATTTATTTCCTCCCTGTTAAATTCAAAATCCTCTTTCCCCATATTTGTTCGAATTAAGAAATTTCTTTATTTCTTTTACAATTCCTTATTTAATTTATTCGAATTCACTAGAATTATTTAACTTGAATTTTACTCTTTTATTTCTTTCCAAAAATCCAATTCAATTTCTTTTGATAACTCATTATACTGGGAAATTCAATCCAACCAGATTATCCAATATAAATCATCACAGGATATCAACAAACATATCACAAAATATTTAAACAAAATTAAATATTTTGAGGAATCCAGTTGGATCCCTCCAACCTGTTTCCCTACATCCACAGACGTTAGCACAATACCAATTTCACTTCAAAGTGGAATATCGCGGTATATGGGTTTTATATAAAATCATCCGCTATTGTGCGGCGCATAGGGTCTCATCCGCTATATAAATGCGGGAATATCAACAACTCAAATATATACATATGCCAATATGTATATATTGCTATATACTACTATATATAGTATCATAACAATCAATCCAAACAATCATTCAATCAATTGTTTAAATTTAACTATTTAAATTTAAATTTAAATTCAGCTGAGTGAGATTAACTCACCTTTGCTTTTCATTTGCAACCGATTTCCAACCAGCTTGTTTCCATTATTTTCGACCTTGTTCAAGTATCATAAGATTTATTAAGATTTGAACTATTCGAAGGGTAAATTACCATCAATATAAATTTAATTAACCAATTATTTTATTTAAACTAATGTTCTGGACGAATACAATCTAAGTTACAAAAATAATTAAATAGATTATCTTAAAAATATTTCACCTTAATAAATTATTATTATTTTTAAAATGATTTGTAAATTAAAATATCTATGTATGTATTTATCTACTTCATTTTCTTTTGAAACTACCTAAACTACCTACGCCTATACTTATAAATAAATCTATATTTCCCTTTTCAAATTCTACCTTCTAAATCATGTCCATACATAAACTGTTTCTGATTTCAGTTTACATATATTTATACACAACTTTAAACGTATTTATCTTTTGATCTATATATATATACGTTTTCTCTGTTTTAAAAACATTTTAATACAATTAAATTAAAACAGAATTTACCTGCTGCGGACCAAAATCCAGCCCCAGCAACTACTGGTCTCGCGATAGCATCCCACCCTCTTCGATCGAATCGACTTCGAATGCTCTGCCCCTCTCTTCGCGAAATTTTGAAGTCGCCCTCAAAAATGACTACGACTCGAACTTCATCCCCAAATCGCGACCCAACATCCATCACGTCTCGACCTCGAGCTTGCCTCCAGTTAGACCACCACGTCACGTGCCCTTCCCCTTCCCGATTCGAGCTTAGGGACCGGCGACTGAAATCTAGGGCTCGCGATTCCCCTTCCTGGCCGAGCTCGCGTTTTCAGACAGTGGACATGTTTAAACATTGCAACTCTATCCTATTAGATCTCTCCGATCGAACGACGCCTTGAGGAAGAAGAGAGAGCGGAGTCACCATTTCCTTGAGAGGACGGAATGAACGTGAAAAGAACAAGGCCGCGTGATTGTATTTTGAGAGGAACGAACCCCCTTGAATTCGGTCATTAATAATTTCCCTGATGCTTTCGTTTCGAACGAAAGAGACTTCGACCCCCATTTTATTTTCTTCTTTTATGAATTCAGTCTGGAAATAATCTAGAGGAGGGGAGGAAAATAAACGCAAGCGATTTTTGATTTTGACGAAGGGAAGACTCGGCGATTTAAACAAACGAAGGGAAGATTGATTGAATTCGTTGTTGATTTGTTTTGTTTGGATTCTCGCAGAAGCTTGTTTTGTTTTCTGAACGAAGAAAATATCTATCCCTTTTTAATTATTAAACGAAGGAGCGTATCGGAGAAGAATCAGGAAGGCTCTAACATGAAGAAATCTGGACCAGTCAACAATATAGTATAGATTATATTTTGAATTCTCGATATAAATTTCAGGCGTTTACTTACCGTACGATCACACAATAACTCCGATCACTGCTAAATTTGAAATCCGATAATAATACAATATTACGGACCCAATGGAACTGTTTTCGTCGAATTCCGAGACTATGCCTCGGAAGGCTATTTTTCAAATTTAAATTTAAACAATATAATTTCAAAACAGAACAAAAAAGTTTGAAATTACATTCTGAAACTTCTATTATCTTCAGTAATATCATTACGAATTTTACGAGCTTTCAAAATATTTTTAATTAGCTTAGAATGCCAGATTTACTATTTTATCCAACTTCAATATAAATTTAATTTAATAATTAAATTACTCAATACAACGATATTTGAAATTTAAGTTTATAATTAACCTCTGAATATTTAAAATTAATTAAATATTCCAATTTCAAATGCTCAAAAATTCCGGGTCGTCACATTCCTTCCCCCTTAAAAGAATTTCATCCCCGAAATTACCAGTTAAGAGGAATGATTCAATCCCCGTTAACTATTTTCCCAATTCAAACCGTTTTAACAATACCCAAACAATCTTTTATTAATGATACACTAATCATCCTTTAACTTCCCAAACTTATTCATAAGCCCCAAACCATATCACCTACTTATCAATTCAAATTTTAAATTTGAATTCAAATTTGAAATTATCAAAAAATTTCTCAAAATTTTTCTAACTCCCTAAATTTCCGAAAAATTTCGCCAGCGTCTCCTTTGCGCGGCTAGCTCGGTACAACTACAAAATGGCTCTACGGCCTCCCAATCTCAAAAAGAAAACAAAAAGCCAAGTGGCTGCATCAAAAACCCAATCAAATTTCATATAGAAATTCAAATACATACCTTTTGTCGGGCCATTAAATTTATCTTCTAAAATCAAAATCCCAATTTATCCATTGCTTTTATACACCTGTATATCCTACTAAGCAATAATATTCCATCACAATTCCAAAGTCATTTTATACTTTTCTTTACAAATTTACAATATTTGTTTTACTTAAGCCCGTACGATGCACATATATCATCCGTACGCATTATCACATTCGATCGCTCACTCGATCACACAATTTCACTTCCGAACTAGTATCGTCCACCCGACTTCCTAATGCGGACTCAGATCTGGTTTCTTGATCAGAAACCGTCATTCTCCTTGCATAGCCACCAACTATGATAGAGAATATCCAGAATCAATCAACAATCCATATCCAGGCTCGCCGTTGAAAATCGAGTGAAAAATCCTAATTCGGATCGATAAAACTATCTCGAAATTCTGTGTTCGACATCTGGACCAAATAACTATGCGAATAAAATAATATACGTACATCTTACGTATAAATTTCAATTGATTACCCATTATATCAATTCTCTTTTATTCACATTCCTTTTTGATTGTTATCCCCTTATTCACAACTATCTCATTTCACAACTTCAGTTTTAGTCTTCATTCAACTATTCACTTAGTGTATATATATATATATATCTTTCCAAAATTACTAAGTATATTTCCAATACAAATTTTCTTAAGAATTTCATTCTTCAATTCTTAAGTTCATATAAATTTTTCTTATATTTATTTACTACTTCACCACCGAAGTGTATATATTCAAATTGAACTCCCATTTCATATGAATCTCAACTTACTTCAATTTACTACTTCATTTCCAATTTTTTTCCTTAAATTCAATTCATCTCCAACTTCCAAAAATTGAATTTCATTTAGCTCAAAAACAATCCAAGTTAATTCATTCAATAACTATTTCTCAACTTATTTAAACCACTCCTCGGTTTGAGTTCAGTTTTCATTCAACATTTACTTAAGCCAATACTTAAGTTTATTTTCCATTTAACCAACCTTTTAAAGTTTTATTTCCATCTTTCATTTGATTCTTATTTAATCAAATTCCATCCATTTATTTATTTAATATAAGTGGTTCATTCACTCAATCATTATGAATTTTAATTTCCATACTTCATTCATCTGGAATTATTTTATTAATAACCAGGTCATTTCCAATTTATTTTCACTTATTTGGATTTCATTCGCAATTCAAACCATCACTATATTAATCCAATTCCATTAACTCACAATTCAATTTCATTAACTAATTTATTATCTAATTAGTTCCTCCGCTGGTTAAAATTAAATACTTGCTTTTTAATTCCAAATATCACTTCACTTAATTAAGTTCAATTTATTTTATAATTCAAGTTTGGATTTATTTAAAAAAATTAAGATTGCTCATCTTAGTCGTTTCCATTTGATAATTACAATTTCAAATTATAACTCTTAATGGTTCAAAGTAATGGATTCCCATTTATGACTTACAATTTCATTTCTATTCATAAGTTTTAACTTACTTAAGATCTAGGACTATTCATTTAAGTCCATTTTCATCTTTACAATCAAATTTCAAATTATTACACTTAAGAACTTAAGAATATGAATTTCTTTACACAATTATAAGCATTTTACATTACCTTTATATCCAATTCAATTCGACTTCAACTTATTTTGTGACGCCCCACCTCTATGCTCACAATAACAAAGGTTATTATAAAGAATAACGTCTGCTATTGCGAAGAATAAGGCTTGTTAGAAGCGACCATCTGTAAGTTATGCCTTAGACGAGTATTGATTACATCGATAGGAGTTATATAAATTACTCCCAAAGATATATATTCAATCCAAATCTAAAACGAAACTACAGTGGCTTAAGAAAAATCCAGAACAATTCATAATAACAATAACACAAATAGTATAATCACATCAGAACAGAAATATCAGATATATAGCGGAAGATTAGTCCGGAATACATGCTACAACAATCGATGGTTCACATGAACCGATACATATACATATCCATCAATACATACATAAGATGAGAGTCAAATAACCAAAAGAACTCCTCGAAGGCTAGACAAAAGATGATGCGAAATCCCAAAAGCTGAAGCTGCTACTGAATCAGAGATAGAGATTACCCTGAAATGACTCGGTCTGACCCGAGTATTATTTAAAGGAAAATAATAAACGGATCAGTCTAATTTATTCTCAGAAATAAGTGAATGATAAATGTCACTTAAACAAATAATTATAGTCTCGAATGAGACTATACAGCATAAATAATTAGCATAGTTTAAATGAAGAAATCTCAATTTAAACTCCATCAAAATCAGTTTTCAAATTCACAATTGAATTTAAAACAGCAATACGCAAATTTATAACCTCAGATGAGATTATACTCAAACTTAACTTTCAAATTCATAATTGAATTCAAAGCCGCAATTCACAAAATCCAGAAATCAAAATAGATAACTAGAAAATCAACAGTCGCAAAATCTAGAAATCAAAACAAGATAACTAGAAAAATCAACATAAAAGGTGGATCGATCCCAGCAGATGGCGAGTTTTAGCTACGCCGCACGTGCATCTCAGATGGCCGAAGCCTACCAAGTACTATAAATTTTTGGCGCCCATCAGATGACCCGAAGGTCCGTAGAGTGACCCGAAGGTCTAGTACTGGTAATTGACCCGAAGGTCCATCAGATGACCCGAAGGTCCAACAAATGACCCGAAGGTCCAGCAGTGTGACTCGAAAGCCCAACAAAATCATCAGAATCATCAAACAGCAGATGTTTCAATTAACGAGTCCGGAATTAACCGAAATAGTAAAAGTGTGGTTCCATACTCCGCACTTTTGCTAAATCGTTTAAATCTCTTCATCGTTTCCTTGAAAGTGCAAAATTGTGTATTTTATATAAATAACATTTTACGTTCTCAAACGGACAAGTCCGGAATTAAGCGAATCAGTAAAAGTGAGGGTTCATAGTCCTCAATTTTGCTGAAGCGTTTAAATCGCTTCCTCATTCTTTTGAAAGCGCAAACGTAAAAATTTTGAAAACAATTTTTTTTTTATTTTAAAACAATTTTTAAAACACGTGATTAAAACAGCAACATCTGTAGCAATTTCGACGAGGAAATTGCGCTTCACAAAACGCCGTAAAAACGGATACCAAATAAGTGTTGCGGGATAACCGTTTGAAAAGACACTTTAAATTAACGGTTACCGACGTTAAAATAACAGTGAATTTTCATTCAGAAAAATGTCACAAAACACCGTGCTTTAAAAATTTAGCACCGGTATAAAAATTTCGTTATAAAAATAACGGAACGAAAATACGTTTGAAACGTACACCGGTTCAAAGCAGAGTTTTCATCAGATTGCACTATTGCTATAAATTAATTAAAATAATTGAATGATGCTATCCCAACATACGTACACTAAACCAGTGCAACTATAAATCTTTGAACAAAATGTTTTACAACTAAATTGACACATAATACATACGCACCCCCCCTGAACTTGATTCACTTACATGTATTAGCAAATTTTGATACAAACTGTGTACCCTCTAACCTATTTATTTACCAAGTAGTTAAACGTGTGCATGTGATCTATAATTTGCTAGTATACAAATTGCAAGTGAGTCACGTGTGTTTCACATACTACAAATAATTAAGTTGATATGGAGTGACCTTGTTACAATGCGTTAACAAGTATGAACCATATATACAACCTCAGTTTTCATGCCAAATATGAAATAAAGGTGTCTGGACTTGATTCACCCAAAAATGCGAATACACACATTAACTCGACTGACGCTATGTTATTCAGGCAGCTGAGAATAGATAAAAGTAAAAAGCCTTCAACATAATTTTCATGCTAACTGTGATAGTATGACCAGTACGTGTGAAAAGCTTTTGTGTCCATGAAAAAAAAAATGAAACTTATCATCCAAACAAAAAAACGCACAAAATAATTTGTTAACAGCAATACACCGGTACACACGAGAACGAAGGAGAATAAAATTAGAGAGTGAGTGTGAACTCACCGAATATTTGTTCCAAAACCAAACTAGTAACTCAGATTCAAAGGGGAGAAGAAGATATATATATAACAGCCATTCTCTTTTTTTTCAGAGTTCTGCAAAATGAGTGAAGAAAAATGCAGTGATATTATATTTTCTTCTATACCGAGACCAAGTCAAGATGGAGGAGTGTGGAAAAGCATTTTTAGTACACTTGCATTTAATGCGACGTGCAATTATAATGTACTCGGCTGAACACTCGATGGAAGCAAAGAAGAGCAATCTTTTTTTTTTCACAGACAAAAGGATCAAATTCAAAAGTATTCATCATTATAAACAACGTACAAAATTTTATCCAATGTGTTATCCTCCTTATGCGAGAATATGATCTTTAATAAAGAAAAATCATCCCAAAAGTAGTTTCAAATGATCATTACGCCAAAGGTGGGGTTTTGCAGATCCTTATGATTTAATATTCAGTATCAAATGAAATCATTAAACAAAACTAGTTTTCAAAAATAAACAAAGATCAACTGTGCAAGTTTCGTAAAAATAACACTATATGAGCCTACACTCTCAGTTGATTGACTCTAAAGGAAACAAGTGCAGATGGTAGAATGTTTGCAAATGCAATATGTAACTATGCATGTAATTAATTTCTTTCCCAATTTTGTGTACAAGTCAAATGAAAGTGGAGTGTGCTGGCACATTTTGTACATTAGCATTTAAGATGAAAACGTGCTTTAATAAAATAAGGTACACGGCTACACTGATGCAATTATATGAAGGAAGAAATAATGTAAAGTGTTCACATTTTTTTTTAAAAGACTTTACCACTGACTTTGCCTCTGAATTTGCGTCAATATTTTCTTTCCCAATTTTTAAATTCTAAAAATTTCTATTTTAAATACCCACTCCGACAGTAATTCAAAAATTAAAGTCGTGACAGATTTTAAAAATATTTATTACGACGGTAATAAAATCACGGTCGTTACAGACTCCCCCCCTTATAAAAATTGCGTCCCTGCAATTTTCATACTAGAAGCAGTCAACAACACAAATAAATCATCACAACAAAGAATTTTTAAAAAGAAAAGATAGATCAAGAATGCTCACCTCCACCCGAAGAGGAGAGAAAATCCGGATAAGAACGCTCGATGAATTCTCTGGTTTCCCAACTGCAATCTTTGGGATTTGCTGACCATTGAATTTTCACAAGCGGGACTTCTTTATTCCGAAGGCGTTTAACCTCCGAAGCTAGCACCCGAATAGGATTTTGCACAATAGACAAGTCGGGTGAGATCTCAAGATCTTGCAACATAGGAGGATCAATAATTGAATCTGAATCTCGAAGGCAACGACGAAGCTGATGATGCATGAAATACGTCATGAATTCCCGAAAACTGAGCAGATAGCGATACAAGATAAGCAACTGGGCCAATGCGTTCCGTAATAGGAAACGGTCCAACATATCAAGGAGCCAATTTCCCGGAGTGACTAAAACGCACCACACCCTTCATCGGGGAAACACGAATGAATACGTGATCGCCAACAGAGAATTCCAAAGGCTTCCTACGATGATCGGCATATGATTTCTGGCTATTCTAAGCCTCCTTCATTCTCTATCTAATAATATCAATCCTCTCCGAAGATTCACGAATATAATTGGGGCCGAGAACTAACTTTTCCCCGATTCCAACCAACAAGATGGTGATCGACACAGTCTTCCGTAAAGAGCCTCGAAAGGAGCCATGCCGATACTGGATTGAAAACTGTTGTTATAAGAAAATTCAACAAGAGATAAGTGGTCTTCCCAACTACCACCAAAATCAAGAATGCAAGCTCGAAGAAGATCCTCTAAAACTTGATTCACCCTTACCAGGGGTATACTGAATATCGAAATCATATGAAGCAAGAAATTCGAGCCAATGTTGTTGTCTCAAATTAAGTTCTTTCTGAGTAAATAGATACTTAAGAGATTTGTGATCAGAGTGGAGAACACCACTCCTTTCCCAAAATAATAATGTCAAACTCTAAAAGCGAAACAATAGTCACAAGCACTAGATTTTGAGTAGCATACCTAGTCTCGATCGGCTTTAATTGTAAAGAAGCATAGGCGACTACTCCATCTTTTTGCACGAGAAAAACATTGAAACCAATACGGTTAGCATTGGTACAAATAATGAAGTCTTGGTTCCCTTTGGGAACTAAAGGATAAGAGTATCAGAAAGGAGTTCTTTCAAATAGTCTTCTTTCCTGAAAAGATAAAACTTCCAAAAATCTTAATTGTCTTTACGAAATCATTTTCTAGAAAATTTTCTTTTTATAAATTTATTGTGTCAAATTGTCTCATCAAAGCATTTAGGAGATTCCTATCGATAACGTTGATCAAGCGCATCGACCAGAATTCTTAAAGCACTCTATGGGCAATACAATCACAAAATCATCTTCTATATGATAAACACAAATCCAATTATACTTGTAAATAAATCTTGTGAAAAAGATTTGCAAAATTTTAAATTTCAGTTTTCATCCAACATCAATAAATACACAAATGGAGTCATCGAAATATTCGTAAAATACTCGATTCACAAAATGGATGAAATAAGCTGGACTAAACTAAATGACATAATAAGTCATTTATAAGAATCATAACGAGTACGGAATGCGGTAAGTGGAATGCTAACTTCCGCAACTCATAGCCAAATGAAAATCTGTAGCAAGATCGGGTTGGGAGAAGAGCTAGAACGAGTAAATCGTTGGCTTCCAACTAAGATAATTGATGCTTGAGTTCCTCATTTTCTTTAACAGACATCCTCGTGGGAGGACGACTGATAGGATGAGCACCAGAGGTAAGATCAATACGGAATTCAATTGCCCTATTCGGCGACAAACTCGAAATAAACTCAAAGACAACGGAAAAATCACAAACAACTAGAACATTTAGCTATAATAGCCTTCGATTTGAAGGAAGAAATGAAAGCATTCAAAGGATGGTTCATACTTCGAAATATAATAGATAACTGCTCAATAGCACCAGGATGCTTGAGATATAAAATTCTTTCGGGATACAGGATTGAACTTCATAACGGACGAGCCAATCCATTCCCAAAATCATATCAAAATCAAAGTGATCCATAACACGCAGATTCGCATGTAAGGAGAAACCACAAAGAATAATCTCAACATCAACACATAACAAACCAAGAGTAACAGATCCACCAATAGGATTTGCAATCCCCAAAGGGTCGCGAAGAGTAATAACATACAAAGGAATAATATCAACAAGCTCCTTTGACACGAATGAATGCAATGCACCCGTATCGAAAAGAACTCTAATAGAACAGCCATGAAATAAAATAAAACCTTCCAAAACAGAAGAAGTAATACCTTTGGGCTGAGAAGAAACACCAGGAGCTTTAGCAACATTAAGCTTCCCTGATTTGAGACCCCTAGAAGCAGTAGGGCAATCAGAAATCCAATGACCCTCTTTCTTGCAATAGCGGCAAATGCGAGGCTTAGGACAATTACAGTGAAGATGATCCAGAGAACCACAATTATAGCACGCCCTCCGAACAGAAGGTGCACTACTTGGCTGAGAACTAGAGGTAGCTTGCTTCTTCTTCTTCTGATTAGAAGAATTAGGCTTATGAAAAGGAAACCTCTTCTTGTTGGGGTTCTTAGAAACCTCAACATCATCACAACTATCACGTTCCTTTTCAACAGCTTCGAGACAAAGAGCCGAATCAACCAGCTCCTCAAAAGAGAGCTTAAGCTGAAGCAAAAGAACCTTCTTCAAATACTTCTTCAAACCGTCAACAAAACGAAGATTCTTCTTATGCGGAGTGTTAATGAACTCAAATCCGTATTTGGACAAGGCCTCGAAAGATGCAACATAATCAGAAACAGAGGATTCTCCTTGCTTCAACTCAAGGAAACAACGAGCAAGATTAGCCTTTTCCGATTCAGGAACGAACTTAAGTTCGAATCGTTCCTTAAACTGAACCCAAGAGAGAGAGGACTCATCAACTTCCGAAATAAAGAGCTCATACCAGTCAAGAGCACGCTCTTGCAACATGCTAGATGCCACGAGAACACGATGATGATCCGAAAGATCCATCCGAGAAAATATGCGCTCACCAGTGCGCAACCAAGTCTGAACTTCCATAACACTTTCTGATCCCTTGAAAGGCTGACCTCCGAGGTGGGAATAGTCACTACACATGCGGGCGAAGGCAGACTTGTGATTAGGAGCTGCGGGAGTAGCAACAGGAGGCTGAGTACCCCGAAATAGCTCCATAAACTGATCGGCTGACATATAGACTCCGTCCGGATGAGAACCACTAGACGGGCCTGCAGAAGAACGCTTCCCTCTACCTCTTCCAGCCATAGGCTGAGAGACAAGAGAAGAAAAGGATTAGTTAAAACAATACACGATGATACGAAATTTAACAATTAGAATACTATGGAATATTAGATTTATTCCTTGACATACTCCAATATGTTAAAGAGGATAAAGATTTAAGAACAACGAAGGAATAGATTCGAAAGGCACGAATAAGACCCTCGAATAGTTGTAACACATGTTCCATTCTACTTCTGTTCTGTGTTTATTATAATTTGTTCTGAATCTCTGCTCTGATACCAAGCTGTGACGCCCCACCTCTATGCTCACAATAACAAAGGTTATTATAAAGAATAACGTCTGCTATTGCGAAGAATAAGGCTTGTTAGAAGCGACCATCTGTAAGTTATGCCTTAGACGAGTATTGATTACATCGATAGGAGTTATATAAATTACTCCCAAAGATATATATTCAATCCAAATCTAAAACGAAACTACAGTGGCTTAAGAAAAATCCAGAACAATTCATAATAACAATAACACAAATAGTATAATCACATCAGAACAGAAATATCAGATATATAGCGGAAGATTAGTCTGGAATACATGCTACAACAATCGATGGTTCACATGAACCGATACATATACATATCCATCAATACATACATAAGATGAGAGTCAAATAACCAAAAGAACTCCTCGAAGGCTAGACAAAAGATGATGCGAAATCCCAAAAGCTGAAGCTGCTACTGAATCAGAGATAGAGATTACCCTGAAATGACTCGGTCTGACCCGAGTATTATTTAAAGGAAAATAATAAACGGATCAGTCTAATTTATTCTCAGAAATAAGTGAATGATAAATGTCACTTAAACAAATAATTATAGTCTCGAATGAGACTATACAGCATAAATAATTAGCATAGTTTAAATGAAGAAATCTCAATTTAAACTCCATCAAAATCAGTTTTCAAATTCACAATTGAATTTAAAACAGCAATACGCAAATTTATAACCTCAGATGAGATTATACTCAAACTTAACTTTCAAATTCATAATTGAATTCAAAGCCGCAATTCACAAAATCCAGAAATCAAAATAGATAACTAGAAAATCAACAGTCGCAAAATCTAGAAATCAAAACAAGATAACTAGAAAAATCAACATAAAAGGTGGATCGATCCCAGCAGATGGCGAGTTTTAGCTACGCCGCACGTGCATCTCAGATGGCCGAAGCCTACCAAGTACTATAAATTTTTGGCGCCCATCAGATGACCCGAAGGTCCGCAGA
The DNA here is from genome assembly GCA_030737815.1 of Allium fistulosum. NCBI lineage: Eukaryota > Viridiplantae > Streptophyta > Magnoliopsida > Asparagales > Amaryllidaceae > Allium > Allium fistulosum. The sequence goes on from CM060903.1 coordinate 849,272,146, forward strand.
GTGACCCGAAGGTCTAGTACTGGTAATTGACCCGAAGGTCCATCAGATGACCCGAAGGTCCAACAAATGACCCGAAGGTCCAGCAGAGTGACTCGAAAGCCCAACAAAATCATCAGAATCATCAAACAGCAGATGTTTCAATTAACGAGTCCGGAATTAACCGAAATAGTAAAAGTGTGGTTCCATACTCCGCACTTTTGCTAAATCGTTTAAATCTCTTCATCGTTTCCTTGAAAGTGCAAAATTGTGTATTTTATATAAATAACATTTTACGTTCTCAAACGGACAAGTCCGAAATTAAGCGAATCAGTAAAAGTGAGGGTTCATAGTCCTCAATTTTGCTGAAGCGTTTAAATCGCTTCCTCATTCTTTTGAAAGCGCAAACGTAAAAATTTTGAAAACAATTTTTTTTTTTTAATTTTAAAACAATTTTTAAAACACGTGATTAAAACAGCAACATCTGTAGCAATTTCGACGAGGAAATTGCGCTTCACAAAACGCCGTAAAAACGGATACCAAATAAGTGTTGCGGGATAACCGTTTGAAAAGACACTTTAAATTAACGGTTACCGACGTTAAAATAACAGTGAATTTTCATTCAGAAAAATGTCACAAAACACCGTGCTTTAAAAATTTAGCACCGGTATAAAAATTTCGTTATAAAAATAACGGAACGAAAATACGTTTGAAACGTACACCGGTTCAAAGCAGAGTTTTCATCAGATTGCACTATTGCTATAAATTAATTAAAATAATTGAATGATGCTATCCCAACATACGTACACTAAACCAGTGCAACTATAAATCTTTGAACAAAATGTTTTACAACTAAATTGACACATAATACATACGCACCCCCCTTGAACTTGATTCACTTACATGTATTAGCAAATTTTGATACAAACTGTGTACCCTCTAACCTATTTATTTACCAAGTAGTTAAACGTGTGCATGTGATCTATAATTTGCTAGTATACAAATTGCAAGTGAGTCACGTGTGTTTCACATACTACAAATAATTAAGTTGATATGGAGTGACCTTGTTACAATGCGTTAACAAGTATGAACCATATATACAACCTCAGTTTTCATGCCAAATATGAAATAAAGGTGTCTGGACTTGATTCACCCAAAAATGCGAATACACACATTAACTCGATTGACGCTATGTTATTCAGGCAGCTGAGAATAGATAAAAGTAAAAAGCCTTCAACATAATTTTCATGCTAACTGTGATAGTATGACCAGTACGTGTGAAAAGCTTTTGTGTCCATGAAAAAAAAATGAAACTTATCATCCAATAAAAAAAACGCACAAAACAATTTGTTAACAGCAATACACCGGTACACACGAGAACGAAGGAGAATAAAATTAGAGAGTGAGTGTGAACTCACCGAATATTTGTTCCAAAACCAAACTAGTAACTCAGATTCAAAGGGGAGAAGAAGATATATATATAACAGCCATTTTCTTTTTTTTCAGAGTTCTGCAAAATGAGTGAAGAAAAATGCAGTGATATTATATTTTCTTCTATACCGAGACCAAGTCAAGATGGAGGAGTGTGGAAAAGCATTTTTAGTACACTTGCATTTAATGCGACGTGCAATTATAATGTACTCGGCTGAACACTCGATGGAAGCAAAGAAGAGCAATCTTTTTTTTTTCACAGACAAAAGGATCAAATTCAAAAGTATTCATCATTATAAACAACGTACAAAATTTTATCCAATGTGCTATCCTCCTTATGCGAGAATATGATCTTTAATAAAGAAAAATCATCCCAAAAGTAGTTTCAAATGATCATTACGCCAAAGGTGGGGTTTTGCAGATCCTTATGATTTAATATTCAGTATCAAATGAAATCATTAAACAAAACTAGTTTTCAAAAATAAACAAAGATCAACTGTGCAAGTTTCGTAAAAATAACACTATATGAGCCTACACTCTCAGTTGATTGACTCTAAAGGAAACAAGTGCAGACGGTAGAATGTTTGCAAATGCAATATGTAACTATGCATGTAATTAATTTCTTTCCCAATTTTGTGTACAAGTCAAATGAAAGTGGAGTGTGCTGGCACATTTTGTACATTAGCATTTAAGATGAAAACGTGCTTTAATAAAATAAGGTACACGGCTACACTGATGCAATTATATGAAGGAAGAAATAATGTAAAGTGTTCACATTTTTTTTAAAAGACTTTACCACTGACTTTGCCTCTGAATTTGCGTCAATATTTTCTTTCCCAATTTTTAAATTCTAAAAATTTCTATTTTAAATACCCACTCCGACAGTAATTCAAAAATTAAAGTCGTGACAGATTTTAAAAATATTTATTACGACGGTAATAAAATCACGGTCGTTACATATTTACATTTAATTCAATTCCAATTCTCAATTTTTATTTAACTTATCTTAAGTTAAATTCAAATATATTTTATTCACCTTCATATACTTGAATTAAATTTTAATTCTAGGATACAATTTTATACAAGTTTTACAATTCATTCACCTTCAATTTCTCTAACCTTTTTTTTTTCTACTAACTTATATTACTCATTGAGTTATTTCATCTCATAATTATAATCCAAGAATTAAACTTCCATTCCCTTCTTATTTCAATCAACTTCATTCTATACTTTATATTGTTGATTCATTTAAATTTCCACGTTTATATTTTAAATAGAATTCCCAGAATCCAATTGCCCAGTTTTATTTCAGAACCACTTTTAATTCATAAATAACTCATACATATCTGGTATATCACCTCAAATCCCAATTTCCAAAACAATCTGCTTTTACCAAACAATTTTCCCTTTGAATTTCAAAACCGACCCAGTTCACAATCATTTCCAATTTAAAACAGTTTGGTAGCAATTTCTCTTTGGAAACTCGAAAATAGACATCGATGATGCTGCAGTCATCACCGAAATTATTTTCCAGCGACCAAAAGAGAATTTAATGCTTTTATCTCTTTAAAACATTTCAAATATTTTTAGATCCCCAAACCTCACCAGATTTCAATTCCACCCCAAATATTTCTGAAATAGTACTACTTATTATTTCTCCAAAATCTTTGAAAACCACTTCCAAATCCTAGGAATTTAAACTTTTCCCGAAAATCCCAAATTGCAATTCCTTTAAATCTACATTCAAACATTCCCTGGAATTTATCTCATTTCAATTTCAAATGTTTCTATGGAATTCTATTTCAAAATTATAATCACCTTTGTATATGAAGTTTTATTTCAACTTATAAATTACATTTATAATTTATGTTCTCAAACTCCATTTGTTATATAAATTTATTCTTGAACTTTGGTTATAAGTTTTCAATTTCTTATTCAATTTCCTCCTAATGATAATAATTTATTATCATCATCTAACAACCAAACATCCAAATATAACTATAATAATTTATAAAAATTATTTCTTTCATATACAAAAATAATTTGGGTAAAATTATTTCATCTACCCATTTTAAAACAATATTGTGTCGAATTGTTCTATTTAAGTGTTTAGAGATCCCTATCAATAACGTTAATTACTCGTATTGACCAGAATCCATAAACTACTCAATAAACCAACCAACACAATATAAAACCATTTTATATTCACTAACAAATACGCGCTCATATCTATTAATACTCTCAAACTCATTCTAGAGTACTATCGACTCTATTTAAGAGTAATTCCCACCAGAGCCAAGGTTATCGCTAGCCTAAGCTCTGATACCACTTGTAACGACCCGACTTTCCAGACCCGGAAAATCGAACCATTTTAGTTAAGAAGAAGAGGTAGAAGAAGAAAAATAGAAAACAACATCAGAATCTAACCATCGCAGCGGAATAAAATATAATATATATTAACAGATCTTTACACAAATCAAAACTATATTAGTTTTATATAATATAGCATCAGAGTATACACCAGAGAACACATAACATACAACTGGACAATAACCATATCATGTCCTCAATACAACAGAGTACAACAATCAACACAGCGGAAGATATATATATAAACAAGTACGGGAGATACGTCTCGCCATCCAGCTCATCTCCTGAGATCCCCAGCATCATATCTTGTAACCTATAATACTCGGTCTGACCCGAGCATCATATAAAACAATACCCGAGTCAGTCTGGAATACCAGCGTGAGAAAATCACACTCAATTGATTATTAAAGTTTCAAAAATCCTTTGAAAACAAAAGCATCTCGTAAGACCACGCCACAAATAAACATGTCGGGTTTTTACCTTACGATAGCTAAAACACTTTTTATAAAAATCCTCTGATATTATAATAGCGTCTATTCACAAATACTTATTAAAATAGCCGAAATTGTTACATCTATTAAATTCCGGCATACTAGCCACAAAGTGGGTAATACAAACAAAACTCGTACAAGGCACGTAGGGAGAATGGATTTCCAACGAATGACTAGGCACTAGGGTACCACCTGTCACAGTACGTGGCCTAGATCACAGTACCGAGGAGTACGCCCGCTCCCCTGCAACACAAAGCCGGAATCATCCCTTACTGGATAATTCCAAGTAAAATCACCCCACGGTTGGGATCAGCAACCGCACCACTAAGCCGAAATAAAGGGACATCTAGACAGGGATGACCTTACTCTCAAGTGGGGGCTACCCACGAAGCCTTGCTGCATAACCCCTGATTTTCAGTCATTCCCGGTTGATGAGGTTCGAGGCTAAACGATACCTTTATAGCACATATCCCTTAGAATGCCCATCGTCCACCTGACGATGTCACGAAAGCATTCGTCCATACAAGTCCGTAACGGGTCCGAACGGAACCGAAGGCACTATTCCTACTACATCCATTTTGGAAATATCCTCAGGATTAGTAGCGACTAGCCCTTGCACTTCACAGCTCCATCTTCGACTCCGAACACGTTACACGAAACGTACAAACCGGATCGAAGTGGTATTCGAGTCTCCAGACCTAGAATCCCGGTATACGGAAACTCGATCCCGGTCTCTTCGAAACAATCAGCGCATTTGGCCAATATTGATAGTCGGTTATTTAACTATCAATTAACATCCACAAGCAACCATCACACACTAAATAATTTCCCACATTATTTATTTGCCCAAATATCTTTCCAAGATATATTTCTATTTTCAAACTTCTTTTGAAAACAATTTCAAAACAGTTTCCGCTTACGGAATACATTTCCCAAATAATTATTTCCACTGAATCACCAAGTACAAAATACTTTTAATTTTAAAATAATTTTAAAACACTTTATTATAAATATACTTTAACCTTTAAATTTGGAAAACTACTTTAATACTTAATTAAAAATAATACTTTTGTGAATATTTAAAATAAGGTTACTTTATAAAATGTAAAACTAAGTTTCCACTTTTAAATAAAATACTAATCACCCTTTAAATAATTATTACGATAATAGATTTGGAAAATATTTACTTTAGAATTTAAATATTAGAAACAATAAATTTCTAAATATCCCTTTCTAAACAACATGAAAACTTTTAAATTATATTTAAGAATTTTCTTTGAAATCGTACTTGGCTATCCAGGGAATACACTTTCTTCCATATCTTTTAAAAATAAATCACCATTTATTTTTAAACACATTTACATTCCTCAATAAATTCCCACCTTGAATTTATATTTAAAATATCCACCGATACTTCATTTCACTTCATAAACCCAGTTTATAAATTTTAAAACCTCATTCTCTTTTAAAAATCCAAGTTTTAAACACTTAAATCAATTTCCAATTGATTTCCATTTTCTTCACTTTGAAATAAATTTCCCTATTTACTTCAATTATTTCAAATACATTAACTTTCATATTTTATTTCTTTATTATGAGTTAAAACCCTTTTAACTAAAATACCAATTTCGGATTTCCAAACTTCTTCAATTAATATTTTAATTAAATTAAATCTTTAAATTCAATAAAATCAATCCTTTTATATTTTAGATAATATCACTTTAGTTAAAGATTTATTTCCTCCCTGTTAAATTCAAAATCCTCTTTCCCCATATTTGTTCGAATTAAGAAATTTCTTTATTTCTTTTACAATTCCTTATTTAATTTATTCGAATTCACTAGAATTATTTAACTTGAATTTTACTCTTTTATTTCTTTCCAAAAATCCAATTCAATTTCTTTTGATAACTCATTATACTGGGATATTCAATCCAACCAGATTATCCAATATAAATCATCACAGGATATCAACAAACATATCACAGAATATTTAAACAAAATTAAATATTTTGAGGAATCCAGTTGGATCCCTCCAACCTGTTTCCCTACATCCACAGACGTTAGCACAATACCAATTTCACTTCAAAGTGGAATATCGCGGTATATGGGTTTTATATAAAATCATCCGCTATTGTGCGGCGCATAGGGTCTCATCCGCTATATAAATGCGGGAATATCAACAACTCAAATATATACATATGCCAATATGTATATATTGCTATATACTACTATATATAGTATCATAACAATCAATCCAAACAATCATTCAATCAATTGTTTAAATTTAACTATTTAAATTTAAATTAAAATTCAGCTGAGTGAGATTAACTCACCTTTGCTTTTCATTTGCAACCGATTTCCAACCAGCTTGTTTCCATTATTTTCGACCTTGTTCAAGTATCATAAGATTTATTAAGATTTGAACTATTCGAAGGGTAAATTACCATCAATATAAATTTAATTAACCAATTATTTTATTTAAACTAATGTTCTGGACGAATACAATCTAAGTTACAAAAATAATTAAATAGATTATCTTACAAATATTTCACCTTAATAAATTATTATTATTTTTAAAATGATTTGTAAATTAAAATATATATGTATGTATGTATGTATTTAAACTACCTACGCCTATACTTATAAATAAATCTATATTTCCCTTTTCAAATTCTACCTTCTAAATCATGTCCATACATAGACTGTTTCTGATTTCAGTTTACATATATTTATACACAACTTTAAACGTATTTATCTTTTGATCTATATATATATATATATACGTTTTCTCTGTTTTAAAAACATTTTAATACAATTAAATTAAAACAGAATTTACCTGCTGCGGACCAAAATCCAGCCCCAGCAACTACTGGTCTCGCGATAGCATCCCACCCTCTTCGATCGAATCGACTTCGAACGCTCTGCCCCTCTCTTCGCGAAATTTTGAAGTCGCCCTCAAAAATGACTACGACTCGAACTTCATCCCCAAATCGCGACCCAACATCCATCACGTCTCGACCTCGAGCTTGCCTCCTGTTAGACCACCACGTCACGTGCCCTTCCCCTTCCCGATTCGATCGCGATTCGAGCTTAGGGACCGACGACTGAAATCTAGGGCTCGCGATTCCCCTTCCTGGCCGAGCTCGCGTTTTCAGACAGTGGACATGTTTAATCATTGCAACTCTATCCTATTAGATCTCTCCGATCGAACGACGCCTTGAGGAAGAAGAGAGAGCGGAGTCACCATTTCCTTGAGAGGACGGAATGAACGTGAAAAGAACAAGGCCGCGTGATTGTATTTTGAGAGGAACGAACCCCCTTGAATTCGGTCATTAATAATTTCCCTGATGCTTTCGTTTCGAACGAAAGAGACTTCGACCCCCATTTTATTTTCTTCTTTTATGAATTCAGTCTGGAAATAATCTAGAGGAGGGGAGGAAAATAAACGCAAGCGATTTTTGATTTTGACGAAGGGAAGACTCGGCGATTTAAACAAACGAAGGGAAGATTGATTGAATTCGTTGTTGATTTGTTTTGTTTGGATTCTCGCAGAAGCTTGTTTTGTTTTCTGAACGAAGAAAATATCTATCCCTTTTTAATTATTAAACGAAGGAGCGTATCGGAGAAGAATCAGGAAGGCTCTAACGTGAAGAAATCTGGACCAGTCAACAATATAGTATAGATTATATTTTGAATTATCGATATAAATTTCAGGCGTTTACTTACCGTACGATCACACAATAACTCCGATCACTGCTAAATTTGAAATCCGATAATAATACAATATTACGGACCCAATGGAACTGGTTTCGTCGAATTCCGAGACTGTGCCTCGGAAGGCTATTTTTCAAATTTAAACTTAAACAATATAATTTCAAAACAGAACAAAACAGTTTGAAATTACATTCTGAAACTTCTATTATCTTCAGTATTATCATTACGAATTTTACGAGCTTTCAAAATATTTTTAATTAGCTTAGAATGCCAGATTTACTATTTTATCCAACTTCAATATAAATTTAATTTAATAATTAAATTACTCAATACAACGATTTTTGAAATTTAAGTTTATAATTAACCTCTGAATATTTAAAATTAATTAAATATTCCAATTTCAAATGCTCAAAAATTCCGGGTCGTCACATAATCATATGGGTTACTTAAAGGGTATGGACAAGAGATCATTTCATATGGAATCGAGTTACTTTGAAAATGAAAATTGATTAAAACACGTTCTGTTTAGTTTAAAATCATCTTTGAAAAGCTAAAAGTATATTTAATTAGCTTAAACCCTAACTAAATCTTAAGTAATCCAATTTAAATCAAGATTAAATCATAATTAAACTCTAATTAGGCTTAATGAACTTGATTAAGTACTAATTAACTTCCTAATGCAACTTGGTTAAGGTTAAAGCAAACTGTTTAAGAGTTAAACCCTAATTAATTAAAAATTAATTAAATAACCCATTAATTAAATAAATAAATAATTAACCATTAATATTAATTAAATAATTATAAATCACTTAATTACTTCTTAACCCCATTAATCACTAATTAAAAATTTATAAATCAATTAATAGTCATTAACTTAACTTAAGTGATGATTACCCTCTAATCACCTTCTTAATTACCAATTTGATGCTAATTATCTTTAAGTAACTAATTAATTAATTAATTATATTACAACTTAATTACTTTTTAACATTACTAATTAAGTTTTAAAAAACTTAGTAAACTAATTTCAAAATAAGACAAATTTGAAATAGAAATTCAAACCTTTGTTAAAATGCATCCATAGCGACTATCGCTATGGACGCAGTTTGCTCTAACATATTCTTAGCTAACCACTTCACAAACATTTACTTTTTCATGATTTGAAACATACTTTAGAAAGTTTTTTTAAAAAAACTTTAAAACTAAAGTTATAAACTTTAATCCATTTCAAAACTTTAAACTTCGAAAACAAACTTCGATTCCAACCGGATCTCATAACCGTCGCAATTACACAAAGTAGTTAACTTTGTTTATCAACCTCATGTCATAGCTCATGTTTTACAATCAACATATTACTAACACCAACCATCTTTATCATAGATTGCAAGTATACATCCATATATTCATGCTTACTAAATTTATAATACAACATTGATTTCCATAACCAAATCAAACTAAAATCAACCATCCAAACCATAATCAAACCACATGATTACCATTCAACTTTTACACTATATAATCACCATATATAGTGACATAAATAAAGTTACCATTTTCATTTAAAAAAACGAGCAGTTTACTCACCAAACTTTCGCAAAAGCTACCCGAACTTAAGTTAAACTTGCCAACGACTCCCTCGCTTTGAAGGATGAAGGCTTTAGGTGCTAGCAACCCTCAAAATGGGCTTGGCCCAGGTGTATGTAGGCTCAGCCAGAGGTGTGGGGGTGGATGTGGGGTAGTAGCTTGAAGGTAGAGGAGCTTCGGGTTATCATCGATTTGTCGAAAATGAACCCAAAATTAAGTCATTTTCCCACTGGTTTTTGTGCCACCGATCCACGGAATTTGGTAAAGTAGTCAAAAGAAAAGTTGTAGGAATTACTTTCCTTTATCATTTCAAAAAATTAATCACTCATTTTCGATTGGTTTTGAAGTAGTTATGATCAAATGAAAAGAGTAATTTTCGGACATGAAATTCCGGGTTAAAAAAATTGCTTTGTAAAGAATTGGTGTGTTGACATAGCTATGATAGAAATTTGAAAAAGTGGTCAACTAGAATGTTGTAACCATTAAAATTTCACACGGTTTCAAAAAAAGGAAAACTCTATTTGAGTTAGAAATAAGGAAGATAAGGTTGGTGGAAAGATGAGGGAAAATGGAGAAACATATGGGCTATTTATAAGCAAGATTTCACACCTCATCATTTTGTCAAGTCACATCACTCTCTTATATATATAATTATTATGTTTAATCATATCACTCTTATATATATACAATTATGTTTAGTCACCTCACTTTCTTTTATATATATAATTATTATGTTTAATCACATCACTTTCTTTTATATATATATAATTATGTTTATTCACATCACTTTCTTTTATATATATATATAATTATTATGTTTAGTCACATCACTTTCTTTTATATATATAATTATGTTTAGTCACATCACTTTCATTTATATATATATATAATTATTATGTTCAGTCACATCACTTTCTTTATATATATATATATATAATTGTTAATTAAAGCTAAGACATGACAAGAGATAATGATGGGTAATGATTACAATATAAGATGTGACAAGAGAGGAATATTTATATTTATATTTATATATATAAGATTATTATTTTTAAATTTATGAATCATCACGTCACTTGCTAAAAAAAATTAACATAAGATAATCTATCCCTAAGTATATTATTATTTAGCTAATTAACTCTTATATGTGTGTATATATGGCGCACAAAGATGAACAACGTTCCGGTGTCGAAAGGTCGAAATTTCGGAAAACGTTCTTCGGTCACATTTTCTGTTTTCCTATGAACTATTTAATTTGGTAAAAAAATTGAAAATGATTTTACTATCATTATTAATTAATTAAAATGAGTTTATTTTCATTATAAAACCTATATATTGAATATTTAAAATTAATTAAATATTCACTAATCAAAGCAGTGAAATTTCGGGTCATTACATTAAAGGTCTATGTAGCTAGGATTAATAGACCAATAATGACGATACTAGAAGTCCACTTTGGTAATAGGTCTTCAATGATGGAGTCTACCTCGATTGAGGTCTTAAATGGCAGAGTCCGCCTATTTCTCTTTTAAAAGTATTATGTGGTGATAATAGAAGCACGCTTCATATTTAGAATTATTAAGTGGAAAATGGATATGGAAGTAATTGGGTGCTTGATAAGGCCTTGTAAGTATTTTGTATCATTGGGAATGGGTAGGTAAGTAATCACGTGTGCAATGCAAGGTTAGATTAGAATTGCTAATCATAATAGACATAACAATTAAATGGAAACCAATCGGTATAAATTTATGTTATGGACAGTTCATAGATTTTCCAGTCAGCAAAACGTTGTTCTGACCCCTTCCTCACAACCAACATGACAGATTTAGAGGAACTGATCATTGGAGCTGGACATGTTTGGTTGTTGGAAAAGTCATCTTTTCTCTCATGCTCGATACAGATGTGACAAACTGCTATCTAAGGAATACCATTAATTCCAAGGTAGTAGTCATAGTCGGTATTCTTATCATATTATTGTTTTTGCTGTGAGTTTAGATTTCTATCAGTCTCGAATAATGCTAATGCTTATTTGCAGGTAACAAATCCAACGATCTGTGCTTTGATGGACTTGGGTTTCGATTTTTGTCGAAATTTAGGCCCATTAAGGTATGGGTTGTAATAGAGTCAATGTAAACATAGAACTCCAGAACAAAAAATTAGTTTGATTTTACCTGTAAAAGATTTACAAAACAATCAAAGATTTTTAGTGTTGGACCTAGGCCAGCACGGAGTGGAAGAAATAAGTGAATTTTAGTTTTTTTTTATCATTTTGCATCTTTATTGGCTTATGAAGTCTAATTCATTTAAAAAAATTCTAAATTTCGTTTAAATAAAATCATTATTTTATTTTGGTTTATAAATAAAGTTTTACTTTATATTATTTTGTATTATGTTTGAATACATTTATCATATACACTTATGTGTATACGTGCACGTGCAACATTATAAAGTTTGGATGGTTCGACATGCCTAGTGCTAGGATTTATTGTAACGACCCGTATTTTTACGGATCGAAAGATCGTAAAACAGTTGTCATTAGGTCGTAGTGTTGTTAAGTCGACTAGAACTTAAAGTCGTGTAGAAGTTAGGTCGTGTGGAAGATTAAGTCGTGGAGCGACCTAAAGAAGTTTGCGACTTAAGGGGTAGACGACTTAAGGGGTAGACGACTTAAGGGGTAGACGACTTAAGTGTTTAGACGACCTAAGGAAGTTAGTGGCAGCAGTTGGCGACTTAAGGAAATTGGGACGTGTTGGGATTTAAGTCGTGTCACAGTTTAGGTCGGTGGAGCGACTTAGGGAGTGGAACGACTTAACAGGATAAGCGACTTAGGAGTTCATAGCTTCGGGAAGTTAGCGACTTAGGGACTGGACGAGGTAAGGCTTAAGTCGTTATAGTTAGGTCGTGAGACCTTGTGTTGAAGTTAGGTCGTAAGCGACCTAAGGTGGATTGCTGTGTATAGTTAAGTCGTAAGTGACTTATGTTAAGTCGTTAAGTCGTCCAAACAACTTAGGTAGGAATGCGGCAGTGGTTAAGTCGTAGGATCTGCTAAGTCGTAAGTCATTGGGACGTGGCTTAGTGTTAGGTCGTTAGGTCGTGTCCAGTTAGGTCGCGACTTATGATAAGTCGTTAGGTCGCGCGTATGGGTTAGGTCGCGCAAGTGTTAGGTCGTAGAATTTGCTAAGCCGTTAGGTCGTAGGTCGTTGGGTTTCGTTAAGTCGTGGACGACTTAAAGGGGGCGGACGACCTAAGGATTCAGCCTATAAATACACGTTTTTCTTTAGTTGTTGGATTACTTGGATTAATGATTGATTTGATTGATTGTTATAAACTAGTTGATTAGTTGTTGGACTTAGACAAGATGGTCGAAGATGATTCAGAAGCTAAGGGAAAGGCTCTTGAATTGGAAAAGCTGCTCGTGGCATATGTGGCGGGTGATGAAGCTCATATGGATAGATTTGATGATGATGTTGAGATGAGGCTTTGCTATGATGAGACGAAGCGAGGCATGATGTGAGATGGCCTTGGTTTAATCCAAACGGGATCATTCCAAGCATGTTGATGACTCGGTGAAAGGGTTCGAGTTTGAGGATAATGGTTGGCTCGAGAGGCGCTTGAGCTAGTATGAGAATAGTCGTCGAGGAGGATGACTAGAAGGCTGAGATTTCATCGTTGTTGAAGGTTCTAGCAGGCTCAAAGCAAGAGTACGCTGGGCAGATTCGATAGTCCCAAAAGACTACAGTTGGTGGTCGAGTACTCTAGGCGGATTCGATAGTCCTAAGCACGGGCTGCGACGACGTGCGGAGTTCTGTCTAGAACCGGGGTTACCATTGGCCCTTGACAGACGGCTGAAAGAATGTGCCGGTCATTCAATTAACGGTGGTATCGAGGCAATGATAACAGTGATAGCCAGAGTCATGGATGTTTGGATGTTTTGGTTGTATCGTCATTCGGTCTCAAGAGCGATGTTTTCTGGGTGCTTATCTGATCTTGGTTTAGGCCTTGGGGGTTTGTACTTGGAAAACACCGACCTTGACTCGAGTGATAATTGCTTTACTTTAATTGTCTGATTGCTGTGTTTACTTCTGCTTAGTGTGTCTAGGGGCTATCACTGTAGAAAGAGGCGGAGTGGGAGGGTTGGATTCCTATTCCTTTTACCTTTATGCTCTTTTGGTATGTTGTTAGTTAATTTACCGCTCACTAAGACTGTTGTCTGACTCAAGATTTTATGTTCAACTCTTATTACCTTGGGCTGTTCATCCATTTTGGGATGGGCAGACTAGGTAGCAGGTGGCAGGTGCTGTTCTTAGTTTCCAACGATGCTGATGTCGAAGACGAGCTGGAGGCTTGCATATTATTTTCTTACTATATGTACTGGATGTTCCGCTGCTTGTATAATTCTCTGAGTGATGTGTAGTGAGGCTTAATGTATTGACTATTCAGATGTTTGTATTCAACTATTATGAAGCTTAATTGATGAGATTCTATTTTGTGAAGCTTCACTATATATATTCTCTATTGTATTTTATCCATGCGCTGTGAGTAATACGATAGATTCTGCTGCTTTAACTTACCTTGGTGATCGTCCATGGCTGCCTGGCACACCTTACAACGCACTATTTTCCTTATTCAGTGCAGGGGTCATGGGCGGTCGTCACATTTGGTATCAGAGCTTTGGTTAATCGATTTTACCCAACGCTCGCTGACGTAACTACGTATGAGAGATGTAATTGTATTTTGATGGATGATTACTATATATAATATAGTAGCTTAGAAGGATTTGAACCCCTTATGCAGTTGTTCTCAAGGTGTATTAATCATTCCTTTTTATAGATATTAAGAATGAGTCGAAGAGGGAGACCAGCTGCTAGGGAAGGCCGTGCTGCTGAGGGGGCTGTTGATTATGCTGCTATGTTCGAGGCTATGATGACTTCGATCATGAGAAGGATGCCAGCTCCGGGGCCATCAGTAGATGTTGGAGTTCAAGTCAAACTCCAAGACCGGTGGATTTTGCTAAGCTGTGTAAAGACTATACTGCTCTTGGAGGGAAGGTTTTCTTGGGAACAGAGTCAACCATTGAAGTCCAGAGATGGGTAGATGCTTGTAGAAGGATCTTTGGTGATTTGGGAATCGAGGATGCAACTAAAAGGAAGCTCGCATCAAGACAGCTTCAAGGGAGAGCTTCTGACTGGTGGAACTCTATCACTATTGATACTCCGGAGGAAGAAATTACTTGGGAGCAATTCCAAGCCAGATTTGAAGCTAAGTTCATTTCTACAGCTCAGAAATCTGTTCTGTTCAAGAAGTTTGTGGAGCTCAAGCAAGGTGGAAGACCAGTTCTTAAGTATGTTTCTGAGTTTGAAGCGTTGTCCAAGTATGCTCGATCGTATATTGAATCTCCTTATCAGAAGAACGAGAAGTTTGTGACAGGCTTGGACAGTTATCTTGGGAGGCAGTTGGTGGATCATTTGAACGATCCATTTGAGAAGCTTGTAGAGAAGGCTCTCAGGCACGAGAATCTGTTTCCTAAAGAAGGATCTGTTGTTGCTGTGACCAAGGAGGAGTCTAAACCACAGCAGGGTGGAAACAAGAAGAGGAAGCAGCAGCAGCAAAAGGGTAAGGATGGCCAGAAGAAGCCGAAGGGCGAAGTGACCTGCTACAATTGTCAGCAGAAGGGCCATTTCTCCAGAGATTGCAAGAATCCAAAGGTGCCGGTGAAGTGCCACAACTGTGACAAGCCGGGGCATATTAAGAAGAATTGTCCAGAACCGTGGAAGGACAAGCAGATTATGCAAGCTTATGCTTTGGGGGCTGTTCCATCATCTTCAAAAGCTCCTACCGCTGAAGAGAAAGGAAAGAGTGTGGTGGTTCAAGGTACTCTTTCCATATGTGATGTTCCAGTTAGAGTGTTATTCAATACTGGGGCGTCGCATTCTTTTGTTTGTAATGAACTTGTAGGCCGGTTGGGTTTAGAACCCGATATCGTTGATAGACCATTGGTTGTGACTAATCCAGTTGGGGGTTCATCTTGTCTCCGTATGCTATGTCGTGGTCTGATTGTATCGAGTCATGATTGCTCTTTTGTTTGTGATTGTTTTGTTCTGAACTTTGCGGGGTTCGGAATTATTTTGGGTATGGATTGGCTTAGGAAGTATGCGGCAAAGGTTGATTGTGAAAGGTTGGAGGTGACAGTCGAGAATGTGGAAGGGCGAAAGGTTGTGATACGATGTAAGCATGAGGAAGGCGTCTTCATGAGCTTCATGTATTCGCTGGTTGTTCCACGGGATGGACTGTCATCGGTGCCAATCGCTAATGGATTTGAGGATGTCTTTGATGAGGTCAAAGGGTTACCGCCACATAGAGAGATCGAGTTTCGTATCGATTTAGTTGAAGGAGCCAGACCGGTTGTGATGCCTCTTAGGCGGATGGCGCCTAGGGAACAGCAAGAGTTGATGGTGCAAGTTGATGATCTTTTACAGAAAGGATTCATTCAGCGTAGTGTGTCCGAATGGGGTGCACCAGTTGTGTTTGCAACCAAAGCAGATGGATCGTTGAGGTTGTGTGTGGATTATCGTGAGCTGAATAAGGTGACTAAGAAGAACAAGTATCCATTGCCGAGAATAGATGACTTGTTTGATCAGCTTCACGAAGCCAAGGTGTTTTCTCAGATGGATTTGGCAACGGGATTTCACCAGTTAAGAGTGGCTAAGGATAGTGTGCAGAAGACTGCTTTCAGGACACCATCCGGTTTCTTTGAGTGGCTGGTAATGCCGTTTGGATTGACCATTGCACCAGCATATTTTGTGGATCTTATGAATAGGGTGTTCAGAGATCAGTTGAACAAGTTTGTACTGGTGTTCGTGGATGATATTTTGATTTATTCCAGAACTGAAGAAGAGCACAAGACGCACTTGCGTATTGTTTTAGGAATCTTACGGAAACATCAGCTGAAGGCTAAGTTTTCGAAGTGTCACTTCTGGAAGAGTGAAGTGAGGTTCTTAGGCCATATTATCTCTGGAAATGGAATAGCGGTTGATCCCGCTAAGGTGGCAGCAATCCAGGATTGGGTTAGACCTAAGAATGCATCTGATGTGAGAAGTTTTCTTGGATTAGCAGGATACTATCGCCGATTTATCAAAGACTTTTCCAAGGTAGCTGCACCATTAATAGGATTGACGAAAAAGAATCAAGTATTCAGATGGGATGCTAAGTGTGAGCAAGCTTTCAGAATCCTGAAAGAACTACTGACAAGTGCTCCTGTTTTGACTATTCCAAGTGGAAATGAAGAGATGGTGGTTTACACCGATGCATGTGGTACTGGACTTGGAGCAGTGCTGATGTAGAAGAATAGAGTTATTGCGTACGCAAGTCGACAACTGAAGCCACATGAAAGGAATTATCCGACTCATGATTTGGAGTTGGCAGCGATTGTATTTGCTCTGAAGATGTGGAGACATTACCTATTGGGAGTTCGATTCGAGTTGTTTACAGATCATAAGTCATTGAAGTATCTTTTCTCCCAAAAGGATTTGAATCTTCGGCAGCAACGATGGCTAGAGTTTTTGGCATCATATGATTTTAGTATAGCCTATACTCCGGGAAAGGGTAACGCAGTGGCAGATGCGTTAAGTCGAAGACATGCAGGATTGGGAGCCATGTTTTCAGAATGGAAGAGTCTCGAGTATTTAGTTGGATTTGACTTCAGGCCTAGATGTGAATTGGAACCTGAGATGTTGGCAAACTTATCGATAAGACCTACTCTTGTGGAAAGGATTGGCGAGAGCCAAAAACGAGACGATAAGCTTGTCAGGATTATCCGTGATTTGGAATCTGGATTGGACCTAGAAAAGGATAAAGGATTCAAGGTCGATCGAGAGGGTTGGCTTCGGAAGCAAGGACGACTAGTAGTTCCCGATATAGATGAAGTGAGAAATGAAGTTCTGAATGAAAGTCATCACTCGAAGTTGACAATTCATCCAGGAGGAAATAAGATGTATCGGGATATGAAGAGAACCTATTACTGGGAAGGTATGAAGAAGGATGTTGGAAATTTTATTTCCAAGTGCATGAACTGCCAGTTGGTAAAAGCCGAACAGAATAAGCCCAGTGGATTGCTTCAGCCATTAGAAGTTCCTACATGGAAGTGGGAGCAAATATCGATGGATTTTATCGATGGGTTACCTAGAACCAGAGCGTGAAATGAAGGGATTTGGGTCATCGTAGATCGTTTGAGTAAGAGTGCAAGATTCATTCCTGTCTGATCGACCAGGACTGCATCAAAGTTGGCTGAGCTGTATGTTAAGTGGATAGTTCGATTTCATGGTATTCCGAAGAGTATAGTGAGCGATCGAGACCCATTGTTCACTTGTGGATTTTGGAAGAGCTTTCAGGAAGTTCTAGGAACCGAGTTGTGTTTGAGTACAGCTTATCACTCCCAAACAGATGGTCAGACCGAGAGAGTCAATCGAGTTTTGGAAGGTCTCCTTAGAGCTTGTGTTTTAGATTTCGGAGGATCATGGGAAGATCACCTTCATTTGGTAGAATTTTCGTATAATAACAGTTACCAGTGAAGCATTGGTATGGCACCGTATGAAGCATTGTATGGAAGACCGTGTAACTCTCCGACATGTTGGTTAGAAACAGGAGAAAAGCTGATACTTGGGCCAGAAATGATTCGACAGACTTCAGATTGCATAGAAATCATTCGGCAACGAATGAAGGCAGCCCAAGACCGACAGAAAAGTTATGCCGATAAGCGTCGTAAGGATTTGGAATTCGACGTAGGTGATATGGTTTTTGTGAAGATTTCTCCATTGAAGAATGTTATTCGATTCGGGAAGAAAGGAAAATTGACTCCGAGATTTGTTGGACCATTCCCGATCATCGAGCGAATTGGAAAGCTCTCCTATAAATTGGAGTTACCAGAAAAGATGTCGGGTGTGCACAATGTTTTTCATGTATCGTATCTACGGAAGTATGTGCATGACTCGAATACAGTAGTTTCTGCAGATAGCTGTGAAGATTTTGAAGTTGATCCAGTGGATAAGAGACCTCGTAAGCCGCTTCGTGTTGCGGAAACTGACACGAAACAGCTTAGGAGGAAGGTAGTTAGGTTGCTCAAGGTACAATGGAGTGATGATGTTAACGACTGTACATAGGAGGTGGAAGAGAGGATGAAGGCAGCTCATCCTGAACTCTTCGAGGTATGGCCATAAGGTGTCGTGTCATCTCACGACATTGTAACTTGTTCTAGTTTTAGAATTCTTCATGCTAGGCTAGAATTGGATGCATGGTTTGTTGATTGCTATGGATGGTAGGCATGCGGAATAGTTTTTGATTGCTCTTGTTTATTTGGAATTTCGGGGGCGAAATTCCTAAGGGGGAGAGAATGTAACGACCCGTATTTTTACGGATCGAAAGATCGTAAAACAGTTGTCATTAGGTCGTAGTGTTGTTAAGTCGACTAGAACTTAAAGTCGTGTAGAAGTTAGGTCGTGTGGAAGATTAAGTCGTGGAGCGACCTAAAGAAGTTTGCGACTTAAGGGGTAGACGACTTAAGGGGTAGACGACTTAAGTGTTTAGACGACCTAAGGAAGTTAGTGGCAGCAGTTGGCGAGTTAAGGAAATTGGGACGTGTTGGGATTTAAGTCGTGTCACAGTTCAGGTCGGTGGAGCGACTTAGGGAGTGGAACGACTTAACAGGATAAGCGACTTATGAGTTCATAGCTTCGGGAAGTTAGCGACTTAGGGACTGGACGAGGTAAGGCTTAAGTCGTTATAGTTAGGTCGTGAGACCTTGTGTTG
The DNA here is from genome assembly GCA_030737815.1 of Allium fistulosum. Classification (NCBI taxonomy): domain Eukaryota; kingdom Viridiplantae; phylum Streptophyta; class Magnoliopsida; order Asparagales; family Amaryllidaceae; genus Allium; species Allium fistulosum. The sequence continues at coordinate 849,291,513 of CM060903.1, forward strand.
AAGTTAGGTCGTAAGCGACCTAAGGTGGATTGCTGTGTATAGTTAAGTCGTAAGTGACTTATGTTAAGTCGTTAAGTCGTCCAAACGACTTAGGTAGGAATGCGGCAGTGGTTAAGTCGTAGGATCTGCTAAGTCGTAAGTCGTTGGGACGTGGCTTAGTGTTAGGTCGTTAGGCCGTGTCCAGTTAGGTCGCGACTTATGATAATTCGTTAGGTCGTGCGTATGGGTTAGGTCGCGCAAGTGTTAGGTCGTAGAATTTGCTAAGCCGTTAGGTCGTAGGTCGTGGGGTTTCGTTAAGTCGTGGACGACTTAAAGGGGGCGGATGACCTAAGGATTCAGCTTATAAATACACGTTTTTCTTCACTTTTTGGGATCCGGATTTTGAAGCGACGAAGTCCTGCCATTTTGAAGAGCTCGAGTGCTGCACTTCTTCACTTCTTTTCTCCACTCTAATCTTGTGATTCCTTCCATCCAAATCGAAGATCAAATCGAAGATCCAAGAGCTTAGATTGAAGATCTACATTCTTCGAAGAGAGATTTCATCGTTTGAAGCGGAATTTTGACGGATCAGGTTAGATCCTTCACTATCCAGATCTGAAGTGTGTTGCTTTTAAGGTGTTTAGGTGATTCGGTGAGTGGTGATTATCTCTCACACGGATCCAAAGGAGTATATCGGATTGGTGGCTTGATTTTGTGTTAAAATAGTGATTTCCATGCATTTTCTTAAAACTTAAGTATAGATCCATTGTTCATGATGATTTGACATCCATTTTACTACATGTTAATCTATGCAAGTTCATTCATCAAGTTGTAGAGATATTGCTCATGATTCATGCTTGTTAGATTTGGACTCTTTATTTACAAAATTGCCATTTTTAGTTATAATTGCTTTTAGATCTTGTTTGCATGATTGATTACTTGGATTAATGATTGATTTGATTGATTGTTATAAACTAGTTGATTAGTTGTTGGACTTAGACAAGATGGTCGAAGATGATTCATAAGCTAAGGGAAAGGCTCTTGAATTGGAAAAGCTGCTCGTGGCATATGTGGCGGGTGATGAAGCTCATATGGATAGATTTGATGATGATGTTGAGATGAGGCTTTGCTATGATGAGACGAAGCGAGGCATGATGTGAGATAGCCTTGGTTTAATCCAAACGGGATCATTCCAAGCATGTTGATGACTCGGTGAAAGGGTTCGAGTTTGAGGATAATGGTTGGCTCGAGAGGCGCTTGAGCTAGTATGAGAATAGTCGTCGAGGAGGATGACTAGAAGGCTGAGATTTCATCGTTGTTGAAGGTTCTAGCAGGCTCAAAGCAAGAGTACGCTGGGCAGATTCGATAGTCCCAAAAGACTACAGTTGGTGGTCGAGTACTCTAGGTAGATTCGATAGTCCTAAGCATGGGCTGCGACGACGTGCGGAGTTCTGTCTAGAACCGGGGTTACCATTGGCCCTTGACAGACGGCTGAAAGAATGTACCGGTCATTCAATTAACGGTGGTATCGAGGCAATGACAACAGTGATAGCCAGAGTCATGGATGTTTGGATGTTTTGGTTGTATCGTCATTCGGTCTCAAGAGCGATGTTTTCTGGGTGCTTATCTGATCTTGGTTTAGGCCTTGGTGGTTTGTACTTGGAAAACACCGACCTTGACTCTAGTGATAATTGCTTTACTTTAATTGTCTGATTGCTGTGTTTACTTCTGCTTAGTGTGTCTGGGGGCTATCACTGTAGAAAGAGGCGGAGTGGGAGGGTTGGATTCCTATTCCTTTTACCTTTATGCTCTTTTGGTATGTTGTTAGTTAATTTACCGCTCACTAAGACTGTTGTCTGACTCAAGGTTTTATATTCAACTCTTATTAGCTTGGGCTGTTCATCCATTTTGGGATGGGCAGACTAGGTAGCAGGTGACAGGTGCTGTTCTTAGTTTCCAACGATGCTGATGTCGAAGACGAGCTGGAGGCTTGCATATTATTTTCTTACTATATGTACTGGATGTTCCGCTGCTTGTATAATTCTCTGAGTGATGTGTAGCGAGGCTTGATGTATTGACTATTCAGATGTTTGTATTCAACTATTATGAAGCTTAATTGATGAGATTCTATTTTGTGAAGCTTCACTATATATATTCTCTATTGTATTTTATCCATGCGCTGTGAGTAATACGATAGATTCTGCTGCTTTAACTTACCTTGGTGATCGTCCATGGCTGCCTAGCACACCTTACAGCGCACTATTTTCCTTATTCAGTGCAGGGGTCATGGACGGTCGTCACATTTATACTACAACTGACATGTTAACCCCCTAGTATTTTATGTGATATCCAAAAGAATATATATATATATATATATGTATGCATTAAATTTTATATAATATTATATACGTATTTATATAAAATTATACATATGTAACATACAATCATATATACATACATACATACATACATACATACATATACATACATACATACATACATACATACATACATACATATATATATATATATATATTATATGTGTGTGTGAAAATATTAATTGTAATAGTTTATATAAAAAATTTAAGATGTATTTGTACAAATGTTCATTTTTATTTAATAACAAAATCATTTGATAATTAATATAAAACAATTTTAAATAATTTTTCTGATTGTTGTTACGAATCGGAGAACAAAATTAATTTTTTATATTTAATTATAAACATTTACAATTCTACAAACATATACGCATTTATATACATATGTTATATATATATATAATTAATACATACCGACTTTAAGCTCACAGCACAAAAAAGCTGATTTTTTCGGATTTATAAAATGTTTTTTAACTAAGCAATTATAAAATAATTTAAAACTAATTTAAATTAATTATTAAAATTATTAAAAAATTATTTTTGAAATCTAAAAATTATGTAATATTATACACACACACACATGTGTGCTCTCTTCTACTTTAGAAGATCACATATTTCTGTCAAAAAAAATTATATAATATTATTATGTAAAATTTTATACTTAATTTCAAATTATATTATATATATATATTGTCATATACAAGATCAATTTCTTGTTAAATAAACAGTTATATTAATAACTAAATATAAAGTAAATATTAAAGTAGAGCATTCTTTGATGCTGAATTGTTATTATGCAAAAACAAAAGTAGTAAAGGTGTAACTGCTACAATGACTATTCATAATTTCATACGATGATACAACGAAGGAGACCCTGAATTTATGACATATGATGATGATCCCGATTTAGTCTGTAACGACCCAGATATTTAGTCATTTGATTTTGAACGTTTAATTATTTTAACTGTTGAATTTGAAATGTAAATTGATTTTTGAATATGAAGATTTCGGTTGAAATTTGTTGAATGAATTTAGATCTCAAATATAGCGATTTATCGTAATACGAAAATAGGGTGAATAATTGATATTTGAGTGGAATATGAATCGAAACGATTTCTAATGTTGACATAAATTCTATTTGAATTAAAATTGAGTTAGTAAGTTTTTAAAACTGGAATTTCAAGTAATTTTGTCAATTTTTGAAATCGTCGATTTAATCGATGCGTTAAAATAGCGATCCAGGGCACAGTCTCAGAATTCGATGAAACCAGTTCCATTGGATCCGTAATAGTGTGTTATTATAGGATTTCAAATCTCAAAGCATTTGGATTTACCGTTTGGTCGTATGGGATGAAAACGCGTTGAAATTAACATTGAAAATTTAATATGATAATTGGATTCAAAAAGCAAGCACGACATCACGATCGAAGTCGCGATTTAGGTCTGGGAGCGATGGAGGAATGTTAGGGCTTTGGCTAGTTTATGTGCATGTGCATGGAGGGAGACGTCAGATGGTGGCAAACTGGAAGGAGGCGCGCCTGGAGGTGCGACTACAGGGAAGGGGTTGCGGCATCTTTGGGCTGGTGATCACATGTTGAAATTTTTTTTAAAAAAGAGAGAGATGGAGTCACGACAGTTCCAGTTCGAGGTGTAGGCAGTGGTCGCGTTCAGGGAGAAGTCTCGAGTGAAGGCGGCAGAGAAAGGGAAAGCATGTAATTAGCGTAACGAAGGTAATTAGGCAGTGTTTTGAATTTAATATGGTAATTAGCAAGTGATTAACTTTTAATTTGAAAATTTAGTGCTAATAAAAAAAATCATAACTGGTTCATTCAAGTTCGAAATCGAACACGGGAAGTTATGATGGGTTCATATCAAAGAGACCTAAGCTTGGGAACTTGTTTGGTAGGAGTCGGAGCTCGTATGAATTTCCGAAAAAATAAAATGCTTGTCATTTTAATCGGAATGACAACGTTTCGGCGAGAGAAAAAAAATCAATGTGAGTAAATCTCACTCATCTTGGATTACTGTTTTTAATTTAAATTGTTAAAATTTAATTATTGAATGATTGGATGAATTTATAAATTATTATCAGTTGGATGTTATATTATATATAGTAGTATATATATTAGTAGTTGGATATATTCCCACCGATTGGAGCGGATGAGACACTATGCGCCCCGCATAATAGCGGATGACTCTATATTACTGCGATATCCCACCTCGAAGCGGGATTGGTATTTTATGTTATATAACATCTGTGGTTGTAGAGAAATAGGTTGGAGGGATCCAACTGGATTCCTCAAAATGTTGATTTTATTTCATATATAGTGATATATGATGTGTTGAATAATCTGTTATAGATTTATTGTATGCTTGATTTATTGGATACTATGGTAGCACTGGCCAAATTTGGTATTATAAATACCATAAATAATATTTTTGAATTTTAAAAAAAGAATTTCAAAGTCAATTTGGAAATAAAAATATTTATATTGGCTTTTGGAATAGTAAACAAGGAATGGATTTGAATTAAATAAAGGATTTGATTTTGGAATATTTACTTAACTAATTTCGTGGGTATTTTTAAATAGAGAGTTTAAAATATTATGTAAGGGATTTTTAACAATGGATTTAAGGTGTTATTTTTGAAATACGGAAAAGAAGTTGAAATAAATATTTAAAATAGATTTGGGAAAGTATGGGATTTATAAAGTGATAGATTTATAAATGAAATTTTATAAATAAGATTTATTTTATTTAACAAGTGAAACCCGAATGAGTTTATAAATTTATAAACAATGTTTATAAATAGAGTGAGATGATTATCAGTTGACAATTGGAAATGTAAATTCACAGTGTGGAATTTATAACGAGACGTGGGAATCGGTTTGAAAGAAATAGCGAATTCTATTGTGGGATTTGGAAATGGTTACAAAATTGAAAAGTAATCGATGTGATATGAATCGAGAGGGATTTATAAATTGAAAATGGATAATATTGGATTTTGGAAATAGATTTTTGTCGAGAATGTAAGTTTGTTTTAAAATGGGATTTTTATGTATTAAACTATATAGTTAAAGCTATTTAGTATTAAAATATTTGGAAAGTGGATTTTTCAAATATCTAGTATTAATTGAAATAAATTCTAGTTTTTATAATAAGCTTTGTAAAATCGATTAGTATTATTCAAAAATGAATTGGGAATGAGTTATCGATGTTTATGTAAAAAAGTTTTGATATTTTAAATAATCACTTAAATGTGTTTGAAATTTATTATTATTCTTTAAAATACTTATTTTATAAATATAGAGCTTTGGAAATTGGTTGAAATTATTTATAAATACTCTCGAGATTTGTAAACTAGGTTTTATTTAATGAATGAGATTTTATAAGAGAAATCTTATAATGGAATTCTGGAGACTTAAGAAATTTTCCAAAATGTTAGAAACAAGAACTTTGAGAATGAATCTGAATTCATAAAGAAGTTATAATGGTTAGTCGAGATTATAAGTGAGTATAATCGATTTTGGGAATTGTTAAAGGAAATAATATAAATTCTGGAGATTTATGAGATAAGTTATAAAATGTTTCCTAAGTTTGATATTAAAATGATTTTGGAGAATATGCTTATAAATATTTTCCTAAGTATTGAAAAGAGGGTTTTGGAAATATTTTAAGTGTGAAATGAATGGTATAGAAATATTTTTGTAAGTGTTATAAATTGGATTCGGAAATATTTCTAGGCGTTGAAATGGTTTAAAATATCTTATTATGGATTTAAGTATTTGAAATTGTTTTAAATGTTGAAATATTGAAAGAAATTTGAATATATATCTTTGCAAAGATGTTTTGAAATGAATATTTTGAAAGATTTACGATGTGGGCCTAGTGACTGCTTATATATGTTATTTAATAGTTAAATAACCGACGATCAAATTTGGCCAAATTCGTTAATCGTTTCGAAGAGACCGGGATCAGATTTAATTATCCGAAAACCACTTCGATTTGATTTATGCGTTACGAATTATGATATCATGAATATAATGAAGACGGTGATTTTGGAGATTCGGTTTGTTCAGACTCAGAACAACTTGTATGGATGAATGCTATCATTTGCATCGTGGTCTGGAAAGCAGTGTTAGCTTTCCAAGTATGAATGATATTCTAGTGGTAAAATGTAGCCTCAAGCCTCATCAACCGGGAATGACTAAAACATAGGAGATGCAGCCGAGCTAAGTGTGTCGCACCTAAGTAGGGTATGTTATCATTTTTCTAGATACCCTCGGATATATTATAATTTTTGATATGGTTGTGCAAGGAAAAGAGAGTGCTCAATTAGGGTGGGAACACCCGGGGTGATAACATATTCGGTCATATCCACTAAGGGGTAGGTCGGTCCTGTGTTGGCAGGGATCGTTAGGTACGATCCCGGTACATTTTTCTAAAGATGTACTATGGCGGGCGGTACCCCAGTAGCCCAGTCATTGTATGGAATCCAATCTCCACTACTAGCCTGTACGTTTTTAGTTGCATACCAACTATGCTGAAACGTAAGATGCAAGCATTTCAGCTATTTTCTAATTTACTTTCTATAGACACTATTATAATATCAGATGATTTTGATATAAAATGTTTTGGTTATCGTAAGGTAAAAACCCGTCGTATTTATGTGTGGCGTGGTCTTAGAGATACCTTTTTTCCAAAGGATCTTGATAATAGTAATAATTCAAATTGAGTGTGTTTTCTCACGCTGGTTTTCCAAACTCGGGTGTTATTTTATTATAATGCTCGGGTCAGACCAAGTATTACAGATTCAGGTTAGGATGCTATGGAGCTCAAGAGACGAGCTGAAGGAGTCTCAGGCATATTCCACGTACTTGATTATATTCCGTTGTGTGTATGCTGTATATTCAGCACCTATGAGGACAAGTTATTATAACTGTCCAGATTGATTTGTTGATTTTTGGACTTTGATGATTGTATGTATATTAACAGTTACAGTTCTCTTGTATAAAGATCTGTTAGTATATATTATATTTTGTTCCGCTGTGAATTGTGAGATTCTATGTTATTGTTCTGTTTTTCTTCTATCTCCTTTTCTTCTTCACCCTAATGATCTAGAATTTCCGGCACTTGATTTCTCGGCAGGTTATACAGTGAACGTAGTGATGTCGATTTTCGAGGGTCGAAAATCTCGGTTCGTTACAGTGGAATCAGAGCTGAAGGTTAAGCGAGAACCTTGGCTTTGGTGGGGATTACTCATATAGATAGGGTCAGTAGTACCCTAGAATGAGTCTGAGTGTATTTATAGATATGAGCGCGTATTTGTTAGTGAATATAAATGTTTTATATTGTGTTGATTTATTTGTTGAGTGGCATATAAATTCTGTTCGAGTAGTGGGATGCCACGACATCGATAGGAGTTTCTAAACACTTAAACGGTAAACCGACACGGTATTGTTTTGAAACGGGTAAATGAAATAATTTTACCCAACTATATTTTGATATAAAAGAAATAATTTTCAAAAATTATTATAGTATATTTGGAGTGTTTGGATGATATTATTATAATCAAAACAAGATTATGAAATTTGAAACGGTTTATATAGCCAAATAGAAATTTTATAAATATGATTTATACAAACGAGTTAAACTAAAAATGGATAAAACCAGAGTTTGGAGATTTAAATCTTGAAAAGTTTGGAAAATATTTTCCGAAGTGTTGTGAAAATAAAATAGCATTATTTTTGAAAGGATTTTTGAATAAAAATTGTTTTAAATGGATTTTGGAAGTGATAAAGCACTGAACTCACTTCAGTCGCTGGAAAATAATTCCGATGATGATCGTGACATCATCAGTGTTCATTTTCGAGTTTCTAAGTGACGGATTGCTACCGTAGTAATTTGATATGGAGATTTTTGTTGAAAAACAAATGTTGTTTTAGAAATTCCAAGGGAGTTTATTTTGGATAAAACCAAGTTTAAAATTCCAAGGAAATGGTTTGTTAAAACAAAGAGTTATATATATATATATAATTTCAAAATGATTTGAAATAAAAACGGGTGTTTGAAATTTGGAATTTCCATTTAAATGATTAGTGAAACCCAAAGAAGATAAGTTTTTGAACTTATAACCTAGAAATGTGAATTTCGATATGAAATTAAAAATTTGACTTAAGATAGTTAAATGGATTGAGCTAGTAAATGGATGGAATGAATTAAAATTTAACTTAAGCTAAGTTAAATAAAATTGGATTGGATTTGAAACCATATCGAATTGAATTGAATATAAAATTTGGGTTGTAAAATGATTATATAACTAAGTTATAAATTTTGAATGGAATAAACTCGAATATCGAATTTATGAAATTGTGAATAATAAGTGGTACAACTTATTAAATTTAGAAATGGAATGGAAAACCAAAATGAAAATGAATTGATATTTTGGTAAAGAAATGGAAATCCAACTTGGATTAGAAAATAAAGTTGAACTCAAGTCGAACTAAATAAAGTGATTTTTGGAATAAAAATCAGATGTAGAATTGTAAAATAAAAGAAAACTAATTAGATAAGTTAATTTGTGGACTGAATATTGAAGTGGATTAAGTGAATGAACTAATTAAATTAATTAGTAAATGAGAATGGAATTTAATTTATAATGATTTCTTGTTAAAAATAAAATTTGATTTAAATTGTGTTGAATTTGAATAAATCAAATACGAACTTGGATTACAAAATAAAATTTCAACCCAAGTGTGAATGAATGAAAAATGATTTTGGAATGATGCTTCATAAAACTTGAACTTAAGTTTGGAATAATATTAAAAATAAATTATTGTATGGAATTAAGTTATAAAGAAATATTTATGAAATGGCACGTAAATGGATTGGCGTGCAAATGAAATGTCACATAATATAAATTGGATGTGAATTTAGAATGAATACAAGTGAATGAAACTAAGATAGATTGATCACGTATCAAGTTAAAATGGAATGATTTCGAAGTGTAATGAGAATGTGAATATAAAGCTGATGCAATGTTTTGTTTTGTGAATTGATTGGAAGTGGATAGATATAAATAAAGCAATTGAATGGTATGTGGATCATTTGAAATGGAATAATGATATATAAGTTGATTAGGAGTTAATAATTGAATGTTTGAACCTTGTATTTGTGTATACATTCAAAAAAATACATGTTTAGCATGTTTAGTTATGCAAATTATGTGTTTAACTATTTAAACGAATGAAATGATATTAAATTTCATGTTTTTGGTACTTACGTGTTTAAATTGAGTAAGTACAGGTACAGGAAGACCATTTGGCGAGAGTTTGGTTGCGAAATTGCATATAAATTGAGCGAGCACGCTTAATAACGCTAAAATAAGGTACGCTTACGAATTTAGCGCGAAAAATAAAAATATTGATATATATATATATATATATATATATATATATATATTATGTTTTCCGGCCATGAGAGCCAATGTATATCTTTTTATCATATTTGTCATACTGCATAAGGCTCTCCATACAAAGGAGACTCTGCCAAAAATTTTGAAAATTTAGGGTGTTAGAAAAAATTTTGGTAACCAAAATTTGATATCGAATTGTAATTGAAATAAAGGGTTTTGGTTTAGAAAAGGAAACTAAATGTTTTGTATGGAACCAAAGGATTTAGAAAAGGGAAATATTGAGTTTTAACTAAGTGGGTTTTTGAAAAATAATGGGTTTGGAGCATTTTTCCTACCTTAGCCATTTCAGGGACGAAATTCTTTTAAGGAGGAAAGAATGTAATGACCCAGATTTTTAGTCGTTTGATTTTGAACATTTAATTTATTTTAAATGTTGAATTTGAAATGTAAATTGATTTTTGAATATGAAGATTTGGTTGAAATTTGTTGAATGAATTTAGATCTCAAATATAGCGATTTATCGTAATACATAAAAAGGGTGAATAATTGAAATTTGAGTTGAATATGAATCGAAATGATTTCTAATGTTGATATAAATTCTATTTGAATTAGAATTGAGTTAGTAAGTTTTTAAAATTGAAATTTCAAGTAATTTGGTCAATTTTTGAAATCGTCGATTTAATCGATGCGTTAAAATAGCGATACGGAGCACAGTCTCGAAATTCGACGAAACTAGTTCCATTGGATCAGTAATAGTGAATTATTATCAGATTTCAAATTTCATAGCATTTGGAGTTACCGTTTGATCGTACGGGATGGAAACGCGTTGAAATTAACATTGAAAATTAAATATAATAATTTCAAAAAGCAAACAGGACATCGCGATCGAAGTCGCGATTTAGGTCTAGGAGCAACGGAGGAAAGTTAGGGCTTTGGCTCGTTTGTGCGCCGCGTATGAAGGGAGACGTCAGATGGTGGCAAACCAGAAGGAGGCGCGACTGCAAGGGAGGGGTTGCGACATCTTTGGGCCGCTGATCGCGTGTTGAAATTTAAAAAAAAGATGGAGTCGCGACAGTTCCAGTTCGAGGTGGAGGCAGTGGTCGCGTTCAGGGAGAAGTCTCGAGTGAAGGCGGCAGAGAAAGGGAGCGCGTGTAATTAGCGTAACGAAGGTAATTAGGCGGTGTTTTTGTGATGACCCGCCTTTTCGGTCAATTCAAATCGACATTTAACCACGTATGCCCGACCCGAATCGTTCAAAAATACGAATTATCAAGGGGTTTAAAAGAAAAGAAAAGGGAAAGAGAAATAAAACAATATATAGAATCTTATAGCGGAAGGATAAAATATAATAATTACATAATTACAAAGCTGTCTATCAATATACATTTGGTTCCATTTCAATATTTTCAGAGTTATACATTTAACTTAACATATCAATATAGTGCAGCGAAATAATAGTAGTAAGTACGGTCTTCCAATCTCTGTCTTCGTCTTCAAGTAACTAAGGTCTTCGAGAACCGAAACGACTCGGGCTGACCCGAGCGTAATGGAAAGACAATACATTCGAGTCAGGACTATATTTTCGTATGCAAGTAAATTCAAATCAAACAATATAGGTATAGGAGTTTAAGAGACTAAACAAGTTGCATCGACTTTGTATAAGCAATCAATATTCAAGTTTGAATTCAATTTTCACACTTCGATTTGCGAATTCATATTAAACTTATTAGTAATATACTCATTTTCGGAAATAATCTCTTCGACCAAATTCTCGATTTCATTTCACAGAACCATTTAAAAGATATAATATCTTTTGTTTTCCAACATTTCATTTGTAAATACCGTCTTTCAATTAACCATTCAAAATATATTTTTTTGAAAATCCCGTTTCGCCGTTACAAAATTTCCAGATTTCATTACTATTCAAATTAACAAAGTTAATTAAATCTTTAATTAAATATTCAATTTAATTAACTTCGGAATTAATTTACTTAATTTAACACTTTTAGTTGAACTTTAATCCAAAACAATTCAACTTAATCATTATATTTTTAATTCAATTAAATCAATTTAAAGATTCCCTTTTTAATTAAATCAAATCTTTATCTTGAAATCCAACTATTATATTTTAATTCAATCAAATCAAATTAAAATTAAATTAAATCTTTATTTAAAATTTGATTACATATATAATATTAACACTTTATTAAATTTCAAATAACCAACTTAACGAGTTTTAAAAATCATTAACATTTAACATAACCATTATTAATCAATTTCATAATTTAAAATAGTTCAATTAATCTTTCATTTTAAAATCTAAATTAACTTATTAGATTTCAAAATTTAATATTAACTTCAACATAAAATTTAAATTATAAATTCACATTAAATTTCGAAATCATTTCTTAATTTCAATTGACCAATCGGTGTTTATTATTTAATTTTCTATCCTAGGCCAAGTGATTTAAATATGGGTATTTATCATTTCAACCCATATCCTGGCTCAAAATTCAGTGTCCAAATCAATGCATACAACAACAATAAAACACTGACGGGTATCAATAAATCAGTCAACATCCAATATTCAAACTTTTCCATAGTTAACGGGTTTCACATGCAATTGAGATTCCAATCAAATATTTAAACTATTTCAGCTAAATCATATACCACAGTGTCAAATACCAATGGTTCCCAATTTCAATATCGATCGTAATCATCAACCAACTATTTATAATTATCAACCAAGTATTTAAAATTTTGCAGGATACTTGCATATGAAAATCTAATCGTGAGCTTAGAATCGCTCACCTGCGCATATTTGACAGACAGGTACAGACACGGCGTGATACGGTGATACGGACACGTGTACGCGTACACGAGCTAGAAGATGGTAGCTCTTTCTCTCTTCTTTTTTTTTCTTCTTTTTTTCGTTTTCTTTTGAAGTACGTTGCCTTCCACCAATTTTTATTCACTACAACCATACTTTCCTTTGCATGCTTGTTGCTCCCTTGTCCACGTTGCCACTCTTTGCCTTTTTCTTCTTCACGCAACTATGCTTTTGTTTTTTTATATATAACGTACGCACGCACAAAAGGTGGAGGGAGAGGAGGCTTCGGTGGTCGGTCGTGGCTTCGGGTAGGAAGGTGAAGGGTGTGGTGGTTCGGGTTAGGCAAGTGCAGGCTCAGCTTTGGTGTAGTGGGAGGCTAGGAGGTGGAGCAGGGTGGTCGGCTGGGTGTTCGGGTGGTGGCAACAGGTGGGGACAGTTTCGTGGAGAGGTAGAAACTCGATGCAGGGAGGTGACAGGGGAGGAGGGTTCGCGGAGGTGTTTGTTTGGGTTTCGGGTCGGGTAGAGGGTGTGGATGCGGGCTTCAGTGTGGGAGGAGATGGTTCAGTGGAGGGGGTTGGCTGCTGGGTTGCACTCGGGGCAGGCGGGGCGGTTTCATGAACGGGTGGGAGGTGGCGGAGGGTGAGGTTCGCGTGGAGGGAGGAGCGCACGGGTGAAGCAGTGGTGGGTGGTGACATTTATTAGGCCGAAAGAAATAAAGAGGAGATGAGGGAGAGAGTTGTGTGGCTCATATATATATATATATATATATATATATATATATATATATATATATGCCTATATATATTTTACTTAGCAAAAGTTTTCATAGAAAGAAGAGAGGAGTAGAGGAAATGGTGAGGGCAAGCACGCATATATATAGAGGAGAGACTAGCATTAAATGCTGCATTTAATTAGGTTGACAGCACACGCAAGGTCTCGGTGAAAAGAATGAAACGTGGACTAAAAAGAATGAAAGGAATGTGAGCAATAATGGCTTATGCACAGTCACGGACAAATGTTTCAACCATGTAGCATTTTGCCACGGAAGCCAAAATACGAAAACAAATATACCACGGAGATCAGCGCGACGAGTTCAACTATGTAATCAAATCTGTGCTACGACATTTGTAGCTAAATCCCATCTGTCGCCGCTGTTACCGCTTTGAAATTGGACTGCAACGACATTTTTTGATAAACGGAGCTATAGAAGTTGGAATTGGACGGAACGAATTTTAACGTTTTAATTGGAAAATTTTCTAGATCATTTCTATGTAAAAATATTCATACTTTAAAATTTGATAATTTGCCCGAAAAAATTGTGCTGATCGAGTTTTGAATGAATTTTGACATAAAACAAAATTTCGTTGGCCTCATTTCAGTGAACGCATTTCAAATATCTAGTTTTCGTTGTCATATTTTTACTGTTAAAAATAAATTTTATTTCAAAATCTCCGTTAAATTCATAACTAAAATGTTGAAAAATCCAGATCGTTACAATCTCCCCCACTTAAATCTTTTCGTCCTCGAAAAGAATGGAATAAGAGAATAGAAAGATAAACAGAAATCTAGTTTTTAATATTTAAGAATCGAAAATTTTCTTTGTTAAAATATCTTTTATACCAGAATACTTTATATCGAAATAATTTTATATTGAAAATACTTTTGATAACTGGATGTTTCAACAAGTCTATCCTCGTTCTTACAGAATCTGGCAATACATTGATCGGACGTAAGGCTAGAAATATCTAAGTGCTTAGTGGACCCGTTTCAACACCCAGTGAAAATACTTGAAAAACTTTTCAAAACAGATATGGAAAGTACAATCCAATCACCGAAATCAAACGAATGGGATCGTCATGGAACGCAGTCCCTAAGGTCGCTCTCTCGCTACGTCGAGAGGACAGAGCGACGCGGCCCCAGGTGACTTTAGACATCCACCACCCCACGTCTTACGCCATGACATCCAAAACAACATAGATCGCAGATACACAATGGTTTTACCTGGATCCCCCAGATAACATCCGTACCCGTGAGCAATCACTGCTCTATGAATTACGCTATGCAAAACACTCGCATGGATCATAGTCTACTTAATAGTAACAATGGTGGTTATGTTGCTATCACCCATAGACTCATGGCAATCATCAGCCCCTCGAATTACGCCATGTGGACCGCAGATACACAATGGTCTCGTCTAGTTCCCCTAGGAAACATCCGTACCTCAGGGCAATCGCTCTACCCGGGCGAATTACATTGAAAACGACCATAGATCGTAAATACACAATGGTTTCGCCTGGGTCCCCCAGGAAACATCCGTAACCGTAAGCCTTCACAGCCCTGTGAATTTTTCTCTACAGCCGAGGTCATAAGACCATAGGTTACGCTATGGAATTCGAAGGAAGTCATGGGTTTGTGTTCGAACGACCTAAATCAATCAATAGAATCAATCTAATGTATCCACAATGTGACCACAAAGCGGATAATCAAGCAGAAGGTACTTCCCATATCTTTAATTTCAAAATCTATATCATACTATACATAGACCCTTTTCAAATCATCGATTTTGAATATATCATCTTATATAATTCCGATATATATAAGATCATCGTTTTTCAAATCGAGCACCTTTCAAAATCAATAATTTTCGAAATAACTTCATACTTATACAAACCAGTTTCATATAAGAATCGAAAACTTTTAAATCAAATATTTATATAGAGTCAAAGGTCTTCAAAATCAATCCATTTTCATATATCAATTCAGTTTCAAATCCATATATGATCTCAACAATCATATTCCCTTTCAAATCGAATATCATTCAAAATTTTTAAACTTTCTAATCAATTATTTTTCACAACTTAAGTTCTATGTTTATATCGAATCATACAAAATCAAATTTCTTTCCGATCAAATACTTTTTAAAATCAATTGTCTCGAATATATCAAATCATTATTATATAAATTCGGTTGTATATAAATAGTTTGTAAAAGAGTTTTGTATATAAAATAGTTTGTAAAATAGTTTTGTATATAAAATAATTTGTAAAAGAGTTTTGTATACAAATAATTTGTAGAAGAGTTTTGTATATAAATAGTTGTAAAAGAGTTTTATATATAAAATAGTTTGTAAAATAGTTTTGTATATAATTTGTAAAATAGATTTGTATATAAAATAAAATAAAAATAGTTTTGTATATAAAATAAAATAAAAATAGTTTTGTAAAATGGTTTTAAATTAATAGTAGTTTGCATATAAAAAAATTCCAACTTAAATTACAAATGATATCCAACCCAACAACTTTCAATTTCAGCGTCAAAGCATATCAATTTTATTAGGACATAAGATGTACATATGTCATCATAACGTAATATCACATTCGATCGCTCACTCGATCACACAAGTTCGCTTTCGAACTAGTATTGTTCATTCGACTTCCCTAATGAGGATTTCGATAAGGTTTCTTGACTAGAAACCATCATTCTCCTTGCATAGCCATATACTATGATAGAGAAATTTTAGAATCAAACCAAGAATCCATATCAAATATTCGCCATCAAGAATCGAATGAAAAATCCTAACATGAAATGGTGTAATTCACCTCGAACTTGTGTACTCAAATTGGGATCAAATTAAATATGCGAATAAAACAATATACATACAACTTACGTATATATTCCAATTTGTTTTATCCCTACTACACTTTAATTTAAATTCGTTATTAATCCCATTAATTAACACAAATATCACTTCATACTTTAATACATGTTTCACAGAATTTCTCTATTTAATATAAAACATTTATATATTCATTCTCATAGCATTGCTTATATTTCTCTTCATTTAATTTACATTCATTTTCACATGTAATATTTCTTATTTAATACTAAATTTATTTGCGAATCATTTCATAAGAAATTTCCTTAAGTTTATAACCAATTTGTAAAGACTTAACTCCTTTTTATAAGACATTACTCGAGTTTAAAAGTTATCACAACTTTAATTATAACCATTTATTGCAACATCCATTTATTTCATAAACAATTTACAAGACATGACTTTATTTATAATCATTTCACTTTTAGTTCATATTTGTTTATCCAATTAGTTTTCACCTATGATTTCAACAATTATTTTTCAAATTGAATATTATTCAACATTCATATATTTTAAAATTCCAAATCATTAGTTTTCAAAACTTTCTTCAGTTTTATATTTACATAAAGTTATATCTATATAAAATCACTTCGTAAGTAACTAAGTTTTAAAACCATAATTTCCTTTCAAAATCAAATACTTAACAAAAATCCTTTATACATAAATAATCTTAAATTTTTCTTCAGTTCATAAACATTTCTCAAACAATTTCATTATAGACTTTTCAAAACTAGATTTCAAAATAATCTTATTCATTTTACTTACCAAAGTACCTAATAGTTTAAAACTTGTTTAAATTATATCATCCTTTGACTTAAGAGTTACAACTATTATTATTTTCCAACACCTTAGAGGACAATTTCAAACATCGGAATTCCAATCCTCAAATTCTCATATTCAAAAAAAATTCTAGTCAAAACCATTACTTATATAGGTCGTTTTCTAATATAAAATCATTTCATAATTGTATATGTTTTCTTGGATTAATTACATAGCTTATATTACTTCAAAAAAAATTCCCACATTAGTACCATCTTTAATTAATAAACGGTATTCATTCACATATCATTATAGATATATTTTCCTCCAACATTTAACGAACGATTTCAATACATACTAATTTTTTTTCGATTTCTTCTTTGCTTAAGATATTTCCAAACCTTTATCATATGGAAAAACCTTAAGAGTTTAATTATACATGTCATTAACCTTGGCACATCAACTACTCAAAAACTAAGAATACAATATGATCCTATATCCCATACACAAGGTTGAACCAAATGAAAAGCCTTGACCTGGACACAACTAGCTAGAAGTTAAGAAATAACGAGTCCTACATGGCCTCTCCCATTTCCATATTACTTCGAGAACAATGCTTTGGTATTTATCCTTCCGAGTGGTGCTTCAACAGGCCCGGTGCACTCTACATCAATGTGGCCCCAACTATTACATTTCTGACAAAAGTACACCGTACTTCCATCTTCCCTTATGAACCTGGGGTATGCAGCTCGACCTGGGCGCAATAGAACTTACTTCCACGTTGTTTCTCAGAACAATTTCTGGCTATATGTCCCGTCTACCTATAGTGGAAGCAAATGGTTGATTGGTCGACTGAGATTGTGACTGCGGGTTTCTTTTTCTTCACCTTCAGGCAGCGACTTGGAAAATGTCCCTTCTCACGACATTTAAAACAGAAAATCTTAAATCGATAACGCTGGCCTTCATTTTTCTTTCCCTTATCTCTTTTCCCGCACATGGCTGCAAAATGTCCCTTTTCCTGACACCTATAACAAATGATGTTATCATAAGGTCCTGGTTCTGCCCTTTCCCTATACAACCTCTCTCGTTCCTCTATTACTTCTTCCCGTTCCTTACGAGCAAGTGCTCTTCGTGCTCGACGTGCTGCTTTTTGCTCTTCAGATTTTGCCATCCCACAAGTGGATGAGGTATTCCAATAGGATGTTCCCTAAAATCTGATTGTTCCTAAATTTAACAGGTCAGGCCTATAATATACTCAACTCTTCTATAATTTTTTTTCAAGAGTTTTAAGTTATAATAAGTTTACAAAATACTAGCATATATATATATAATACAAATACGTTCTCTCGACTCTTACTCATTCTAGGGTACTACTGACTATATCTCTAAGGAGTTAATCCCCACCAAAGCCAAGGCTCTCGCTTAACCTGGCTTTGATACCAAGTGTGACGACCCGCCTTTTTGGTCAATTCAAGTCGACATTTAACCACGTATCCCCGACCCGAATCGTTCAAAAAGCAAGGGGTTTAAAAGAAAAGAAAAGGGAAAGAGAAAGAAAACAATATATAGAATCTTACAACGGAAGGATAAAATATAATGATAAAATAATTACAAAGGCGTCTATCAATATACATTTGATTCCATTTGAATATTATCAGAGTTATACATTTAACTGAACATATCAATTGCAACGACCCGGAATTTTGGATATTTGAATTGGAATATTTAATTGATTTAAATATTTAAAAGTTTATTTTTAACTTGAATTTCAAATATAACTATTTATCGGATAATTTAATTATTAAATTTAATAATTGGAAATTGGGTAAAATACTGAATCTTGAGTTTTAAGCTTGTTAAAAATAATTTAAAGGCTTATAAAATTTATATTAACAATACTGAAGATAATAAAACTTTTTTAATTGAATTTAAAAGTGATTTGTTCAGTTTTAAAAATATATCGTCTAAATTTACATTTAAAAATAGCCTTCCGGGGCACAGTCTCGGAATTCAACGAAACTTGTTCCATTGGATCCGTAATAGCATATTATTATCGGATTTCAAATTTCGTAGCTTTTGGAATTATCGTTTGGTCGTACGGGATATAAACGCGCTGAAATTTATATCGAAAATTCAATACAATAATTTGGTCCAAAAAGCTATCTTCTCCATATGATCAAATTAGGAATCAAAACCTTTTCCATTATGTTCGTAATAGGGGTATAACATTATAAATGCCTAGCGGCATGCCTCGATAGGAGGTTGAGATTTTAAGTTGCGAAATCGAGACGTTTTGAAAATTTAAATAAAATAATTATATGTGACTTGACCCTTATTTCAATCAGATCATTTTCCTTTCTCTTCACAGCACTGTTGCTTATCACCTACACGCAAACAATTCAAAATATGCTATCTTTTTCTTTTTATACCCGTCGCCCTCCCCCATCACTTTCGAAAATCTCACGCAACCATTTACAGAGAAACAAGAATGGCCGAACAAAATTTAAAAAAACCCCTCTTCTTCTTAATCACTGTAGTCCTCCTCTTCATAATTGAATCGCATTTTCCCCCTCCACCACTTTTCAGTTCGAATCGAAATCTAAGGCTTCGAAAAAAATAATCACAGCTTCCTCCTCTAATTTTCAATTTGGAGTACGTGGATGCTCACGAGTGGAGGGAGGGTAGTCGCGGTCTGGAAGGCTCGTTGGATGTGGGTTCAAACTCGAGATGCATTGGTGTGTGTGGGGTAGGGCGGCGAGGCCAGCGGGTCGAAGGCCATTATCGGTGAGGGAGGCAGCGACGCACGACGTGTCGTGGTCGATGGCGAGGTGGGTTGCAATGGTGTTGTTGAAAGCTGCAGTGGTGCTTGAGGAGGGGCGATGGTCGCGTGTGAGATGATGGAGGTTGGCTCGGCTGTGTGGACGTGAATGAAAGATGAACGACTGGGCCGCTGGTAGGCTATGGAGGAGATGTCGATGGTGAAGTCGGTGGGGCGGCTCGTGATCCCGGAGAAGATAGTGAGGACTGAGGAGGGAGGATTAAGGTACTGCATCTTTTTTGTGAGTGGTAATCATATTCAATTTTCACAGTATTACTTTAATTGTATGTTCATAAAAAAAGAAGGTAAATCCAGTGAAAGTAAATTAGATAACAATTGTACAGTTTAGTTTTAGGTTAAATTAAGGTATTATTTAACTATTTTAAACCATATACAGTTATAATATATTTAATATAAGACTTATACAGTTACCGTTTTGGTTCGTATGGAACTAAATACAAATTATTTTAAATACCTTAACTGTTGGCCAAAATAAGGTATTGATAACCATGTGAGGTATTATATAACTATTCTTATATAATGTAACGACCCGAAATTTTCGATCGCGAAAATTCCAGATAGTTAGGAAAGAAGAAAGAGATAGAAGAAGAAGAAACAGAAACACAGCACTGATTCTCACAAATCGCAGCGGATCAAAATATAATATCAAATAATAACAGTTTACAAAAGAATACATATATCTGTCAATTATATTTTTTACATCAGAGTTACACTCATATACAAACACTGGACATATACAAATCGCATGTCTCAGATAAACAGAAATAATATCACAGCGGAAACACTCCATACGTTCCTGCCATCCAGCTCATCTCCTGAGCTCCAGAACGTCCTTACCTGAAAATCTGTAATACTCGGTCTGACCCGAGCATTACATCAAAGTAACACCCGGGTCAGGCTGGAAACCAACGTGAGTAAACCCTTAAAATTTGAAATACTAAATTCAAACCATTAAGAAAACCCGGTAACTCGTACTTCACTACGAGTTTATTACTTGTTATGTTCAAACACTTATTTCACAAGGTAATATCTAAGTACCGTTACTTAGTTTCAATGGTCCATTTGACTTAATTTATTACATTCCAGCCTATTTGATTCTAAAATCAAATCTATAAAGAATTATAGCAGATTACTAATCGAAGTGGTTTCGGGTATTTACTAATACCCGGCCCCTGTCTCTTCGAATTCAATGTCATCTTTAAATCCAAACTGTTTTTAAGGTTAAACAATTTAATTCAATTTCAGAATATTGTAATCACACAGCAATCTTATCACAAATAATTAACTTATATTTATCACAAATATATCCAAGGTATTGCACATCACAGATCATCACATTAATCATACCATAGATATTAATCAATCCAAACATTCTATTCAATTTAATCATCCTCATGCCAGATTAATTAATCACATAATTACAATTAATTTAATTTAACAATTAAATTAATTACTTATGGAATTTATTACTTAACCTAGCCTAATTAATATTGATCAATCACAAACCATTAATTATTACTTTCATTAATTAACCAACCTTAATTACCTTCATTTATTAATTATTTACTTAATGATTAATTAGTTATCCTTACTTAATTATTTAATCTTAATCAGTTAATTAACCTTAATTAATTATCTTGATTAATTTACCTAAATAAATAAATCATTAATTAATCACATTAATTAATTATCCCTTAGTTATTAATTAATTATTAATTAATTGACCTTTAATCATTTAATTACCTACATTAAGTAATTGACCTTTTAAGTAATTATCCTTTAAATCTTATTAATAACCTTTGGAATTAATTATCATTAACCAATTAACATGGACCTTTAAGTTAATTAACCTTTAAAACATTTTATCTTCTTGGTTAACTTCTTAATTACATTTTTAAGTTTATTAAAATAAACTTTTAAAGTAAAGGTTAAACATTTTAAACTCAAAATAATTTATTTTGAAACCTTTAAATAATCCCAACTTAATAAGGCATTCGTTTTATAAAAGAATTGGTTAAGAACTTCTTTTAAAACTTATCTTAGTTTTTAATTCCAAAACTTGATATTTTCTTTTATTAAAACTTGTTAGCTACAAAGCAAACTCAATAATAATATTTCCCGCACCATACCCCGAGCTATACGCGATTATCACATTCTTCGAGGCAACCACCCTACAACTTCGAGATTGACCCCGAGCCAAACCTCGTCTTCCCAAACATCACAACGAACCCATATACAAAACTATCCCATGCACGTGCACCGATAATCCAACCACCTTCGATCAACGTTCCGATCGCCAGCAAGTCGCCAACCACCTCGCCTAAACTTCCGACCACCCAACACCTTGAATTGGTGATGAACTCGAAATCGAGCAAGTTGAACACACAGGAACCCAAAACTGATCACTGGAAAACACCTCATGCCGCCACGTCACGTCGCCAGAAAACTTGTGACTCTGACCAAAGCTGTGCCACTCGACTGCGCCTCAAATCCTCCTGGTCTGATCACCTCTAATCCACTATCGACGATGAAAATGCCACGAGAACAACTACGATTAAAACTGGGCATAAAATCCTATCTCAGTATAATTTAAAATTTCTTTCTTCCTTTTCGAGGACGAAAAGTTCTAAAGGGGGAAGGAGTGTGACGACCCGGATTTTTGGACGTCTGTTAGTCAGGAAATTAACTGATTTTATTATTGAAATATTAATATTAATTGGTCAAACGAATAAATTTTTGATAATTAAAATATCGGGATATATATAAATTGATTTAAAGCTATAATAAATATTGAATTATAAAAATTTCTGGAGATGATAAATCTTATAGAAAATAAATAATATATATGTGACGACCCGGGATTTTAGCAATATTATTTTATTAAGCATTCAATCTGATTTATTAAAATACAACTTATCATTGTAAAAACCAATAAGACTTTTGGACATTCACCCTTTATTTATGTATATATGTGTATTTTGGAAGGAAGCTATGATTTAAAAATCTAAAATAAAATCTCTCAAATATATTTAAAAGAAAATCTACCTTATTCACATTAAATTAAAGTAAAATTCTACCTTATTAACATTAATCTAAATATATATCTGAATGTGATCTAGTTAATAATGCTTAGAATAAAATCAACCTTATCAATACTAAATATAAGTATAAAAAAGTATATGTATACAAGAATATAGGTTAAGTATCGATAACTTAAATTTAAAACATTTATGTGAAAAAGAATAGAAATAAAGGTGTAGTAATTATTTGTGCATATGCATCATGAGTTAAGCCAATACAAATAATTAGAAACAATTTTATATTGAGCACATAAAGTATAAAAAAACAAAACTAGGCAAAAGAATATATGTTGCTTGTGAAGTAGTTATGTAAGGCAAGAAAAAAATATATATCTATGAACATAGATAAAATGGGATCGGGTTTGCTATATTACAGCATGATAGGGGGTTCTCACTTCGTGTTTGGTGGCGAACGAGAGACTCTTACCCCTACATGTCCCTTTGAGGTAGTATAAGGCCTTGGGTTGGTTGCGAGTCGAGAGGCTGGCCATAAAAGAAAATTCGAGGTACCAGTGGATGCCAGGGCGGAAAGTGGCCGCTGCTGGGATGGTTGAAAAGCCTACCGACTGTATCATATAAATACTAGCCATACAAAAATTTTGGACAGTAAGTTTAATATACAAATTATTATAAGTGTTATTTATTCACATTGTAGTTCTTGCCGTGAGTCTGGGTTGTTGCTTATGTTCGTAGATCTTCGCAATGGTAAACGTGGAAAATTGGTTCGATCGGAAAATTTAAAAGAAAAGAAATCAAGGTGAGTTAATCTCACTCAACTTTGGATTTCCGTAATTAATTTTAAATGGTTAAAATTAATTATTGATTGATTGATAGAATTGATAAATTATTATTAGTTGAATGTGATATTATATATAGTAGTATATATATATATATTGGAGTGATTGATATTCCCGCATATATATAGCGGATGAGACCCTATGCGCCCCGCATAATAGCGGATGACCCTATATACCGCGATATCCCCCTCGAAGTGGGATTGGTATTTTTGTATTGTGCTAACATCTGTGGATGTAGGGAAACAGGTTGGAGGGATCCAACTAGATTCCTCAAAAATGTTGAAAATTATTTTCATATTTAGTGGTATGATTCGTTTGAATAATCTGTGATAGATTATAGTGAAAAATTAATTTATTGGATGCTATAGAATTAATGGTTAGATTTTGTTATTTTTAAAATACCAATGATAAATGTTTTAAAATTTTAGAAGGAATTAAAAAGGAAAATTTGAAGTAAAAATATTTAGTGAAATTTGGATAAATTAAAGAAATGAACTTTGGGTAAAATAAATGGTTTGATTTTAAAAATTTGTCCTTGATAATTTCTGAATATGGAAAGATAGAGATTTTGGAATATTTGAATAAAAGTATTTAAAAATAGAACTTAAACGATTTTGTTTTAAGTATAAAAGGATTATTTTTAAAATTAAGATCTAAAATAGTTTGGGAAAGAATAAAAGGAAATCTAAAAATAAAATATAAAATTGTTATACTAGATTTTAAATAAGATTTTAAATGATGAAAAGGGAAAGTGGAATATGGTTGGGTTATTAAGAAAATTAATTTAAAAATGGAATTAAAATTAGAAATCGATTTAAAATCGATTAAGTGTTGTGGAAACGTTTTAAAACGGGAAATAAGACTATGAAATTTATAAACAAGATTTATAAATAAATTAAAGTAAATTATCGGTGGATAAATTGAAATTATAAATTTCACGGTGAGGATTTATAAGGAGATGGGTAAATCAGTTTAAAAATAAATGGTGGATTTATTTATTTTTGAAATGTGAAAAGGGAATTAACGGAATTGGGATGTAAATCAAATTGGGAATAAATTGAAAGGGATTTATAAATGTTGGACTGGTTTTATTGGGATGGGAAAATAGATTTTTTATCGAGGAATTAAGTTGTTTTAGAAAGGAGGATTTTCGATTGGGTAATTTAAAAAAAAGAGGGTTTAAAGAATATTTCAAAAAATTTATTATTTAGTTGTTTAAAATTGTTTAAAGCATATTTAAGCATTAATTAAGTAGTTTTATAAATGGTTGATATTAAGTAATTTATATTTAAGAATTAATCAGTATTATTATTCTAAGAGATAGATTATTCTACATTAATATTATTTTATAATAACTTTTTATTTTAAAAGTAGTTTGCCTAAAATTATCTTGGAAATTATTATAGAAATTTCATAAATATTATTTTGAAAGTTTTTAAATAAAGTTTTCGGGAAGTAATGGTATACTCGCATGGCGAAATCGGAGGCAGTGAGTGTCTGCAGTTAAGTCTTGAGTTTCTCTAGGACAGAGACGTAACCATTAAGCTGTGAACCATGGTTTGATACCGCAATGGTACTTCCCATGTTATTTTTTAAAAGGGTTTTCAAATATTCTTTTTGAAAAGGGATAGTTTGTGAATTTACTAAATTCGATAAGATAAGTATATATATGTGTTGGATAAAGAGATTTAATTTATTAAAATTAAATTAAAAAGAGATTTGGAGTTTTCAGTGGAAAATGGAATACTCGGTTGAATGATTGTTTATTTGATAGTGAAATAACTGACTATCAAATCTGGACCCAAATTATAACTTTGGAAATATCTAGAAGAAACACGGAAATTATATGGTACAGTTACCGTTCAAGGTGCTATACTATACGTATAAACTCGTTTTGTTCTTCTAGGACATTTATAAGGAAATCCGTCCACTAACGGTTAGGAGGTGATCTCTGATCTTATTTTTGTCTGTTTATTTTCTAAAGGACCGGGGTTGAGTTTACTGGGAAATATCAAACGTTGTTTCGAAGAGACCAGGATCAGATTTGTTATCTGAAAACCACTTCGATCCAACGAGTACGTTTCGATGTGAAAACAAGAGCATTGAGTTGAAGATGAAGCAGTGAAGTGCAAGGGCTAATCACTACTAATCCTGAGGATTATTCCAAAATGGATGTAATAGGAATAGTGCCTTCGGTTGCGTTCGGACCCAGGACGAACTTGTATGGATGAATGCTATCAGAACATTGTCATTGGAGGACAATGAGCATTCCAAGTGAAAAATTCCTTAAAAAGGTAATCGTAGCCTCTAGCCTCATCAACCGGGAATGACTGAAAATCAAGGGAGATACAGCAAGGCTAAGTGGGTCGCACCCAATTAGGGTATGTTTATCACCTTTCTAGATAACCTCAGATATTATTTATCACTATGGTATATGGAAGGAGCTCGAGAGAGGGTGGGAACACCCAGGGTGATAGCATATTCAGTCTATCCAGGTTAAGGATAGTCTGGTCTTGTGTGGCAGGGGATCCCGACGTGGTCCTCAGTACAATGTTTCTAGACATGTACCGTGACAGGTGGTACCCCAGTGCCTAGTCATTCGTATGGAATCCATTCTCCAATACGTGCCATTACAGTTTTGATTGTAGAGCCTAGTATGTTGGAATTTAATTAATGTAATAATTTTAGCTATTTGAATAAGTACTTGTAATTAGACATTATTATAATATCATAGGATTTGATATGAAATGTTTTGGTTATCATAAGGTAAAAACCCATCTTGTTTATTTGTGGCATGGTCTTACGAGATACCATTGATTTTCAAAGGATTTTAAAAACTTTAATAATTCAAATTGAGTGTGTTTTCTCACGCTGGTTTTCCAGACTAACTTGGTTGTTATTTTATTATAATGCTCGGGTCAGACCGAGTATTACAGATATAGGATAGGATGCTATGGAGCTCAGGAGACGAGCTAGATGACGAAGACGTATTACACATATCTGATTTATATTTTGTTGTGTATTGTAGGCTGTATATTCAGCATTTGTGAGGACAAATTCTTATAACTATCCAGTATTTAGTTATTGATTGTGTTGTACTCTGATGATGTAATGTATGAATAATAGTTATAGTTCTTTGTGTAAAGGCCAGTTGTTATCTATTATATATTGTTCAACTGCGATTGTGAGATTCTGTGTTATTGTTTCTATTTTCTTCTTCTACCTCTTTCTTCTTTTCCCTAACGATCCGGTATTTCCAGCATTCGATTGCTCAGCATGTAATATAGTGGACGTATTGATGTCGATTTCCGGAGGTCGAAATTCCGGGCCGTCACACTTGGTATCAGAGCGAGGTTAAGTGAGAACCTTGGCTCCGGTGGGGATTACTCATTAGAGATAGGGTCAGTAGTGAAAATGTGAAATGGATCGTGTAATATGGATATACGATAATACAGAATATAGTGATGATAGTTATACAGTAAATAGTGTGGAATATAAGAGCAGTATAATAAAAATAACACCAGAGATTTTTATACTGGTTCGGAGCACCGTCCTACGTCCAGTCCCAGACTCCTTCTAGAATTTCACTAAAACAGCAACCCTCACTTAACTCGGAGGAACAAATCTATACAACCCTTGAGCGGCAGAACAGGGACCTGAGCAGCGGAACAGGATTTCGCCTCAACAGCCGAAGAGGACTTCACACGCATGAGCAGCAGAACAGGACTTTAACAAATACAAAAGATTGTTTGACTTTTTGTGTTCTAATAACACTGATAAGTCTGTTTATAGTACACTCTTCCTATGATCTTCTCCTTGAGTATAAATATGTATATTTGAAGTTTATGAAGATTAGAAAGGAATAGTATTGCTTAAGAATGCTGAATATTTGAGAGTATAGTTGCAAGAATATTCAAGAGAGTTAGATAAGAGAGATAAGCAGATTAAGTACTTTGGAATGAAGTTAGGATATGTATTTATAGTTATTAAATAGCAGCGACCATTGGTGAAGAGTTCTGGTTGAAGCGTTGCATCCAAATCTCTTCGTAGAGAGTCGTAACTCTTCACGAATGATCGTGTCTTTTCAGAAAATATAGCCATTATAGAAATTCAGCCAACTGAGCCTCTGGGTTAGTCGACTAAATATTCAAACGATTTTTATTATATAATATATATACTTGTGCACCTGTGCATACAACACAGAAACTAGCAGGTCAGTCGACTGACCTGGTATTTTCTATGCAGTTTGCACAGTTTACGCAGGTATATATAATATATATATATTATATATATGATTCTAACTTTAAAAACTTGATAATATATATATATATATTTTATATGCTTATATATGTATAAATCATTTAAAAATAAGAAGATTATATATATAAGCTAATATATACGTAAACGAGAAGAGATCTTAACAATATTGACCTAAGACTCAAAACAAAATAATATAAAAGTTGATGCACCGATTTTGATGTCTTGTCTCCATGTAGTATATATTCTCTTTTTGTCGTAACAGTCGTCGAATCTGTATGTTGTAGTGTCATGAATCAAAACAAAGTCTCAACAAGTAGCACCCTAGAATGAGTTTGAGAGTATCAATAGATATGAGCGCGTATTTGTTAGTGAATATAAAATTGTTTTATATTGTGTTGAGTGGCTTATGGATTCTGGTCAATATGAGTGATTAACGTTATTGATAGGGATCTCTAAGCACTATAACAGAACAATTCGACACGGTATTGTTTTAAAATGGAGTAAATGAAATAATTTTACCTAAATTATTTTCGTATATAAAAGAAATAATTTTTCAAAAATTATTATAGTTATAGATGGTTTGCTTGGTTGTCTGGAAATGATAATATTAAACTATTATCATTTGTTGCTGTGTTGAATTGAATAAAAGTTGATATTACAACCAAAAGTTAAGGAATTAATTCATATAACAAAATGGAGTTTGTAAATTTGAATTTATAAATGTGATTTATAATTTGAAATGGAATGAAATCCCAAAGGAATATTTAAATATATAGATTTAAAGGATTTAAAATCTAGAAATTTGGGAATTTAATTCCAGTTTGTTTTAAAATATATTTTTCGAAGTCTTGGAAAATAATAGTGATGTTATTTGGAAATATTTGTGAATTGAAACATTTAAAATGGTTTTAAAAAGAGGAAAAAGCACTGAACTCACTTCGATCGCTGGAAAATAATTCCGATGATGATCGCGACATCATCGGTGTTCATTTTCGAGTTTCCAAGGGGGAATTTTCTACCTTGATGATTTGTATTGGAGTTTTGGTTTGGTAAAACTGATTTGATTTGAAATTCAAAGGGATGATTTGATATACCAAGGATTTTTAGGTATATATATGATTTCAAAAATGATTTTGAAATACATAAGTAATTGTTAAACTCTGGAATTTGATCTAAAATGTTTTATGGAATATAAATAAGTTTAAAAACTTATAAGAATTTGAAATTTGTTTAGAACAAAATTTAACTTAAGTCGAGTTAAATAAAAAGTAAGTGTGATAATGAAATAAATTAGTAAAGTAAACCAATTAAATGAAGTGAATTGGAAGAAATTGGTGAATAGAATATTAGTAAGTTTGATAACTTAAGAAATTTTGAAATTTGATTTTGTGGAGTGAAATTTAACTTAAATTAAGTTAAATAAGAGTGAATTTTGGGAAATTTAGCCTAAGCAGGCTAAACGGAGTAGTTATTGAAATAGAATTTATTAAGTTGGGAATAAATTAGTGGATGAACAAATTAATTTAAATTGTAAGTAAATGGAATTGAAATTGAATATTGGGATGATGTTTAATTTGAATTATGTTGAATGAAGTGAAATTGAAAAAAAAAATTGGAAGGAAAATTGAGTCCAAATAGAAATGGGAAGTGTATTTGAATATAAATAAATATATAAGCCAAAGTGATGAAGTAAAAATAAATATAAGAAGTTGTATAAAATATTTGTAATAGACTTAAGAAATTGATGGTGAAGTTCTTAAGTAAAATTGGTATTGGAAAATAATATACTAAGTGAATTAGTGAATGTGAAGTCTAAATGGGAATGAAAATGGTGGATAATTGATTGAAATGAAGTAAATGTGAATAAAAAGAATTTGGGATGGCTAATAATCAGTTGAAAATTAATATGTAAGTTGTATGTATATTATTTTATTCGCATGACGATTTGATCCAGATTCGAGCACAGAATTTCGAGATAGTTATATCGATCCGAGTTGGGATTTATCACTCAATTTTCGACGACGAACCCTGGATATGGATTTTTGATTGATTCTGGAGTTCTCTATCATAGTATATGGCTATGCAAGGAGAATGACGGTTTTTGATCAAGAGATCAGATCTGAGTCCGCACTAGAGAGTCGTGTGAACGATACTAGTTCGGAAGTGAAATTGTGTGATCGAGTGAGTGATCAAAGTTGATATTGCATACGGATGATATATGTACATCGTACAGGCTTAAGTAAAGCAAATTTTGAAAAGTTTGAAAGAAATAAATAAAATGATTTTGAATTGTATGATTGGATACTATTGGTAAGTGGGGTGCAGGTATTTAAAAACAAAAGATTAATTGATGACTTCGATTTCAGAAGGAAAATTTGATTGCCCGACAAAAATGTATGTGTTTAAATTGTTGTATGAAATTGATGATTTTATGATTGAGCCACTTGGCTTTTGTTTTCTTTTGATGATTTGGGGCCGTAGAAGCGTTTTGTAGTTTTTGGATCTTGCCGCGCAAAGGAGACGCTGGCGAAATTTTTGGAAAATTTAAGGAGTTAGAAAATTTTGAAGAAAATTATGATATTTCAAAATTTGGTTTTAAATTAAAATTTGAATGATTGAGGGGATAATATTAGGATAATCTATGGATGAATTTAAAAATTAGTAAAAGTGATAGTGTAGTTCCAATAAAAAAAAATTGTTTTCGGAAATTTGTTTGGAACTGTTTGGTTTTGGAAATAGTTAACGGGTTTTGGACATTCTTCTTACCTGGCAATTTCGAGGACGAAATTCTTATAAGGGGGGAGGAATGTAACGACCTAGAATTTTGGATATTTGAATTGGAATATTTAATTGATTTTAAATATTTAAAAGTTAATTTTTAACTTGAGTTTCAAATATAACTATTTATCGGATAATTAATTATTGAATTTAATAATTGGAAATTGGGGATATTCCACAATAATGGCTTCCAGATCTAGATCTGGAGATTAGGGTTTCTCCCTTTTCTCCTATTTTCTTTCGATTTTTCCAAGTAATCTTGCTTTTCTCTACTTATTTCTATTTTTTGTCTTCACTTCTATCTCCTCAAACCTGGACGTCATAGTTAAATCATGGGATCTTTGCGGGATGATGAAGGCTGGGAGGAGGTGAGAAGGAAAAGGGGCAAGGCTCCAGCGTCTTTAGGACCTGAACAAAGGCTCAACCTGGGAGGGCGAAGACCGAGCAGATCTGGGGCTATTCTAGATCGGAACACGGGGAGGAGGGTGCAGGCAGATCATGTTGGGCGGACATCAACAAAATTTTCGAAAACAACAAAGCAGAAAGTATTGCTGCCAGGAAGCAACCCGAAAATCAAATTCACTGTCTCAGAGAACGCTATATTTTTTTCATATAGTGAGGCAGTGAAAGCAGGAGCGGTAGGAGATTTAGGAAACCTAGATCTTGAGTTTATTGAGCCTAAAGTAGCGGATGGTAAAAGGATTGGTACCCTTTCTTCTGAAGCTATCAAAGAAGCGGAGGGAGGCTGGGATTTATGTATATTAGTGTACGTGGTTGGGTATAAACCATGGCTTAGAACTTTTGAGGGATATGCCAACAGGGTTTGGGCTACAAAGAAGCCGTTTTCAGTTCACTCAAGGAATAATGGATTCTTTGTAGTGAGATTTGGCTCTGAGGAGGATTGCAACAATATTTTTAAATCAGGTCCTTGGTTCATGGACTGGAACTTGATCATCATGAAGCGACTGTCCCCAGACATGAGAACAGATAGAGATCTACTTACATCCTTGCATATGTGGGTCAGACTTCCTGGTTTAAGTTTTAAGTTATGGGGCAATAAGGCAATTAGCCCACTAACAAGTACCATTGGAGTTCCCACAAAGATGGACGAGGCCACGAAAAATAAATCTAGATTAGCCTTCTCCAGAGTTTTGGTTGAGGTTAATGCTACTTATGGTATGCCTAACACCATTGAAGGCATGGATGACAATGGGAGGAGTTTCACTCAGGAAGTGGAATATGAGAACCCTCCTCCCATATGTGGCAAGTGCGTGTGTTTCGGACACGTAACTGATGAATGCCCAATGACCAAGTCTTGGGTTCCTAAACTGACCCAAGCTGCCAACTCTGATAAGGAAAGCCATGTGGATCCAAGTCTTGTTGGTCGTGCGGAAATTGTAAGGGAGGAAGGCGGAATTGAGATTTTTAATGATCTCGAAAAGCAGTTGAATGATGGCTGTCCCACTTTCCCTTAATTCTGAATTACTACACGATGGTTATTTGTCTAATGGAGAAATCAGGAATTTTGTGGCGGAGGTCTCATGTGGTGATGGTATGACCGAAATCTTACAGTCAGAAGTGCATCAAGAAAATCAAAACCTAATTGTTGACTACCCACCTATTGATGGGTCTCGGGATAGGTACCAGATAGCTTCTAATGGGCTGGAGACAGAAATTAGGGGAAAGTCCATTTCAGAACAAAAGCAAACAGAAGTTTTACCCTCGGATCAGATTTTAGAAAGAGCTGCATCCTCAGAAGAGCGTAGTGAGGGGGCAATCCCAGAAGCACCAGAGTCAGAACCTGTTACTCTTACCGAAGTAGGAGTCAGTGAAGATTACTTCACTGTTCCTCTGGCCAGGTCGGAAGTTCCTCCTGATCAAGGAACCAGTGAGCCATTCATTCCTATGTCTCCAACTACCCCGGGAGCCAGAGATCCGAGAACATCACCTCCGAAGTCACCTTCGACCCACATAACTATTCTCAAACGCCCTTCGTCATCATCGGATTCTCCTTCTTTTCCAAACTCTTTATTTTCTAACGATATATTTATTGATGATTGTATAATTAATAATGTTAATTTTAGGAGAGGCACTGAACCTTGTATTGACTTATAGGTGCAAGATAATCTGGATCAGGATACAGGAACGACAGAAGTGGTAGAGGAACAGAATACTTATGATAATGCAGACCCAGTTCAGGAGGTATCTATGGACCAACCTCTTCCTAAGCCTCAAGATATAGAGTTTGAGAATATTCAAAAGGATAAGCTTGTTTGTAAGAATCCCAAGTGGGTTCAGATGCTAGGCATTCCTTCGGAAGACAAAAGGGAGTCCTCCAGTAGTAGGTCGTTGAGGACCCGCAATAACAAGGTTACATAATGTCAGTAACTTGCTGGAATGTTAGAGGGTTTCATAACCCTAACAGAATGGGAGAAGTGAGAAAACTCATTGATAAGTATAAAATAAGTTGTTTCGGTGTTTTGGAAAATAAGCTGTTGTTTTCGGATATACTGAAGCTG
Source organism: Allium fistulosum (assembly GCA_030737815.1). Taxonomy (NCBI): domain Eukaryota; kingdom Viridiplantae; phylum Streptophyta; class Magnoliopsida; order Asparagales; family Amaryllidaceae; genus Allium; species Allium fistulosum. The sequence continues at coordinate 849,324,801 of CM060903.1, forward strand.
GAAAGAGCGTTGGATGACAGATGGAAAATAATAAGTAACGTCTCTTCTTACTTTAAGTGCAGGATTATGGTCCTCATTGACGGAGCTTCTTGGGATTTCAACTATATTAGTATGAGTGATCAACACATTACCATTGAATTGATCGATACCTCGAAATTCAAATGTAATCTAACCTTTGTATACGCTCATAATTTTGTTGAATTCAGGAAAAGATTATGGAAGAATTTACAGGAGGATGCTATCAATATTTACAGACCATGGCTGGTTCTTGGGGACTTTAATTGCATTCGTTGTCCCTCAGAAAGAAAGGGAGGTAACCTAGTGACATTTGGTAATTTGTTTGAATTAGATGATATGTATAACTATACTGGTCTTAATGAGATCAATATTAAAGGTTATGAATTTTCTTGGTGGTCTAGTCCGAGTCGAAACATATTTTCTAAAATTGATAGGGTTTTTGCAAACCTAGATTGGATCAACTTATTCACAGACTTATCGGCTGAATATTTGCCTCCTTTTGTGAGTGATCATAATGCCGTCCTCGTCTCGCTTTTCACTAAGCCTAGGGACAAGAACAGACCTTTCAGATATATGAACCATTGGCCTTTATGCGATCAATACTTTCCTCTGATCGAGAAACACTGGATTTCTAATCATATAGACAGACCTTTGTATCAAATCATTAGTATTCTCAAGAATATCAAGAGAGAGCTTAAGAGTTGGAGTGCTAAAGCACGTAATATCAAACAAGAGGTTAATGTTCAGAGAGAGAATTGTTCAAGACTTCAGAAACTTCTGGAAAAAACACATGATCACAATTTAGCTATGGAATTTCAAAATACCAAGATAAATCTGGATTTAGCACTCAGAAAGAATTCTGGATGCCAAACAAAAGGCTACATGTGAATGGTTGATGATGGGTGATGAGGCTTCTTCTTTTTTCTATGCTAAAATGTCTAGTAAAAGAAGTAGAAAGCGTTTGACCAACATTGTTGTCGATGGAAAGGTGGTTTCGGAAGATAAGTTTGTTGAATCGGCTACTGATTTCGACAAATGAATCTTTAACCTTCCCTTATGTGAACATTTCCCTGAAGTTATTTGTAAATCGATAATTACTGATTACGGTGCTAATTTTTTGAACGATGGTATATCTATGGAAGAAATTAAATTTGCTCTGTGGGATATTAAAGATACTATCTCTCCAAGTCTGGACGGTTTTAACTCGCTGTTTTTTAAAACTCATTGGAATCTTTCGAAAGACTTAATTTTCAAAGCTCTGAACGATATTTTTCAAAAGGGTCTTATAATCAACGAGTGGAATCATATGTTCATACACTTCATTCCAAAAAAAGACCATTCCACATGTATTCTAGATTTTAGACCCATTGCCTGTTGTAATACTTTATATAAGGTTTTCACCAAAATCCTGTGTAACAGACTAGGTCCTTTTTTGGATAAGTTGGTGTCCCCGAATCAGACGGCATTTATCAAAGGAAGATCAATAGGGGATGGAATTTTGTTTGCTCATGAAATTATCAGGGGTCTCGGAAGAAAGGATAACAAATATATGTGTATCAAAGTTGATTTAAAGAAAGCATATGATTCGATTAATCGATCTTTTGTTATACATATGTTAATAAGCTTGGGTTTCCCAGACAAATGGGTGAAAATCATTGAAAACATTATTAAGACTCTTGTGTTTTCTATCATTGCAAACGGAGAAGCGCATGGTTATTTCAAGGGTTCTAATGGGCTTAGACAAGGCGACCCGCTTTCCCTTATACTTTTCACCTTGGTTATGGAATATTTTACGTTATTGATGGATGAAAAAGTCAGGGTTGGTCTTATTTCCCCAGTTACAGACTTTGATAATAAGTTGACTCACCTTATTTACGCTGATGACATTATTGTTTTTACTAAAGCCAATGCCCAAACTGCAATTGCTATTAGTGATGTTTTTAAGACCATGAAGAGGGTTACTGGCTTGGAGTTAAGTTTTGAGAAATCTAATGTTTTCTTTGGGAAAGGGGTGGATTGTTGTACTGATATTAGTATGATCCTCAATATTCAGCAATCGGATCTCCCACTAAGGTGTTTGGGTATTCCTTTGTCTAGTGTTAATTTGAGGGATAAGGATTGTTCTCCTTTAATAGAGAAGATCAAGTTAAGGATTGGTAGATGGGAAACAAGAATGCTTAGCTTAGCTGGGAGACTTGAACTTATTAAATCTACCATTTACCCCATAATACAATTCTGGATGCAATGCTTTTGTCTCCTAACCTCTACAGTTCAAAAAATTAAACACTTGATTCTGAACTTTCTTTGGAAAAGTCGCAGCAGTAAGATTCCTTGGGAGGTTTTGTGTAGGCAAAAAGAAGAAGGAGGAATGGGATTGAGAAATTTAGAAGAGATGAACCGAGCGTTATATATCAAACTGATATGGAAAGTAATCAATTCAGAAGGAATTTGGGCGGAACTCATGCATTGTAAATATATTGGTCATAAAAGTTTTTGGGAAATTAACCAGCGATCGGACGACTCGGGAGTGTGGAAATTCATTTTGAAGAATAGACATGAAGCTTTGAATTGCCTTTCTCTTAACATTGCAGATGGTAAAACTACTTCTCTATGGTATGATCCATGGCTAAATGGAAGTACTATTATGGAAAGTATTGGTAGAGACACGGCTTTCAGAACTGGTACGGAAAATTTGTCTCTCAGTAGGATTTTAAGAAATGGTGAGTGGAAGTGGGATTCGTATAGTTTTTTATTTCAAATACATGCATAAATTGAAGGTGTCAAGGTTCACAAGAATATGGAGAGGGATTTCTGGTCTTGGAAGTGTTCTAAGGATGGTTTGTATCAGTTTAAAAAAGTTTGGAACACGGTTAGATCCAGTTTTGAAATTAAGTACTGGGCGTCTTTGGTCTGGAACAAAATTCACGTTCCTAAAATGGCGGTATGCCTGTTTAAAGCCATTAATGACTATCTATTGACAAAAGAAAGATTACTTCAAAAGCAGATAGTCGTGGACCATAACTGCGTCTTTTGTAATAATCACATTGAAAATATAGACCATCTATTTTTTCAATGTAATTTTACAGAAAACGTTTGGCTTTGGAGCTGTAAATATTTTTTCAAAGGCCGAAAAGTCTATTCTCTTTCTCTTTGAAAGATGATTTACAGAAAATTGTTTCTATCTCTAGCTTAAAAAGTCTCAATTCAAACTTGTTCCAACTATCTCTTTCTGTTTGTGTTTGGCATATTTGGAAAGAAAGGAACAATTGGATCTTTCAAAATCGTTTTACTGAAAGGTCGCAGATTTGTACCAAAATTTTCCAGACAATGAATATCAGAATGGCAAAATCAAACATTTTAAGAACATTACTGGCATGAATGAAGCAATAGCATTGAAATGGGGATATACCTCCCAACGCTGAATTGGGGCATCATCTGCTTTATCATAAGTATTGTTCTTCTGCCATCTTCCTGTTTCTATGTTTCTTGGCTCTAGGTTTCGCAAACCTGTATTATTTACAGTGTCCTCACCTCCTCTCACTTAAATTACATAATAATTTACAATTAACAATAATTATTGAATTAGTTTATAAGGTTGCAGTCTTTCAAGTTGCTCCGAGTGCTTGTAATCACGTCCTGGTCACAAAAGAATTTTTAGCTTGAGTTATGAGATTTATTTTGAAGATCTTTTTCAGATTTTATACCTGTCTTGCCAATTCTGGAGGGATCTAACATCCTTGGCTTGCTGTCGTCCTCCGATTCAAGATTGCATTCTCGATATCCTTAGATTTGCATTCATTAAAGATCTAGAAGCAGATTCAAAGGAAATTATTTCACATAAAGCTTAAAGAAGTTTCCTTTTTGGTTCTGGATGGATCGAAGATCTCTTGTTAGTTGCTGTCCTTCGATTCCTTGTTGCTGTTCATCTCCTCAGTTTCAAAGGAAATATGTTAGTTTTACATTCAAAGCTTAAAGACTTCTCCTTTTTAGGTGTTAGAGGCTTATCTGCTAAGATCTATATAGTTCTTCACGAGGAAGTGTTGGTTTCTGGATTTGATTTGATAGAAGCTCCGTTCTGGAAGTAGCAGAGGATGCCTCGAGTACCAGTCGACCTTCGACAGTTGCTTCGATCTTGTAGTAATTTAGATTGTGTTTCTCGTTCTTCCTCGCTCGCCGCCATTTTTGTTCTTTTTTATTTTTTCTTTCGAGATGAGTAAATGAAGTAAATGAAGTAGATGAAGCTGGCTTAGCTTAGCTTTGCTTTGCTTTGGTCGGTCTTGTTCGAGATGAGTAAATGAGTAAATGAAGTAAATGAAGACAGTTTCGGGTCTGTCTTGTTTGTTTAGAAGCTGGCTTAGCTTTGCTTTGGTCTTGCATTTTGGCTCTTGTAAATATTTTGCTTATAGTTCCGCTTTAATAGAAAAGTTTGAACCCGTATTCAAAAAAAAAAAATCGAAATTGGGTAAAATATTAAATCTTGAGTTTTAAGCTTGTTAAAAATAATTTAAAGGCTTATAAAATTTATATTAACAATACTGGAGATAATAAAACTTTTTAAATTGAATTTAAAAGTGATTTGCTCAAATTTAAAAATATATAGTTTAAATTTACATTTAAAAATAGCCTTCCGGGGCACAGTCTCGAAATTCGACGAAATCAGTTCCATTGGATCCGTAATAGCGTATTATTATCGGATTTCAAATTTCGTAGCTTTTGGAATTATCATTTGGTCATACGGGATATAAACGCGCTGAAATTTATATCAAAAATTCAATATAATAATTTCGTCCAAAAAGCTATCTTCTCCATACGATCGAATTAGGACTCGAAACCTTTTCCATTGCGTTCGGAATAGGGGTATAACATTATAAATGCCTAGTGGCACGCCTCGATAGGAGGTCGAGATTTTAAGTTGCGAGATCGAGACGTTTTGAAAATTTAAATAAAATAATTATATATGACTTAATCCTTATTTCCATCAGACCTTTTTCCTTTCTCTACACAGCACTGTAGCTTATCACCTACACGCAAACATTTCAAAACACGCTATCTTTTTCTTTTTATACCCATCGCCCTCCCCCTTCACTTTCGAAAATCTCACGTAACCATTTACAGAGAAACAAGAATAGCCGAACAAAATTTAAAAAAAATCCCTCTTCATCTTAATCACTGTAGTCCTCCTCTTCATAATTGAATCGCATTTCCCCCCTCCACCACTTTTCAGTTCGGATCGAAATATAAGGCTTCGAAAAAAATAATCACAGCTTCCTCCTCTAATTTTCGATTTGGAGGACGCGGATGCTCGCGAGTGGAGGGAGGGTAGTCGCGGTCAGGAAGGCTCGATGGATGTGGGTTCGAACTCGAGATGCACTGGTGTGTGTGGGGTAAAGCGACGAGGCCAGCGGGTCGAAGGCCAGTATCGGTGAGGGAGGCAGCAACGAATGACGTGTCGTGGTCGATGGCGAGGTGGGTTGCAGTGGTGTGGTTGAAAGCTGCGGTGGTGTTTGAGGAGGGGCGATGGTCGCGTGTGAGATTGTGGAGGTTGGCTCGGCTGTGTGAACGCGAATGAACGATGAACGACCGGGCCACTGGTAGGCTATGGTGGAGATGTCGGTGGGGTGGCTCGTGACCCCGGAGAAGATAGTGAGGAGGGAGGATTATGGTACTACATCTATTTAGTGAGTGGTAATCATATTCAATTTTCACAGTATTACTTTAACTGTATGTTCATAAAATAAATAAAATAAAACGAAGAAGAAGAAGGTAATCTAGTGAAAGTAAATTAGATAACAATTGTACGGTTTGGTTTTAGGTTAAATTAAGGTATTATTTAACTATTTTAAACCATATACAGTTACAATATATTTAATACAAGACTTATACAGTTATCAGTATAAAAGGATGTTGGGAATGTCCCAAATGGTATACACAGACACCATATTAAAATGCATAATGTGGAGCATGTAAGATGGATTCCTTATGTATTAGCAATATGAATTATCATACATGCTATATTTTCTGCAATATCACACTCAGCTTATGTATTTGATACATAGAGCAAGTATTAAATTCTAATAAGATCATTAAATGAAATTTTAGAGTTTTCTCAAGTATATATGAAATAGTATAGAATTTTTATAGAAACAACAGACTCTTCATGAAGGAGTGTACAAACTCAAACTTCATAAGAGATATCGAATATAGCATGCATATCTTAAATTCATGTTCAATCTTAAGTTAAGAACTTTAAGTTGAAACTATTTCAAACAATAAATAGTCGCTGATTCAACAAAAGGATAAATACATCGCCTTGAATAGTGTAGCAATAAAAGAAGTATAAATAAATGTAAAAATTTATAACTGAGCTAGGGATGATCTCAAATGTTGAGAATCACACTACATTGTTATATGATAATAATGCCGCGATACAGTTTGTAAAAGAACCTAAAGCTCACTAGAAGTAGAAAAATATACTTCGAAAGGTTCCACATGACAAAAGTAGTTTATCTGCATTAGAGAGGATTAATTGACTTAGTATACAATTAAAATAATATAGCATAACCGTTCATTAAAGGACTGACCTGATTAGTTTTTGAGAAAACGGATCGAATGAGTTGGAATATGTAACAACCCATCCTTCATAATACTAAAAAATCGGCGCCTTACATCATCGCAAGACCTACAAATACCACAAAAGATAGATCATCGGGGTGAAATTAGAAAAAAAAATAGTAAACCAAGACATCGATAAGATCTCACAATGAAAAGATAACATATGATATACTAAGTATACATTAACAGAATAGAATAACAATATATAAGAGACTGCACTAGCGAAAACAACTGATGAACAAATATCAGTATAGAAAGTTAGAATACATCAACTTCAAAAGCACAAAGTTTTGAATAAATCTCTGATACAAAGTCTCGTATACAAATAATGGATCTGTCATGTACAACTAAACTACCAAGTATACATATCACAAAATATCGATGCCTTGCCTCCAATGTGCTTCAATTGAACCTCCTAATAGCGTATCCCCAAAAGCACCTGACTCTCAAACTACCCGATCGAGTACCCAAGAGTTGTCATGACATAAACAGACAAAGACAAAATGCGGGTTAGACATAAAACCTGGTGCGAGGGGAACTTTATCAAAATACTGTATATTAAAACTATATACAAATAAACAGGAACTACTAAATCACAGCTGGCCCTCTTCACAAACGTGGCTCAGGGATAATCCGCACTGTCCATATGTAAGTAAAGTAAGCCCATCCAAAGGATGTGAAATCATACTATAGCATGCTCTTCTCCTATAATCAACGAGTCATGACAATTAATATAATGTGACTGATATGTAACTGTGTATCATAATAGGGTGATTCAAAATATAGAGCAAAACACTATAAATACCATAATATAAGCATATCCTAAAACATACAATAATGTCATCTACCAACTAATATAGCACGCACAATCATAATGATACATGATGAATAATGTGTGTAATCGATACTCACCATTGGTAATGAGTGAAGTTCAAAGTAGACAATAATCATGATTCAATGATCCTTATATAGGGCCCATAATAAATAGAGTCAGTACCTAATTGTACCATAGACCCCGAGCCGCATCCAATGTGATCGAACTCGTGTAGGTCTCATTATACCTTATATCGAGCATAAGTGACATATGACCTACTCTAGATATTTTACACCTATATAGATCTCATTACAATCCAACGACTCTTGTTAAGGGTCCAAAATAAATAGAGTCTGTACCACAGTGTACCATAGACCCCGAGTTGCATCCTAATGGAACAAACTCATGTAGACCTCACCGTACCCCATATCGAACATAAGTGATATATGATCTACTATATATCTAAAACATGTATGGACCTCACTATACCCCATATCGAGCATAAGCGATATATGGTCGATCCGTAGATGATCATCATTATCTCCCCATCGGCCATCATGGGATTCTTAATAAATACGCATAACGTCTCTACGAAAGAGAATGATGGGTGTGTCCCATATAATACGCTATCGAGACCACAAAAGAACACCGATATCGTGTGTGTATGTGTGTATCGAAATATAACGTCATGTAGTCAAATACGTTTATCATAAATGAAGACTAATATCTCGTCATCGTCTGTCAATACGGATGGTCTATATTATAAGATCAATAATGGGCATTGACCACTAATATAAGGCCAATACATTGTAGGATCACTAATGTAAGATCAATTCTATGCACGGTCACTAATATAAGACCGATACAATGTACGATCACTAATATAAGACCGGTATGATTTATATAACTAAATGTATCCCAGGGTCAACCCCTGTAGATACGATCTTACTCCATTCGATCATACACGCCGTCAGGCATGGTCGTGTGACCAATCACTATGCCGACTCCATGCCCGATCGTTGTCGATTATTGTTGATCACATATAAATCAAATTGCATTAATGTTCTAGTCCCGAACTTCGTCCTGCCTTCAACTTCCTCGAGTAGCCCATGGTCTCCTCAAAGTCAAGTCAGAGGTTCACGCAAGCCCGCACCCGAAACTGGGGAAAACCCTGCTCGAAATTGCACCTGACCTGGGCTTTACTGCCCAGGTGAGTCCACCACAGGTGGACCGGTGGTAGCATTTCCTGGCAGTAAAACCCGGGTCTTGCACATACGCTGCCGCCTCCTCCGTCGCTTCACCTGATGTGTCACCTAGCTCTCGTAGTGTAACAACCCTATTTTCTACGCCATAATTATACGTAAATTTAATTAAATAAATTTTTTTTGAATTTGGTTTGTGATAATTAATATTCTGAAAATAAAGTTTTAACAATTTAAATTCTGTTTAATATAAGATTTTGATTTAATAACTTGAATTAAATTAATAAATTATTTTCAAATAATAAATTGAAACTGAATAAAATGCTCTAATCAATTATAAATATTTTAAAGTGTAAATAATTTTTATATGATTGGAATAGTTAAAAAATAGATTTATTTTGTAATAATACAATGAATAGTAAAATAGAAATAAACAAATATTGGATTAAATAAAATTGTCTATCATCGAAACATATATGTACAATGTAAGGTAAATTACATTAAATCGATTTCAAGTATACTTACTTTTAAATACAAGAATTAATTAAAATAGAAGAAAAGACAAGTTAATTGATTCAAAGTAATGGCCCAAAATCAATTAATAGTCCAAGCTCAATTCCTTTTTCTCGTCATTTCTAGAATTCTCCTTACTCCGTTTCAAAACCCGAACCTACTTTAGAAATGGTTGGCCCTAACTCCTTAAAATCAATTCATTACAATAATAGAAAAAGAAAAATACGTGTTAGTTCTCGAAGCTAAGAGACAATAGGATAAGCGACGTCAAACATTGGAAGGGAGTGGTCACGAGGTGGAAGGTGACCGAAGCCATGGCGCGATTGGTGGCTGGTGGAGGCAATTGGATATCGCGATGTGGTAGAAGGCGAGAATGGCATCGGGGGGTAGAGTAGTCGTGCGTGGTCGATGGTTGGAGCAACTCGACCTGAAGTGTGACGCAAGGAAGATGGCAGCGACGCTTCATGCACACATCCTTTGAGGTTGGAAGATGCCGACGATTGATGCAGGTGACAAGAACTTGGAGGCGGTATAATAATACAAAGTGTAAGCGTGTGCGGTGTGGTTGGAGCATTTTCCGGTGTTCGATTTGGGCAGTGGTCGGCAATTCTAGGTTGCTGGGTTTAGTGATGGTAGAGAGAAATTCATTGTTTCGTCCATCATTTCGGTGAGTTTTTCTTTAAACTCGCAACTATGTCTATATTGCGTTGAGCACATATATATTATCCCAATTGATGAATGAATTGCACGGTTGAATTGTTGTTTAGTATTGAAATGAATTTGGTTGATATTGATGATGTTGTGATTATTGGTCGATTATGTCAGTTGAAAGTGTTGATTTACAAATGAAACTCTGTCCATTTGTGAATTGAACTAAATATTTATTCGAATGTCGATGTGTGAATTTTATGAATGATCGGAGTTTGATGGAACTCGACTAAGGTCACGCGATATTTATAGTGATGTTCACTGAGATGTTTGTGGAGTAATTTACTCCATAATTATATATAGGGTGATTTATTTCCTGTCTTAATGAATATTTGAAAAGCAAATATTATTCAAGGGTTTTTTAATTTTATTAAATGTGTTTTATAAATAATATTATTCTAAAGAGATTTTATTATAAAGGTTATTTAAATTTATTGATCTATTGAAAAGAAAGTTATGACTAGTTTTAAATAATTATTTAAAGATTATATAAATTTATGGAAATAAGAAATATTTTCTATTTAATATTTTAAGTAATTTTAGAAGTTATTTTGTAAGTGGTAAGTATAATTAAGAGTACAAGATATTTATTAACGATATTTGTTAAAATGATATATTACTATATTTTTATGATGACTTTTTTCTTCCACGTCGATTTTATTGTTATAAAATGATTCATTGTTAAATATTGATTTGATTATAATATATATTTATCTAATTAATTGGTTTTTTATATACTTTCCTGATTTCTTTTTTTCCCATATTGTGAATGGTTCACCATTGATTTTGATTTGAGATATGTTTCAAGATGATATAGTGATGACATCTTTCTGGTTGATTTATTGATATTTATTCTATTTGACGAGAAATCTGAATAAATGGTTTAGTGATATCCTCTGGTATGGGACTTCGGTAACACTTTTCCAGTTATTTTTTGGACTCGTTATATAAAATAAGAAAGGCGAGTGTGATGTATGAGAACTGAATAAATGAAAAGAGTAACATGTGTGGTATGGGATGTCGTTGTGTTATTTATTCAGTTATTCTCTGCTCACGGATGACACTCATACGGGAGTATGTTGTGTGTGACTCGCTGCGGTGAGTATGTATGGAGGTTACTTGTTAGTCACATAGTTTGTGTATATTATATGTCTATCTACCTTTGTCCAACTCCCTATATCATTCGGGAGTGAACGAGATTGGCTAGTATCCACCCTGGCGGTCTGATCAAGGGGTTGTACCCCAGATCCATAACACCATTGTTGTTTATGATATTCGATACGTATCACGAAATTGGTAGTTGGTTGCCCCTTGTGTCGCATAGGCCAGCAGTCAGTTACCATATGGGCACATGTCGGTAGTTGTGGCTGAAGAGGGTACACGTTGCCGAGCCATGATGGATCATTGTCACGATACCGAAAGAGGATAGGTAATGAAAACCGATGACTGTAGGGGTCGTGTCATAAGGACCACATGTGGCTCATGAAGCAAGCAGACGTGCTGTCAATCTCCCATCTGGTTCCGATGTAGGTATATGTATGTGTGGTGGTATATAGACATATACTATGTATAGATAAGATTATACCTGAGACTATGTTCAAAGTATGGTCAACTCCATTTCCATCTTAGGCAAACGGCGTGTTCTTTACAGAAAGATGACCTGCTTATTATTGATTATATTTGGATATTGTTATGAGTTGGCCCAAATCTTTCTTATTGATTTTATTGATTCGATATTGATATTTTATAATATGAGATTGAGATATATTTTAGGTATTGCTTCATCATTATTGATTATTTCTGGATTTGATAGTGATTTCAAGATATGGATGATTCACCCATTCAATGTTGTTTTATGTGAATCCTAATTTGATGTGTTTTATATTGATGATGACAACTTTATGCCGGGTTTTGTGGGTATTGCTACTTTGTTACACTACTGTTAGTATGTCATGACCATTATAATATGTGATGACAACTTTATGTTGGGTTTTGTGGGTATTGCTACTTTGTTACACTACTGTTAGTATGTCATCACCATTATAATATGTATATTCTATATCTATGTATGTGTTGACCTCTATATTTAGATATATCCTGACCCTTGTGTTTTTTATATAATATTCAGGTCAATCCGAGACATTTCAGGTACAAGGACATTTAGACTAGATTATATTATTTGGCATCGAGGAGATTAGTTATTCAGTATTGTTGTACATTAATTTGTATTGTATAGACTCATGTATGTATAAGACCCGGTAATGTATATTATACTTTGTATATTGTATATTATATATGTTATCACTACGATTGACTCTGTGATCTTTTTTAGTTACTATATATTGTGTTTTGTTCTGTTCTAAAGGCACACATGTTTATTGCTTTTTGTCGATACTGTGTATGTATAGATGAGTTATTTATTCGATGAAATATATACCAGTGTTGTCCCAAAGGAATATTCATGTGTGTACCCCATATCATCTTATTCTCTGTATTATCAGACAGTGTTACTTTGTAATACTCTAGGATAGTATGAGTATAGAGGTGGGGGTGTTACACGTAGTCTGCCTTTACCCAATCAGACCTCTTCCGGAGTTTGTTTATTGACATTTTGGAAGTGGATTCAATGAGTATTCGAAAATTGGGTTAGACACCAAAATCCACTCTTTGCACAAGTAGAGTTCAACGGGCGATTATAACGACCCGGCTTCCTCTAACACGCTAAAATGACATGCCCGGCCTCCTTACCTTGTACCTAGCTTATACGTGTGTCGATACACTCATTCGTGCACATACGTTCACGCAATACGCATTAACTACACAAGTCACATTTCAGACTTCATTAGAGCGATTACTCGACCCGGTATACTCTCATGCAACTTAGCGCATACGATAGTCGCTATGGCTATGTAAAATGCCCGCAACGAACTTGTAATCAATTATATTGATATATAATCAAACAATTGCATATCTATATAAACAAACAAATACACAACAATTCTAACTAAAATTCATATATCATTTTGATTGTTATATATCTTCAAATACACGCATACGTATACTCGCCCGTACTCATATATATACACGTATATTTAAATAAGTAATTCATTGATTACTTGATCAAATCTTACATCTATTTACTACTTTTCAATAAAAGTATAATATGGTTTCATACTATTTTATAAAATCTTACAACTATTTTATAAAATATACTAATAGCTTATAAATCAATTTTTAAGCCTTTAAATACTTAATTACCTCGCTAACATTAGGTATTCCTCATTTTACTATTTTATAATATCTCATATCTATTTTATAAAATCCATAATTCATCATTATACTGTTTTATAAAATCTCACATCTATTTTATAAAATATAATCTTCATTTATAAAATCTTCAAACCATTTTATAAATAATAATTAAGGCTCGTTAGGTCTTTAATCATTTTAATGAGGGGTGTAGAACTCCTAAACCCCTTACATAGTGTACTAACCTTTTGTAAATCAATTCAGATGGACTAATTAGTTATTGCTAATGACATGCACATCATTACACTACATAATAAACCTCAAATCAACCAATAACATCATCACCAATCACCTAATTAAGCCAAATAAATTCTATGGCTTGCTAACTTTTCAAAATATGATCTTTAAGGTTTCTAATTAATAATGTGATGATATAAAAATGTTTAAGGCCTAACCATAAGCAAAATTGCACCACTAACATTCTCCAAATCATTCCATATCACTTCATAATCATTAATAAACAAATATATGAAGTATAACATGTAAATTAAACAAGAGAATCATCCCACTCACCTCTTCTTTCCCAAACCAAGCTCCAAATCACCAAAACTCAATTCAATGCTTACTTTAAAGTTGAGATCTCCTCCAAAATCCGATTCAAGCTAATTCCTTCGTTGGTTTTGTACAGAATTGGAAGAGAGGAATTATGGTGATTTTTTCATGAATTTAGGAATTTATTTGAGAGGTGTTAGGGCTTGGTGATTAAGGACGGATTAAGGGGTGATTAAAGAGGGATTAGGAGAAGAAGAAGGAGAATGAACATGAAATGAGAAATACGAAATGAAAGTGGGAAGAGATTAGCCACTTATATGCTAGCTTATGGGCAAAGCCCAAAGTCACTTCATTCTCCAAAAATCACCATTCACTCCAAAAATCCATTGACTCCAAACACAGTCAAGTTTATACTTATTTTACTTGCTTCAAAAAAGCAAACTCAAGTATGGGTGTATCGAGTCTCAGTTCGCTCATTTGTAAAAATAGAGTATAACAAACATTCCATTACTTACCGATTAAATATTTAAATAATCATTTAAATATTCGATCATTGAAATTGCGGGGTATTACATTCTCCCCTCCTTAAAAGAATTTCGTCCCTGAAATTTCCATGAGTATGAGAAAGTAACACAACCGACCAACCCTCCAGAATCTCTAATTCAGAAAACTCCAACAGTACCTTTCCTTATGCTATCAACATCACGAAAACTCCCAAATTAGAATGCATCACACACTAGGAAATATGCGATAACCTACGTCATCCCACATTCCTAAAAAAATCATGCCTCTTTCAAGAAAGCTTTTCAATATTTAATGCCAATATAATCAAATAAGCATTTAAATAGCTACATATCAGCTCTCAAGTACCTAATTGTACTGTACAAAGAGGATTGTGCACTAATACAGAATTCAAACACGTATAACCTTAGTGTAGTAACTGATACTATATAATCATACATGGCAATCAATTTGAGAGTAAACTCAAGTAAGTCAGTACCAAAATATACCACGGACTCCGAGTCACATCAAAAGGCAGTAAACTCGTATAGATCCCATCTTGATCCATAGTGGACATGAACGATATGCGATCTATTCCAAATAGCTATCGCTATCACTCTCCGACTCATATTTTGAATTATGAAATTATAACTACCATACAAGTAATCAAACACATAAGATAAACAATAATCAAACAATAGTAAACAGCAATAAACACACTCAATTTATGGCAAGCAAGAACAAGCAACAATAACTAGCATCCAAATTATTAAACACGCAAGCAATCAACAAAAATCAACAACAATAAAATCATCCAATAGCAAAATCAAACTACAACACACAACTTCAAATAGCAACGAGCAAACATAAGCAGTAGCAATAATAACAAGCAACATGCAACAAGCAATAATCGAATCATAGCAAACAACAACAAATAACAATCAAACAAGTAATAAAAAACATACAAGATTACAAGACCATGAAATATTCAAAAAGATCTATACCAACATGCATGGTAACCAATCAACAGTCAAACGTGCATGTCAAACCATAACTCCAATGATTCTATTCGACATCCAAAAGGAATAAAAATCTATGTGGCATAACCCCTTTCGTGATTATACATGAAAGACTATTACACCTCCCACTACAAAAATAAAAACCTATATGATATACAGGATCATTGAGTCTCAAAACTCTCAAATAAATCCAGCAATTAATGCGTTAACTCTCCTTTTCTTCCGAACAGAACTCATTTTCCAAAGGAGAAAATTATACTAATTAAATCATCATTAAATGAAGATTTACAATTTCCTGGGTTTGCTCGGGTTCAAACTCACATAGATCGCACAATTTAATAAGGATAATATACCAAGTGCACTACGATGCTCGCCTAGGCAAGTATCACCTCGTCACTTAGAAAATTATTAGAATCACCATAAAACTAGTCGAGAAATTTTTCCCTGAACCATCCCATGCAATAATAATTATACAACACTAAAATCTACAATAACTAAGGATTATCCCAAATAACATGATGCCCGTTCCAACCCTTCATTTGCTCGCAAGATTTCTTTGTTAAATCAGGATCGGCCACCTGACTCCTTCCATGCGAACTCCGATCTGGTCCCTTGAACCGACCACTTAAATCTCCTTCCACGACAAGGCCATGTTTCAAAAATCTGTCGGTCATCTCAAGAATCCGGCTCAAGTGTTCATCTATCATAATCAAGCGAAAAACCTTTCCTAACTGGTGCAAATCACCTAGAACTCTACGCTCAAACTATAGGTTAAGAACTGGCATGTGAATGAGACAATCTTTAAAAAATATCCTTTTTGGCATGCGAGATTACTCCCATCACCGTAGGTTTACTGACATAAAGAAAAATAATCATAACACGAACGACTCTAGACAAATGCCTATAAGTCATCTGCTCGGTCTCTGTTCATTACTGGGCATCCACCGGACCCCACCTGGATATAATTCCAAGTCACACTTCATCAACCGACCCTACCCAACTTGAAAGCTCATGCATCAAGTTCAAACGGTAGTACTTTCGGTCGCTTCACCTCAGCTTTGCACTAAGGTGACTCATATAAGGTTTATCTCTACCGAAGAATTTACCTACTACGAAAGATGTCAAGTTTAACCTATCCATCAAATAACTAGCAACAGATAAAATATACCGCTCAAGTGTCGGAAGGAATAGAAGTGAGTGTCCAAAAATAGGGCATACCTAATTACATAAGCCCATTCTGATTCTCCAGATCCGTAAGCCTGCTGGGACCCGGTAATGCCTGAAAGGCGCAAGTCATCATCATTTACACAACCCTCGAAACTTTAGAACAGTTCTTGTCCAAGTGATCCAGCCAATCGAAATTAAAGCACTTGTGATTAAGCCGATCACAATTAAAGCACTTACGCTTCTCCTTAGCTAGATGATATTTCATAGCGATATGCCTTCCATATACCACGGGAGTGACATACTAGGTCATCCTTTCTTTTTCAAACAAGCTCGATTTTCCTTGTATCTTGGTCGTTTCACCTCAGTTGGAGTTTCGGTTGCTTTCCACTTTCATTGCCTCAACGGTATCTCATGCGCATTCCTTCGAATGAGAACTATTCCAATGAGAAATTCAAAAGTGGATCCTAACAAGAGTAAGGCTAAGCAATGAAACCCCAACCAATGCTTAAGACCCAAGGCAAATCTCTTTGCCCACAAAAACAGAGTACCGACCACCTCAAACCTTAGAAACAAAAGGTTGAACCGGTTAACACTCCTTCACCGACAAGCTGTTGTGCTCAAGATAGATAGAATTCTCAAGCTACATGACCCTCCCGATCTTAGAAATGAACTGAGAACCAAGGCAACGTCTGTATAAATTCCAAATCATAGGTCTACTCATCAGCCACACACAAACACTACATCCTACCTAACCAAAGTCTCCCTTCTCAAAATGCCGAGAAACAATCTTACTCAAGAGAACATTTCCTAGACTTATATCGATGGAAGCCTTTTCGTGCATGTGTCCAAGAATGTGCCTCAACAATAGTCTTAGGACTTAGATATGGCTTTCCTCTAAGGCTAAGGAAATTTTGGCACTTATTCGAAGACTCTAAAGTTGGTAGAGCTAGAAATATTGGTGACCCAAGGGCTACATCACTTCTGACGCCAACCGCATCAGCTGGAAATGTTCACGGGTGGCAGGACATCTTTTGTTGTAGCTAAATGGTCTCAGAACTAATCAGGCATCTCAAACGGCCTTCGTAGTCATCCATGCACTCCATCTACTCATACTGATAGCATGACGAAGTTACCTTAGCAACCAGCGATAGAAACAAATCAAGTCCAGAAGACAAGTGGTGTATACAATATAATATGGTAGAAAAATACAAGTTATGCTCTCTCTATGTATCTCCTTCTACCAGACCGATTAACTCAAACTAGTCTACTTGGTCCGAGTGTTGAGCCTAAGCTCTGATGCCAACTATAACAACCCGCCTTTTGTAATACTCAAAAATCGATGCCTTACATCATTGCACGACCTTCGAATACAACCAAAGACAGATCGTCAAGGTAAAACTAGAACAAAATAGTAAACCAAGACATTGGTAAGATCTCACAACGGAATGATAACATATAATATACCAATATACATGAACAGAATAGAATTACAATATATAAGAGACCGCACTAGAAGAAGCAACTGATGAATAAATATCAGTACAGAAAGTCAAAATACATCAACTCTTAAAGCACGGAGTTCTGAATAAATATCTATTATACAGTTTCATATAGATATAACAGATTTGTCGTGTACAACTAAACTATCAACTATATATATCATAAAATATCGATGCCTCGCCTCTAAAGTTCTCTAAATGCACCTCCTAATAGCGTATTTCTAAAAGTAACTGACTCTCAAACTACTCAATCGAGTACCCGAGTGTTGTCATGACATAAGCAGACAAATATAAAATGCGGATCAAACATAAAGCCTGGTATGGGAGAAACTATCTCAAAATACTGTATATTAAAACTATATACAAATAAATAGAAACTACTAAATAACAACCAATCCTCTTCACAAACGTGGCTCAGGGACAATCTGGACTGTCCATATGCAACTAAGCCTATCCAAAGGATAGGAAATAATACCATAACCCGCTCTTCTCCTGTAATCAATGAGTCAGCACAACTAATATAATGTTACTGATACATAATGATATATCATGATAGGGTGATTCAATATATACATGCAAAAACACTATAAATACCATAATATGAGCATATCCTAAAACACACAACAATGTCTTCTACCAACTAACATAGCACACACAATCATAACGATACATGATGAATAGTGTGTAATCGATACTCACTATTACTGATGAGTGAAGTCCGAAGTAGACAATAATCGTGATTCAATGATCCTTATATAGGGCCCATAATAAATAGAGTCGGTTCTAAATTATACCATGGACCCCGAGCCGCATCCAGTATGATCGAACTCGTGTAGGTCTCGCCGTACCCCATATCGAGCATAACTGATATATGACCTACTCTAGATATCCGACGCCTATATAGATCTCATTGTAATCCAATGACTCCAGTTGAAGGTCTAAAATAAATAGAGTCAGTACCATAGTGTACCATAAATCCCGAGTTGCATCCTAATTGAACAAACTCGTGTAGACCTCACCGTATCCCATATCGAGCATAAATGATATATGATATACTCTAGATATCTAAAACTTGTGTGGATCTCACTATACCAGATATCGAGCATAAGTGATATATGGTCCACCTACAGATGATCGTTATCATCTCCCCCTCGACCATCATGGATTTCTTAATAAATACGCATAATGTCTCCATGAAAGAGAATGGCGGGCGTGTCTCATATAATACGTTATTGGGACCACAAATGAACACCGATATCGTGTGTGTGTGTGTGTGTATACCGAAATACAATGTCATGTAGTCAAATACATTTATCACAAACGAAGACTAATATCTCGTCATCGTCTGTCAATACGGACGGTCTATACTATAAGGCTAATAATAGGCATAGACCATAAATATAAGGCTAATACAATGTATAATCACTAATATAAGATCAATACTGTGCACGATCACTAATATGAGACCGATATGATGTACGGTCACTAATATAATATCAATATGATGTACAATCACTAATATAAGACCGATACGATTTATATAACTACAGGTATCCCAGGGTCAACCCCTGAAGATACGAATTTACTCTGTTCGACTGTATATGCTCGTCGGGCATGGTCATATGACCAATCACTATGTCGACTCCATACCTTATCGTTGTCGATCATTGTTGATCACATATAAGTCAGATTGCATTAGTGTTTGGATCTTGAACTTTGTCGTGCCTTCAAATTCCTCGTGTAGCTCAAGCCCTCCTCGAAGTCAAGTTGGAGGTTCATGCAAGCCCACACTCGAACCCGGGAAAACCCTGCTTGAAATTGCACCTGACCTGGGCTTTACTACCCAGGTCGATCCACCATCGGTTGACCGGTGGTGGCATTTCTCGGGCAGTAAAGCCTTGGTCTTACACAATACGCCGCTGATTCGAACTCCGCCTCCTCCGTCACTTTGCCTGATGTGTCACCTAGCTCCTATAGTCTGGCTTCACCGCATTGGACCTCTTTCGGAGTTCGTTTGTTGATGTTTTGGAAGTGGATCCAATTAGTATACGAAAACCAATTTCGACACCAAAATCCAGTCTTTGTACGAGTAGAGTTAAACGAGCGATTATAGCGACCCGGGCTTCCTCTAACCCGCCAAAATGACACATCCGGCCTCCTTGCCTTGTACGTAGCTTATACATGTGTTGATACACTCATTCATGCACGCTTATGAACACACGCTCATGCAACGCACATTTACTACACAAGTCACATTTTGAACTTCACTAGAGCGATTACTCGACCCGGTATACTCTCATGCAACTTAGGGCACGCGATAATTGCTATGGCTATGTGAAATTCCCGCAACGAACTTGTAATCGATAATATTGATATATAGTCAAACAATTGCATATCTATATAACAAACAAACACATCACAATTCTAACTTGAATTCACATATTGTTTTGATTGTTATATATCTTCAAATACACGTATACGTATACTTTCCCATGCTCATATACATACACGTATATTTAAATAAGTAATTCATTTACTACTTAATCAAATCTTACTTCTATTTACTAACTCTTTTCAATAAAAGTCTAATATTGTTTCATACTATTTTATAAAATCTTACAACTATTTTGTAAAATATACTAATAGCTTATAAATCAATATTTAAGCCTTTAAATACTTAATTACCTCATTAAAATTAGGTATTCTTTATATTACTATTTTGTAAAATCTCATATCTATTTTATAAAATCCATACTTGATCATTTTACTACTTTAAAAATCTCATAACTATTTTATAAAACATAATCTTCATTTATAAAATCTTCAAACCATTTTATAAATAATAATTAAGGCTTATCAGGACTCTAATCATTTTAATGAGGGGTGTAGAACTCCTAAACCCCTTAATTAGTTTACCAGTCTATTGTAAATCAATTCAAATGGATTAATTAGTTATTGCTAATGACATGCACATCATTACACTACATAATTAACCCCAAATCAACCAATAACATCACAACTAATCACGTAATTAACCCAAATCAATTCTATGGCTTACTAACTTTTCAAATATGATCTTAAGGTATCTAATTGATAATGTGATGATATAAACGTGTTTAAGGCCTAAACATAAGCCTAATTGCATTACTGACATTCTCCAAATCATTCTATATCACTTCATAATCATTAATAAACAAATATATAAAGTATTCCATGTAAATTAAACAAGAGAATCATCCCACTCACCTCTTCTTTCCCAAACCGAGCTCTAAATCACCAAAACCCAATTCCATAGTTACTTTAAATTTGAGATCTCCCTCAAAAATTTGATTCAAGCTAATTCCTTTGTGGGTTTTGTACAGAATTGGAAGAGAGAAATTATGGTGATTTTTTTATGAATTTAAGAATATATTTGAGAGGTGTTAGGGCTTGGTAATTAAGGAGGGATTAAAGAAGGATTAGGATAAAAAGAAGGAGAATGAACATGAAATAAGAAAAATGAAATGAAAGTGGGAAGTGATTAGCCATTTATAGGCAAGCTTATGGGCTAAGCCCAAATTCACTTCATTCTCCAAAAATCACTATTCACTTCGAAAATCCATCGACTCCAGACATAGTCAAGTTTATACTCATTTTACTCATGTTAAAAAAGTGAACTCAACTACAGGTGTATCGAATCCCAATTCGCTCGTTTGTAAAAATTGAGTATAAGAGGCGTTCTATTACTTACCGATTAAATATTTAAATTAACCATTTAAATATTTGATAGTTTAATTGTGGAGTGTTATGTAATATGATCCCATAATTGATCCTAAGAGCAAATGTGAGATTAATAGAGTTAGTGTTATGTCCTAGGGGCAATTATGTAATTTGTTATATACATCTTACTCGATAACCAATATTGTTCATAATAAAGGTGTTTTTCATTCTATTATATACTTGATATATTATATTTGCAATTAATTATTTAATTTAAGTATATTAAATTGAAAATCCTTAAATGATATGTCACCTAATATTTATATTTTTAAAAATATTTTTAAAAATTATTTAATCATGATTTTGCTATAGCTATGAATTCATTATTTAATGGTATTGGAAAATAATAGCAATTCTTTTATGAAATTTATACAGTTTTTAATAATATATATATATATATATATATATATATATTTAATCTCAGATTTTATGATATTTTAAAATCTTGTAGTATGTATATTTTGGTAGCAAATTATTTTAGATTTAAAGAGATGATTTAAAAAGAAATAATAATTCAAGTTAAATATATATATATATATATATATATGTATATAAAATAGTTTTCTAAAGCAGCTTAAGTATTAAATTAGCTTTTATAATGGATTTATAAAATTCTAGAGCCAAATGTATAATCAATTATTTACTTTCAAGAGATTTTTTCTGAATCGGCCTTCGTGCTAATTATTCTTCCCATGACACGAGAAAATTAATTGAACAGTTCAGTAGAAAAGAGTGGTATAGGACATTCGATATAACTTCATTGTTTAAATATATGACTTATAGTGTACAATACTTAAGTGAGTGGGATTTACTAGCTTATAGTAAATACTCTAGCAACCCTAAGTTGTATGGGACACGCGGTGTTACTTTGATGATTATTATTTGAAGAGTAAGTAATACTTTATGATTAAATAGTATCTTAAGGAAGCTTGTTATTTCTATAGCTCGCCATATTCGTTAGTGCATTTTATCGCTTGACCTTGTAGGCTAGTAAATTCGCCCTAGCAGCTTGACTACGGCGGTCATGATAGAGTTAGGGGTATGCCCTAGGGAAAATTATGTAATTTGTTACATATATTAAACTTGATAACCAGTCTTGTTCAAAAATAAAAGATGTTTTCTTTCTATTATATATTTGATATAATGTGTTATGCTAATTAATTAATTTAATTATAAGTATATTTAATAGAAAATCCATAAATGGTGTGTCTTTTATAGTAGTTACAAAGTGTTGAAACGGTGAGTAATTTATCACAATGAAAATAAATGTATCATTTTAAACATTCCTAGTCAAGACGTATCGAGGCTCGATATTGATACATCCGTTGAGACTAGAGTACGTAACGCTCTCCAAATGTTGAGCAGTGTATTACTCATGACTGCTAGGGGCACCATGGGGTTACGTACTAATAGTTATTAAATAACTATGGAATGACCCACTCGATAGTTTTCTGTTGGTTAATATAACTAAAGTCAAGCAGAGAATATCGATGTAACTAATTTATGCAGTTCTCTCGACTTGAGAATACCGAAGATCTATATGGAAGCTCTGCTTTGATTATAGTTAAATCATGGCACGACGTTCATCGAACGACTATAGTTGGACCGGGTGAAAGTATTGGAAGTTAAACACTGCTCAAGAGAGGATTTGTCTCCTTAGTTATATGAGGTTAGTATCGAAGTCAACTAAAGTCAACTCAAAGTCAAAGTCTCTGGCCAGAGCAGTTTGGTTAATAATAATTGTTATTATTGAATCAAGGACTTTGTGTTTGGACAATAAAGTTAAATGTGGACGATATTGGAATTTTGACCATTACCAAATTCCATAAGTCCTAATGTGATATAGTTTTGACAAATAGAATTAGTGTAAATAATTGTCACTATTGGGTACCGCTTATAATAAGTAAAATTGGATTTTACCAAAAGATGTGTAAGCAATAAATTCAATCAAAAGTCACACCACCTGCTAAGTGATGTGTGAATGTAAAAATTCAAATAGTTCGATATTAATTGTTTATTGAATTTACACCTTTGATTCATACAACCGTAATGATGAATTCTCTAAAAAACCACATAATTTAATTAATTTATAAAATGTTGGAAATTGATTAAATTAATTTATATTTGAGAAATATTAATTATTATTTAGTTTATTTGATGTTTGGAAGTTGTTTGTAATTATTTTAATGCTTTTATAAAAGTTATATTTGTGTGCATTGATATATGATATCGATGTAATTTAATTTAAAGGTAATTGCATGAAATGATTTATGGAAATTTTATGTCATTTGATGACATAATTTGTAGAAATTTTATGTCATTTGATGACATATCATGTGAAAAAAAAGGATTAGAGAGAGAAACAGTCAAGAGAATTGATTAGCGAAGTTTTAATTAAAAAATGGGAAAGGTTTCATTCTTTCAAATAAAACATATTCTCTAATTCATTCTGTATATACAATTCGTTCATTATCATTCATTCTTTTCTTTCTTTCCTCCTAACTTTTTATAGTAGAAAACAAAAATCAAAATTTCAAAATCTTTCAACTTCAAATAAAAAGGTCAAATAAAATAAAACAAAAGTGGTTCATCCATCTCTTGCAAAGATGAGATGTGGATCTTGAAAATCTAAGAAGATATCGTCAATCAAGGTGTGACTTCTAAGCGACATTCTAAATGGAATTCATTTTCACGACGTGCTTCAAGGCTTTGGGTAATAAGATTAATGTAATGCCCCTGATTTTAATTAACATTATTCGGGATATTTAATTGGATAAATTAAATAGAATAATGTGAATAATTAGGGAGATGAGATTAATAAATCCAATGGTCGTGTCTTAATGAATGAACTAAAATAAGACTTATCTAAATTTAGAAGGACGAATTTTCCTAAGGGGTAAACTTGGAAATGGGGCTACATTTCTTAGTATATATCTCTTCCTCCACCTTAATAAACTTTCACTTTCTCATTCATAACTCCTTACCTATATTTCGGCCGGCCATTAAAAGCTCTAGGAAGAGCAATAAATTGAAGAAAAAGCTAAGGAATTAAAGCTAGGAAATTATCGCATTCTCCAATTAACTAATCAAGGTGAATAATCATGTTTATCATCTCATTTTTCTTTGTTTGGATTGGTTATGGGTTATACCCAATTCATATTTGTGATTTTGGTTAGGATATAACTATTTAAACCTTTGTTTGGATAAGACATAAGTGTTTTTAAATGTTAATGGGCTAATTAACATAGTTTATTTCGGTTTTTGTTAAATTCCGAATTATATTGATCTTCATATGCTTCGAAATTTTAATATGTTAAAATATACGATTTAAAGGATTTTTGGGGATTTTTCCTTAGTGGTTTACTAAGGTAATTAAATTATTAATGCCCAAGGTCTAAACTGAAAAATGACTTTCGAATTGGTTAAATTCAGAGAGAAATTGCTTTTAAAAATTATTTGGGGAAGAAGAATAGTGTTTAAGAAAAAGGTTGACTATTTAGTACTTTTTACTATTCGAAAGTACAGGAGGAAGCCTCTTGACCAATCAGATTTAGACAAGCGAGAGGAACCATCACTTCCGTAGGCCCAGAACTTGCTTCTGACTACATAGCCCGCTTTCACCCTTTTAACTAAGTCGAAAGGTTCCTTTTGTCTAAGTCGGAAGGTAAGCATTTACCTTTCGCCTAAGTCGAAAGGTAGGAATGGTGTCAGAAGGAAGAGAGGCGAAGGGATGGAGGCTGCTTCCTTGGCTTTCGAATGGAAATATATATGCTTTCGAATTAATAGGTTTTGAAGGGGGATCCTTCGACTCCATTTTTTTATAAAGATAAAAAATTTATACTCAAGAAGGGGTTTCGAAGGGGATCTTTGAAAGTTTAAACCTTCAAGAGAATTGTTTTAAATGTTTTCCAAAAATATGTTTTAGAACCTTTCGACTAAGTCAAAAGGTAGGAGAGGAAAAGGAAGGGGTTACTTCCGAACCTTCCTATTGTTTTAAAAGTTGAGTTATTAATGCCTTGAAAGCCATGCTTTCGAAGGAGATGTATGCTTTCGACTCGGAACTTCGAAAGGAACGAAGTCAAAATAGAGCTTCTGACTTTGTTCCGCTTTATGTTTTATATGCCTTCAAATGGGATATTCAAAAGAAGGGTTAAGCTGCCAGCTTATACCTTTCGACTAAGTTGAAAGGTGAGCCCTCACCGTTCTGACTAAGTTGAAGGGTAGGGATGTTTTAAAAAGGCGGAAGGCTTTCGAAGGGGCTATCTTTGGATGTTTTAATGCTTTCGAAAGGTTTTGAGTTTCATTACTTTCAAAAAGTTTATGAATGGTTTTATAGGTGGAATACCTCAGGCTTTCGATAAAGTTGAAAGGTAGAACCTTTCGGCTAGGTCGAAAAGAAACCTTTCGACAAGGTCAAAAGGTATGATTTTGTGATGCTTTCAAAAGGAAGACTTCCGAAGGGGCTAACTTCGGAGGGTAATTTGCTTTCGAATGGGACTTCATTCGAAGGGTTTTAAAGGGTTGTTTTTAACCATTTTTCTTGAGTAAATTTTTGCTAATTCGAAGGGGCTACTTCGAAGGGTTATAGCATAAAATAATTATCTTCGTTTGAATATGTAAGGGGGATCCTTATTTAAATTGAATGTTATAAAACCTTGGGGACACTAGGGTGGGTTTAATGTTTTCGATACATAGTTTAGGGTTACAAACAGAAATATGCTTTCGAAAATATACATTGGGGCTATCAATGTGCTTTTATTTAATTTAACCTAATTAGGGCTACCAATGGAAATAGGTTAAACATGTGGTATACCGGGGGAAAATAATTAATCATGGCGATCATGAATTTTTATAAATAATCATAGTGATCATGATATTTTACTTAGCCAAGTGATGGGTTCTTGGTTAACCTAGGAAAACCATGGAATGTGCGGTGGATAGCCCACATCAAATTTCTAAAGTAAAGAATGTTTTGCCAGAGGTGGTTAGCCTCGGGATTTGGCATCCAAGGGTTCATAATCATCCTAGGAAAATTATGGAGTGTGCGGTGGATAGCCCACACCAACTTTTATAAAACAACATATGAAGGATAATCTGCATTTATTTTGATGAATTTGGGACGGATAGTCCTATTTAAGTTTTGACGGATAGTCATTTTAAAGATTTTAGAAGGGAACTCTAATAAATAGATTTTAGATGGGAAATCTAATAAATTTCTTTTGGATGGGATAACTAA
Organism: Allium fistulosum; assembly: GCA_030737815.1. Classification (NCBI taxonomy): domain Eukaryota; kingdom Viridiplantae; phylum Streptophyta; class Magnoliopsida; order Asparagales; family Amaryllidaceae; genus Allium; species Allium fistulosum. The sequence goes on from CM060903.1 coordinate 849,351,650, forward strand.
TAAATGGGTGGATGGGATATCCAATATATATATATATGTGTGTGTGTGTGTGTGTGTGTGTGTGTGTGTGTTTGTGTAGAATATGCTAGCGTATGATTTTTGTTTGATGATAATAAACATATATATATATATATATATTCGTTTAAATGTATTTGTTCTTGTACTATTTTATTTTTCACATAATTAAATAAATATTTTTTGAATAAAATAAATAACTCAGAATTCATATTTAAACAAATATTTTATTATAAATTCAAATAGTACTAATTTGAGCTCTCACTACATATACACATTTTTCATTTACTATACAAGTTTCAATTACAACATCAATGTACAATTTATCACCTCACTACATATCACTCATTCACTCGTGTTTGATCTTCAACTTTATTTCCAGCTTGTATTCAGCATCTGAATTATCTGCAAAATATACACTGACGCGTTAAAATTGAAAAAGGAATATTTTTGCAGTGAATAGTGAAGTGTGTGTTGGAATATATTATTTGCCTCAGTTATTTGGGTTGTTCGTCATCATTTACTTTTTAATTCTATATGAACAACTTGTGACATGCACAGTGTATCACTGTACAAGTCACAAGGTCGTGCACGCCGATATACACTTGCTTGTTAAAACTACAAGGACAGGTGAGCACAAGGTCAAACCCAAGTCAAAGGCTGGATTCAACTCAAGTGCATATGAGTCTCGACCAGCATGCACAATGAATATGCAATCACTCAAGTTCAACTTGCTCACACAACAAAGTGGTAAACTAAACTTCAATGGAGTCAAGGCATGAAGCCACAACAAAATGTACACATGATGAACATCAAACTGAATGAAACAGTTTCAAGATTAACTCGAAGCAACTCAACAATGACTATACACATGAATGCATACATGTGACAGCCAATACATATGCATTCAACATACATACAGTTCAAAGCTCAACCATTCAAACTCAAGGCAAGAGCAACAAAACAAAATGAACCGAAGGTAGACAAGACCACAATATACCAGATAAGCCAAACAAGTGTGTACAAATGAAACTAGGGCAGTGCACATGTACCCAGAACCAAAATCAGACATACTCTAGTTTAAATGAAGATTCAACAAATGCACAACACTCAGATGAACCTACCTGATCAGATCAACATCAATGCTCAAGAATGCAACAAGACTTCATATGGCACCATAGAAGTTCGAATGCATAGACACAAGCATGGATGGTCGAGCTACAGAAACATTGAAATCAAGATCAACATGAATGCAGACTCTAGAATGAACACAAGGAACAAGACCACTTCAAGTAACAGTGGGAACCAAACAAGAATGAGACCAGACCAGATTTCCAATGAATCAAATGTACAAGCCAGTAAAACAAAGTCAGAAAAGGTCATCAAGCAATGGGTCATCAAGGCAACCCAGTTCAAATAAATGCAAATGAAAATGTACACAATTACATATGCAACTGAAAACAAGTGCACAACAACATGCACAAGCAACCTGAGGCACAATAACACTACATCCAGCATACAAACCAGACAATACAAGCAACTGGACATAGAAGGGATGCAATCTAGACCAAACCACATAACAGCTAAATAAGACTCAAGAGGAACCACACAGCAAGCCTAGACCAACATGAACACGGTAACAAGTTCACATCAAACCAAGTGGATAGGCACAATAATTAAACACATATACATACACATATATGTATGTATATACATATAGATAACCAACAAGTATTTCAAGAGAATTCAATCAAAAGAAACAAATTTCAGAAAATGAAACAGAGGGTAACATGATAATCAAATCAGAGTTCGGAAAAATTATAGATGCCAATATTTCAGGAAGTCATATTTATCTCAAGCCGTGGGTCATACATTTTAAATCAGAGGTCATATGGATAAGCTACGATTTGGTCAAAGTCCAGATTATCACAATTTCAAATGCCGAATTCATAGGAACTAACCCAAAGAAATTCAAGGAGAAAATGCAAATGCATCAGAGAAAATAATGGAACCGACTCAAACTATTCAAGCAACATATCAAATAAGAACAAGTTGGAATTATGACAAGCATTGAATCAATTATCTAATGGTCAAGCAAAAACCATGAAGAATTCAATCAAAACAAATATTAACGAAAATATAGGGCTTTAATCCCTATAAAACCCAGTTACATCATCGGCATAAAAATCATTCGAGTTCAAGCAAAAATCACAGAGCTAAGATTCAAATTAAATCCAAAATCAATAACTCGAATCGAGTTCGAACCAAAGCAAAACAACAGAGCAATTAAACGGCAAAAATCACATACCAAATTCACGGTTTCGAACTCAATCCTGAAAGCGTCCGCGAGCCAAATCAAAGGAGCATTGAAGCCGCCATGAATTACCAAGGCTAAGGAATCGATTGGGAAGGCAACTCAAATCATTACTGAAATCGATCAATTTCGAATCGGAGCTTCAATTAATCAATATCCTAGTTTTTGGAAGAGGAACGAAGAAAGCATCGACTAACTTTTTTACTCAGAAGAAAATAAAAGAGAAGACCGTCTCTTTTAAATTATTTATTGGGCCGACCTTTGTTATAACTGTTTTAGGCTTAAATTAGAAAATAGGGTTTTGTTTTAGTTTTATTTTCAGTTGTAATTTTCTTTTCTTTTTAAACCATGTAACTTTCTAGTCGTGTGACTAGGTTACGAACTACAATAGTGTAGTTCGAGAATTCACAACTTAGTGGTTGAGTTGTGGCAGGGTTTTGAGCATAGAGTTAGGTTAGTCATTAGCAGGTGTCGCAAGTTTACGTGTGTAAGCGTCTGACTACTTAATTTCTAGCAAAAACCTTGGGGGCAACACGTAGGCAGGGTTTTACCGAAGCTGGGTAAATTTGTGTGTGATCTCTTCTGCATTATTATCTGTGATTGTTTTTATTTTCGCATTAATTTTTATTATTATTAGTATCACCCTATTCACCCTGCCCCCTCTAGGGTGAAAATTATCCTACAAGTGGTATCGGAGCGAGGTTAATAGCAAGGATGTATATCCCTAGTTGCAAATCTAGTGAGAGTCTGTCCAGTATTATTCCCCCTATTTTTGATGGAACGGATTTTTTAAATTGGAAATTAAAAATGGAATTTTATTTAAATCTGTTAATTCTAAATGTTGGGATATTATTGAAAATGGGTGTGATATAGTAGATAAGAAAAATACTTCGATTAATGCTCTTGGTATGCATATACTACATTCTCATATTAATCAAGATAATTTTTACTTTCTCTCTCATTGTGAAAGTGCACAGGAAATCTGGAATACTTTTGATGCAATATATTGTGCAAAAGTGAACAACGGTGAGAAATCCTCCATAATCGACTCAGTTAAAGAAATGTGCTTGACAGGATTTGCAAAAGACAATAGCGATGAAGATTCAATAGCCGATGAGATAAGTGATCTTTCATTCAATGATTTAGTTCTCTTGTGCCGAAAATTAATTGAAAATAATGAAGCTCTTGAGACTAAAAATAATAAGTTGAAAAGGGAACAATCTAAACTGCGTCAGAAAAATAACGATTTGGAAAATGAGCTTAAAAATATTGAGAAAAATAGAAATTCTAATTGTAAAAGGTGTTTGAACTACGAAAAATAATTATCCTGTTTTCATGAAAAATTCAAAAGTTAGAAAACGAAATTTTAATCCGGGAGAAAAACAAAACTGGGTTGTTTTGTAAAAATAATGTTTTTCAAAAAGAGTGGGATAGTTTTAAGAAGTCGGAAAGTTCTAAATGTGCGATTTTCAAAAATAAATTAAATGAGGTCAACGTAAATTTCAAAACCCTCGAAAAAGAAAATGTGATTTTGAGCGAATCTGAAATTATTCGATTAAATCACGAGTTTGAAAAGGAGATTGAAAAAATCAAGTATTTTGAAAAAATTGAATTTAAAAAACTCCAACTCTTTGAAACTGAGGTGCTAGAAATTGAGACTAAAATTAGAGAGCTTCAAAATGAGAATATGGGATTGAAAATGAATATTTTTTAAAAGAGAGATAGTACCATTAGTTGTTGTTTGAAGCTAATAAATGAAAATAAACTTTTAAAATCCAAAGTTAATAAACTTGAGTTTATTACTAGGAAATTTTTCACTAGAGAAAAATCATTTATGCTCTTAGAAAATCAACTCTTTGTGAATAAAAGGAAAGGATTTGGATTTGAAAAAGTGTCAAAATATGAACAAACGACTAATAACACTGTTAAGGGGAAAAGTGTGATACCCAAATGCGTAAAGTGTGGAAATATTGGTCATGGCAAGAATAATTGTCGAAATATATACAAAAACAAACCCGTTAAACAAATATGGATTCCAAAAGGTTCAAATATAAATGGTTTGAAATTTAAACAAACTTGGATTCCCAAGGGTACAATTGTAAATGTTAACGGTTTGTTATATAGACAAATTTGAGTACCAAAGATTTCAATAGATAATAATAGTGGTCCTACATCCTTAGTTAGACCACTTGCCTTCTCCAAAATTTAGACACATAAGTGGGCCAAGGAACAAATTTGATGGAGATAGATTTTGAGTTGTTCTAGGTGATTGATGAACTAAAATTTAAATGTTCCTTAGCCTATAAAGATTAGATGGAGATCCTCACATTTCAGATATCACGGAATCGGGGGAAAGTGAGGTATGATCTCTTAACTCAATTTTGTTCACATATTGTTAATTATGTTTTCATCGACATTGTTGAAGTATTTCTGCCATATCTTGAGCTTCTTAACTCCGATTTGTAAAATTCTTGAAGTTTAACAAATAATGCTACAACTTTTCTATTTTTAGTTTTTATTGATTCACTCTGGAATTTCATGAAAAACTGCTTTGATGAATTTTTTGAATGTGTGTTTTTGCTCAATTTAGATTACATTACTTGTGCTTGATATAAATGTACGTGGTGAAAATTTTCAAAAACCAATTCAAGTGTTAAGGAGTACATGTGTTTCTTATATACCACTATATATCACCATGAATACCTCAAATACAAGTGGTATCTGATATCATCTCATGCTGAAATCTTTTTTGCAATTATTTAATTATTTATATTGATTTTCAACTAGAAGTTATTTTCACAAAACCCCCTTACAGAAATTGATTTTCGCTTATTTTAATTTTTGAAACTTGGGTTTTCATCATGTTAAAAACACACTAGTGTATTTCGGTAAGAGATGTACTCTAGAAAATATAATCATTGACTAATTGAATCTTTTGGAACTCATCAAAATTATTATAGTACTTGAAAAGTGATGGATAGTGATTAAATTATATTTCATAACAAGAGGAAGTATAATTTTATAATTTCATGAAAATTAAACAAATTTTATAATATTTTTAGATTAGTACTTATTCCATGATCATTTCTATCACTTTCACCTTTCTGTCAATACATACATAATAATATAGTGTGCAGAATTTGCTATTTCAAAATAAGGAAATATTTTTTTTGTAAAATAATTATATCCTAAAGTATTCACTCTTATTTAAAAGTCCTCGCGGTTATGCATGGGTGAATTACTTGAATTTCTATATATGGACTTCGGTCCATTCTCATTTAAAAGTCCTTGCGGTTATGCATGGGTGGGACGCATATATGAAAGGGATAAATATCAAGTATATTCTAATCTCATTTAAAAGTCCTAACGGTTATGCATGGTTAGAAAATACTTGACATTTTTTAAAAAAAAAGGGTAACTACTAACCTCATTTAAAAGTCCTAACGGTTATGTATGGTTAGTAAGTGCTTCACATTTTGTATAATATATGAAAAGGGAAAATGCACAAATTATTCCTTTATTGAAAATATCAAACTCTTGTCACTATATAAAATTTTCCATAATCCTACCATTTCACTAAAGTGGAGTTTGTTTCTAATTAATAAAATATTATGATTTTTGTTTGATTAATTGGAATTTGAAATTAATATTTCCCTCTTGATTTGATTTTATATTTTTAATTAAAATCGTAGCTATTTCAATTACTATTATTATTTTTGATGATAACAAAAGGGGGAGAGAGGTTAAGATTTTGATTTTTTTGAGCGATATCCTTACTAATATTCGAGAGTGTTTTTATTCGAAGTTATTTTTAAATAATTTTTTAGTTTTAGCTACACGCATTTGTGTAGGGGGAGCTTTGTTGTAGGGGGAGCATTCAAATAGCGAGAGCTAATAGAATCCATCAAAACCAAATACATTTAATAGAGTCAAAATCTTAATATATGTTTGTTATCATCAAAAGGGGGAGATTGTAGAATATGCTAGTATATAATTTTTGTTTGATGATAATAAACATATATATATATATATATTCGTTTAAATGTATTTGTTGTTGTACTATTTTATTTTTTGCATAATTAAGTAAATATTTGTTGAATAATATAAATAACTTAGAATTCATATTTTAACAAATATTTTATTCAAACAAATATTTTATTACAAATTCAAATAGTACAAATTTGAGCTCTTACTACATTTACACATTTTTCATTTACTATACAAGTTTCAATTACAACATCAATGTACAATTTATCACCTCACTACATATCACTCATTCACTCATATTTGATCTTCAACTTTGTTTCCAGCTTGTATTCAGCATCTGAATTATCTGCAAAATATACACCGACGCAGTAAAATTGAAAAAGGAATATTTTTGCAGTGAATAGTGAAGTGCGTGTTTGAATATATTATTTGCCTCAGTTATTTGGGTTGTTCGTCATCATTTGCTTTTTAATTCTATAACAACAACTTATGACATGCACAGTGTATCACTGTACATGTCACAAGGCCGTGCACGCCTATATACACTTGCTTGTTAAAACTACAAGGACACGTGAGCACAAGGTCAAACCCAAGTCAAAGGCTGGATTCAACTCAAGTGCATATGAGTCTCGACCAGCATGCACAATGAATATGCAATCACTCAAGTTCAACTTGCTCACACAAAAAGTGGTAAACTAAACTTCAATGGAGTTAAGGCATGAAGCCAAAACAAAATGTACACATGATGAACATCAAACTGAATGAAACAGTTTCAAGATTAACTCGAAGCAACTCAACAATGACTATACACATGAATGCATACATGTGACAGCCAGAACATATGCATTCAACATACATACAGTTCAAGCCTCAACCATTCAAACTCAAGGCAAGAGCAACAAAACAAAATGAACCAGAGGTAGACAAGACCACAATGTACCAGATAAGCCAAACAAGTGTGTACAAATGAAACCAGAGCAGTGAACATGTAACTAGAACCAAAATCAGACATACTTTGGTTTAAATGAAGATTCAACAAATGCACAACACTCAGATGAACCCAACCTGATCAGATCAAACATCAATGCTCAAGAATGCAACAATACTTCATATGGCACCAGAGCAGTTCGAATGCATGGACACAAGCATGGATGGTCGAGCTACAAAAACATCGAAATCAAGATCAACATGAATGCAGACTCTAGAATGAACACAAGGAACAAGACCACTTCAAGTAACAGTGGGAACCAAACAAGAATGAGACCAGATCGGATTTCTAATGAATCAAATGTACAAGCCAGTAAAACAAAGTCAGAAAAGGTCATCAAGCAATGGGTCATCAAGGCAACCCAGTTCAAATAAATGCAAATGAAAATGTACACAATTACATATGCTACTGAAAACAAGTGCACAACAACTTGCACATGCAACTTGAGGCACACAATAACATTACATCTAGCATACAAACCAGACAATACAAGCAACTGGACATGGAAGGGATGCAATCTAGACCAGACCACATAACAGCTAAATAAGACTCAAGAGGAACCACACGGCAAGCCTAGACCAACATGAACACGGTAACAAGTTCACAACAAACCAAGTGGATAGGCACAATAATTAAACACATATATACATACATATATATGTATGTATATACTTGTAGATGACTAACAAGTATTTCAAGAGAATTCAATCAAAAGAAACAAATTTCAGAAAATGAAACAAAGGGTAACATGATAATCAAATTAGAGTTTGGAAAAATTATAGATGCCAATATTTCAGGAAGTCATATTTATCTCAAGTCGTGGGTCATACATTTTCAATCAGAGGTCATATGGATAAGCTACGATTTGGTCAAAGTCCAGATTATCATAATTTCAAATGTCGAGTCATAGGAACTGACCTAAAGAAATTCACGGAGTGTTGGCCAAGTTTTCAAACACATAATCAACCCACTCCCTGTCCACCACCGATCCAAACTACCACCGAATGAAGCTCAACCGGACCAAATCCCCACCACCGATCCAAACTACCACCGAATGAAGCTCAACCGGACCAAATCCCCACCACCGATCCAAACTACCACCGAATGAAGTACAACCGGACCAAATCTCCTCCACCTCATGACCGGACCAAGAGGATGCCGAACCAGACTGCCAGGCCAGATCACTTCAGCCCAGGCCCACCAGCAGCTGAATATATCCAAGACCCCTGCTCCCAACCTCACTCTATAAATAGAGAGGCAGGGGTACAACAATGGGGGACAAGTTTGAGAGCTCAAGCACGGAAGGAACTTTCAAACAACTTTCTTTTACTTGTACCAAAGCTTTGTACTTGTAATCATAAGAAGAGAAGAGAAATAACATATAAAGTGGACGTAGGCACATTCTGGCTGAACCACTATAAATCTGCGTGTCTTTTTTACAGTTTAGCCCCTGCTTTTCATATATTTGCATAAATCTCCAAAATCACTAAGAACAACCTAAGATCTACTAAATCATACAACTTTGAGGTGTTTGTCCATTTTTTGTGCAAACATTTTTGGTGCTTTCACTGAGAGATAGAAGCTCGAAGCTTCAGCTTCATCCGCTTAACAAGTTTTCCTAACTGCATCGTCCGCCACTTGGAAAACATGCCTTCCAAACAGAGAAAAGATGTTAACAAAGGAAAAAACATCGCATCCAGCAGTCTTCCAGATCCAGCTGTCACGAATCAAGTAAATCGTCCTCCTCCAGCAACAGTAACAAATGAAGAACAGGCTAACCCAACAAATCCTGCCACAGAACAGCCTGCAGCAATTACTAGAGCAGATCTGGACAGAGTTGTGGTTGAAGTAACTAACCGCTTCACGTCCCAACAGGAAGCCCTAGTGGACCATCTCATGTCACGCTTAAGGGACGTTGAAGAATCCAACCGCAACACTGAATCATTGGGCGAGTCCCAGTCTGGAGGATCTCAGAGACAACAAAGATCTTCCTTCTTCGAAGGAGCTAACGGCAGAAGTAGCCATGGTAGGAGCCGAGATCGAGCACAGCCCGAAGTTAGGCCTGAGGAAACGTTTGGTACCGAACCCAACGGGGGAGGTACCGGGCGAAGGTCAACTGTAGCTGAGCCTGTCATGCTGCCTAACCACAGAAACACCAGTGAACGGGGCCGAGCTAGAGTTCAGCCCGAAGTTGGACCCGAGGAAGTGCTTAGATCAGAACCCAACAGGGGAAGATCAAGGCAAGGGCCAACTGTAGCTGACCCAAGCATGCTCCCAGAAGATCAAAGGCAGCCACTGGAAAATATGAGGAATGATAGACGATACCATCCCTACAGGTTGTCTGGACGGAATCAACCCCACAGAACAGAACCAAACTCGTTTCTATCTGCTCCAAATTCTGATGAAAGGATGGCGCGCTTATTCAGAGAGTGCGTCCAACGGGAGCAAAGAGATCGAGGGATAGGCGCTAGGGTGACCAGCTCTTTCGCCCGCAACATTGAAATTGCTATCACCCCCCGAGAATGGAAGATGCCAACAATGGAACCTTACAAAGGAACCTCCGACCCCGTTGTACACTTGCAGAGATACACACAACATATGCTCATGAGTGGAGCGACAGAGGGAGTACTGTGCAAATGCTTTCCACTCTTCTTAGCAGATCTCGCTACCTCCTGGTTCTGTCATCTGCCTCAGGGATCCATCAGCTCATGGAAAATGTTGAAAGAAAAGTTCATCAGCCAGTTCCGCATTCATGTGGAACAACCTAAGGATGCTTATTCCCTATCCAGTATCAAGCAGAAACCTGGAGAGAAGCTGCAGCAATACCTAACCCGATTCAATGCCGCAACGGCCACAGTCCAAGATGCCGACGAGAAGCTTATCTTAATGGCCCTCTGTAGTGGTGTGCATCCGGATACTAAATTTGCTAGAAGATTGACAAAAGAAAAACCAGCTACTTTACCCGATTTTTTCTATGAGGCCGGGAAATATATGAGGCTTGAAGACGCTGCCACTAAAGGGCAGTCGGGGCGACAAAATAAGGTAGCTTACGACAGCACGTCCGCTGTAGCAAAGGACGTTCGAAGGGATGCTTCTAGAGACAATGCTGGGGGCAAGAAGGGAGAAAAGTGCTTGTATCGGCCAGGACCGAGATTTGACGCTTATACTCCTTTAAATGAAATGATCGAAAACATCTCCCGGGACACTCAAGACGAAGTTAGATACAAACGCCCTCCGCACAAGAAGAAACCAGATATCCTAAACTTGAGAAGCTAGCCTATTGCCTACTAATCACATCACGGAAACTGCGTCACTATTTCCGATCTCATTCCATCAGAGTTCTGACCGATCAACCACTAAGGCAGGTACTCCATCGTCTCGACGCTTCTGGGCGACTACTTAAATGGTGCATTCAACTAAGTCAATATGATATCACCTACCATCCTCGCACCGCCATCAACGAACAAGGCTGGGGGGCAGGTGTGGTAATAATCACTCCCAAGGGAAATGAACTACACTATGCTATAAGGTCAGGATTCAATGCCACCAACAACGATGCAGAGTATGAAGCAGTGATAGCTGGATTAGAACTTGCCTTAGAAATCAGAGCCAATTCTTTGTGTCTTCATAGCGATTCTCAACTTATTGTAAATCAAATACTAGTAGGATTCCAGGCTCGAGAAGAACGACTCATAGCATATTTAAAGAAGACCAAGTTGCTTCTCAATCGATGGGATCACTATTTAATCAAACACATCCCTCAGGAAGCAGAACCCCTAAATAAAGTATTTTTAGCAAAAGTTATTAACTTCTTGATCAAAAAATGTTCTATGCAGGTACGGAGTTCCATTCAAAATCATATCGGACAATGGACTTCAGTTTGACAGCGAGGAGTTCGCCAACTGGTGCCAAGAGCATGGAATTCACAAAACTTCTCATCCGTAGCTTATCCCAGGCAAACGGAAAAGTCGAAGCCGTCAACAAAATTCTCAAAACTCTAATAAAAAAGAAACTCGAAAAGTCAAAGGGCGCTTGGGTGGATGAACCTCCTACGGCACTATGGGCCAATCGCACGTCTTTTAGAACATCAACGGGGCATACTCCTTTTCTCTTTGGCATACGGATCGGAGGCTATGCTCCCAATTGAAACTATAGTGCCTTCCCATCGTAGGATCCACTACAACCCAGAAGAGAACGAAGAGTTCCTCCTCATGTCTCTGGATCTAATTGAGGAAAGAAGAAATGATGTAGCCCCCCAGGGCAGCAGCTCACAAGCAAAAAGTGGCAACGCAATACAACTCCAAAGTCAAGCATCGTAGCTTACAGAAAGGAGATCTTATCCTCAAGCGAATCTTCCCGCGCCCCGGAGCGCTAGATCCAATCAGGGACGGACCATATGTAATTCATAAAGATCTTCGCAATGGAGCTTATATTTTGTCAACAGTGGACGGGGAGGTGTTCCAGAGGGCATGGAACATCCAACACCTTCGTCGATACTTTTCTTAACTCATACTGCCCATATGAAGTGAATTAACAAAGAGAACCAGTGGACGTAGGCATTTTCGTGTCGAACCACTTTAAAAAACTTGTCTCTTTTTAACTTGTTCCTTCATATCTTGGCTGCTTGTTAACTGTATCCTTTTCTGTTGAACAAAATCCTGTGCAAATAGCATTTTCATTCAAGGCGCTCCGCAGCGCAACCTCTCCTGGACAAAACCTAACAGGTACTATGCGAATCTATGCCCTCGCCAATGAGACACTTTCGCTCCGGCATCCCTCTGCTGTGGGTTAACTCATTGCTCGCGACGGCCCTTAAAGCCAACTGTAATGAGCCGATTATAAGCCACCGAGAAGGCCGACTATAGCCGAGGCAGCTCATTACGGCGTTAGGCTCGCCGGCAACTGTGAACCGACTATAAGCCCCAACATAAGGTGTGGCCAGCCAGGGGCAGTTCACAGTTGACGATCGGCACCCACGCTAGCCGGCCACAGTAAATCGAATAATACCCACGATTACGGGCCATAATGGCCCGGGTAGTTACTGTGCGCGATCTCGGCTCCGGTGTGTCTTAAGTGCGGCTGTGGTAAAAAAGAATTAACTCCCCGCGGAGGCGTAAGATGGGTGACAAATGTCTCCAAGACCCACAGCTAGGGAAAGTGACTACAAAACCCGTTTGCCACGAACTTAAGCACATCGAAGGCCTTCCGTGACTGGAAGTTTTACTATTTCACATATTTCAATTTTACTTAAAAAACTTTCCTCCTATCCTCTATAACAAACCATAAAGTACAGGATGCAGGGTAAGAGATACCCGCCAATGGATGCAGAGATTCACAATCAGATGGCAGGGCATTCAACTGCTTTCCATGCTTGGTCATACAAGATATTCGAAACTGCCATTTACAAACAGAACATGAAAGGCGGTATTTTCTTCCTTTATGTGCAGATGCATGACTGTAATTTAATTTTCTCACACCACACGCTAACATTGCAAGTCATGAGATTATGATTTAAAACCAGAATCTGACATCAAACAAAATTTAATTACAAGAATACACATAGCTACATTTCTCGTACGATATGTCGAAATAGCAACAAATATTCAAGAAACGACAAAATCAGCTTAAGCTAAAAAATTACACGTCAAGAATAATGTTATTACAAGTAGCAAGAATTACAACTTAGAAGTTACTCTACTGTCTTAAGACTAACAGATACAACAATGCCAAGCCTACAAAAAGAATTTTCCAGGTCCAATCAGGGAGCCGGTTGCGTCGAAGTCTTGTCCTTGCTCTTTTGCCCGCCTGTCCGGTCATAAAAAGGATTCATTAGTGATGAGTAACCAAGTTAACGGAAAGACTAGAAAGGAAGACTTACCAGTACCTGCTTCTTGACCGTCCTGGTCGTCATCCTCTACCTGCACACCTGCCTCTTCAGCAGCAAGCAGCCGCATACCCTCCTTTACCGCCACTTTCTCCTCCTTAGTGAACTGGGCAGTGACCACATCCATACTGAAGACCGTACCACCCTCTTTATCTGCGTCAGCCTGAGCCTCCTCCAAAGCCCGAAGATAGATCTTGGCCATGACCCTGGGATAATCATCCATCCAAGAGAGATTGCCCTGCTTCCAAGTCCGGAAATACATGTCCTGGAGCATGTCATCCATCATTCCCTCATTCTCCTCAAACTCCCTCATCCGGGCATCGGAAGCCGACAACCTTTCGACGGCAGCATCTCTCTCCAGTCTGTATCTCGAGCAATCAGCCTGAAGGGACCTCCGCATCACCTCCATCTCTTCCCTCAACTTAGCTTGAGCAAGCTCTGCAGCCTCAAGTTTCTCGGACAACTCCTCCACCTGCTCGAGATCCGCTCTCCGAACCTCATCCACCGTGGCAATAGCCATGTCAATCCGCTCTTTGCAAACAGCTTCCATTTTCCGCAATTCAGCCCGACTGGCCTCTTCCATGGTTTTCCTTAGTCGCCCAGTAGCAGCCTCATGCTGAGAAATCTGGATAGCCTGATCCGCAAGCTGTTTGGCCTGATCCGAAACCACCAATCGAAGTCGGATATTAGCACTCCCAATCTCCTCTCCGGCCTTAACCAGCCGAGCATGATGCCCCATCAGCTTCTTGGTCTCCTCGGCCACCCGATCAATATTAGCTTTGGCCTCGTCTCCCATAGTGACTATACGAGTAGTGAGTAGATCGAGATCTAAAGACTTGGCTTCATCAAGTACTCGTACCATGGGGTTACGGGGGAGAAGGTGTTCGCCAGTGACTTCGTCAAAAGTAATATCATGAGAACCTGGATCCAGATCAGGATGACCCGCAAATGGATTACGGGCCAAGTCGGGACGGTCGATATGAATAACAGAAGGGTTTCCGGACGGGTGCGGAGAGGGTACAAACTCGCTACCCTCCTCAGTAATATCATGGATAGGCTGAGCCAGAGGCTGAGGACCGGGCAAAGTTTCGGATAAAAGATGACTCCTCTTCCTCTGCTGAATACCCTCTTCGATAACCCCAAGAAGAGGACGGTATCCGACTACGTCCCCGGAGCGTTGGATTGAGGGCTTCGGCTTAGCAGAAATTTTGGAAAGCTTATATTGCTCAAGCCTGTGTCGAAGGTCTGAAGCTTTGGACGTCTTGCCTGCTCCTGATATAAAGAACAAATGTCACAATCTTACATGACTATACGATTCGAGAAACGCGGTAAATTACAAGTTAAAAAAGGGGAAAAGAAACACAGCTGTGATTGTACAAACCCTGGGGAGGAGTGGGATACTGCAATAAGTCCTGGATTTCATTCCAGGACGGGAGCGGGTCATAAAATATTCCTAAGTCCCTACCATTAGTGAAGCATGCAGGGGTCAAGAGTTCACCTTGAGTCGTCAGAGCCACCTTGGCCGGAATGGTCGGAAAAGACTCACTTGCACCAGTCCCGGCTTTGTCCGCCTTCCCGGTCTTCTCTACCAAAGCCGGATCATCATCCAACCCCTCAAAAGCTTGGCGGAGAGCATCATCCGTCCACTCTTGCATTTCGCCTACTTGCCCAGAAGACAGAGCCCTGGAACCATCACCACCCTGTCCATCGCCACCATCATCACCAAGACGCTCAACGTCACTTCCGCCCTCCGCCTCACCTCTTTCTTCCTCCGCATCTATCTCCCCCTGAGTAAGTGGACAATTGCTGGGAGAAGGACCGTCCGACCTCTTAAGTTTCTTACCTCCGACGGCTGGAGGTTTCGTGAATGGTTTTCTCTTTCCACCCTCTGCCGCAACGCCTCCCTTAGCCTGAGCAGCCGCCCTCTCTTCCGCCGTTTCCCTCAACTTAACTACAGACTGCTGCGGAAGGATCAAGTTATATTCCAGAAGAATCGCATTTCTAATCAAGAAGGCAGATGATCTGTATTTCCCAAGAATGGCTTCTATCTCCGCCGCCGTCTGAACCAGGCGGTCAGTCTCCACAACCGGAAAGCCACCTGTCGCTAGCAAAAATGAGAAAGTATGAGAAGAAGCATCGCAATCGGAATAGAAATTATAAGTAAAAGCATCAACTTACATCCAGAGGTAAAGCGCCGGATGGAGACGGAGTCGTCCCTAACAAAGAACCACTCTTTCTTGAACATGCTGAATTTAGAGTACAGGTCCAGGACCGGCTTGAAGGTCACAGCAGACTCCAAGCTAATATATGGGGACCCCTTCTTATAGCCCCTTAAATTATACAAGTACCGGATCTCCCGGTTGGAGGGAGCGCGACCATACTTCCTCCGAAAAATAACGAAAAGGCTCACCGGTATGGCATAAGAGTTGGGCTGAAGCTGGAATGGGGCCACCTTCAGGTACGTGAGGAAGCTGACTACCCAAGCATTGAGAGGCGGGATAGCACCACACATGCAATGGTACCTACTATAAGCAAAGTATCCTTCGTGAGGACTGTATGGCATGACTCCTGGGCCCGGCAGCAGCATGAGGGCTCTATCGATCCCAAAGGAACGAGATATAACATCGAGTTGCTCCTCTTTGAGAGAGCTAGGAAAGCAGTCAGGCGGGGAATCCAGCAGCTCCTGGGGACCATATCCATCCACTAATGACCTCGGGGCGGGCCCATGACGCTCCGATCCTGATTGAGCTGGGGGCACGGCCGAGGACTCTCCTTCACCCCCGGATCTCCTCTTATCTGATCGAGTTTCAACTTTTCGAGACATTTATCTGCAAACATGGGAAAAGTATATCGTTAGAATATACAAGCAGCATAATCTGGAATTTCGCTTAAAAATTCGAAGTATGAAACACATGTTCACTCAGTACAACAATTCATTCGGCAAACAGATGCACTTCAATAATCTCATTCGGTATTAGACGTTCATGTGTCATTCGGTATCAGAGGATTAAGTTCATTCGGCATGCAAACGTACGAACGCAAGTTCATTCGGCGAAAAAGATTAGACTTGGTCCGGCTAAAGATCTCACCTGATTCGGTTAAAGGTTTGGTTCGGCTAACGCTGACTGATTCGGTTAAGGGTTTGGTTCGGCTAACGCTGAGGTTCGTGGGAATGGTTCGGTAGGTGGAGAGATAGAAGCCCTAGCCCCCTATTTTATAGGCGAAGGCAGTATACCGGACCACTTGGATCGGCAACCTGAAACACACACAGACGCCAAGAATGGATGGACAAAAAACAAAGCACGATATATGGTAAACATATACCCTACTTTGGGGGGCAAATGTTGGCCAAGTTTTCAAACACATAATCAACCCACTCCCTGTCCACCACCGATCCAAACTACCACCGAATGAAGCTCAACCGGACCAAATCCCCACCACCGATCCAAACTACCACCGAATGAAGCTCAACCGGACCAAATCCCCACCACCGATCCAAACTACCACCGAATGAAGCTCAACCGGACCAAATCCCCACCACCGATCCAAACTACCACCGAATGAAGTACAACCGGACCAAATCTCCTCCACCTCATGACCGGACCAAGAGGATGCCGAACCAGACTGCCAGGCCAGATCACTTCAGCCCAGGCCCACCAGCAGCTGAATATATCCAAGACCCCTGCTCCCAACCTCACTCTATAAATAGAGAGGCAGGGGTACAACAATGGGGGACAAGTTTGAGAGCTCAAGCACGGAAGGAACTTTCAAACAACTTTCTTTTACTTGTACCAAAGCTTTGTACTTGTAATCATAAGAAGAGAAGAGAAATAACATATAAAGTGGACGTAGGCACATTCTGGCTGAACCACTATAAATCTGCGTGTCTTTTTTACAGTTTAGCCCCTGCTTTTCATATATTTGCATAAATCTCCAAAATCACTAAGAACAACCTAAGATCTACTAAATCATACAACTTTGAGGTGTTTGTCCATTTTTTGTGCAAACACGGAGCAAATACAAATGCATCATAGAAAATAATGGAACCGACTCAAACTATTCAAGCAACATATCAAATAAGAACAAGCCAGAATTATCACAAGCATTAAATCAATTATCTAATGGTCAAGCAAAAACCACGAAGAATTCAATCAAAACAAATACGAACGAAAATATAGGGCTTTAATCCCTATAAAACCCAGTTACAGTATCAGCATAAAAATCTGTTAGAACCTTCATTCTATAGTTTTGATAGCGACAACTATACAATCGTATATATATTTCAAATATTTTTGTGCGGGGATAATTCACTACAAACAAGAAGACAATTCTAAAGACATAAGGCAAAGCACCAATATTAAGTTATTAGTATGTATATATATGGTCGTATAATAGTTATGTAAAATCTCCTTAAGTATATATACACACATATGCACATAACTTCAAATACATAGAAAAATGCTTCAGTCAGACGTCTAAGTATTGTCTCTGGATTTTTTAAAAATATACCAGGTCAGACGTCTGACCTTCCTTCCTAGACGTCTGAAACTGGACTCGGGATTTTTTAAAATAGCCATAACTGTCAAAATTGAAAGGATGCTTCTATGTCTCTTCTCCAAAACTTTTCATATCTGGACAGAAGCAACTCTAGAGTAGAAAAGAAATGGAAGCAATGATTTATCGCAACCTTTTAGAACTATAAATATAGAACAAGATTGAGATTAAAAACCAACTTATATTCTCTATCTCTAAATCTCAGTTCTTACTTTTGCCTTCTTGCTTTCAAAGTATACAATCAAAATTATATTCATTTTGATTTAAACCCTTCTATATTCTCAAGCACATACACGCTTACATTACTCAAGGAGATTATAGGAAGAAACTGTACTAATCAAAATTAGTGTTACCTAGAACACGCACTTGTCAATGAAATACTCTTGTATAAAAGCCTATTCCTCCGAGCGAAGCGAGGGAAATTGGTTAGTGAATTTCCAAAGGGGAGCTTCGAGAATGGACGTAGGACGGGAGATCCAAACCAGTATAAATTTTTTGGTGTGATTACCTTTTATTTTTACCTGCATTATTATTCTGTACTATCATACACGTGCTTGTCATATACTATATATACACACGATCCACATAGACTTTCAATTGGTATCAGAGCAAGGTTAGTTAAAATCACAGTAATACGTATTTGAAACCTGTTAATATGGCAAGTATCTTTCAAGAAGGTCAGTCAACTGCACGTCCTCTTCTATTCACCGGATCTAATTATGCATATTGGTCAACATGTATGAGAATTTTTATGCAAGCAAATGGTTTAGAAATATGGTCAGCAACTCAAATTAAGTATGTAGCACCTAAAACAAATATTAGCACATGAAGAGAAGCACAAAAAACCACTGCTTCTAATAATGCAAAAGCTATGAATGTACTTTTTTGCTCTCTTGATAAAAATGAATTTTCACATGTTATGTTATGTACCACTACTTATGATATATGGCGTACTTTACAAGTTACACATGAAGGTACAACTAAGGTCAAATAAACAAAAATATCAATTTTACAAAATCAATTCTCATCTTTCAAAATGAAACAAAATGAGTCAATTGTTGACATATACTCCAGATTTCAAACTATACAACACGATCTTATGGCACTAGGAGTCAAATTTACTGATTTTGATTTAGTATCTCGAATTCTTAACTCTTTAAGAATTGAGTGGGAAAGAAAAGTATTAGCTATCGAAGAAGCTAATGATCTTTCTGAACTCAAAGTTGAACAGTTGATTGGAAATTTAATGTCATATGAAGCTAATTTGCAGACTAGAAAGGAACAAAACCATGAAAAGAAGAACATAGCATTTCAAGCAAGCAATGAAGACTCTGAATTGGATGAAGATGAAACTGTATTCATTGCCAAGAACTACAACAAATTTAAGAAATTCAAGAAAATGACGAAATCCCAAAATGGCGGAAAATCAAACTCATCAAATCAAACTTCGATAAAGTGCTTTGAATGTGATCAGTTCGGACACATGAAGAAGGATTGCCCAAACCTCAACAATGAAAAGAAAAATAAGTTTGAAAAATTTAAGAAAAAGAGAAAGGCATTCCAAGTCACATGGGATGACTCTAACTCTTCCTCTTCATCCGATAGTGACAGTGAAAGTGATACGGAGCAAGCAAATGTATGTTTCATGGCACACACTAATGAGGTATGTCCCGATCTTACTTATGATGAAATAATTTTAGAAGTAAGTATGGAACTTGATGAAAAATATAGAGAAACTAAGAAATTAAATAAGGAATATGTTGCTAAGATAAATCGATTGGAACTTGAAATAGGGTTACTAAAAGATGAAAAATCTATTTTTGAAGAAGAATTAGAAAATGCTCAAGAAAAGTGTAAGAATCTTTCTATTGAAAATGGGCTTTACCTTATGAATTAGGAAAAGTTAAACTAGAAAATAATAAAATTAGTAATGAGCACATTATCTTAAAAGATAATCTAGAAACTTCAAAATCCGAAATTACTAATCTTAAAAACAAGTTGGATAAAATTACTAATAATGTTACAAAATTTAACAAAGGAAAACAAGACTTGGAGAATTTAATTAAAATTTCCAAGCCATTCAAAAATCGAAATGGACTAAGGTTTGAGAATAAGATAAAAATTACAAAGTATAGTAAGATTTATACTAAGATAAAAAAACCTTTTTCCAAAAAATAAGAAATTGATCTCAAATTCAAAAATAATTAAAATATGGGTTCCTAAAACAAATAACAACCTAATTAAACAGAAATATATAGGAAATTATATGAAAGAGGTGATTCACTATAATAATTATATTTCAAAAGGAACTAGACCATCATGGGTATGGTTACCCTCATCTACTAACACTTAAGACCCAAAAATAAAAAGGGTACCAATTTAAACTTTTTTTATTTTTTACTCTTTTTATTTTTTGCAGGTATCCAAATATAAAAATAAAGAGAAATGGATATTAGATAGTGGATGCTCTAAGCACATGATGGGAAATGTTCACATGCTGTCAAATATAAAGTACATTGATGGTGGCACTGTAACTTTTGGCGATAATTCAAAAGGGTTCGTCATTGGCATTAGAGAAGTCATCAATATCGGTATCTCTAACTCGCCTATTATTTCTAATGTTTTATTAGTAGAAAACCTAAAACATAATATTTTTAGTATAAGTAAAATGTGTGATAAAGGGTTTGAAATAAAATTTGAAAAGGATAAATGTAAAATTTTCGATCAAAGCAAAATTTTACTCTTTGAAGGGTTTAGAAATCGTAATATATATATCTTAAATATGAACATTAAAAATAATTCAGATTTATGTCTAGCCGCAAATCATGATGATCCATGGATTTGGCACAAACGTTTTTGTCATATAAATTTTAAATATATTAACAAACTAGCAAAACATGATCTAGTTAGAGTTCTTCCTAAAATTAACTATAAAATTAAAAATTTGTGTGATGCTTTTCAAATGGGCAAGTTAAAGAAATGTTCTTTCAAATCTAAAAATAATATATCTACTAAGCAACCATTAGAATTACTTCATTTAGATTTATTTGGACCAACCCAATTACGATCAATAAATCATAACAAATATGTGTTCGTAATTGTAGATCTGGTTTCATGGTTTAGCAAAAAGCAAAATTGTGTTTCACTCTCGAAGTGTGAAGTAGAATATATCTCTGCTGCCTTAGCTTGTGCTCAAGTAATCTATATGCAACAAACACTTAGAGATTTTGGTAAAATAATTGAAAAATCTCCGATATACTACGACAATACTAGTGCTATCAATTTATCTAAAAATCCAGTTAACCATTCTCGAACTAAACATATAGACATACGACACCATTTTCTTCGAGATAATGTAGAAAAAGGAATTATCTCCCTTGAATTTGTTAACACCGACAATCAAATTGCTGATATATTCACCAAGCCATTAAATGAACAATCATTTGTAAAACTTAGACGAAACTTAGGAATTTGTTCATACAATGAATTAATAAACTAAACTATATATTCTTTATTATCCTCCTAAATGGTTACTTAGAAAAGCTAACAAACAAAAATTTCTTCACCTTTCGTTTTTGACAACCTTCTGAACACCACAAATTGTTTTAATAAAAATAAAAGTTTTAACCATAAATTTAGTCAAACTAACAAACAACTTTTTTCCTTAATTAGAAATTGAAAAACATATATATGTATATATATTATTATATATTTCATAGATAAATTTTTTTAAGCATATAATCTTTCACTCTCTAAAATGATCTAATTTTTTATATATAATGTCATCTGATCACGATTCGACTCACTCAATCATTGATTTCTCCTCACCATCTTCTGGCAGTACATTTACATCTCCCGCCAAAACAACACCAAAATCATCTCCTTCCATAAACATTGTTCCTACTCCTACTCCTGTGTACCATACCAGCTATTCTCCGAAAGGAAAAAAGGCCAAATGTGGTATTAACCTTGAAAATGCTTCTCTTCACGACAAAATTGACGAAGTCCATCATTATTAAAAAGAAATGATGGATGTTCAAAAAGAAATGTATTATACACAACGAAATCAAGGATCTCATCTAAATTTTTTAGAAAAGCGCATCCTTGCGATATGTGAACACTCTCCTACAAAGGATTGTGATCATGTACGATCTCCTCGTATGATAGAAACTCCTCCACGTGCTCATCGAATAACTCCACGGAAACTATGGGGAGAAGGAACATCTGAAGCACAATTAAGTCCAGTACCTCCTTCTTGGTCTCCACTACGACCATTAAAAGAAGATACAAAAGTGGAACCAAATTTATGAAAGAAAAATTAATATTGTTTTTCTATCAATAACTATATTTCGTTTATATATATTCTTGTTATAATAAGTTTAAAACTATTCAAGATTGTAATTTATATCTTGTTCTTAATAAAAATGAAAAACTATATAATAATAAACATAACAATCAGAAGTCTCTAACTAAAATCAACAATTATCATTATTCTCTCAAATCCAGACGTCTGTTTTTACTCCCGGGTTATCACAGACTCAAAGAACCAGACGTCTGACCCATCTATCCAGACGTTTGGTTAAAGACTCGGATTAAAGTTCTGAACGGAAACAAATTCCATCCTCTTCCTCTACATAACCCTTCCATTTTTTTCCTTTAAAAACCCTAAAATCATTTTTACTCCCTCCCCCAATTAAAATAACAAAAAAAAGGAGAAAAATGGCTCCTAAAGGAAAGAGAACTGTCTCCAAGCGTCGAAAGCAAGATCAACAATCTTCTTTACAACCTCAACTAGTCACCGATAATCACATACAAGAATGGCTTTACAATAGCCAAAATTCTACAAAGAGATTTGACGATCTGAAGGTAAAAAAGTTCCATCTTGGTCCTTTCTACTCCTTAGTTCAGTATCCACTATATCAAATGCTTGATTTATGTGAGCAAGCCGAGATTGCAAGTCAAATTGCTTCTTCCGCAAATGACGTACCCATAGATCAACTTGCAATCTATCTATTTTTCGCAAATTCGTGTAGTAGTGAAGTATGGAACCCGTAAAATGATGATGGTTGGCTTTGGTCTAGTGTATACGGTTATATCATTAAACTAACTCCGGGTATGTTGGACGAATCTTAAATTGTTCTTATTCCGGATGTACTCTTGATGAATTACCGGACAATAGATTCAAACCGCGGGATGAAGTCACTCATCAACTCTGGGAAGATCAAATTCCACAATGGTCTTCCAAATATCTACGACCTCGAGCAAGACAGCTCGATAAAATGCTCATCAATACTATTATCCCAAGGCTTGGAAGTCATGAACAAATCTACGAACCCGAGCATAAAGCCATGTACGCTATCTTTGGTGGTATACAAATAAATTGGGCTCAGTTCATTTTCGATGAAATCAAAAAGTTTGGGAATCGAAATCGACTTACAATTTTATATCCTGTGTATATAATGCTTATTCTCAAAGCTCAAGGAGTGCCCTCATACTTATCTGGCTTCGAAGAATTATTCATTAAGGATAGTGGAACAAAGTTCTTTAAACTTATGCATTTACCTGATGAGCCACCAAATTTCATCTCTTTTCAACAAGAATTTATTGCAAGAAACCGAGCAACCGATGCCACCACCTCCACAACAACAATCAACTTCTCAACAACAACTAGAGTATCATTCTGATTCTGACATCTTGGAAGCGCATACTGAACCTAATCCAAATGAGTCATTTCGGTATTTGTCTCTTCGAAATCAACATCTTCTATCTCGTAATCAACTGATTTTAAACAAGAAAGCAAGCCTCCTTGAACACTCTTGTTCTACCCGAATGAAAAAAATAGAACAAACTCTCGAGAAGGTAGTATCAACTTTGGGAAAGATTATAAGGAAAGGTCGTGGGCGTTCTTCTTCTCGTTCATCCTCGTCTCATTCTTCAACACCACCACTAGCTTAATCTTCACTTCAAACACATGAAGCTGGAACTTCTATGCAGGATGAGCCATATCAAGGTGGAGATGCTCTTGGCGGTAACCTTTCTTAGTCTTGTTCTCTACCTAATGTTTAAAAAATTTTGTTGTGTAATTATTTTATGGGATTTTCTATGTGAGCTACTTTTCCGTGGACTACTATTCTGTTTTGTTTTGTGGGTTACTGATCTGTGAACTATTGTTGTGTCATTTGTTCTATGGATTATTATTTTGTTGGTTCAGATATCTTGAATCATATATAATCCCTTATTCTTTTTGATAATGCTAAAGGGGGGAAAAATTGTGTATAAGCTTCATATATACAGGGGAGTCCATAAAAGCAGGGGGATATCATCAATGCTTAAACACAGGGATTAAACTCATCTTTTATTGTATAGTTGTCATCGTCAAAAAGGGGGAGAATGTTAGAACCTTCATTCTATAGTTCCGATGACGACAACTATACAATTATATATATATATATATATATTTCAAATATCTTTGTGCAGGGATAATTCACTACAAACAAGAAGACAATTCTGAAGACATAAGGCAAAGCGCCAGTATTAAGTTATTAGTATGTATATATATGGTCGTAGAATAGTTATGTAAAATCTCCTTAAGTATATATACACACATATGCACATAACTTCAAATACATATAAAAATGCTTCAGTCAGACATCTGGATACAGAACACCAAACATCTGAGTATTGTCTCTGGATTTTTTTAAAATATACCAGGTCAGACGTCTGACCTTCCATCCCAGACGTCTGAAACTGGACTCAGGATTTTTTAAAATAGCCATAACTGTCAAAATTGAAAGGATGCGTCTATGTCTCTTCTCCAAAACTTTTCGTATCTGAACAGAGCAACTCTAGAGTAGAAAAGAAATCGAAGCAATGATTTATCACAACCTTTTACAACTATAAATATAGAACAAGATTGAGATTAAAAACCAACTTATCTTCTCTATCTCTAAATCTCAGTTCTTACTTTTGCCTTCTTGCTTTTAAAGTATACAATCAAAATTATATTCATTTTGATCTAAACCCTTCTATATTCTCAAGCACATACACGTTTACATTACTCAAGGAGATTATAGGAAGAAACTGTACTTGTAGTCAAAATCAGTGTTACCTAGAACACGCACTTGTCAAAGAAATACTCTTGTATAAAAGCCTATTCCTCCGGGCGAAGCGAGGGCAATTGGTTAGTGAATTTCTGAAGGGGAGCTTTGGGACTGGATGTAGGACGGGAGGTCCGAACCAGTATAAAAATTCTGGTGTGATTACCTTTTATTTTTACCTGCATTATTATTCTGTACTATCATACACGTGCTTGTCATATACTATATATATATACAATCCATATAGACTTTTAAAATCATTCGAGCTCAAGCAAAAATCATAGAGCCAATATTCAAATTAAATCCAAAATCAATAAATCGAATCGAGTTCGAACCAAAGCAAAACAACAGAGCAATTAAACGGCAAAAATCACATACCAAATTCACAGTTTCAAACTCAATCCTGAAAGCGACCGCGAGCCAAATCAAAGGAGCATTGAAGTCGCCGTGAATTATCAAGGCTAAGGAATCGATTGGGAAGGCAACTCAAATCATCACTGAAATCGATCAATTTCGAATCGGAGCTTCAATTAATCAAAGCCCTAGTTTTTGGAAGAGGAACGAAGAAAGCATCGGGCAACATTTTTACTCAGAAGAAAATAAAAGAGAAGACCATCTCTTTTAAATTATTTATTGGACCGGCCTTTATTATAACTGTTTTGGGCTTAAATTAGAAAATAGGGTTTTATTTTAGTTTTATTTTCAGTTGTAATTTTCTTTTCTTTTTAAACCATGTAACTTTCTAGTCGTGTGACTAGGTTACGAACTACGGTGATGTACTTCGAGAATTCGCAACTCATTGGCTGAGTTGTGGCGGGGTTTTGAGCGTAGAGTGAGGTTAGTCATCAGCGGATGTCGCAAGTTTACGTGTGTAAGTTTATGACTACTTAATTTCTAGTAGAAACCTTGAGGGCAGCACGTAGGCAGTGTTTTGCCGAAGCTGGGCAAATTTGTGTATAATATCTTCTGCATTATTATCTGTGATTTTTTTATTTCCGCATTAATTTTTATTATTATTAGTATCACCCTATTCACCCTCCTCCTCTCTAGGGTGAAAACGATCCTACAATATATATATATATATATATATATATGATTTATGGCTTTATTTCATAAGACTAATCATTTTGGGTGTAGGAGCATAGTAAATGATTTGCATGTTTTGTTTTGGATACTAGTGAGGGGAAAACCCGTTCCGCTAAGTGGCGTTGTCTCACTAGATATCTATTTATGATAAGAGATGATAGGGGATTATTCACACCAGACTTATTGTTTGACTCGAAGTTTGTGTTTTTCCACAAACTCTCGGGTACTCAAAATTAATTTGAGTAGTCTGAGAGTGTGAGACTTTCAGGATTTTGGACGAATAAGCTTTCAGAGACGTGCAGGAGGCAATGTTAGCTATATAGGAGCTATTTTGTGTTTTCCACTGTGATGTACTAAGAATTGCAAAGTTCAATTTATTAGTTCTCTGATCATGAAAAGGGGACATCTTCATATGTCGCTCTTATCGTATTTTGTACATGTATATGTGATCTGAACGTGGTTAACATCTGGGATTATGTAATTAAATCTTAAACTAAAATTCATAAGAAATGAGAAATTCTATTTTGTTGAAGTTTAATTTTTTTTTCATATTCTTGTGTTTCTGTGTTGCCAATAGTTTCAAGATTCCGATTTTGGTCACTCAGAAATAACATCTATGGATGACTGCAGCATCTATAGCAGTTAGTTTTGAGCCTCCAAAAGCGAGATGTTGCAATTGATTCATGAAATCTAAGAGCTTTTGATTTATCATTCAATGTGTTATTTGATGGCAACTTCTCAAAGTAATTTCTAATTTATTCATTTACATATTTTCTATATTCATATGCTTGGATTTGTGCGATTTGTTTTTGTTCATCTTGACTAGTTGTAACATGAAAATTGATAACCCCTTTCCCAATTAATAGTATGTCTATTATGTTCATTTCATTCAGATTTACATTTGTTATCTTTTACAATACAATAATTATAAATTAATTTCTAGTGAATTATATTTTATAATATTTACGTACATAATTTCAAATGAGTTGTAATTTAATTCTTACTTTAAAATTAATTTCTATTGTTGCATGATTAATGATTAGATACAATCACTTTGAATATTGTTTATGCAAGCATGAAAGGTTTTGAACTAAAATTTTGAATGAACTTTTTATGTTATTATATACATACATACATACATACATATATATATATATATATCTTTTCTAAATTTATAGTTTTGTAAAATTTCCAAACTCTTATTTCATTTCCAAACTAAAAGTTCAATTTAAGTTGATAATTTAGAATGAAAAGTAAATTGTCAAACTGAAATTTTAGTTATAAAATTTTTGTTTTATTTTATATACATATGCTTGTGTAAATATATGTATATATATATATATATAAACTTGAAATATTTGTATCTTTAATTGCTGAAGTTTGATTTAACCCTTCTTAATTTAAAAGTGAGGCAATTACATATATACATTAATTACTAGTTGATGTTTATGCCATTGTATCATAATACCTCTTGCATGTAAAACAATGTTGTATTAATTGAATTTGTTAAAAGGAAAAGTGAATAAATCAATGATTCCACCTTTTCATTTCCAACCTTTTTAGATCCTAATGTGATTGCATTCAATTTGTTCTTATTTATTAATGTCCATGTCAACAATCAATCTTACTTACTTTATGTCTAGCATTTTTGTCATACAATTTAAAGTATGAATATATTTGATATATTCACGCTTTTCATATCACACACTTAACTAATTTAGATCTATATTAATAAAGAAAAACTTTTATTTAATTAATGTTATTTAATATATTAATTAATTCAATTAAAGAGAGAGAAAAATGAAAGGTTTCTCCCTCTTCATATTTTGACGTATCTTCCTTTATTTATTACATAGGGTAAGAGAAGGAAATGAAAGGTTTCCTTCTCTAAATTCATTTTACTTATTTTTATTACATATATTAGCACAATTTATATATTCATAGAAATGGATGTATTTGATACATCCATTATAATATTATAAATTAAGTTACATTCAAAACTTCAATTTAACAATTTAAATAAAATAAAGATTTTATTTAAAAGAAAATTTAGATAAGATCTTAATATATTTAGACTTCATAGGCCCATTAGTGATCCAAAATGGTAATATTTTTTGAAATTCCCTATTTCTTCCGCTATGGGCTGGCTCAGTTATAACAATGGTATCAGAGCCCAATAACCTATGTGGTCTAAATTAGTCATGTTAGGGCTAACTAATTAAGCTCGCCCACTTAGTATGGTGTCCAAAAAGGTAATGCCTAGGGTTGAAATTGGGTAATCAAGTACCTTGTCCTATCTGGTTAACAGCCTGGCCTAAAAGGTTAAGTGAGCCAAAAGGTTGCTCCTGATAGAAAAGACTAATTTGAATTAGGCCTTGGGCTAATTTCAAAATAGTTTTGAAAATTAAGACAAGATTTTAAATTTAAAAGTTAAATTTAAAATAAAAACATGTTTATTATAAAAGGTTATAATATAACATAAATTTTTGAAATGTTTAAAAATGTAATGAAAATTTCAAAATGTTTGAAACTATTTAAATATTAATTTCAAATTTTAAATTAATTAATAAAATTAATTAAATGAGTTAATTAATTAATACTTATATGCATGTTTTATATAAGTGATATATGTTATGTTATTTTAAATTGTTTAAGAAAACATAAGTATACATGTATGTATGTATGGTAAATTTTGAAATTGAAATAATTTAATTAAAATTGTTTAGTTAAATAAATTAATTAAATAAAAAATACATATATATATAAGATATTTGTGTTATACTATAAAGGTTATAACATACATTATAAAGTTATAGTATACATGTCCAATATAAAAGTTGTATTAGAATACTAATGTAAATTAATTAAAATTGGTTAAATAAGATTTAATTAACATAATTTTATACATTAGACTATTATGTAAGTGATATGAAATATAAAGATTATAGTGATAAAACTTATATGTTATGAATGTATAAACTAAAGGTGGAAACCCAAATAAACGTAAGTGATAAATACATATGTAAATGTATATATATCATGATTTTTGATGTGTTTGGCAGTTGAATCACGAGGGTATTTCATAAGAAATACATTATTCCATAAGTTGATATCACTTAATATAATATATTAAAGATTATGAATCTTCAATATAATGTTGCCCTCTACCATATATATATTAATAAACTACTTGCAAACTCCTTAGTTATTGAGCAGACTCAAACTGAGGATGTTATGTGTAGTATTATCAATATATTAAGTAGGCGAGATAAGATAACTATATGTATTTGTTGAGCAGACTCAAGCTACATGCACTATATTTAGGCTGTTGCAATATGGTAGGTGCGAGTGAATAATTTCGTTTCGATTGTTTGAGCAGACTCAAGGTCAAAGTGAGATTAGGACAAGAAGACATGGGTTAAGAGTTGTATGCGATACAAAGGATAAAAAGTTATCCATCGTTTGTGGGGCTATGATTTGTTAAGCAGACCCAAGGTCAGAATCCTAAGACAAACGAGTCCTAACACTCACTAATGAAGTTGAAAGACTTTTATGTTTCATCTTAGGGTTTGGAGAAACATAAAAGACTATTGGGAGCCTTATTAGAAAAATGAAATGGTAACATTTAACATTTCTAATATTGTAAGAACACATGCTAAATAATGTTATAATTATCTACAATGATAAATTTGTGCATCTAATATGACTAATAAAATGTTTGTCAATTAATATATACAAATGAACTGAATTAAAAATTAACAAATGGAAATATAACATATACTCGCTATTAAATGCCTATTATATGTTAATGTTTTCTATACCCATGCAATTTTACAACTACTTAATACATTCGTAATAGGGACACTTACGTGTTTGTTTGGTTGAGACCATGTATTGCATTCTATTAGTTTCGAACTCTATAAAGCAATACAAGACTATGGATATTTGGTCCATATACTATCACATATAAATGTTATGCGGTGAACAGTCACAGTTCGTAATGTATGATACTTCAATGAATATAGTTCATTCGAAATAAGCCAATAAATAGTACTATGAGATTGAGTATTCAATTTGATTGATTACATAAAAGATCATATTGTGATAATTGTAACATAAGGCCAAATCTACAGTATAAATCTAAGAATTTGGTCGTTGAAATGTCGGTTTGATCAGTTTACGTAAAGTGCAATACATTTGATGTCCTTAACTGTTAAGGATAATCGAATGCACTTTTTGTAAAGAGTTCGTTATAATATTGTAATAAGAGTTTTCTTTTGAATGGTCTTACCGTATAGAAAAGAAAACGAATGTATAAGAGTAAATGTGATTTAAGGTACAGTTGCGATGAAGAGAGTGAATGGTCACTTCTGGTTCATAAAGAAACATCGAAAACAGGAAGTGTGATAATAATGATTGATACTTAAGTTGAGATGAGAAATATGATTTCTATTTCAAAATGTATTTTCATATAGAAATTTATTTTCTATGAGATTTCTTTTCTTTGAGTTCAAGATATTTGATTAAAGAACTCTCCACTGTAAACTAGCTACAGTATATGTAGTAAATAATCCATATTAAGTGAATAATGGACCTTCAAATTTAGTACGCTATTATAGGAATGACGGAAATAATGGGAGTATCTCATATAATACTTATTGATTACATCAAATTACGAAAATTGTTTTCATAATACATACCGAACATTATTTATGGAATAATGACTATTTTTGGTGCCGATTGAAAAATATACATTATTATATTTCAATGTGAATATTATGAATATTTGTTATGAAATAAAAATGAAATGTGGTATTTGTTTTCATAACAAAATGATGCATTAGAAAATAATGAAGTATCTAAAATTATTTATCATTATTTTGAAATTATAGACTAAGCCGTAGTTTTGAGAAATAATTTTTATTATATGATTATGAATCATATAATATTGGCTAACTATATCTCAAACAATTAAGAGTTATGCCCCCTATTTAGTAGAAGCATAGTAAGAGTTGATGAACTCTTAGGATTGGTACATATTGATGTATGCAATCGCAAGTCTGATAATATCAAATCGATTCCACGTACTTGGTTATATTCATTGATAATTTATCACCGATATAGGCATGTGTATTTGATACATATGTGGTATGTCTATGATAAAATCATAAAGTATAAAATGAAAGTAAATAAAATAACGTTCAATAAAATAAAATGATTCGATTTGATCGAACAAGTGAGTATATTAGAAAAAGTTCCAAATGTACCTAAAAATGAATAAAGATCCAATCTCAAAATTCACTCCTCCATGTGATACATAATGATGTAACGATAAGGAGTAATCGATCTTTGTTGGACAAAGCACGATTAATGATGAGTGAAGTTGAGTTAATTTCTTTCTATAAGGTCATGTACTTAAGAGTAGTACACAAGGTTAATATTATTTTACCTAAATAATAGTTTACAAAATCATACAAGGTAAAGGTTTAGAAGAAAACCCAACATATCCTAGGTCAAGGAGTTGGCAGGTTATGCGAATCGAAAGTCTGCATATAATAATTGTTCATGAGGATCTTGTATGAATCTCCCCAAAAAGATTTTAGGAAAAACTATCATTAGATGACATATTTATGTTTTGAACGTAAGTTTTTTAAACTAGGAACAAATCAGTTTTATAAATAATAAAATTTATAAAAGTTTATGAATACTTATTCCATTGCACTATGGAACAATTGTTGTTTCAAGAAATACCGACTTTATAGTAAAGGAATTTCTTTGGGAAATTATTGGTAATAAAATGGATTTGGATATGATCTAGGGATAAAACTAATTGCAAGGGGTGAAATGAAATTAACCAAACTAAATGGAACACAACACATTAGAATGTCTAATAAGTATTCTTGTACATTAAAGAGAAACTATGAGTTTCTTATCAATATGCAGAATAAATATTCCACGATTGTTTAATTATACCGCTAAGAATATTGACTCTATGATGCGGTACGATGCGCAAATCCGAAATTGATTCCATGTACATTATCAAAATATGATTTTGATAATTATATCCAAAAGGATATGATCCTTTTAGCCACAAATGTGCCTTTAAGAGAAAGACAAACATAGTTTAAATATAGTAAGCTACATTGATATAAATAGTGTTGGATCATAGGTTTCGATTGCTGACAAGACACAACAATTCACGAATCTACGACTATGACAACATCCGGACTCAACGACTCAAAGAACTAAAGATGTCACATATTCAGGGGGAGATCATAAATCTTCATATATTTATCTTATATCTTATACAGGTTGTCATCAATCAAAAAGGAGGAGAATGTTAAATCACATAGTTTTGATTTATGACAAGGCGACACTCACATATGCAAGACAATACTCAAGTATGGCATCATGCGACAAAAAGAGAGACAAGAACAATGGTGATATTGAACTCCTCATTTTTATGTGCGTTTATGTGTTTTTTAGTCTTAGAAATTTTGTAAAATCTATCCTCAAGAAAACACATCTCGATTCTTTGAAAATTGGCTTGTATGTGCTGCAAACATACAGCCAGTCGACTGGCAGTTTTGCCCAGTCGACTGGTTCTGTATATGCTGCACATACATGCACATCTGTGCACGAATTCTTTACATGATATTACTTTTCAGTCGACTGACCATTTTCTACCATTCGACTGACCTGAATCTAACTGTCATATTTTCAAAAGACACGTTTTCTCTGCGAAGGGTTGCGATCAATTTCTGAACGGGAATAGTTGTTTCTCTTCGTCAGAACTCTTCATCAATGGCAGCAACTCTCTATTTTCTATATATACTTGGTTCCAAACATTCTACAATCATCGAAATCATTCTAACTACTCTCTATTACTCTTGTGCTTTCATTTTCTTGCATTCTAACAGCATTCTATATCTAATTGCTTTGAATCTCTGAATTACTTACATATTCCTTGATTCTAAGCAATATCTTCCTTTCTTATTCTCACATACATTTCAAATACTTGAGGATTTGATTATAGGAAGGGTGTACTTCAAGACATATCTGTGTTATCAAGAACATATTTGTCAACAAAGTTTTTCTGTATCAAGTAGAAGTCATGTTCAGTTGCTCAGGCAGAAAGTCCTCTTCGGCTGCTGAGGCGAAATCATGTTCCGCTGCTCAAGTCCCTGTTCTACTGCTCAAGGGTTGTATAGACCTGTTCCTCCGGGTTAAGTGAGGGTTGTTGTTTTAGTGAAATTCCAGAAGGAGTCTGGGACTGGACGTAGGACGGTGCTCCGAACCAGTATAAAAATCTCTGGTGTCATTTCCTTTACTATTTATTTATTATACTCATATTCCGCATTAGCAGATAACTTAGTTTATATCGCACTACCACTGCATTTACATTGTTTACATCTGTTGGCCATTTCGACCCTATAGCACAGTAGTAACTTTCAAATAGTACTATAAATTTCAATTGCTAAAATTTACGTAATAGATTCTCCATTCGATGCGCTCAAGTAGATTCGGATTTTAGTCACAAAATTATCGTATACTATGACTTTATGTTTTGGTACGTATGTGATGAAACAAAAAATTCTAACTAATGATTTAGAGTATACTATTTACATATAATGACCAAAGTGTCTCGAAGTTAGTAGGAGTGATATTGAGTTAGTGAGTTTTTGGATATGATCCAAGAACGGATATGAAAGTATCATTCGACAAGCATCAAAATTGAACAAATGTTTTGATAGAAATATAAAATAGTTTGATTATCAATTAAAATGCAGAGGAAGCGTGCGCTCATAAGAAGAAAGTTAAAAAAGTACATAGATATTTTTAAACCATAAGTTAACAACACATTGCTGATTGTTAACATTGTACTTGTGTTAAAATCAGCTTTAGTTGTTTTAATACTTAATATTCGATTGTAAATGATGTCTTTTATAGTAAGTATAAAAG
Source organism: Allium fistulosum (assembly GCA_030737815.1). NCBI lineage: Eukaryota > Viridiplantae > Streptophyta > Magnoliopsida > Asparagales > Amaryllidaceae > Allium > Allium fistulosum. The sequence goes on from CM060903.1 coordinate 849,385,537, forward strand.
GTATTGGGAATGTCCCAAAAGATATGCAATGATACCTTGTTAAAGTGTTTGATAGAGAACATGTAAGATGGATTCCTTATGCATTGGCAGTAGGAATTATCTTACATGTTGTGTTGTCTACGATATCATGTTTTGTTTATGTATTTGATACATGAAGCAAATATTAGATCCAAATTAATAACACTAAATGGTTGTTTGAAGTGTTCTCGTGTATTTATGACATACTAGAGAATTATTTATAAAAACAACAAACTCTTTATGAAGGAGTGTTTGGACTCAAATTTTCGTAAGTGATATTAAGTATAATATGTCAATAATAAATTCAAGTTTTGAATCTTTAATTTGGAAATTTTCCAAATAAAAGACTGTGGCCGATTCAATGAAAAAAGCTATGTACATCGCCTTGAATAGCATCGCAATAAAATCAATATATATATATATATATATATATATATATATATGCACAGTTTATAACTAAGCCGAGGGTGATTCCAAATGTGGAGAATCCCATAACATTGTTATATGATAATAATGTCGCAATATAGTTCATAACAGAACATAGAGCTACCAGAACTCGAGAGACATACTCCGAATTGTTCCACATGATAAAACAGTTTATTACCGTCAGAGAGAGTTGATTGACGGAGTAGATAATCGAAACATAATGGCATACCTGTTCACTAAGGAACCGACCTGATTGGTTTTGTGGAAACTAAATGAAGAAGTTGGAATAAGATTCCATAATTGACCTCAAGTGCAATGAGAGATTGATATAGTTGTGGGTATGCCCTAGGGACAATTATGTAATTTGTTACATATATCTAACTTGATAACCAATCTTGTTTGAAAATAAAAAGTGTTTTCTTTCTATTATATCTTGATATAATATGTAATATTAATTAATTAATTTAGTTAAAAATATATTTAACAGAAAATCCATAAACTGTATGTTTTATGATAGTAGCTACAAAGTGTCGTGATCGTGAGTAATTTATCATAATGAAAATAAATATATCATTTTAAATATTCCTAATCAAGATGTATCGACACTGGATATCGATACATTCGTTGAGACTAGAGTATGTAACACTCTCCAAATGTTGGGTAGTGTATTACTCATGACTACTGGGGCCACAAAGGGGTTATGCACTGATAGTTATTGGATAACTATGGAATGACCCACTTGATAGTTTTCAGTTGGTTAATATAACTAAGGTCAAGCAGAGAATATCGATGTGACTAATTTACACAGTTCTCTCGACTTGAGAATGTTGTTCATCTTCAATGTGAAAGCTCCGCTTTGATTATAGTTAAATCATGGTACAACGTCCATCGAACGACTATAGTTGGGTTGAGTGGAAGCATTGGAAGTGAAACACTATTCAAAAGAGGATTAATCTCCTCAATTGTATGAGGTTAGTATCATAATCAACTCAAACTCAAAGTCTTTGGCCAGAGCAGTTCGGTTAATAATAATTGTTAATTATTGAACCAATGACTTTGTGTTTGGACTATAAAATTGAATGCGGACTGTATTGGAATTTTGACCTTTACCAAGTTCCATAAGTCCTAATGTGATATAGTTTTGACAAAGAGAATTAGTGTAAATAATTACCACCATCGGGTATCGCTTATAATAAGTAAAATCAGATTTTACCAAAAGATGTGTAAGCGATAAATTCAGCCGAAATGTTACACCACCTGCTAAGTGACGTGTAAAGTTAATATTTGAATAATTCAATATTAATTGCTAATTGAATTTACACCTTTAAGTCGCACAACCGTAATAATGAATTCTCTAAAAAACCACATGGTTTAGTTAATATATAAAATATTGTAAATTGGTTAAATTAATTGATATTTGAGAAATATAAATTAATTTATTTGATGTTTGGAAGTTCTTTGTAATTATTTTAATGCATTTATAAAAGTTATATTTGCATGCATTGATTTACGATATTCATGTATTTAATTTAAAGATAATTGCAAGAAATGATTTATGGAACTTTTATGTCATTTGATGACATGATTTGTGGAAATTTTATGTCATTTGATGACATATCATGTGAAAAGAAAGGATTGTAGAGAGAAACAATCAAGGGAATTAATTAGAGAAGTTTCAATTAAAGAATGGAAAATGTTTCATTCTTTTAAATAAAACATATTCTCTAATTCATTATGTATGTACAATTCATTCTTTCTTATTCATTTTTTTTCTTTTCTCTCCTCCTAACTTTTCATGGCAGAAAACAACAATCAAATTTCCAAAATCTTTCAACTACAAATAAAAAGGTCAAATAAAAAAAAGGCGGTTCATTCATTTCTTGCAAGGATGGGATGCGGATCTTGAAGATCTGAGGAGATATCACCAATCAAGGTGTGACTTCTACGCGACATCTTAAGGGGAATTCATTTTCAAGGCATGCTTCAAGGCTTTGGGTAATAAGATCGATTCATGGAATCTGAGGGCTTTTGATTCATCATTTAAGGTGTGATTTGATGGCAACCTCTCAAGGTAATTTCTAATTAATTCATTTGCATATTTAGTGTTGTCGATGAGTTTCGAGTTGCCTAGTGCTTATCCTTAAGATCCGACTAGCCGTATGCTTGTTAGTGAGATATTTTGGTTATTGAGATTCGACTTGCATTAAGCTTGTCAATGAGATTTATTCACCCTTCATGTTAGCTTTTGTGGCTTTTGTTATAATGAATGTTCACCATATTTGAGATGATTGCCATTGATGGTCATGAGATGATTTTATAACATGATGACTTCTTTTGATTATGCCATGTGGATTTATGATATGAGATATTGGCATATTATGTGCTTAAGGTTATTCTGCATGCCTTAATGATTCAGTATGGCTTTTAAGTGAGACTTATGATGTATGATTATTGTTCTTATCCACTTTGATATTTCAAAATAGCCTGACCGGTTTATTTTATAATATTCTGGTCAGACCTAGATTTGGTAGATGCAGGGACTCAGTGACTTTGGATGCGGGCTAGCTTGAGGAGATATATGTTATGTTATCTATATAATGTGATATTATCATAGTGCTAGTCCTATGTGCATGTTGTGTATTTTGTAGGAGATATAGACTCATTATGTTATGTATATTCTTTAAAAACCTGTCTTAGTTTATGTATGTGTATGTATACAATTCTAGTGTTTCCTTTTGTAGACTCACCCGATGTATTATTATTTGGTATGTATTATATTTTCGTTGCGATACGTGATTCTGTGTTATGTATTATGTATTATGTAATATATTAACTGTTTTATATTAGCCAACGCGTCTATTCATTGTACCGAGACTATCCACGTCATTATATTTTTTCAGACTTAAAGGTAAAAACGTGACATTGTTAACCCAAACGAATAGACACGAATGTCGCTCCTATTCAGCCTTATTTTACGTATTACCGAACAATACTACTTATAATATTCTTGGGTACTAAGGAAATATAAGAGACACGAATCTTGGCCTTAAAGTGACTTAGAGTCCCTGTTCCTCAGTGAGTGTGTGGTAGTTACCCTATATTAAAGGGACAACAAGAGTATCCGATAATTATTAGGGTAATCATCTGAGGACATACTTATTATTTTCATATTATATATTACCCTTATCCTTATCTCTTCTGTGTGTTTGTACCTATATGGAATGAACGATGTTGATGGAGGTATAGAAGGAAGGAGTTGTTAGCCGGACCGTTATCATCGGCATTAATGATGTTGTATTGACCTCTATGCGGCTTAAATGAAAATGAAGTTGTTTAGTTAGGGAAGCTGCAAAGACCCTAAGTCGATTCTCGTATTTCAGATACTTCACAACCCTAAGTTGTGATGAAGCGAGTTTAAATAGGTAATGATGTTGTATTGACCTCTATGTGGCTTAAATGAAAATGAAGTTGTTTAGTTAGGGAAGCTGCAAAGACCCTAAGTCGATTCTCGTATTTCAGATACTTCACAACCCTAAGTTGTGATGAGCGAGTTTAAATAGGAGGATCTAATAGTGATCGGAGTGCACAACGGATGTTGAAAGATAGCTTTCCGCTGATGGCAATTATTTGCTTGCTAGGTTGAAATTTATATTATTGTATTGATGTTTGTACTCATTTGTGCATAGTCTAGAATGTGGGAATTGAGTAAGAGTTATCACCCAAAATTTATAAATCCACTTAAATCTGGATGAATCACATTGTTAGTAAAAGCCAGCAGTTTCTCCAAAACTGAACCGTTGGGGAATAATAAACATGTTCAAGAAATTTATATTAATAATATGTAATGATGAACTATATAAATATAATTAAATGTGAAACTGGAATATATATATATATAATGAATAAAATAAAATAAAATAAATTGGATGGATGTTTGCTTGTGTGAATCGATGAATGTTGTGGTATATATTGCTTTTGACTGGAAATGATTGAATAATGAATGTGTATATGTAAGCATCGTAAGTTAATATTTTTATGTCAGAAAGCATATGATTTTGGTAAAGTATGAATATTATTTTGTCAGTGAGTGGATAAAAATTTAATGAACTATTTTGTATTAATTGGTCCATTGAGTGATTTATGAATTCTGGTCGATACGAGTACCCAACGTGATAGGAATTCCTAAACGCTTAAACGAGGCAGAATCAACACAATATTTTGGAAATATGATAAGGAATGTTTTACCTGGAGTTTTACATTGTTTTATAAAGCAATGTATTGATTAGAAAAAACAAAGATATTTTTTTTCCAAAATTAATAATTTTAAAACAACGTATGCAGCCACGGGAGTAGTATGAAGTTGAGATAATGGCGAGGCATTGTTGATATGAAATTCTAGATAGTCAACCTTGCAGCCAATTGGCGAGACGAATCGCTAAAAACTTATGGCACGACGACGTTATGTATTTATTATAAAGTTATTTAGGGAAACTTCTTAAAGTTGGAATCAAAGGAATTTCCTAATTATATATATGGATATAATAGATTGTGTTGAATTAAAGAAGAAAATATTCTAGCAAGGAGAAAATGTTTTGAAGTTATATTTAAAAGAAATAAAATTCATTGAAAAATATAATTATTTATGCAATAATGGACAAGTATACAGAAAGAGAAAATTTTGTTTTTGACTTTATAAATTTGATTTGCTAAAGTAAATTTGAATTTTTGTAGCTCTTAGTTTTCGAAAATAAGATATCAAATATATATAATTTGGTTTATTATTTTATTTGGTGTATAGTATATCAACAAAAAGACTCTATTACAGTTTTTCCTTCACAACATTCACAAAATGACCATTGTAATAAAGGTCTTTAACAACTGACATTTCATGAAAGTTGTAGTATAGTAGTTTTTAACAACTTTCAATATTTTACAGTTGTAACACAAGTCTTTAACAATTTTGTTGTCTTGACCGTTGTAAATATTAATTTATAACAACTATTATTTATAGTTGTCTTACTCATAAGTTGTAAGTAACCGAGCCCCCGAGACATCGTAATGAGTACTCTGCTTAAAATAAGTATCACTCTTTTTATTAAAATAATGTTTGTTATAATCAACTGTGCGAAAAATTGAAGCATAACAAAGTGCAAAATAGGAACTTCGTAAAATTCGAAATTAAATTTCTAAAATTTCTTTGATTTATTTTTTTAATCAATTAAATAGTTTATAGAATAAAATCAGTAAAAAGATCTAAAAATAAAGGATAACAAATTTCACCTTAAAATGTTATCCGACTAATTTTTTATTAACGATAAGGTTTACAATAATTTTTTAGTGTGTTGCTAAAGACACTCTCCTTCTTCCTAATACCATAATGATAAATGTAATAAAATTTGTGTGCTTTCTAATATTAAAGTCATTTCGCACAGTAATCAACCACCGCGTAAAGTCATTTTGCACGGCGAACAACCGCCGACCAACGCTATTTTCCACGGTCATCAATCATCGAACTACCATTGTTCGGAGGTTGATCGTCGTGAAAAATGATGTTGGTTGGCGATTGTTTGCTGTGCAAAAAGTAGTCGAAAATAATGCATTTAATAGTCCTTAAAAAGTCAGCTATTAAAAAGAGTAGTGTAAAATTTTATGTTATTTTTTAACAATGTTATTAATAAGAGAAAGACGAGGTACTCTAAGCAACACACATTTCTTATTACAATTAAGTTTTCCTCCGTTAATTAGTTTATAAAATACGAGTGTACAAACTTCCCGCTTTCCTCTAACTTTGCATTCTTCCCGCTTTCCCCGTATTTTTTAAGCGGACGCTTCACTGTGGTCGCACAATTCCAACTTCCCAATTTCTCATAAACCCTCCCTCTATCGTAACTTAACGTAAATCTTCTCATTTTGCGCGCTCTATCGATTGACAACTTCCTCCACCGGTGTCTGCGTCTCCACCTCTATCTTCATCTTCACCTCCACCTTCGTCCCCACCTCAGTCTTCGCCATAGCCTCTTTTCCGCCTCCGCCTCCTTAGATTTTTTGATAGAAAATAGGGATGCAGGCATAGATGGACTTGAAGGTATGCAGGCAGAGCTGCAAAGGAAGACAAGGTATATATTTTTACCACAGTTATGTCTTCGCTGCTTAAAATTATGTCAAATCCGACTTTTATATGACAAGGGCTTTATAGGAGGTAGATAGTAATTTACTGTAGTGCAGGTATTTAGTTGGCTTAAAATGTAATTATTTTTCCCTTTTGCATTTCGAAATAAATTTGACATATACATTTGATGTATATTCATTATAGTAGGTGTTGGGTATATTTTGACCCTACCGGACCAAACATCCACCATGTTCAACTCCCCACCGAATCAGTCTATGCCGAATCAACCTACACGCCGGTCCAAACAACACGACCGGACCAACTCCTCGCCGAATCAAACTACACGACCGGAACAACTCCCCACCGAATCAGTCTATGCCGAATCAACCTACACGCCGGTCCAAACTACACGACCGGACCAACTCTTCACCGAATCAACCTACCACCGAATCAAGGGATGCCGAACCAAGGTGTTCCAGGCCAGATTGTCTCAGCCCAGGCCCGCCAGCTGCTATATACCTCCAAGACCCCTACCCCCAGCTTCACTCTATAAATAGAGGGGCAGGGATACAACAATGGGGACAAGTTTTTGAGAGCTCAAGCACGGAAGGAACTTTCAAACAACTTTCTTTTACTTGTACCAAAGCTTTGTACTTGTAATCACAACAAAAGAAGAGAAATAACATATAAAGTGGACGTAGGCACATTCTGGCTGAACCACTATAAATCTGCGTGTCTTTTTACAGTTTAGCCCCTGTTTTTCATATATTTGCATAAATCACCCAAATCACTAAGAACAACATAAGATCTACTAAATCATACAACTTTGAGGTGTTTGTCCATTTTTTGTGCAAACATTTTTGGTGCTTTCACTGAGAGCTAGAAGCTCGAAGCTTCAGCTTCATCCGCTTAACAAGTTTTCCTAACACCATCGTCCGCCGCTTGGAAAACATGCCTCCCAAACAGAGAAAAGATGTTAACAAAGGAAAAAACATCGCATCCAGCAGCCTTCCTGATCCAGCTGCCACAAATCAAGTGAACCGTCCTCATCCAGCAACGGCAACAAACGAAGGACAGGCTAACCCAGCCACTCCTGCCACAGAACAGCCTGCAGCAATTACTAGGGCAGATTTGGACAGAGTTGTTGTTGAAGTAACTAACCGCTTCACGTCCCAGCAGGAAGCCTTGGTAGACCATCTCATGTCACGCTTAAGGGACGCTGAAGAATCCAACCGCAACACTGAATCATGGGGCGAGTCCCAATCTGGAGGATCTCAGAGACAGCAAAGATCTTCCTTCTTCGAAGGAGCTAACGGCAGGGGTAGCCATGGTAGGAGCCGAGACCGAGCTCAGCCCGAAGTTAGGCCTGAGGAAGCGTTTGGTGCCGAACCCAACGCGGAAGGTACCGGGCGGAGGTCAACTGCAGCTGAGCCGGTCATGCTGCCTAACCACAGGAACACCAATGAACGGGGCCGAGCTAGAGTTCAGCCCGAAGTTGGACCCGAGGAAGTGCTTAGATCAGAACCCAACAGGGGAAGATCAAGGCAAGGGCCAACTGTAGCTGACCCAAGCATGCTCCCAGAAGATCAAAGGCAGCCACTGGAAAATATGAGGAATGATAGACGATACCATCCCTACAGGTTGTCTGGTCGGAGTCAACCCCACAGAACGGAACCAAACTCATTTCTGTCCGCTCCAAATTCTGATGAAAGGATGGCACGCTTATTCAGAGAGTGTGTCCAACGGGAGCAAAGAGATCGAGGGATAGGCGCTAGGGTAACCAGCCCTTTCGCCCGCAATATCGAAATTGCTATCACCCCCCGAGAATGGAAGATGCCAACAATGGAACCCTACAAAGGAACCTCCGATCCCGTTGTACACTTACAGAGGTACACGCAGCATATGCTCATGAGTGGAGCAACAGAGGGAGTGCTGTGCAAATGCTTCCCGCTCTTCTTAGCAGATCTTGCTACCTCCTGGTTCTGTCATCTACCCCAAGGATCCATCAGCTCATGGGAAATGTTGAAAGAAAAATTCATCAGTCAGTTCCGCATTCATGTGGAGCAACCTAAGGACGCTTATTCCTTATCCAGCGTCAAACAGAAACCTGGAGAAAAGCTGCAACAATACCTAACCAGATTCAACGCCGCAGCAGCCGCAGTTCAAGATGCCGATGAGAAGCTTATCCTAATGGCCCTCTGCAGTGGGGTGCATCCGGACACTAAATTTGCTAGGAGATTGACAAAAGAAAAACCAGCTACTTTACCCGATTTCTTCCATGAAGCCGGGAAATACATGAGGCTTGAGGATGCTGCCATTGAGGGGCAGTCAGGACAGCAAAGTAAGACGACCCATGGCAATGCCCCTGCTGTGGCAAGGGACGTTCGAAGAAATGATTCCAGAGACAATGCTGGGGGCAAGAAAGTAGAGAAACGCCTATATCGGCCAGGACCAAGATTCGACTCTTACACCCCTTTGAACGAGACCGTCGAAAACATCTTCCTTGCCACCCAAGGCGAAGTTAGATACAAACGCCCACCATACAAGAAGGAATCAGATAGCGCACAGAAATCTGGAAAATTCTGCCGCTTCCACGAATCCCACGGACATGATACCAACGAATGCCATCATCTCCGAGATCTGATTGAGGAACACATCAGAAGAAAGAAACTGGAACGCTATGTAAAAAGTCAAGGCAGGACTCCAGATCCTGCCAATGAAAACCCAAGGCTACCCTCACCAGGGACCGGCAGAGGCGACCGCAACGCTAGCAGCTCTAGTCAAGAGAAGATAGTGGTCCATACCATCTCAGGAGGTCCACACATCGCAGACAGAAGTTGGAAAGAGATGGAAAGATATGGGAAGTCGCTCAGAGACAATAGAGACTGTGTCAATACGGTTATAGAAGAGCGCCACCCAAAGCGGAAAGAAAGTGATGACATCACGTTCAGTAAACGCGACCTAGAAGGAAGACAGTACCCTCACATGGATCCCATGGTTATCTCTGCCCGACTCGGTCCCGCCGAAGTTTACCGAATCCTGGTAGACACTGGAAGCTCTGTAAATATCCTGTTCAAACACGCATTCGACAAAATGAGGTTGTCAATGAAGGACGTATCTCCCTGCGATAAACCGCTACACGGTTTCACTGGAGATGCGAAAATGCCCATCGGGCAGCTGGACCTCTTCGTTGAAATCGGAAGCCATCCCCGCTCCGTTGTAAGGAAACAGACGTTTGTGCTGATAGAAAACCATTCGGCCTACAACGCCTTCCTAGGAAGACCAGCCCTATCTGACTTCCAGATTGTCCTAGCCCCGTGGTGCCTAAAAATGAAATTTCCAACAGACAGTGGGGTAGGGGAAGTGGAAGGAGACCAAGATATCGCACGAGACTGCTATGTAACCGAACTTCGCAACAACCACAGGAGAGATAAAGGGAAAGGTGTAGAGATTGCTCTCTGCACAAAAAGCCTTGAAGCATAGCAACTAAAGAAAGCCCCTCCTCTTCGATACACCAGCGACCCTTTCAATGAATTAGACCCGAGGGACAAAGAGGAGGAGGCCACCGCCGAGCCTGCAGAGGCTATGGAGTTTATATCTGTAGACAAGCACGACTCAAGTAGGCTACTGAAAATTGGGTCGCAGCTGAAAACGGAATTGAAGGAACAACTCGTTGATTTTCTCCGCCACAACTTGGATGTATTCGCTTGGTCACACGCTGACATGACCGGAATCTCCCCCAACATAGCGTGCCACGTATTAAAAATTGATCCTACCAAGGCACCCGTAAAACAAAAAAAGAGAAGTATGGGGGCAGAGCGATCAGCAGCCCTCGATGAAGAAGTAAAGAATCTACTCGCCAATGACTTCATACGAGAAGCTATTTACCCAGAATGGATCGCCAACCCGGTACTAGTAAAGAAGGCTAATGGGAAGTGGCGGACCTGCATTGACTTCTCCAACCTAAATGACGCCTGCCCAAAGGATTGCTTTCCGCTTCCCAGAATCGACCAACTTGTAGACAGCACAGCCGGGCACGAACTCCTGTCTTTTATGGATGCATACTCGGGATATAACCAAATTCCTATGCATGCTCCCGACCAAGATCACACTAGTTTCATCACCGACCGGGGTTTGTACTGCTACAAAGTGATGCCCTTCGGACTTAAAAATGCAGGAGCCACCTACCAGCGCCTCGTCAACAAGATGTTCGCAGGGCTAATAGGACGAACAATGGAAGTATACGTAGACGACATGCTGGTAAAATCACGGAAAGCCAAAGATCACGTAAGCCACCTGGGCGAGATGTTCCAGGTACTTCGACAGTATGGAATGAAGTTGAATCCACTAAAGTGCTCCTTCGGAGTGTCATCAGGAAAATTCTTAGGATTCATCGTCCATGCCCGAGGGATAGAAGCAAACCCTGAACAAGTCCGAGCATTAAGAGACATCAAGATACCTTCCACCCGAAAGGAAATGCAAAGCCTAAATGGAAAAGTGGCTGCCCTAAGCCGATTCATCTCCAAAGCAACGGACAAGTGCGTCCCCTTTTTCGAAGCTCTAAAGAAAGATAAAGGAAAGTTCGAATGGACGGACGAATGCTTGACCGCTTTCCTTAACCTAATCGAACACCTCCAGAAACCACCAGTACTCTCGACCCCAAGCGAAGGCGAAGAATTATACCTATACCTTGCTGTGTCATCTCACGCTCTAAGCGCTGCCTTGGTAAGAGAAGATAACCATACGCAACGACCAGTTTACTTCGTCAGTAAAAGGTTTACTGGGGCAGAAGTCAGATATCCTAAGCTCGAAAAGTTAGCATACTGTTTACTAATCACTTCACGAAAGCTACGTCATTACTTCCAATCCCATTCCATCAAGGTTCTAACCAATCAACCACTGAGGCAGGTACTCCATCGTCCCGACACTTCCGGGCGACTACTTAAATGGTGTATTGAGCTGAGTCAATATGATATCACCTATCACCCTCGCACCGCCATCAAGGGACAAGCCATGGCTGATTTCATTGCAGAATTCACTACCAACGAGGATAAGGAGCAACTGGAAATAACAGAAGATATCAAGTGGAATCTCTTTGTGGACGGTGCATCTAACGAACAAGGCTCGGGGGCAGGTGTGGTAATCATCACTCCCAGGGGAAATAAACTGCACTATGCTATAAGGTTGGAGTTCACTGCCACCAACAACGATGCAGAATACGAAGCAGTAATAGCCGGATTAGAAATTGCTATCGAGATCGGAGCCAATTCTTTGTGTCTTCACAGCGATTCTCAGCTTATTGTTAATCAAATACTAGGGGAATTCCAAGCTCGAGAAGAACGACTCATAGCATATCTAAAGAAGACCAAGTTACTTCTCAGCCGATTGGACCACTACTTAGTCAAACACATCCCTCGGGAAGAGAACCAAGAGGCCGACGAATTGGCAAAGCAAGCAAGTATGAGAGACGTCGCCATCTTCGGGGCAGTAACTGTCTCAAAGCAAATGATCCCGAGTTTTGAACAAGTGAATCTGATCGCTGCAACCGAAGAAGCAACTTGGATAACTCCCATCCGAGACTACCTACAAAATGGCACACTACCCGACGGGCGTAACGAAGTCAAGAAAATCTTGAGGAAAGCGTCCCGCTACACAATACAAGGAGACATCCTCTATCGGCGTGGGTTCTCTAACCCATTATTAAGGTGTGTCGCCGGAAGGGAAGCCAAGGAAATCTTATCCAACGTTCATCAAGGAAGCTGCGGAGATCACACCGGAGGGCAAACATTAGCAAAAAAGATACTCCGATACGGATATTTCTGGCCCACCTTAAGCAAGGACGCCTTAGATTTCGTCAAGAAGTGTGACAGATGCCAAAAGTTTGCTAAGGTCCCTCGGCTACCAACAACCGAGATTACCCAGATGACCAGCCCTTGGCCCTTTGCAGTATGGGGAATTGACTTAATCGGTGAACTGCCAATGGGTCGAGGCGGCGCCAAATATGCTATAGTAGCAGTCGACTATTTCACCAAATGGGTGGAAGCAGAACCTCTAAATAAAGTATCTTCAGCGAAAGTTATCAACTTCTTAATCAAAAATGTTCTGTGCAGGTACGGAGTCCCACTAAAAATCATATCAGACAATGGACTTCAGTTTGACAGCGAGGAATTCGCCAACTGGTGCCAAGAACACGGAATTCGCAAAAGCTTCTCATCCGTAGCATATCCCCAAGCAAACGGACAAGTCGAAGCAGTCAACAAAATTCTGAAAACTCTGATCAAAAAGAAGCTCGAAAAGTCAAAGGGCGCTTGGGTGGATGAACTCCCTACGGCACTATGGGCCTACCGCACATCTTTCAGAACATCAACAGGGCACACTCCTTTCTCTTTGGCATACGGATCGGAGGCTATGCTCCCAGTTGAAACCATTGTGCCTTCCCACCGTAGGATCCACTATAACCCAGAAGAAAACGAAGAGCTCCTCAACATGTCTTTGGATCTAGTCGAGGAGAGAAGGAATGATGCAGTCCTAAAAACAGCAGCCCACAAGCAAAAGGTGGCAGCACAATACAACTCCAAAGTCAAGCATCGTGCCTTACGAGAAGGGGATCTTGTCCTCAAGCGAATCTTCCCTCGCCCCGGAGCACTAGACCCAATCTGGGATGGACCATATGTAATTCATAAAGATCTCCACAACGGAGCCTATATTTTGTCAACAGTGGACGGGGAGGTGTTCCAGAGGGCATGGAACATCCAACACCTCCGTCGATACTTTTCTTAACTTGTATTGCCCATATGAAGTGAATTAACGAAGAGAATCAGTGGACGTAGGCATTTTTTCGTGCCGAACCACTTTAAAAAAGCCTCGTCTCTTTTTTAACTTGTTCCTTTGTATCTTGGCTGCTTGTTAACTTTATCCTTTTCTGTTGAACAAAATCCTGAGCATATAGCATTTCTATTCAAAGCACTCCACAATGCAACTTCACGTGGACAAGCCCCAACAGGTACTATGCGAATCTATGCCCTCGCCAATGAGACACTTTTGCTCCAGCATCCCTCTGCTGCGGGTTAACTCATTGCTCGCGACGGCCCTTAAAGCCAACTGTAATGAGCCGATTATAAGCCACCGAGAAGGCCGACTATAGCCGAGGCAGCTCATTACGGCGTTAGGCTCGCCGGCGACTGTGAACCGATTATAAGCCCCAACATAAGGTGTGGCCAGCCAGGGGCAGTTCACAGTTGACGATCGGCACCCACGCTAGCCGGCCACAGTAAGTCGAATAATACCCATGAGTACGGGCCATAATGGCCCGGGTAGTTACTGTGCGCGATCTCGGCTCCGGTGTGTCTTAAGTACGGCTGTGGTAAAAAAGAATTAACTCCCCGCGGAGGCGTAAGATGGGTGACAAATGTCTCCAAGACCCACAGCTAGGGAAAGTGACTACAAAACCCGTTTGCCACGAACTTAAGCACATCGAAGGCCTTCCGTGACTGGAAGTTTTACTATTCCACATATTTCAGTTTTACTTAAAAAAAAAAAAAAAAACTTTCCTCCTATCCTCTATAACAAACCATAAAGTACAGGATGCAGGGTAAGAGATACCCGCCAATGGATGCAGAGATTCACAATCAGATGGCGGGGCAGTCAACTGCTCTCCATGCTTGGTCATACAAGATATTCGAAACTTCCATTTACAAACAGAACATGAAAGGCGGTATTTTCTTCCTTTATGTACAAATGCATGACTATAATTTGATTTTTTCACACCACACGCTAACATTGCAAGACATGAGATTATGATTTAAAACCAGAATCTGACATCAAACACAATTTAATTACAAGAATACACATAGCTACATTTCTCATACGATATGTCGAAATAGCAACAAATATTCAAAGAAATGACAAAATCAACTTGAGCTAAAAAATTACACGTCAAGAATAATGTTATTACAGGTAGCAAGAATTACAACTTAGAAGTTACTCTACTGTCTTAAGACTAACAGATACAACGATGCCAAGCCTACAAAAAGAATTTTTCAGGTTCGGTCATGGAGCTGGTTGCGTCGAAGTCTTGTCCTTGTTCCTTTGCCCGCCTGTCCGGTCATAAAAAGGATTCATTAGTGATGAGTAACCAAGTTAACAGAAAGACTAGAAAGGAAGACTTACCAGTACTAGCTTCTTGACCATCCTGGTCGTCATCTTCTACCGGCACACCCGCCTCTTCAGCAGCAAGCAGCCGCATACCCTCCTTTACCGCCACTTTCTCCTCCTTGGTGAATTGGGCAGTGACCACATCCATACTGAAGGCCGTTCCACCCTCTTTATCTGCATCAGCCTTAGCCTCCTCCAAAGCCCGAAGATATGTCTTGGCCATGACTCTGGGATAATCATCCATCCAAGAGAGGTTACCCTGCTTCCAAGTCCGGAAATACATGTCCTGGAGCATGTCATCCATCATTCCTTCGTTCTCCTCAAACTCCCTCATCCGGGCATCGGAGGCCGACAACCTTTCCACGGCAGCATCTCTCTCCAGTCTGTATCTCGAGCAATCAGCTTGAAGGGACCTCCGCATCACCTCCATCTCTTCCCTCAACTTAGCTTGAGCAAGTTCTGCAGCCTCAAGCTTCTCGGACAAATCCTCCACCTGCTCGAGATCCGCTCTCCGAACCTCATCCACCGTGGTAATAGCCATGTCAATCCGCTCTTTGCAAGCAGCTTCCATTTTCCGCAATTCGGCCCGACTGGCCTCTTCCATGGTTCTCCTCAATCGCCCAGTAGCAGCCTCGTGCTGAGAAATCTGGATAGCCTGATCCGCAAGCTGCTTGGCCTGATCCGAGACCACCAATCGAAGTCGGATATTGGCGCTCCCTATCTCCTCTCCGGCCTTAACCAGCCGAGCGTGATGCCCCATCAGCTTCTTGGCCTCCTCCGCCACCCGATCAATGTTGGCCTTGGCCTCGTCTCCCATAGTGACTACACGAGTGGTGAGTAGATCGAGGTCTAAGGACTTGGCTTCGTCAAGTACTCGTACCATGGGGTTACGGGGGAGAAGGTGTTCACCAGTAACTTCGTCAAAATTAATATCCTGAGAACCCGGATCCAGATCAGGATGACCGGCAAATGGATTACGGGCCAGATCGGGACGGTCGATATGAACAACAGAAGGGTTTCCGGATGGGTGTGGAGAAGATACAAACTCGCTGCCCTCCTCAGTAATATCATGAATAGGCTGAGCCGGAGGCTGAGAACCGAGCGAAGTTTCGGATAAAGGATGACTCCTCTTCCTCTGCTGAATACCCTCTTCGATGACCCCAAGAAGAGGGCGGTACCCGACTACATCCCCGGAGCGTTGGGCTGAGGGCTTCGGCTTAGCAGAAATTTTGGAAAGTTTATATTGCTCGAGCCTGTGTCGAAGGTCTGAAGCTTTGGGCGCCTTGCCTGCTCCTGATATAAAGAACAAGTGTCATAATCTTACATTACAATATGATTCAAGGAACGCGGTAAATTGCAAGATTAGAAAAGGAAAAGAAACACAGCTGTGGTTGTACAAACCCTGGGGAGGAGTGGGATACTGCAATAAGTCCCGGATTTCATTCCAGGACGGGAGCGGGTCATAAAATATTCCTAAGTCTCTATCATGAGTGAAGCATGCAGGGGTCAAGAGTTCACCTTGAGTTGTCAGAGCCACCTTGGCCGGAATAGTCGGAGAAGACTCACTTGCACCAGTCCCGGTTTTGTCCGCCTCCCCGGTCTTCTCTACCAAAGCCGGATCATCACCCAACTCCTCAAAAGCCTGACGGAGAGCATCGTCCGTCCACTCTTGCATCTCGCCTACTTGCCCAGAAGACAAAGCCCTGGATCCATCACCACCCTGTCCATCGCCACCCTCGTCACCAAGACGCTCAACGTCACTCCCGCCCTCCGCCTCACCTCTTTCCTCCTCCGCGTCTATCTCCCCCTGAGTAAGTGGACAATTGCTGGGAGAAGGACCGTCTGACCTCTTAAGTTTCTTACCTCCAACAGCTGGAGGTTTCGTGAATGGTTTTCTCTTTCCACCCTCTGCCGCAACGCCTCCCTTGGCCTGAGCAGCCGCCCTCTCTTCCGCCGTTTCCCTCAACTTAACTACAGACTGCTGCGGAAGGATCAAGTTGTATTCTAGAAGGATCGCATTTCTAATCAAGTAAGCAGATGATCTGTATTTCCCAAGAATGCCTTCTATCTCCGCCGCCGTCTGAACCAGGCGGTCAGTTTCCACAACAGGAAAGCCACCTGTCGCTAGCAAAAATGAGAAAGTATGAGAAGAAGCATCACAATCAGGATAGAAATTATAAGTAAAAGCATCAACTTACATCCAGAGGTAAAGCGCCGGATAGAGACGGAGTCGTCCCTAACAAAGAACCATTCTTTCTTGAACATGCTGAATTTGGAATAAAGGTCCAGGACCGGCTTGAAGGTCACAGCAGACTCCAAGCTAACATATGGGGACCCCTTCTTATAGCCCCTTAAATTATACAAGTACCGGATCTCCCGGTTGGAGGGGGCGCGACCATACTTCCTCCGAAAAATAACAAAGAGACTCACCAATATGGCATAAGAGTTGGGGTGAAGCTGGAACGGGGCCACCTTCAGGTACGTGATGAAGCTGACTACCCAAGCATTGAGTGGCGGGATAGCACCACACATGCAATGGTACCTACTATAAGCAAAGTATCCTTCGGGAGGACTGTATGGCATGACTCCTGGGCCCGGCAGCAGCATGAGGGCTCTATCGATCCCAAAGGAACGAGATATAACATCGAGTTGCTCCTCTTTGAGAGAGCTAGGAAAGCAGTCAGGAGGGGAGTCCAGCAACTCTTGGGGACCATATCCATCCACTAATGACCTTGGGGCAGGCCCATGACGCTCCGATCCTGATTGAGCTGGGGGCACGGCCGAGGACTCTCCTTCACCCCCGGATCTCCTCTTATCTGATCGAGTTTCAACTTTTCGAGACATTTATCTGCAAAAATGGGAAAAATATATCGTTAGAATATACAAGCAGTATAATTTGGAATTTCACTGGAAGTTCGAAGTATAAAACACATGTTCACTCGGTACAAGTTCATTCGGGAAACAGATGCACAGTTCATTCGGTAATCTCGGGTTACCCGAGTTCATCCGGCTATTCACGAATGGGATTTCATTCGGCACTCGGTATCCATGAGTCGATTCGGAAAAAACTCATTCGGTGTTCTCATTACGAAGTCTCATTCGGCAGAAAAAATCTCACCTGGTTCGGCTAAGTTGCTTGGTCCGGCTAAATTGCTTGGTTTGGCAAACGCTCGAGATTGATTCGGATACACTTTGATTCGGCAAGAGACGACGGAATGGTTCGGTAGATGGAAAAACGAAGGCCCTAACCATCTACTTATAGACAAAAGCGGGCTACCGGACCAGATAAAAACGGGGAATTAGGATGGTCAAAAACAAAGCAGGATACGTGCATGCACCTACCCTACTTTGGGGGCAAGTGTTGGGTATATTTTGACCCTACCGGACCAAACATCCACCATGTTCAACTCCCCACCGAATCAGTCTATGCCGAATCAACCTACACGCCGGTCCAAACAACACGACCGGACCAACTCCTCGCCGAATCAAACTACACGACCGGAACAACTCCCCACCGAATCAGTCTATGCCGAATCAACCTACACGCCGGTCCAAACTACACGACCGGACCAACTCTTCACCGAATCAACCTACCACCGAATCAAGGGATGCCGAACCAAGGTGTTCCAGGCCAGATTGTCTCAGCCCAGGCCCGCCAGCTGCTATATACCTCCAAGACCCCTACCCCCAGCTTCACTCTATAAATAGAGGGGCAGGGATACAACAATGGGGACAAGTTTTTGAGAGCTCAAGCACGGAAGGAACTTTCAAACAACTTTCTTTTACTTGTACCAAAGCTTTGTACTTGTAATCACAACAAAAGAAGAGAAATAACATATAAAGTGGACGTAGGCACATTCTGGCTGAACCACTATAAATCTGCGTGTCTTTTTACAGTTTAGCCCCTGTTTTTCATATATTTGCATAAATCACCCAAATCACTAAGAACAACATAAGATCTACTAAATCATACAACTTTGAGGTGTTTGTCCATTTTTTGTGCAAACAGTAGGAATTTACTTCACTTGACTGCTGAATTTGTTAAATTTTTATTGTATTATATGACTAAAATTATGAATTGTCTCGTTTACTGATGGACTCCCCCTGCTGCATATATTATTACGTCATGCTGACAAAATGGGTTCTAGTCGTCACAGTTGAATTTTTTTGGTGAAAACTAAGGTAGTATAAACAACGAACATGACTGGTACGTCTGTGTTTTGCAACCTAATTCAAACAGTTGCAACTTTACTGTGTTTATTTGCCTTTGAACTATTGATTTTCTAAAGCATGGTATAAAGTATTCCAACACGGTGAATTAAAGAAAGGACGGTTTTGAGCCAAATATTCAGAATTGTACAGTCCAAATGCGTAGGAATAAGTTACATTATTAGGTATTATGTTTTATGTAAATGAGATGGACTTTTTGATTGATTAGGCTAAAGCACATGGTATTTTAAAACTGTATATTAATAATATTTTGGTATCCCTTGGTTCATGCATTTTGAATTTTGATATGTCATATGATGTGCGTAAGAACTTGAATTTTTTTATATTTCCTTGATCTAATATCCATGACATGTTGGAAATAAACTTGATTTTGTTAATATACATTTTTCCATATAGAAAATTTGTAGAGTATATGCTAGATATTTATGGAATATACGTGAAATTGCATGAGAGAATATTTAAGAGATATTTATGTACTAATATATTTGAAATTGTAC
This sequence comes from Allium fistulosum, assembly GCA_030737815.1. NCBI lineage: Eukaryota > Viridiplantae > Streptophyta > Magnoliopsida > Asparagales > Amaryllidaceae > Allium > Allium fistulosum. The sequence goes on from CM060903.1 coordinate 849,404,971, forward strand.
GAGAATATGTAGGAGATATTTATGAAATAATATATTTGAAATTGTATGAGAACATTTATGATATATTTATGGAGAACTGTTAGATTAAGTGAATCTCCACCGTTTATTTGAGTTGAGATGTGACCTATAAATAGAGGTGGATTCACTCATTTAGAAAGTAAGTAAGAGAAAAAAAATATAAACAAAAAAACGAATTTTTTGTAGCGACCCAGAATTTCAGTCATTTAGGAAGGAAGTAAGAGAAAAAAAATGTAAAAAAAATATGAACTTTTTGTAACGAACCAGAATTTCAGTCATTTGAATTTGGAATATTTAATTGATTTTAAATATTAAAAAGTTAACTTTATAAGTTAAATAATTTGAATTTCAATATGTAGCGATTTATTGGGTAATTAAATTGTTTAATTTAGTTTTTGGAATTTTTTAAATAATTGAATCTTGAATCTAATATGGACAAAAACGATTTCGAAAGTTGATTTAAATTCTATTTGAATGAGAAAGGAAGATAGTAAACTTTTAAATTGGATTTAAAAGTGATTGAACTGATTTTGGAAATTACTCGTTTTAATTACCATGTAAAAATAGTCTTTTGGGGTACTGTCTCGGATTTCGAAGAAATCAGTTTCATCGGATCCGTAATAGTGAATTATTATATGCCGTCGAATTTTGTGACGATCAGACGTATCGTTTGGTCGTACAAGTTCGAAACGCGTAGAAATTAATTAAAGGAATTTTAATTAATATAATTCGATTTGAAAATTTAAATTATGTATATGATGAAATTGGCTTTCGATATATATTCCATTGTGTTTAGAACAAAGGTATAAAATATAGAACGTCAGGCGGCACGTTTTGTTTGGAGTTCAAAATTTTAACGGGTGAATAGTGCCATGAAAATTTTCTATGTAAGGCCATCCTTTCTCATCATTTGCAAACTTAAACCCCAAAAACTAACAGAGCCGCCAATAAAAGAACTCCATCCAACGGCCAACAATGATCGAAGCCACTCCGTTCACTTTCAAGCTTCGACCCCATCAAGAAAAACGTAGAGCTTGACGAAACAAGCAAGATCAACGTTTGGATCGTCATAATTCGTCGCGTGGTGGCCATGAATCCCCTCTGTTCGTCGCACAGTTTGGGGATTTTGGGTTTCGCGCGTGATGGCGGCGGCGCGGTGGTGGAGGCAGCGGCGAACGCTGGGTTGCGCGCGATGATCGATCGTTCGATTTTTTTTATAAAAAATATGTGTGCGCATGGGAAAACGAATTTTTTTAATTAATTATGTTAATTATAAAACTAATTATCTCGTATGTTAATTAATCCATAACGTGTTCATACGAGGTCGGTTTTGAGCACGACAAGTTGCGTTGCTTTCGTATCAGCGAGTACTACGATATGGAGTTGGATTGGATGTATTTGGAGCTAGTGGAAATTTTGGGTTAAAGTGAACGACTGTTCAATTTTATTTCAAAAATGGAACGTTTAGCGGAACTAAAATCAATGTGAGTTAATCTCACCTTTTTGGTTAATCAGAAAATATTATATACTCAATAAAATTATTTATTGGATGCATGGATATTTTATTGTTGATTGTTATTGACTGTTTGGATGATTTACTAGTTATTTTTGGTTTGGATATATTCCCGCCCCTGGAGCGGATGCGACCATATTACGTTACCGTGTAAGAGCGGATGATCTTTTGTATATGAATCCCGCATCGAAGCGGTTGATTTATATTTTTATGATTATACACTGTATGTGATGCAGGAAAGACAAGTTGGAGGGATTCAACGGGATTCCTCACACTGTTGATTTATTTTCATGTACATTGATATATGATATATTGGATGCTATATTGATGACATGGATATGATTCTGCTTATTTAGTGCTTTAGTAGCACCGGGCCTATTTAAAAATATTATAAACTAATGATTTGATTTTAAAAGGGATTTCAAATGATTTTGGAAATCATATATGTTTTAATAATAATTCTTGAATTTTTAAAGAAGAAATTTATTTTAACATAAAAAGGTATGATTTTTAAATATTATAATCAATAGTTTTATAAGATATTTTAAATAGAGATTTTAAAATGTGAATAAAGATTTTAAAAATCTTGAAAATAAGTCCTTGTTTTATAATAAAGGATTACAGTTTTAAAAAGAAGATAGAAATAATTATTAGCCGTTTTATATAAAGTGATATGTATATAGTATATTCGAATATTAAGATTTATTTATAAATATGGAGATTTGTAAATGTGATAATGTATTAAGTGACATTTTACAAATAAAGTTAAGATTTGTAAAATCGTATTTTATTTATAAAGGGATAGATTTATAAACAGTGTTTAATAAATTAAAAGGAAACTATTATCATTTAATAGATTGGAGAAATAAATCAAACGGTGGATTTATTTTAAGACGTGGAATGATGTTCTAGAAAATAGTTGATTCTATTTTGGAAATCGAATGTGAGGGTAAATTTGAAATTGTTGAACGATATTTTATAAATTAAAAGGAATTTATAAAGGAAATTTATACCTATGAAAGCAAGGTTAAAAATGGTTGAAAATTATGTTTTGAATGAGATTTTATGAATAAGTGAGGTTTACAAAGGAATGAAGTCATAAATGAGGTTAATAAATAAATGGATTTTATGAAAGGAAGTTTCATAAATGGAAGAGATTTATAAATATAGCTTTATAAATGTGAGAACGATTATGTAGAAGGTTAAATATGGATTTTTATCAAAGAAAAATATTTATGTTTTAAAAAGCTGTTTATTTATACTAATATTATTTTAAAATGGGTTATCAGTATTTTAAATAATTGGAAGTTAACTATTTAAATTATTAATATGGTTTGAAATTAAGTACGATTATTTATCAATATAGTTTTGGAAATTAATTATTTTTATTTATAGAAATGTTGAAAACAAAGCTATTATTGTTTATTAAAATGTTTTGAAATTTATCGATTACTATTTGTAAGATGTTTTAAAGTTAACACTTATTTATTTATAATGTTTATTATTATATAATAGTGTTTTAAAGTAAATGATTATTATTTATTTATAAATGTTTTCGAGATTTATAAATAAGGTTTTATAAACAGATCTGGGTTTATAAGGGAAGTTCATAGAATGTTTTGGAGACTTAAAGAAGAATCATTTATAATGTATGAAGAGAGCTTCGCAAATGGTTTTAGATAATTATAAAGGAAAATTATAAATGAGTTTATAGGTTTATAAGAAGAGTCTGATAAATAGTTGCATGGATTTATAAAAAGGTTTATAAATGATTTGAGAAATGATATTTATAAATGGTTTTAAAGGTTATAAATGGTTTTATATATGTTTTAGATTGGTAAGGGATTTGTAAATGATTTTTAAATTGTATAGAAATGAAATCTTTCTTAGTTTTTGTGAATATACTTATAGCGTTGAGATACGTATATGGATATTTTCTAAGTACTGAAAATATAAGGGTTTGTGAATATATCTTTATAAAACTATTTTGATACAAGTATTTACAAAGTGAATTTAATAAATGAAAGATTATTAAAAGAGGCTTAGTATTGCTTGGTGGTTAACCAAATGTTGGTTTTTCCTGTGAAATGAAATCCCTGATTTAATGTTTGTTACTTGATAGTTAAATAACCGACTATCGAATTTGGATCCTAACGTAACTTTGGAAATATCTAGGAGAAACATGTGAGTTATATGGCACGGTCATCCCCGAGGATGCTGTACTGTGCGTATAAATCTCGTTTCACTCTTCTAGGACAATGATAAGGAAATCTGCCCACTAACGGTTAGGAGGTGATCTCCGCTCTTATTTTTGACTGCTTATTTTCTAAAGAATCAGGGTTGAGTTTACCGAAAACTATCGAATGTTGTTTCGAAGAGACCGGGATCGGATCTGTTATCCGAAAATCACTTCAATCCAACTTAAGCGTTGCGAAATGAAGACATCTTGAGGATGATGGGAATTCTGAGACGGAGCTCTCAAGTGTTTCGTTCAGTCCTAGAACGAACTTATATGGATGAATGATGACATCGCATTGTTGCTTGGAGGGCAGTGTTAGCATTCCAAGAGGGTAGTGCTATATAAAGGTAAACGTAGCCTCAAGTCTCATCAACCGGGAAAATGACTAAAGCAGGTATATGCGGCAGGGCTATGTGGGTCGCTCCCATTAGGGTATGATCATCCCAAGATCTAGTGTCGATATCTCTATGTATGCTTCGGGGCCCATTGTGGTTGTTTGATCGCAACCAAGGGGTGATCATATTCGGCGCTATCCAATAAGGGGTAGGGCCAGTCCTGAGTAGCTGAGGTGCAATGTGTTGCAACCTCCCGTACATTTTATCTAGAGGTGTACAGATTCGGTGGCTAGACCCTTATCCTTTCATAGTTGGAATCCATTCTCCAATACGAGCCTTCACGGTTTTGATTGTTGAACCTAGTATGCTGGAATTTAATAATGTAACAATTTCGGCTATGATTAATATAACATCCCGTATCTGAGGGCCAAAGCTAAGCGCTACAGATGCTGCAGTCATCCATAGTACTAACTTCTAGTGACAAAATACGGTAACACTAATGGTATCCATAATATCAAAAGCACTTGAATATGAACAAATTCACAGATTTTCAAAAACAACATTTTACTGATTACATTTCGAAATAAATTCATATCCAAAATAATATTTCTGGTCTATATAAAAATTCACAAGACATTTGGATGTCATTTAATAGGGTTTTCATATCAGAACATGTCATAAAATCTATATGAACAACCATAAATCATCAACAAGTATATATAATCATTTCATCATTCAAAAACATGACAAATCAATGCAAAATATTTCAAATTTCATCTTAAAACCGAAAACAAAACAAATATGAGATGTAAACATTATTCACCTTAGCTTTAGAGATTAAAGAGATTGAGATGTGAATGGATTTGATTTACTTGAGCTTCTTCCTAGCTTGTCTTTATCTTTTTCCCCATTCTCTTGTTAATGGTGGCCGACCTCTTGTTTAAAAATTTTAAAAATGAAAAGTGAACATGTATAGGAGAATACACAGCTAAGTTTAGAGGTTATATGAATGACCTCTTTCCTATTTTACCACTCCTCTATTTCATTTTAATTCTTTTCTTAATTCATTGTTAAATGGCACGGCTATCTCTTAAATAAAATCAAATCTCAATCCCCTAATCAACACATTATTTTATTTAATTTAAGTAATTAAATATCTTAAATAATGTTACCAAAAATATGGGGTGTTACAATTAATAAGTATTTATATTCTAGACATTGTTATAATATCAAAGGGTTTCTTATGAAATGTTTTGGTTATCGTAAGGTAAAAACCTGTCCGTGTTTATGTGCGGCGTGGTCTTACAAAATACCTTTGTTTTCAAAGGTTTTTATTACTTTAAAATCCAGTTGGATGTGTTTTCTCATGCTGTTTTTCCAGACTGACTCGGGTATTATTTTAATTTTATTATAATGCCCGGGTCAGGCCGAGCAAAATTTATAGGTTGCTTTTGGATGCATTGAAGCTCAGAAGACGAGTTGGAGGTCTTCAAGTCGTATTCACGTATATGTTTATTTTTCGCTGCTTTGTTGTTGAAATCATCGGCATTTGTGAGGACATGTTGTTATAACTGTCCATGCCGATGATTGTGATTTGTTATTGTACTCTGATGGATGTATGTATATAACCGTTTTTTTTGTAAAGATCATTGATATTATATTATATATTATTCCGCTGCGATTGTGAGATTGTGTTGTTTTCAGTTTTTCTTCTTCTTCTTCTCTTCTTTTTTTCCCACAACTATCCGTCATTCTGTTCAATTTGGGTTGGACATGTGTGGTTTATTGTCAACTTTGAACTATGCGGAAAAGCGGGTCGTTACACTTTTGTAATAAAGTTTAGCAATAAAGTTTTTCTCCTTATAAGAAAAAAATCGTTTTTTTCTTCTCCAACCTCTTATCTATTTTATTTTAGAATTAAATTTATTTGCTATTGAAGAAAACTTTCAACAAAGTGGTACCAGAGATTGAAGATCCTTCAAAAAAGATGACGAATAACGGCGTTCTCTTACAAGTCTCAATGCTTACCAAGATCAATTATGACAATTGGAGTTTAAGAAAGATAGTTTTCTTTGGAGCACACGATGTATGTGAGATAGTTGAGAAATGCTACACCGAACAAGAGAACGAAGATAGTATATTTCAAATTCAAAGAAATAGTTTGAGAGATTAAAGGATGGGAGACAAGAAAACTTTCTATCTAATCTATCAAATATTTGATAACGATACTTTTGAGAAGGTTTCGGGATCAAAATCAGCCAAAGAAGCATGAAAGAAGTTTCAAAAATCTTATAAAGGAGCTGATTAAGTCAAAAAGGTACGTCTTCAAACTTTAAAAGGAGAATTTGAAACTTTGCATATAAAAGGAGGTGAACTTGTCTATGGTTACTTTTTAAGAGTTTTAACGGTTACTAATAACCTAAAAAGAAACGGTGAGAAGTTAAATGATGTAAGAATTATGGAGAAGATTCTTAGATCATTAGATCCAAAGTTCGATTACATTGTCGCCATCATCGAAGAGACAAAAAACTTGGAGGTCATGACAATAGAAGAACTTCCGGTTCATTGCAAGCTTATGAAGAAAAGAAAAGAAAAAATGAAAAGATTGTGGAACAAGTACTTAAGACACCGATTGATTCAAAAAAAGAAGAATGTAATTGAAGCCAACAAAGACGAGATTGTGGTTAAGAACGAGGACGAGGTCGTGGATATGAATACAGACGAGGTTGGAGACCCAATAACGACAACACAATGACAACAACAACCAAAGAGAAGAAAAATCAACAAGAGGTCGTGGAAGAGCAAATTCAAAGTCAAGGCATGACAAGTCACTCGTCAAATGCTACAATTGTGAAAAATGTGGACATTTTATTTTTGAATATAGAGCTCCAAGCAACAATAAAGTTGAAGAGAAGGCTAATTACATTGAAGAAAGAAGTCAAAAAATTGGTATTTTACTGCTGGCTTACAAGGAAAGAAAAGAGGAGTTAATCTCCAAATAATTATGTGAGATTGTCGAAAATGATGAATGACTGAATGATTTGGAGAGCATATCGCAAATTGACAAGAAAGCGTTTGCGAAATTACGATGGAATGATCATCGTGCTCGTGTTGTGATAAGTGAGAACGTCGATGAAGTAGCGTATGATCATATACTTTGATACAATTTTGCAAAAGAGTCGTTGAATTTATTGAAAAAAGTATATGAAAATAATGTTGCAAAAATAATAGAAGAAGACAATCCGATTGATGGGAAAGAGGAAAAGAAGAATAATGAGAAGAAGAAAGATGTTGAAAAATTTATGGAATTTGAGGAGTTAGAAGAGGAAACTTTGAAAGAAGGAGAAACACATGTAGAAGATTGAAGAAAATAAAGTAAGTAAAGATGACACCGATGATGAAAAATACGAAAGTAAAGGAGATGACAATGAAGAAGACGTGAATTAAGGAGATGAAATTCAAAAGTTTAGAGAGAATTTGATGTACGAGTAAAATTTTGAAGAAATGGAAACGGAGAATGTTAAAAAAATAGAAATAGAAATGATCAAAGAGAAAGCCAAAGCGGCAAGCGACGAATTTCATCATCATAAAAATAAAGAGATGAGCAAAGCTTATATAATTTTGAACAAACCTAATTTTCAAATAACATTTTCTAAAATGATATGTAAAAGTAAAATTTGAAAAACATACATAAAAATTGGATTGGTCAAAAACCGCAAGAGCGAAGTTATGAAAGAATGTAAAGATAAAACATGACTTATTCAAAAAATTTGCTATTAAAATAAGGCGGATGTTAGAACGCTTACTTTATGGAAAATTCTATTGTGATGAAGAAGGACGAAATGAAAGGAGTAAAACAAGAATCTGTGAACTTGCATTGAAGATCTTGACGTTTGGTAAGAAGGTCAACGCAATGAAAAAAGTTTGAATAGTGTCTCTATTTCTATGGAAGCACGTGAAATACAAAGATTTCAAGTATCACTTGATACTACAAAATCAAGTTTATAGGGTGGTGTTGGAAATAAACTTGATTTTGTTTCCAGAATATATGCTAGATATTTATGAAATTGCATGTGAGATTATTTAGGAGATATTTATGAACTAATATATTTAAAATCGTTTTTTTTCCTTCTCCAAACTCTTATCTATTTTAATCAAATCTATTTACTATTAAAGAAAACTTTCAAAGCATATGTTTATTTTATTTTGGCTAGAGAAAAAACAAATATTACAGTTTAAAAATAAGAAGTTTAATGCCCTACCCAGACATAACATTCAATTAACTGGCTTCTTCCATAAAGTTAGATTTTGATATACTAGAATGAGTTTCCAAGTCTGCTCGGTAGACTTGACAATGAAAATGAATAGTAATTACTCGACAGTAACATGATTTAGACCCAGTTCTTATCATGTGGGCAGTGTGCAGGGACAAAGCCAGGAATTTGACAACAGCACTACAAAACACTCTTCGTATAGCGACGGCTATTATGCGTTGGCGGCCGTTGCAAACCGTCGCTAGCCGTCGCTAAATCCCGTTGCACTAATAGTCGTCACAAGGCAGTATAGCGACGGCATTAGCGACGGCTCCGTCACCAATTTAGTAACGGTTAGCAACGGCAAATTGTCTACGTGGCAGGTTGGTGGTTACACAGCTATGCATCACTATTCGTTGCAAGCCGTTGCAAGCCTGGACCAATTTACCGTCGCTAGCCGTTGCAAGCCTGGACCACTTTGCCGTTGCAAGCCGTCGCTAATCTGGGTTGTTTTTTTTAACCAGCAAACCATCCTTGTCCCTTCCAGCACCAACTCCAATACTAATCAATATCCATCACTTTTACCACATCATATACACTTCAATCATCCTTCCCATAATCAAATATATCACCAATAATCCAATATAACACATATATCAATAATAACACAGCTATATACTTAAATAACCATAACATTCTATCAACCAAAATCCATCATACAACAAAACAAATATCATCCATCTCCAGTCATCAACCATCACAGAATAAGTCGTCAAGCATCGAAAAAGTACCAAATACATACATAAGTCATATCCACGAAAAGTATCCATCAACACAAACAAAAAAAACAAACCTACGAATCATCGTCTTCATCATCATCGTTCATCCCGGGCATAGTCCCATGCTGCGCAACATTTGCTGGGAAATGCTGCGAAATGCTGCTTCGCCATTCATTGAGGTCGGCCAGCTGCTTCCGCATCTCCAAAATCTCAGTGGACCCCACAGATCTCTCATACGCCCTTTGGAAGTCTATAGCCTGTAAACAAAACAATCACGATCTAAGTACATATTTTAAGTTTCATCTACGGTCAATATAATCGAAAAAAAATAATACTACATAAATTTAGTTATTTATTATTTTTACAAAACTTAGTTAATATTTATAATCATAATTCAGTTTACAGTAACCAGTAATTTTTCTACACTTTTTTAATATTTCTAAATTTTATTCAACTTATTATTATTACAAATCATTGTTAATTATTATTATTGAAGAAGATATAGTTATATTTTTATATACTTAGTTATTTCTAAGCTAAATTTGTTAATTTTTATAAAATTTAACGTTATTATTATACAAAATTTAATATTTTATAATCTTAGTTAATTTACTTGTTATTTTTTGAAAAACTTAGCTATGTGTTCAATTTTTACAGTACGTAGTTAATCTTAGTTAATTTGACAGTAATCAGTAATTTTTCTACACTTTTTAAATATTTGTAAATTTTATTTAACTTATTATTAGTACAAATCATTGTTAATTATTATTACTGAAGAAGATATAGTTATATTTTTATATACTTAGTTATTTCTAAGCTAAATTTGTTAATTTTTATAATATTTAACGTTATTATTATACAAAATTTAATATTTTATAATCTTAGTTAATTTACTTGTTATTTTTAGAAAAACTTAGCTATGTGTTAAATTTGACAATAACCAGAAATTTTTATAACAACTGCTTAACTTTCATCTAAACTATAGCAATTATTAATTTAAATTAAAGTAGTTAAAACTATATACCTCCTGATTGCCATAACTGTAACGCCTGTTTCGCGTCCCTGGATCTACAATCTTATCCCATATATTATTTGACTCCTGAACCGTCAAATCATCCCGTCCAAGTCTCTGTGATACCTTTGCACACTCGGCATCAAATCTCTCCTGCAATTACATCAAGTATAATTTATATTTAAACTGTAAATTAAAAGAATATGTGCAACAATATCATTGCAAAATTAAAAGAATAATCATATTTACCATAACAGATTCAGCTTTATCATCACAGTAATCATATTTGATATTCCCATCTTCGTCGGTTGTTTCAACTGCATGTGTCACCCTAAACACCTCAGCAAGCGTCGGCTCCCGGTGAAGCTTAGTCGTCTGAAATTATACATGAATACAAAATGTAACTAATTGTTTAAATAATATTACATATTTTTATAAAAACAACTTAGAAATTTACCAATTCTCTCCGCCATTCCTGAAACGACTTCGAGCCACCACGGTGCACAGCGGGGTTCTTATTTCTATTAGCACTGTTTCGCACTGATAATGCCTGTTAATTGAGATACACGATTAATCAACTAAATAATGCAACGAACATACAAAATATAAATTAATGACTTATTTTCACCGCTTCCGTGTCCCAATGGGTGACAAATTGTGCCCACACTTCATTACCCATCCAATTGGGCTTCTTCCCTGCATTCTTCGCCCTAGAAATCGTCTCCATATAGTTTTTCCGCATTTTTTTGTTCCAGTGATTCAAAAAAACATCCATATCCTGCTCCTCAACGCGAACGGCAGCCTCCATAATTAAATTAATTTGAATTACATACAACATATTAATCGTCAATTTAATTCTATACAGTACATTACCATCAAATCAACCAATATTGCATTCTTTACATGGGCCGGAATGTCATCCCAGTGAGGCCAGCAGGCGTGCAGCCTGCTCTTATACGCCTGTTTCGAGACTTGCTGAGCCCTTCCACCCACTTTAGCACGAGTTTTACTTGTTTGTTGTCTAGCTCATAGCATGCTTTGGGTTTTTTATTATCGTCGTACAACTGAAGTTCGGGTCGCTTACAAAAGTGTAAAATATCACGTCTCGAATTCACATCGTCCTTCGTTTTCCCCTTTACATTCAAAACTGTATTAAACACATTATCAAAAACGTTTTTTTCATTGTGCATGACGTCAATATTATGACGGAGCAGTAGATCTTTCCAATAAGGTAACTCCCAGAATATACTTTGTTTGCACCAGTTATGAATATCTGATTTACCTGGAATTTCAACCTGGACCCCAGTTTCATGTATCTTTGGATAGTCTTGTACGATTTCATATATCTCTTCAGCTGACCAAACCTTAGGTGACAGCATATTCTCTTCTCTGTTAGCTATAAAGTTCTTTTTATCCCTTCTAAATTTAAGATTAACATGTAGAAAGCACCGATGACAATCAAACCAAGAAATTTTCTTTCCATACTTTAATGAAAAGGCTCGTGTTTCATCCATGCAGTGAGGACATGCTAGACGTCCAGCTGTGCTCCAACCTGAAAGCATCCCATACGCAGGAAAATCACTAATAGTCCATAATAAAGAAGCAAACATACGAAAATTTCTTTTTTTCGAAATGTCATATGTTTCAACTCCTTCGTGCCACAGTGTTTTCAACTCTTCTATCAATGGTTGTAGATAAACATCAATTCCTTGTGTCGGATCATCAGGACCGGGGACGACAATCGTTAGAAACATATATGGAGTTTTCATACACATCCATGGAGGTAAATTATAAGGAGTAACAATAATAGGCCATGATGAATATTTACTACCAAACTGAGAGAATGGTGAAAATCCATCTGTACATAAACCGAGTCTGACATTACGGCTCTCTGCAGCAAACGCAGGATAAGTCTTATCAAAATGTTTCCACGCTTCTCCATCACATGGATGTATCAAAGTTCCTTCTTTCGGTCTTCTAACACTATGCCGTAGCAGAAGATGCATATAACCTTTGAAGTCTAGGAGTGATGGGTAAATAATGCATTCTCTTGTACGGAACTTCTTTTCCTTTCTTTTTCTTTGGTTTGTATCTTTCCTCGTTGCATATTCTGCATTTTCGAAGGTTAATGTCATCTTTCCAATACAACATGCAACCTTTTACACATGTATCTATCTTCTGGTACGGTAATCCAAAAGCAGACATAAGTTTTTTCACTTTATAATGACTATCACACATTAAATTATTGGGGGGCATGTGTCGTTTTGCAGCTTGTACAACTGCTGTAAATCCAGCTTCGGTAAGATTGAATTTTGATTTCATAGTGATGTATTCGGCGGTTACAGATAATTCGGTTCCGCTTGTACAACCATCCCACAACGGCCTCTTAGCAGAATCCAATAAATCATAAAATTTTTTAACTCCCGCGGTTGGTTCTTCTTCAACATTTTCGTTGCCTTGATCAATGGTAGGAAACATTGATCGTGCTGCATCTTGCACCATATTTTCTATGGGATTCATCGTAATATTATCGTCCTCTAACACTACAGGATTAGCTGTAGGTTCAACAAGTTCCCCATGACGATCCCATAAGTAATAATTCGGCACAAAACCATATTTATACAGATGTACTTCTACTACATCCGCTTTCCAATGCTTCAAATGTTTGCACTTAGTACACGGACAACGAATTTCGTCGTCATATTTATTATTAGATTTAGCGAATCTAATAAATTCGTTTACACCTTTATAGAAATGTTCCTTTATTGATCCTTTCAGACCGGTTCGGACTTCATACATCCAACTACGATCGATGAAATAATCGAACATTTTTCCTGATTTTAAAAAATATGTTAGAAAATTTGAATAAAAAGTTCGGTACGATTAATTTATAACCAAAGACCCTTGTACAAAATTCAAATAACTCCTTGATTTATTTTTTCAATGTTTAATTCACTGTTTTTTAACCAACTAAATAAATAAACCACATTTTATATATAATTTATAATTTGAACAACAGCAAAATATTTTATTATTCATTCAACTATTTTAATATTTCTGAACTAAATTTTAAATTATAAAACATTTTTCAACTTTCATTTAACTATAATAAATGCACTACAACTACTTTTTTTTCAAACTGTTTACAAATTTTTTTTCATTACAACGGCGCCATGGTAGCACCGGAGTAATGTCTATGCACTACACCTCTTCCTAAATTGGCTTGCACCATAAACAACAATTTATCCACTTATACAACAATTTTATCCACTTGTATTATTCACCACTAATATTATTGAACAACCATTAATATCATCAAATAACCACTAATTATCCAATTTCAAACAGTCACCAACTATTCAATCACCAAATATTCAATATAATCACCATTTCAAACACATAATCAACCATTTCAATCACCATTAACACCAATTATCATCAACCAATATTCAATAATCACCATTCACACACATAATCAACTATAACTTGTCGCAATAACACTCGAATCTACTAGTTTTCGTTAACCAATATCACATAATCAACAAACAAACACTTTTCATAATTAGGGTTTTTTGACTAAATATCAATTAAACCAAATTTAAACCCTAATTAAATGCAAAAGGAGCGGAGATTAACATACCTAGGTGATTGCAACGGGTAGAAACGGGTAGAAACGGCCGGAATTGCGACGGGGAAGAATTGGGGGTTTAGGGATTAGAAATTGGTGGGAAAAAAATGAGGGAGAAGGCTTCGCGGGTTTCTGTTTCTATCAGCAGATCGTGCAACGGCTAGCGACGGCTAGCGACGGCCGCTTTTTTTAGCCGTCGCTAGCCGTTGCAACCCTCGGTTGCTATACCATCCGGTTCTAGTAGTGCAGGGGGGTCAATTTTTTTTTTAATCGACTTGTCTAATTTATTGTTTATAATCTTCTGTGTTTATAAATAATTTATTGTTACTATTTGACAATAGGAGGGCTGCTGAGTACAAGCTGTAAATTTCAAACGCTAAACAACAAATTATTTATAATTTGCCGTGTACAAATTATGTTCTCTGTATATAATTTGACACCGGGAGGGGCCAAAATTTGACAACAAGGGGGCCAAAAATATGTTTTCTGTACAGAATTTTGAAAATGGGGAGGGGGGATGGCCCCTACTTGTCCCCTCTAGCTTCGTCCCTGGCAGTGTGGTCAAGTCTACTTGTAAAGATCGACTCATATATAGTGTTAGAATCACTTCTTTTTACTTACCACGAATGACTCATTCTATGTGCATAGTATACATCATATTGTATTATACACATCACATTTGTAATTATTGAGATACACTCTGTAAACCGAGTTAATTAGTAATTTCATTTTGTAATTATCAGATTCAGGTTTGTGCTGATATTAATTATTTATTTATATGTAAGCTTGTTTATGAATGTTCCATAAAGATGCGTATGTTCAGGATCTATTTCATTGGAGTTCATGGCAATGCCCATCTTGTCACATTTGTGAGATTTGTTCCTTATGTACTAATGGAGTTATATACTTTTATTTGTTTTTAATGATGACACTAGTTCCCGTTATGCTTACAATTTTAATATCTAGGTTTGCCGTAGTGCTGGTGACCCCAGTAAACTAATGTTTGTAGACTCTGTGATAGAGCATATCATTGTTGTTGTCAGACACCACCACACAAAGTAAAACATTATAATACAAATTTGACATTTCATTATGTAAGAAGGTTACTCTCAGCTTTTGTTTTCACTTAACAGAACGTTGGTCATGGGACTTGTGTGTGCAAACATACAAGGTGTCACAGTTATGGCTCCGCTGTCCCTAGCAATTGTCCAAGTACTAGGCAATGATTGAAGAATTGCATTGAGAAATTTTAGTCATAATCTACTTTCTTTTGCATTAGGGGGTTGTGGCCTTGAGAGTTTTTATGATAGGGAATTCTGAGTTGTTTCCAATGAAATGACTCAGTTTTAAAGCGCTTTGCACATTTTGAAGCAGCAGCACATGTATCTGTTAACTTTTGTGCACTTTGTAACAGTCTAAAGTAATGATACAGAGGTGGTTTCTAGTATACCTGTTGTGATGCTTGTGGAAGGCTATTTGTGAATGGAAACCACCGTCCAGTTTGTTTAAAGGTATTTTATGACAGCTCTGGGTGATATTTTTTAATCATCAAACAATATTTTAAATATGGTTACAGCAGCAACAACTGAACATTATAACCTTTAGCCCCACACACACACACACACACACTCTGCGCACAGTAATAAAACTGGATTAATGATGTTCATCATGGCATTAATTTAAACTTGATGGTCATAAGTTTGCCATGAAGGCTAGCATTCAAAATGCTGGAAATTGATTCAGTCATATAATACAACTACTTTATCTTTTCTTAATATATTTTTCAGAATCAAAGCCAAAAACAAGAACATATCATCACTAGTCAACTGCCGATCAAGCGGAATAAGAGTATGTACTGCAGCCGGATCAACTGCAGCCATGCTTTC
Source organism: Allium fistulosum (assembly GCA_030737815.1). Taxonomy (NCBI): domain Eukaryota; kingdom Viridiplantae; phylum Streptophyta; class Magnoliopsida; order Asparagales; family Amaryllidaceae; genus Allium; species Allium fistulosum. Next base: position 849,420,634 of record CM060903.1, read on the forward strand.
AGGAGGAGGATTTCAATGCCAGTAGAAAGTAGAGAAATACAATACAAGGCCAGAGAATCCCTTAACCCCAAAGCTATAGACGCTCCTCATATGTATGGTTTAGTCAAACACGATGAGTTAATGCATATCGCGTGGTATAGTAAAGGAGCAATACATGTTTCTCACACTGTTAGGCATAGAGATGTGAATGAATTATCTAGTGAAGCTCCCACTATCAAAGTTTATTTTAAATGAAGTTGTTTGCTTTCCAAAGCTCGTTTAAGTGCAGCTCAATGTGTTAAAGACTGACTGTAGAGTTACCTGTTCTTTTGTTAGTGAGGTATAGTTATTTGTAAGTTGTCCTTGGCTTCTACTGATCTAAATCCTCTTTCCAGCTCTTTAAATAAGTCTATGAATGCCTAGGAGCATGGGTTATCTTTCTTCTGTACTGTTGACGCAGCGGATATTACAAACAATGTAGATCTATGAATGTAGCAATCGGTGGAATGGAAGATACTGAAATGCCCAAATTCGTTGATCCGAAGATACCGAATTATAGCTATCTCGAACTCGTTGATCGCGCACGATACCGGGTTCAAAGATCTTCAATTCTTCAAGCGTTGATCAAGCGCACTTGATTCCGCGAATCGGCTTCTACAATCGTTGAATCGAGCGCACTCGATTATCCGAAAGAGGAGATAGGAGATTACACTCAACTACCAATTTGGAATGAAAGCACAAAGCAATCAAAAGAGAATTTTATTCAAAATCAACAACCTTTTACAAATGAGAGACTCGGCCTATTTATAGGCGTTTTACAACTCACACAAAAAACACAAAAATTCACCAACTCCTAAGTCGGCAACCGACTTACGACCTACGACATAACTCGGCGACGACTTATCTACAAAAGAGTAGACGACTTAAGAAACTAGTTACAACACACCGACTTACAACAGAAAATACAACAGACAACTCCTTAAGTCGTTGCCGACTTACAAACAGAAAATACAAACAGACCCGCTTAAGTCGTTGCCGACTTAACAGCTCTACACGACTCAACTAGTAACGACTTAAGAATAGCGGTCCAGATTAACTCGGCATAAAGATCAACGGCAACAGCTTCAGCAACTTAAAACATGCGGCATCCCAGATTTACGACTTAAGAAATCCACAGAGAGGTTAACTCGACAGAGGAATCAACGGCTCAGGCCTCTGCAACTTAAGATGGTACGACTTAACTAAGTCGTAACTCGGTTCCGACTTATCGTTTGACTTGTTAAGTCGTTTACGACCTATTACTTCAACAGTTTGCGTTGCCTTCTTTCTGAGTAACTCGGTAGGTCGTCTTGGCGCCTTAAGATCTTTGATAACCTGTACCTCTTCACGAGTTATGTCTTCCACTCTCTTAAGTCGGTCACCACTTAAGTCCCCCATCATGTTAAGTCGGTCACGACTTACACTTATGTCTTCTGCTTCCTTGAGTCGGTCACGACTCATGCTAACTTTGTTAAGTCGGTCACGACTCATTTCCCTCATGATAAGTCGGTTACGACTTATAGCTTCATTTTCGTTAAGTCGGTTACGACTTAGTACTTGGCCTGCATCATCCTCCCCAGGTTGAGAAAAATTCGTCCATGAATTTGTACTTTCTTCATCCACAACAAACTCTTCTCCATGGTACGGTATGATATGCTTAACGTTGAATACGTCTGACGTGTACACATCATCTGGCAGCTTCAGTTTATAAGCATTTTCATTGATTTTCTTTAAAATTTCAACTGGGCCAATCTTTCGTGCTTTCAATTTATTATACGTTCCCACCGGAAAGCGATCTTTCGTCAATACTGCATAAACCAAATCACCTTCATTAAACTCAACATTTCGTCGTTTCAAATCTGCAGATTGTTTATACTTCTCATTTGCTTTCTCCAATCGTTCTTGAACGATTTTATGACACTCCGTCATCCCTTCAACAAAGTCAACAGCTTTCTTAATTGTCCCCTTTGAGTGTGGTATCATCGTTAAATCTAACGGTCCTTTCGGTAAGCTCGAATAGACAATCTGGAATGGACTGAACCCAGTACTTCGATTCACAGCATGATTATGAGCAAATTCTGCCTGGCATAACTTCACATCCCAACTCTTCAGATTATCTTGAACAATACATCTCAACAAGTTTCCCAATGATCTGTTAACCACCTCAGTCTGCCCGTCCGTTTGCGGGTGATAAGCACTACTAAATTTCAGCTTCGTTCCCACCATTTTCCACAAACTTAACCAAAAGTGACTCAGAAATCGAGTATCTCTATCCGACACAATAGATTCTGGCAATCCATGAAGTCGATAGATCTCCCTGAAAAACAACTGAGCAACATGAACCGCATCTGCCGTCTTCTTACAAGCAATAAAATGTGCCATTTTCGAAAATCTGTCCACCACCACATATATGGAATCGTTACCACGCTGTGTCCTCGGTAATCCCAACACGAAGTCCATACTCACGTCAACCCATGGTTTATTTGGTACAGGTAATGGCATATATAAACCCGCATTAGTCGCAGTTCCTTTCGAAACTTGACAGATATGGCATCTCTCAACAAACCTCTCCACTTCTTTCCTCATCGATGGCCAAAAGTAGGATTGTGAAATTAATTGTAAGGTACGGTCTCTTCCAACATGCCCTTCTTCATGTAATTCCTTGATAATTTTCATTCTCAAACTACCCTCCGGTATGCACAATTGATTTCCTTTGAACAAAAAACCATCTACCATCACGAAATCATCCGTCTCTCCCTCCTTGACTTTATCAACAAATTTTGCAAAGTAAGGATCATCAGTGAGTAATTCTGGCAATATTTCAAACCCCGTCACTTCAACCTTTAGTGTAGTCAACAAATGACTCCTCCTACTCAAAGCATCAGCTACTCGATTTGTCACCCCTGACTTGTGTTTAACAACAAAAGTAAACTGTTGCAGATATGCAATCCACGATGCATGTCTCGCTGAAATCTTGTCTTGCCCTTGCAAATGCTTCAATGCTTCATGATCAGTATACAGAACAAACTCCTTCTGAAATAGCTAGGGTCTCCAGTGTTTAATAGATTGTACAACAGCATAGAATTCCACATCATATGTACTGTAATGCATCTTCGCTCCTGACAATTTCTCACTGAAATAGGCAATTGGACGTCCCTTCTGACTCAACACCCCTCCAATCCCAACCTTGGATGCATCAGTATGTAGTTCAAACAACAACTGAAAATCAGGTAGCACTAGAATTGGTGCAGACGTCAGCAATTCCTTAATCTTCCCAAAAGCACTCCCTGCTTCCTCTGTCCATGCAAACTGTTTACCTTTCATGCAATCTGTAACAGGCGCCATCACACTACTAAAGTGTGGAATAAACCTTCGATAAAATGAAGCCAACCCATGAAAACTACGAACTTCCGTTATCGTCTTGGGCTGCGGCCAATTCCTGATAGCCTCAACTTTACTTTGATCAACCTGTATTCCTTTCTCTGAAACAACATACCCTAGAAATAAAACACTATGCGTCATGAACACGCATTTCTTCGTTGCAGCATAGAATTGTTCTTGTCGCAATACCATCAGCACTTCTCTAAGATGATTCAAATGTTCCTCTGGACTCCCACTGTAAATAAGAATATCATCGAAATACACCACCACGAATTTCCCAATGAACGGTCGAAAAATCTGATTCATCACCCTCATGAAAGTACTTGGTGCATTGGATAAACCAAATGGCATGACTAACCATTCGTATAGACCCTCCTTGGTTTTAAAAGCAGTCTTCCACTCATCTCCTGGTCTGATACGAATTTGATGATATCCACTCTTCAAATCAATCTTCGAAAATATAGTAGCTCCGCTTATTTGATCTAACAAGTCATCCAACCTCGACATTGGAAATCTATATCTCACGGTAATCTTATTCAATGCTCGACTGTCAGTGCACATCCTCCACGTCCCATCCTTTTTGGGTACCAATAAAGCTGGTACAGCACAAGGGCTCAGACTCTCCTGCACACGCCCCTGCTCAAGCAATTCCTCTACCTGCCTCCGCAATTCTTCATGTTCCTTCGGACTCATTCGATAATGTGGTCTGTGTGGCAATACAGCACCTGGAACAAGATCTATCTGATGTTGTATATCCCTCAACGGTGGCAACTCCGTTGGTAATTCCTCTGGAAATACATCGTCAAATTCTTTCAAAACTGGTTTAACTTCTTCGGGAATTTCAACTTCTTCACTGCTCTCACGCCCAAGCAACAAGAATACTTCCGGCTCTTCCTCAACTTCTTTAACAAACTCCTTTAAAGTCAATAAAGTTTTCAGCTCTTCAATTTCTTCTGACTTACTTTCTTCTTGTGATCTCTTCTTCGGAACTAAGATAATCTTCGTGCCTTTAAACATAAAACTGTAGCTATTGGTCCGACCGTCATGTAGTACTGCTCGATCATATTGCCATGGTCTTCCCAATAATAAATGACAAACATCCATCTCTACTACATCACACCATATTTCATCTTTGTATTTCTTCCCAATAGAGAATGGTACACGAACTCGTCTATCCACTTTCACTTCTCCTCCTTTTCTCAACCATGCTAACTTGTATGGACTCGGATGTTTCTCTGTTTTCAATTTCAACTTTGTCACAGCCTCGGTCGAAATAATATTATCACAGCTTCCTGCATCAATCACAAACTTACACACCTTCCTCAGAATAGTACATGTTGACTGAAAGATATTACTCCTCAACCAACTAGCTTCCTCCTGCTTTGGTGTTAAACACGATCTCCTCAGCATTAGGTTACAACCTTCATCTCCTGACGCAATATCTTGCTCATCCTCCTCAACTGGATTAGAACAATCTTCATCAACATCCTCATCGTCAACTTCTGCAATCATGGTTCTCTTCTTTGGCTTTGGACACTCACTGCTTTTATGACCCAATTCCTGACAATTGTAACATTTGAAACCATTGTTAACCCTTGTCTTCTCAACCTCCTTCACCACTGGTCTACTGATAGGTTTAGAAACATTAGAACTTCCTCCAACACCCTTCGCTTGATTGTTAGAATTAGTAAACACACCACTTCCTCGTCTCCCTTGTTTTTCCCAAGCCAATGCTTTCTGATGTGCTTCTGCCACAGATCTTGGATCGAACATATTAACCATATCCTGAATCTGCATTCTCAATCCCCCAATGAATCTAGATGTCAGCTGCTCTTCTGTTTCCATAATATCATTCCTCGCAATCAGTTGGTAAATTAAATTCATCAGCATAGTCATTAACTGTCTTTGTGCCCTGCCTCAAGTTCTGCAAACGTTGATACATCAAAGATTGATAATTGTAAGGTAAGAACGTTGCTTTCATCAATTTCTTCATCTTCTCCCAAGATTCAACTTTTGACTTCCCCATTCGTTCACGTGTAAGTTTGGTTTGCTGCCACCATGCCAAAGCTCTACCCCTTAGCCTTGTAGCAACCAACTTCACTCCACGATGTTCTGGTACTTCTTTGAAGTCAAAAATCTCTTCAACATTAGCTATCCAATCTAGAAACTCTTCCGCTTGCATACCACCTTTGAATTCAGGAATTTCTGTCTTCATCCCCGACTCCCACTTGTGATCATATTCAGTATAGTTTCTTCCTTGACCTCTTCCTTGAATACTACCACCATCATACTCCTCTTCAAAATCAGATGCATAACGATGTCGATTCTGACCACCAACATCTCTACTACCATTACGCCTACCACCATCCCTTCTATCTACATTCCTTCGTTCACGACCATTCACGTTCCTCCCACGCCCTCGGTCATTTTCAACACTTCGGTCTCGATTGGAATGTGGTGAGACTCTACTACCTCCATGATTAGATTCTGGTGAAACCCTTCTCCGATTTTGATTCATCTCCGTCATAAGCCTCTCTAACCGGCCAATTCCTTCATTAAGCTTCTCACTAAAATTCTCATTGATTCTTTGTTCCATCTCATCAGCCTCTTCTCTTCGATATAAAGCTTCTACGTTTTGGTGGCGATTAGCTCTTCTTGGCGGCATGATTGAATACTTCACAATTCTCAAACACTTCAAATTCAAACACTTTACGAACTTTGATCCAAAATGAAACGGATCGAAATCTTCCACTTTGTTGCAAATCTCGATGAACACGATGAACACGACTTCTCCAAATCACAAGTCCAAACTTCAAATTTCAAAAGTATGCACGACCCACTTCTTCAAATTCTCGGCCTCACTTGCTTACCACGGCCAAACTTCAAAATGATTAGGCTCCAAGTCTCGATCTAGCTATGATTGGCTAGAACAAGCTCTGATACCAAAACTGACGCAGCAGATATTACAAACAATGTAGATCTATGAATGTAGCAATCGGTGGAATGGAAGATACTGAAATGAAACTGACGCAGCGGATATTACAAACAATGTAGATCTATGAATGTAGCAATCGGTGAAATGGAAGATACTGAAATGCCCAAATTCGTTGATCCGAAGATACCGAATTCTAGCTATCTCGAACTCGTTGATCGCGCACGATACCGGGTTCAAAGATCTTCAATTCTTCAAGCGTTGATCAAGCGCACTTGATTCCGCGAATCGGCTTCTACAATCATCTAATCGAGCGCACTCGATTATCCGAAAGAGGAGATAGGAGATTACACTCAACTACCAATTTGGAATGAAAGCACAAAGCAATCAAAAGAGAATTTTATTCAAAATCAACAACCTTTTACAAATGAGAGACTCGGCCTATTTATAGGCGTTTTACAACTCACACAAAAAACACAAAAATTCACCAACTCCTAAGTCGGCAACCGACTTACGACCTACGACATAACTCGGCGACGACTTATCTACAAAAGAGTAGACGACTTAAGAAACTAGTTACAACACACCGACTTACAACAGAAAATACAACAGACAACTCCTTAAGTCGTTGCCGACTTACAAACAGAAAATACAAACAGACCCGCTTAAGTCGTTGCCGACTTAACAGCTCTACACGACTCAACTAGTAACGACTTAAGAATAGCGGTCCAGATTAACTCGGCATAAAGATCAACGGCAACAGCTTCAGCAACTTAAAACATGCGGCATCCCAGATTTATGACTTAAGAAATCCACGGTAGAGGTTAACTCGGCAGAGGAATCAACGGCTCAGGCCTCTGCAACTTAAGATGGTACGACTTAACTAAGTCGTAACTCGGTTCCGACTTATCGTTTGACTTGTTAAGTCGTTTATGACCTATTACTTCAACAGTTTGCGTTGCCTTCTTTCTGAGTAACTCGGTAGGTCGTCTTGGCGCCTTAAGATCTTTGATAACCCGTACCTCTTCACGAGTTATGTCTTCCACTCTCTTAAGTCGGTCACCACTTAAGTCCCCCATCATGTTAAGTCGGTCACGACTTACACTTATGTCTTCTGCTTCCTTGAGTCGGTCACGACTCATGCTAACTTTGTTAAGTCGGTCACGACTCATTTCCCTCATGATAAGTCGGTTACGACTTATAGCTTCATTTTCGTTAAGTCGGTTACGACTTAGTACTTGGCCTGCATCAACTGTGCATCAAATAGATAAGTAAACATGGATTCATGTACATCCACTGCTGTGCTGTAATGATTTAGATTGGATATTTTCAAACTGCAAGAGCATTCCCAACCAGGGGAGTCACCAGCATCTACTCACCTCAACCAACAAAAAAAACATACCCCAACTCTTGAGAAAAACATACCTCAACCCTTGAAAAAAAAATCAATTTTAACTGACTTTTATAAAGCTGATTATATTGAATCATTCGGATCGCAATCCATGTCCACACGATTGCAATCTTCGCGGTGAGAATATTAAATTTCCACTTTGATCGGTTTTTTTAAAGACGGTTAAGCTTAGCCGGCTTTATAAAAGCCGGTTAACTTGGCAATCCCCAAGGTTGTTTTGGCAACCTTGCGGATTTTCAGGGCAACCCGCAAATGAGCAACCCATTCTCCGTTGGAGGTGGGTCATGTCCCAACAAAGACATGGTTGGGAATGCTCTAAACATGTCATTCATTATTATATTGAACTTTTTAAAAGTATTGTTCTTTACGTAATTGAATTGTTAGACTATACTAGACTTTATGAATGGTGTGAATATGTTAATCGTTTTAGCTTTTTTGGAATGTGAATTTTTTGTGTTATTTTTAGTAAGTGTGAATGATTTTGATTGTTATTAGTACACTGTTAGTTTTAATTGTAAAATAATATTAAATCCACAGGTCCGTGCTGTATCAATATTCAATATTTTTTAATTTTGTATTTTTTTAACAACGAACATAAACAGTTGTAAAAATTCTATTACAACGGACAAAAACAATTGAGTTTTAAAAGACTTTATTACAACAGTTGTAAAATGCTCCGATTATATTACAACTTCGCATGTTACGACTTTCGAATGATCGTTATCATAGACCTATTACAACGGCCATTGCAAGTTTCGAAATGAGTATTTTGTTGCGGTGTTATACAGATATGTTATTTTTATGAAGTAATGTCTTGGATTTAGGTATGAGATATAAAAGTTTTAAAATGAGTGATTTATGAAAAAAACTGAAAATGAAAATGGTGGAAGTGTTAATTAATTTTTTGGAAATGTATATACAAGTTATGAAAGATATATTTTATATAATACCGTTGGCAAAATAGATTTGGAAAGTAAGTTTTTCAAATTGAAGTAACAATGAAAAAGAAAAAAGAAAGAAAGAAACGAAGTTTATAATTTTGTGAAAAGAAGGTAATTGAAAATGACCAATTGAAATTTCAATCTAAGATTTTGAAAGAGAATTTGTATTTTTGCAAAGGTTCTTGAATGATGGAAAATAATATAACAAGAAAATGTTTGATTATTTGAAATGTAATTGTCATTTTGAATTAGTCATCAAATATCTGATTCTTGAAAAGTTTCAATCCGTAAATCATTTTGAAAAAAAAAGATAATATGTAAGGTAAAATAAAATGATATAGATTTGGATATTATAAAGCAAAGAATTTGAAGAAATTTTTTCTTCATATGAACGTTTTTGGGTTTTCATGGAATACTAATGAAAGAAATTTTTTGTTCCTTAATAAGAAATGTTTTGTGACAGAAGTAAAATAAAACTTTTAAATTTGAAGGTAATATAGTAAAATGTTTTTGAATAAGTAAAGGTTTTGGACAAAACGAGGAAAATATTTGTTTCTAAACAATGCTTTATTCTAGCCATAAATCTCAAACCGTTAACTCGTTTTCGACGATTTTACTTTTGTTAAGAGGTTATGTATTTATAGAACAATTTTTCCTTCAAGTACAATGCAATATTATGTGGTTTGTTAATGTGAAAACATGAAGTAAGAAAGAAAGCTCATCGCTGTTCCAAAATCGAAAATCATTTAAAACCACGTCGTATTTATTTAGTCATAACTTTTGAATCTTTTATCCGATTTTAATGACCCTTTTTCGGTTGGAAAGATATTTCAGTAAAGAAGAACTTTTATCTAGACTGCTTTATCAAATTTAGTGATTCTCTTGTGCTAAATGCTGTTTTAAACAGAACCAAATTCTGGCATGTTCTATTTCCTAAGCTAAACCACAACTTGTTTCGATCATAACTTTCAAACCATTAATCCAATTTTAGTGATCTTGTACATTCTGAAAAACTAAGACCGTGCGGAAAAACTTTCATTTTATGAGCTTTGCCAAATTTTGAAATTTGCTATATGAAAATAGATGATTAGTAAAGAGGACATGAGAAATAAGAGCGATTATCAAATTTGGTAATTTAAATTAAATGATTGTATTTTGATGTACCATATCTTTCTAAAGTCATAAATGTTTTGAATGGTTAGCAAACATCTTATGATTTTATTTTGATTATTTATGGTTACTATTTAAATGTAATTTGTGTATCGTTATTTGTATGGCATATTTGAGCATAAATCTATGTAGACGATCGAGTAATATGAAGCAAAAATGAGCTTATAAGTGGTAAGTGAGTCCATGCTTTAGTATTATATGCCAAGTTTTAATTATTGCTGTTTTTCTCGTGTTTCGGGATGCCTCTTCAAAGATGTATTTATTTCTATGTATTGTAAAATTTCGGAATGCTCTCCATGCAAAGGAGACTATCGAAATTTTTAAAAATTACAACGCTTAGAAATTTTTGGTTCGTACGAAAGAATAGAAACTTTTAATAAAGATAAATCAAATCTACGACGTATGAATTAGTAGAATTTTAAATAGTGTAACGACCGTCCTTTCAATGCTCGAATGTCGACACTAATACATCCACGGTATTCACGTGCCTTGCAACCAAGTGCCAAAAAGACCGATTGTTAGGGTAAAAGAAAACGAAGAAAAGAAAAGGAACAAGAAAAAGGAAAACAAAAAACATCATAATCTCACAACGTAATGATACCATATAATATCAAAAGATAGTACACGATGTTACTCTAATATACATAGCATGTCAGAGTTACTACTCTAAGTACTATCATCAGTCTGGACAGTTATAATAGCATGTCCTTACAATTGCTGATATATATACATAAAGTAATGCAGTGAAAATAAATACTACAGTAGGTAATTAACCAGCTCCTCTCCAAGAGCTCCAATGAACATCAACGAAAATCTGCTTTCCTCAGACTGCTCAATAGAGCACCCATGGAGTTAAGGAAAAAAATAAAACCATGCGTCAGACAAAAGTCTTGTGTGAGAAACTCAAGAAATACGTGTGACATATAACAACACCTTCTTAGACCAATCAGATCACTGGATTTGGTTTTCCCCTCAAAAGAGCCAACCATCTAATAGTTACATATTCGATATAATAGATAATGTCTAGGGTGATGCATAAAAGTAAGAAAATAGCTGAGGTGCGCGAAGTGTATACCACAACAATAATGGTTATACAATTAAAACTGATAAGCGCGTCCGCTAAATTGTGTAGGGTTTTCCATAGAGGTGCTCTCAGTACTTCAAAAACGGTCCTACACAAGGATCAGAGACATACTTTCGAAGCAACGTACATCTCTAGATAAAATGTACCACTAGATAAACATAGCTAGGCCATGCAGAAGACATGAACTAAAATAACCCCAGCCTCCAGAGCCTACAATCGAAAGCATCTCTAGATATGGAGATGGTGTGTAAAGGCCTGCTTTTCCGTACCCTTTAAGTCGACAATAAATCACACATGTCCAACTCAAATTGCACGAACATGCGGATCATTAAGGGTAGAAAAAGAAAAATAGACAGAACATAATCTCACATGAATGGAATAACATATAATATTGAAGAATAATCTTTACAGCGGAAAATTTTAAAATACATATATCAGAGTCTAACCTAAATTCAGCTTGGACAGTTGTAAACATCCATCCTTACAAATGCTGACAAACATCAAACTACTGCAGCGGATAATAAAATACGTCCATACGTAGATGAATATCTCCAGCTCTCCTTTGGAAACTCCAATCGTCTTCAACTAATCCTGAAATTACTCGGATCTGACCCGAGTATTGAAAATATCCGGATTAGGCTTGATAAACCAGCATGAGAAAACTTAAATATTAAATGACAGTGTCATATATCAGCCTTGGAAATAAAATCCTTTGAAAAGAAGAGTATCTCATAAGACCACGCCCACACATAAACACAGACGGGTTTTTCCTTTATGATAACTAAAACACTTTTATATCAAAACATTTGATATTATTTTTAATGACATTCTTCGAAAACGTTTGCAAATAAACTTATTAATCTTAACCGAAATTGTTACATTATTAAATTCCAGCATACTAGGTTCTAAAATCAAGTACGAAGGCACTTATCGGAGAATGGATTCCATATAAATGACAAGGTAAGGGACCACCTTCCTACAATACACCTCTAGAGGGATGCACCTAGGGTCGAGATACTCGGCGCCTAAACCAACACAAAACCTGCCTACCCCTTCCTGGATAGTACCGAATATGCCATCACCCCGGTCGTTACCGACCTTTAACGGGATCCTGAGTTATACATTCACCACATACTTAGACATGTGTAGAGTAACTTAGAAGGGTGATGACATCTCCTAATGGGAGCGACCCACTTAGCCTTGCTGCTTCTACCCCGTTTCTGTCATTTTCGGGTGATGATGCCTGAGGTAAACGATTACCTTTCACATAACACATCTTCTTTCTTCTTTGAATGCCACATTGCCATTCCATAATCACATGACTGATTTCTACAAACATATAACCTCTGAGCTCATATATCTCAGAGAAATGTGTTAAGCTAAGAGAACTTGCCTTCGAAGCCAATCCGGATAGGAATCACCCAAATCTGACCCCGGTTCCTTCGAAGCCAATCATCGCTTTAAAAGTTGTTAAGTTCAGATGTGGATATCAATCATAAATCAATTATTTCATATTTTATTTAAATCAAATATCTTTCTTAGATATATTCTTTTCAATTTACTTCATTTTCTTTTCAAGAGTATATGGAATCATTAAGCCTCATTTATTAAATCATTTGATTTATTAAACTTCTTTAGGTCTTGAGATAATTCCAATCATTTTCTCTTTTACTTAGGAAAACCTTTTCAAATCATTCATTAAATCTTAATCAAATATTTCTTATATTCAAGTTATAACTTTTAACTTAGGGAAAATATTCCCAAATCATTCATTAAATCTTAATAAAAGATTTCTTTATATTCAAGTTATAACTTTTAACTTAGGGAAAATATTCCCAAATCATTCATTAAATCTTAATCAAAGATTTCTTATATTCAAGTTATAACTTTTAACTAAGGGAAAATATTCCCAAATCATTCATTAAATCTTAATCAAAGATTTCTTTCTTAACTCCAAATCATATTCTTGCAAATCAAAGATTTTCATAACACATCACTACTGCCACCTTAGATATGGTAAATTTCACCTCCAGGGACTAGTGACAAGTAATCCTACATCATGAAAATCTTTGTCTTCAATATGTTTTATTTCGAAAATTAGTTTGAAGGGGTTTTCAGATAGGAATCATCCAAACCCGATCCCGGTTCTTCGGATAGGAATCACCCAAATCCGATCCCGGTTCCTTCTTACTAATCATCGATAAAAAGATGTTAATTAGTTAATTAATATTCTAAAATTTGTTTCTTTTTATCTTGGAAAAACTTAAATATGATCTTTTTAGAGCATCCGGGCTTTCCTTTCGATCTGTTCCACCCCTCGCCTAAGAAGAGAAAATATATGTCAGGTAAGTTTAGGGCACTGGTTGCTCCATTCATAACCTTAGTTAAATGCATTATTTTATCTTCCCAGATCTCATAGGTCAGACAAATGTACTAGTCGTTTCCGCATACTCAGTTTGTTATTACATTTAATATTCTTCACTTTTTGTTTAAGTGGTATAAACAATTCCTCTTAACCATTTATTCAAACTCTTATTAAAACTTCTAAATCATCTTTAAATTACTTAATTATTATTTAAAATCATTCACAAAAGATTTAGGGAAGAATTGTTTAAAACTACACTTCAAAGGTTATTTAAAACTGATGCGAAAAGCGTTGCGAAAAGTGTTGCAAATAGTGTTTTAAAAGCTATATTCTTCAAAACGACTTTTATATCATTTAGAATTCCATCTTTTCAACATAAATCTCTTTTAAAATATTTTAAATGATTTTTAGAATTTATTTCATATTTTTAGAACATTTAAAAATATTATTTATAAAGAAATCCTTTTTTGGATTCCAAACTGCAAAACCACGATGTTTTTAGAAAATTGTTTTAGACATATTTCAAAATCTACTAAATAAAATCTTGATTTTCTTTCTTCGTTGAGAAACTATGGATATAGTAGACCGGAAAATTCTTATCTCGAAGAATTCCGAGCTATATTCCACTTTGTACACTCGTTTAACTTTTATGGTGCGAAATTGCAAACTACCATTACGCGACGCACCTAGTTTTGGCTTGTTTTTCAATTTCATTTCAAACTTCTTGGAAACACTTTTAAATGTTTATAAAACATTTCTAAATAATTTTAAACTCATTTTAAATAATATTTTTATATTTCAAACTCATATTCTATTTCATTTCATTTTATAATATTATATTATTATAATATCATTTTTAATCATTTTAGATTATTTAAAATCATTAAGGGGATAAATAATTTCCATACACATATTTGTATGGATTTAATTCTCATTTAATTAACTATGGTTAATTTTTACTCATTTCTTTTATCATTATCAAACCAAGTTATCAACCATATAAACAATCACATAATCAACCAATTTGCAACCAAGTTATCATTCAATATCAACCAATATTCAACATATTAATTTCTAATTTAACATGTATATTATCAACTTAGATTTTATTTAAATAAACTAAGATTTTGAGTACTCACCTTTAGCTTGACCAATTCTTCCTACCAACATTCATATGCAACAACACTTCACTAAATCATCTTTAACTTCACCAAACCATCACCTAAACTCTTCCACCATGCTTCAACGTGCTCGACCACCATCTTCAAACATCCATAAGGCTCAGCCATAATAGGTTCTCCACCATCCTCCATCATTCTTCAACTTTTTAGATTCTAAACCATGTTTTGGTGATATTCTAAGGCCTTTGGAAAAGTTTGGTGGAGTTTTGACTTTGTTTGATATGGTTTTGAAAAGTTTAGTAAGGAAATATAAGAGAAGAAGTCATTAAAGCTCTAAGGAAGAAGAAGAAGAGAAGAGAATGGTTTGTGTAAGAATTGAAGAGGTATGCATGACTATTTATAAGAAAAAGTTTGGAATAAAATGTTATTATGTAAAATGATCAAAATACCCTTACTTATATTTTAAGAAAAGTAACACTTAACATCAAATGTCACTTCATAACTTTATAGCCATTTCACTTAAGAAGTAAGAAAAGTAAAGTAATAATTATGTTTGGTTGGATTTGACATGTTTTGTAATTTTGTGCTTACTTTTTCTTAATGAAATTCTAGAATTTTCTAGGTATGTTTAGTAAAAGTAAACTTGATTAGTGAATTAATTAATACTTATACTATTTGAATATATGTTCCTATATAAGAAAATAAAGGTGCGACAACATTCTGATAACTTTTAATCGACAAAACGTTGATTTTCAACAAAATGTTTTATGGTCACATTTGACATTTTAGTCAAACTATTTATTCATGTAAACCAAACTTCAAAATAAATTTCTTATTATCTTTAAATAATTAAAACAAGTATATTTAACTTATAAAATAATATAAAACAATATCCAAATCTATTTGAAAAAATACGACATCGATTTATCGATATGCGATGAAATTTGTCAACTTTTATAAAACAAGTTTTATATATTTATCGAACCATTATAAATTAAATTAATATTATTATCAAATGAGTTTGATATGGATTATATATATTTAAAAAAAGAATTATTTATCTTTTAAAACAAATTTCTCGAATATTTATCCTACTTTATCGAAATCCGGCTTTTGTCAATTTTACAATGGAAATCCAAAACCTTTATTTTATATCAAAAATAAGTTTACTGTTCTTATTTATCATATAAAACATGATTGTTTAAGTTTTAAAATTCTACATTTGAATATCTCTACTAATAATGCAAATACTTGAATTTGGTGAAGCTTTTTTGGACTTCCCAACTAGCCCTTTTCAGACACTCACGCAGGAATTAAATAGAAAAAATGGAAGAGGACATATGTGTCCTTTATCCTCCCCATGTTCTTTATCCCCACTAAATTTCGGCCCACTTTTACATTTTTTTCTCCCTCACCGCTCTCAACATTTTCTCCTATCAACCATTTTTTCTCCTCCTATTTTAGCTATCCTGTACAAATCCTCTTCCAAATCCACCGCCTCTCCCAAAATTCCAATCGCTTCACCGTACTCTTACCTCCAACTTCACCATACTCCTAAATTCAACTCCACTATCCTCCTAAATCAGTTTTTTGCTAAATCAAACGCCATCGCCCATAATTCTTTCCATGCGACCGTCGACAGCAAGTGGCCCAGTCCAACTCTCACAGCGACACGACCGCTCAAATACGACCATCGGCTCAACCTCTCGAACCATGTTGACTGCCTCAAAACTGCTCCTTTTACTTACTACTTCATGCTTCCGTCTTCGTATACAGATTGTCAATCAGGTAAAATCATCGATTTCTCCTTCATTTGCCCTTTTCGATTTAAACATAATCTGATTAAAATTACTTTTCAGATTTAGATGTCGGCTATTTGATCGGCGTGAATGAGGATCGACGGTGCTTGAGGTTGGCTTTTTCTCTAAACTATTTAAGACACGTTAAACTGTTGTTAAAAATTAAATGTTCTTTCATATTCTAAAACAACCATATTCTAATACCATAATATGACGTTTTCATAAATGGTAATATTCTTGATTTTGAGATTGTGTGATAATGAGGAAGCTAATAAAAGAATATTTTGCATTTGCTCTTTTCTAGGAAGATAATTTCATGCAGTAATTATGGTTGTTTTTTGTTCATATGTGAAGGTTTGATACTCATTTGAAACAAATGGAGAAGTCTGTCACAGCTTTGGATTAAAGACTTCGGGTTCAAAATTGGTGGACATTACTTTGAATGATAACATGATGGCTAGCTAAGTGGTTTTCGCCTAGGCATATCAACCATCCATTGTACAATTATTATTCTGTATGTTTGGGTTATAATGGTAATGGTTATATCATTCATGTTTATGGTATTGATATCAGATTCCTTCTTTCATTCATTCTTATTCATATGCAGCTAAAGTATTTGTCAATGATCTTACTAACAAAATTTTTTTCCATAACTGCAGGATTTGATCAAGTATGTAGATTAGGAGGCAGCAAAAATGAAATAGGTATTAACGACTAAATGAGTGCAGCAAGTTTCATTGTGTTCTCTTCATTTTAGGTAATCTCCCGCTGATTCTTTTTCTGTTTTAGGGATTACACCTATAACATATGCATTTTTAAAAAAACTGATTTTTTACATGACAACTCATTCTTTGGCATAATTACTGTTACAGTTTTAATATTGTTATAGTTGAATTTTTTTGCATGATTATAGTAAGATATGAATTTCACTTAATCTTACATTGTATCACCTATTACTCCTAATTATTCCTCCCAATGTTCACGTAGCAGAATGTATTTAGTACCATATATTAACTTGCCATTTTGAAAAATAACTGTAACAAATAATTGTAAATTTTATTAATCTTGTTATCAATTTGTTTCGCCTCCTACCTCTATGAAATTGATTAGTACATCACCAGTATTATATTATATATTTTGCATCAGACTTCATTAAGTACGTTATTTCTTAAAATCGAATTTCCATAAGTGTATTACATTTCCTCAAGATATAAAAATGAAAAACAGTTTAGTAAGATAAAATATAATAAGTTTGTTTTAAATAAATAAATAATGAATGCACTAAATGGTGTTATTAATTTACCATTTGGTCATCAATTTTTGTTTCTATATATCTCTCTCCCTTTTGTTATATGTAAGTATTTTAAATTGTCTATACTATATTACATAATGTTTCATTAGATTTACTTAATTCTATCATTCATGTCAATCCCTTCTTGATTATTACTATTTATCTTTTCAGTTGATTTTCTTATAGTGTTTACTGTCACCAAACCACTCCTCTCAAACAGTGCAGTTGGGTTATTCAATATTGAAGATAATGTTGACCATTTGGAATGAATATCCTTTATCCCAGTTTTCCTGTCTTCGTTTGACAAACTACATCACAATTATTCATTAACAGTTATCAACTCTAGATGGGAGAGAATTAATTGGTGGAGGGAAAGATATGACTGTTGCTATCAGCTCTTTTTGTTACAAGAGGTCCATTTATTTATATCTTATTTATATTTTTAGTTCCTTTTGTTTGCTAAATTTTAGAACCATTTAAGGTGTAGTTGAAGACAATCTATATGGTAGTATGATGATATTTGGTAACCTAATGTTTTAGTAGGGTGAAAATTTGTATTGCATGTCTGATTGATTATACTTGGAAAAATTACACAAAAGCTGTGGCATCTTGCTATAGGTTGATAATCTAATAGTGGGAGTTTCGTTTGATGAAATACATAAATACAAAAGAATACCATCATAAAATGCATCTTTGACCAGTTACATAACTAAATCGGAAAAAATGAAGACATGCTCTGTTAAAACAATTTGTAAAGCCCTAAAGAGAACAATATACAAGAGGTGTTAGGGTTGGTCGATTAGAAAACTATGCAATTGTATTGCATAAAACTTTAGTAGCTATTTATTTTTAAATGGCCACAAGTAAGTGACAATCAGCCTTCATATTTCAGTGTGTTCATAATTATTGAAATTTGCGAAAGTATGAAGAATTATCCTGCATGTCAATCCCTTCTGAATTTACTTCTGCTTACACTTTCTCACTCAATACAGCCAATAGCAAGTTAATAAGAATTTGGGTACCGTACGGCTCACCTTTGTTTCCACTACTACCATTAATTACCCACTGCGGACCGTTCTCATACACCTATTACCGTCCATAATTACTTTATCATCTTCTAATACTTTATTACGCAGGTTTACCACAAGCACGTCCTATTTACCACTTATGACAGGTATGCCTGTTGCCTTTGCACTTAATTCACTCCTCCATAAATACAACTGCAATGTGCTGTCCCCTCACCATACACCACACCATGCTACAACTGTACCACCAATCAAATCCTCTTTTGCTGTGCACTGTCCTCTTTTCAACCATATACCATTTTCTTCATCTTCAGGCATATTGACTTTTATCCACACTTTATATTACATATATATTAAACATGTATATTAATCATACTCTATTTATTTAATACCCAGGTTTGCTGCTGATATAATTGAGTCTGACAAGTTTAAATAGTCGATACTTGGGGCTGAATTAAAGTACACATTCATAAACTGAGCCTCCTCTGCTTTCGCTCATTTACATTTGTCGTATTACTATGTTACTTAGTGTCGATGCTTTTTTCGACAATGGTACTGGAGCGCATTCAACATGTTGTTTCGCTCACTGCAATCTCCATGTACTATTCAGCCTAAACCTACTTGCAATCAAGACTGGAGTTGGACCTTTTTCAAGTTTAGTATTATCTGAATTTAAACATAATTTTTCCATCATATTTATCTTATTCAAACTCTGCTATCAGTACAGTTGAACTTAAATGAGGATGTTTCCCCACAAAATTTTCTCATGCAGCTTGATATAAACGGTACCACAGTCAAATTTTACACCTCTCTCATCCGCTAAACTTATGTACGTTCGGTTATTGACCCATACAACTGTCTACTACATGTATAACTTTGGCAAACAAAAGATTATACCCTTGCAATACTTCCTCCCAGTAATAGTATTACTTAATATAAACTGCACTGCTCATCAAGTACATGAGCTTAGAAATATCAAAATTTTGTTCACTGCTCTGTTATCATTTTCGAATTTGAACTACAATGGGTAAGTTAAACAATAGTCAAATCATAATATACCTTTCCAGAGTTACTAGTTTAGTTTTTAGAACTTTGATTTTATATAAACTGACGGGTAATTTGATATTTTTTGTTTATTTGTATGAATATATATATGAACATGTAATTTACTTACAGTTTCACATATTCCATGCCTAACTTTTCTAATCATATATACTTCAATTTTTTATAAACAAAAGTACTTCAATTTTCCCGAAAAGAAAAGTTAACACATTTACAATTTTTTTATTTGGACAAATAAATAGAAAGTGTTCACATTCAAACTTATATTTACAAATATCATTTTCTTTTACATGCAATATAACTTCAGGAGGATACACGTGTGAACATGTATATTAGAAACTTACAGCTGTAAGTTGCAACCGTATGAGCTTTTTGATGTTTTTTTTGTTGTGCTAAATATTTTCTTTGGTTAGTTTACCATATGAATAACTGTTTCATCATCATTGAATAGTTGTGCTAAATATTTTCTAAAAAGTATTATTTTTGGACAGAACTGCATTTTATTTGTTGGTTAGTCACACACATGGAAGAGTAAGAAGTTAAGTTCTGCATTTTTCTCTTTAAGTATGATTGTTTGATATATATAAAGGGTCGCTATTTGACTAATTAGGTTATTATTAAAAACATTTTATTTTGTAATCTGATTGTCCCAACAAAAAGGTGATTTTATTTCTATAATTTTATTCTGATAATGCAATGTCTAAATACTCACATGTCTTTTCTTTTTAGTTACTAGACGAGATTGCATTGAACTGTTATGGCATAAGCGAAAATAAGGTGGCATTGACATCATGTTGTTAGTTAATGAAACGTTGGAGCTTTAACGAGTTACTAAATTGTTTCACTTTTTTGGTTTTCAAGTAACAATTTGTAAGATTGGAATGCAGGCAGTATTTGCATCATTGCAGTGGTTGATGAAAGCATGCTTTTCTCATGATATGATCCATATGCTTCTGTAAAGTATCATAATGGGTACATGCTTTTAGGAGACTATTAGATTATTATTCTTTCTTTAGTGTGTTAATGTATAAATTAGTAGATTATGTTGTTATATTAACCAACAAAGTTGCAAAGATTAAATAGAAAGGACAGTTTCAACCTTTGTCTATCTTACGTTATCACTATGTTTGTTTGAATTTGTATCAAGTTGTAAGCTTTAATATTGATGAAAACAGAGAAGCTTATTAACTTCAATATTGATGAAATTAATAAAAACAGAGGGAGAACTGAAACTATATTACTTGGTGTATTCCTTGCATGTGTAATAATTACATAGACTATCTTTTGCTAGACCGTTAAACCATTTCTATACATACACCCTCCCAACATGTGTATTGGAGCTAGCTACCTGATGAAATGCTTCGTCATTTATGCAACGTACCGAAGATAAGGCAATTGGTCCAATGTAACACTCATTCCAAGTCAACCGAAAATGATGATAGTATAATATTTGATTGTCATTCTTTCTCCCTTTTATTCAGTATGTGCATAGGATACCCCTTACTTTTGTACTTTTATATGGTTACTTGAACATTGCTTTCAATGAGGTTGTGCTACGATGTGTAGAGGGATGATAGTCCTATTTTTTATTCCCATTTATTAAACTACTTAAAAAATCCATAGTCGATTACTTTTCTGTTTAATTATTTACTAAAATTACTTAGTCCTATTCATGTCTGATAAATGGTTGATTTGTGCATGTACTTAAAAAAAATGCAAATTACGTACACGTCAACATTTTTTAAGATAAATAAAACTTATAACCACTGTTTTTTAATATAGATTCCTCCTGCGCACGTGCATCGCACGTGCCAAAGTACTTGTTTAAATAAATTAAATATTCCATTTTCAAAGTTGTAAAATTACGGGTCATTACAAGGTGTATCCTCCCAGGTTAGCTAAACCAACCGGCTATGCCCCTACTCTGGTTTCTGTCAATATCGATGATGAAGTCACGTTCAACATTTCAACAAATGAGCCACACTCGAACAGATCACAGAACAACATATGGTTTCCTATATCTCAATGGATATCAGAACCACACATGGATTCCCTCATCCTGAACTGATCACGAACCTCTACATTAGTTCGAGCATCTCAATAAGATCTCGAATCTACACATAGATTCCAACATCACGAACCTTCTCCAAAGCATATACCATGTATATAGTTTTGAAGGGGTTACTATTTAGAGTCATCTCATATAAGTACACTCCCTCGTTTACTGAGTGCTCCAAAACCAATCGGTAGATTTTCGATTAACTTAACCTCGGTTCTTTCGGAAGTAAACAGACAATACATAAGGGTGGTGATCCTCTTCTATCCGAACAGATTTCCTTATCATTTGTCCTAGAAGGCAAGACGAGTTTATACATAGAGTATAGCATCATCTTTTGTTCCTTCTAGATATTTCCTAAGTCAATATTTGATCAATTTCAATAACAATGAGAATGATCGCATAAGGGAACTAGGTCCCATATACTTCCCCTAAGCAAGTAAACATACAAGCACTATCAATTCATACAAAATGCGATCAAGTCACCAAACGACTTTCAATTCCTTTTTAATTAATTTATTCTTTATTAATTGAAAACTCTTTTTATTAGTAAAACTCCTTTTATTGTCTAATAAAAATTCTTTCATGAATCAAACTTCCTTTATTAAATAATACTCCTTTATTGCTTAAAACTTCCATTATTAATTAAAACTCCTTTATTAATTAAAAATCCTTTATTAACTAAAACTCCTTTATTAACTTGTATATATATATACATATTTAATTTCTATTTATACAAGATATATATTTGTATTCTATTATTTCACTATTCATTATACTTTTTTAGTACTTTAAAAAGTATTAATATACTTATCTCATCAGTATAAATACATTCACAAATCACATAACAAAGTTTATTTACTTTAAACCAAAATCAAAAAGGCTAAAAACGAATGTTACTTAATCACTATTACTATAAACCACTTCTCTCTTTTATATTTTAAAGATATACTTTTTCTATCTTTACTCAAAAAGATTCCATACTTATTATTATCTTTAAAATTCCCTTTATAAAGATCTTATCACATTTATATGGGTTAGAGATAAGGGTTATTTAGATATTGTCACAACAAACCCAAAATGTATCATACTTTGAACATTATCTTTAAAACCCTCTCTTAAAGATCTAATTACATTTATAATGGTTAAAAACAAATGTCATTTAAACCTTGTTTACTACAACCCAAAACCATTTACTTATCTTATTTAGTCAAGTTTTATAGTTGACTAATCGACTATCTAGTTCTAAAAATGATTTCTTATAGAAATCAAGGTTCATATGCTTAACATGTTTCAAACATTCCAACTTAATTATTCCTCGGTCAAGAGGAAAGCCGGTAGGTTGAAGCACTATTTCTCATCCCTACTTAAACATCAATCTTGACTCTCATAGACAGAGAAGTCTACCTCGCTCAGCTTTTAGTATTATTATCCTTCCATATGCAAAGTAACTACACATTTAATTTTGCATAATGTAACTTCTCATCCATTCTTCCAAAATAATAGTCTTTCAAAAAACTTGTAAATAAGTTAGAAATGTATTTAAAATGGTATATATACGTATAATAGTTTAGTTAAAAATTTACTACATTTAGTAGAATTTAAAATAAACTTAAAGAAGAACAGTGAAAGGAAAATTCTTTATACTATAATAAAATATTAAACTAGTTTATAAAGTTATATATATAATACCTTTTAAAATATTTATAATTAAGTTACAAAATATTACTTTAAAAATAATTACTTAATATTGATTTAAAAACTTTTTTATTTAAACAAAATATTTTTTTATAAATATAATTAGAAAACCTTTACTTTAAAATTTCAAAACAAACTCTTTAAAAATATTTATAAACTTTAAACTTCTTTTAAAATAATTGTATATATCTTTTATAAAACTCCTTTGAAAAGATTTCATAAAAATTGCTAATCTAATATCAATTTATACTTTACTAAAAACAAGTATTTTCAAAATGCATCCATAACGACTATCGCTATATGAACCATAAATTTTACAACTTTTTTTTATAAATTAAACAGCCTTTCAAAAATAGAGTTTAAAAAGTAAGATATAAGAGAGGGGATTCAAAGTGCATTTATAACGACTATCACTACACAAACCATTTCATTTTTTACTTCAAATTCGAACCCATTCATTCAAATAAGCATACACAAATATCAAGTCCGAAACACATCACTAAGAAGCATACAAAACATATATACATGAAAATATAAATTTCAAACAAGAATAAAATACACGACATCATAGTGCTTCTATAGCGACTATCGCTATACAAAGTGTAACAACTCAGGATTTTCGACCCTCGAAATTCGACACTAATACGTCCACTGTATTGCGTGCCAAGCAATCGAATGTAAGAAACCCGATTGTTAGGGTAAAGAAGGAAGAAGGGAGAAGAGAAGAAGAGAAAGAAACCGAAAACAGAATCTCACAATCGCAGCGGAACAATATATAATATAATATCAATGATCTTTACAAAAAAGAAATGATATATATATATACAACAATCAGAGTACAACAACAATCAGATCATCAGCTTGGATAGTTATAACAACCTGTCCTCACAATTGCTAATGATTTCAACAATAAACAACGGAAAATAAACACATACATGAATACGACTTGAAGACCTCCAACTCGCCTCCTGAGCTCCAATGCATCCAAATAAATATGTAAATATACTCGGTCTCACCCGAGCATTATAATAAAATAACACTCGAGTCAGTCTGGAAAACCAACGTGAGAATACACACCCAACTGGATTTTTAAGTTATAAAATCAAAAGTATCTCGTAAGACCACGCCGCACATAAACACAGACGGGTTTTTACCTTACGATAACCAAAACATTTTCTATAGAAAATCCATTTATATTATAATAATGTCTAGGGGCGAAAGTAAAATATGAATACAGCTGAAATGCTTGCATCTCATGTTTCAGCGTAGTTGGGCACAGCTAAGTCCGTACGGCGCTTATTGGAGAATAGATTCCATACAATGACTGGGCTACTGGGGTACCGACCTTCACGGTGCATCTCTAGATAAATATATTTCCTTTATACAATTCCACACTTAAATTTCAACATAATCATTTCCATATCTATAAAACTATATTTATAATTTTCCTTCTATTTTATAAAATATCATTTAACATCTCCAAATTTATCCTCACTTCAATTTCCAAAATTGAATCAACTATTTTCTAAAACAACATTTCACATCGTATAATAAATCCACTGTTTGACTTATTTTTCCCAATCAATCTCATGATAATAGTTTCCTTTTATTTATAAACACCATTTATAAATCCATACTTTTACTAACAAAAATACGATTTTACAGATCTTCGCTTTTTTTATAAAATATCACTTTTATAAATTATCACATTTATGAATTTCACATTTATGAATAAATTATAATATATGTACCTATATATATATCACTTTATATAAAATGATTAATAAATATTTATATCAAAATATTCCTATTTTCT
Organism: Allium fistulosum; assembly: GCA_030737815.1. Classification (NCBI taxonomy): domain Eukaryota; kingdom Viridiplantae; phylum Streptophyta; class Magnoliopsida; order Asparagales; family Amaryllidaceae; genus Allium; species Allium fistulosum. The sequence continues at coordinate 849,445,804 of CM060903.1, forward strand.
TTTTAAAACCATATCCCTTTATTATAAAAGGTAGACTTATTTTAAGATTTTTTTAAAAAAAAATCTTTATCCACACTTCAAAAATCTCTATTTAAACTATTTTATAAAATTATTAATTTATAATCTCCAAAAATCATAATTTCAATTTTTTTAAATTAAATTCCTTCTCTTAGTAATTCAAGAATTTTTATAAAAACATATATATTTTTGAAATCGCTCAAATCCCTTTTTAAAGCTAAATCCTCATTTTATAATATTTCAAAATATTCAAAATATGGCTTAGTGTTACCATGGCACTAATAGGAAAATTATCCATGTCATCAATTATGGCATCCAACAGATTATATATCAATTTATATGAAAAATAAAATCAACAGTGTGAGGAATCCTGTTGGATCCCTCCAATCTGTCCCCTTGCATCACATACAGTATATAATCAAATAATAATATCAACCGATTCGAGGCAAGATTCATATACAAAGGGTCATCCGCTCTTATACGGAAATGTAACAGGGTCACATCCGCTCCAAGGTTGGGAATATATCCAAACCAACAATATAAATTAGTAAATCATCTAAACAGTCAATAAAAATCAACAATAAAATATCCACGCATCCAATAAATTTTTTATTGACTATATAATATTTTCTGATTAACCAAAATGGTGAGATTAACTCACATTGATTTTAGAAGTCGCCAAACGTTTCAGTTTGGAACTAAAATTGAACGACGTCCGATTTTAACCCAAATTTCAACTATCTCCAAATTTGCCCAAACTAGTTCCATCGCGAAGCTAACATACATACGAGCGCAACTGTAATGACCCGCCATTTTGACCATCTAAAGTCGACACCGAACACTACCACTATGTTCTAGTGTCGTGCATCCAATCAACAAAAGGGCAGATTTAGGGTAAATAAAAAGAAAAGAACATACGAAAAACAAAATCTCATAGCGGAATCGACAACATAAAATATAACAAGGACAGTAGAAACAGTCACTCCAAAATTACAGAGTATATTAGAGTTAAAAACAAAACTTATCAGCTGGCCAGTTATAAAACCCTGACCTTACAAATGCTGATAGGGATATTATATAATACAGCGGAAAATAAAATACTATGATAGGTGAATCTCCAGCTCCCCTCCAAGATCTCCATAACACCAAAATCAACCTGGGAAAATACTCGGTCTGACTCGAGCATTATAATAAAATAACACCCGGATATGTCTAGAAATACCAGCGTAAGATAACTCGAATAATGAGGATCATATTAAAGTTCTGTGAGACCACGTCGCTAACACGGAATGAGTTTTTACCTCATAAGAATAACATCCATACAGACAAGAGTGGAAATAAACATCAGGAAACAAATCCAAATAAGAATGGGCATATATAATATTAATATCAGACTTGGCAGAATGAAAATAATCTGAGCAAAATCCAAACAAGACAGAATGGATAAAACAAGATACCTGTCCAAACGTGATAGAATGGACAAAATAAGGTGACAGTCCAAACTTGATAGAATGGACAGAATAAGGTAATAGTCCAACTTGATAGAATGGACTAAATCAATACTTAAATGTCGCAAAGAGTGGTTGACTCTTCTCGTGGCAAATTAAAGGTAAACAGATTAAAGGATTCAAATTAAATAAGGAAAGGAAATTTTCCAACAAATGATTAGGAAGGTGCACCCCCTTGGAGTATACCTCTAGTAATATACTCCTGAGAAGCTCATATACTCCATGACACTTCTCGGACAATACCAAGCCGGACCCCGCCAGACCTTACCGAGTATCCAAATATTTCCACATCTAAGTGCACAACCGAATCCAAACTAGATGAGATGTAAAAATACCCTAATGGTAGTGACCCTACATAGCTTGGCTTCCTCTCACGCTTTTGGTTTAGTCATTTCCGACAAAGGATAACACCGCTTAACGGAGCAATAAATCGTCTTAGAATGACGATAATAAAGAAGCTGAAGTAACCGATTATTGAGAAACCAACTATCGAGGATATAAAATGATCGTATATGGAAATTAAGTCTTGTATACTTACCACCACTTATCAAATTCAAACTTGTACTATTTCTTGGTTAACAATAATACCGGACAAGTCAAGGTAGTGTTACTTCAAAGTCATGTCTCACGATTATTCTTAACTTTTGAAATAGCGATAAGTCTACTTCTTCAATGTTTAGCGCTAATTATACAAATAAATCGTTTCCATATAGGTGATTCACTTTACGGAAATAATTCATTTCCATAAATGAATCAAACGTTTTCTTTTTAAAAAGAACCGAACTTGTGCTTGATTTCCATATTATAGTATTGGTAAAACATTTTTAGAAATACATTTTCCAACCGTTCTTTTATAAGACGAATTTTATAATACTAAGTGTATTAAAGCAAGGGTCAAAACAAATGTCATTAAAACATTGTTTACTATAAACCCAAAAGCAATTCACACTAAGCTTTATTTATAAATAATCCCTTTTAAATGATTTTCTTATTTATAAATCATTATTTATAAATTTAAAACAATATTTATTATCCCAAAAGATAATAAAGAAATTTAAATACCTTTATAAATTTAAAACAATATTAATTATCTCAAAAGATAACTAATCACATTTATAATCTCTTTCAAGTAAACAAATCCATTATCTTTAATAAAATACATAATTATTTCCAAACACTTTTATATTATCATTAAATTAACTTTTAAACCTTTATTACTTTAAACCACTCTTATTATATTAGTTAATTTAGTTAATCACTTTTATTAAATCAATTAATTAACTTTATTTAAAAAAAGAATTATTAAATTCAAATAATCATGAACTAAATGAATTATTAATCTCAAATGTTATTAATTAAAATGATAGGTAAAATTTTAAATACCATTAATTAAAACAATTAATTAAGTTTAAATAGTCATAAATTAATTGGATTAATTAAAACATCATTTGTTAAGATGATTTTTTTAACTATATATCATCATTAATTAAAATGATTTAACTAAATTCCAAATATAATTAGTTAAAACAATCAGTTAAATTTAAAACAATCATTAATTAAATGATTAATTAAATTCAAATATCATTATTTAAAATGATTAATTACTTTTAAATATCATTATTACCCGGTACCCTAACCCGGCTATATTGGATTGATCACTCAACGGAATATGTAATATGGATTCTTAAATGTCATGATACCGGGTAATAATGATAAATGGAATATGGATTGTTTAAATTGATTAATTACTTTTAAATATCATTATTACCAGGTACCCTGACCCGACTGTATTAAATGGCTATATCGAGAAGGATTGGATAGAGTTGACAAACAGACAACGCAGGGTGTCAGAAATATGGAAACTGGCTTGGATGACATATGGATCGGCATAGTCATTTGGCAACATAGATGGAATACTAGAGGGGTCGGCATAGCAAATGAGTAGTATGAAAAAGGGATCGGCGTAGTGTTGTGACATAGGAGGGATCAGCATGTTATGGTGAAGACCAAGAGTTATATGCGAATGACTAGGGATCAAAACAATATCCTAATGCAAGAGGATCGACATCATGTGATGAGTTTGGAGAATACAAATGGATGACATATCGAAGGGTTCGGCAGAGCACAATGGAACCAGAGTGATCGGCACAGCCTATTAGAGGGATCAACAGAGATAACTTTAGTGTAAATTCAAACCAAAGTTCAAGTGAGAACTCGAGCTTCATACATCCAATCATCATGACATTTAAGATACCATCATATTCGAGCATGAGGAGGCTACCTGTAATGAACAGATATTTTCAACCCTCAAAAATCGACACTAATACATTCTCGGTATTCACGTGCCGCAAATTCAAGTGCCGGAAACTCGATCGTTAGGGGTAAAAAGAAATAAAGATTGAACAAATAGAATCTCACATCACATTAAAACAAATTATAATTTTACATATGGAAGATTACATACAATCACTCCAAGTGATTTATTAGAGTTACGGTATGTACTAACCCAGCGAGGATAGTTATAACGGTCTATCCTTACAAGTGCTGGTAGATACAAAATACAGGTACAGTGGAATATAGATAACTTCTTCAGAGGACCCAAATTCCTCCCATCTCCAAAATTCTCGAAATCAGCTAACTACTAGGCTGCTCGGGGAAATTAGGGCACCCGGAGTTTAAGGGAAAAAGAAAATAAACTCCGGGTCAATCATGGGATTGGTGTGAGAAACTCAAAATATTTATTTTGAAAACAAAAGGGTATCTCATAAGACCACGCCGCACATAAACATGGAACGGGTTTTTACCTTATGATAACCAAAATATTTGCTATAAAAAATCATTTGATATTATTTTTATTGATATTCTTTGAAAAACATTTGCAAGTAAACTTATTAATCTTAGCCGAAATTGTTACCATTATCAAAATCCGGATATGTTAGACTCTACAAAAAAAACACTTACAAGGCTCGTTCGAAGGATGGATTCCATACAATTGCAAGGTGAGGGACTACCTTCCGTACAGTATACCTCTAGAAGGATATACCTAGGGTCCAGATACTAAACGCCTATACCAACACAGAACCGGCCTACCCCTTCGTTGGATAGTACCGAATATGACTTCACCCCAGTCGTTACCAACCTTTAACGGGATCCCGAAGCATACACTACATACTCGACATATAGAGAGTAATCTAGAAGGGTGATGACCATCTCCTAATGGGTGCAACCCACATAGCTCTACCGCATCTACTCTGCTTTAGCCATTCTTGGTTGATGAGGCATGAGGTAGCGATTACCTTTTTCACATAGCACATTCCATTTTGAATGCCACACTGCAATTCCATGATCACAGAACTGATTTCTACAAATGTATAACTCCTGACCTCATACGTTTTAGGAAAAGGTGTTAAGCTAAGAGAAGTTTCCTTCTCCTCCACCAAACAGATGATACGTTCATAGAGATCAATCAATGTAATTAGAAATGTAACGTCAGACATTCGTCCGTACAAGTTGTCCAGCGATAAGACAAACCGAAGGCACTCTCCTTCCACATCCTATCGGGAGTTACCCTTAGGATTAGTAGCGAGAAGTCCTTGCATCGAAGATCAAAAATGTAGAACTACTGTCATATAATATGATATGGGAAATTCCCCCGAGGGTCAATGACAAGCAGTCCTATATTTCATCTTTCAAATCATATCCATATCTTCACTTCGAATTCGTAAATTAGTTCGAAGTAGTCTTCGGACAGGAACTACCCCTAATTCGACCCCGGTTCTTTTGAAGCAATCATCGACAAAAAGATGTTAACTGAATAGGGAATCATTCTTTAATTGATTAAGTTCATTTTATCAAAATCTCTTTTGGAGATATATATTTCCAAAACATTCTTTCCGATACATACAGAATCATTAAACCTCGCTTATCAAATCCTTTGATTACTTTAAAACCATTTTAAATCCCAAATCATTACATCCTTTCTTAGAAAAATATTTTCAAATCATTTATTTAAATCTTAACAAAGATTTCTTAATTCAAAACTCATACCTTTGATTGAGTTAAAACCATGTTATCTAGGATGTTAATCCAAAACCGGTAAATATTAAGTGAGCAGATATATAGAAATCATCTAATTCTACTCAATATCAATTTCCGTATTCAACAAATACTATGGGCGGAATAATGGTGAAATCACCATTTAAATTCCATGAATAGTACGAGTTCCCTCTTCGGGCTTTAACACCAAGTACAAGATCTTCTCTATAATATCCAAATTGTTTAAATCCTGGAAACTATCTTTCTTTATCCTTTGGAAAATTTTGATCCGAGTAAATCAAATTTATTAGCTCCTCCGTCTGGCTAGTCTGGATAGCCAGGGAGAGCAGGAAACTAGTTTTTCCAAACTGAAGCCTAGGCACTATCTCTTTGACACCCATAAGGCGGTCAAGTAATTTGATCGACTCTAAATCATTTAAAATTTTATCATTCCACAAATACTTTAAATCCCCTTTAGAATACTTTATTAATCATTTGAAAACATTTACAAAAGATTTGAAAAAGAATTGTTAAGTTTAAAACTATATTTCACAAGTTAAAGAAAAGTGCTGGAGAAAGTGCTGCGGAAAATGCCTTTTTAGTATATTGACCAAAACGACTTTTTATTATTTGAAAATTCATTTTTATTACTCAAATCACTTTTTAAAACATTTTAAAAGATTTATAAGATTTATTTCACATTTTCAAAACATTATTTTTAAAGAAATCCAGTTTTGGATTCCGAACTTCAAAACCGCGATGTTTCCAAAAACTTGTTTTGCTCATATTTCAAAACCTACTTATCGAAATCTTGATTTTCTTTCTTTGTTGGAAAACTATGGATATAATAGATTGAAAATTTCTTATTTCGAAGAATTTCGAGCTATTTCAACTTTTACATTAGTTTGACTTTTATAGCGCAAAATCGCGAACTACCGTTACGCGACACGCTTATTTTTGACCAAATTTTCTATTTCTTTTCAGACTTCACCAAAACACTTTTAAATGTTTATAAACCATTTCAAATACATTTGAAAACTTTTTTAAGTTATTTAACAATTCCATATACACCATTTCATTAAATCGAGGCAAGTGATTTCCTTTGTGCTTATTGACGTGTATTTCTGTGACTTGCATATATATTCAACATTCATATTTGAACATCCAAATTTGATGATCAAAACATAATAAACATCCATTACAAACATCATTTCATCATCCAAAATATAATAGTTTAGGAGTTCTCACTTTGTTTGGTTATTCGAATGGAAAATCGGCTATTGCTCCGCTACTCGTTGTTTTTTCGCTGACGAATCCTTGCACGCTTTACTCAATATGGTTTGACTTGGACTTGGGGGAGGCTAGGGGGCTCAGCCTTGGAGGAGGTAGGGGAAGGTATGGTCGAAGTGAGGGGAGAGGAGGTGGTGGTTTCAACGGAGTTTTGAGGTGGAATTTCTATATATTTTTTTCTTTACTTTTTTATATATTATTTTTTCTAGAAAAATGGAGATGGAAGCCATTAAAGAAGCCTTAGAAAGCTTTAAGAAAGGAAGGTGAATGGAGGTAAGAAATGAAGAAGAAGAGAAGAGTTTGAGTTGTGAGAAATGAAGTGGGTTAAAATGCTATTTATAGTTGTAGTTTGAGAAGTAAATTACCTTATTAACCTTTACTACTTTTTGACTTTTCATTTACCTATTTACCCTTGATTTAACATTTGCTTAATGGAGAGGAGACGGTATTAAATTCTTGAGAAGATGGGTATTAAAGGTGATGTGGTGCTCGATTTGATTTTACACCTTTATGTAATTATTGCATCATTTTTTATAACAAAATATTAGAAATGAAGATTTTGCTCCTTTTCCATGTATGACAAGACTTAGGGTACAAATGCATTTATGTGAAAGGATGTTGTAGTGATAATGAGATTTAAATAAAAAGATTTGGCTAGATTTTGCAAAAGTAAACTCTTTTCGTCCTTTTGTGCTTAATCTAAATTAATAAATCCATTTGCTTAATTGATCTTTTCTTTATATAAAGGAGATGTTTGTAACTTTGTTAATATGTTTACATGATACTATTCAAGTTGCAAAAACGTTTGCACAACTTGCATCGAACAATGCGTTGATTTTCGACAAAATGTTTTATGGTCACATTTTGATATTTTTGTTAAACTATTTATTCATGTAAACCAAACCTGAAAATAAGTTCTTTATCATTTTTAATTAAATAAAACAAGTATATTTGACTTATAAAATAATATAAAACAATATCAAAATCCATTTGTAGAAATACGACATTGATTTTATCAATGCGCGACGAAATTTGTTAATCACTATAACATAAGTATATATATATAATAAACTTTTATCAAATATTTATTATCATTATATAATGATTTTAAAAGGAGTTATTCATCTTTTAAAATAATTATTTGACCGTATATTCAATTTTATCCAAAACCGACTTTTGTCAATTTTGTCGATGTTACGGTAAAAGTCCAAAATCTTTATTCGATTCTCAAAATAAGTTTACCATTCTTATTTATTGCATAAAATATGATTATTTAATTTTGAAAATTCTAGATTTGAATATTTAAATAAATTAAATATTCCATTTTTAAAATGGTAAAATTACGGGTCGTTACAGACTTCCCCCTTAAAAGAATTTCGTCCCCGAAATTACCCAAAACAAAACTTAAAGGTATTTTCCCAAAATATTATTTTTTAAAATTTACAGTCATATGATATATATATAAATCATTCATACACAATATCTGATTCGACCTACTATTCGCATCCATAACTCTACTTCCAAACTAGTATCGATCCCCCGATCCTCTAGTGCGGACTCTGATCAGGCTCCGCGATCAGGAAACTTTATTCTCAATACATAGTCCTCAACTATGATAGAACACTCAAGTATCCAATCATAAATCCTCATCAATGTTCGCCATCAAGAATCGAGTGATAAATCCTTTTTTGGATCGGTGTAAACAACTCAAAGTTTCTGTACTCAAATCTTAGATCAAATTCGTGTGATGAAATGATCTACATATAACATATGTATTTATTAACATCCAAAAACTTTTCACAAAAAGCTTTTACCTTAAGTTCGAACATTTTATAAAGATGCTTCTTTATATAATCCATTTAACAAGAAGAGTAATACTTAAGAGAAGTGTTTACCATCCGAACACATCTCTTGCCCTTTTTTAGTTTATTTTCGAGCCGCTCAAACTAGTTATCATAAAATACTTCTTTTTATTTGAAATAATACCATTATTATTTTCAAAATCCTTTAGAGATTACTTTGTTTGTAAAATTTATTAAAATTCATCTTATATTAACTTACTTTATTTTAACCACCTTTAAATTTTCATATCTTCCATATCTACCTTTTATAAAATTATCTTATCTTTGTAAAATACCTCCCTTTTTTATAATACATGGTCATTTATTATCTTATATTAATTAATTTATCTTAACCCAGTATTATTATCAAACATCTTATTGTCAAATCATGAAATTTAATTCACAAGGTGTTTGTTAAATCAGCGGATGATAATACTTAAAGGTTATCATTCCCTTAATTACAAGCTAACAAACAATTAATAACTATACCATTTTCGAAAGTTATTTCTTTATAAATAATACATAAGCTTAGGTAAAATTATTTCATTTACCTAAAATTTTCAAAATCAGTGTGTCGGTTCGTCTTGTTTAAATGTTTAGGAACCCTTATCGATAATGATGATCAGGCGCATCGATCAGGATCCATAGATCACTCAACACAAAAAATTTTATTAGTTACTAACAAATACGCGCTTATATATAATACTCTCAAACTCATTCTAGGGTGTTACTAACCCTATCTATAATGAGTTACTCATCCTAGGGTATTACTAACCCTATCTTTGACGAGTCTTACCCCAACAAAGCCTAGGTGTTCGCTCAACCTAAGCTCTGATACCAATGTAACGAACGGGAATTTTCAACCCTTGAAAATCGAAACTAATACATCCTCGGTATTCACGTGCCGCAAATTCAAGTACCGAAAATCCGATCGTTAGGGGTAAAAAGAAATAAAGATAGAAGATAGAACAAATAGAATCTCACATCGCATTAAACAACTTATAATTTTACATATGGAAGATTACATACAATCACTCTAAGTGATTTATTAGAGTTATGGTATGTACTAACCCAGCGAGGATAGTTATAACGGTCTATCCTTTAAAGTGCATGTAGATACATAATACAGGTACAACGAAATATAGATAACTTCTTCAGAAGACCCAAATTGCTCCCTGCTCCACTCCAAAATGCTCCTAATCAGCTAACTACTAGGCTGCCTGGGGAAATTAGGGCACCCAAAGTTTAAGGGAAAATAAAATAAACTCCGGGTCAGTCATGAGACTGGTGTGAGAAACTCAAAATACGTATTTTGAAAACAAAAGGGTATCTCATAAGACCACGCCGCACATAAACACGGAACGGGTTTTTATCTTACGATAACCAAAACATTTCTACGAAAAATCATTTGATATTATTTTTAATGACATTCTTTGAAAAAATTTTGCAAGTAAACCTATTAATCTTAGCCGAAATTGTTACCATTATTAAATTCCGGATATGTTAGGCTCTATAAACAAAACTCTTTCAAGGCTCGTTCAGAGAATGGATTCAATACAATGGCAAGGTGAGGGACTACCTTCCGTACATATACCTCTAGAGGGATATACCTAGGGTCCAGATACTGAACGCCTATACCAACACAGAACCAGCGTACCCCTTCGCTGGATAGTACCGAATATGACATCACTCCGGTCGTTACCGACCTTTAACGGGATCTCGAAGCATACACTATATACTCGACATATAGAGAGTAATCTAGAAGGGTGATGACCATCTCCTAATGGGTGCGACCCACATAGCTTTACCGCATCTACCCTGTTTTAGCCATTCTCGATTGATGAGGCCTGAGGTAGCGATTACCTTTTTCATATAGCACATTCCACTTTGAATGCCACACTGCTATTCCATGATCACACAACTGATTTCTACAAACGTATAACTCCTGAGCTCATACGTCTATGGAAAGGGTGTTAAGCTAAGAGAAGTTGCCTTCTCCGCCACCAAACAGATGATACATTCATAGAGACCAATCAATGTAATTAGAAATGCAACGTCAGACATTCGTTCATACAAGTTGTACAGGGACATGACAAACCGAAGGCACTCTCCTACCACATCATGTTGGGAGTTACCCCTAGGACTAGTAGCAAGAAGTCCTTACATCGAAGATCAAACATGAAGAACTACTGTCATATAATATGATATGGGAAATTCCCCCGAGGGTCAGTGACAAGTAGTCATACATTCCATCTTTCAGATCATATCCATATCTTCACTTCAAATTCGTAAGTTAGTTCAAAGTGGTCTTCGAACAGGAATTACCTCTAATCCGACCTTGGTTCCTTTGAAGCAATCATCGATAAAAAAATGTTAACTGAATATGGAATCATTTTTTAATCGATTAAGTTCTTTCTATCAAAATCTCTTTTGGAGATATATATTTCCAAAACATTCTTTCCGATACATACTGAATCATTAAACCTCTCTTATCAAATCCTTTGATTACTTTAAAACCATTTTAAATCCCAAACCATTACATCCTTTCTTAGGGAAATATTTTCAAATCATTTATTTAAATCTTAACAAAGATTTCTTAATTCAAAACTCATATTTTTGATTGAGTTAAAACCATGTTATCTAGGATGTTAATCCAAAACCAGTAAATATTAAGTGAGCAGATCTATAGAAATCATCTAATTCTACTCAATATCAATTCCAGTATTCAACAAATACTATGGGCGGAATAATGGTGAAATCACCTTTTAAATTCCATGAATAGTACGAGTTCCCTCTTCGGGCTTTAACACCGAGTACAAGAAGATCTTTTATGTAAAATCCAAATTGTTTAAATCTTGGAAACTATCTTTCTTTATCCTTTGGAAAATTTTGATCCGAGTAAATCAAATTTACTATCTCCTCCATCTGGCTAGACCGGATAGCTAGGGAGAGCAAGAAACTGGTTTTTCCAAACTGAAGCCTAGACACTATCTCTTTGACACCAATAAGGCGGTCAAGTAGTTTGATCGACTCTAAATCATTTAACATTTTATCATTCCGTAAATCCTTTAAATCCTCTTTAAAATAATTTATTAATCATTTGAAAACATTTACAAAAGATATGGAAAAGAATTGTTAAGTTTAAAACTATATTTCACAAGTTATAGAAAAGTGCTACGGAAAATGCCTTTTTAGTATATTGATCAAAACGACTTTTTATTATTTGAAAATTCATTTTTATTACTCAAATCACTTTTTAAAACATTTTAAAAGATTTATAAGATTTATTTCACATTTTCAAAACATTATTTTTAAAGAAGTCCAGTTTTGGATTCCGAACTTCAAAACCGCGATGTTTCCAAAAACTTGTTTTGCTCATATTTCAAAACCTACTTATCGAAATCTTGATTTTCTTTCTTCGTTGAAAAATTATGGATATAATAGTTCAGAAAATTCTTATCTCGAAGAATTCCAAGCTATATATCAACTTTTACACTAGTTTGACTTTTATAGCGTGAAATCGCGAACTACCGTTATGCGACGCGCTTATTTTGGACTAAATTTTCTATTTCTTTTCAAATTTCACCAAAACACTTATAAATGTTTATAGAACATTTCAAATACATTTTAAAATATTTTTAAGATATTTAACAATTACATATACACCATTTCATTAAATCAAGGAATTTGGAGGAGGTAGAGGAAGGTATGGTTGAAGTGAGGGGAGAGGAGGTGGTGGTTTCGTCAGAGTTTTGAGGTGGAATTTCTATATTTTTTTCTTTTCTTTTTTATATATTACTTTTTCTAGAAAAATGGGGATGGAAGCCATTAAAGAATCTTTAGAAAGCTTTATGAAAGGAAGGAGAATGGAGATAGAAAATGAAGAAGAAGAGAAGAGTTTGAGTTGTGAGAAATGAAGTGGATTAAGGTGCTATTTATAGTTGTAGTTTGGGAAGTAAATTACCTTATTAACCTCTACTAATTTTTGACTTTTCATTTACCTTTTTACCCTTGATTTAATCTTTGCTTAATGGAGAGGAGATGGTATTAAATGCTTGAGAAGATGGGTATTAAAGGTGATGTGGTGCTGGATTTGATTTTACACCTTTATGTAATTATTGCATCATTTTTTTAACAAAATATTAAAAATGGAGATTTTGCTCCTTTTCCATATATGACAAGACTTAGGGTACAAATGCATTTATCTGAAAGGATGTTGTAGTAATAATGAGATAAAAATAAAAGTATTTGGTCAGATTTTGCAAAAGTAAACTCTTTTCGTCTTTTTATGCTTAATTTAAATTAATATATACATTTGCTTAATTAATATTTTCTTAGTATAAGAGAGATGTTTATAACTTTGTTAATATGTTTACATGATACTATTCAAGTTTCAAAAACGTTTCACAACTTGTATCGAATAGAACGTTGGTTTTCGACATATGTTTTACGGTCACATTTTGTTGTTTTTGTTAAACTATTTATTCATGTAAACCAAACCTAAAAATAAGTTCTTTATCATTTTTAATTAATTAAAACAAGTATATTTGACTTATAAAATAACATAAAACAATATCAAGATTCATTTGTAGAAATACGACATTGATTTTGTCAATGCACGACGAAATTTGTTAATCACTATAACATAAGTATATATATATATATATATATAATTATAAAACCTTTATCAACTATTTATTATCATTATATAATGATTTTAAAAGGAGTTATTCATCTTTTAAAACAATTATTTGACCGTATATTCAATTTTATCCAAAATCGGCTTTTGTTAATTTTGTCGATGTTACGGTAAAAGTCTAAAATCTTTACTCAATTTTCAAAATAATTTTACCATTCTTATTTATTGCATAAAACATGGTTATTTAATTTTGAAAATTCTATATTTGAATATTTAAATAAATTAATTATTCCATTTTTAAAATGGTAAAATTACGGGTCGTTACACTACCATAAGGATCGTTGTCCCAAATTCAACATATGGAGGGATCGGTATCGATCCCTCTCCATTGAGATTTGGGCCTAGCGCTCCCTATGGTGGGCCCATATGGATGAGGAGGTCATGTTGCCGAAGTTCAAGTCAGATTGGTGATTGCCCTCACCTACAAATACCTACCTAGGGGGTCATTCTGAGGATCTTTACGATGCTGGTTAGATAGTGCTATTATTGTAATCAACTTCCTCCGTTATTCTCTTGTTTCTTATTGTTTCTTACTGTAATCAAGATTATTGTGAATCAACAAAGAGAATATTCAAAGTGGACGTAGGCAATCAACGCCGAACCACTATAAATCTTATTGTTCTGGTCTTCTACTATGATTTTCTTGTTAATTTGATATATTCCTCCGTTTTAATTTAGTTTCTTCATTTATTTCACTACACAAATCTATTCTCGGGTGTTTGTGGCCAATTTGGTTGCAAACAATCATTAATTAAAATGATTATCAATTTCAATCACCATTAATTAAAATAATAATTTAAATTCAAGTAATCATTAGTTAAAAGGATTAATTAAATCATATCTTATTTAAATCAAAGATAAACCAATTTTAAACATTATTTATTAAATTGGTTAATCAATCTCAAAATCATTAGTTAAAATGATTAATTATTTTAAATTATCATTAATAAAAATGATTAATGAATTTTAATATTCTGTTTAGTGGAAACACAAGCTCAAGTTCATACGATAGGGTTTTGGGAATGAAAGTTAATAAATGACGATATAGCGAAATCGCTATAATGACAATTAACAAGTTAAATGGAATATCCGGATTTATTTTAATTAGCCATTAATATAATAGCATAAGAATGTAAATAAATAATTATTGGTGAGAAACCCCTCAGGGTCTCTCTACATATTTATCCTACAAAACTTGGTTATGGGTAATATATATAATCATATGGGTTTATAATGACCAAATTAATATGTCATCCATTTTCCAAACGGAAATTCAACCAAACAAGTAATCAAACAATTTAACTAACATCCAAGCAATCAATGAACGTTAATAACATCATAGCTATGATATAATAAAATTTCATGTGAGTTAAACTCACATCGATTTTCATATTCGCCGAAACGTCCCGATTTTGGACAAAAACTGAACGATCGCTCGATTTTAGCCTAAATTCCAATAAGCTCCTATCTCATTCAATCCACCTCCTTAGCGTAGCCTTCACCGATACGATCACAACGCAACTCATCACGTTCGATTTGGACCTCATATGAATTCGATATGGATTAATGAATGTTTTACATAATTAAGCTAAAATTAACCTATAATTAAATTTTTTTAAACTCAATTAACCTTTCTCCCCCAAAACTTTGTTCAAGCACGAGCTTACTCAAACCAAGCTACGCACCAAAACTTGCCACTACGCCTCCTCCATGTCACCAAGCGCTACCGCGTTTCGCCAAGAGTACCGCCTCCACCTCCCCATCCCAACGACGTCGACCATGCCTCCCCTCATTGCCTGTAGCACTTAGGCAAACCCATAAACTTCATCCATGGTCAACCACAGCTCCAGGCCGCCACGCGAAGTACTACCTAAATCTGACCGTTCATCCAACTCGCCTCCCCATGCCGAACAAGATCTTAGTTGGACCCATCGCCTGAAACGCCTCCGAGTGGCGCCAATTGATAATGGATGTTGGATTGAGCTTTGGTTTTTAAATCTGAAGAAAGAAAATAAAATGAACTGCTCCCACTGATATACGCGACTATAATGCTGAAAGGGGTATGGGCTACATTAGGGAGTTATGGGGCAAGTATGGTTGAGTATGGGAAGCATGGCTAAACTTATTATATATATATATATGTTATTTAAATTTAAATTATCAAGCAATAAAAAATTCAAAAATTCCAAACTCTTATAGAGACGTGCTGCCTGGTGCTCTATATGTTATATCCTTATTCCGAACGCAATGGAACTAGTCTCGAACCCTAATTCAATCATATGCAGAAGATGGCTTTTTAAACCTAGTTATTATATTAAATTTTTGAAATTAATTTCTACGTGTTTCGAACTCACACGACCAAACGATTAATCTGATTGCCATTAAATTCGACGGCGTAATATAGTCCACTATTACGGGTCCAATGAAACTGGTTTCGTCGAAATCCGAGACTATGCCCCCAGAGGCTAATTTCACAGATTTAAATATCGTTTTATATTTAGTTCTCGATATTTATCTGATCTATTTATATTTGTAAATAAATTTACAAATTGAATTCAACATTACTATTTATTAATGAAGCGGAGTCGAATAAATTATTAAATCCATTTAATTAACATTTAATTCATAATTTAAATATTTAAATATTCCTTATATCTGAATTATAAGTTATTAAATTCCAAAATCCAATTATTTTAAATATTTAAAATTAATTAAACATTTAAAATCAGATGATGAGAATTTTTGGGTTGTTACATTCTCCCCCTTAAATGAATTTTGTCCCCGAAAGTCCTAAGGAAGAAAATGTTTCCAAACCCTTAACTTTAAAACTACTAATTAAAATGAGTTGTTAAACTTATTTTCAAAACAATTAGCTGGAATATATTCTAAAATTTCCAAGTCTTTAAAATTTATCCATTTATGCCACATAATTCCCTTCCATTCATTTATTCCAAGATATAACTTGAAATTATCAAAAAATTTCCAAAATTCTTAAATTTTTTTTAACTCTTAAATTTACGGAAAATTTCGCCAAAGTCTCCTTTGTGCGGCTTGATCGGAACAACTACAAATCGCCTCAACAAGCTCCAAACCAATCAAAGAAAATAAAAGCCAAATGGCCTTCCATATCCGAGGCATAAAATCACCAACCAATTTAAATTTTCTAAATTTATTATGTACCTTTTCGCGTTTGATTTATAATTTAGCAAGTAATTTATTATCTCTTTGCGATCGCAGGTGCACAGGGATCAAATAGCAATCTCTTGCATACTATACTTACGAAATCTAAAAGAAAATCTAGCTGACAAAAGCAATATGATGTAACTTTACATGCTTAAACTAGTCTGATATAAATCTATGTGCAATAAATAACCATATCTCAATCATATGCGACAAAATACAGAGAATATTCTGTAATAGATGCTATGCACCCAATTTTTTTTCAAATGACAAATTTAGATCTAAATACTAGGATTTTTCAATTCAAAAATTTATTTTTAAATTTGTCAGACGAGAAAAATCAAAGATCAACAATCAAAATGATCAGGAGGGATTTCTCCTAATAAATTATAGTGAAACTCTAGAATCAAAACAACATGGAGCGTCCAGCGGTATTCTGGTTCCTCCAAAAATATCAACTAGAGTGAATAAATATCATTCTTTTCCCAAAATCTTCCAAAATTTCTTTTTCAAAATCATCGGGATTTAAGTCCTTATAACAACAATTCAAAATCCTTTGTTTATAAATTTAAACTTTATAAACAATGGTATATAAAATCACATAACCATCAATTCAATTTTGTCGAATCAGATCAATCAAATTCTGTGAAGAAATAAACTAACACTAGTAGTCAATCAAATTCTATAAAGGAAAACTTATCACTTAACATTGTTTCAAAATGTCAAACGACTAGCAAACAAATCTTAACTTAGGTTCAAAACTACGACGACCTACCTTTTTGGATAATTTAAGTCGACATTAAACCACACATGTTTTACTCTAACATCCCAAAAGAACAAATTATCAATGAGGTAATATTCTAAAGAAATAAGATTTAGAAAAATTAAATTACAGAATCTCGCAGCGGAATGACAAAATATAATAATTACATAAACAGTTCATGAAGCTGTTTAACAATATACAATAATTTCACTTTACAAAATCATCAGAGTTGTACATTTAATAGGTATAACAAAGTACTACAGCAGAATAATACTAATAAATACGGTCTTCAAACCTCATCTTTATCTTCAAGAAATAGTAGCTTCGAAATGCTAAATACTCAGGCTGACCCGAGCGTAAAGGAAAATAATACACTCGAGTTAGAACTATAATTCTTATGCAAATTAAGTCCAAATCAAATGAAATATGGAATGCAGATAACAACATTTTTAAAGTTTCAAATTTTCCAGAAGAGTTATTATTTTTATATTCAAAATATAACAAATTTCACAATAGATCCATTCTAATAACTTACAAATTTACAGAAAAAATCCAAATTAATTTTTAGAGTTCAAGAGATTTGATTTATGAAAATTTTCAAAGTTTCAGAATTCAATTTATGAAAACTTCGCAGGGTTTTAAAATTAAATTTGAAAACTTTCAAATAAGGTAGCGGTAGTTTATTTCTCAAAAATCATTTCTATGGTTCAAAAAGTAAATCTAAGCATACGAATTTGTTTCACATGTCAATATAAGAAATTCAAGGGTTTTGTATCCTTATTCAGTGTTTAAATAATCAATATGAAAATTTATATGATTATAATAAACTAGGATGATAACATGGATATATCAAAATAAACAAACAGACACACATTCAATCATAATAGCATTGATCACAACATACAATCAACATTCAAATCAACCAATTCAACTAATGAACCAATTCAACAACATGTCACAATAATTATTAGTTATCACATATTGGTGTTTAACTATCATGGGTATTTAAATTAAATGTCAAATTAAAATTCCTAACCAACAATCAATAAATTTATCACTATATGACTTGGTTTAACTTAAAATAAAATTTCAGTATGTCGCGAGTGAGTTTAAACACTCACCTTTTGTCTTTCTCTTTTCTAGTCAGATTTGGATCCTCTACTACTTTCTTGTTTTATTTTGTTTCCTTGCTATCTTAATCTTTTTTAGAAATTTTTGGAAGAGACAGAGAAGTTTGTATAGATCTGGATTTGAAGAAAAAGATATGGAAAGAAGAAGAAGGTTTGAAAAAGAAGAAAATTTAAAGAAGAAGAATTGAAAAAGAAAAAGAAACTTTGAAAAAGAAAAAGAAACTTTGAAAAAGAAGAAGATTTGAAGAATAAGAATATAAAAAAAAGAAAAAAAGAAAAAAAAGCTTTGAAAAAGGGAGAAGAAGGAGGAAGGTGAGAGAAAAATAATGAAATGGAACTTTTGTTTGGAAAAAAACGAAGCTACAGAAGATGAGATTTGAGAAATGAAATAGGCTACAGGAATGAGGATAGAAACAAATGAAAAGATAATAAAGTATATATAAACAAACTAGGAATTGAAATAAAGTAAAAATATAAATAGCAAAAAAATGGTAGGTATTAAAAGAGGTGTAGTGAAGGAATAAAAAAATGAATGAAGATAAAAATAAATCCACCGTTTTTAAATATGAAGATTTAAGAGAATAAATTGCCAATGAAAGGAAGCTACGAGTGTTAGTCCTTGAGAAGGATGATTTAGATGACAACAACCTTAGGACTTGTTATAAAATATAAATACTAACATTATAGTTTAGATATATATATATGTATATGCAGGATATAAACATGCAGGTACCAAGAATGAAGACTGTACAGTATAGAGATACAAGACCGATGAATTTAAAGATCAAAGATATCAAGATTGAAGACTCATGAGTATCAATAAATCAAGTTATCAAGAGTTCAAGATTTTAATAGTACAGGATAAGTATTGAGTCTAGAATTATGTTAAAACTTCTTGAAAGCACTTACATCTTTATTCGAAATTTATTCGTGGAATGGAATCCACTTCGAGCGTGTTAATGGGATGGAACCCTAGTGGGATGGAACCCACGACAATATCTAGTGGAACATATAGTGGTCCTATTTTGATATCCACTAATTTTATAAAAATATTTTTCAAAAATATATCTCTTGTTTTTTTAAAAATGTTTTCAAAACTTTCTTTTCAAAAAGACATCTCTCTTGTTTGAAATATTTTAGCCTCAAAACTATTTTTATCATTTTTAATATTTTGATTTCAAAATTGTCCTTGTTTTTAAACCATCTCTTGTTTTAAATATTTAGCTTTAAAATATTTATATACTCAGATTTGAAATCACTTTATAGATTAAGATTATATATATTAAAAATTACTTTCTAAACTCTTTTATATGTTTAAACTATATTCAAATATATTTACAAAGTTTAGAAATCGTTTTGACAAATTATAGAAACCAATTTTAATAAGAAAATCAAAATCATCAATTTTGCCTAGAGCATGTCGACATCCCTCAACCCCCCATGTCGACATGGATCCCGTTAAATTCAAAATTCAAATTTTCAAAAGAAGTGTCTATTCGTCGTATCCTTTCACGAATAGATACGGCTGTTGATCTCCTATAAATACCAGTAGTTCTAAACGAATTTATCATCAGATTTCACTTGTTTTCTCTTCTCTTCATCTTCCACATTTATCCTAAAGAATCCCAAACTATACTCTGCCGAAATACCAAGTGAATCAAACTTGATTATCTCTTGTTTGATTCTCTACCACTCTCTCCATAAGATCTCAGTGCTATTTAGAGTTATATGATTATTTGTAAATCAAATTGTTGAGTAAAAGGTGCGGTTGAGCCTTGAAATCAATTGGTTGTGATTGTTGCCCCGGAAATCGATTAGGTGATCTTGTGGCCTGGTAAATCAAGAGAGTTTGCTCCGGACTCGAATACAGGAGGGTGTACCTCGTGGCCTTGAAATCGAGGGTGTAATCTGGGAGATTATTTTTGATAAGAAATCCGTACGTTTGTGCGAGACTGGATGTAGGGTAACTCTGAACCTGTATAAAATCCTGGTGTGCTCTTTCCTTTACTGCTTTTATTTATTATTTGCATCTGTGTCTGATTTTGTGATTATATCTGTGTTTGTGAATTACATTTGTTGGTGATTAAATTTACATAAGTTTCAAAAAGATTTAGAAAATCCACAAAACACTATTCACCCCCCCTCTAGTGTTATTCCAGCCTTAAGATCCGTAATCTGCATTTCTCACATTTGGTATCAGAGCAAGGTTTTCAAAGTTTTCATAATCTGAATTTTGAAAAAGTTTTTAAAATGGCTATTTTTGGGGATTTTGTTAACACTAGTTTAAAACTGTTCAAATCATCATTGTCTCATAAGTCTGCATATAGTTATTATAGAAAACCAAGTTATCTACCAAGTTTTTATTCTGTGCAGAAAGAAAAATGTTATATGGCCTTTGAAGAATCAACACTCAATGGAAAAATTATGCAAATCAAGAAGAATAAGTGGATACTTGATAGTGGATGTTCAAGACACATGACTGGTAATCAAAATATGCTGAATGATATTATCTATAAAGATGGAGGATTTGTTAATTTTGGAGACAACTCAAAAGGATATGTGATTGGCATCGGCAATGTCAGTAACTCTAAAACTCCTACTATTTATAATGTTTTATTAGTTAAGAATCTGAAACACAATCTGCTTAGCATTAGTCAACTTTGCGATAAAGAATACAAGATTAAATTTGAAAGAGATAAGTGTCACATTGAAGATAATAATTCAAATATTATATTTGAAGGAATTAGGAAGAAAAATATTTACATCCTTAGTATGAAAGTTTCAAATGATAACTTATGTCTTTTGGCTAATACAAGTGACCCTTGGATTTGGCATAAAAGATTTGGTCATTTAAATTTCAAACTGTTATCTAGGTTATCAAAACTTGACTTAGTTAGAGGTCTTCCCAAGTTAAACTTTAAAGTAGATAGCATATGTGATGCTTGCCAATTAGGAAATCTTAGGAAAAGTTCTTTCAAATTAAAAGATATGATTTCAACTTCAAAACCTCTTGAGTTACTTCATCTAGATTTATTTGGTCCATCTCAAATTCAATCAATAAATCACAATAAACATGTCTTTGTAATTGTAGATGATTATTCTAGGTTTACATGGATAATTTTTATGAAACATAAAAGTGATACTTTTGATTCATTTAAATTTTTTACAAAAAGACTTCAAAACCAAATTTCTTCAAAAATTATAACTATTCGTAGTGATCACGGTAGGGAATTTGAAAATGAAAATTTTGAGAGATTCTACAATAAAAAGGGAATAACTCATAATTTCTCTTTTCGAAGAACTCCACAACAAAATAGAGTGGTAGAACGTAAGAATAGAATGATTCAAGAGTGTGCTAGAACAATGCTTTCTGATAGTAACTTACCTAAAAACTTTTGGGCTGAAGTAGTCGCTACAGCTTGTTATATATTAAATAGGATTTTAATTAGACCATTAACTAATAAAACACCGTATGAATTACTTTACAATAAGAAACCCATAGTAGCTTATTTTAAAGTTTTTGGTAGTAAGTGTTTTATTCTTAATACAAAAGATAATTTAGATAAATTTGAACCTAAATCCGACAAAGGTATCTTCATCGGATATTCTAATAGAAGTAAAGCATTTAGAGTTTATAATTTAAGAACTAACACTATTGAAGAAACAATGCATGTATGTTTTGATGAAAATTTTAAAGATGTTGTACAAATAGAAGATGAAGAAGATTTTGTAACTTTAAATAATGAACCTAATGAAACTAATTGTGAAATCATTCAACCTAATAAAAGAATTAGGCTATTAAAAGATCATCCTTTGGAAAATATACTAGGAAATATTGAATCTGTTGTTAGAACTAGAAATCAACTAAATAACATGAGTAATGTAGCTTTTATATCAACTAGTGAACCTAAAAATCCAAAGGAAGCGTCATCTGATGATTCATGGATTCTTGCTATGCAAGAAGAATTGAATCAGTTCACCAGAAATGATGTTTGGGAACTTGTTCCTAGACCCGAGGATAAAAGTATAATTGGAACAAAATGGGTTTATAAAAATAAAATGAATGAACTTGGTGAGGTCGTGAGAAATAAAGCTCGATTAGTCGCGCAAGGTTATTGTCAAGAAGAAGGAATAGATTTTGATGAAACCTTTGCACCCGTAGCAAGATTAGAAGCCATTAGAATTCTACTTGCTTTCGCAAATTATAATAATTTCAAATTATTTCAAATGGATGTTAAAAGTGATTTTCTAAATGGATTTGTTAAAGAGGAAGTTTATGTTGAACAACTTCCACTCTTTGAAGATGAAAGATTTCCAAACCATGTTTTCAAACTTAAGAAAGCTCTATATGGTCTAAAACAAGCTCCTAGAGCATGGTATGACAGACTAAGATCTTTTTTATTACAATCAAATTTTGAAATTGGTAAAGTAGATAATACTCTTTTCATTAATAGAAATAAAAATGATATTCAACTAGTACAAGTTTATGTAGATGATATTATTTTTGGTTCAACCAATCATGAAATGGATAAAGAATTTTCTGAAATAATGACAAAAGAGTTTGAGATGAGTCATATGGGTGAACTTACTTTCTTCTTAGGTTTACAAATAAAACAATTAGATAATGGTATCTTTATTAGTCAAGAAAAATACGCTAGGGATCTAGTGAGTAAATTTGGTATGACTACTGCGAGTGGAAAACCCACTCCCATGGCAACCAATGAAGCTTTAAATAAAGAAGATCTTTCAAAAGATGTAAATCAAAAACTATATAGGGGAATGATTGGATCACTACTCTATATTACTGCGAGTAGACCTGATATCATGCATAGTATTTGTCTCTATGCAAGATACCAATCTCAACCCAAAGAAAATCACTTAAAAGCTGTGAAACGTATCATAAGATATGTTAAACATACTTTTGACTATGGTTTATTTTACCCTAAAAATGATTCATTTGATTTAATTTCTTATTGTGATGCTGACTATGCTGGTTGCAAATCTGACCGAAAAAGTACAAGTGGAACTTGTCACTTTTTGGGGCATTCTCTGGTTTCATGGTTTAGCAAAAAGCAAAATACTGTTTCTTTATCAACAACTGAAGCAGAATATATCTCTGCTGCTTTGGCTTTCTCCCAAGTCATTTATATGCAACAAACCCTAAAAGATTTTGCATTAACAATTTCAAAATCACCATTTTATTGTGATAATTCTAGTGCAATAAATTTGTCTAAAAATACTACTCATCATGCTAGGACTAAACATATTGATATTAGACATCATTTTCTCAGAGATAATTTAAGTAAAGAGATTATTTCTCTTGAATATATCAACTCCGAGAATCAAATTGCTGATATTTTCACCAAACCCTTAAATCAACCTATATTTACTAAATTAAGAAGAGAATTAGGCATTTGTTCAATAACTGAGATATAGAATACAGATATAGTAACATATATATACAAGAAAATCAAATTTTTCATAAGGATGTCGACATACCCCTACCACCTATGTCGACATACAATGGCAAAATTTTTAAAATTTGATTTTCCCACTAAAATCAGTTTAGTAGTTATATAAACGTATGTCTTTCGAATTTTTCTGTCTTCTCACTTTTCTTTCTCTGAAATAAAACTTCTGTAAATTAAAATTAATGGCCTCCCCCACTAAATCAAACCAAATTGACACCATTTCTTTCCCTTCTCCTCATTCTGGTCCATTCCAACGCACTACACTGGCACGTGTGATAAAGATTGAAGAATCTATGAAGGATTCCATGCAAATGTTGACTGAATTTCAAGTTAAGCAACTAAGGATGGCAAAAGAACAAGAAAAGAAAGGCAAAATTCTTCGGAATTTACAAAAATTCCTAATGGATAATCACGCAAATCCTATTGTGATTAAAGAAGATTCTCCCAACATTCACATGCATAATCCTTTAGAGCACAGTGAAGAGGAAGAATAAGAAGAGGAAGAAGCACTTATGGAAGAAGACGACAACGTGGTCTGTGTAGGCGAAGTCTGTTTTGACAAAGATGGGAATTTGGTTGAACAACATGGAAACTTTTGTTTTCATTATCCAAATTGTTCGATTCACAAATCTCCGATTGTCAAAAACTCTCGTTAGTATTGTTAAATATATTTGTATGTTTATGTTTCATATATACATGTAAATATAACATCATATATAATAAAATATTTGTTTCACTTATTATACTTACTTATTAGTATTTAATTTAAATAGTATTAGATTAAGGGGGAGTTTAGGATTAGTTTTTGTTGATGACAAAGGGGGAGATATATAAAATAGAGTAGTTAGAATACTTAGGCTTAGATTAAGGGGGAGTTATTAGTTTTAGGGGGAGTTATTAGTTTTAAGGGGAGTTATTGTGAAGGAGAAGTATATTTTATAAACATAGGTTGTCATCATCAAAAGGGGGAGATTGTTAGTCCTTGAGAAGGGTGGTTTTGATGACAACAACCTTAGGACTTGTTATAAAATATAAATACTAACATTATAGTTTAGATATATATATGTATATGCAGGATATAAACATGCAGGTACCAAGAATGAAGACTGTACATTATAGAGATACAAGACTGATGAATTTAAAGATCAAAGATATCAAGATTGAAGACTCATGAGTATCAAGAAATCAAGTTATCAAGAGTTCAAGATTTTAATAGTACAGGATAAGTATTGAGTCTAGAATTATGTTAAAACTTCTTGAAAGCACTTACATCTTTATTCGAAAT
This sequence comes from Allium fistulosum, assembly GCA_030737815.1. Classification (NCBI taxonomy): domain Eukaryota; kingdom Viridiplantae; phylum Streptophyta; class Magnoliopsida; order Asparagales; family Amaryllidaceae; genus Allium; species Allium fistulosum. The sequence goes on from CM060903.1 coordinate 849,471,024, forward strand.
TTATTCGTGGAATGGAATCCACTTCGAGCGTGTTAAAGGGATGGAACCCTAGTGGGATGGAACCCACGACAATATCTAGTGGAACATATAGTGGTCCTATTTTGATATCCACTAATTTTATAAAAATGTTTTTCAAAAATATATCTCTTGTTTTTTTTAAAATGTTTTCAAAACTTTCTTTTCAAAATGACATCTCTCTTGTTTGAAATATTTTAGCCTCAAAACTATTTTATCATTTTTAATATTTTGATTTCAAAATTGTCCTTGTTTTTAAACCATCTCTAGTTTTAAATATTTAGCTTTAAAATATTTATATACTCAGATTTTAAATCACTTTATAGATTAAGATTATATATATTAAAAATTACTTTCTAAACTCTTTTATATGTTTAAAATATATTCAAATATATTTACAAAGTTTAGAAATCGTTTTGACAAATTATAGAAACCAATTTTAATAAGAAAATCAAAATCATCAATTTTGCCTAGAGCATGTCGACATCCCTCAACCCCCCATGTCGACATGGTGCCCGTTAAATTCAAAATTCAAATTTTCAAAAGAAGTGTCTGTTCGTCGTATCCTTTCACGAATAGATATGGCTATTGATTTTCTATAAATACCAGTAGTTCTAAACGAATTTATCATCAGATTTCACTTGTTTTCTCTTCTCTTCATCTTCCACATTTATCCTAAAGAATCCAAAACTATACTCTGCCGAAATACCAAGTGAATCAAACTTGATTATCTCTTGTTTGATTCTCTGCCACTCTCTCCATAAGATCTCAGTGCTATTCAGAGTTATAGGATTATTTGTAAATCAAATTGTTCAGTAAAAGGTGCGGTTGAGCCTTGAAATCAATTGGGTGTGATTGTTGCCCCGAAAATTGATTAGGTGATCTTGTGGCCTGGTAAATCAAGAGAGTTTGCTCCGGACTCGAATACAGGAGGGTGTACCTCGTGGCCTTGAAATCGAGGGTGTAATCTGAGAGATTATTTTTGATAAGAAATCCGTACGTTTGTGCAGGACTGGATGTAGGTTAACTCCGAACCAGTATAAAATTCTGGTGTGTTCTTTCCTTTACTGCTTTTATTTATTATTTGCATCTTTGTATGATTCTATGATTATATCTGTGTCTGTGAATTACATTTGTTGGTGATTAAATTTACATAAGTTTCAAAAAGATTTATAAAACCCACAAAACACTATTCTCCCCCCATTTAGTGTTATTCCAGCCTTAAGATCCATAATCCGCATTTCTCACAACGAGAACTAATAACGCATAAACAAAATGAACTTCAGAAATGGAGAATATTAAATGCTAATGTGGTGGCATGAATATTACTTTGGATGTTCACATTAAAAATAAAGCAAATGAAGGACCGCTTATTTACTATAAACAAACTTTTAGGGTCCAAATTCCAAAACTTACTCCAATTAATTAATTTCAATAAACCCAAATATACACATATTTATACCACCTAATTCTTTATTAAAACATTCGTTTTATGTTAATATGTGCACATTCCATTAACTCAATCAATCAATTAACAGTCAATCAATCAATTAATTAACCAATCAATCTATATATTTATTTATGTTACTCAAACCAATTTTCTTAATTCATGAATATATATCTATCTATGCATTATAAAAATGATTTACTTTACTTTTTTAATTACTGTAACGGTCACATTAATGCAACCAATTTACAAGTTTTAATCATATATAAAATGGAAAAAATAAATATATGTGAACATGTGTAATTAATGTACAATTGTTAATACAAGGTAATTTCTAATTGATTCCACAACATTTACACAACCATAAATCCTCTAATATATTTTAAATTTTGAATACTAATAAGTGTGTTTACATATATTATTCCAAAACTCAATCTTTCTTTTTATAAAATCGTACTTATTCAAAATTAATTTTTTTTATTTTATACGTCTCAAAACATGCATTTATTTTAATTAAAATGTTCAATCCATTTTAACACAAAAATGCAAGTTCCTATATTAACTCATTCATTACAATTTCACTTCTGTGTCCTTTTAATCGAAACATTTCAATTAATCTAATTCCAATTAATTTCATTACTAATTTCAAACGAATTCTAACCATAAAACACTATTTTCTATTCATTTATACTAATTCAAACATGTTTTATAAAATTTCTTATACAACAAAATTTATACACTATTTACAAAGTAAATATTATATCTTATTGAAAATCAACTTCTCCAAGATACATTTCAAATAACAACTTGTGTTATTCTTTCATTAAAACATTCACTCGATTCTTTATTTAAATTCAACATTTGTTATTCCTACTAGAGATAAACATTCAAAATATTCTTTTCAAGTCAAAGATTAACCTTTATTAAAATGTTCATTTTAATTTAATTTAAAATGTAAGTTCTTGTGTTGAACTTATTAATTACAATCCACTTGTCTTTTCTTTTCAATTAACGGATTCCAACAACTCTTATTGCAGTTTATATTCAATATTAGATTTCAAACAAATTCTCATTATACCACAACTGTTTTATGTTCATTTCATATATTCCAACATTTACTTCTTAAATTATTCCATTCTTATATCAACACCTATTATTACAATCAATGGAACTTACATTCAAACAATTATTAGTAAATCATATCCAAATCAATGTCATTAAATTATATTCTAATATGCATTACAATATTTTACCTCATTAAAATTAGTTGTTTTAGCATTTATTTAAGATCATGTTTTATATCCTAACAAATTTTACATCAATAAATCATAAATTTTGAATTTTTGAAAAATTTGAATTTCAAGCCTTATGTGACGCCCCACCTCTATGCTCATAATAACAAAGAGTATTAAAAGAAATACTGTCTATTATTACGAAGAATAAGGCTGGATAGGAGCGACCATCCGTAATTGGCCTTACACTAATATTGGTTATCTCGGTAGGAGTGGTATATACTTTTTATTTTTCATCTATTATTTATTTACTCCCATCGACATATCCAATTATCAGTATAAAACAAACTACGATAGTTCATAATAGTTTAGGACATTAGATATAACAATAACACAGATAATATAAATGCGGAACACAGATAAAAACAAAAATCTCATATATATATAACTGATGTCAGTTAATACATAGTTGACTCAATACATATGATACAACTACAACTGTCGACTCTAGAAGTTATATATACAAGTACATTATCAACTAATATACATGAATACATATCGTTCTATATAATGACACGACTACTACAAAATGACACTGACAACTTCAGAAGGTGTGAAAAGTCTTCATATCCTGAACAGCAACTCAAAGAGGAAAATCTACAACCTGAAATAACTCGGGTCTGACCCGAGTATTACATTCAAAAGAAAATAATACACGGGTCAGTCTAATTCAAACTCAGTTATTAGTGCATAGAAGCAATAATAATCAGATAGTCAAATAGACGACATTCACAGAAATCTCGTATATCCAACTCTCGATACGAGAATTGGATAACGGCAAATATAACACTAAATAGTGTTAAACAACAATCAGCAATCGAAACATCAATTTAAAACTGTCAAATCTGATAGGGCTGCAGTACACGCACGCGTGTACTGCCTCGCCACTATCGCAGGAGATACCCAAAAGCTCAGTGAAAGTAATAAATGATCACAAGGTCAAACCCCGAAATCGGGTTCAACTCAAGTGTGACAACAACACAAGGAAATTCGGCAACCATTACAAATGTATTAATGCAATGCAAACTAACAAGGCCAAGACTGCAACCAAACTGCAGCTACCACTAAATATAAAGACAGTGTAATCAAAGTAACATGTAGTGCTACCAAACCACTGACTCGAATAAATGGTGACACAGATGCTTCAGTGAACTAACTCAAATGTACAATCCCCAATATTGGCAGTAAAATGGTTGTGGCAAAACCAAGGTAGTATGGAATGCTGTCCCCAATAGGTGAAGTAAAATGACTGCGACAATTACAGAAAATTACATGATGTCAAGGGCAAAAGTGAAGACTACATGAAGCACATGTGCCCAGACTTAAGGGCACTACAATATAACTCAGGTGGAACAATCAAAAATGCAGACTGGTGGATACATAAGATCCAGCGGTAGGTGAACACCAAACTATAAACCATAAATGCTCAGGTCAGCCGAATATACTTATATATATACTGCCGCAACCCACTATATATGTAATGTGCATACATCAAGTATACACAAACCAGACCTTATGAAGTCATGCAACCGCAAAATAAATTCATGTATAGACGGTCAGGTCTATAGCAAATGAAATAGAGGTATAACAGGTACAAATGGTTATGTGATTTGCAATAATACCTGTACAGAGCACCCAATCAATATGAACACATGAACTACAGTCTAACAAATGGAAACGTCAAAATATCATAATCGAAACTCATGCCTCAAGTCAAAAAGTACATCTGGGACTTCAAAATGATACAATGAAGTGCAAGTGACAACAAGACTCAATTATACTCAGAGTCTAAATGCAACAGTATGCAAACACGCTTATGCCAAAACCATGTAAAAATCATATATTTAAAGTAACCAAAGTAACAGGTTATACCAACGACCAACAAGTGATACAAGGCCCTATATATGCAGGCACAAGGTCCTAGACAACATCCCTATTCATGAACCAGCTGCAATTTATATCAGATTGTGCATGAACAAATATGCAACTGACTGGGATGGAACAAGATGAAGTTTGCAACACTTGGGCAACACAGGTGATAGAAGGAATGGATGCAACAACAACTAAAGTCGAATGACCAGAGCCCGAAGTACATAGGGTCAACCACCACCAGATAAAAGAATACCAACATGACGAAGTCAGTGCCAACAAAAATGAAAGCGACTCAATCATCTCAAATCACCAAGGCCAAAATCAAAACAATGCCGAGCCCAAACTATTTTTACAAAATCCCCTTTTTCTTCAAGTCCAAGCTCAAAGAAAACAACACATAACTCGAACAATGGTCAACCATATATGCATACACACCTACATACGTATATATGCACATATATGCAGAAACAGGTGATAGAGCAAAGCCAACAAAACTTACTAAATCAAGCAGCAAGAAGAAAATCGAATTGCTAATTATAGTTTTATAGCAGCAGTAAAACCGAACTAGGACAGAAGTGCTGCCGGAGACAGTAGTCGATATAGCCACAGTCGAACAAAAATAAATCAAAGTAAAAGAACAAGGTCGAAATACTACAGAGATAAATCTCAAAATTCAATCAAAATCAAGTGTGTGTCTTTGAATTAGTCAGAGCAAAACCAAGAGCCGAGATTTCAAAATCAAGTCTAGATGCAAAACCGAGATTTCAAACAATTCAAGCTGAGATTTTCAAAACCAGTTGACCAAGGATATTGCAAATATATACGAACGAAAAACCTAGGGGTTCAAACCCAAATCTCGAAATGAAGGCATGAATTAGATGTGAGGGCTACTCACCTTTGTTCGACGAGGTCGCGAGCGAAGGACGAAGACGAAGTCGAAGCCGTGGCCTCCCTAAGACGAGCGAAATCGAAGAACGAAAGTTGGAGCAGATCGAAGGAGGAACGAACGAGGTCGCTGAAGCCCTAGTTTCCTCTCGTCGCCATTTTTTTTTCTTTCGTCCGTTGTTTTAGGTTTTTCGTAACTGATAAAGGAAGGAGCCGGGCTTGCCAATGGAGATAAGGGGAATGGTTCGAATAATTATCACGGCACCAAAATAACATAAGGGTCGGGATCCATTTCAAAAGCCCACCAACATTCAACACAATTTACACCCGAATACAAACTCTAATGAATTTCAATCCAATTTTTAAAAGAATTCAACCGATTAAACTCCGACAGCAATTAGCCAACAAATTTTTATCGTCACTTGACGCTAATTAATTTTTATAAAACCCCGGGTTGTTACAGACTCCCCTCCTTATAAAAATTGCGTCCCCGCAATTTTCATAATGAAAGCCGTCTATAATGATTATTCTTCTACATAAACTGGTTAAGTTTGAAAGATAAAAGTCGAGTATTCAAATGTCAAAGAAATCTTGTAATTTCATAACCAACAAAATTAGCAATCAACCAATAGTCGATTATCAAAAACGATAATCAAATTTCAAATTCAACAAATATTCGATTATCACAAACGATAATCAAATTTCAAATCAACCAATATTTAATTATCTAAAGCGATAATTAAATCTAAAACCAACAAATATTTAATTATCTAAGACAATAATTAAATCTCAAATCAGCAAATATTTAATTATCAAAAGCGATAATTAAATCTCAAATCAGCAAATATTTAATTATCAAAAGCGATAATTAAATCTCAATCAGCAAATATTTAATTATCAAAAGCGATAATTAAATCTCAATCAGCAAATATTTAATTATCAAAAGCGATAATTAAATCTCAATCAGCAAATATTTAATTATCAAAAGCGATAATTAAATCTCAAAGCAACAAATATTTAATTATCTAAAGCGATAATTAAATCTCAAATCAGCAAATATTTAATTATCAAAAGCGATAATTAAATCTCAAATCAGCAAATATTTAATTATCAAAAGCGATAATTAAATCTCAATCAGCAAATATTTAATTATCAAAAGCGATAATTAAATCTCAAATCAGCAAATATTTAATTATCAAAAGCGATAATTAAATCTCAAATCAGCAAATATTTAATTATCAAAAGCGATAATTAAATCTCAATCAGCAAATATTTAATTATCAAAAGCAATAATTAAATCTCAAATCAGCAAATATTTAATTATCAAAAGCGATAATTAAATCTCAAATCAGCAAATATTTAATTATCAAAAGCGATAATTAAATCTCAATCAGCAAATATTTAATTATCAAAAGCGATAATTAAATCTCAATCAGCAAATATTTAATTATCAAAAGCGATAATTAAATCTCAATCAGCAAATATTTAATTATCAAAAGCGATAATTAAATCTCAATCAGCAAATATTTAATTATCAAAAGCGATAATTAAATCTCAATCAGCAAATATTTAATTATCAAAAGCGATAATTAAATCTCAAATCAGCAAATATTTAATTATCAAAAGCGATAATTAAATCTCAAATCAGCAAATATTTAATTATCAAAAGCGATAATTAAATCTCAAATCAGCAAATATTTAATTATCAAAAGCGATAATTAAATCTCAATCAGCAAATATTTAATTATCAAAAGCGATAATTAAATCTCAAATCAGCAAATATTTAATTATCAAAAGCGATAATTAAATCTCAAATCAGCAAATATTTAAATATCAAAAGCGATAATTAAATCTCAATCAGCAAATATTTAATTATCAAAAGCGATAATTAAATCTCAATCAGCAAATATTTAATTATCAAAAGCGATAATTAAATCTCAATCAGCAAATATTTAATTATCAAAAGCGATAATTAAATCTCAATCAGCAAATATTTAATTATCAAAAGCGATGATTAAATCTCAATCAGCAAATATTTAATTATCAAAAGCGATAATTAAATCTCAAATCAGCAAATATTTAATTATCAAAAGCGATAATTAAATCTCAAATCAGCAAATATTTAATTATCAAAAGCGATAATTAAAATCAACAAATATCCGACTATCAAAAACGATAATCAGAACTCATATCAATAAATATCTAATTATCACAAGCGATAATTAGAAACAACAAATATCTGATTATCAAAAACGATAATCAGAACTCATATCAACAAATATCTAATTATCACAAGCGATAATTAGAAACAACAAATATCTGATTATCAAAAACGATAATCAGAACTCATATCAACAAATATCTAATTATCACAAGCGATAATTAGAAACAACAAATATCTGATTATCAAAAACGATAATCAGAACTCATATCAACAAATATCTAATTATCACAAGCGATAATTAGAAACAACAAATATCTGATTATCAAAAACGATAATCAGAACTCATATCAACAAATATCTAATTATCACAAGCGATAATTAGAAACAACAAATATCTGATTATCAAAAACGATAATCAGAACTCATATCAACAAATATCCAATTACCTGCAGATAATTGGAAACAACAAATATCTAGAAATCAATTAAGAAGACTAGAAAATCAACATAAAAGCTTGGATCGATCCCATCAGATGGCGAGTTTTTAATTCGCCGCACGTGCATCTCAGAGTGGCCGAAGCCTACCAAGTACTCAACATAATTTTGGCGCCCATCAGATTGACCCGGAGGTCCGCAGAGTGACCCGAAGGTCTAGTACTGGTATTTGACCCGAAGGTCCGCAGAGTGGCCCGAAAGCCCAACAAATGACCCGAAGGTCCAACAAATGACCCGAAGGTCCTCATAGTGGCTCGAAAGCACACGAAAGCATCAAAATGTTTCAATTAACGAGTCCGGAATTAACCGAAATAGCAAACGCACATGTCCCATACCACGTGTTTTACTAAATCGTTTGATTCTCTTCATCGTTTCCTTGAAAGTGTGAAATCATCAAATTCATCAAAACAACAGATATTCAATTAACGAGTCCGGAATTAATCGAAATAGTAAAAGTGTGGTTCCATACTCCGCACTTTTGCTAAATCGTTTAAATCACTTCATCGTTTCCTTGAAAGTGCAAAATTGTGTATTTTGTAAAAATACACTTTACATTCTCAAACGGACAAGTCCGGAGTTAAGCGAAACAGTAAAAGAAAGGGGTCATAATCCTCGATTTTGCTGAATCGTTTAAATCGCTTCCTCATTCTTTTGAAAGCGCAAACTGTTAAAATTTCTGAAAACAATTTTTATTTACTTTGTAAAAATAACAATTCACATTCTCAATTGGACAAGTCCGGAGTTAAGCGAAACAGTAAAAGAAAGGGGTCATAATCCTCGATTTTGCTGAATCGTTTAAGTCACTTTCTCATTCTTTTGAAAACGCAAACTGTTAAAAATTTATAAAACAATTTTCATTTTTAAAACGATTTTCCAATCACGTGATTAAAACAGCAAATCTGTAACAATTTCGATAAGGAAATTGTACTTCTCAAAATACCGTAAAAACGGTTACACATCAGCATTGCGGAATAACCGCTTGAAAATCCATTTTTTTTTTAAATTTGACTGTTACTGAAGTCAAAGCGACAGTAATTTTAAAACATCAAATATCTCATCAAAAGAATTCACATCAAAATGTGACATCAGTGAATTTTCATTCATTAAAATTGTCAACAAAACACCGTGCCTCAAAAATTCTGCATTGGTGTAAAAATCCCGTTATAAAAATAACGGCAACAAAATATGTATCATAACCAAGCATCGGTTCAACGTAAAATAAATGCAATAACGTGTAATTTAAATTTTTGTACGTACTACAAAATGAACAAAGAATCATTCAAATGTATCTTCAATGAAGATAATTTAAAACAGCAAAAATCTAATCAATAGATGATTAGTACAAAAGAAAGCCAGCGGAAATTTCAACAAAAATCACATATCTGCAATTTCTTCGAATCCTCAATTTGGATTCGAAATTCTCAAAGAAACAAATAATTACAGCTATGTAAACAACAATTGGAATTCATATCAATTTCGTATTTTGATTCTTAAATCAAAAAGATTATCAGTTGTATTCAGCGAAGACAGTTTCACTGTTTCCGCTGCGCACTCTGATAAATAGAACACAAATCAATCAAATCACCAGAACACAATTTCATCCAAACAACAAAACACAATTCCACTTTTATTTTTAAATAACGATACTTAAAAATTTCATCAAAATTTCAAAACTTTAGTTTTGACTCAAATCACAGATAAAACGTCGACTAATAGTTGTAACATATGTTCCATCCAAGTTATGTTTTATATTATGTCCATAAACCCCAAGCTCTGATACCAACTGTGACGCCCCACCTCTATGCTCATAATAAAAAAGAGTATTAAAAGAAATACTGTCTATTATTACGAAGAATAAGGCTGGATAGGAGCGACCATCCGTAATTGGCCTTACACTAATATTGGTTATCTCGGTAGGAGTGGTATATACTTTTTATTTTTCATCTATTATTTATTTACTCCCATCGACATATCCAATTATCAGTATAAAACAAACTACGATAGTTCATAATAGTTTAGGACATTAGATATAACAATAACACAGATAATATAAATGCGGAACACAGATAAAAACAAAAATCTCATATATATATAACTGATGTCAGTTAATACATAGTTGACTCAATACATATGATACAACTACAACTGTCGACTCTAGAAGTTATATATACAAGTACATTATCAACTAATATACATGAATACATATCGTTCTATATAATGACACGACTACTACAAAATGACACTGACAACTTCAGAAGGTGTGAAAAGTCTTCATATCCTGAACAGCAACTCAAAGAGGAAAATCTACAACCTGAAATAACTCGGGTCTGACCCGAGTATTACATTCAAAAGAAAATAATACACGGGTCAGTCTAATTCAAACTCAGTTATTAGTGCATAGAAGCAATAATAATCAGATAGTCAAATAGACGACATTCACAGAAATCTCGTATATCCAACTCTCGATACGAGAATTGGATAACGGCAAATATAACACTAAATAGTGTTAAACAACAATCAGCAATCGAAACATCAATTTAAAATTGTCAAATCTGATAGGGCTGCAGTACACGCACGCGTGTACTGCCTCGCCACTATCGCAGGAGATACCCAAAAGCTCAGTGAAAGTGAAATGACCCTCCTAATTTCTACTCTAATTCCATAAGGATTTTTTTTTTTTAAGTAAAGGGGATATATATATATATAGATATAGATATATCATCCATTTCAATTATCATTCTCAGGGTCACTTTTTTTTTCCAATAAATCAAATATATCCAGGATCACAATAATCAACCAATATAAATATATCAGTACATTTACAAAAATAAGCACATACATGTGAGGATGTATATGCCTCTCTTGTTTGAATCAGAGTTCTGGAAAACAAGAGGATATTGGATTGCTGATTTTTGACCAAGCAATCCACTGGAAACATACACATTATTCTGTTTATACTTACTAAGAAGTGATCAAGTAAAAATCAGTGGAAAACAAGCTTTTAATATAGATGTTTGTGTTAAGCTCTGAATAGTGACAAATTCAGTATAAAAGAAAGTGGATCCTAAGGAAACACAAGCAACATCTAGGCGTAATGGAAACGCGCCTAACTTATACATGAAAGGTCACGAGTTCGAGTGCTATGCTGGTCGGTTCAAACACAAATTTTTGTTTTTCATTTTTTTTTTCATTTTTCTTCTGTACAATTTGAAACTTGTTATCTACCTATATCTGCACATATATACTTTACTTTTACCTATATTCTATCATACCAAAACAATAACTCTTGCTTAATTATTTTTGAAATCCATTCTTATATCCTGGAAGGCTTCAGGATTGATATGGATTAAGAGTCTGGTTCTTGGGTTTTGAGGATGATAGAGGTGTTTATCACTATTCAGGTTTGTATTTCTTCTTATGAGATCTGTCTGGCATTTTAAAATGTCTTTGGTTAAAATCTGAGTGAAATTCAGATTCCTAATACAAGTGCAAAGGAAAAAGGTGTGTTGATATTTGCACAAAACATGTTTATGTGCATATATATATGCAACTATTTGAATCTGGCTTCCATCTACCTTACTACAGATTCTTTCTTTGTTTAAAAATAGGACATGAAACAATTGTATGGAACAAATTAAATTATGAAAACCTTGCAGCCATATAAAAACATTCAACCTATGTCTATTTTCTTTTGTATACATATCCCATAGTAGAAAAAAAGAAAATTAAATTTTCTGAGAATCAACTATCCTGATTATCCAAAACTTAAATCCTTTTTAAAGTCTCAAGATTGCCTAATACATTTATAAAATGTAATCATTCAATTTTTAACATGGTGTTCTTGCTCAATCTACTTACAAGATTTGATCAAAATCCTTTTTAAGCATAACAGAAATTTAACTAGGTTCATAGATTCCAGATACAAGTCAAATTCTTAACAAAATGCCTAACAAAATATCAATCCAATATTCAACACTTAATACAAGTAGCAATTTAAATTGTCAATACATGCAGATTTCAACATTTAGGCTCTTATATAACTAAGTTTTAGCATGCTATATCTTCTTCTCAAGGCCTTGCTCCTACTCCTACTTAGTTGCTGCAATCCCTGAAAAAGCATTGGAAACTGCCTCATTTTAAATGAGACACCCCAGATGCCATTAGCACACTAGGGTCATACACATGTCTGGTATGAGAAAATTCACAAAAGCAATTTGTTAATTAGGTTAAAATCAAGTTAAGTACAAATACATAAGGTTCTGTCCTTTGGAATCAGGTAAATACTTGTGTGCATGCTCTGTGTCATTGTGCATGTGCACACTTTAATTTTTCTTTCCAGAGACTACACATATGAATATGGCACATAAATTCAAGCATACAACTCAATCATAGACAAACAATCATTCATACCAAACAGGAAAATGACTAATATGAGTTAAATCATTTATTCAGTTCTCATATTTCAAATCTGGGAAAAACTCTAGTTTTCTCATCTGCTCAAGTATTATTTCCTTGGTATATTTATCTATCCTTGGTCTCATCTGCAATATTTCTGAATCAATGGACACACTGTAATGAACTAATTCACTCCATTACACAAAGATCTCAGGACTTAAACAAGCCATGTGTCAACTTATGTTACTCAAGCACACAAGTCATTCCTGCAGTGTTCTTGACCCCAATATCCTAATCAGGTTCTAGTTAATAATAACTCTTTTGATTGTTCATGGAAAAACCATTCAGTGATTCATTTCATTAGCTAAAACATCCATAACATGGCATCTCATATTATTCATAATCATACAGAAGTAAACAAGCAAACAACCAATGGTGATTACAAAATAAGGTTCTGTATATACATATATTCATCTTAGTATTTTAAAAGGAGTTTAGGCAACTAACATTGGCTTATAGCTTCTGGGAGAGTTTTTCTTTTGCAAACATTTGTGCTTGAGTTAAACTCAGGAGGACCTGGTCTCACTAAATCACAAAATTATGTTTGCTATGCATTTTATTGAATCAGGAGCATCAGCACATAGGCAACCCTATTGCACCCCTAATTCCTTTTTTATTTCAAGCCTCAGCACTTATACATGAGTATATTGCAGCTCAACATTATTTTCATTTTTCTGGGTTAAGCCAAAACCAATACTACTTGCCTATTCTCAACATTTTACTTTCTGGGTATTTGTTTATATCCCTAAATATTAACATATCAGAGATCTGAGTGTATAAACAGATATGTATACTATCAACACATAAAACTTTGTTATAATAAAACAAGTGATCAATCAAGGAAAATCAAAACATATTCAGGTTTAAATTCACAGATAAACACTCATATATGAAAATACTCTTTTAATAAAAATACTTTTATCTGGCTGCCTGCATTAGGACTTATTGCCTTAGATTTTTGAGTGAGTTTTCTCACCTAGCCCTCTCCTTTGTTTCCTTAATTAACTGATGAACTCCTGCTCTTATCCTCAAGCTCTCTTTCTTCCCTTGTCTTATGATTTCTGTGGTATTGTTTTTTTTCCAAAATTCTTTTCTGAGGAGAAGAGGAGGCTGCTGCATATACATGTATATATATACAGGGTCTCTCTCTTAGGGTTTTGGGTATTGGCTAAAGCCATTTTTGCCCACCAGAAAATCATGTTATCTGAATTTTAAACCCAAAGTTTTACCCCTTCCCGGCTTAATTTGGGTGAAGAGAAAAGTGGTTACACATTTTTTTTCAGAAATTTGCTTTTCAGAAAATACTTTTCCCCCTTGTCTACAATCATGCTAAAAATGTGACTTGGTTTTGTTATTTATTAAATACTCTTTTCTAATTCTGCCTATACCAAGAACTTCTCTGTTTTATCTTATTTTCCTATTTTTAGCTTTCATGTAAATGGTATGTACTTCCTTCATTTATTTATAAGAGAATTATTCCTTTTTATATCTCCATTCTTTTCATTTCTGCTTATATTTTATTTCACTAGTTTAAACTCTAGTATTTTATTAACACATATATATATATTTGTATATAAGTCTTTCTGAAATAATTAATATATCCACATATATCATTCTACACTGACACACACATGCACATGTATACTTAAGAAAAATATTCAGTAGCATACATATATTTATATTTACTTATGCATTCAGCTTTTAAGAATTTAATCTACATATATATATTTATATATATATATATATATATATATTTCCATACACATCAATATGTATGTATTCTTGGAGTTCAGGGTTTTAGCTTATATTCATGTGCATTTCCTGTGCACTCATGTACACACACTGATACACTATCAAGCTATATCAATTCCTCCTTTAAAATTAATTTAAAAATTATTTTAAATTTATTTATATTTTCCAGAATGAATTCCTAAAATCTTGGGTCATTACATACACCCCTCCTTTTAGAAATTGTGTCCCACAATTTTCCTAAGCTTAAAATAAATTTTAAACTTAATTCAGAGAACAAGTATATTCTCTACCAAATAGATTCTTAGTTCTATACTAACTAAAAATATATTCATCCAAAATAAAGAAAACAATCAAAGATCAGAATTACCTTAATCTGAAAATAGCTTAGGATAATTCATCCTAACTTTGTCTTCTAATTCCCATGTGCAATCACTAGGATCTAGACTCCACTGTACCTTCACAAGTTTCAGAGATTTATTCCTCAACTTCTTCACATCTTTTGCCAAAATTCCCACTGGATCGTTTTCATAAATCAAATTAGGATTTATCTGTACTTGGGTTGGGGTTTCAAGAATTTCTTCCTTGTCATGGACCCATCTTCTCAATTGTGATACATGAAAAACATCATGTATACCTTGCATGTTTTCTGGTAATTCCAACCTATATGCCAAGGGACCAATTCTCTCCAGAATTTTGTATGGTCCAATATATCTTGGGGTTAATTTGCCTTGTTTTCCAAACCTCAGCACATTTTTCATGGGTGAGATTTTGATGAAAACAAAATTTCCCACCTCATATTCTACCTGCCTCCTTCTCAAGTCTGCAAATTTCTTTTGCCTATCTTGAGCTGCTGTCATTCTTCTTCTTATCAACTCAATTTTCTCCTTGGTTTCTTGTATGTACTCAGGTCCTAAAATAGACCTTTCTCCTGCTTCTACCCAGCAAACAGGTGACAAGCAGGGTTTACCATATAAGGCTTCAAATGGAGCCATTCCTATGGTGCTTTGGTAGCTGTTGTTGTATGTAAATTCAACTAGATGAAGATAATCTTCCCAGTTGCCCCCAAAATCCAGTATACATGCCCTCAACATATCCTCCAAAACTTTGTTTAGCACCTCAGTCTGCCCATCTGATTTAGGATGGTAGGCAGTACTTAAACATAGTTCACTTCCCATTGCTTCTTGAAAGCTTCTCCAGAATTTAGAAGTGAAGATGGTATCCCTATCACTCACAATGGTTTTGGGAATGCCATGTAACCTTACCACTTCTTTTATAAAAATTTGAGCTAGTTTTGGTGCTGTTCTTTCTGACTTGACTGGGATGAAGTGTGCTACCTTGGTTAGCCTATCAACTATCACCCATATGCTTGTATTACCTCTCTTAGATCTAGGCAGTCCATCTATGAAGTCCATAGATATGTCCTCCCACTTCCACTGTGGTACACTAAGAGGTTGCATCAATCCTGATGGTCTTTGAGTTTCAGCCTTGACTTGTTGGCAAGTCATACATTTGGCAATGTACTTAGCTATATCAGATTTCATCCCCTTCCACCAGAAGTCTCTTTTCAGATTTTGGTACATTTTTGTGTTACCTGGGTGTATGGAGTATTTACTTCTGTGATATTCATTCAATATCTCCTTCTTCAATTCTATGTCCTCTGGTACACACATCCTATTCTGGTATCTCACATAACCATCTTTATCAATGTGGTGATTCATTACTTCCTCCCCTCTTGAGAGGAGCATTCTCTTCTCTAATAAGTGAGCATCTTGTTCTTGCATTTTTGCTACCTTCAGAATTAAATCTGGTTGAAGTGTCATTAAGCTTAACTTCCCTTTATCTTCTTGTGCATCATGCATCTGCACACAACCATTCTCCTCAATCTCTAACTCAGTTAGCAAAGACAAATCTTTAAATTCTGCTATCATCAGCATAGCCAATTTAGCATGCTGTCTACTTAGAGCATCTGCAACCTTGTTTGCTTTGCCTGGTGTATAGAGTATGTCAAAATCATAGGCAGCTAAGAACTCCACCCATCTATGTTGCCTCATGTTCAAATCTTTTTGTGAAAACAAATATTTTAGAGACTTGTGGTCAGTGTAAAGTTCAAACTTAGTGCCTAACAAATAATGTCTCCAAAGTTTTAAAGTATATATCACAGCTGCTAATTCGAGATCATGTGTGGCATACCTTACTTCATGGGGTTTAAGTTGTCTGGATGCATATGCAATGACTTGGCCTTGTTGCATCAACACTGCACCCAAGCCAAATCCACTAGCATCAGTGTATACCACTAATTCTTCATTTCCATGTGGTACCTTTAGAATTGGAGCATTCACCAATGCCTCCTTCAATTGTTCAAAAGACTTTTCACATTTTTCTGACCAAACAAAAGCTTGGTTCTTCCTGGTTAGGTTAGTGAGTGGTGTAGAAATTTTTGAAAAATCTTTTATAAACCTTCTATAATACCCTGCCATCCCCATAAATGATCTCACTTCACTCACAGTGCTTGGCCTCTTCCATGCTTGAATAGCCACTACTTTATTGGGGTTCACTGAAATTCCTTTGGCAGATATAACATGGCCAAGAAAATGTACTTCCTCCTTCCAAAACACACATTTTGAAAATTTTACCTTTAAATCCTTTTCCCTTAATCTAGACAAAACCAGGTGTAAATGATGCTTATGTTCTTCCACTGTCTTGGAATAAATCAAAATGTCATCTATGAAAATAAGCACAAACTTGTCTAAACAATCCCTAAAGGTTCTGTTCATTAAATCTACAAAGTAAGATGGTGCATTGGTCAAGCCAAATGGCATAACCAAAAATTCATACAGCCCATACCTAGTGTTAAAGGCAGTGTACTTGATGCTTGATTCTTCCACCTTCATTTGATGAAAACCAGATGCTAAGTCTAGTCTAGAAAATACTTTTGCCCCTGCTAATTGATCAAAAAGATCATCTATTCTTGGCAATGGGTATTTATTTTTAATAGTTACTTTGTTTAATTCTCTATAATCTATGCAGAGTCTTAAGGATCCATCTTGCTTCTTAACAAACACCACTGGTGCTCCCCAGCAAGAATTACTTGGTCTTATAAAACCCTTTTCTTCCAGTTCTTCTAACTGTTTCTTTAATTCTTTTAGTTCATTTGGCCCCATTCTAGTTGGCTTTTTAATCACTGGGCTTGCTCCTGGAACTAGATTGATCTGGAATTCTACTGGTCTATGGTGTGGAATACCCTTGACCTCACCAAATACATCCAAATATTCATTGACTATGGGAATTTCTTCAATGGTTAGTTCACTGAAATCTTTTTCTGAGTCAACTAAATGATATAGTTTTCCTTCCTTAGCTACCTCACATAAAACTGTGATTCTCTGGCCTCTAGAATTTTGCAATGATATGGTGGATGAGTCTAAATTAATCATGGCTTTAAATTTCCTTAACCAGTCTACCCCCAATATAACACCTATATTTGGGTAATTCAAAACATATAAATTGGAAATAAAAATATTTCCTCCTATGTTTAACTCCACATCCACACAAATCATATTTAAAACACTAGAACTCCCCAATGGACTGTGTATATGCAATGGGGTTTCAACTAATATGCAATTCAGTTTTAGCATTTTAACCAATTCATAAGAAATTAAGGAGTGAGTTGCCCCAGTATCATACACTACTGTTATGGGTATGGTACAAATAAGTAATGTACCTTCCACTTGGCTATGGTTTACAGTGTTACTCTCCACTGTGGCTTTGCCTTTTCCTTCCAAATTTGCCAATTTGCCTTGCTGTTTAAACTCAGGACAATTCCTCTTCATATGCCCCTCTTTCCCACATAGATAGCATTTGAAAGCTCCTCCTTTCAATTCTGGACATTTTGGTTTGATATGCCCTTCCTTTCCACACTGATGGCACACAATTTTCTTCTTGTCTTCCTTAGCTTTGACATCTCCAGTGCTTTTGTTACTAGCCTCTTCTTTCTCCTTATCATAAGGGTGATACCTCCCCTTACCTTTCTTGTTATTATTGCTCTTAAAATTTCTGAACTTCTCCCTCTCCTTGTCATGCTGTTCCAACCTCAAAGCTAAGTCTATCACATGATCAAAAGTCTTGTCTGCATAGGGTAACATGGCTCTGCTAAGTCCTGGATTCAAACCTTTTATGTACCTATCATTTTTAGATGCCTCATCTGCCACAAGCATTGCTCCATATGTGGAAAGTCCCTCAAACTTTTGAGTGTATTCTGTGACAGTCATGGTTCCTTGTCTAAGCCTAATGAATTCTTCTAGCAAGGTAGTCTTTGCTGATGCTGGTACAAACCTTGCTTCCAACATCTCTTTGAATTGATTCCAAGTGATTTCATTCTCATTCCTTCCTGCAATGATTACTTCCCACCAGCCTAAAGCTACTCCTTTTAGCTGTCTTGAAGCCACTTGCCTCTTTCTTTGATCATCAAGTTGCATGTCATTGAAAATTCTTTCCAATGTTCTCAACCATGTTTGAATTTCCATGATACTCTCTGTCCCTTCAAAGCTTCTGCCTCCTAAATGAGTATATGTCTTAAGCAATTTTGAGAGTTCTTCATAGGGATTTTCTTGCCTTTGTCCTGCCCCATCCCTAAATGCTCTCACCAAGTCTTGCAGATTGACCACTGGTGGTGCATGGGAAGATCCTGCTCCCTGATTTGGTGGTCTCCCTACCATAGTTTGCTAATAATAATTTACATAGCTGGTTAGTTTGATATTTAGTTCCTTTTAATTTTTTTTTTATTTCTATCTAAGAACTTGATCCTCACTTCTACTATGTTGAATAACATAGCTCTGATACCAACTGAAATGACCCTCCTAATTTCTACTCTAATTCCATAAGGATTTTTTTTTAAGTAAAGGGGATATATATATATATATATATAGATATAGATATATCATCCATTTCAATTATCATTCTCAGGGTCACTTTTTTTTCCAATAAATCAAATATATCCAGGATCACAATAATCAACCAATATAAATATATCAGTACATTTACAAAAATAAGCACATACATGTGAGGATGTATATGCCTCTCTTGTTTGAATCAGAGTTCTGGAAAACAAGAGGATATTGGATTGCTGATTTTTGACCAAGCAATCCACTGGAAACATACACATTATTCTGTTTATACTTACTAAGAAGTGATCAAGTAAAAATCAGTGGAAAACAAGCTTTTAATATAGATGTTTGTGTTAAGCTCTGAATAGTGACAAATTCAGTATAAAAGAAAGTGGATCCTAAGGAAACACAAGCAACATCTAGGCGTAATGGAAACGCGCCTAACTTATACATGAAAGGTCACGAGTTCGAGTGCTATGCTGGTCGGTTCAAACACAAATTTTTGTTTTTCATTTTTTTTTTCATTTTTCTTCTGTACAATTTGAAACTTGTTATCTACCTATATCTGCACATATATACTTTACTTTTACCTATATTCTATCATACCAAAACAATAACTCTTGCTTAATTATTTTTGAAATCCATTCTTATATCCTGGAAGGCTTCAGGATTGATATGGATTAAGAGTCTGGTTCTTGGGTTTTGAGGATGATAGAGGTGTTTATCACTATTCAGGTTTGTATTTCTTCTTATGAGATCTGTCTGGCATTTTAAAATGTCTTTGGTTAAAATCTGAGTGAAATTCAGATTCCTAATACAAGTGCAAAGGAAAAAGGTGTGTTGATATTTGCACAAAACATGTTTATGTGCATATATATATGCAACTATTTGAATCTAGCTTCCATCTACCTTACTACAGATTCTTTCTTTGTTTAAAAATAGGACATGAAACAATTGTAGGGAACAAATTAAATTATGAAAACCTTGCAGCCATATAAAAACATTCAACCTATGTCTATTTTCTTTTGTATACATATCCCATAGTAGAAAAAAAGAAAATTAAATTTTCTAAGAATCAACTATCCTGATTATCCAAAACTTAAATCCTTTTTAAAGTCTCAAGATTGCCTAATACATTTATAAAATGTAATCATTCAATTTTTAACATGGTGTTCTTGCTCAATCTACTTACAAGATTTGATCAAAATCCTTTTTAAGCATAACAGAAATTTAACTAGGTTCATAGATTCCAGATACAAGTCAAATTCTTAACAAAATGCCTAACAAAATATCAATCCAATATTCAACACTTAATACAAGTAGCAATTTAAATTGTCAATACATGCAGATTTCAACATTTAGGCTCTTATCTAACTAAGTTTTAGCATGCTATATCTTCTTCTCAAGGCCTTGCTCCTACTCCTACTTAGTTGCTGCAATCCCTGAAAAAGCATTGGAAACTGCCTCATTTTAAATGAGACACCCCAGATGCCATTAGCACACTAGGGTCAGACACATGTCTGGTATGAGAAAATTCACAAAAGCAATTTGTTAATTAGGTTAAAATCAAGTTAAGTACAAATACATAAGGTTCTGTCCTTTGGAATCAGGTAAATACTTGTGTGCATGCTCTGTGTCATTGTGCATGTGCACACTTTAATTTTTCTTTCCAGAGACTACACATATGAATATGGCACATAAATTCAAGCATACAACTCAATCATAGACAAACAATCATTCATACCAAACAGGAAAATGACTAATATGAGTTAAATCATTTATTCAGTTCTCATATTTCAAATCTGGGAAAAACTCTAGTTTTCTCATCTGCTCAAGTATTATTTCCTTGGTATATTTATCTATCCTTGGTCTCATCTGCAATATTTCTGAATCAATGGACACACTGTAATGAACTAATTCACTCCATTACACAAAGATCTCAGGACTTAAACAAGCCATGTGTCAACTTATGTTACTCAAGCACACAAGTCATTCCTGTAGTGTTCTTGACCCCAATATCCTAATCAGGTTCTAGTTAATAATAACTCTTTTGATTGTTCATGGCAAAACCATTCAGTGATTCATTTCATTAGCTAAAACATCCATAACATGGCATCTCATATTATTCATAATCATACAGAAGTAAACAAGCAAACAACCAATGGTGATTACAAAATAAGGTTCTGTATATACATATATTCATCTTAGTATTTTAAAAGGAGTTTAGGCAACTAACATTGGCTTATAGCTTCTGGGAGAGTTTTTCTTTTGCAAACATTTGTGCTTGAGTTAAACTCAAGAGGACCTGGTCTCACTGAATCACAAAATTATGTTTGCTATGCATTTTATTGAATCAGGAGCATCAGCACATAGGCAACCCTATTGCACCCCTAATTCCTTTTTTATTTCAAGCCTCAGCACTTATACATGAGTATATTGCAGCTCAACATTATTTTCATTTTTCTGGGTTAAGCCAAAACCAATACTACTTGCCTATTCTCAACATTTTACTTTCTGGGTATTTGTTTATATCCCTAAATATTAACATATCAGAGATCTGAGTGTATAAACAGATATGTATACTATCAACACATAAAACTTTGTTATAATAAAACAAGTGATCAATCAAGGAAAATCAAAACATATTCAGGTTTAAATTCACAGATAAACACTCATATATGAAAATACTCTTTTAATAAAAATACTTTTATCTGGCTGCCTGCATTAGGACTTATTGCCTTAGATTTTTGAGTGAGTTTTCTCACCTAGCCCTCTCCTTTGTTTCCTTAATTAACTGATGAACTCCTGCTCTTATCCTCAAGCTCTCTTTCTTCCCTTGTCTTATGATTTCTGTGGTATTGTTTTTTTTTCCAAAATTCTTTTCTGAGGAGAATAGGAGGCTGCTGCATATACATGTATATATATACAGGGTCTCTCTCTTAGGGTTTTGGGTATTGGCTAAAGCCATTTTTGCCCACCAGAAAATCATGTTATCTGAATTTTAAA
Organism: Allium fistulosum; assembly: GCA_030737815.1. Lineage (NCBI taxonomy): Eukaryota > Viridiplantae > Streptophyta > Magnoliopsida > Asparagales > Amaryllidaceae > Allium > Allium fistulosum. The sequence continues at coordinate 849,493,286 of CM060903.1, forward strand.
CCCAAAGTTTTACCCCTTCCCGGCTTAATTTGGGTGAAGAGAAAAGTGGTTACACATTTTTTTTCAGAAATTTGCTTTTCAGAAAATACTTTTCCCCCTTGTCTACAATCATGCTAAAAATGTGACTTGGTTTTGTTATTTATTAAATACTCTTTTCTAATTCTGCCTATACCAAGAACTTCTCTGTTTTATCTTATTTTCCTATTTTTAGCTTTCATGTAAATGGTATGTACTTCCTTCATTTATTTATAAGAGAATTATTCCTTTTTATATCTCCATTCTTTTCATTTCTGCTTATATTTTATTTCACTAGTTTAAACTCTAGTATTTTATTAACACATATATATATATTTGTATATAAGTCTTTCTGAAATAATTAATATATCCACATATATCATTCTACACTGACACACACATGCACATGTATACTTAAGAAAAATATTCAGTAGCATACATATATTTATATTTACTTATGCATTCAGCTTTTAAGAATTTAATCTACATATATATATTTATATATATATATATATATATATATTTCCATACACATCAATATGTATGTATTCTTGGAGTTCAGGGTTTTAGCTTATATTCATGTGCATTTCCTGTGCACTCATGTACACACACTGATACACTATCAAGCTATATCAATTCCTCCTTTAAAATTAATTTAAAAATTATTTTAAATTTATTTATATTTTCCAGAATGAATTCCTAAAATCTTGGGTCATTACAGAAAGTCATAAATGATCACAAGGTCAAACCCCGAAATCGGGTTCAACTCAAGTGTGACAACAACACAAGGAAATTCGGCAACCATTACAAATGTATTAATGCAATGCAAACTAACAAGGCCAAGACTGCAACCAAACTGCAGCTACCACTAAATATAAAGACATTGTAATCAAAGTAACATGTAGTGCTACCAAACCACTGACTCGAATAAATGGTGACACAGATGCTTCAGTGAACTAACTCAAATGTACAATCCCCAATATTGGCAGTAAAATGGTTGTGGCAAAACCAAGGTAGTAAGGAATGCTGTCCCCAATAGGTGAAGTAAAATGACTGCGACAATTACAGAAAATTACATGATGTCAAGGGCAAAAGTGAAGACTACATGAAGCACATGTGCCCAGACTTAAGGGCACTACAATATGACTCAGGTGGAACAATCAAAAATGCAGACTGGTGGATACATAAGATCCAGCGGCAGGTGAACACCAAACTATAAACCATAAATGCTCAGGTCAGCCGAATATACTTATATATATACTGCCGCAACCCACTATATATGTAATGTGCATACATCAAGTATACACAAACCAGACCTTATGAAGTCATGCAACCGCAAAATAAATTCATGTATAGACGGTCAGGTCTATAGCAAATGAAATAAAGGTATAACAGGTACAAATGGTTATGTGATTTGCAATAATACCTGTACAGAGCACCCAATCAATATGAACACATGAACTACAGTCTAACAAATGGAAACGTCAAAATATCATAATCGAAACTCATGCCTCAAGTCAAAAAGTACATCTGGGACTTCAAAATGATACAATGAAGTGCAAGTGACAACAAGACTCAATTATACTCAGAGTCTAAATGCAACAGTATGCAAACACGCTCATGCCAAAACCATGTAAAAATCATATATTTAAAGTAACCAAAGTAACAGGTTATACCAACGACCAACAAGTGATACAAGGCCCTATATATGTAGGCACAAGGTCCTAGACAACATCCCTATTCTTGAACCAGCTGCAATTTATATCAGATTGTGCATGAACAAATATGCAACTGATTGGGATGGAACAAGATGAAGTTTGCAACACTTGGGCAACACAGGTGATAGAAGGAATGGATGCAACAACAACTAAAGTCGAATGCCCAGAGCCCGAAGTACATAGGGTCAACCACCACCAGATAAAAGAATACCAACATGACGAAGTCAGTGCCAACAAAAATGACAGCGACTCAATCATCTCAAATCACCAAGGCCAAAATCAAAACAATGCCGAGCCCAAACTATTTTTACAAAATCCCCTTTTTCTTCAAGTCCAAGCTCAAAGAAAACAACACATAACTCGAACAATGGTCAACCATATATGCATACACACCTACATACGTATATATGCACATATATGCAGAAACAGGTGATAGAGCAAAGCCAACAAAACTTACTAAATCAAGCAGCAAGAAGAAAATCGAATTGCTAATTATAGTTTTATAGCAGCAGTAAAACCGAACTAGGACAGAAGTGCTGCCGGAGACAGTAGTCGATATAGCCACAGTCGAACAAAAATAAATCAAAGTAAAAGAACAAGGTCGAAATACTACAGAGATAAATCTCAAAATTCAATCAAAATCAAGTGTGTGTCTTTGAATTAGTCAGAGCAAAACCAAGAGCCGAGATTTCAAAATCAAGTCTAGATGCAAAACCGAGATTTCAAACAATTCAAGCTGAGATTTTCAAAACCAGTTGACCAAGGATATTGCAAATATATACGAACGAAAAATCTAGGGGTTCAAACCCAAATCTCGAAATGAAGGCATGAATTAGATGTGAGGGCTACTCACCTTTGTTCGACGAGGTCGCGAGCGAAGGACGAAGACGAAGTCGAAGCCGTGGCCTCCCTAAGACGAGCGAAATCGAAGAACGAAAGTTGGAGCAGATCGAAGGAGGAACGAACGAGGTCGCTGAAGCCCTAGTTTCCTCTCGTCGCCATTTTTTTCTTCTTTCATCCGTTGTTTTAGGTTTTTCGTAACTGATAAAGGAAGGAGCCGGGCTTGCCAATGGAGATAAGGGGAATGGTTCGAATAATTATCACGGCACCAAAATAACATAAGGGTCGGGATCCATTTCAAAAGCCCACCAACATTCAACACAATTTACACCCGAATACAAACTCTAATGAATTTCAATCCAATTTTTAAAAGAATTCAACCGATTAAACTCTGACAGCAATTAGCCAACAAATTTTTATCGTCACTTGACGCTAATTAATTTTTATAAAACCCCGGGTTGTTACACCTTATTTAACTTAATATTTTTAATTTTCAAAAATACGGGTCGTCAAAAATTTGAATTTGAAAATAAACCTATTTCCACGAAAATTTCCTAAGTCCTAAATTTTCGACAGCGTCTCCTTCGCGCGGCTAGGTCCGGAAAAAAAAGTATCAAATTACATGGTATACATCTTATTTTAATAATATAGCATCCCAAACCATGGGAAAATAATAAAATGCTGGTACAAAAACTGTAATCCGAAAAAGTACCTATTTGTCGGGCAAACAAAGTTCTACTTATGAAACCAAAAGCAACAGCTATTGCTTCCATAACCCTGTATCTTACTTACATAATTCAAGAGAGTTAGACATGATAAAAGGACAATGTACTAAATATTCTATCATAAATACCAATAATACATAATACAACAATCATATGCAATAAAGCAATGTAACGTAACTGATAAGTATGATGCACTCCTACATGCAATTCTAATGGAATGTAACAGTTACATGCAACCAAAAGTAGCTATAACAATGATTTGCAACAAAAAAACCATTCAGCAAATAATATTCATCCAATTATTTCATAACTATTTTAGAACTATTCAAGTCATTAGAAAATAATTTCCAGTTAAGTATAAATACTTAATTTTGGAAGACTTATAAAATTTCAAGCTAATTGTAACGACCTGGATTTTTAGTCATCTAATATTGGGTTTATTAGCCAATTTTAATTTTTGAAATATTAGTACTTATAAGTCGAATAGATGAATTTTTTGATATTTAAAAATATCTGAATCTATATATTGATTAAAACTATATTTAAATTTAAATTATAAACTTCTGGATATGATAAATTTTATAGACATATGTATATAAACTCCACCATTTAAAATTTAAGATAGAATATACATATATGTATATATGTAAATATACACAAGCTTTATGATGTTTAAATATATATATATATATATATATATCTTTACTACTAATAATGAGAATTCCAACAACTAATTTCATCCGTGTCTTTTTGGATTACCGAAAATACCCTTCAGCCTAAGTTACTCTTCGTCAGTTATCATGAAACCCTAAATCATTATCAGTCCCAACTCCTTCGTCATCCTCTTGCCCTCACTCCACCCTACATGCTTTCTAATTCCCTAGATCAAATCCGCGGCTCCTTTGCCGTCGAAATTGATCGGAAGTCTCGCCGCCATCATCCTCCAATTGGATTGCGGCACTCGATTCACCAGCGCAGCAATCATGCCATTTAGATTGTTTCCTAAAAGAAGAAGATTCTGCCGTTTCTGTAGTCTCCAAATTTCAGGTGGAATATTTCGAACTCAAGTCTAACTCAAGTAAATTTTTTCATTTGCTCAACTCATGTGGTATTTCTCCTGTCAATCTATTTAATGAAATATGCAAATTTTCTAACCTTTTAAGGTTACCAAATTCATGGTGAATAGAGCCATTGAATAAGTTATTTGACAAATCAATCATGGAAAGATTGCTCCATAAACTAAATTTCAATGGAATTTTTTTTGTGAAGAAATTATTAATGGGATCAAAGTATTGAATTCTATGATTTATACTTAAATTCTCTGCTATTTCTCCTTGAAAATGATTGTTGAAAAGTATTACTCTATGAAGTGCTAAACACGATCCGATCAAAGTAGGAAAAGTACCATTAAATCAATTATGTCCGATTGCAAAAACAGATAGATTATTTCCATTGCACAAGTAAGGTGGAATTGTACCATGAAGTTTGTTGCCTGTAAGATCAAGCCCACTCAAACAATTATCTTTTCCAGGATACCAAGTATTTCTCCAGTCATATTGTTGTAAGCTAAACTAACGTATTCAAGTTTCTGTAATGTGGCAATATCTTTTGGAATCTCTCCACTTAAGAAATTGTTATAGAGATGCAACTGAACTAAGTTGCTCAAGTTTGCAATTTCAGAAGCTATATATCCTTCAAACTTATTTTTAAATAGTAGTAGCTTCTTCAGATTCTTTAGTTTATAAATCTCTATTGGAATCGATCCAGAGATTAAATTTTCACTAACTTTAAGTTCAGTGAGAAAGCTATAGTTACCTAACTCACGAGGCAGCAAACTAGAGAGTTTATTATCGAAAAGAAACAAATAATCCAAGTTCTTGAGCTCACCAATTGACTTAGGAATAGAACCAGTGAGTCAATTTCCCCACAAAGAAAGAGTAGATATAGATTGAAGCATACCGATATTCTCATTTATACTATTGTTAAAATGATTTTCAGAAAGCAAAAGCATGCTCAAATTCATCGGTGCACTTAAACTTTTTGGTATATCTCCTACAAATTCATTGATATCAAGATACAACAACTCAAGCTTGGGAAGCGTTGAAAATAAACTTTTTGACATTTTGTTTATTGTTACTGTAACGACCCAGTATTTTCAACCATTCGCATCCATTATAAGTGTATAGGTAAACACTCATGCCGGAGTTGAATTGCTCAAAATACTGCGTTGTAAATAAAATTTGGCAAAACTCAACATATACAGTAAATAAAATAATTACAGATTACAGACACAGAGTAATATAACAATAATGCAGCGGAAACAAAGGATAGTAGTTCATGAAGCTACTATATATATATAACAGAGTTAAACAAGATACAACAGAGGTCTCGAATACAATAGATGTCTCAATACAATAATCAAATACCAGATCTGAATACATCACTGGATCGACGGAATAACTGAAAGCAGGATCGATAGATAGCTGGATCTCCAAGCAAAGCTCCAACTCCAAAGGTGAGTCTCAAATGCTGTATCACTCAGTCTGACCCGAGCGTAAAGCAAAACACAAAACACTCGAGTCAGGATTAACATTCTTATATAAATAAATCCAACTCAAGTGAAATATCAATTAAAATACAAGTAACTTAAAGGATGTTTGGGATAACCATCCTCTAAGGATCCGTTAAACTATTTACTATGTAGTAATATTCGCTATTATAATAGTGTCTAAATAAGTAAAGTATAATCATATCGGAAAATAGCGTTAAGGGGATGGAGAACCTTAACGCGGTCGGATCTTAAAATCATAATCGTAGTAAAGGCTCGGTATGGTAGGTGACACGGCACAACTAGGCAATGCCAGGGTAGATATACCAATTACGCACACGGACTGATGGATACGCATAGCAGCCACTACCGTTCCACCTCGAACAACATTCCCAATCGGAGGATGGCCATCTAGTCAAAACAGTAAGAGTATAATATCGAAGAAATGTGTCCGAGAAGAGGTGCTACCTCACTGGTCCGAGATCGCTCCTGTTTTAGCCACCTTATTGCCAACTCACGGGAGTAGGGTCCACGTAACATACCTTAAGAACGTCGCCACCATCCTACTTCATTCTGGAATCTCCACCGCATACACGGTTGTCAAAGTGGTTTTCGGTATCGACAGAGAGTATGTCCATATCCGATCCCGGTCTCTTTGCCAACCAATCGTTATTATAACACCGTGGTCATTTCAAAATAGTTTATACTTTAAACCAAAATCATTATCATTTCAAAACCCAATTTAATACGATATCATTTCACTTCAAATATCCATTTTCGAAATCATATTACTTTCCAAAGTTATAATGCTTTCAAAATCATAGTCTGGAAATCATAGTATTTTGGAAATCATATCACTTTTCTTTTAAACAGTTTAGATATTAAAATTTCGTTATAAAAGAAATTAATTTCCTCAAATTTCACAAATCGATTCAAATTAACTCGAATTCCAAAAATTTAATTTAATCAAATCTCAAATCATTAGTTTCAACTTGATTCAGCTTCTAAATATACCATTTCAATTTATCGATTTCAAATACATATCTGAACCATAAAATAAGTCATTTCAATTTGAATATATTTCAAGGCTTTAAATATTCAACATTTCAAAACTAAGTTCACTAAATTTATATACATATCAGATTCACATTACAATTATTTAGTTTTAAAATATTAACTTATCATTTCCATAACATTTGAAATCAAATTTCAATTTACAATTTAAATAAACAAATATCTCATTTAAATATTTATACATTTGGAATATCCATTTAAGTCACCCTTTTCAAATTTCAAGTTGTAAATCAATTCTTTAAATTTCAAATTCAATACATTTCAAATCTAACTTATTCAAGTATAATTCTTAAATAACTATAATTTCAATCAATTTCAAATCCTTATAAATTTTATTTTTAAAAATATAGATATTAAATACTTAAACATATTATTTATCAACTTTATTAAATCAACTTTAATAAATCCTTAAAATCAATATTTATAAAAACCATATTTTTCTCTTCAAAACCATAGAAATCATTTACAAAACGTTTATATATAGACCAACGGTGCCTGTATATAATTTTCTATCCTATGGTCAAGTGATACGGATATTTATCATTTCAATCCGCAATTTAAAACAATATTCGGGTATATATCTTTTCAACCCGAAATCCCAAATTCAATTCAATGAAAATCGCTTGGGTTTATCATTTCAACCCATAACGATTTTCTCCTATTCTACAGATCGTTCGGGTATGTATCATTTCAACACATAGTGATTCTATGCTAACAGGGAACTTGCAGAGTGATAACAGGTATGAAAATAAAATAACAACAGTAACAGGCATATATCGACAATAATAAATAACAGATAATAGTGTCAGATGTCACAGGTGAACAGATATAGAAGATGACATATATAACAATGTAAACAACTAACATCAGCATATTTCAATTGACATTTCAATTGAAATCAAATTTAATAAATATAAAAACATTAATCGTGAGTGATTGCTCACCTTTCGAGGTTAGAGAAGTTTGAAACACAACCAGCTACGAATTTGAATCACGATCTAGAAAATCGAACCATCCAAACAACAGCCCAAAGCGAAGTAAGCTGAGTGCGGATTTTGATAGACAAAGCTAAAAGATAGGAATCGATGAGAACGAATCAGAATTAACTTGATATAAGCGAACAAGATATGTATTATTATTATATTAATAAGATCAATAATTTAATTCAAGACAAATACAAAATAAAATATATATACGTATAATTCAAAATTACTATTTCTCAAACCATCAAAAATCAAGATATATATATTTTAAAGTCTATATGTATTTTAAGGTCAAAATATTAATGTATATATAACATAAACAAAAATCTTATATAAACCATATATATGTAAAACGTATATATGTACACGCGCAATTCAAAATTACAGGAATAGTATAAACAACATATATGATATAATAGAATTGCCATATCATATATATATCCTAATATATATACACCGAATTATATATTTACTAACCTTCTAAAATCAACTTGCCCATATACATAAAACCAAAATCCATATTTGCTTATATATAAACTGCCTTGATAAAACTTTCATAAACAATATATAGAACTGTCACACCAATATATAACACTAAATACAGAACAGTGTACAAATATATTTACCAGTGTACCATACTTTACAAACATATATTTCGAAACTATATATACAATATATATTTAGAAGAATCCACTCACGTCACTATAAAGCTTATATATATACTGTTACAAGACACTACACTTAATTAATCTATATAGATTCATATATATACAAATACTTATTTATACATATTGTACCTAGAGAGTCACCCAAAACTTGCTTTATAAAGTATTCATATATATACTGCAAATATAATAAAGCCTATACTTTCATACGAAAAGCACTTTATATTATACACAACAACTATCATAAATTATCCTATCCTATAAATATATAATGCCATAACTCTTTTAAAATTTAGTATATTGTAATACTTCTAAATCAACTATAGGCAAACAAACAAATTACTCACGAATCTTATTTTAAAACATCCATACAGCATAAAATACTAACGCATTATATATTAAAATATCCACATCTATTAAACCTATATATATAACAAAATAGAATGTACATATATACGTAAACTGTAAACTCATAAATTCAAATATGTATATATATATACACTAACGTAAAATATCATATCTCACAGACCAATATAAAACTTAACATACTGAACTCTACAAAATTTGGAAATCAAAATATATTAACATATATATATACCTAGTATAAAGAGTGAAGGATAGGGGAGAAAGAAGGCCAGGCTCCGGCGCTGCTATGGTGGGAAAGAAGCTCGCGGTTACCTGGGTGAGTTCGGAACAGGCGGCCAGGAGAAGTGCCCATACCGAGAAGATGGTGGTCAGGGCTCGAAGGACAGAGGAAGTGGCAGACGTGCTTGGGGTTTTCAAGTAGAGGAAGCAAGCTTTGAGGAGGGTAATGACAGGAAGCGACTGTTTGAGGTAGTTGTTCGGCGCGAGGGTGGAGATCAGGGAGGAGGAGGTTGATCTCGGTCGTGAAAATGATGGGGTGTGCTCGGTTTCGTGAGGCACGGTTGGCTTGGAGGTGGCTCAGGCGAGTTGCTTTGGTGTAGGTGTAGATCTGGGTAGCTTACGTGAGGATCTGGTGATAGGCTGTGGTCGGTTGCGTGGAGGCGGTGGGCAGGGCTTCAAGTTGGAGCTGGTCGAAGGCTGGCGGTAGCAGGCACGGTGGTCTGGGGTAGGAGGCTCGGAGGTGGTGGTCTCAGTCGTGGGTTAGAGGAGGTAGGTGTGTTGGGTTAGGGGTTGTCGTGTGGTGGAGACGTGGTATAAATTTTTGAGAGAAAGTAGAAAGTGGAAATAACGTTTGGAAGGGGAAAACTGCAGAGGAAAGGTTTAAAAAAAATGCAGGCTAGTAAAAATAATAAATAGATAACCAGAGAACCGTTCAACGTATACCAATTCATACGTTTTGATTTTTTTCAAAAAATAGTATGGAATGGAAATGGTCACCCTGGAATTAAGCTGGAAGATTAAAGCAATTTATTATATTACTTGGCCTGCACGTTCAAACTTAAAAAGGCAAACGAAAGCTAACGGTCACAATTCAGGGTACCGGTACGACGCACTGTTTTATTGTTTCTGTCGCGTACCGGACCTCAAAATACAGAGTTGAATATACCGTAGAGGTCAGCGCAACGAGACGATCAAAACGGTACACAGATATTAGTGGTACGGTCATCCGATCAAAAGTCGATAACCGGTATCAGAAATGCTGCTATTTTAACAGAAATAAGATAAACGGAGCAACAGAAGTCCAAATTTGACGAAACGAAAGATGACGTCTCACTCAGAAGATCATTTACAAATTTTCCATGTAAAAATATTTAGGTTCCGGAAACATTTTATTTTCATCACTTTTTAACTGATTAAATTGAAGTAAATTTACGCGCGAAATAAATTTTCATATTTCCGGATGAAAATTTACCAGTTGCTATGTTTAATTAGACGCATTCCAAATATCAAATTTATATTTCAAAATTTTATCGTTTAAAATTTCACAAAATATAACTAATTACGTTATTTAACAGGTAAAATTTACGGGCCGTTACACTCTCCCCCACTCAAAACTTTTCGTCCTCGAAAAGGAAGGAGGTAGGGGAATAGAAACAACCAGAAAGAAAACAGCTTTGAAACAAAATAAACAACAAAATTAATCGTATGAATTTCAAATTAAACTAATTAATATTTAACAGTTTGATTTAATCCACTGAGTTCACTTAAGTTAAATTAATCTATCTATTCTATATTCATTATCTTATTATCTAGTCATTCTCAATTAAAAATTTCTAAATCAATCAATTTGTATAATCATTTATTATACTAATATTTTATTCAACAAATTTAATTCTTTTATCCAAATTATTATTAAGTTTATTCCACTTAATTTCTTTTCTTTCATATATTTAAACCATACAAATTAATTTAAACCATATATAAATTACAATTTAAATTAATTTATATTTAATAATTGATTTTAAATTCAAGGTATTCCCATAAGTTGATCTAATTTCAATTTATTAATTCTTGCAAAACAAATTTATTTGTCTCATCTTATTATCCACTTAACTTATAATTCTATTTATTTCAATTGATATTTATCACTAAATTTTAAGCGTATAACATTTATTATAACCACTCAAATTCTATTTAAAGGTCATTTTATATTGTATATTATCCGATTACATTTTTAACTTCTGAAAATTTTAGGTAAGTTATGTTGAGATGTAATTGAGTACTATACAAATAAGATTTTACAATTCAGTTATTCTCAGTTAACTATTTATCCAAGAATTTTGACTTTAGTTTATAATTGAAATCATCTTTAATCTAAAATTTAAGAATTTAAATCTCCGATTTACTTCAAACAATTTAGAGATATATATAATATGTTTATATCAAATTAAATTAAATTTTAAAATGAGATACCTATATATATATAAATCAAATTATACTGAAGAAATTCAAATCGAAAATATTTTTTTCTTCAAAACAAAACCGTAGCAAAGCTACAGAATGGTTTCTCCTCTTCGAAACTCGAAAATGAATGTCGATGATGCGGCCGTCATCACCGAAATTATTTTCCAGCGACAAAGAGGAGAGCCCTGGTTTGAACATTTAAAATTCTTTGAAAACCATTTTATTCGAAAATACTTTAAATAATATACATTTTAGGACTTTAAAACAAAGTTTGAAATCACCAGAAATTGAATTCTTAAATTCTCAATTTAAATTCATTTCAATTCCAAATAAATTCAAAACAGTTATCATTTTGCAATAGTCAATGACTTATAAAACAATAAAATGATAATCAAATATTATCATTTCAACAACCAAATTATTTAACTTTTAATTCCAGAAAATTTTCTTATATATTTATAATATAATCATACAAATTTATTTCATTTATCAAATTTAAAAATTATATTGTGTCAGTTTGCTCTGTTCAAGTGTTTTGGAAATCCTATCGATAGCGTTGATCAGACGAATCGATCGAAAATCCAAACCAACATCAACAACTCAAACAACACACTATAAACATAAACTATTTTATATTAATTTCAAATACACTCCCTCACACGATGATTCCAGAATTGGATTTCCGACAGAAGGATAGAGATCCAAATATAGAGGGACTCTAATCAAAGAGAATTCTAATCTAAAAATAGATAGGCTCGAAATGAAGGTTAGATGATTGCATTTCAAACAGGAAGATGGGTAAAGCTGTATAAATCGCGGGCAACCTTAACCGGGTCAACCGTGACTTCATAGATAAGATCGATGTAGGATTCTGAAACAAATCGACATTCGATTACCACAGCATCGTAAACCGAGGATACAGAAATCTCCGGTGAATCAATACCGATTGTAAAGGAGTTTCACCCCAGTACAAATTATTTGAAGATTGGCGAGACCGCCGATTTTATTCTAGAGATCATTCGAAGCGGAGTTATGGGATACTCCAAAATTAAGTAAACACGAATAGGAGAGACAAGAATGAACTTTGGAACCGAAGTGAACGTCCAAAAATTCAAAGGAACCGAGTCAAAGAAGAAGGAATTCAGGCTCGAACGAAAGTGATTCTGTAATCGAATTTACTACATATGCTGAGTTTTGCCTAAAACCAGAGCTCTGATACCACATGTAACGACCCAGTATTTTCAACCATTCGCATCCATTATAAGTGTATAGGTAAACACTCATGCCGGAGTTGAATTGCTCAAAATACTGCGTTGTAAATAAAATTTGGCAAAACTCAACATATACAGTAAATAAAATAATTACAGATTACAGACACAGAGTAATATAACAATAATGCAGCGGAAACAAAGGATAGTAGTTCATGAAGCTACTATATATATATAACATAGTTAAACAAGATACAACAGAGGTCTCGAATACAATAGATGTCTCAATACAATAATCAAATACCAGATCTGAATACATCACTGGATCGACGGAATAACTGAAAGCAGGATCGATAGATAGCTGGATCTCCAAGCAAAGCTCCAACTCCAAAGGTGAGTCTCAAATGCTGTATCACTCAGTCTGACCCGAGCGTAAAGCAAAACACAAAACACTCGAGTCAGGATTAACATTCTTATATAAATAAATCCAACTCAAGTGAAATATCAATTAAAATACAAGTAACTTAAAGGATGTTTGGGATAACCATCCTCTAAGGATCCGTTAAACTATTTACTATGTAGTAATATTCGCTATTATAATAGTGTCTAAATAAGTAAAGTATAATCATATCGGAAAATAGCGTTAAGGGGATGGAGAACCTTAACGCGGTCGGATCTTAAAATCATAATCGTAGTAAAGGCTCGGTATGGTAGGTGACACGGCACAACTAGGCAATGCCAGGGTAGATATACCAATTATGCACACGGACTGATGGATACGCATAGCAGCCACTACCGTTCCACCTCGAACAACATTCCCAATCGGAGGATGGCCATCTAGTCAAAACAGTAAGAGTATAATATCGAAGAAATGTGTCCGAGAAGAGGTGCTACCTCACTGGTCCGAGATCGCTCCTGTTTTAGCCACCTTATTGCCAACTCACGGGAGTTGGGTCCACGTAACATACCTTAAGAACGTCGCCACCATCCTACTTCATTCTGGAATCTCCACCGCATACACGGTTGTCAAAGTGGTTTTCGGTATCGACAGAGAGTATGTCCATATCCGATCCCGGTCTCTTTGCCAACCAATCGTTATTATAACACCGTGGTCATTTCAAAATAGTTTATACTTTAAACCAAAATCATTATCATTTCAAAACCCAATTTAATACGATATCATTTCACTTCAAATATCCATTTTCGAAATCATATTACTTTCCAAAGTTATAATGCTTTCAAAATCATAGTCTGGAAATCATAGTATTTTGGAAATCATATCACTTTTCTTTTAAACAGTTTAGATATTAAAATTTCGTTATAAAAGAAATTAATTTCCTCAAATTTCACAAATCGATTCAAATTAACTCGAATTCCAAAAATTTAATTTAATCAAATCTCAAATCATTAGTTTCAACTTGATTCAGCTTCTAAATATACCATTTCAATTTATCGATTTCAAATACATATCTGAACCATAAAATAAGTCATTTCAATTTGAATATATTTCAAGGCTTTAAATATTCAACATTTCAAAACTAAGTTCACTAAATTTATATACATATCAGATTCACATTACAATTATTTAGTTTTAAAATATTAACTTATCATTTCCATAACATTTGAAATCAAATTTCAATTTACAATTTAAATAAACAAATATCTCATTTAAATATTTATACATTTGGAATATCCATTTAAGTCACCCTTTTCAAATTTCAAGTTGTAAATCAATTCTTTAAATTTCAAATTCAATACATTTCAAATCTAACTTATTCAAGTATAATTCTTAAATAACTATAATTTCAATCAATTTCAAATCCTTATAAATTTTATTTTTAAAAATATAGATATTAAATACTTAAACATATTATTTATCAACTTTATTAAATCAACTTTAATAAATCCTTAAAATCAATATTTATAAAAACCATATTTTCTCTTCAAAACCATAGAAATCATTTACAAAACGTTTATATATAGACCAACGGTGCCTGTATATAATTTTCTATCCTATGGTCAAGTGATACGGATATTTATCATTTCAATCCGCAATTTAAAACAATATTCGGGTATATATCTTTTCAACCCGAAATCCCAAATTCAATTCAATGAAAATCGCTTGGGTTTATCATTTCAACCCATAACGATTTTCTCCTATTCTACAGATCGTTCGGGTATGTATCATTTCAACCCATAGTGATTCTATGCTAACAGGGAACTTGCAGAGTGATAACAGGTATGAAAATAAAATAACAACAGTAACAGGCATATATCGACAATAATAAATAACAGATAATAGTGTCAGATGTCACAGGTGAACAGATATAGAAGATGACATATATAACAATGTAAACAACTAACATCAGCATATTTCAATTGACATTTCAATTGAAATCAAATTTAATAAATATAAAAACATTAATCGTGAGTGATTGCTCACCTTTCGAGGTTAGAGAAGTTTGAAACACAACCAGCTACGAATTTGAATCACGATCTAGAAAATCGAACCATCCAAACAACAGCCCAAAGCGAAGTAAGCTGAGTGCGGATTTTGATAGACAAAGCTAAAAGATAGGAATCGATGAGAACGAATCAGAATTAACTTGATATAAGCGAACAAGATATGTATTATTATTATATTAATAAGATCAATAATTTAATTCAAGACAAATACAAAATAAAATATATATACGTATAATTCAAAATTACTATTTCTCAAACCATCAAAAATCAAGATATATATATTTTAAAGTCTATATGTATTTTAAGGTCAAAATATTAATGTATATATAACATAAACAAAAATCTTATATAAACCATATATATGTAAAACGTATATATGTACACGCGCAATTCAAAATTACAGGAATAGTATAAACAACATATATGATATAATAGAATTGCCATATCATATATATATCCTAATATATATACACCGAATTATATATTTACTAACCTTCTAAAATCAACTTGCCCATATACATAAAACCAAAATCCATATTTGCTTATATATAAACTGCCTTGATAAAACTTTCATAAACAATATATAGAACTGTCACACCAATATATAACACTAAATACAGAACAGTGTACAAATATATTTACCAGTGTACCATACTTTACAAACATATATTTCGAAACTATATATACAATATATATTTAGAAGAATCCACTCACGTCACTATAAAGCTTATATATATACTGTTACAAGACACTACACTTAATTAATCTATATAGATTCATATATATACAAATACTTATTTATACATATTGTACCTAGAGAGTCACCCAAAACTTGCTTTATAAAGTATTCATATATATACTGCAAATATAATAAAGCCTATACTTTCATACGAAAAGCACTTTATATTATACACAACAACTATCATAAATTATCCTATCCTATAAATATATAATGCCATAACTCTTTTAAAATTTAGTATATTGTAATACTTCTAAATCAACTATAGGCAAACAAACAAATTACTCACGAATCTTATTTTAAAACATCCATACAGCATAAAATACTAACGCATTATATATTAAAATATCCACATCTATTAAACCTATATATATAACAAAATAGAATGTACATATATACGTAAACTGTAAACTCATAAATTCAAATATGTATATATATATACACTAACGTAAAATATCATATCTCACAGACCAATATAAAACTTAACATACTGAACTCTACAAAATTTGGAAATCAAAATATATTAACATATATATATACCTAGTATAAAGAGTGAAGGATAGGGGAGAAAGAAGGCCAGGCTCCGGCGCTGCTATGGTGGGAAAGAAGCTCGCGGTTACCTGGGTGAGTTCGGAACAGGCGGCCAGGAGAAGTGCCCATACCGAGAAGATGGTGGTCAGGGCTCGAAGGACAGAGGAAGTGGCAGACGTGCTTGGGGTTTTCAAGTAGAGGAAGCAAGCTTTGAGGAGGGTAATGACAGGAAGCGACTGTTTGAGGCAGTTGTTCGGCGCGAGGGTGGAGATCAGGGAGGAGGAGGTTGATCTCGGTCGTGAAAATGATGGGGTGTGCTCGGTTTCGTGAGGCACGGTTGGCTTGGAGGTGGCTCAGGCGAGTTGCTTTGGTGTAGGTGTAGATCTGGGTAGCTTACGTGAGGATCTGGTGATAGGCTGTGGTCGGTTGCGTGGAGGCGGTGGGCAGGGCTTCAAGTTGGAGCTGGTCGAAGGCTGGCGGTAGCAGGCACGGTGGTCTGGGGTAGGAGGCTCGGAGGTGGTGGTCTCAGTCGTGGGTTAGAGGAGGTAGGTGTGTTGGGTTAGGGGTTGTCGTGTGGTGGAGACGTGGTATAAATTTTTGAGAGAAAGTAGAAAGTGGAAATAACGTTTGGAAGGGGAAAACTGCAGAGGAAAGGTTTAAAAAAAATGCAGGCTAGTAAAAATAATAAATAGATAACCAGAGAACCGTTCAACGTATACCAATTCATACGTTTTGATTTTTTTCAAAAAATAGTATGGAATGGAAATGGTCACCCTGGAATTAAGCTGGAAGATTAAAGCAATTTATTATATTACTTGGCCTGCACGTTGAAACTTAAAAAGGCAAACGAAAGCTAACGGTCACAATTCAGGGTACCGGTACGACGCACTGTTTTATTGTTTCTGTCGCGTACCGGACCTCAAAATACAGAGTTGAATATACCGTAGAGGTCAGCGCAACGAGACGATCAAAACGGTACACAGATATTAGTGGTACGGTCATCCGATCAAAAGTCGATAACCGGTATCAGAAATGCTGCTATTTTAACAGAAATAAGATAAACGGAGCAACAGAAGTCCAAATTTGACGAAACGAAAGATGACGTCTCACTCAGAAGATCATTTACAAATTTTCCATGTAAAAATATTTAGGTTCCGGAAACATTTTATTTTCATCACTTTTTAACTGATTAAATTGAAGTAAATTTACGCGCGAAATAAATTTTCATATTTCCGGATGAAAATTTACCAGTTGCTATGTTTAATTAGACGCATTCCAAATATCAAATTTATATTTCAAAATTTTATCGTTTAAAATTTCACAAAATATAACTAATTACGTTATTTAACAGGTAAAATTTACGGGCCGTTACAGTTACTTATATCTGCTTATTTCTACCCTTTTTTAAAATGCTAGATCGTTTAAGCTTTTACAGTATTTACTAGATTAATTTGGCAATTTTCTTAAGGATTACCTAAATTTTGATTTTTTTTCTACTCGCAATCTTATTATACATGGTTGGTTGGATTAGAAAATAACAGTAGCAAGTGCATTTCTCTACCTTTTGGCTGCTTTGTATTCTTTTGTATTTGGTTAACTATAACATCCATATACACAACAACTGCACGGTTTTACTAAAAAGACCATGCTAATAGTCATGCCTTTTAGATTATATTAATAAATTGTTAATGCTTGGAGTTGAAAATACAAAAATGTGAAATATATGTCACCGACACTAGAGAAATCATATGATTATCATGTACATATTGTGAATTCGTTTGTCTTAAATAGTTTTATTTTATCCGATCTCTGATTCAGATGAGGAAATAGTATTACTTCACATATGTTACTCTTTATCGATAAATGTGGTTGATTGTATGAAGTTAACATATTTACAGTAAATAGATATGGTGTATTTAATATTTAGATTAGTTCATTAAATTGTTATATCAACTCTGCATTGTATTTTAGTGTTTCAGTTCTTAAATGCAAAAGTAAGAAAAAATGGAATATGTAAAAATGAAATGTATCCATGAAAAGCGGTGCATTTAAAATTTCTTTAGCTCTAATTTTCTTTTCAAATCCATGTTCAAAATTTCTAATTTTTTTTCTAGCATTAAAAAATAATGCTGCCACTTGAAGTTGAATTTTTCGATTGAAGTCAAATTATCCAAAATAGTTTATTTCTGTACTTATATCAGTTCATAATCATGCTTACTTTTTTTGGACAGCTTGATAAAGAAGCAAAGCATCTGAAGCTCTTACTTTAGGTCACCATATACTTACTGGAATTATGGTCCAACTACAATAAAAATGAAATTAAGAAAGTGGGTAAAAGGTTAATTACAACAATGAAATATTTAGGAAAGAATAAGAAAGTGATTACATCTGGATTAATAACATAAAATGTAAAAGTCATCAAATAAGTTCTAATGGAAGGGAAGAAAACAGTGTGCTCAGTCAAAATAATATTATAAATGTTATGATTATATGTAGTCCAAGTACCAAGTGACTAGATGCATGTAACAACCCTAGATTTTGGCCTATATTTTAATTTTTGACTTTATTTTATTTTAAATTATTTTAAACTTGTTCTATTTCAAACATTTCATTTTAAATATAAATGTTGACTATTAAGTGATTTATAGTTCAAACTAGTATAAATTGGATATTTCATTGAAAAGTGAATTTCTATTGAAACTGGTCAAACTTTGACTTTTGAACTTTAAATTTAAATATTTCAAATTCTTAAATTTTATCTTTTATTATGAAAATAGATTTAATTCCATGGATACAGCTTTTCGTTTCGTTGGAAACGGAGTTAAATTGTGTGAAAGTTATGTATATTTCAATATTGTGTGTAAACTGATGTATTTAGCAATATTGTCTATTTTAAATTATATTTTATTTGTCATATTTTGTTCTAATATGTGTTAGTATTTTATTTTATGTATAATTTTGTCTTTTAAATAATTTAAAGTGATTTTATAATTTTTCCAAAGCGTATTGAATTTATTTTCTATTTTTAAAGGCTAG
The DNA here is from genome assembly GCA_030737815.1 of Allium fistulosum. NCBI lineage: Eukaryota > Viridiplantae > Streptophyta > Magnoliopsida > Asparagales > Amaryllidaceae > Allium > Allium fistulosum. The sequence goes on from CM060903.1 coordinate 849,512,663, forward strand.
TTTCTATTTTTCTGCTATTTTCTTAAATTAAATTATATTTAATTAAAATTTATTTATTCATTTTGTGAATGCATTTTTATTTTATGTTATTATCTTTGTTTATAAATGTTTTACAAGTCCATAAAATTTTTCCAAAGTTCATTGCATTTATTTTTCATATTTTCAAGACAAGTTGCAATTTTTGCTGTTTTACTTAATTAAATTTTATATAATTAATAATTAATTAATTTATTTTTGTTTATTTACTAAATTTTCGTATTTTATCTGAGTTTATATATATATTTCAGTTATATAAAACTTAAAAAGAAATTAGAGGAAATATGAAAAGTTTTAAACTATTGAAATTCCTATGGCTTTTCACCTCCCGACCTTTCACTTTCTCAACTCCTCTCTTCAATGTTTTTGGCCATGCATACCCTATTCTTTTCAGCGGACTTCTTTTCATTTTTTTCATGCAAACACTTCTCTTTCTCCTCCAAAAAAATCACGGCCATGGCTTCAAAATTTTGGGTAAAAATTCCTTCTTTCTTCCTTGTTTTCTATGTTTTTTCTATTGAAACTGCATATGCTCTCTACCTTCATAGTTTGGTTCCTCCTCCTCCAGGCTTTGGCCGACCACCACGACCCCCTTCCTCTGACCATCACCCATCCTAGCAACCCTCCTCCTCAGGCCTAACCAATCCAAGTCCAAGATCTACACAAAATCCACCAAAAACCATCACAAACTATCACTTATGACCTAGAATTGTCATCTCCTCCTTCTACCACCTTTTGCCACCACTACCTCCACCACCACCACCTCTGACCTGACCTTCCACCACCTCTGGCCCACACTCCAGCCACCACCTGACCACCACATACCATGGCCAAGCTACATCAGCAAGGGGCCGAACCCTATGGTGCAACAAAAGCCACACTTTGCCTTGAAACCCTTTGGTATTCCATTGCCTTCAACACCTTGTAACTTCCACTCACCTTCATCACCTTGTAGCCGCACCTTTTCCAGACCATACCTGATCCAAACCATGCCTTTAGCCGTGCCATTTCAGATCTGGAGCTGAAGCATAGGTGGTAGGAAGCAAGTGCAAACACTTTGACTTTGTTTATGCATCCATTTCTAGCATTGTTTATTGAATTTTTGGGTTGAAATCTTATGTTGTTTGTAATTGTTTGGTTTGAATGTGACAAGGCAATTAGCTTTGGCTCTCACACACTAAAATAATTATCGTGCTCTCGTGCCTCTGGAAATCTTTGTTGTGCATTTGTGGTTGTCATCTCCAACTTGAACAAGTGAGTAATTCTCACCAGACAATGTGTACTTATATAACTAGTAAACTGACACCATTTGAATCTGTAAAATTATATCATCCTGTTGTAACTGTTATATTATGATCATATAATGTTTACCCCTATTATTACATATGTTATATCATCTATTACTGTTATCTCATGCTATTCTGTTTATTTATATCAGTTTATCACACTGCAAGTTCCCTGTAGATTAGAATCACTATGGGTTGAAATGATACATACCCGAACTGACTTTAGAATAAGGAAAAATCGTTATGGGCTGAAATGATAGGCCTGAACAGTTTTTATTTATTTATTTATTTATATTACTTGGGATTGCGGGTTTGAAATGATAAAACCCGGTTTTTCTTTGTAAACTGCGGATTGAAATGATACATATCCGTATCACTTGACCTAGGCTAGAAAATTATATACAGACCCGTGGTTTATATATTTTTCTAAAATTTTCAAAATACTTTTTTTAATGTAAATATTATGGTATTTTGATTTAAATTTCATTAAAATGATTTCTATAAAGTATTTGTGATTTTCTACAAATTAAATAAGTGAATTAAGTAAACGGTGAAGTAGAATTTGAAATATAAGTTAATTTTGGAATTTATGATTTTGTTTATAAATGGAATTTTTGTAAAGTAAGAAAATATGACAAATTTGATTTAAAGATGAATTTAATGATTTTTATTAAGCAATAATAATGTTTTAAAGGTGTTAATGATTTTGTATAAATTAAAATATGGAATAAATTAACATTTAAGCTGAATTTGGAAATATAACTTAAATTGAATTTTGTGAAATTTGTTTAAAAGTGAAATTTTAATTAAGTAAAATAAATGGAAATAAGCTATATTTTTGGAAATTTAAACTTAGTTGTTAAGTTAATAATTTAATTAAAGAAATGAAAATTTAATTGTTATTAAATTTGATTTTGTATGGAAATTTGACTTTATAAAATCATAGAAATAAAGGTATTTAAATGATTGTGTTAAATGTGAAATATATGATTTTATAAGTTAAAATGATTTATATTAAAAGTTAATTATTTGTGGAATTGTAAATAAAACTCTGAATATGATTTAACAGCATTTTGAAATGTAATGTAAAGGATATTACAGCATTTTCTAAATGTTGTAGTGTTTTAATGAACTAAAAGGTTAATTTGAAATAAAGGCTATTATAGCACTTTGTAAGTGCTATAGTGGTTAAACTTAACATGTAAGTTAATTGAAACTTAAAAGAAATCTATTACAGCATTTAACGCTGTCTTTTGTTAATTAACTGTTTTAAACTATAACTTTACGTAGCATTTTATAAGTGCTACGGAAACTATATTTTGTTGTTTTAAATTAATTTTAATGAAAAATAATCTTTGGAAAATGATATAATTTTGGGAAATTAAATGTTAAATTTCTAAAGATAATGAAGAGATATTTAAGTGGAAGAATTTGATTTCTAATGTGAGTTTAAAATGGTATTTAAATTTAATAAAATGAATGGATTTAAATGGTATTTAAATGAATAAAAATGAATGGTGTTTTGAATAATATTTTGATATTGTGAAATGAGTTTGAAATGATACTTGATTTCTGACTTATTTAATTTATTTGATAAATGAATATTTGAAGTATATATTAATTGAGTTTATTTAAATGATATTGGATTTATGAAATGTAGGAGATTTAAAGTTTTGAAATATGCTAAAGATTGAATATTGTATTTTGTGGATTTAATCTATATTGGGAATTGATAAGATTTGAAACGGTTTGTTGGTAAACTGTAATTGAATTGAAATTTGATGGTTTGAATTTAATAAGTTTGTAAATGTATAGAATTAAAAGATGATTTTAAATATATGATTTCGAAATGCTGTGATTTTCAAAGTATAATGATTTCAAATGTTTTGTTTCAAAAGAGTTATAACTTTGAAAGTATAGACTATTTGAAAGGTGAATATATGTTTGAAATGGAAATGATGTTGTTTTGAAATGAACATAGTTTTGAAATAAAATGATTTTGGTTTCGAAGTATAACTATCAAAGGTATGATATTTTGATATATAAAAATGATTTGAAATAAAGTTTGAAAAGATATAATATTTTGATGTATTAAAATGATTTGAAAAGAATTTTGAAAGGATACGATATTTTAGAATATTGAAATGATTTGGAAATGATAAATCTTTATTTTGATAAAGACATGATTTTGAAATGATATCTTATTTTGAAGTAAAGTATTGTTTTTAAAAGTTATAACCACAGGTTATAATAACGATTGGTTGGCAAAGAGACCGGGATCGGATATGGACATACTCTCTGTCGATACCGAAAACCACTTTGACAACCGTGTACGCGGTGGAGATTCCAGAATGAAGTAGGATGGTGGCGACGTTCTTAAGGTATGTTACGTGGACCCAACTCCCGTGAGTTGGCATAAGGTGGCTAAAACAGGAGCGATTGACGGACCAAGGAGGTAGCACCTCTTATCGGACACACTTCTTCGATACCATTCTATTACTTGTGATTGATTTGGTGGCCACCCTTGATTGGGAGTGTTGTTCGAGGTGGACGGTAGTGGCTGCTATGCGTCACCACTAGTCCGGATGCGTAATTGGTATATCTACCCTGGCATTGCCTAGTTGTGCCGTGTCACCTACCATATCGAGCTTTACTACGATTATGATTTTAAGATCCGACCGCGTTAAGGTTCTCCATCCCCTTAACGCTATTTTCTATATGATTATACTTTACTGATTAGACATTATTATAATAGCGAATATTACTACATAGTAGATAGTTTAACGGATCCTTAAAGAATGGGCGGTCCCAAGCATTCTTTAAGTTACTTGTACCTTATTACAGTTCACTTGAGTTGGTTTATATTATATAAGTATATATTGTCCTGACTCGAGTGTTTGTGTTTTGCTTTACGCTCGGGTCAGCCTGAGTATTCACAGATTTGGATTTCCACCTTCTGGAGATTTGAATCGCTGGAGATTATCTGCTAGTCTTGTTCTATCGACTTCAGTTAGGTTGCTCTGTTCAGCTTGTACTTGGTTATCTTATTTATACTTCCGTTGTACTCTATTTCTTCTATTGTATCTTATGTACTCTGATATATTTATATAGTAGCTTCATGAACTACTATTTCTTTTACTTCCGCTGCATTATTTTACTCTGTGTCTGTGATCTGTGATTATATTTATTTACTGTATATTCTGAGATTTGCCAAATTTTAATTACAACGCGGTATTTTGAGCAATTCAACTCCGGCATGAGTGTCTACCTATACACTTATAATGGATGCGAATGGTTGAAAATATCGGGTCGTTACAGTTGGTATCAGAGCTTTGGCTTTGAGGCAAAACTCAGCATATAGAGTAGATTTATTTACAGAATCACTTTCGTTCGAGTTTGAATCTTTTCCTCTTGATTCGAATTTCCTTTTAATTTTTGGAACGTTCCATGCGGTTCTAAAATTCATTCTTGTCCCTCACTATTCATCTTCTTTTGATTCTGGAGTATCCCATAACTCCGCTTCGAATGAGCTTTATAGTGAATTGGTGGTCTCGCCAATATTCTAATGACTTGTAAAAGGGGGAAAACTCCTTTACAAATTTGCATCGATTCACCAGAGATTTATATTTATCCTTGGTTTAGATGCTAATATCTTTTGTTATTCCAAACTCTATCTCTTGAGATCGGATGTAGATTTACCCCAGGAAAATCCACATTTGCTCTTATTCATTAAGTCACGGTTGACCCGGTTAAGGTTGCCCGCGATTTATCTAAGCTTATCCATCTTCATATTTTGTTAATTAATCATCTTGTCTTTGTTTCTAAACTATCTCCAACATTTTGAATTGTACTTTTAAATCTATATTTTATTATATATTGTGTTGTTTGAGTTGTTGATGTCGATTTGGGTTTCCGATCGATTCGTTTGATCAACGCTATCGATAGGATTTCTAAAACACTTTGACAGAACAAACCGATACAATATTATTTTAAAATTTGGTTAATTAAATAAATTTTAATATATAAGTAAATTTATGGAACTTAATAAATTGGTTTAAATTGATTATTTAAAATGATAATACTTGATTTATCATTTATTGTTCTACAAAGGAATTTATAAATAGTTGTTTATAAATTTATTTGGGAACTGAAATGAATTTAAAAAAAGAAATTTAAAGAGTTTAATTTCCGATGGATTTCAAACCTTGTGTTTAAAATTTTTAAAAGGATATTATTTAAAGTATTTTTGAATAAATTTTTTTTTTGTCTCTAAAGGATTTTAAAGTTTAAAAATTAAGTACTCTTCTCTTTGTCGCTGGAAAATAATTTCGGTGATGACTGCAGCATCATCGACGTTCATTTTCGAGTTTCGAAGTGAAGAAACCATTATGTAGTCTTGCTACAGCTTTGTTTTGGGAAACTTGATTGATATAAATTTCTAAAATATGATTGATTTATAAAATATATAGATATATATTTAAATTTGATTTGACAAATTATGTACATACATTTATCTATCTCTAAATGGTTTGAAAGGAATCAGAGATTTTATTCTTAAATTCTATCTTAAATAATAACTTCAAGTATAAAAAGAAAATCAAAATTTTTGAATAGATGATTCAAGCTTGAAATGATTGAATTAGGATGTTTATAGTGTACATTAATTTTAGAAAGTTTTATTTGTATAATTCTCAATTGCATTCCAATATAACTTACCTTAATTTTTAGAAGTTAACAATGTAATTGGATAATATACAATATAAAAAGATTTTTATAAATAAAATTTGAGTGGTTATAATAAATATTATACACTTAAATTTTAGTTATAAAAAAATTTACACAGGTAAATAGACTAAAAGGTTAATTGAATAATTTACAATACAAATGATGTTAAGGGAATTAGGAATAAATTAAAACAGTTATAATAAGTGTAAGCATATTTAACATATGTGATAAAATATTTGAGAGGGATAAATTTAATTATAATTAGGAATAAAGAAGAATTAAATTTATTGAATGTTATACACTTAATTTTAATCAAATCATGATTTTAGAGATTGTTTGTTTAAGAAAATTTGATGATAGATAATGAAATTAGAGATAGTTAAGATTTATTTAACTTGTGTAAAATTAATTATCAGTTAAGCTGAAACCATGGAAATTTCAAACCTATTATCTTATTTTGTTTTTCAAACTTATTACCTAATTTTGTTTTTCAAACTGTCTGTTAGTTGTCCTTATTTTTCCATATCTTGCTACAGACTGGTATAGGCATCTATCTATAATCTTTTTGCTTAGAAATCTTTCTATAATCTTTATAATCTTTGGTACTCATTTTAAATCTGAGCACTGCTTTCCACCCACACACTGTCGGTCAAGCGGAAAGAGTGAATCAGATTCTAGAGGATCTTTTCGTACTTGTGTTCCTGATTCTGGAGAATCTTGGGAAGACCATCTCCACCTTGTTAAACTTACCTATAACCACAGTTATCAGGTATAATTTCAATCTTTTGTCATCTTGTCTTAATCTCATTTCAATTTTATCTTTCCTGTGTTTTCCCGTACTTCATTCCTTTTCGGGGACGAAAAGTTTTGAGTGGGGGAGAGTGTAACAACCCTAGATTTTGGCCTATATTTTAATTTTTGACTTTATTTTATTTTAAATTATTTTAAACTTGTTCTATTTCAAACATTTCATTTTAAATATAAATGTTGACTATTAAGTGATTTATAGTTCAAACTAGTATAAATTGGATATTTCATTGAAAAGTGAATTTCTATTGAAACTGGTCAAACTTTGACTTTTGAACTTTAAATTTAAATATTTCAAATTCTTAAATTTTATCTTTTATTATGAAAATAGATTTAATTCCATGGATACAGCTTTTCGTTTCGTTGGAAACGGAGTTAAATTGTGAAAGTTATGTATATTTCAATATTGTGTGTAAACTGATGTATTTAGCAATATTGTCTATTTTAAATTATATTTTATTTGTCATATTTTGTTCTAATATGTGTTAGTATTTTATTTTATGTATAATTTTGTCTTTTAAATAATTTAAAGTGATTTTATAATTTTTCCAAAGCGTATTGAATTTATTTTCTATTTTTAAAGGCTAGTTTCTATTTTTCTGCTATTTTCTTCAATTAAATTATATTTAATTAAAATTTATTTATTCATTTTGTGAATGCATTTTTATTTTATGTTATTATCTTTGTTTATAAATGTTTTACAAGTCCATAAAATTTTTCCAAAGTTCATTGCATTTATTTTTCATATTTTCAAGACAAGTTGCAATTTTTGCTGTTTTACTTAATTAAATTTTATATAATTAATAATTAATTAATTTATTTTTGTTTATTTACTAAATTTTCGTATTTTATCTGAGTTTATATATATATTTCAGTTATATAAAACTTAAAAAGAAATTAGAGGAAATATGAAAAGTTTTAAACTATTGAAATTCCTATGGCTTTTCACCTCCCGACCTTTCACTTTCTCAACTCCTCTCTTCAATGTTTTTGGCCATGCATACCCTATTCTTTTCAGCGGACTTCTTTTCATTTTTTTCATGCAAACACTTCTCTTTCTCCTCCAAAAAAATCACGGCCATGGCTTCAAAATTTTGGGTAAAAATTCCTTCTTTCTTCCTTGTTTTCTATGTTTTTTCTATTGAAACTGCATATGCTCTCTACCTTCATAGTTTGGTTCCTCCTCCTCCAGGCTTTGGCCGACCACCACGACCCCCTTCCTCTGACCATCACCCATCCTAGCAACCCTCTTCCTCAGGCCTAACCAATCCAAGTCCAAGATCTACACAAAATCCACCAAAAACCATCACAAACTATCACTTATGACCTAGAATTGTCATCTCCTCCTTCTACCACCTTTTGCCACCACTACCTCCACCACCACCACCTCTGACCTGACCTTCCACCACCTCTGGCCCACACTCCAGCCACCACCTGACCACCACATACCATGGCCAAGCTACATCAGCAAGGGGCCGAACCCTATGGTGCAACAAAAGCCACACTTTGCCTTGAAACCCTTTGGTATTCCATTGCCTTCAACACCTTGTAACTTCCACTCACCTTCATCACCTTGTAGCCGCACCTTTTCCAGACCATACCTGATCCAAACCATGCCTTTAGCCGTGCCATTTCAGATCTGGAGCTGAAGCATAGGTGGTAGGAAGCAAGTGCAAACACTTTGACTTTGTTTATGCATCCATTTCTAGCATTGTTTATTGAATTTTTGGGTTGAAATCTTATGTTGTTTGTAATTGTTTGGTTTGAATGTGACAAGGCAATTAGCTTTGGCTCTCCCACACTCAAATAATTATCGTGCTCTCGTGCCTCTGGAAATCTTTGTTGTGCATTTGTTGTAACGACCCAGTATTTTCAACCATTCGCATCCATTATAAGTGTATAGGTAGACACTCATGCCGGAGTTGAATTGCTCAAAATACTACGTTGTAAATAAAATTTGGCAAAACTCAACATATACAGTAAATAACTAATTACAGATCATAGACACAGAGTAATATAACAATACTGCAGCGGAAACAAAGGATAGTAGTTCATGAAGCTACTATATATATATAACAGAGTTAAACAAGATACAACAGAGGTCTCGAATACAATAGATGTCTCAATACAATATCAAATACCAGATCTGAATACATCACTGGAATCAACGGAATAACTGAAAGCAGGATCGATAGATAGCTGGATCTCCGAGCGAAGCTCCAACTCCAAAGGTGAGTCTCAAATGCTGTATCACTCAGTCTGACCCGAGCATAAAGCAAAACACAAAACACTCGAGTCAGGATTAACATTCTTATATTAATAAATCCAACTCAAGTGAAATATCAACTGAAGTACAAGTAACTTAAAGGATGTTTGGGATAACCATCCTCTAAGGATCCGTTAAACTATTTACTATGTAGTAATATGCGCTATATACAGTAGTGTCTAAATAAGTAAAGTATAATCATATCGGAAAATAGCGTTAAGGGGATGGAGAACCTTAACGCGGTCGGATCTTAAAATCATAATCGTAGTAAAGGCTCGGTATGGTAGGTGACACGGCACAACTAGGCAATGCCAGGGTAGATATACCAATTACGCACACGGACTGATGGATACACATAGCAGCCACTACCGTTCCACCTCGAACAACATTCCCAAATCGGAGGATGGCCATCTAGTCAAAACAGTAAGAGTATAATATCGAAGAAATGTGTCCGAGAAGAGGTGCTACCTCACTGGTCCGAGATCGCTCCTGTTTTAGCCACCTTATGCCAACTCACGGGAGTTGGGTCCACGTAATACCTTAAGGACGTCGCCACCATCCTACTTCATTCTGGAATCTCCACCGCGTACACGGTTGTCAAAGTGGTTTTCGGTATCGACAGAGAGTATGTCCATATCCGATCCCGGTCTCTTTGCCAACCAATCGTTATTATAACACCGTGGTCATTTCAAAATAGTTTATACTTCAAAACCAAAATATCGTTATCATTTCAAAACCCAATTTAATACGATATCATTTCATTCAAGCAATTCATTTCAAAATCATATTACTCCATAGTTATAATGCTTTCGAAATCATAGTCTGGAAATCACAGTATTTTGGAAATCATAACACTTTCCTTTTAACAGTTTAGATATTAAAATTTCGTTATAAAATAAATTAATTTCCTCAAATTTCACAAATCGATTCAAATTAACTCAAATTCCAAAAATTTAGTTTAATCAAATCTCCAATCATTCGTTTCAACTTGATTTAGCTTCTAAATAAACCATTTCAAATTATCAATTTCAAATACGTATCTAAACCATAAATAAGCCATTTCAATTTGAATATATTTCAAAGCTTTTAAATATTCATCATTTCAAAACTAAATTCGATAAATTTATATACATGTCAAATTCACTTTACAATTATTTAGTTTTAAAATATTAACTTAATCATTTTCATAACATCTAAATACAATTTCAATTTTACAATTTAAATAAACAAAATATCTCATTTAAATATTTATACGTTTGAAATATCCATTTAAGTCACCTTTTCAAATTTCAAGTTGTAAATCACTTCTTTAAAATTTCAAATTCAATACATTTCAAATCAAACTTGTTTAAGTATAATTCTTAAATAAATATAATTTCAATCAATTTCAAATCATTTTAAATTCTATATTTGAAGATATAGATATTAAATAAATACTTAAACATATTATTTATCAACTTTATTAAATCAACTCTGATGAATCTTTTAAAAATCAATATTTATCAAAACCATATATTTCTCTTCAAAACCATAGAAATCATTTCCAAAACGTTTAGATATATACCAACGGTGCCTGTATATAATTTTCTATCCTATAATCAAGTGATACGGATATTTATCATTTCAATCCGCAATTTAAAACATATTCGGGTATATATCTTTTCAACCCGAAATCCGGCAAAACTCAACATATACAGTAAATAACTAATTACAGATCATAGACACAGAGTAATATAACAATACTGCAGCGGAAAAAAAGGATAGTAGTTCATGAAGCTACTATATATATATAACAGAGTTAAACAAGATACAACAGAGGTCTCGAATACAATAGATGTCTCAATACAATATCAAATACCAGATCTGAATACATCACTGGAATCAACGGAATAACTGAAAGCAGGATCGATAGATAGCTGGATCTCCGAGCGAAGCTCCAACTCCAAAGGTGAGTCTCAAATGCTGTATCACTCAGTCTGACCCGAGCATAAAGCAAAACACAAAACACTCGAGTCAGGATTAACATTCTTATATTAATAAATCCAACTCAAGTGAAATATCAACTGAAGTACAAGTAACTTAAAGGATGTTTGGGATAACCATCCCCTAAGGATCCGTTAAACTATTTACTATGTAGTAATATGCGCTATATACAGTAGTGTCTAAATAAGTAAAGTATAATCATATCGGAAAATAGCGTTAAGGGGATGGAGAACCTTAACGCGGTCGGATCTTAAAATCATAATCGTAGTAAAGGCTCGGTATGGTAGGTGACACGGCACAACTAGGCAATGCCAGGGTAGATATACCAATTACGCACACGGACTGATGGATACGCATAGCAGCCACTACCGTTCCACCTCGAACAACATTCCCAAATCGGAGGATGGCCATCTAGTCAAAACAGTAAGAGTATAATATCGAAGAAATGTGTCCGAGAAGAGGTGCTACCTCACTGGTCCGAGATCGCTCCTGTTTTAGCCACCTTATGCCAACTCACGGGAGTTGGGTCCACGTAATACCTTAAGGACGTCGCCACCATCCTACTTCATTCTGGAATCTCCACCGCGTACACGGTTGTCAAAGTGGTTTTCGGTATCGACAGAGAGTATGTCCATATCCGATCCCGGTCTCTTTGCCAACCAATCGTTATTATAACACCGTGGTCATTTCAAAATAGTTTATACTTCAAAACCAAAATATCGTTATCATTTCAAAACCCAATTTAATACGATATCATTTCATTCAAGCAATTCATTTCAAAATCATATTACTCCATAGTTATAATGCTTTCGAAATCATAGTCTGGAAATCACAGTATTTTGGAAATCATAACACTTTCCTTTTAACAGTTTAGATATTAAAATTTCGTTATAAAATAAATTAATTTCCTCAAATTTCACAAATCGATTCAAATTAACTCAAATTCCAAAAATTTAGTTTAATCAAATCTCCAATCATTCGTTTCAACTTGATTTAGCTTCTAAATAAACCATTTCAAATTATCAATTTCAAATACGTATCTAAACCATAAATAAGCCATTTCAATTTGAATATATTTCAAAGCTTTTAAATATTCATCATTTCAAAACTAAATTCGATAAATTTATATACATATCAAATTCACTTTACAATTATTTAGTTTTAAAATATTAACTTAATCATTTTCATAACATCTAAATACAATTTCAATTTTACAATTTAAATAAACAAAATATCTCATTTAAATATTTATACGTTTGAAATATCCATTTAAGTCACCTTTTCAAATTTCAAGTTGTAAATCACTTCTTTAAAATTTCAAATTCAATACATTTCAAATCAAACTTGTTTAAGTATAATTCTTAAATAAATATAATTTCAATCAATTTCAAATCATTTTAAATTCTATATTTGAAGATATAGATATTAAATAAATACTTAAACATATTATTTATCAACTTTATTAAATCAACTCTGATGAATCTTTTAAAAATCAATATTTATCAAAACCATATATTTCTCTTCAAAACCATAGAAATCATTTTCAAAACGTTTAGATATATACCAACGGTGCCTGTATATAATTTTCCATCCTATGGTCAAGTGATACGGATATTTATCATTTCAATCCGCAATTTAAAACATATTCGGGTATATATCTTTTCAACCCGAAATCCCAAATTCAATTCAATTGAAAATCGCTTGGGTTTATCATTTCAACCCATAACGATTTCCTCCTATTCTACAGATCGTTCGGGTATGTATCATTTCAACCCATAGTGATTCTATACTAACAGGGAACTTGCAGAGTGATAACAGGTATGAAAATAAAAGAACAACAGTAAAAGGCATATATCAACAATAATAAATAACAGATAATGGTGTCAGATGTCACAGGTGAACAGATACAGAAAATGACATTTATATCAATGTAAATAACTAACATCAGCATATTTCAATTGACATTTCAATTGAAATCAAATTTAATAAATATAACAACATTAATCGTGAGTGATTGCTCACCTTTCGAGGCTGGAGAGATTTGTCACTAGAATGGATTACGAATCCAAGCACGAATTTCAAAGCAAAAGCGGGATTGGCACGATTTCGACGAACAAAGCTGATGTATAGAAATTGATGAAAACGAATCAGAACTATCTTGATAAATTGGAACAAAATATACATTATAAATTTTCCTCTAAACCAAATTTTTAAAACACATTTAAAATAAGATATATATATATATAATTTCAGATCAAAAATGCAGACCATTCAAGTACATGCAAACCACGATTTATATATATTCGTGCAAACAAAATTTTATATTTAAGCAACTACACAACAACATATGTATACCGTATATATAAAATTACCATATATATCCTTCCTATACCGAACATATTATATATATATATATCAAAATTTTAGTATACTTATGTAAGTTAACAATATATATAAAGTTCTGGGAATATTATTTGTTAACAATTTGCCAATGTTATATACATATTCAAAATCCAACAGCATATATATATATATTTTTAGAACACTGTATATATATTGTTATCAAACTATTTCAAACATATATTACAAGATATTTTTTTTCTGTAAATAAAAGTTTTATAACAGATGCAGACACTCAAGTATGTCATATAAATGTAAATCACCATACTTAAACATATAAATATATAGACCACAATCGAACTATAAATACAAGTTAAGTTTATAAATACTGTCATCAATATATAACCTATACGTGGATGTGACATATATTTACAAATTGCTTAAAAAGAACTAATACATGATTGACTAGCAACATACTATACATACACCCATTATATACCTGCATACCTTTTTTATATAACATAAATATAAAATCAACTGATTAAAAACTAGTATACTTCTTTAAATATCCTTAATATGAACATATAGGCAGACTGTCCTATGATATACTTCCTATGATATACGGCAATTGCAACTGTGCAAATGAACTGATACTCATATTTGCTTACTTTATTACATAATGTATATCAGATTATGATTGATTGAAACCGAGTTGTGGTTTATGTACTTAAAACTTAATACTATATATGCAGATCTTCCAGATTTGCCATATATAAATACAAACACAAAATGTATGCAGACAGGCAATATAGACTTATAAACAACCTCTCATATAAAACCTTTATACTGTAATGAAAAATAAAAATACATATAAGTTATAAATAAACATGTGTTCTAATATATAACTCATATATAGTTTCATATAACAGATCTTATATAAGTTATATGTATATACAGGCCATAAAGAAATCTATAAACAAACCTCATAACTCATGTATACTAATATATATAACATGCTTTGGTGATGTTGTTATTATATATATTTAAAACCATACAAACCGAGAATATAAAACAAACGCTTTCAAACCATATAAAAGCATCGGAAAAGAAACAAGAACACTCTCTGTATAGACAAGAACAACTGCATATATGAATAGATGTATTGCCTAATCTATATACTATATGTATTCATACTTACAGCATCAAAATTTGCATGCTTGCAACCAGTTATCAACTCACGTTTTAATCAAAAGGAGAGGAAGAAGCTTGGAGTTGCGGCTGCTGTTGAGGAAGATGGGCTAATGGGTCAGTGGTGAGTGGAAGGCCGAAGTGGAGGGGACGTGGTCGAGGTCAGGTGGAGGATCTTGGGTTGATGGAAGTCATGTGTGGCTGCTGGGATGATTGATGGGCTCGGCTGCGGAGGTTCTGGTAGCATGGGAAAGAAGGCATGGGGTGAAAGTGGTGGTGGTTCTCGGTTGGAGGAGTGGGAGGCGTGGCGGTCGTGGGTTGTGAGGCACGAAGTAGGGGGAGGTCGGAAAGGTGAAAGTGGCGAGACGAGCTGGGGTTCGGTGGTGGTGTCCGGGCAGGGGTAGATCTGGTGGTGGCAGGCGTAGGCGTGGTGGCGAGGTCAGGGTTTCGGTGATGGTCTAGGCTCGAGTAGAGGGACGAGGCGGGTGACTGACTTCGGTTGGGAAAACATGGGGTCGTGGGGTTTCCTGCAAGGAAGAGGAAGCATCTGGAAGGGTTGAGGAAAAAAATATAAAGGAACGAGGCAGAGAAGATTGCAAATGAGAGAGGGGTACAGGAAGAGTCACGAGATGGAGAAAAATATGAGAGTAAAAGGAGGGTGAATCGGTCTAAACTGAAATGGTGGAATTTGAAATAGCAATGGTCTAAAGCTTTGATTCCGGAGAAAATTTATTAAAGCAATTGATATTTGGTTTGGGTAGCACGTTTTAATTTTTGAAACCGAAGGAACGTTAAAAGTCATAGCTAATGGTACCGCTACAGCGAACCGTTTTATTATTTCCGTCACGTACCGAACCTCAAAATATAGAAATAAATATACCGCAGAGATCAGCACGACGAGATGATCAAAACGGTACACAGATATCAGTGATACGGTCATCCGATCAAAAGTCGATAACCGGTACCAGAAATGCTGCTATTTTAACAGAAATAAGATAAACGGAGCAATAGAAGTCCAAATTTGACGAAACGGAAGATGACGTCTCACTCAGAAGATGATTTACAAATTTTCCATGTAAAAATATTTAGGTTTGAAAAACATTTTATTATCATCTATTTTTAACTGATTAAATTGAAGTAAATTTACGCGCGAAATAAATTTTCATATTTCCGGATGAAAATTTACCAGTTGCTATGTTTAATTAGACGCATTCCAAATATCAAATTTATATTTCAAAATTTTATCGTTTAAAATTTCACAAAATTTAACTAATTACGTTATTTAACAGTTAAAATTTACGGGCCGTTACACTCTCCCCCACTCAAAACTTTTCGTCCCCGAAAAGGAAGGAGGTAGGGGAATAGAAACAACCAAAACGAAAACAGCTTTGAAACAAAATAAACAACAAAATTTTAAAACTATACAAGATTCAAATTAAACTAATTAATATCCAACCTTTTGGTTAAATCCCTTAGAGTTCACCTAAATTATATCAAATCTAATTATTCCTAAATTTATTATCTTATTACCTAGTCATCCTCAATTAACAATTTCTAAGTCATCAAATTTGTATCATCATTTATTATACTCATGTTTTATTCAACAAATATACTTCTTATATTCCAAATTATTATTAAGTTTATTCCACTTAATATATCCTATCACATATATTTAAACCACATAAATTAATTTAAACCATATAATTAATTTAAACCATATAAATTTACAATTTAAATTAATTTATATTCAATAATTGATTTTTTTTTTAGGTATTTCCATAAGTTAATCTAATTTCAATTTATTAATTCCTGCAAAACAAATTTTATTTGTCTCATTTATTATTCAATTAACTTATTAATTTATTTATTTCGATTAATATTTATAACTAAAATTTAAGTGTATAACCTTTATTATATCCACTCAAATTCTATTTATAAAAGTCATTTTATATTGTATACTATCCAATTACATTTTTAACTTCTGAAAATTTTTTTTTTTTTTAGGTAAGTTATGCTAAGATGTAGTTGAGTATTATACAAATAAGATTTTACAAATTCAGTTATTCCCAGTTAACTATTTATCCAAGAATTTGACTTTAGTTTATAATTGAAATCATTTTTAATCAAAAATTTAAGAATTTAAATCTCCGATTTACTTCAAACAATTTAGAGATATATATAATATTTTTATATCAAATCAAATTAAATTTTAAAATAAGATACCTATATATATATAAATCAAATTATATTGAAGAAATTCAAATCGAATATTTTTTTTTTTTTCAAAACAAAACCGTAGCAAAGCTACGGTATGGTTTCTCCTCTTCGAAACTCGAAAATGAATGTCGATGATGCGGCCGTCATCACCGAAATTATTTTCCAGCGACAACGAGAAGAGCACTGATTTAAACATTTAAATTCTTTGAAAACCATTTATTCGAAAATACTTTAAATAATATACATTTTAAGACTTTAAATCAAAGTTTGAAATCACCAGAAATTTAATTCTTAAATTCTCAATTTAAATCCATTTCAATTCCAAATAAATTTATAAACAATAGTTATTTTGCCATAGTCAATGACTTACAAACAATGAAATGATAATCAAATATTATCATTTTCAACAACCAAATTATTTAACTTTTAATTCCAGAAAATTTTTCTTATATATTTAATATAATCATACAAATTTATTTCATCTATCAAATTTGAAAATTTATATTGTGTCAGTTTGCTCTGTTCAAGTGTTTTGGAAATTCTATCGATAGCGTTGATCAGACGAATCGATCGAAAATCCAAATCAACATCAACAACTCAAACAACACACTATAAACATCAACAATTTTATATTAATTTCAATTACACTCCCTCACACGATGATTCCAGAATTGGATTCCAACACAAGGATAGAGATCCAAATATAGAAGGGCTCTTATCAAAGAGAATTCTAATCTAAAATAGATTGGCTCGAAACGAAGGTTAGATGATTGCATTTCAAACAGGAAGATGGATAAAGTTGTATAAATCGCGGGCAACCTTAACCGGGTCAACCGTGACTTCATAGATAAGATCGATATAGAATTCTGAAGCAAATCGACATTCGATTATCAGAGGTAGAATTCGGGTATAGCCTAAGATAGCAGCATCGTAAACCGAGGATACAGAAATCTCCGGTGAATCAATACCGATTGTAAAGGAGTTCAACCCCAATACAAATTATTCAAAGATTGGCGAGACCGCCGATTTATTATAGAGATCATTCGAAGTGAAGTTATTGGATACTCCAGAATCAAAAGACACGAATGGGGAGACACGAATGGACTTTGGAACCGAAGTGAACGTTCCAAAATTCAAAGGAACCAAGTCAAAGAAGAAGGAATTCAAGCTCGAACGAAAGTGATTCTGTAATTGAATTTACTACATATGCTGAGTTTGCCTAAAACCAGAGCTCTGATACCACATGTAACGACCCAGTATTTTCAACCATTCGCATCCATTATGAGTGTCTACCTATACACTTATAATGGATGCGAATGGTTGAAAATACTGGGTCGTTACATTTGTGGTTGTCATCTCCAGCTTGAACAAGTGAGTAATTCTCACCAGACAATGTGTACTTATATAACTAGTAAACTGACACCATTTGAATCTGTAAAATTATATCATCCTGTTGTAACTGTTATATTATGATCATATAATGTTTACCCCTATTATTACATATGTTATATCATCTATTACTGTTATCTCATGCTATTCTGTTTATTTATATCAGTTTATCACACTGCAAGTTCCCTGTAGATTAGAATCACTATGGGTTGAAATGATACATACCCGAACTGACTTTAGAATAAGGAAAAATCGTTATGGGCTGAAATGATAGGCCTGAACGGTTTTTATTTATTTATTTATTTATTTATATTACTTGGGATTGCGGGTTTGAAATGATAAAACCCGGTTTTTCTTTGTAAACTGCGGATTGAAATGATACATATCCGTATCACTTGACCTAGGCTAGAAAATTATATACAGACCCGTGGTTTATATATTTTTCTGAAAATTTTAAAATACTTTTTTTAATGTAAATATTATGGTATTTTGATTTAAATTTCATTAAAATGATTTCTATAAAGTATTTGTGATTTTCTACAAATTAAATAAGTGAATTAATTAAACGGTGAAGTAGAATTTGAAATATAAGTTAATTTTGGAATTTATGATTTTGTTTATAAATGGAATTTTTGTAAAGTAAGAAAATATGACAAATTTGATTTAAAGATGAATTTAATGATTTTTATTAAGTAATAATAATGTTTTAAAGGTGTTAATGATTTTGTATAAATTAAAATATGGAATAAATTAACATTTAAGCTGAATTTGGAAATATAACTTAAATTGAATTTTGTGAAATTTGTTTAAAAGTGAAATTTTAATTAAGTAAAATAAATGGAAATAAGCTATATTTTTGGAAATTTAAACTTAGTTGTTAAGTTAATAATTTAATTAAAGAAATGAAAATTTAATTGTTATTAAATTTGATTTTGTATGGAAATTTGACTTTATAAAATCATAGAAATAAAGGTATTTAAATGATTGTGTTAAATGTGAAATATATGATTTTATAAGTTAAAATGATTTATATTAAAAGTTAATTATTTGTGGAATTGTAAATAAAACTCTGAATATGATTTAACAGCATTTTGAAATGTAATGTAAAGGATATTACAGCATTTTCTAAATGTTGTAGTGTTTTAATGAACTAAAAGGTTAATTTGAAATAAAGGCTATTATAGCACTTTGTAAGTGCTATAGTGGTTAAACTTAACATGTAAGTTAATTGAAACTTAAAAGAAATCTATTACAGCATTTAACGCTGTCTTTTGTTAATTAATTGTTTTAAACTATAACTTTACGTAGCATTTTATAAGTGCTACGGAAACTATATTTTGTTGTTTTAAATTAATTTTAATGAAAAATAATCTTTGGAAAATGATATAATTTTGGGAAATTAAATGTTAAATTTCTAAAGATAATGAAGAGATATTTAAGTGGAAGAATTTGATTTCTAATGTGAGTTTAAAATGGTATTTAAATTTAATAAAATGAATGGATTTAAATGGTATTTAAATGAATAAAAATGAATGGTGTTTTGAATAATATTTTGATATTGTGAAATGAGTTTGAAATGATACTTGATTTCTGACTTATTTAATTTATTTGATAAATGAATATTTGAAGTATATATTAATTGAGTTTATTTAAATGATATTGGATTTATGAAATGTGGGAGATTTAAAGTTTTGAAATATGCTAAAGATTGAATATTGTATTTTGTGGATTTAATCTATATTGGGAATTGATAAGATTTGAAACGGTTTGTTGGTAAACTGTAATTGAATTGAAATTTGATGGTTTGAATTTAATAAGTTTGTAAATGTATAGAATTAAAAGATGATTTTAAATATATGATTTCGAAATGCTGTGATTTTCAAAGTATAATGATTTCAAATGTTTTGTTTCAAAAGAGTTATAACTTTGAAAGTATAGACTATTTGAAAGGTGAATATATGTTTGAAATGGAAATGATGTTGTTTTGAAATGAACATAGTTTTGAAATAAAATGATTTTGGTTTCGAAGTATAACTATCAAAGGTATGATATTTTGATATATAAAAATGATTTGAAATAAAGTTTGAAAAGATATAATATTTTGATGTATTAAAATGATTTGAAAAGAATTTTGAAAGGATACGATATTTTAGAATATTGAAATGATTTGGAAATGATAAATCTTTATTTTGATAAAGACATGATTTTGAAATGATATCTTATTTTGAAGTAAAGTATTGTTTTTAAAAGTTATAACCACAGGTTATAATAACGATTGGTTGGCAAAGAGACCGGGATCGGATATGGACATACTCTCTGTCGATACCGAAAACCACTTTGACAACCGTGTACGCGGTGGAGATTCCAGAATGAAGTAGGATGGTGGCGACGTTCTTAAGGTATGTTACGTGGACCCAACTCCCGTGAGTTGGCATAAGGTGGCTAAAACAGGAGCGATTGACGGACCAAGGAGGTAGCACCTCTTATCGGACACACTTCTTCGATACCATTCTATTACTTGTGATTGATTTGGTGGCCACCCTTGATTGGGAGTGTTGTTCGAGGTGGGCGGTAGTGGCTGCTATGCGTCACCACTAGTCCGGATGCGTAATTGGTATATCTACCCTGGCATTGCCTAGTTGTGCCGTGTCACCTACCATATCGAGCTTTACTACGATTATGATTTTAAGATCCGACCGCGTTAAGGTTCTCCATCCCCTTAACGCTATTTTCTATATGATTATACTTTACTGATTAGACATTATTATAATAGCGAATATTACTACATAGTAGATAGTTTAACGGATCCTTAAAGAATGGGCGGTCCCAAGCATTCTTTAAGTTACTTGTACCTTATTACAGTTCACTTGAGTTGGTTTATATTATATAAGTATATATTGTCCTGACTCGAGTGTTTGTGTTTTGCTTTACGCTCGGGTCAGCCTGAGTATTCACAGATTTGGATTTCCACCTTCTGGAGATTTGAATCGCTGGAGATTATCTGCTAGTCTTGTTCTATCGACTTCAGTTAGGTTGCTCTGTTCAGCTTGTACTTGGTTATCTTATTTATACTTCCGTTGTACTCTATTTCTTCTATTGTATCTTATGTACTCTGATATATTTATATAGTAGCTTCATGAACTACTATTTCTTTTACTTCCGCTGCATTATTTTACTCTGTGTCTGTGATCTGTGATTATATTTATTTACTGTATATTATGAGATTTGCCAAATTTTAATTACAACGCGGTATTTTGAGCAATTCAACTCCGGCATGAGTGTCTACCTATACACTTATAATGGATGCGAATGGTTGAAAATATCGGGTCGTTACAATGCAGGTTCACACGAGCATGCATATATAGTATGTAGATAAAAAAGTACTTTCCAGACGTATAAAACTCAATAAAGCTCATAATATCTTCAACTTTTGTGGCTCTTATTACTATTGTTGAGAAAGTTTAGCAAAACATATTTTTTATGTTTTATAATATACTTCCTCGAAATGGTTCTTTGATGAGATATAATGTCGCCTTGAAGGTTGTCTTGCTTTTTCAATTAGTAGGAAAATTAAGTTGGGTTGTATGTATTTAAGATAAAAGGGAAAAAAAATTAATGGCAAGAAAAAAAAATTAAGTTAGATTCAATGGTGGTGGTATGGTAGAAGAGTTTAAATTAAGTTTTGTATTTATTAATATGACATAATCACCTTTGGTTATCATTAACTCTCTTAATAATTCTTTGCGGCCGTATTTCATTTTTAATCATCTGATGCGTTTATCTCTGAAAATTGACTGCTTATTAAATGTCTCTCTGTCCTTTTATATGACGTGTTCCTTGCACAATTTGTATTTTATCCATTACATTTTCTTACAAGCTAAGGAGTAGTATTTTTAATGTACAGGAAATGCTTTTATACATGAATGTTCTCCATTTTAGGACATCTTTGTTTTGCACATTTGATATATAACTATTAATTGGTTATGACCTTAAATAAGGAAGAAAAAAAAGCATAATAGATCCAAAATTAACGTTTTCTGAATAAATAAAAGTTGATAGAGTAGCAATCCATCTATGTCTTCTTGGATAAGGCATGTGGAATTTGATTTATATGTGACCACAAAATATGATTTGAAAACTAACAGATATGGTACTGTATAATTTGTTTCTTAAAATTCTGAGATATGTATACCGAATTCAAATTTTGCTTCAAGTTTATTTAAGGTATAAATTAGTAGTTATATTTGATTAGGATGGAAGGATATTATAAATTTTATTTTGTACTAGAAATCATGAGGTGAAAAATGGAAAGAAATTAATATTACAGAGAATATAAAACATTTTTCCAAAGTTAGAAATAAATTTAGGAAATAATGTATTCAATACAGAAAAATGGAAAGAAGTTAATATTACGGATAAACATAAGATATTTTTTCTAAAGTGGAAATAAATTTAGGGAATAATGTAACCAATGCTCATTATTTATAGCTGAATGCCAAAATTTGTCAAAATTAGGTTTAAAATATTTTAAACGTATAAGAAGGTTAAGTATGTTAAAGTGTGTACAAAAAAGTGAAGTATAATAAAATAAAATGAGATTCTCATGTGAGCCACAATGAGATTAATCATTTAAAAAGAGTGGTCGTTCTATCCAAAAATATATACCTCTTTTTATTTGCATTATGACAAGGAATTTATTATAGATGTACAAAAATATGTTATGCCTACTTCATGTACTGATTTTACCACTTCAGCTCATAATAGTGAAATATATGAGCATTAAAAGATTTTTCAGAGTGCAGATAACATACAATATGAGTACTACACATGTGCTACTCAACTTCTAAGATATGCAACTCCTATTTATTTTGAATTTTACTTTTCTGACCCAAATTCAGTACAAATATTGATTCATAATATTTCTTTCACTGAACTGTATGCTTTCACATGGCTATTGAAGGTTGAATTCGTTGACATGGTGTTTGGTTTAGTTACTATCTGTTTAGGTGGTTGTTTCATGAATGTATATTACAGAGCATTAAAAAGGTGTCAATACTCTAATGTGAGGAAGAATAAAGTGATATTATATATTGTGTATATGACAAAAATGAATTAAAGTTTTATTAACTCTTACATGAGAATTAAAAATGATGCATCTTTCATGGTGTTGACAGGAAGCCCCTCTCAGATAGCTTTGTAAACCATTCTCAGATAGCATGCAGATAGTTTTATTAACTCTTAGATGAGGATTAAAAATGATGCATTTGAAACTTCATATATGCTATAAGTAATGTGGTTTTGTTAATGTATAAACGCGTTCGAATTCATAAAGATATTTCCTAATTTGAAATATATAATTAGAATGGTTAAAATATACTATATAATAGACATCATTTCAAAATTAATTCCTACAAAATGGCGTTCATACAAGGAAAAATGGATATGATTATATCCCCAACAATCAATGTCACCACCACCAAATATAGAACTCTATGGTGATAAGGTTATTTCAGCGAAAATTACCCATAGCTATATTAGGTCATCACTTGCATGATTATTAACAATGAAGAGGTGCAGAGTGTGGTTAGGCTGATCAATAAGGAGGAAAAGAGGAAGAAGTTAAAGAAGAATCCACTGAAGAATTTGAATGCTCTTTTGAGGTCGAACCCCTATGCAAAGAATGCAAGGATGGCATTTCTTGCTGCTGAGGGGGGCTAAGGCTAAGAAGGAGAAGCTCAACAAGAAGAGGAGCAAGCTCACCAAGGAGGAAGCTAAAGCTATTAAGGCCATAGGAAAGGCCATTTACAAGGCTATAATCGTCGATAGTGATCAAAGAATTTGAAAGCTTAGCCAAGTGGCTTAGAAACAAAGAGGAGCATGCAGCTGAAGCTGAAGCTCAGTAATTCAGTAATGTTGGTTATTTTCATGTTTTTAGTATCATTAAGCTCTCTTATGTTTTGAATTTTTTCCTAGACAGCCTTTATTGTTGGCTTTTGAATTTTTCTACTTTTCTCAATTCACTTTTATGTAATTCTATCATTATTATGTTGAAAAAAAAGATTATTACTGTGATAATTATCAGTATGATATTTTTCATGCTCTGACTACTCCTGTCATATGCTGCCTGAGGATACTCGGCTACTCTTTGTTGTTGTTTTAGTAGAGCTGCTTCTTTGGATTATTGTTGTCACGTACCGGATTTTCGACTTTCGAAAATTCGACATCGATACTCACTTTATCGACTGCCGAGAAATCGAGTGCCGGAAACTCCAATAGTGAGGGTTTTAGAAAGAAGAAATAGAAGAAAAGATAGAAGAAGGAGAAAGCAGAAGAAGAAAGAAGAAGAACAACAAAAGAACAACATCAGAATAGAAAACAATATCAGAATCTTACACATCGCAGCGGAACAATATATAATAAATAAACACTAGTCTTTTAAAACAAAGAGCGATATCAGTTTATACATACATCAATCATCAGAGTCAATATACAACAATGGACAGTTTTATAAACTTGTCCTCATACAGAATACACAGCGGAATAAAATAATATCAGATACAAATACTACGTCTCGTCCTCCAGCTTATCTCCAAGCTCCAGAATATCCAGAATATCCTGATAACATAACTCTAGGCTGCCCGTGTGGAAAATTGGTGGGCACCCAGAGTTTAGAAGGGAACAATAAACTCCGAGTCAGTCATGGTGACTGGTGTGAGATCGTAAAACAGTTATTTTTCACAAAGAAAATAAAACAAATTCGCAATGCTTTTGGAAAATGAAACTACCATAAGACCTCCCGCCACACACACAATGCAAACGCAGAATTGGAGGAGATTTCTTCTTATGATAGTCAAAGATGCTTACTACGCAAAATCAAATCATTTTTGATATTATTATTAGTGCATAGTGCAGAAAACATTTCGAAAGTATAATATAAATCTTAGCCAGCATAGGCATTCCGCACTTATGCCTACTATAGCTACTATGTTCAATAGCAGGTTACCGCCACATTCCATAGCAGGTAATACAACTAAAACCGTACAAGTCACGTATTGTTTCTTTGGATTTCCAACAAATGGTCAGGCTAAGGAACTTCCTATCCACGATGGGTACGTCCCTGGAATAGACGACCCGAGAACCTAACCGGATCTCTGCCAACACAAGGCCGGGTTACCTCTGCAAAAATAGGTAACTACTGACACGCGTATATCATCCCCCGATCGTAACCGATCTTCCCGAGGATCCCCGATTTCCAACAAACCACATAGTAAAAATGCAGCAACCACATAGGTTAAGTATCTGGGCTCCATACCATGATACGACCTCTATCCAGAAGGAATGACATACACTAAGGGGCGCTACTCCCTAGAACCTTGCCGCATCCTTCCTGTTTCGACCATTTCCGGGGTGTGAGGCTCGATGAAGTCTCGTCCACAAAGCTACGCTTTCTCAAAAAGCCCTGCTTCGGGTCAAACAAAATGATCAACCTATGATCACCAAGATATAAAATCAAACAAATGATCATATCGCAAATGATCAAACACTGATCATTTCACAGCAACACTCAGTATGCCACGTTACCAAATTGGGAGTATATCGCTGATAAATTTCAACTACATAACCTCTGAGCTCGTACGTCTCAGAGAAGGGTGTTAAGCTAAGAGAATAAATTCTCCGCCACCAACAGAAATGTATTTGAAAGAAACCAGCTTTATATCTCAAATTGTAACGTCAAACACACAATCCATACAAGTCTGTTCCGGGATCGAACAGAACCGAAGGCACTTCTCACGAAGCCCTTGCACATCCGGATAATTTTCAATCACGTCCGGACTTCCCGTCACTAAGGGTGATAAAACTTCTAAATCGGAGATCAGCCGATGTAGAGTAACTCGACGGTAATCCTTCCGTTTTCAAAAATATCCGGTCTTCAACACTGGTCTTCAAATGCAATTCATAACGACGTATCACATATTCGGAATGGGTTATATGACCCCATGGTCCTTTCCCGGCTAACCCGAATAGTGAGCGCTTATTCAAAAATAAGTGTGGCATTCAAATTCATCCAATTCACAACAAATACCTATCTAAAGGTAATTATTGATAGTCGGTTATTTAACTATCAATAAAGATGCGCAACATCATCAGATTCCAAATAATTTTCCCAAATTATTTATCTTCAAAAATATCTTTACTAGATATAAAAATTCCACACTTCAAAAATAAATCAACGTTTATTTTTCTAAACAGTTTCCATTTCTTTTATAAATTCCATATTGAATTTATATTTCAAAATATCTACTGATATACGATTTTCAAATCGTTTTCAATATTCAATTTCAATTTATCTTTAAGAAGATAAAATCTCAAAACGTTTCATTTCATTTTGGAAATCATTCCATACTTATTTAATAATAAGTATTTCACAAATCATTTATTTTCAACACTTGGAAAATATTCGATATACTTAAATCAAATTAAGTATATATTTCATTCTTTAAGGAAATCTATTTTCTATAACAACATCAATTTGAGTCAAAACGAATGTTACGTAAAACATCATTACGGCGACTCAAAAATTACTAGTATAGGGATTCGAAATTAAGATAGATATGTAAATCCCAATACTATATAAAAACATTTCCTTTCGGAAATCATTTACTATAACAACAGTGTTATAGTCCACCATTTCCTTACTTTTCGAAAACGTCTATTTCAACAATAAATGTTGAAATCTATGATTTCGATAATTCACACGTTTTAAAACATCTTTTAAAACAATTACTTCATTTTATAATGTCGCTTTCCCAAAACATATCCATTTCATTTAATAATATATTCACTGTCCAAAATCGTGAATATACTTCAATAACCAAATTTCAATCTTTTTTACACATTTATTCCAAGAATTATCCAATATCCAAAACCGTGGATAAAATTTCCTTAATAACCTTCTATATTAAATTCATCAAATTTGATTGATTGATTTCCGAATTTATAAAACAACGTTTATAAATTCCATTTTCTATAACAACTCCGGTTTATAAATCTCATTTTATTAACTTCTAAAATTCACTTATAAGAATAAGTGATTTCGGATTTATAAACAACGTTTATAAATCGCATTTTTACTTTATAACGATTTCAACTTTTTAAAAAAAAAATCATTTATGAACAAATTCGATCAATATTCCATTTAAAGGCAACAATCCAAGTTATAAGTAAATTACTTATAAATCCTTTATTCTACAACTTCATTCATTTTTAACTTCACAATATCAATCTATTAATTTCATTCACTTATGAAATCTATTTATACTTCTTTTTAACACTTATAAAATTCGTTTTATAAGTCCACTATTTTGATTTATAAAATATCAATTTTATAAATCTTTCTATACAAATCGTTTATAGTTATTCAAAAATCCCAGCTTAAACCATTTTATAAATAAATCGACTTTTATTTGAAAAACGACACTTCGGTTATATTTCACTAAAAATTATAACTTTTATAACTTTAAAATTTTACGTTTATAAATCGATTCAAAAATTCCATAAAACGTATATTTTCAAAAATCACTTTAAAAACCCTTTTAAAGTAAAAGTCGTTATTTTTACATTTCAAAACTGAATCCGATGATGCAACAACACCAATCAGTCCATCACAACAGTCAATATCATATATCAATATGATAACAGAATATATATCAATATCTGTAAATAAGTAAATACAGTTGAGGAATCCAGTTGGATCCCTCCAACCTGTTTCCCTGCATCGATGTGTGTTAGCACAATACCAATTCCGCTCCAGTACGGAATTATCGCGGTATATGGGTTTTATAAAAATAATCCGCTTACTAACGGCGCAATAGGGTCTCATCCGCTATACGAGGCGGGAAATCATCAATCCAATATATACATATGCCAATATGTATATATTGCTATATATATAGATATATCCTACTATATCTAATATCACATTCAATAGCAATCATCAATAACTGCAAAAATTCCACTTTAAATTTTGAGTGAGAAGATCTCACCTTAGCTTTTAATTTGCCATCCCATTTTCCATCCAGTTTGTTTTCTTCACAATTAAGACCTTGTACAATATTACAGGATTTATTAATATTTGAACTTATTGAACAATTACTTTCTTTTGATAATTTTACTTAACCAATTATTTATTTATTTTTAAAATTCGACCACTAAATGAAAATATGTATATTTATATATACTATTTTTCTTCCTTGAAACTACTTATTCCAGAAATAATCCATATACATATATATATTAAATTTTAATTAAGAATAAATTTCCTTTTCAAACCTATATACATGTATTAATTAAAATAAAATAAACAAAACTGTTTAAAATTTTCTTTACTGTAAAATAAAATCTCACTTATATATTTATTCATTTATGAAATTAAATTAGGTAAAACGCAGGTACCTCGCTGCCCAATCCCACTGCGTCGTCTTCTTCCACCACTCACGACGTACAGTCGCCGCACCCTACAGAGTCACAAGCGACGATTCATTCACTGCCATAGATCGATCGCGACACGAATCCTTAGGTGACAAATCGCCTGCCTTTAACTCAAACTGGCTCTACGCGCTTCCCTTCCACCAAGGCTGGCAGCTGCCTCGACCCCAACTGCCCCATCACTTCACGCTGCCTCTTGACTTTGCCGACCCCAGTCGTCGAACCCTAACCATGCTCGCAGTCGCTACCCCATAATCGCGACTCTCCCCTTCGATACCCATCGATTTGGAAACGAGTTGAATTCGAATTCGTCTTCGAACAAAAGGGAACGAGCTGCTATTAATTTCTTTTTAAACGATGCGGCCATGATTGTTTTGAACGATGGGCATATTACTTTTTGATTAGCACGGCTATGATTTTAAAAGAAAGAAAGAGACGCGATTTTCCTAAGTCAGAGTATGATTTGGCTTCTAAGAGAAGACATACTAGATTTTTTTCTTGAAACGAAAGGCATCGGCCATTTCAAATTTTCTTTTAACTGAGAGGCTCGGTTGTTTTGATTTTTGGCTTCTGATGGAAGACAAAGAGTGCATGATGAAGTAGGGAGAAGTAGGTCGGCTGAGATGAAATAGATCGGCTGTGTGAAGAGTTTGACAGATGAAAAGATGTATGATATTTTTAAATTGAATCGATAATTATCGTCTAAGCGTTTATACCTCGTATGCTCACACGTTAATTCCGAAAGCTACGAAATTTGAAATTCGGTAATAAAACAATATTCCGGGTTCAATGAGACTGGTTTCGTCGAATTCCGAGACTGCGCCTCGGACGGCTATTTTTAAATTCGGTTGAACGATATAAATTTCTAAACTGAACAAAACAGTTTTAAATTCGATTCTTAAGCTTTTATTATCTTCGGTATCATCAATATAAATTTTAAAAAGCTTCTGAAATATTTTTCTTCAGCTGAAAATTGAAGATTCAAATTTTTGTTCAACTTTCAATAGATTAAATTTTAAAATTTAATCGTCAGTTTCAAAGTTATATTCGGGATTCAAATTAAATTATCGTTCAAACATTTAAAATTAATTAAATATTCTCAATTTAATTCGTTCAAAATTCTGGGTCGTTACAGACTTCCCCCCTTAAAAGAATTTCGTCCTCGAAATTACAAGTTAGGAAAAATGGTCCTTAACTCGTCTACTATCTTTCAACATCTAATAGTTTTATCAAATTTTTCAAAACAAATCTCTCTATTAAAGATTTGTTATCAATTCAATTAACTTTCTAAACCTTTCATAGTTTTCAAACATCATTGTTTTCCTTCAAAATTCAAATTCAATTCAAATTCAAATTTAAACTTCCAAAATTTTCTCAAAAATTTTCTAACACTCGAAATTTTCGAAAAATTTCGCCAGCGTCTCCTTTGCGCGGCTAATACGGCACGACTACAAAACGTCCCTACGGACTCTCAGATTTCAAAAAGAAAAAGAAAAAGCCAAGCGGCTAGAGAAATAAGTCATCAAATCTCATATTCAAATTGAAACACTTACCTTTTGTTGAGCAATTCAAATTCTCTTCAAAATTAAAATCCCAATTCCTTTACACCTGTATATCCTACTAGCCATAATATCTAGTTACATATATTCAAACCATTTCGTACATTCAATTACAAAATTTTCAATATAACTGCTTATATCATCTTTAAGTTCGCTATTGAAGTTATATATCCATTATGATTCAATTTTACATTTCACATTCATTTGAATTCAATTCACAATTCCAATCTAATTTGGATTCAGTTTATCTTCTGAATATTGAATTTTTATCGATTATCTTTCATTTACCAATTCATATCACTCTTTATATCAGTATCATTCACTAATTCATTTTAAAGTTCAATTTCCAATATTCAGCTTGAATTACATCTACTAACAAATTCAAATTGAAGTCTTAACATTCAGCTTTAATTTCATTTACTAGCAACTGTAAATTCCATTCATTCAAAATTTATTTCTACTTACTTGAATATGTTTGCAAATTCGAACCATTCTTTTATTTAGTTCACCATTCAAGTTTTAAATTCACTAATTCAACTTTTATTTCATGAATTAATTATCAAAGTAGTTTATTCGAATTCAATCCATTTTATTTTTCTCAGGTTTGGATTTTATTCCATTTGATTCAAGTCTCATTTCATTTTTCAATTTCAATTCATTGCTTACAACTTCAAAATGAATCTCAACTTCCAATTTCAGTTTCATTTAATTGATTCACTTATATTCTCTTTAATTTAACTTCATTCTTTAAGTTAAATTTATTCTGTCAAAATTCAATTTGTATAAGTTATCAACTTATTTCTTATTTCATAAATATTTTAAATAGAATTCCAGAGTCTTTTCAACCTTTCAAAACCATTTTGAAAACAATTCAAATTTATCTTTTGAATTTTCAAAACAAAACTCAATTTTTTTTTCCATTTAAAACAACTTGGCAGCAATTTCTCTTTTGGAAACCCGAAAATGAACACCAACGATGCCGCGGTCATCATCGGAATTATTTTCCAGCGACCGAAAAGAGTTTAGAGCTTTTCATTCCTTCAAAACATTTTTCAAAACCCTTGAAATCCATTTTCAAATCAAAAAGGAATTAAACTTTCCAAATCTCCAAAATTTTCAAACTCTTTTCAAAACATTTCCAAAAACTTCTCTGGAATTCCGTTTTAAATTACAAATCACATTTATAATTTATATTCTCAGATTTCATTCGTATGTGAATTAATTTCTTAACTTTGGAGTTTCGGTTTCAATTTCTTATTCAATTGTATATAATAATGATAACATTTCAATATTATCACTTCCTAACAACCATGCAACCATATACTATGATAATTCATAGAAAACCATTTCTTTTCTATACAAAAATAGTTTTGGGTAAAATTATTTCATTCACCCTATTTTAAAACAATACTATGTCATCTTGCCTCGTTTAAGTGTTTAGAAATCCCTGTCGATAATATGGCGTCCCACATACCGACCAAAATTCACAAACATCTCAACGGATAAGCAAACACAATATAAAACATTTTTATATTCAAATAACAAATACGCGCTCATATCTATTAATACACTCAACTCATTCTAGAGTACTAATGACTCTATCTCTAATGAGTAACACCCAACAGAGCAGGGTTGTCGCTTAACCATATGCTCTGATACCACGCTGTCACGTACCGGATTTTCGACTTTCGAAAATTCGACATCGATACTCACTTTATCGACTGCCGAGAAATCGAGTGCCGGAAACTCCAATAGTGAGGGTTTTAGAAAGAAGAAATAGAAGAAAAGATAGAAGAAGGAGAAAGCAGAAGAAGAAAGAAGAAGAACAACAAAAGAACAACATCAGAATAGAAAACAATATCAGAATCTTACACATCGCAGCGGAACAATATATAATAAATAAACACTAGTCTTTTAAAACAAAGAGCGATATCAGTTTATACATACATCAATCATCAGAGTCAATATACAACAATGGACAGTTTTATAAACTTGTCCTCATACAGAATACACAACGGAATAAAATAATATCAGATACAAATACTACGTCTCGTCCTCCAGCTTATCTCCAAGCTCCAGAATATCCAGAATATCCTGATAACATAACTCTAGGCTGCCCGTGTGGAAAATTGGTGGGCACCCAGAGTTTAGAAGGGAACAATAAACTCCGAGTCAGTCATGGTGACTGGTGTAAGATCGTAAAACAGTTATTTTTCACAAAGAAAATAAAACAAATTCGCAATGCTTTTGGAAAATGAAACTACCATAAGACCTCCCGCCACACACACAATGCAAACGCAGAATTGGAGGAGATTTCTTCTTATGATAGTCAAAGATGCTTACTACGCAAAATCAAATCATTTTTTATATTATTATTAGTGCATAGTGCAGAAAACATTTCGAAAGTATAATATAAATCTTAGCCAGCATAGGCATTCCGCACTTATGCCTACTATAGCTACTATGTTCAATAGTAGGTTACCGCCACATTCCATAGTAGGTAATATAACTAAAACCGTACAAGTCACGTATTGTTTCTTTGGATTTCCAACAAATGGTCAGGCTAAGGAACTTCCTATCCACGATGGGTACGTCCCTGGAATAGACGACCCGAGAACCTAACCGGATCTCTGCCAACACAAGGCCGGGTTACCTTTGCAAAAATAGGTAACTACTGACACGCGTATATCATCCCCCGATCATAACCGATCTTCCCGAGGATCCCCGATTTCCAACAAACCACATAGTAAAAATGCAGTAACCACATAGGTTAAGTATCTGGGCTCCATACCATGATACGACCTCTATCCAGAAGGAATGACATACACTAAGGGGTGCTACTCCCTAGAACCTTGCCGCATCCTTCCTGTTTCGACCATTTCCGGGGTGTGAGGCTCGATGAAGTCTCGTCCACAAAGCTACGCTTTCTCAAAAAGCCCTGCTTCGGGCCAAACAAAATGATCAACCTATGATCACCAAGATATAAGATCAAACAAATGATCATATCGCAAATGATCAAACACTGATCATTTCACAGCAACACTCAGTATGCCACGTTACCAAATTGGGAGTATATCGCTGATAAATTTCAACTACATAACCTCTGAGCTCGTACGTCTCAGAGAAGGGTGTTAAGCTAAGAGAATAAATTCTCCGCCACCAACAGAAATGTATTTGAAAGAAACCAGCTTTATATCTCAAATTGTAACGTCAGACACACAATCCATACAAGTCTGTTCCGGGATCGAACAGAACCGAAGGCACTTCTCACGAAGCCCTTGCACATCCGGATAATTTCAATCACGTCCGGACTTCCCGTCACTAAGGGTGATAAAACCTCTAAATCGGAGATCAGCCGATGTAGAGTAACTCGACGGTAATCCTTCCGTTTTCAAAAATATCCGGTCTTCAACACCGGTCTTCAAATGCAATTCATAACGACGTATCACATATTCGGAATGGGTTATATGACCCCATGGTCCTTTCCCGGCTAACCCGAATAGTGAGCGCTTATTCAAAAATAAGTGTGGCATTCAAATTCATCCAATTCACAACAAATACCTATCTAAAGGTAATTATTGATAGTCGGTTATTTAACTATCAATAAAGATGCGCAACATCATCAGATTCCAAATAATTTTCCCAAATTATTTATCTTCAAAAATATCTTTACTAGATATAAAAATTCCACACTTCAAAAATAAATCAACGTTTATTTTTCTAAACAGTTTCCATTTCTTTTATAAATTCCATATTGAATTTATATTTCAAAATATCTACTGATATACGATTTTCAAATCGTTTTCAATATTCAATTTCAATTTATCTTTAAGAAGATAAAATCTCAAAACGTTTCATTTCATTTTGGAAATCATTCCATACTTGTGACGACCGCCGCCCATGACCCCTGCACCGAATCTAGAGATAGAGCGCTGTAAAGTGTGCCAGGCGACCATGGACGATTGTCAAGGTAAGATTTAAAACAACAGAATCTATCGTATTACTCACAGCGCATGGACAAAATACAATAGAACATATGTATAGTGAAGCTTTACAGAACAAAATGACATCATATAAAAGCTCCATAATAGTTGAATACAAACATCCACATAGTCAATACATCCAGCCTCACTACAAATCTCTCAGAGAATACAAAACAGCGGAATATCCAGTACATATAATAAGAAGATAATATGCAACCCTCTAGCTCGTCTTCGATATCAGCATCGTGAGAAGAGAACAGCACCTGTCACCTGCTACCTAGTCTGCCCGTCCCAAAATGGACGAACAGCCCAAGGCAATAAGAATTAAAACATAAAGCCTTGAGTCAGACAACAGTCTTAGTGAGCAGTAAATTAACTAACAACATACCAAAAGAGCATAAAGGAAAAGGAATAGGAATACAACCCTCCCACTCCAACCTCATTCTACAGTGATAGCCCCCCAGACACACACTAAGCAGAAGCAAACATAGCAGAGCATTCAATTTAAAGTAGAACTACTATCACTCGAGTCAAGGGCGATGTTTTCCAAGTACCAAGGCCTAAATCGGATAAGCACCCAGAAAATACCGCTCTTGAGTCCGAATGACGATACAACCAAACATCCATGACTCTGGCTATCACTGTTATCATTGCTTCGATATCACCGTTAATTGAATGACCGGCACATTCTTTCAGCCGTCCGTCAAGGGCTAATGGAAACCCCGGTTCTAGACAGAACTCCCGCACGTCGTCGCAGCCCGTGCCTAGGACTATCGAATCTGCCCAGAGTACTCGACCATCAACAGTTGGCCGTTGGGACTATCGAATCTGCCCAAACGTACTCTTGCTTAGAGCATGCTAGAACCTTCAACAACGATGCTATCCAAGCCTCC
Organism: Allium fistulosum; assembly: GCA_030737815.1. Lineage (NCBI taxonomy): Eukaryota > Viridiplantae > Streptophyta > Magnoliopsida > Asparagales > Amaryllidaceae > Allium > Allium fistulosum. The sequence goes on from CM060903.1 coordinate 849,547,820, forward strand.
TAGTCATCCTCCTCGACGACTATTCTCATATCCATTCATTATCTTCAACTCGAATCATATCACCGAGTTATCAACATGCTTGGAATGATCCCGTCTGGATTAGACCAAGTCTTCATCATATGATGCCTCGCTTCATTACATCCTTGCAAAGCTTCATCTCAACTTCACATCATCAAATCTATGCATAAGAGCTTCATCATCCCGCTACATATGCCACGAGCAGCTTTTCCAATTCAAGAGCCTTTCCCTTAGCTTTTGAATCACCTTCGATCTAAATCTAATCATCAATCATCTAGTTCGTAACAATCAATCAAATCAAACATTAATCCAAGAAATCAAGCATTCAAAAATGATCTAAGTAGACAATTATAACAAGAATGGCATTTTCGTAATTAAAGAGTTGAAAGTCCAATAAGCATGAAAACATGGATTATATCTCTACAAACTTGATGAATGAACTTGCATAGGTTAACATATGATAAAATGGATGTAACATCATCATGAACAATGGATCTATATGGATCTACACATAGTATGAAGAAAATGCATGGAAATCACTATTTTAACACCAAATCGAGCCAACAATCCGATATACTCCTTTGGATCCGTGTGAGAGATAATCACCACTCACCAAATCACCTAAACAATCCAAAAGATATCAACTTCAGATCTGGACAGCGAAGAACTAAGCTAGATCTATCACAAATCCGCTTCAAATGAAGAAATCTCTCTTGAGAAGATGAAGATCTTCAATCTAAGCTCTTGAATCTTCAATCTTGATCTTCGATTTGGATGGATGGAAGCACTAGATTAGAGTGGAGAAAAGAAGTGAAGAAGTGTAGAAGTCGAGCTCTCAAAATGGCAGCACTTCGTCGCTTCAAAATCCGGATCCCAAAAAGTGAGAACAACCCCTCCTATTTATAGCTGAAAACTGCCCTTAAGTCGTAACTCGGCTATCTCCTTAAGTCGCTGCCGACTTAACATTATGCCGACCTACGACCTAAAAACCCCCACGACCTAACAGAGCCTCCGACCTATCCCTTAGCCAACAACTCCGACCTAACAGACAAACCTACGACTTAACATGTGCGCTCCCTCCTAAGTCGCCTAGACGACTTAACAACTTAGCACCATACGACCTAGCACTTATACGACTTATAAAACCTTGCGACCTAACAACTTAGCAACTCACGCGACCTAACAGTGTTACGACCTAACACATAGCCTCTCATAAGTCGCCAACTTGTTAACTCCTTAGATCGCTAACCCACCCGGTCGACTTAACTACTAAGTCGCTAACCTGCTAACCCAGCTCCTCTAGGTCGTTGCCGACCTAACCATAACTACATCCTATAGGTCGCTCGAAACCTTAACCCGAACTGCCGACCTAACACTTAACACCCAAACACTCAGGTCGCTCACAACATTCTCTTAGGTTGTTGCCGACCTAACTCTAACCCAGAATACTTAGGTCGCCTGAATCTCTTAAGTCGGTCAAGACTTATCTCCTAGGTCGGTCACTACCTTAAGTCGGTCAACCACACTCCCTTAACTCGGTGAGTTCCTTGAGTCGGCAACTCGACCCAGACTTGTTGCTTAACTCGTCCAAACTCCTAAGTCGGCTACGGCTTAGGACTTAAGCAAAATTCAAGCAAAATTCTGCCAAAACCAGAAATGACTTAACAACCATACAACCAAAGGTCAATCATTTTAGAATGTTTTGATCCGTAAAAATACGGGTCGTTACATTCTCTCCCCCTTAGGAATTTCGTCCCCGAAATTCCAAACAAATAAGGCAATCAAAGCTATTCTGTACGCCTATCATCCATAACAATCAATAAACCATGCATCCAATTCTAGCTTAGCGTACAGAATTCTAAGACTTAGAACAAGTTACAATTTCGTTAGATGACACGACACCTTAGGGCCATACCTTGAAGAGTTCAGGATGAGCTGCTTTCATCCTCTCTTCCACCTCCCACGTACAGTCGTTATCATCATCACTCCATTGTATCTTGAGCAACTTAACTATCTTCCTCCTAAGCTGTTTCGTGTCAGTTTCAACAACACGAAGCGGCTTACGAGGTCTTCTATCAACTGGATCAACTTCGAAATCTTCACAGCTATCAGCAGAAACCACTGTACTCGAGTCGTGCACATACTTCCGTAGATATGATACATGAAAAACATTGTGCACACTCGACATCTTCTCTGGTAACTCTAATCTGTAGGCGAGCTTTCCAATTCGCTCGATGATCGGGAATGGTCCAACAAATCTCGGAGTCAATTTTCCTTTCTTCCCGAATCGAATAACATTCTTCAGTGGAGAAATCTTCACAAAAACCATATCTCCTACGTCGAATTCCAAATCCTTTCGACGTTTATCGGCATAACTCTTCTGACGGTCTTGGGCTGCCTTCATTCATTGCCGAATGATCTCTATACAGTCTGAAGTCTGGCGAATCATCTCTGGCCCAAGCATCAGCTTTTCTCCTGTCTCTATCCAACATGTCGGAGAGTTACACGGTCTTCCATACAACGCCTCATACGGTGCCATACCAATACTTGACTGGTAACTGTTGTTGTACGCAAACTCCACCAAATGAAGGTGATCTTCCCATGATCCTCCGAAATCCAAAACACAAGCTCTGAGGAGATCTTCCAAAACTCGGTTGACTCTCTCAGTCTGACCATCTGTTTGAGGGTGATAAGCTGTACTTAAACACAACTCGGTTCCCAAAACTTCCTGGAAGCTCTTCCAAAATCCACTAGTGAACAACGGATCCCGATCGCTCACTATACTCTTCGGAATACCATGGAATCGAACTATCCACTTAACATACAACTCAGCCAACTTTGATGCAGTCCTAGTCGATCGAACAGGAATGAATCGTGCACTCTTAGTCAGACGATCCACAATGACCCAAATTCCTTCATTTCCCGTTCTGGTTCTAGGCAATCCATCGATAAAATCCATCGACACTTGTTCCCACTTCCATGTAGGAACTTCTAATGGCTGAAGCAATCCACTTGGCTTCTTCTGTTCGGCTTTTACCAACTGGCAATTCATACACTTGGAAATAAAATTTCCAACATCCTTCTTCATACCTTCCCAGTAGTAGGTTCTCTTCATATCCCGATACATCTTATTTCCACCTGGATGAATTGTCAACTTCGAGTGATGACTCTCCTTCAGAACTTCACTCCTCAATTCATCTATATCGGGAACAACTAGTCGTCCTTGCTTCGAAGCCAACCCTCTCGATCGACCTCGAATCCTTTATCCTTTTCTGGATCCAATCCAGATTCCAATTCACGGATAATCTTGACAAGCTTATCATCTCGCTTTTGGCCCTCGCCAATCCTTTCCAAGAGAAGGTCTTATCGATAAGTTTGCCAACATCTCAGGTTCCAATTCGCATCTAGGCCTGAAGTCAAATCCAGCTAAATACTCGAGATTCTTCCATTCAGAAAACATGGCTCCCAATCTTGCATGTCTTCGACTTAACGCATCAGCCACTGCGTTACCTTTTCCCGGAGTATAAGCTATACCAAAGTCATACGATGCTAAAAACTCTAGCCAACGTTGCTGCCGAAGATTCAAATCCTTTTGGGAGAAAAGATACTTCAACGACTTGTGATCCGTAAACAACTCGAATCGAACTCCCAACAGATAATGTCTCCACATCTTCAGAGCAAATACAATCGCTGCTAACTCCAAATCATGAGTCGGGTAATTCCTTTCATGTGGCTTTAGTTGTCGACTGGCATACGCAACAACTTTATCTCTCTGCATCAGTACTGCTCCAAGCCCAGTACTGCATGCGTCGGTGTAAACCACCATCTCATCATTCCCACTTGGAATAGTCAAAACAGGAGCACTCGTCAGTCTCTCTTTCAGGATTCCGAAAGCTTGCTCACACTTAGCATCCCAACTGAACACTTGGTTCTTCTTCGTCAATCCTGTCAACGGTGCAGCTATCTTGGAGAAGTCTTTGATAAACCGTCGATAATATCCTGCTAATCCAAGAAAACTTCTCACATCTGATGCATTCTTAGGTCTAACCCAATCCTGGATTGCCGCCACCTTAGCGGGATCAACCGCTATTCCATTTCCAGAAATCACATGGCCTAAGAACCTCACTTCACTCTTCCAGAAGTGACACTTCGAAAACTTAGCCTTCAGCTGATGTTTCCGCAAGATTTCCAAAACAATACGCAAGTGCTTCTTGTGCTCTTCTTCAGTTCTGGAATAAATCAGAATATCATCCACGAACACAAGTACGAACTTGTTCAACTGATCTCTGAACACTCTATTCATAAGATCCACAAAATATGCTGGCGCGTTAGTCAATCCAAACGGCATTACCAGCCACTCAAAGAAACCGGATGGTGTCCTGAAAGCAGTCTTCGGCACACTATCCTTAGCCACTCTCAGCTGGTGAAATCCCGTTGCCAAATCCATCTGAGAAAACACCTTAACTTCGTGAAGCTGATCAAACAAGTCATCTATTCTCGGCAATGGATACTTGTTCTTCTTAGTCACCTTATTCAGCTCACGATAATCGACGCACAGTCTCAATGACCCATCTGCCTTGGTTGCAAACACAACTGGTGCACCCCACTCGGACACACTACGCCGAATGAATCCTTTCTGTAAAAGGTCATCAACTTGCACCCTCAACTCCTGCTGTTCCCTAGGCGCCATCCGCCTAAGAGGCATCACAACAGGTCTGGCTCCTTCAACTAGATCTATACGAAACTCGATCTCTCTATGCGGCGGCAACCCTTTGACTTCGTCAAAGACATCCTCGAATCCATTAGCGATCGGCACTGATGACAGTCCATCCCGTGGAACAACTAGCGAATACATGAAGCTCATGAAGACGCCTTCTTCATGCTTACATCGTATCACAATCTTTCGCCCCTCCACATTCTCGACTGTCACTTCCAACCTTTCGCAATCAACCTTAGCCGCATACTTCCTAAGCTAGTCCATACCCAAAATAATTCTGAACCCCGCAAAGTTCAGAACAAAGCAATCACAAACAAAAGAGCAACCATAACTCGACACAACTAGACCACGGCATAACATACACAAACAAGACGAACCCCCAACTGGATTAGTCACAACCAATGGCATATCAACAATATCCGGCTTCAAACCTAACCGGCCTACTAGTTCATTACAAACAAACGAATGCGACGCTCCAGTATCAAACAAAACTCTAACTGGAACACCACATAGGAAAAGAGTACCTTGAACAACCACACTCTTTCCCTTCTCTTCAGTAGTAGGAGCTTTTGAAGACGACGGAACAGCTCCCAAAGCATAAGCTTGCACAATCTGCCTGTCCTTCCTTGGTTCTGGACAATTCTTCCTGAAATGTCCCGGCTTGTCACAGTTGTGACACTTCATCGGTGCCTTCGGATTCTTACAATCCTTAGAGAAATGGCCCTTCTACTGACAATTGTAGCAAGTCACCTCGCCTTTCGGCTTCTTCTGGCCATCCTTACCCTTCTGCTGCTGCTGCTTCCTCTTCTGGTTTCCACCCTGCTGTGGTTTAGATTCTCCCTTGGTAGCAGCAACAATAGGTCCTTCCTTAGGAAACAGACTCTCATGCCTAAGAGCTTTCTCCACAAGCTTCTCAAATGAATCGTCCAAATGATCCACCAACTGTCTCCCAAGATAACTATCCAAGCCGGTCACAAACTTCTCATTCTTCTGATAAGCAGATTCAATATACGACCGGGCATACTTGGACAAAGCTTCAAACTCAGAAACATACTCAAGAACAGATCTCCCACCCTGCTTGAGTTCCACAAACTTCTTGAACAGAACAGACTTCTGAGCTGTAGAAATGAACTTAGCTTCAAATCTGACTTGGAATTGCTCCCAAGTAATCTCTTCTTCCGGAGTAGTGATGGTAATAGAGTTCCACCAATCAGAAGCTCTCCCTTGAAGCTGCCTTGATGCCAACTTCCTCTTAGTTGCATCATCAATTCCCAAATCACCAAAGATCCTTCTACAAGCATCTATCCACCTCTGGACCTCAATAGTTGATTCTGTTCCCAAGAAAACCTTCCCTCCAAGAGCAGTATAATCCTTGCACAACTTAGCAAAATCCACTGGTTTCGGAGTTTGGACTTGAACTCCAACATCAACTGCTGCCCCCGGAACTAATATCCTCCTCATGATCGAAGTCATCATAGCTTCGAACATGGCTGCATAATCAGCAGTCTCTTCAGTAGCACGGCCTTCCCTAGCAGCTGGTCTCCCTCTTCGACTCATTCTCAATATCTATAAAAAGGAATGATCAGAACATCTAGAGAAACAACTGCATAAAGGACTCAAACTCTACCAAGCTACTATATTATATATAGTAATCATCCATCAAAATACAATTACGTCTCTCATACGTAGTTACTTCAGCGAGCGTTGGGTAAAATCGATTAACCAATGCTCTGATACCAAATGTGACGACCGCCCATGACCCCTGCACCAAATCTAGAGATAGAGCGCTGTAAAGTGTGCCAGGCGACCATGGACGATTGTCAAGGTAAGATTTAAAACAACAGAATCTATCGTATTACTCACAGCGCATGGACAAAATACAATAGAACATATGTATAGTGAAGCTTTACAGAACAAAATGACATCATATAAAAGCTCCATAATAGTTGAATACAAACATCCACATAGTCAATACATCCAGCCTCACTACAAATCTCTCAGAGAATACAAAACAGCGGAATATCCAGTACATATAATAAGAAGATAATATGCAACCCTCTAGCTCGTCTTCGATATCAGCATCGTGAGAAGAGAACAGCACCTGTCACCTGCTACCTAGTCTGCCCGTCCCAAAATGGACGAACAGCCCAAGGCAATAAGAATTAAAACATAAAGCCTTGAGTCAGACAACAGTCTTAGTGAGCAGTAAATTAACTAACAACATACCAAAAGAGCATAAAGGAAAAGGAATAGGAATACAACCCTCCCACTCCAACCTCATTCTACAGTGATAGCCCCCCAGACACACACTAAGCAGAAGCAAACATAGCAGAGCATTCAATTTAAAGTAGAACTACTATCACTCGAGTCAAGGGCGATGTTTTCCAAGTACCAAGGCCTAAATCAGATAAGCACCCAGAAAATACCGCTCTTGAGTCCGAATGACGATACAACCAAACATCCATGACTCTGGCTATCACTGTTATCATTGCTTCGATATCACCGTTAATTGAATGACCGGCACATTCTTTCAGCCGTCCGTCAAGGGCTAATGGAAACCCCGGTTCTAGACAGAACTCCCGCACGTCGTCGCAGCCCGTGCCTAGGACTATCGAATCTGCCCAGAGTACTCGACCATCAACAGTTGGCCGTTGGGACTATCGAATCTGCCCAAACGTACTCTTGCTTAGAGCATGCTAGAACCTTCAACAACGATGCTATCCAAGCCTCCTAGTCATCCTCCTCGACGACTATTCTCATATCCATTCATTATCTTCAACTCGAATCATATCACCGAGTTATCAACATGCTTGGAATGATCCCGTCTGGATTAGACCAAGTCTTCATCATATGATGCCTCGCTTCATTACATCCTTGCAAAGCTTCATCTCAACTTCACATCATCAAATCTATGCATAAGAGCTTCATCATCCCGCTACATATGCCACGAGCAGCTTTTCCAATTCAAGAGCCTTTCCCTTAGCTTTTGAATCACCTTCGATCTAAATCTAATCATCAATCATCTAGTTCGTAACAATCAATCAAATCAAACATTAATCCAAGCAATCAAGCATTCAAAAATGATCTAAGTAGACAATTATAACAAGAATGGCATTTTCGTAATTAAAGAGTTGAAAGTCCAATAAGCATGAAAACATGGATTATATCTCTACAAACTTGATGAATGAACTTGCATAGGTTAACATATGATAAAATGGATGTAACATCATCATGAACAATGGATCTATATGGATCTACACATAGTATGAAGAAAATGCATGGAAATCACTATTTTAACACCAAATCGAGCCAACAATCCGATATACTCCTTTGGAACCGTGTGAGAGATAATCACCACTCACCAAATCACCTAAACAATCCAAAAGATATCAACTTCAGATCTGGACAGCGAAGAACTAAGCTAGATCTATCACAAATCCGCTTCAAATGAAGAAATCTCTCTTGAGAAGATGAAGATCTTCAATCTAAGCTCTTGAATCTTCAATCTTGATCTTCGATTTGGATGGATGGAAGCACTAGATTAGAGTGGAGAAAAGAAGTGAAGAAGTGTAGAAGTCGAGCTCTCAAAATGGCAGCACTTCGTCGCTTCAAAATCCGGATCCCAAAAAGTGAGAACAACCCCTCCTATTTATAGCTGAAAACTGCCCTTAAGTCGTAACTCGGCTATCTCCTTAAGTCGCTGCCGACTTAACATTATGCCGACCTACGACCTAAAAACCCCCACGACCTAACAGAGCCTCCGACCTATCCCTTAGCCAACAACTCCGACCTAACAGACAAACCTACGACTTAACATGTGCGCTCCCTCCTAAGTCGCCTGGACGACTTAACAACTTAGCACCATACGACCTAGCACTTATACGACTTATAAAACCTTGCGACCTAACAACTTAGCAACTCACGCGACCTAACAGTGTTACGACCTAACACATAGCCTCTCATAAGTCGCCAACTTGTTAACTCCTTAGATCGCTAACCCACCCGGTCGACTTAACTACTAAGTCGCTAACCTGCTAACCCAGCTCCTCTAGGTCGTTGCCGACCTAACCATAACTACATCCTATAGGTCGCTCGAAACCTTAACCCGAACTGCCGACCTAACACTTAACACCCAAACACTCAGGTCGCTCACAACATTCTCTTAGGTTGTTGCCGACCTAACTCTAACCCAGAATACTTAGGTCGCCTGAATCTCTTAAGTCGGTCAAGACTTATCTCCTAGGTCGGTCACTACCTTAAGTCGGTCAACCACACTCCCTTAACTCGGTGAGTTCCTTGAGTCGGCAACTCGACCCAGACTTGTTGCTTAACTCGTCCAAACTCCTAAGTCGGCTACGGCTTAGGACTTAAGCAAAATTCAAGCAAAATTCTGCCAAAACCAGAAATGACTTAACAACCATACAACCAAAGGTCAATCATTTTAGAATGTTTTGATCCGTAAAAATACGGGTCGTTACAATACTTATTTAATAATAAGTATTTCACAAATCATTTATTTTCAACACTTGGAAAATATTCGATATACTTAAATCAAATTAAGTATATATTTCATTCTTTAAGGAAATCTATTTTCTATAACAACATCAATTTGAGTCAAAATGAATGTTACGTAAAACATCATTACGGCGACTCAAAAATTACTAGTATAGGGATTCGAAATTAAGATAGATATGTAAATCCCAATACTATATAAAAACATTTCCTTTCGGAAATCATTTACTATAATAACAGTGTTATAGTCCACCATTTCCTTACTTTTCGAAAACGTCTATTTCAACAATAAATGTTGAAATCTATGATTTCGATAATTCACACGTTTTAAAACATCTTTTAAAACAATTACTTCATTTTATAATGTCGCTTCCCAAAACATATCCATTTCATTTAATAATATATTCACTGTCCAAAATCGTGAATATACTTCAATAACCAAATTTCAATCTTTTTTACACATTTATTCCAAGAATTATCCAATATCCAAAATCGTGGATAAAATTTCCTTAATAACCTTCTATATTAAATTCATCAAATTTGATTGATTGATTTCCGAATTTAGAAAAACAACGTTTATAAATTCCATTTTCTATAACAACTCCGGTTTATAAATCTCATTTTATTAACTTCTAAAATTCACTTATAAGAATAAGTGATTTCGGATTTATAAACAACGTTTATAAATCGCATTTGTACTTTATAACGATTTCAACTTTTAAAAAAAAATCATTTATGAACAAATTCGATCAATATTCCATTTAAAGGCAACAATCCAAGTTATAAGTAAATTACTTATAAATCCTTTATTCTACAACTTCATTCATTTTTAACTTCACAATATCAATCTATTAATTTCATTCACTTATGAAATCTATTTATACTTCTTTTTAACACTTATAAAATTCGTTTTATAAGTCCAGTATTTTGATTTATAAAATATCAATTTTATAAATCTTTCTATACAAATCGTTTATAGTTATTCAAAAATCCCAGCTTAAACCATTTTATAAATAAATCGACTTTTATTTCAAAAACGACACTTCGGTTATATTTCACTAAAAATTATAACTTTTATAACTTTAAAATTTTACGTTTATAAATCGATTCAAAAATTCCATAAAACGTATATTTTCAAAAATCACTTTAAAAACCCTTTTAAAGTAAAAGTCGTTATTTTTACATTTCAAAACTGAATCCGATGATGCAACAACACCAATCAGTCCATCACAACAGTCAATATCATATATCAATATGATAACAGAATATATATCAATATCTGTAAATAAGTAAATACAGTTGAGGAATCCAGTTGGATCCCTCCAACTTGTTTCCCTGCATCCAAAGATGTTAGCACAATACCAATTCCGCTCCAGTACGGAATTATCGCGGTATATGGGTTTTATAAAAATAATCCGCTTACTAACGGCGCAATAGGGTCTCATCCGCTATACGAGGCGGGAAATCATCAATCCAATATATACATATTCCAATATGTATATATTGCTATATATATAGATATATCCTACTATATCTAATATCACATTCAATAGCAATCATCAATAACTGCAAAAATTCCACTTTAAATTTTGAGTGAGAAGATCTCACCTTAGCTTTTAATTTGCCATCCCATTTTCCATCCAGTTTGTTTTCTTCACAATTAAGACCTTGTACAATATTACAGGATTTATTAATATTTGAACTTATTGAACAATTACTTTCTTTTGATAATTTTACTTAACCAATTATTTATTTATTTTTAAAATTCGACCACTAAATGAAAATATGTATATTTATATATACTATTTTTCTTCCTTGAAACTACTTATTCCAGAAATAATCCATATACATATATATATTAAATTTTAATTAAGAATAAATTTCCTTTTCAAACCTATATACATGTATTAATTAAAATAAAATAAACAAAACTGTTTAAAATTTTCTTTACTGTAAAATAAAATCTCACTTATATATTTATTCATTTATGAAATTAAATTAGGTAAAACGCAGGTACCTCGCTGCCCAGTCCCACTGCGTCGTCTTCTTCCACCACTCACGACGTACAGTCGCTGCACCCTATAGAGTCACAAGCGACGATTCATTCACTGCCATAGATCGATCGCGACACGAATCCTTAGGCGACAAATCGCCTGCCTTTAACTCGAACTGGCTCTACGCGCTTCCCTTCCACCAAGGCTGGCAGCTGCCTCGACCCCAACTGCCCCATCACTTCACGCTGCCTCTTGACTTTGCCGACCCCAGTCGTCGAACCCTAACCATGCTCGCAGTCGCCACCCCATAATCGCGACTCTCCCCTTCGATACCCATCGATTTGGAAACGAGTTGAATTCGAATTCGTCTTCGAACAAAAGGGAACGAGCTGCTATTAATTTCTTTTTAAACGATGCGGCCATGATTGTTTTGAACGATGGGCATATTACTTTTTGATTAGCACGGCTATGATTTTAAAAGAAAGAAAGAGACGCGATTTTCCTAAGTCAGAGTATGATTTGGCTTCTAAGAGAAGACATACTAGATTTTTTTCTTGAAACGAAAGGCTTCGGCCATTTCAAATTTTCTTTTAACTGAGAGGCTCGGTTGTTTTGATTTTTGACTTCTGATGGAAGACAAAGAGTGCATGATGAAGTAGGGAGAAGTAGGTCGGCTGAGATGAAATAGATCGGCTGTGTGAAGAGTTTGACAGATGAAAAGATGTATGATATTTTTAAATTGAATCGATAATTATCGTCTAAGCGTTTATACCTCGTATGCTCACACGTTAATTCCGAAAGCTACGAAATTTGAAATTCGGTAATAAAACAATATTCCGGGTTCAATGAGACTGGTTTCGTCGAATTCCGAGACTGCGCCTCGGACGGCTATTTTTAAATTCGGTTGAACGATATAAATTTCTAAACTGAACAAAACAGTTTTAAATTCGATTCTGAAGCTTTTATTATCTTCGGTATCATCAATATAAATTTTAAAAAGCTTCTGAAATATTTTTCTTCAGCTGAAAATTGAAGATTCAAATTTTTGTTCAACTTTCAATAGATTAAATTTTAAAATTTAATCGTCAGTTTCAAAGTTATATTCGGGATTCAAATTAAATTATCGTTCAAACATTTAAAATTAATTAAATATTCTCAATTTAATTCGTTCAAAATTCTGGGTCGTTACAATTGTATATGCTCATATATACATAATGTAATAATTAGCATTCATATTTAACAAATATTTGATATGATACATGGAATTTGTGGTGACGTTTTGAACTGTGACTGTGCACAGAATAACAAAAAGCAGAGTATGTCTAATGGTTTTCTATTCATATATGAAGTTTGTTGTGTTTTATTGTGACATAACCAAATTAACGATATATAATTAATATGTAAATTCAAAAGGTTAGTTGTTAGAGCCGGTGGTGCTGCAAACTTTGTTTATGAAGAGTTTAATATTTTAAGACAAGCTTGCATGTTCCTTATTTGGTATTGTATAGGAGTTCGTGGACTTTATATTTTGGTTGATGTTGTTTATTGAAGGAAAATCGAATCCTATGGTCCAGGCCATGCACTTTTCTGCCGAACAAGAATTATGCATAAAGCAGAAACCCTGTCATAAAGTGTTACAAACTTATATGTACCGTGAGAAGTGAATTTTGGTTAAATTCATTATGAACACTATCTGGATAATTCTAAAATTATAATAACAACTTATGAAAAGGTTAATTTTGGGTTTAAATTCACCAAAAACAATAAAATCCTAAATCTGTAATCACAAATATGCATAATTTTATGTTAAAAAACATTATGTTACAAAAAAAAAAGAAAAAAAAGATCCACCAATCGAATACAGGTCCATCTGGACGTGCATATATACTCGTATATATAAGTTATATATGTGTATATATGTTTATGAAAGATATTGTATATATGTATATAAATAAGTAAAGATGTACATAGTACATATGTAACGACCCGACTTTCTATGCCCAGAAAGTCGCATCATTATGAAGAAAGAAAGGGGTAGAAAATAGAAAAGAAAAGAAGAAAGAAAGAAACAACAACAACGATCTCACAACGGAACGAATAAATTATATTAATAACATAAACTATTACATAGTATACAACAATTTACAGAGTTACACAGCATATACATCACTTACTAGACAGTTATAAACATCTGTCTAGACATTACAACTCAAATACAAGACAAGACACTATCACAGATATCAACACAGCGGAATACTATATCTACGAACGCCGAAGCCTCCTGCTCCATTGCTCCTCCAGAATATTCGTCAAAGCTAAACCTGAATCCCTTGGCTACTCGTAAAAATTTGAGTACCCAAGAGTTTATAAAACAGAAATAAACACTTGGGTCAGACATGGGTCTGGTGTGAGTAAACGGTTAGATTGCTTAACTTTGAAAACTTTTAAAAACAAAAGTATCACGTAAGACTCCCCACAAATAAACATGGGTAAGTTTTTACCTTACGCTAACTAAAACGTTTGATAGGAAATCTGATTGTATTATAATAGGGTCTAGGGTTTTCAAGTAAAATACAGAAATAGCTGAAATGCTTACATCTCACATTCCAACATAGTTGGGCACAACTAATACGTACGGCACTTATTGGAGTTTGGATTCCATACAATGGCAGGTGTGATATCCCGGAATTTTTAGGCAATATCAATTTAATAATCAGTTTAAATAATTAAATTGATTGATAATTTTTGATAATAAAATTTGAATTGATTTAATAATCTAATTTAATAAATATTTAATTAGTGAATTTTATCTTTTAAAACCTAATAAATTGATTTCTATTTATAATGTATAAATATATTTGTATATATTGTAAATAGAACAGCTTTGGTTTGTATTTAAATTACATATGATATGTTAATTCATTTAGTAATAGAAGTAATTTATAATCTCTTTTATAAATTATTTTAAAATTGATAAATTTGTTATTTCAAACAATAATTATAATAGGATTATTATTTCAAATTGAATGTGTTGTTATAAATTGTTTTGGATTTTAAATTATATGTATAAACTTTTATTTATAAATATAATTAGTTTTGTTTCTTTAAAAGAAATTTATATATAGATAAGTATTTGATAACTAAAGAAAAAGACTTTTATTTACTTTTAAAATAAATAAAAATAAGTAAAATTACTTATAGGACAAGTGTAAATATATTGAGCCTAATACAACAAGTGTTAATTTATGCTCATGACAAATGTAAATAGATTAGACAAGTGTCATTCTTGTTTTTAATTTTTCTTTTATTTTAAAATAAATCATTTATATTTATAAAAAGATGTTTTCCTCATTCTCGTTTCTTTTGCAAATCTTCATTCTCAAAATAAAAGAGAATTCAGCTGTAAACAAAAATATGTATCTCAATTCACCTCTCAAACCAGAAAATTATCAAATCCCTGTAATTCATTTCAAAAACCAACGGCCTGTAACTCATCTCTTCAATCTGTAACCATTCTTCAAAGCCTGCAATTTCTTATTCAAATCTGAAAGCAAGTAAACTGGAATCTAAAGCAACATCACAACAAAACAAATAGCATGCATGCAAGTTTCCAAAGCCAGCATTCAAGTTTAAAAAGTTTTAAAGATCAAAAAGACATCTCAGTTTAAAAGCATTCAAAGCCAACACAAAGTTTTAAAAATAAAAAAAGCTTTTCAAAATCTGGAAGCTCTGTTCATCTGTTTTATGGTGAGTAACTTTCATTTTTAAAACTTAAAGTATATGATATATGTTTGCATGTGATAATATTGGCTTGTATTTTAGTTTTTAATTTGAACTTATATGAATTAGTATAAATATATGTATGAGCCTGTCAGTTTACACATAAAAACCTATTCTCTGTTATTTATCAAGTAGGTAAATAATTTAAATTAAAAGCTAAGTATATATGGCTGTTCATTTGTGAAGTCTGAGATAAATGATGCTTTGTTATGCATATATAGGAGCTATCTCTGTGTTTGTGAATGTTTATAAGTGTGCATGCCTGTTTGTATTTAAAACCATCTCTGTTATTGGTTCAGAACATAGAAGTTTGATTAAAATCCAAAATCTAATCTTTATTAGGCTTAGAGATTCAAACATTATATGTTTGTTAAATCATAAATTTAAGTCTAAAATTTATTAAAAGCCATATGGATTTGAATTTGTCCTGAAATCATGAAATGCAGTTGCAGTTTTAAAATACATGTTAAATCGAGTATTATAATTTGATAATCTAATTACATAACTTAAAACATCTTTGAAAAATATGATTTTTAAGATAAAAGTCAGGAATTCTAGTTTAGGCTTTTTTGTGAAATTCTAAGATGACTGGAAAGTGGTTTAGAGACAATTTCTGGTGATCATTGGGAGATGAGGGATCAGGGTTTCATCTAGAGGTGGAGGAATGTGCGGTGAGATCAGGAAAAATGTCTATTGGGTGGTTTAAGCACTGGGGCATTGGGAATTGATCAGGGAAGTTTTTAACCCTAGTTTATAGGTAGAACGGAATTTTGGTTTTCTCGGTTGCTATGGTGGATCGAGTGTCATCGATTTCTGGGATTTGGAAGTGTAGACGTTGTCGAAGTCGTGGCAGGAAGCGCAGACGTTCTGATGATCGGAGGAGTGGATTTGAGTTGCTTTCAGATTGAAGAGTTGTTCCAGGATTTGGTCGAGAATTGCTCGAATTTAATGGTGATGCTTGTTCCTGGTTCTGGAGGTCGCGATCGTGGATGATGGTCGAAGTCGACATGCTAGTGATGGTATTGATGGTCGGAGACGATCATCTCGACTGTGCACGTGAACATTTGTTAGGTGTATCAGTGTTTAGTTTGTTTTTTTTTACACAGTCTTCTCGAGTTTATAAGCGAGTGACTCGAAGTCATGTTCGGGAAGAAGGGATTCTGGTTCGAGTTGTTTAGAGGGAAACTCGCGTGGATTAACTGTGTTTCAAATTTTTAAAACATAACAAAGTTTAAAAGAAAAGGGGAAGGAAACTAGAAGGAATACTCGGGGAAATTGGGTTTTTACTCGGGTATTTTGATATTTGACTCGGGTAGGTTTAGTGTCTCAGGTTTTAAACCTGACAGTGTTTTCAAAATTTAAAATGACTTTTAAAATTTAAAGGCAGGATTTAAACTAAGTTTAAATCAAGTTTTCATATGGATTCAAGTTTAAATTTGTATCCTAGTTGAAATAAATAAGTTTTTATTAAATTTAAAATATTTAGACAACTTTAATATGTTTAAAGTAAAATTTTAAAAGGGGTTTGAATTTAAATAAAGTGGTTTAAAAATCTTTAAATATTAAGTGTTTCTTAACATTTGGATTTAAAAAGATTTTGTAAATTTGATTTAAGTCTTGGTTAAAGTTAAATGTGTAATTTGTTTTAAATCTTAAATTTAAAATGAATTAAAAGGAAGATTTAAAAATAAAAGTTTTCAAAGCCTTTTGTAAATAATAAATTAAAGTAGTTAAAGGTTAATACTTTAATTTAGAAAGTAATTAAGGTTTAATGATAAAGAAGTCATTAAATTAATAAGGTAATTAAAGAATAATTTGGTAATTTAATTAATTAATGATTTAGTGTTAATTAATTAAATAATTAGGATTATAAGTTAATAAATTAAGGTTAATTAATTTGGGATTAATCATTTATTTAGATAAGTATAGATTTTTAGTAAATGATAAATCTTTTATGAATTGGTTAAGTATAATTACTTAATGAAAGTAATTAAAGGAAATAATTACTTAAGGTAATTAATTGAGTAAATTTGATAAGTTTAAATTAATTAGTTAAATTAATTTAAGATAATGATTTGGAAATAAGTAATTACTTAAATGTAATTAGTGAAGTGTAATTACTTAGGAAAGTAATTAAAGTTAATTAATGGATAATTAACTAAAGATGATTTTAATAATGAAAGTAATTTGAGTTTAATTACTTTTGAATAATTAATCAAGGGATTAATTAAAAGATAATTAATTAATGAGTAATTAATTTATGGAAGAGTAATTAAGGGGAGTTAATTACTAGATGAGATTAATCAAAGAGTGATTAATAAATGTTGTTTAATTAAAGGTTAATTACTTAATGTAATTAATTTAATTAAGGTAATTAATAATTAAAAATGTAATTAAGGGTCATTGATTAATATAATTAATAATGTAATTAAGGATTGATTAATTAAGATTAGTTAATCAATAATAAGTGATTAAAGTAATTAATTAATTGTAATTAATTAAGGATTAATGTAATTAAATATAGTTAATTAATTAATGATGTAATTAAAGATTAATTACTGTAATGGTTTAAGTTAATTAATTTGTGAAATGAATTAAGAATTAATTACTTAAAGTAATTAAAGGATTATTAATCAGGAATGATTAATTAAGATGGATACTTAGAGTAATGATTAATTAATTGGTTTAATTAATAATTAAGTAAGCAGGATTTATAGAATGAAGTAATTAGTTTAATTCACTTTAAATTAATTAGATGATATAAATCATTGCTTAAGGATGGATGAATGAGATTGAATGTATTTCATTGTTTGATATCTCTGATGAGATATGATTGATATATGATATGGATGTTTGGTTGAATTATAATGATAATGTGAATTATCTGTTTGGGATGATAATGTAGATTATCTTGTGAATTATCTATATGTATAGATAAGTTAAATTGTTTAAACCTTTAAAACAACTTGGCCTTAAAAGATACGTTTTGGATTTCGATGAGACCGGGATCGGGTTTCCGTATACCGGTATTCCAGGTCTGGAGACCCGAATACCACATCGATCCAAATTAACGATAGGTCGTGAATCAAGTGAAGATGAAGATTCAGAGTGCAAGGGTTATTGTCGTTAACTCTGAGGGTGATTCCAAAACGAGTGTAACGAGATAATGCCTTCGGTTTCGTTCGAACCCGGAACGAACTTGTATGGATTGAATGCTTTCAGCACATCGTCAGGTGGACGATGAGCATTCTAAGATAGATGTGTTCTTTTTAAAGGTAATCGTGACCTCAAGCCTCACAAACCGGGAATGGCTAAAACAGGGGAGGTGCAGCAAGGTTAGTGGGTAGCACCCAAGTAGGACAAGGTTACCTCTGTCTAGATGTCCCTTTCTATTTTCGACTTAGTGGTGCGGTTGCTGATCCCAACCGTGAGGTATCTTGTGCGGGAATTATCCAGTAAGGGATGTTCCGACCTTGTGTTGCAGGGGATTGGGAGTGATCCTCGGTACGGTGATCTAGGCCACGTACTGTGACGGGCGGTACCCCGGTAGCCCTGCCATTGTATGGAATCCAAAATCCAATAAGTGCCAACGGACTTGATTGTATAACCCACTTTGTGGCTAGTATGCTGGAATTTAATAATGTAACAATTTCGGCTATTTCTTATTTACTTGAAAACCCTAGACCCTATTATAATACAATCGAATTTCCTATCAAATGTTTTGGTTAGCGTAAGGTAAAAACTTACCCATGTTTATGTGTGGGAAGTCTTACGTGATACCTTTT
This sequence comes from Allium fistulosum, assembly GCA_030737815.1. Taxonomy (NCBI): domain Eukaryota; kingdom Viridiplantae; phylum Streptophyta; class Magnoliopsida; order Asparagales; family Amaryllidaceae; genus Allium; species Allium fistulosum. The sequence continues at coordinate 849,566,626 of CM060903.1, forward strand.
CTTTCAAAAGGTTTTGAAGTTAAGCAAGTTTAACCTGTTACTCACACCAGACCCATGTCTGACCCAAGTTGTTTATTTCTGTTTTATAAACTCTTGGGTACTCAAATTTTTACGAGTAGCCAAGGGATTCAGGTTTAGCCTTGACGAATTGTGGAGGAGCAATGGAGCAGGAGGCTTCAGCGTTGTAGATATAGATAGTAGTTTCCGCTGTGTTGATCTTGTTTAGATCTTTGTTTTGTATTGAGTTGTAATAACTAGACAGATGTTTATAACTGTCTAGTATATGATGTGTAATCTGTGTAACTCTGATAGATGTATATGATACTATGTAATAGTTATATGATATATTATATTTTGTTCCGTTTCCGCTGTGAGTATTTGTGTTGTTTTCTTTCTCTTTCTCTTCTTTTCTATTTCTCACCCCTTTCTTTCTTCATAATGATCCGACTTTCTGTGGAGAAAAAGTCGGGTTATTACAGTTGGTATCAGAGCATAGGTTGAGCGAATACCTAAGCTTTTGGTTAAGTGAATATAAGAACACTAGGTTGAGTGAATACCTAGGTTCAGAAGGATTGTTCATTAGAGATAGGATCTGTAGCAACCTATTTGAGTCTGAGTATATATATATACGAGAGCGCGTATTTGTTAGTTATATAAAATGGTTTTATATTGTGTTAATTGATCGGTTGAGTGGTATATGGATTCTGGTCAATACGAGTAGCTAACGTTATTGATAGGGATCTCTAAACACTTGAACCAGGCCAACGGACACAATATTGTTTTAAAGAGGTAAATGAAATAATTTTACCCAGAAATAATTTCTATATAAAAAGTATCATTTTAAATATATATATATTTCTACCTATTTGTTGGGTTACCTGTTCGGGTTTTCCAATATAAGTTATAAAGGTAGATGGGGTAGTGGTGTGTGAAACACGACTACCAATGGTTGGAGTTTAAATGTTGAGGTTGGAAGTGTATTTGTCGAGACTGTAGACCCAATACCGTCTCGAGTAAACTTTGCTGTGGTGAAGGATTTCATCGATCTCCGAAGGAAACTGTAATGGTTCGGAGTCTATCTCTGAAGTTTGGATGAGTAGAGTTGGATCTGTCGATAAGGCAGAAGCGAGTGATGGTACCTAGATACCTCAGGTAATAGTAGCTGTATGATGAGATACAGTGACGATGGATGTTCCCGAAGATGTTTTCTTTGGAACAAGATTAAGGAAGTGTGTATGCTTCGGTGTTGTGGCTGAGTTCAGCATGGTGTTTCTGTTTGGTTTGGAGTTCGAATTTCTCGAAGATCTTTGGAATAGGAAGTCCTTAGCATCAGTATCAGCAGTGCAGCTCGGAGTATTCTGTGATGGCAGGAAGTTTTCTGGATGAGCAGTTTTTCTGGAAGTGAAGTTCAGAAGCAGTAAGAGGATCCATTTCTTCAATGGATTGGATAGATAAGCGTAAGCTGTTCTGATTGGTAAAGAGAGAACAGTTTCTTTGCATTTTGGCTGGGTTGATCGCAAAAGTGACTTGCGATAGTTTGAGTATTCTTTTGGGTATCTGAGATTTTCTGGGATATGTTGTCCAGTTTGTGCTTGTGTTCTTCATCAGCATTCTTATCAACTCCAGATCAGAGTGGTGTAGCGAAAGCAATTTGGCGAGTACATCTGTTTGTCTTTTTCAAATAGGAGAAGTTAGTTCGATCTTCTGATGTTTGTGAGTAGAGTTTTGTTTTGGATTGGATAAATCTTGAGGAGATCATTCTGTTGAGTTATTTTAGGTCCTGATTGTTTCAAGAAGTATCAGCGAAGGTTAAGCTGATCAGAAAGGATCTGTAGAGAGCCCAAGATCGTCTGAAGGATTTTGTGGATAAGAGACGAAGGAATTTGAAATTCGAAGTTGGAGACTTTGTTGTTGTTGAAGTATTCTCTGGTAAAGGGAGCTATAAGATGGGTAAGTCTGGGAAGTCAGCTCCGAGAAATATTGGATCTTTTCTATATTCTGTTTTGGATAAGAGTTTGGTCTACTGAATTGAATTGTCAGTTTGGATAACTGGAATTCATTGAGTTTTACGTATCTCTAAGGGAGTACGTATTTGATCTATCTCTGGTTTAGAACCAGCAGTTCTGGAGGAATTGGTTGTTGAGTCAGACTCGTCTGTAGTCTGATATTCTGTTTAGTTTTGTAGATCTAGAGAGTAGAAGCTCTATAGCTTAGTAGTATTGGTTGTTTGGATTGTTTGTAGGGCGAGTATCCCGGTATATATATACTTGGGGAAACTCGAGGAAATTCTATTCAGAATTTTTCGCTGGATAGTTAGAATTGTTTGTGTGGATGATTGGTTGCTATGATTGTTAGCATATGGATGATAATACATCCTTGTGATTTAAAAAGATTATTAAATTACCTTTGTTTTAAATTTCGGGGACGAAATTATTTTAAGGGGGAAGGAATGTGATATCCCGGAATTTTTAGGCAATATCAATTTAATAATCAGTTTAAATAATTAAATTGATTGATAATTTTTGATAATAAAATTTGAATTGATTTAATAATCTAATTTAATAAATATTTAATTAGTGAATTTTATCTTTTAAAACCTAATAAATTGATTTCTATTTATAATGTATAAATATATTTGTATATATTGTAAATAGAACAGCTTTGGTTTGTATTTAAATTACATATGATATGTTAATTCATTTAGTAATAGAAGTAATTTATAATCTCTTTTATAAATTATTTTAAAATTGATAAATTTGTTATTTCAAACAATAATTATAATAGGATTATTATTTCAAATTGAATGTGTTGTTATAAATTGTTTTGGATTTTAAATTATATGTATAAACTTTTATTTATAAATATAATTAGTTTTGTTTCTTTAAAAGAAATTTATATATAGATAAGTATTTGATAACTAAAGAAAAAGACTTTTATTTACTTTTAAAATAAATAAAAATAAGTAAAATTACTTATAGGACAAGTGTAAATATATTGAGCCTAATACAACAAGTGTTAATTTATGCTCATGACAAATGTAAATAGATTAGACAAGTGTCATTCTTGTTTTTAATTTTTCTTTTATTTTAAAATAAATCATTTATATTTATAAAAAGATGTTTTCCTCATTCTCATTTCTTTTGCAAATCTTCATTCTCAAAATAAAAGAGAATTCAGCTGTAAACAAAAATATGTATCTCAATTCACCTCTCAAACCAGAAAATTATCAAATCCCTGTAATTCATTTCAAAAACCAACGGCCTGTAACTCATCTCTTCAATCTGTAACCATTCTTCAAAGCCTGCAATTTCTTATTCAAATCTGAAAGCAAGTAAACTGGAATCTAAAGCAACATCACAACAAAACAAATAGCATGCATGCAAGTTTCCAAAGCCAGCATTCAAGTTTAAAAAGTTTTAAAGATCAAAAAGACATCTCAGTTTAAAAGCATTCAAAGCCAACACAAAGTTTTAAAAATAACAAAAGCTTTTCAAAATCTGGAAGCTCTGTTCATCTGTTTTATGGTGAGTAACTTTCATTTTTAAAACTTAAAGTATATGATATATGTTTGCATGTGATAATATTGGCTTGTATTTTAGTTTTAATTTGAACTTATATGCATTAGTATAAATATATGTATGAGCCTGTCAGTTTACACATAAAAACCTATTCTCTGTTATTTATCAAGTAGGTAAATAATTTAAATTAAAAGCTAAGTATATATGGCTGTTCATTTGTGAAGTCTGAGATAAATGATGCTTTGTTATGCATATATAGGAGCTATCTCTGTGTTTATGAATGTTTATAAGTGTGCATGCCTGTTTGTATTTAAAACCATCTCTGTTATTGGTTCAGAACATAGAAGTTTGATTAAAATCCAAAATCTAATCATCTAATCTTTATTAGGCTTAGAGATTCAAACATTATATGTTTGTTAAATCATAAATTTAAGTCTAAAATTTATTAAAAGCCATATGGATTTGAATTTGTCCTGAAATCATGAAATGCAGTTGCAGTTTTAAAATACATGTTAAATCGAGTATTATAATTTGATAATCTAATTACATAACTTAAAACATCTTTGAAAAATATGATTTTTAAGATAAAAGTCAGGAATTCTAGTTTAGGCTTTTTTGTGAAATTCTAAGATGACTGGAAAGTGGTTTAGAGGCAATTTCTGGTGATCATTGGGAGATGAGGGATCAGGGTTTCATCTAGAGGTGGAGGAATGTGCGGTGAGATCAGGAAAAATGTCTATTGGGTGGTTTAAGCACTGGGGCATTGGGAATTGATCAGGGAAGTTTTTAACCCTAGTTTATAGGTAGATCGGAATTTTGGTTTTCTCGGTTGCTATGGTGGATCGAGTGTCATCAATTTCTGGGATTTGGAAGTGTAGACGTTGTCGAAGTCGTGGCAGGAAGCGCAGACGTTCTGATGATCGGAGGAGTGGATTTGAGTTGCTTTCAGATTGAAGAGTTGTTCCAGGATTTGGTCGAGAATTGCTCGAATTTAATGGTGATGCTTGTTCCTGGTTCTGGAGGTCGCGATCGTGGATGATGGTCGAAGTTGACATGCTAGTGATGGTATTGATGGTCGGAGACGATCATCTCGACTGTGCACGTGAACATGTGTTAGGTGTATCAGTGTTTAGTTTGTTTTTTTTTACACAGTCTTCTCGAGTTTATAAGCGAGTGACTCGAAGTCATGTTCGGGAAGAAGGGATTCTGGTTTGAGTTGTTTAGAGGGAAACTCGCGTGGATTAACTGTGTTTCAAATTTTTAAAACATAACAAAGTTTAAAAGAAAAGGGGAAGGAAACTAGAAGGAATACTCGGGGAAATTGGGTTTTTACTCGGGTATTTTGATATTTGACTCGGGTAGGTTTAGTGTCTCAGGTTTTAAACCTGACAGTGTTTTCAAAATTTAAAATGACTTTTAAAATTTAAAGGCAGGATTTAAACTAAGTTTAAATCAAGTTTTCATATGGATTCAAGTTTAAATTTGTATCCTAGTTGAAATAAATAAGTTTTTATTAAATTTAAAATGTTTAGACAACTTTAATATGTTTAAAGTAAAATTTTAAAAGGGGTTTGAATTTAAATAAAGTGGTTTAAAAATCTTTAAATATTAAGTGTTTCTTAACATTTGGATTTAAAAAGATTTTGTAAATTTGATTTAAGTCTTGGTTAAAGTTAAATGTGTAATTTGTTTTAAATCTTAAATTTAAAATGAATTAAAAGGAAGATTTAAAAATAAAAGTTTTCAAAGCCTTTTGTAAATAATAAATTAAAGTAGTTAAAGGTTAATACTTTAATTTAGAAAGTAATTAAGGTTTAATGATAAAGAAGTCATTAAATTAATAAGGTAATTAAAGAATAATTTGGTAATTTAATTAATTAATGATTTAGTGTTAATTAATTAAATAATTAGGATTATAAGTTAATAAATTAAGGTTAATTAATTTGGGATTAATCATTTATTAGATAAGTATAGATTTTTAATAAATGATAAATCTTTTATGAATTGGTTAAGTATAATTACTTAATGAAAGTAATTAAAGGAAATAATTACTTAAGGTAATTAATTGAGTAAATTTGATAAGTTTAAATTAATTAGTTAAATTAATTTAAGATAATGATTTGGAAATAAGTAATTACTTAAATGTAATTAGTGAAGTGTAATTACTTAGGAAAGTAATTAAAGTTAATTAATGGATAATTAACTAAAGATGATTTTAATAATGAAAGTAATTTGAGTTTAATTACTTTTGAATAATTAATCAAGGGATTAATTAAAAGATAATTAATTAATGAGTAATTAATTTATGGAAGAGTAATTAAGGGGAGTTAATTACTAGATGAGATTAATCAAAGAGTGATTAATAAATGTTGTTTAATTAAAGGTTAATTACTTAATGTAATTAATTTAATTAAGGTAATTAATAATTAAAAATGTAATTAAGGGTCACTGATTAATATAATTAATAATGTAATTAAGGATTGATTAATTAAGATTAGTTAATCAATAATAAGTGATTAAAGTAATTAATTAATTGTAATTAATTAAGGATTAATGTAATTAAATATAGTTAATTAATTAATGATGTAATTAAAGATTAATTACTGTAATGGTTTAAGTTAATTAATTTGTGAAATGAATTAAGAATTAATTACTTAAAGTAATTAAAGGATTATTAATCAGGAATGATTAATTAAGATGGATACTTAGAGTAATGATTAATTAATTGGTTTAATTAATAATTAAGTAAGCAGGATTTATAGAATGAAGTAATTAGTTTAATTCACTTTAAATTAATTAGATGATATAAATCATTGCTTAAGGATGGATGAATGAGATTGAATGTATTTCATTGTTTGATATCTCTGATGAGATATGATTGATATATGATATGGATGTTTGGTTGAATTATAATGATAATGTGAATTATCTGTTTGGGATGATAATGTAGATTATCTTGTGAATTATCTATCTGTATAGATAAGTTAAATTGTTTAAACCTTTAAAACAACTTGGCCTTAAAAGATACGTTTTGGATTTCGATGAGACCGGGATCGGGTTTCCGTATACCGGTATTCCAGGTCTGGAGACCCGAATACCACATCGATCCAAATTAACGATAGGTCGTGAATCAAGTGAAGATGAAGATTCAGAGTGCAAGGGTTATTGTCGTTAACTCTGAGGGTGATTCCAAAACGAGTGTAACGAGATAATGCCTTCGGTTTCGTTCGAACCCGGAACGAACTTGTATGGATTGAATGCTTTCAGCACATCGTCAGGTGGACGATGAGCATTCTAAGATAGATGTGTTCTTTTTAAAGGTAATCGTGACCTCAAGCCTCACAAACCGGGAATGGCTAAAACAGGGGAGGTGCAGCAAGGTTAGTGGGTAGCACCCAAGTAGGACAAGGTTACCTCTGTCTAGATGTCCCTTTCTATTTTCGACTTAGTGGTGCGGTTGCTGATCCCAACCGTGAGGTATCTTGTGCGGGAATTATCCAGTAAGGGATGTTCCGACCTTGTGTTGTAGGGGATTGGGAGTGATCCTCGGTACGGTGATCTAGGCCACGTACTGTGACGGGCGGTACCCCGGTAGCCCTGCCATTGTATGGAATCCAAAATCCAATAAGTGCCAACGGACTTGATTGTATAACCCACTTTGTGGCTAGTATGCTGGAATTTAATAATGTAACAATTTCGGCTATTTCTTATTTACTTGAAAACCCTAGACCCTATTATAATACAATCGAATTTCCTATCAAATGTTTTGGTTAGCGTAAGGTAAAAACTTACCCATGTTTATGTGTGGGAAGTCTTACGTGATACCTTTTCTTTCAAAAGGTTTTGAAGTTAAGCAAGTTTAACCTGTTACTCACACCAGACCCATGTCTGACCCAAGTTGTTTATTTCTGTTTTATAAACTCTTGGGTACTCAAATTTTTACGAGTAGCCAAGGGATTCAGGTTTAGCCTTGACGAATTGTGGAGGAGCAATGGAGCAGGAGGCTTCAGCGTTGTAGATATAGATAGTAGTTTCCGCTGTGTTGATCTTGTTTAGATCTTTGTTTTGTATTGAGTTGTAATAACTAGACAGATGTTTATAACTGTCTAGTATATGATGTGTAATCTGTGTAACTCTGATAGATGTATATGATACTATGTAATAGTTATATGATATATTATATTTTGTTCCGTTTCCGCTGTGAGTATTTGTGTTGTTTTCTTTCTCTTTCTCTTCTTTTCTATTTCTCACCCCTTTCTTTCTTCATAATGATCCGACTTTCTGTGGAGAAAAAGTCGGGTTATTACAGCAGGGCTACTGGGGTACCGCCCGTCACAGTACGTGGCCTAGATCACCGTACCGAGGAGTACGCCCGCTCCCCTGCAACACAAAGCCGGAACCATCCCTTACTGGATAATCCCGAACAAGATAATCCCGTAGTTGGCGCGACCAACCACACACTAAGCCGAATAAAAGAAAAGGGACCTCTAGACAGGGATCTATCTTGCTCTCAGTGGGTGCTACCCACGAAGCCTTGCTGCACCTCCCCTGTTTTAGCCATTCCCGGTTGATGAGGCTTGAGGTTACGATTACCTTTAATCAGAACATATCACTTAGAATGCTCATCGTCCGCCTGCCGATGTGCTGAAAGCATTCAATCCATATAAGTTCGTTCCGGGTTCGAACGAAACCGAAGGCATTATCTCGTTACACTCGTTTTGGAATCACCCTCAGAGTTAACGACAATAACCCTTGCACTCTAAATCTTCATCTTCATTTGAGATTCACGACCTATCGTTAATTTGGATCGATGTGGTATTCGGGTCTCCAGACCTGGAATACCGGTATACGGAAACCCGATCCCGGTCTCATCGAAATCCAAATCGCCATCTTTTAGGTCCAAGTTGTTTAAAGGTTTAAACAATTTAATTCAATTCAATACTTGAATTCATACAGCATTTAACATAGATAAATATCACACATTTATCATAGATATATCCAATATCATATCACAGAATATCATAGCATATCATCCAATCATCCAATTCAGATATTCTACACAAACAATCATCTGTAAGCAACAATTATTAACCCCATGTTATAATTAATTTAATTAACTTAAATTAAATTAATTACTTAAGAATTAATCATCTAACCTTGCTTAATCAATCATTAATTAATTACAAACCTTTAATTAATTAATTACTCATTAAATATTAATCATCCTTGATTAATTATTCATTAATTACATAAAGTAATTATTCTTTAATTAATTTTACAAATTAATTATTCTTAACCATTAACAATAATTAACCTTTAATTACTTTCATTAATTACATTAATTAATGACCCTTAATTAATTACTTCCAAACTATAATTAATTACATTGACCCTTAATTAATTATATTAATTAATTAAACTTTAATTAATCACTTCTATTAATCCACCTTAATTAATCATAAACAGTAATTATCATCCTATAATTACTTACCTTAATTAATTAACTCCTTAATTAATTATATTAATCCTTTAATTAATTATACCAAATAATAAATCTTTAATTACTTCTCATTAAGTAATTATCCTTTATATCAATTACATCCAGTAATTTATTTATTAATTACTTACTCTAAGTAATTACACTTATCAAATCTCATTAAGTAATTTATATTTAAACAATTACCAAGTGGCTATCTTTAATTAATTAACAAATTAATTAACTTAAATTAATCATATTCATTTTATAAATCAAAGCTGAGTAATTTATCCTTTAATTACTCCTTAAACCAATTTCTCTTAATTACAGATTAATTATTCTTTTAATTATTAATTAATAAACCTTAATTATCAATTAATAAAACTTAATAACAATTAATTAATCCTTAATTATCATTAAATTAATCCTTAATTAAAAATTAATTTATCTTTAATTATTTAATTAATTAGTCACTAATTACTTAATTAATTAATCACTAATCATTAATTAGTTACTAAATTTATTAACCACTAATGATAAATAAATTATCTCTAATTATCTAATTAATAATTCTTAATTACAAATTAATTAACCTCTAAATTAATTAATTTATAATCCTTAACAATTAATTAATTAATTACTTAATCAATAATTAATATAATTAATCATATTTTAATTACTTCATTTAATTATCAAAAATCTTAATTACCTTTAAGATAAATTATCTTTAATGCCTTTATTAACATTAACCTATTTAAACCAATTTTTTCTTTATAATTAACATTCCTTAATTAAATCATTAATTAAATTTTCAAAAATAAAATAATCATTAACTTGATAAATTAAAGTTAACAAGACTTCCTTTAAATACTTTAAACATTATCAAGAAATACTTCAAACAAATTTCACTTCAAACCTTAAAGCTTACTTTTAGGAAAATCTTCAAATTTCCATTTTTTATTTAAATTTAAAAATAACTTTAAACCTTATTTAACAAAATTTAAATCAAGCAACCCTCAAAACTTCTTAACTAATTGTCAAAGAAAACAATTATTATATAAAGTAAATTTATATAGAAATTTAAACTAAAATTTATTTTCAAAAATTTCAAAAACTTTGTTTTATATTTTTTCAAAAACTTTGCATCAACTTGCTTGTTTTGAAATTTTTCTAAAACTTTGCGTCAACTTGCTTTGGGTCAACCCGAAGATTTACTCGGTCTAACCCGAGTTCCCTCCCCTTTCAAAATTTAGTTTAGTTTAGTTTAAATTTTTAAAACCTGTAACTAAAATCAACCTCGCACTCTAGCTTCCACTCGAGTTTCAAAACAATAAAACTCGATACACCTTCGAGTCATTTACGAATTCACCCGAGATCCAACTCGAGAACTTCTTCCCAAATATCGCAAACAACCCAGATCCACAGACGTGCACACATGCACGTGCACACTGACACGGCGGAGCTCCGACCACCATCGCGATCCTCTACAAGTCGACCCCGACACTCACAAGCCTCGCGACCACCCAGACCATCGATAACCACTGCAAATCGAAAAAATGAATATCTATCGAAGCAGGAACCCAAAACCATGACGAAGAAAACACCTCGCCGCCGATGATCGTGACGACTGGAAGCCCGTCTCTCCTTCCAGAGCACCACCACACCACCACGCATCTATCCCTCACCTCGCGATCGACTCCAGTGCGCTCTCGTTGACGCTTCGCCCTCGAATACAACATCATCCCAAACTGTCGACAAAACCCTACAATCATTCCTCTTGATCATCATGATCGATGACAACTTATGCGAGTATTTTTCCTGGAATCGCCAACATCCAAGCTAACTTCACCCACGATCTCGAGGCCCAATCATCCCCCGATTACCAGAATTCGACAGAAAACCCATCACAGTTCAACTCACGATATCTCGACAACCATGAACTTAAAAATCTTGTTTTGATTATTAAAATTCAACATTTTGCAATTCGAAACAGTTTATATAATTAAAACTCGAAATTACATCATTCGATTTTCTGCCTTATATTGATTATTACTGACATTCCTAGATTCCAGAAATTCTACTAGTTAACTTTAATTAAAATTATTTTTAAGACTTGAATCTGACTATTTTTAACAATTTTCCTTTAAAGATTTTAACTCAAAATTGCTTGCATATTGAGATATGAATTTTTGAAAGTAAGTCTTGAGCCTGGGAAATAACAGAGACCAGTTTATAAATGTAAATTGGACATGCACACATATAACAGAGCAATTCAAAATACATTCCAGATAAAAACAATCATGCAAACCATAATACAACATTTCTAAACGAATTTATCACATGCATCCATAAAATCATAGATTAAAACTGTTTTTAGAAAGAAAGTTTACTCACCAGCACTTTGAACAGAGACAGAGGACCAATTTGTTTTCCAGGCTAGTTTATAAGCTTTTGAATTTCACTGCATGTTAATTACTGAATTGTTTGCTTGATGAATCTGAATTGCATGTTGATATTTTACATCCTATTGTTGTTGTTTGAATCCAGTAGCATGTTGATTAATTCCTCTTGATTGTATTTGAATATCCAGCTTATTTCTTCTTGTTTCAGATTGAATTCCAGGTTCCATTTTTCACTTCTTTTATTCTTTGTTTTGCATTTGTATTCATTTTGTGTTTGGGTTGAAAATGAAGAAAATATTTAGCTGAAGATTAAAACTCCCATTCTAATTTTTCAATTAAATTAATAATTTAATTATCAAGGGAATAACACTTGTCACTTTAATGCTCTAATTTGCTTACACATATGCTATTTAATTTACATTTGTCTTTAACACACCATATAATGTTTACAAGTGTTTTTATGTTTAGTTCATATCTACAAAATTTATTCTCTAATGTTTTATTAATATTTACAAATGTTATTTTTCCTATTTAAAACTTATTTAAGTTATATACATATATTTATAATTTGAAAACATAGTTTTATTAAATTAAAGACTCCCTATATATATCAATATATATATATATACATTATAAATATAAAACATTTATATAGGTTTTAGAAAGATAAATCTTCCCAATTTAAAATTGTTAGAAAAGATATTTCCAAATTAAAATGATATTAGTTTTTCAAAAGAAATAAACTTGCCAATTAAAATGTTATTAACCTTTTAAAATGAATAAACTTGTCAATTTATAAAATTAATTAACAAATCAATTTAATTATTTATAAAGATTATTAAATTGATATTGCCAAAATTTCGGGATATCACATTCCTCCCCCCTTAAAATAATTTCGTCCCCGAAATTTAAAAGCAAAGATAATTTAATAATCCAGCAAAATTTTTATTTTAAACAGCAACCATACATATCAATCATATTCTAACAATCATAGCAAACAATTTAATCTAACAAATTTAACTATCCAGTCAAAATTCTGGATAGAATTTCCTCGAGTTTCCCCAAGTATATATATATACCGGGATACTCGTTCTACATGATCTTAACTATCTACAAAAATCTAGAACTCCTTTCCATCTAGATTACAATCTGAACAAGATATCAGACTAAACTTAAAACCATCTCAACTACCAAATCCTTCTGAACTGCTGATCCCACAACCAATGACAGATCAAACACGTATTCCCTCAGAGATACGTGAAATAAAATGAATTCCAGTTATCCGAACTGGCAACTCAATCCTGGGGATCAAAATCTAATCTCCAAAGAACACAGAAAAATCTCATAATACTTCCGGAGCTTACTCTCCAGTCTTACCAAATCTTATATCTCCTTTGATCGGAGAAAAACTTAAACAATATCCAATTTCAACATCAAATTCCAAATTCCATCCATTCTTAACTGCATAACTCCTTTGACGATCCTGAGTCACTTCATTCTTCCTGATCAGCTTAACCCTTGCTGATGCTTCTTGAAACAGATTAGACCAACATCAAACCAATTTCCGGATCCTACTCAACAAAATGGTTTCTCAAAAATATGCCGAAATCCAAAACACAACTCTGATCTGGAATATATGAGAATGCCATCGGAGAAACTCGAGCAAACTTGATCATCCACAATTCACCATATCTATAAAATCTTAGTGAACCTTCCCACTTGGTCAAAAACATCCCAATAGGATTCCTTCCAGAAAATTAGGTATGATCAATCCCTCTCCAAAGAATCCATAGCTGCTTCACCAAATTCTTCTCTCGGAGACATCCTTCTATTAAGCTGGACCACCAGTAACTCCACGAATCAAGTCGATACGGAATCTCAATCTCCAATAACCCAAGAGAATACTTAAACAATCGCAAGTCACTTTTGCGATCAGCTCGGCCTAATTTCCAAAGATAACTGTTCTCTCTTCACTAATCAGAACAGCTTATATTTGACTAACCAATCCATCGAAGAAATGGATTCACTCTACTGCTTCTGAACTTCACCTTCAGAAAAACTGCTCAGCCAGAAACTTTCTGCCAACATAGAACACTCCGAGTCGCATTGCTGCCACAAACCAAAGACTTCTTATCCGAAACTCCTCGAAAAACTCGGACCTCAAAGCAAATAGAAACACCCCACTGGACTCAGCCACAACACCGAAACAGACTCACTTCTTCAAACTTGTTCCAGAAGAAACATCTTCAGAAACGTCCATAGCCACCGTGTCTCATCACACAGCTACTACTTCCTGAGGTTACCAAAATACCATTACTCTCTTCAGCTCATCCAATAGATCTACTCTATTCATCCAACTTCAAAGATAAACTCTAAACCATAACTGGTTTCCTTCAGAGATCGGTGAAATCTTTACACCACAACAAAGTTCACTCGAGACAGTATTAGGTCTACAGTCTCGTCAGATATACTTCCAACCTCAACACTCAATTTCTAACTATTGGTAGTCGTGTTACTCACACTACCACCTTATCTACCTTTATAACTTATATTGGAAAACCCGAATAGGTAACCCAACAAATAGGTAGAAATATATATATATATATATTTAAAATGATACTTTTTATATAGAAATTATTTCTGGGTAAAATTATTTCATTTACCTCTTTAAAACAATATTGTGTCCGTTGGCCTGGTTCAAGTGTTTAGAGATCCCTATCAATAACGTTAGCTACTCGTATTGACCAGAATCCATATACCACTCAACCGATCAATTAACACAATATAAAATCATTTTTATATAACTAACAAATACGCGCTCTCGTATATATATACTCAGACTCAACAGGTTGATACAGATCCTATCTCTAATGAACAATCCTTCCGAACCTAGGTATTCACTCAACCTAGTGTTCTGATATTCACTTAACCAAAAGCTTAGGCATTCGCTCAACCTATGCTCTGATACCATATGTAACGACCCGACTTTCTATGCCCAGAAAGTCGCATCATTATGAAGAAAGAAAGGGGTAGAAAATAGAAAAGAAAAGAAGAAAGAAAGAAACAACAACAACGATCTCACAACGGAACGAATAAATTATATTAATAACATAAACTATTACATAGTATACAACAATTTACAGAGTTACACAGCATATACATCACTTACTAGACAGTTATAAACATCTGTCTAGACATTACAACTCAAATACAAGACAAGACACTATCACAGATATCAACACAGCGGAATACTATATCTACGAACGCCGAAGCCTCCTGCTCCATTGCTCCTCCAGAATATTCGTCAAAGCTAAACCTGAATCCCTTGGCTACTCGTAAAAATTTGAGTACCCAAGAGTTTATAAAACAGAAATAAACACTTGGGTCAGACATGGGTCTGGTGTGAGTAAACGGTTAGATTGCTTAACTTTGAAAACTTTTAAAAACAAAAGTATCACGTAAGACTCCCCACAAATAAACATGGGTAAGTTTTTACCTTACGCTAACTAAAACGTTTGATAGGAAATCTGATTGTATTATAATAGGGTCTAGGGTTTTCAAGTAAAATACAGAAATAGCTGAAATGCTTACATCTCACATTCCAACATAGTTGGGCACAACTAATACGTACGGCACTTATTGGAGTTTGGATTCCATACAATGGCAGGGCTACTGGGGTACCGCCCGTCACAGTACGTGGCCTAGATCACCGTACCGAGGAGTACGCCCGCTCCCCTGCAACACAAAGCCGGAACCATCCCTTACTGGATAATCCCGAACAAGATAATCCCGTAGTTGGCGCGACCAACCACACACTAAGCCGAATAAAAGAAAAGGGACCTCTAGACAGGGATCTATCTTGCTCTCAGTGGGTGCTACCCACGAAGCCTTGCTGCACCTCCCCTGTTTTAGCCATTCCCGGTTGATGAGGCTTGAGGTTACGATTACCTTTAATCAGAACATATCACTTAGAATGCTCATCGTCCGCCTGACGATGTGCTGAAAGCATTCAATCCATATAAGTTCGTTCCGGGTTCGAACGAAACCGAAGGCATTATCTCGTTACACTCGTTTTGGAATCACCCTCAGAGTTAACGACAATAACCCTTGCACTCTAAATCTTCATCTTCATTTGAGATTCACGACCTATCGTTAATTTGGATCGATGTGGTATTCGGGTCTCCAGACCTGGAATACCGGTATACGGAAACCCGATCCCGGTCTCATCGAAATCCAAATCGCCATCTTTTAGGTCCAAGTTGTTTAAAGGTTTAAACAATTTAATTCAATTCAATACTTGAATTCATACAGCATTTAACATAGATAAATATCACACATTTATCATAGATATATCCAATATCATATCACAGAATATCATAGCATATCATCCAATCATCCAATTCAGATATTCTACACAAACAATCATCTGTAAGCAACAATTATTAACCCCATGTTATAATTAATTTAATTAACTTAAATTAAATTAATTACTTAATAATTAATCATCTAACCTTGCTTAATCAATCATTAATTAATTACAAACCTTTAATTAATTAATTACTCATTAAATATTAATCATCCTTGATTAATTATTCATTAATTACATAAAGTAATTATTCTTTAATTAATTTTACAAATTAATTATTCTTAACCATTAACAATAATTAACCTTTAATTACTTTCATTAATTACATTAATTAATGACCCTTAATTAATTACTTCCAAACTATAATTAATTACATTGACCCTTAATTAATTATATTAATTAATTAAACTTTAATTAATCACTTCTATTAATCCACCTTAATTAATCATAAACAGTAATTATCATCCTATAATTACTTACCTTAATTAATTAACTCCTTAATTAATTATATTAATCCTTTAATTAATTATACCAAATAATAAATCTTTAATTACTTCTCATTAAGTAATTATCCTTTATATCAATTACATCCAGTAATTTATTTATTAATTACTTACTCTAAGTAATTACACTTATCAAATCTCATTAAGTAATTTATATTTAAACAATTACCAAGTGGCTATCTTTAATTAATTAACAAATTAATTAACTTAAATTAATCATATTCATTTTATAAATAAAAGCTGAGTAATTTATCCTTTAATTACTCCTTAAACCAATTTCTCTTAATTACAGATTAATTATTCTTTTAATTATTAATTAATAAACCTTAATTATCAATTAATAAAACTTAATAACAATTAATTAATCCTTAATTATCATTAAATTAATCCTTAATTAAAAATTAATTTATCTTTAATTATTTAATTAATTAGTCACTAATTACTTAATTAATTAATCACTAATCATTAATTAGTTACTAAATTTATTAAACACTAATGATAAATAAATTATCTCTAATTATCTAATTAATAATTCTTAATTACAAATTAATTAACCTCTAAATTAATTAATTTATAATCCTTAACAATTAATTAATTAATTACTTAATCAATAATTAATATAATTAATCATATTTTAATTACTTCATTTAATTATCAAAAATCTTAATTACCTTTAAGATAAATTATCTTTAATGCCTTTATTAACATTAACCTATTTAAACCAATTTTTTCTTTATAATTAACATTCCTTAATTAAATCATTAATTAAATTTTCAAAAATAAAATAATCATTAACTTGATAAATTAAAGTTAACAAGACTTCCTTTAAATACTTTAAACATTATCAAGAAATACTTCAAACAAATTTCACTTCAAACCTTAAAGCTTACTTTTAGGAAAATCTTCAAATTTCCATTTTTTATTTAAATTTAAAAATAACTTTAAACCTTATTTAACAAAATTTAAATCAAGCAACCCTCAAAACTTCTTAACTAATTGTCAAAGAAAACAATTATTATATAAAGTAAATTTATATAGAAATTTAAACTAAAATTTATTTTCAAAAATTTCAAAAACTTTGTTTTATAATTTTTCAAAAACTTTGCATCAACTTGCTTGTTTTGAAATTTTTCTAAAACTTTGCGTCAACTTGCTTTGGGTCAACCCGAAGATTTACTCGGTCTAACCCGAGTTCCCTCCCCTTTCAAAATTTAGTTTAGTTTAGTTTAAATTTTTAAAACCTGTAACTAAAATCAACCTCGCACTCTAGCTTCCACTCGAGTTTCAAAACAATAAAACTCGATACACCTTCGAGTCATTTACGAATTCACCCGAGATCCAACTCGAGAACTTCTTCCCAAATATCGCAAACAACCCAGATCCACAGACGTGCACACATGCACGTGCACACTGACACGGCGGCGCTCCGACCACCATCGCGATCCTCTACAAGTCGACCCCGACACTCACAAGCCTCGCGACCACCCAGACCATCGATAACCACTGCAAATCGAAAAAATGAATATCTATCGAAGCAGGAACCCAAAACCATGATGAAGAAAACACCTCGCCGCCGATGATCGTGACGACTGGAAGCCCGTCTCTCCTTCCAGAGCACCACCACACCACCATGCATCTATCCCTCACCTCGCGATCGACTCCAGTGCGCTCTCGTCGACGCTTCGCCCTCGAATACAACATCATCCCAAACTGTCGACAAAACCCTACAATCATTCCTCTTGATCATCATGATCGATGAAAACTTATGCGAGTATTTTTCCTGGAATCGCCAACATCCAAGCTAACTTCACCCACGATCTCGAGGCCCAATCATCCCCCGATTACCAGAATTCGACAGAAAACCCATCACAGTTCAACTCACGATATCTCGACAACCATGAACTTAAAAATCTTGTTTTGATTATTAAAATTCAACATTTTGCAATTCGAAACAGTTTATATAATTAAAACTCAAAATTACACCATTCGATTTTCTGCCTTATATTGATTATTACTGACATTCCTAGATTCCAGAAATTCTACTAGTTAACTTTAATTAAAATTATTTTTAAGACTTGAATCTGACTATTTTTAACAATTTTCCTTTAAAGATTTTAACTCAAAATTGCTTGCATATTGAGATATGAATTTTTGAAAGTAAGTCTTGAGCCTGGGAAATAACAGAGACCAGTTTATAAATGTAAATCGGACATGCACACATATAACAGAGCAATTCAAAATACATTCCAGATAAAAACAATCATGCAAACCATAATACAACATTTCTAAACGAATTTATCACATGCATCCATAAAATCATAGATTAAAACTGTTTTTGAAAAGAAAGTTTACTCACCAGCACTTTGAACAGAGACAGAGGACCAATTTGTTTTCCAGGCTAGTTTATAAGCTTTTGAATTTCACTGCATGTTAATTACTGAATTGTTTGCTTGATGAATCTGAATTGCATGTTGATATTTTACATCCTATTGTTGCTGTTTGAATCCAGTAGCATGTTGATTAATTCCTCTTGATTGTATTTGAATATCCAGCTTATTTCTTCTTGTTTCAGATTGAATTCCAGGTTCCATTTTTCACTTCTTTTATTCTTTGTTTTGCATTTGTATTCATTTTGTGTTTGGGTTGAAAATGAAGAAAATATTTAGCTGAAGATTAAAACTCCCGTTCTAATTTTTCAATTAAATTAATAATTTAATTATCAAGGGAATAACACTTGTCACTTTAATGCTCTAATTTGCTTACACATATGCTATTTAATTTACATTTGTCTTTAACACACCATATAATGTTTACAAGTGTTTTTATGTTTAGTTCATATCTACAAAATTTATTCTCTAATGTTTTATTAATATTTACAAATGTTATTTTTCCTATTTAAAACTTATTTAAGTTATATACATATATTTATAATTTGAAAACATAGTTTTATTAAATTAAAGACTCCCTATATATATCAATATATATATACATTATAAATATAAAACATTTATATAGGTTTTAGAAAGATAAATCTTCCCAATTTAAAATTGTTAGAAAAGATATTTCCAAATTAAAATGATATTAGTTTTTCAAAAGAAATAAACTTGCCAATTAAAATGTTATTAACCTTTTAAAATGAATAAACTTGTCAATTTATAAAATAAATTAACAAATCAATTTAATTATTTATAAAGATTATTAAATTGATATTGCCAAAATTTCGGGATATCACAACATATAAATGTGTAAGTATGTATGGTAAACATATTTGTTTGTATATACAAAAAATTATGCTATAAGAATTAAAATAATATATATATATAAGAACAAATACTTGTAAATAGCTTTGTATATGTGTAAAAATATATTGTATACGTAGTAAATTATACAAGAAGTATTGAACTTAGGCATGTTATATATATTTGTTAGTAGGCTAAACATGTTCATATGGTCAAAGCAGTATACATACATACATACATATATATATATGAATGCATATATATATATATACATGTGGGAACATCATCATGACATACATTAAATTCGAGCATACAAAACTTCAAATCAAGCACATAAAATAGCAAATCAACTTACAAAATCAAATCAGCCTTCATATGAAATCAAATCAAGAGAAACAAAAGAAAATAAAAATATATAGGAAGAAATGGTTGTACAGGTATTCATCTTGGCTTCTTTTTTTTGGCTTGCACTGTACATTTTTCCATTCCTCTCTATATATATATGCCACTGCTATGTTTTGTTCACATTTAACATTCAAGTAAATAAAAAAAGAAAAAAAGGGAAAAGAAGAGTCTGCCATTAAAATTTGTAGAAACTAAGCACTTAAGCTCAAGAAGCAAGAATCATAGCAAAGAAGCAGTGTCTTTCTTTTTCCAAACAACAGCATTCTTGTCTTTTTTAAAGTCTGGTGAGTAAAACCAAATCTTCACTTACTGGAAACTATGTTTTTATATGTACGTGCCCATGAATTTGGAAAAAACTCTTGCATTTTGGCATGTATTCGTATATTAATATGTTCAATGCTTTATATATGTGTATGCTAATCATGTTTAAACGCCCTGTAACTAAAAAGAATACCCTATTTCTTGAAAAAAAAGGTTAATACCTTGAAACTCTAAAAATCATTATCTCCCTATCTAGTTAGTTTTAAGTTTTGATTCCAAAAAAAGTTATGTGTTTTTGAATGTAGATCATTCTAAAATTGGTTTCATTAAGTATCTCGAGGCATAGAAGGATAAAAGGTTAGCTTATAGTAAGTAACTTATGAATGGCTAAAATTTAAATATCATAATTCGAGCCTTAGATTATATGAGTGAGTTTGTCTTGGAAAAATGTGATTTTTGAAAATGGTTTGATGATTTTTTTATGGTGTATTGAATGAGAAAAAGGGAGATGACCAAAATATGGTTTTTGGTCGTTTTCCAATGGTCGAGGTGCTAGAATGTCTCGTGGTTGGTGGAGAAGGTGGTTTAGATCGTGGGGAAGCCACAAAAATGCAGCGTCATTTTATAGGGGTGCGTGGTGTCGAGGTGAAGGCGATTTAGGGTTTTAGGCTTAGTTTCTTATGGTTCGGTCTTGAGTTAACTGCGGTAGCGTGGTGCATGGGTGGACGTGTGGTATCGGGGGAAAAGCAAAGGGAGGTGGTGGCGAATGTTTTGGCGAAGTTTGGTGGTTGATGGCGGTACACGATGGCGATGAGTGGTGTTTGGGTGGTGACGTCTCGTTCGATTTTGGGACTGGAGTTGTTATTTTCAAACTGGGTTGTTCGTGTTGTCTCTGTGCATGGTCGAGACGGTCGTGGGTGATGTGGAGAGTTGGTCGGCGGCGTGGGTTCGGTCTTCGGTGATACGTGCATGTGCACGGTTGTGTGCACTAACGTATGGGTCAGGGAAATATGAAGAGGAGAGAAAATGTAGCAGGGGAAGAACGTAAAGGGAAGAAGGTAGGGGAGTTTTGGGCCTGCGTTTTCTTCCTGGGCTGAACGTATGGGTTGGGTTTATTTTTTTTTAAAATAAAAAGTGAAAGGAATTAATAAAGGATTGTATGTTAATAACCTTTAAACTTAAAATGATTGTTTCCCTTTTCATTTAAAATCCAATCAAGTGAGAATTTTTGTGTGGTAATCCTACCTCCTAATATTTTAATCTAAATTAATTTTGTTAGCTTTCTGTAAAATAAAATTTAATTATTTTATAATAATTTAAGCGAGTTAATAATAAAATCCTTATTTAATTAAATCGTAGGATAATTAGTAAATTAGTTATCAAGTGGATAATTAATTAGTCTTATGTGACTTAATCTTATGTTAACCAATGAAATTAGTATTAAATGAACCGTTTAATTTTAATTAACAAAAAATAAATAGTTTTATAATTTCTTTAATCATTAAGTAATTTTGATTAATAATATAAAATGGATTCAGTTAATTAAAGTTAATTAAATCCTGATGTGTGAATTGCTTTGATATTGATTATTAATCGTTAATTTAGTTAATGATTTATGCTTTGGTTTATTGCTCTTGAATATTTATTTTCAATTGTTCCTGTCTATGCAATTAAGTAGCAAAACGAATTAAAATAACTAGAATAAAGCGTTGATTCGTTTTATTTGAAGTAAACATATGTAATAAATTCCCATATATGGATGTTGACACCCTGATTATGAATTGTTTATTAAAATGACTTGGACATTTAAAATTTATTGTTTTGAGTTCGAAGAGACCGTGATCGGATATCAACATTATCTGAAACCACTTCGATTTAATAATCACTACGAACCTTTACGGTTCTGATTATAGGGTCTAATATGCTGAAATTGAATTAATTGATCGGTTATTTTAATAAGTATTTTATACTTAGACACTATTATAATACCACTGGATTTACTATAAAAGTGTTTTGGATTCGTAAGGTAAAAACCCGCCGTGTTTATGTGTGACGTGAGTTACCGTGGTTTTCGAAGGATTTTGATAACTTAAGTATTTCAAATTAAGAGTGTTTTACTCACGCTGGTTTCTAGCCTAACTCGGATGTTACTTTGTTGTAATGCTCGGGTCAGACCGAGTGTTACATTTTCAGGTTAGAACACTTTTGGAGGTTAGGAGACGAGCTGGATAGCACAGACGTATTGCATGTATTTTATTATATTCCGTTGTGTATTGTAGGCTGTATATCCAGCATTTTGAGGACAAGTCATTATAACTGTTCAGATTTATATGTTGATGATTATACTCTGATAATTTGTATGTATATTACAGTTACAGTTCTTCTTTTGTATAAAAACTGTTATTGTATATTATATTTTGTTCCGCTGCGATTGTGAGACTCTGTGTTGTTATTTCTGTTTCTTCTTCTATCCTTTTCTTCTTAAATCCTAACAACCTGGTATTTCCGGCACTCGGTTGCGCGACACTCTATACAGTGAACGTATTAGTGTCGATTTTTGGGGTCGAAAATCGTCTGGTCGTTACATGTGGTATCAGAGCTAAAGGTTAAGCGAGAACCTTGGCTCTAGTGGGGATTACTCATTAGAGATAGGGTCAGTAGCACCCTAGAATGAGTTGAGTGTATTAGATATGACGACGTACTTGTTATTTTCTTATATAATGATTTTTAAAACGGTTTAAAATAATTTTTATATAAGATTATATTTTGATATAAAAAGAAATAATTTTTCTGAATTATTATAGTATGTTGAGGTGATTGGTTGTAATTATGATACTCAAATAAGATTATAAAATTTAAGTGGTTATATATATAACCAAATAAAAATTAATGAGAATAAACTATACAAATGGGATAAGCTAAAAATAGACTCGAACAAGAATTTAAATCCCAGAAGTTTCGGGAGTGGTTTTTTTAAAGTGTTTAGAAATAAAAATAAGTTTACCTTGATTATATTTTAGATAACTTTTCAGGAAATTATTATGGAATATATGGTGTGTTTGGTTTCTAGATATGATAATATTGATTATTATCATAAATTGGTTGTGGGGACTTAATGAAGGATGTTTATTACACATTAAACAATTGATAAAACTTGGTGAAATGTTTTAAGGAAGTGGAATTATATAAGAATAATTTACAAATGTGACTTATAAATTAAAATGAATCTAAATTGAGAAGTTTTGAATCTAAGTCCCGAAATTTTTTAAATGTGTTTCAAGGCGTTTGAAGAAATAATAAACAATATTATTTAAAATATATTTTGATATGAAAATTTTTGTTGTGAAAACTAGGGTTGTTTTGAAAATTCCGAAGAATTTTTTTTGGATAAAAACCAAAGTTGGGTAAAATTTAAAAGTGTGATTTGGTATATAAATGGGGTATATATGTATATGTATGTGTGTGTGTGTGTGTATAAACGATTTCAAGGTGATTTGAAATAAATACTGGGTGTTTGAATTTTGGGATTTCCATTGAAATGAGAAGTGTAACCAAAGGAAAAATAAGTTTTTGAACTTATAAGGGGGAAGTGATATTAATAAGGGTTAAATTTTTGGATGTAAAATTTGAATTGAGAAAGTTTAAATGGATTGAACAAATTGGGAATTAACTCAAGCCAAGTTAAATAATTTTTTAACATATAACCTGAAATTGAAGATTTCAAGATAAAATAAAATTTAACATATGGAAGTTAAATAAATTAAAGTGTAAAAGAAAAGGTATAGATTTGATAAAAAGTTGATAAAGAAGGAGTTATGTATGAATGTTTCAAAACGATTTTTGAAATAAAACGGGTTTCAAATTAATTAAAATGAACCAGATTATCAAATTAGTGGATTAAATTATAAAATTTATTCTTGGATATGGAAAATTTAACTTATGATAAGTGAATAAGGATGTCGAAGGAAATAGAATTTATTTGTAGTAAATAAAAATGACCGAGAACAAATAAAAGGACATTTAGTAATAAGAATAAAAGCCGAAAAATTCAACTAATCGAGGTTTTAATTATAGGCTAGGAAGTCCTACTAGAATCTAGTCCAAGTTGTAAAAAAATGGCTAAAGGAGAAGAATGGAAGGCTAGGCGTAGGGAGCGGAGAGCAGCTTCACATAAGGCACGGGAAGAAGCAAGATTGTAACATGAGAAACAGATTAGTGAAAGGGCTGGGCCAGGTCCTTATGATAATGTCATATGTTATAGATGCCACAATAAAGGACATTACGCAGCTAAGTGCAGTAAACCAAGAAAGGAAAAGAATGAGGAAGTCAAACGATTTTGCTCTAAGATTTTATGCTTTAAGTGTCATGAGAAAGGACATTTTCTAAACCATTGCCCTAAGGTGAGGAAGATGAAACATAAACCCATGGTACCAGTCGACGGATCAACCATTTGCTATCATTGTAAAAGGACGGGACACATCGCTAAGGATTGTCCCAAGAGATGTGTGATGACCTGGATTTTCGGACCAGTTAAAATTGCCGAAAAATCAGTCCGTTCTAAAACTTCTAATGAAAACTACCAACTTAATACACCATATTTGATAAATATTCAACATTACTAAATGTATAGGATACAATTTCAATTATACAACTTACCAGAGTAATTAATTTATTTATTAATCCTACAAAGCGTGCTTTAATACATACCAAATACAATGACTATAAATCTACCACTGCACAACTCTAATGAGAGAGACAACACTATCCTTACCTGCGAACTCAATAAACAATGTAAATGCGTAATAAAATAGTAAGCAGGAAAGATACAATAACACAAGATAAACAACAACCAATAACATATAAACATGAACAGATTATATTATTTTAGGGGCTGCATCACCACCACTTATGACTACCTACGTACCCCTATTTAATTGGGTACCCAATTAGATACAGGATCAAGCCAACGTAGTTCTCCTACCGCAAATAGGACTCATGGAGCCTACGATGCAACAAACAATGCACAATTCCCAAAACTACCCACTTAGGCTTAATCTTCAATTTTAGAATTTCAAATCTAATTACCTTTACGGAAATTATCTCTTTAGACTTTATTCTCGAATTCTTATTTCAAAACTTTTGAAATATATATATATCTTTTATATATAAATT
Organism: Allium fistulosum; assembly: GCA_030737815.1. Classification (NCBI taxonomy): domain Eukaryota; kingdom Viridiplantae; phylum Streptophyta; class Magnoliopsida; order Asparagales; family Amaryllidaceae; genus Allium; species Allium fistulosum. The sequence continues at coordinate 849,591,968 of CM060903.1, forward strand.
ATACTTTACTTTGGGATCTTAAATCAAATCACTTTTGAAAAGTTTATTTGGAAATCCCAAATACTGTAATAAAATCATATCAAACCATATGCAACTAGATCGGGAGGTTTCTCCCAATACAAGGCAACTGGGTCCCAACCTTCATACAATCGATAAATAAGTACATCCCTCTATTCCAAGAACGGACTATACCAAAAACATGTGCCCCCTTTTAGTTACGGGTTACTCGAATCATCGGTAACATAACAAATCATTTTATATCCCGAAGCGATAAATCATTTCACACTAATATTCACAAGTACTTTCAAATCTATAATAATTTTCATTTCCTAAATCCGTTCAAAAATCATCTTAAAACCATCGGGTTTAATCCTCGAAATTCTTTCCGTTTCATAAAACATTTTTATAAAACCATTCTTATATAAATCACTTTTATATAATATAACTTCAAAATATTCATTACCAAACATTTCTATTTCTTTTAAAGGGAAAACATTTCATAATATTTCCATTTGAAAACCAATTTTCAAAACAATTCATTAAATTGAAGTGAACCAAATATTACCGCTAAACACCTTATAGTCAAATCGTGAAATAAATCACAAGGTGTTATCCTACAATTATTTTCTACCCAGCCCATGCATATGGATAATTAATTGCTCATAAACTGGTTGAGCAAAGTCAACAATCAATAAATAATAATCAGTGCTCATAAACTGGTCGAGCACAATCCAAACAACCAAACAATCAATTAACAAAATAAACACAACAATAAATAATAAATCAACGCTTCATTCTAAAATATTTATAACAAGTTTTATTTTATCTTGAGTTAGAACGATTTGATATTTATTTTGGAGCATCTGGGCTTTCCCTTCGACATGTTCCGTCCCTCGTCCAATTCTCTTTGGATCTCACAGACGAAACACGTGTACTAGTCGTTTCCGCATACCCCATTAAATATTTAACTTCTAAATTTTAAAATTATTAATTAGCCATCCAAATAGTCAAACAAGGAAATAAAACCATTTTTTAGCAAACAAAGTAAACAAGCATTCAACAAGGGTTTTCAAACAACACTTAACACTTAAAGTTCCTTCAACTTAGCAATGATTTTAACGAACTTAAAGGAAGAAATAACTCACTTTGGATTCCACTCCGTCAAACTTTAAGGCAAGAAAATTAAGATCTAACCCATGCTTCCTGTAGCGATCCAAAATTCAACCTTCGAAAATCGGCACCCGTACTTCACTTGTACTCAAAATACCGCAGATTCAAACGCCGAATTTGGCTCAGCGGAGCTTATAACACCATTAAGTATAACAACACAGCGGAAGAAAGAAAACAATGATATCATATACAAATCCAATGAATACAATATCCAGTATGATATACAACAATGATATCAATATGATACAACAATATCAGAGATATTGTAACAACCCGCATATTTATCGAATTTATATTTAAATATTTTATTTAAATATTTTATCGTTAGTCGAATGTTGGTCCGAAAAGCTACTTTTTGCATACGGTCAAATTAGGACTCGAGACCACTTCCATTGAGTTCAAAATACCGTTTGCGATCTTTTTGAGTGTAAACTTCGAAATGTTTGGAGATAGTGGAATTTTCATCACTTTTTGCTTTGGACCTTTAGTTTGGGCTGAACCACTTGTTAACTCAGTCCAACCCCTCCTTCTCTTCATTACTTCATCTCTACTTGCATAAACATTGAAGCTTTATCAAAAATGTTAGAGGGAATGGGAAATTAAAACTCTAAAGTTTTCTTCTTCATTTCTAATCCAACATCTACTCCAAATTCAAGTGAAGAACATAGATTCAAGCTTGTTGTTGTTCTTGCTTAACTCTCAAGCTCCATCTTCATCGAATTCCGTGAAAAGGTGAGATTTTTGATCTCACATCTTGCCTATAACTGTCATTGGACTGTTGGGAATGATTCCCTATCACTTGTGCATGTGCATTTGCATTTGGTTTGGATTGAATTGGTGAAAAACCCAATTTTTAGTGTTTTGGCAAAATTCTGGGCTTAGGTCGTTCGGGTTTTGAGAAGACAGGCCTGCAAATTGCCGTTCTGGGCTTAGGTTGTTCGCCTCGAGTTAGGTCGTAGGTCGCTTGGCACTTAGGTCGTAGGTCGTTCTACACTAGGTCGTTGGCCCTAGGTCGCTCGATCTTACCTACCCATTAGGTCGCGCCCTACCTTAACTCGACCGTGTTAGGTCGCTCACCCCACTAGGTCGCACCACTGATAGGTCGCGTGCTTGGTAGGTCGTTCCATTTTAGGTCGTTCGGCCTTAAGTCGTTTGCAGTTAGGTCGTTCGACCTTATATGCTCACATTAGCTCGTTCGGAGATAGGTCGCGAGTTTTAGGTCGCGTGTCTTTAGGTCGCGAGCTTTAGGTCGCGAGTTTTAGGTCGCGAGTTTTAGGTCGCGAGTCCTTAGGTCGCGAGTTTTAGGTCGCGAGTCCTTAGGTCGCGAGTTTTAGGTCGCGAGTCTCTTTTCCTTAGGTCGTTAGACCTTATTTTCCTTAGGTCGCTAGGCCTTGCTTCACTTAGGTCCTTGGACCTCATATCCCTTAGGTCGCTCGACCTGTCTTCCACTTAGGTCGTAGGTCGCATGACCCATTAGGTCGCATGGCCCCTTAGGTCGTTTGGCTTCACGAGGTCACTTGTCTTCACTGGACCCCTCTCCGTAGGCGATCTTATCTGAAAAACATTCAATAGAACTTCCACTTTGATGCATTTTGAGCTGATTTCCTTGGATTTTGTTCACGTCTTCGAATGTGAATTTTTGTGATAGACTGTTTCTACAATCATTTTTGTGATTTGTCACTTTAAAAATATGAAGGTTTCAATACTAGTAGTAAATATCAAAACTTTTTCATCAAAGCGATTTCAACTCTATTTTATTACAAAGCTCTTTTTCCTAAATCGTTTTCCAACCTATTAGTATATACAAGCCTTTACTTCACTCGGATGAGAAATCAAATTAAACGACTTAGTAAAACGAGTGGTATGAAACGCTTGCGTTCACTTCGTCGATTAGCTCTTGGACTTGTTCGATTGAACCCTTTTGTGACAATTTTCTAGTGAAGATCTACAGTTTGTTCGTAAATATTTAAGTTAAGCTAGTGGTTATGGGACATGAAGCTAAACTCATATATTTACTGGCTTAGTGTAATTGACACTTCCTTATGATCATGACGATCATTTTTGTGATTTAGACTAGCGATTGAGCGATGTCTCTTTGTCTACGAGGGAGACTAAACCCCGTTTGTGTGATGTTTCACCATCACATATTGAGGTAGCGCCCCATGGTATTCAGGCCATTCGTGTGTCAAAATTTAATGGATAGCTTCCATGAGATAGCTTCTCGTTCATGTGTTACGCGTGTTGGTGAGTTTTCATGCTCCCATTCTTGTGATAGGCCCCCCCTTTTTTATGTGTTTTCTGGATTTCTTGTGATGATTTCTGGAATTTCTGCTTCACCAATTTTCATGATTTTCATTGATATGATATCAGTTTTTGTGCATTGGTGAATTTGCGTGTCATTGACTTGTTATGAATACAAGTTTAGGGTATGATACCCTATTTTATCTTTGAGAAGATTCTTGTGATATTGATTAATCTCTTGTTGATTTTCAATTACATACTTATAGTAGTATGCCACTATGCTTATTACATGTTCATGCCATGTCTTTTACTTTATACCATATCATCTGATATTTATAGCTAGACTGATCCATTTATTATTTTCTTATAAATAATACTCGGGTCAGACCGAGATGTTACAGGTGCATCTGCTTGACTTCTCTTCAGGATTATTCTGACTTTTGGCTAACTACTTAAATTAGTAGTTTTTGGATGTACACACTTGAGATATAGACTCTATGTTGTGTACTTATTCTTTTGTATAGCACGTGCTGGTATTCTTTTGTATTATCGTGGATCTTTCCGACCACTACTCTGATGTACACTTTCATGTGTTATATATATATTCATATCTTTTTCCGCCTTTGTGATATGGATGTCTGTGACTGATTTATGTTATGTTTACTTCTATGTTTTTTTACGAAGATTATATATAGCCACTGTGTGATAGCTTTGAGTTTGAATTGGTATGCCGGATTTCCTCCTTAAACGACACGCATTCTATACTATCTGACATATCGGTGCTCGCTCAAAGAAGTTACACGGATGGTCGCTCCTCAACAGCCTTATTCTCCGTGCTAGTCGACAGCATTACACCGTAGTGTTCTTGTCTAGCGTGGGTATAGAGGTGGGGCGTCACAGATATGATACAAGAAATAGCAGCGGAAAGAAAATAGATAACACCAGCAGTGGATAAAATGTCTCCAATAGAATGCTCCAAGATAAGCAACGTCAGTCCATGAACTCCAAGAACTGAACTAGCTCCAAATAATCTACTAAACCTGAATATCTGAAAACCCCAACTCTAGACTGCCCGTGTGGAAAATTATGAGCACCCAGAGTTTAGGAAAGGAACAATAAACTCCGAGTCAGTCGTGGGACTGGTGTGAGCAACAAAAACAGTTTATCTTTAAAACAACACAAAAGGTTTTAAACATTGAAATCTTTAATGATTTTTGGAAAATGAAACTACCATAAGACCTCCCACCACACACACAATGCAATCGTAGACTTGGAGGAGATTGCTTCTTATGATAGTCAAATATGCTTACTACGCAAAAGAAAACTCTTTTGATATTATCACAAGTGCATAGTGTACAAAATCATTTCGGAAATACAATATTAATCTTAGCCAGCATAGGTACCATTATATTATGCCTGCTATAGCTGCCGCCTGAGGAGACAGGTTATACAAATTGCAATCGTAAAAGGCTCGTATTGTTTCTTTGGATTTCCAACAAATGGTCAGGCTAAGGAACTTCCTATGCCACGTAGGAACGCCTCTGGAGGGACGCTCCGAGAGACAACCTGCTCTCTACCAACACAAGGCCGGTTACCCCCTTCCCGGGTAGTAAACCTGAGATATGCCACCCCCGGTCCTTTGGGACCTTTATCCGAGGCCTCGGTAACCAAAATCACACATAATAAATAAAGTGTGCCCATATGAGTAAGTATCTGGGCTCCATACCACGATACTACCCTTTTCCAGAAGGAATGGTCATACCCTAGGGAAGCTACCCTTGAAACCTTGCTGCATCTTTCCTGTTTCGACCATTTCCGGGTTGTGAGGTCTGACGAAGTTTCGTCCACAAAGCTACGCTTTGCACAAAGCCATGCTTTGATCACAAATGATCAATAAATGATCATCACACAGCAACACTCAGCATGCCACATTACCAAATTGGGAATATATCGCTGATAAATTTCAACTACATAACCTCTGAGCTCGTACGTCTCAGAGAAGGGTGTTAAGCTAAGAGAATAAATTCTCTGCCACCAAACAGAAATGTATTTGAAAGAAATCTGCTTTATATCTCAAAGTGTAATGTCAGACATGTAACCATACAAGTCTGTTTCGGGTTCAAACAGAACCGAAGGCACTTCCGAAGAAGCCCTTGCAATCCGGGTATTCACAATCCCGATCGGATTTCTCATCACTTAGGAAATCTCTATACCGGAGCGACTCAGTGCAGAGACAATCGATAGGTTATCCTATCGTTCTCGCAAATACCTGGTCTTCAACACCGGTCTTCAAATGCCATCCATATACGATGTATCATTATTCGAAATGGGTTATATGACACAAAGGTCCTCTCCCGGTTAAACCGAATAATGAGCGCGATATTTAAAAACATATGGATAATGGATTTCAATTAAGTCACAATTTATTTCCCAAAACTTTTCTTCAAATGGTTTAAACACATTACCATTTTAAATCTTTCAAATAAAAGATTCATCTCACAAAGTTCACTCAGTTTCACAAAGATTCATTCACAGATTTTCCAAATCAATTTCCATTTCAATTTGATTAACTCGTTAAATCTTTAAATCTTTAAATCAAAGATTTAACTTATAGCTTTCAAAACAATTTCATTTCGAATGGTTTAAACAAATCACTATTTTAAATCTGTTAAAAATAAACAGATTCAATTCATAGTTTTCAAAAAGAATTCTTTCATAACTTGGGAAACCATTTTTCAATTCAAACTTGAAATTCCTTTAATTCAAATTGGAATTTCATTTCTTATATGAAAGCTTTTATCATTTGAAAACAAACAGTTTTCATTTCAGAAAATCTGATTCATTTATACAAGTTAAAATCTTTTGGGTTAATTTCAAATTCTCAAAACCATAGCTTTAAAATGGTTTAAATTCATAGAAACACATTTATAACATCTTTAACCAAAATTTCCAAACATGGAATTCAATTCCAAATTCAAATTAAATTATTTAAATTAGAAAACTTATCAAGTTATTCAAAATAACTTTTATCTTAAAAACTCCTTTTCAAAAGCTTTAATATTTAACCCAAATCCTTTTTCAAAATCAATTGAAATTGAAATTTTAATTTCAATAATATTAACTTTAAATCATCTGTGACTTAACCGATTTCCACGTGAAATCCATATTTGTGTGTGTAAAGATGTAGTCCAGGGGTTTCACACAGTAGTGCAACATCATTCAATCATCACAGATTAAAATACAGAATATAGTTGATAAGCGGTATAAACTATAACGCTTATCTTTTCATTCATAGATCACAGATCACAAATATATGAATATTACAGATAATAATTTACATTCATCCCAGATAAATAGCTACAGTACAGATCACACACAAATCAGAATATATCACAAAGCATAACATATCAAGGATATTACACAATCGAATCATTCAGTTAAGTCCAAACATTCACAAATAAACTGATTGATCAACTGATTAATTTAATTCAGATGTATTATTTATTAATCCGGGTTAATTATCATAAGTTAATTACAAATTATTTGAAACAAATACTCCTTTCAAATTTATTAGTTAACCCTTAATTATTAACTAATCAATTTTTAATTGATGGATCAATTAATCTTTAATTATTAAATTAATCTTAATTAATCATAATTATTTAATTAATCCTTTAATTTATTAACAAATAATTTACTCAAATTTCAAATTAATTACATTCAGTAATTATCTATTTATTACTTCTCTAAGTTATTATATTTTTAAAATTATCAAATGATTATTCTGAATTAACTTAAGAGATTTAATTTGAACAATTTCGATTAACTCAATAATTACATCGAATATTTAATTTCACAATTATTGTCATTAAGTAATTATACTTAATAGTTTTACAATTGATTATTATTAACTTAATCAATCTAAATTTATTGTTAAAATTTATCACATTAATTAATTATCCGAATAACCTTAGTTAATGATTTCACTATTAAATTTCTTTAATCACCTTTTAAAGAAAATTTCTTATATTAATCATTTTAGATTATAATTTGATTAACTATTAAGAACTCATTAATTCAAGTTATTTAATTTATTAAATGTTAATTGTGAATAAATTAGTTCTTGATTACAAATTAATCAATTTCCAATCATTTATTAACTTAAACCTTTCTTAATAAATTTAAAACTTATAATCACCAATTAACTTAAAAAAATCATTAATTATCATGATTAATTAACTTAATAAATAAATGAATTACAATTCATTAAATCTTTATTTACTTAAGATAAACTCATCTTTTTATTTATGGTTTAATTATCACTTATAAATATGGTTGAAACCATTCATTTCAATTTTCATTTTAAAATTTAAAACTACTGACAGGTTTAAACCTGTAATAGTAAATGACTCGAGCCACCAAAAATACTTCGAGTCGAATACTCGAATTACTCGAGAGAAACTCGAGTTTTCTCACTTTTTCCCCGGGTTCTATCTTTCATCAAATTTTCTTAACCAAGTAAAAATTTAAACTGTGTTTTATTCCCACGCGCACTCGAATTTCACTTCGGGTCAAGAAGTCTTCCCGCTCGAGAACTACCCGAGTCACTCACGAACCCATCACCAGATGCAAAATTCTCACCGTGCACGTGCACCCACGTTCAACAGCACTCCGGCGACCTTCACCCCTTCCGACCAGTTGCATATTGACTCAGCAATCGATTCAAGTGATCGATTCTAAAACATACAGCCAAAATCGAAATCGAGCAATCCAGTTCAAACCTGGAACTCGACATCACCAGAAAATCCCCTCGACCACACAATTTTGACCACCAGAGTACCAGTGCCTCCGGCCACGACTTCGTCCACGTTCCTCATATCATTTCCCAAGATTCTATCATGCTCGATCGAGCATTGAAGGCGAACGAATCAAATTTCACTACCTCACCAAAACTAGGTCTAAAAACTTCACGAGCTCGCCGCCGTCACCTCGATGAACTGGAACTACTCCAGCTATTTTTCCCAACCTCATTGGTCACTCCTCTACCTCTAGTCTCCAACTCAATGATCAACTCCTCGTTATTCGCCTAGAATTGATGAATTTAACAAATCTGATCATCTCAAGAATTCCCATCATACCCAATTTTAAAATTTATGATATATACATCAAAAATCATATTTTCCTCATGCGAATCAAGTTATAAAATCAAAACAAGGATTTAAGTCATTTGATTTTCTCATTTTTAAAAGATTTTTACTGTTATTTCATATTTTCAAATAGTTACTAAACATTTCAACTTGAAACCATTTTTAAAATTGAGTTCAAGGTCAAACAAACATCTTTGATTTTGACCCTAAGTCGAAACATCAAGTGGATTGGGCAGAAATGATTTTTGAAAGCAAAATTTTGTTTTCAGAGTATTAGACAGTAAGCCTGTCCCAACACACTTCTAGCTTTCAATTTAGATTCAGAGAATCATGTATATACATACAAGCTTATTCACAGATATATATATATATATAGATAATAGATTTATACTCTTAAAATTTAAAGAAAAATGCTACTCACCTTACTTTCCAGAAAGAACAAAGTTTCCCAGATTTTTTGAACAGGCTGAAGAACTGCTAGCTGAAACTCTATTTTTTTCTTCTGATCTCTGGGTTTGAGTTTGATTTGTTTGATGTTTTTAAATTGAAGTTTGTTTTAAGTTTTAGATGGTGCTCATTTTCATTTTTCATAACTTGAAGAAACGAACTGAGATGAAGAAGATATGTATATAGAAAAGAAGGCTCACTGGTTGATATATTATTTTGTACAAATTAGTTCAGAGATTTTTTTCTCAAGTGATGGCTGAAGTACCTTGCATTAATTAACATGTATAAACATACTTATTTTTCTTTCTTCGGCTGTACACACATGAAAATAGTTTGGTGGCTTTCCTTGCAAGCTTCATTTGTTTACATACTTATCTAATTTTGCTTGTACAAGTCTACACTTATCTTTTATTTTTGGTGGCTGATAGAATACAATTTAGGCTAACATTTATTACTTTGCTTTGTTCCAGGTTGTATCTTGCTTTTATATATTTGTTTTGCAATTCAGTTTGGACATTTTTCTTTATATTCATATGTTTTTCTTTAGTTCGGCTGATATGATATGGCATTAGTTATCATTGTTTTGTTTAAGTGTACATAGATATATATATATATATATATTTGTTTACACTTGAATATATGCTTTCTTTTGCAAGTGTATATACATAGCTATGTATATTTATTCACACTAGAATATACTTGAATGTATATGTTTGTTTCCTTTTTAACTTGTCTTTATAATGCTACTTTATAAATATTGCTTTGTTGTTAGATTTCATTTATTTTTCATTCGTTTATTTTATCACTTTTATATCGTATATATATTTTCATTTTTATATAATTCTAGAATTATTTAATATGTTCATTTCACATTTTATATAACTATAAATTTATTTGAAATATTTGTTTAACATCAACACTTATTTGAATTCTATAAATATATTTTTATAAACTCAAATTATTATTATTAAACCATTTATTTTACATTAAAACTCGAATTCAATATATATATATATATTAATTTCAAATTTTCTCGTATATCACGTATACATATATATTCACATATATGTACAATATTTACAATACTTTTAAATTTTAAATGATTTATACAAAATTTATCTGTATTCGGGGAAACTTGCTTAAATTTCCAATTAACTACACAATTTTAATTCAAAAATTAAATAAATTATCAATTTAAATTTATATAAAATTTGGGGTCGTTACACTTCCTACCATGCTTAGAAACCAAATCAAAATAAGCTCGATTTCCTCCTTCCTAGTGCTTGGCCAAGGCTTGAGATGGAGGTTGGCCAAAAGTATAGAGAAGAAGTGGTGGAGCTTTGACCTTGAATTCTCAAAATTAGACCCAAAAAAATAGGTCATTTTCTCTCTAGTTTTTGACCCTCTTACTCATAAAATTTGAAAAAGTGGTTCACAATAAATTGTTGAAATTTATTTTCTCTTGAATTTGAAAAAAAGAAACACTAGATTTCGACTACTTATGAGGATGTTATGATCAAAAGAAGATAGAGTATTGTAAGGACCCGTTTCTTCAACTTCCGAATATCGACATCGATACGTCCATTGTATCCACTGCCGACAAACGAATGCCGAAAAACCGAATACTTAGGGTTTTAAAAGAAGAGGAAGAAGAAAAGATAGAAGAAAAAGAAAGAAGAGAAGAAAGAAGAAAGAACAACATCAGAACAGAAAACAATATCAGAATCTCACATATCGCAGCGGAACAATATACAATAGATAATTACTAGTCTTTTAAAACAAAGAACTATATCAGTTTATACATACATCAATCAGAGTCAATATACGACTCAATACAACACAGCACAACAATGGACAGTTATATAAACTTGTCCTCATACAGAATACACAGCGGAATAAATAATATCAGATACAAATACTACGTCTCGTCATCCAGCTTATCTCCAAAGCTCCAGAATATCCTGATAACATAACTCTAGGCTGCCCGTGTGGAAATTGGTGGGCACCCAGAGTTTAGAAGGGAACAATAAACTCCGAGTCAGTCATGGTGACTGGTGTGAGATCGTAAAACAGTTATTCTTTATAACAACAAAGGAATATTTTAAAATAGATTCGCAATGCTTTTGGAAAATGAAACTACCATAAGACCTCCCACCACACACACAATGCAAACGCAGAATTGGAGGAGATTTCTTCTTATGATAGTCAAAGATGCTTACTACGCAAAATCAAATCATTTTTGATATTATTATTAGTGCATAGTGTAGAAAACATTTCGAAAGTATAATATTAATCTTAGCCAGCATAGGCATTCCGCACTTATGCCTACTATAGCTACTATGTTCAATAGCAGGTTACCGCCACATTCCATAGCAGGTAATACAACTAAAACCGTACAAGTCACGTATTGTTTCTTTGGATTTCCAACAAATGGTCAGGCTAAGGAACTTCCTCTTCCACGATGGGTACGTCCCTGGAATAGACGACCCGAGAAATAACCTAACATGATCTCTGCCAACACAAGGCCGGGTTACCTCTGCAAAAGTAGGTAACTACTGACACGCGTATGTCATCCCCCGATCGTAACCGATCTTCCCGAGGATCCCCGATTCGCAACAAACCACATAATAAGCAGTATCCACATAGGTTAAGTATCTGGGTTCCATACCATGATACCACCTCTATCCAGAAGGAATGACATACACTAAGGGGCGCTACTCCCTAGAACCTTGCTGCATCCTTCCTGTTTCGACCATTTCCGGGGTGTGAGGCTCGATGAAGTCTCGTCCACAAAGCTACGCTTTCTACAAAGCCATACTTCGGGTCAAACAAATGATCAACCTATGATCACAAAGATATAAGATCAAACAAATGATCATATCGCAAATGATCAAACACTGATCATTTCACAGCAACACTCAGTATGCCACGTTACCAAATTGGGAGTATATCGCTGATAAATTTCAACTACATAACCTTTGAGCTCGTACGTCTCAGAGAAGGGTGTTAAGCTAAGAGAATAAATTCTCCGCCACCAACAGATATGTATTTGAAAGAAATCAGCTTTATATCTCAATTTGTAACGTCAGACATACAATCCATACAAGTCTGTTCCGGGATCGAACAGAACCGAAGGCACTTCTCACGAAGCCCTTGCATATCCGGATAATTTTCTAATCACGTCCGGACTTCCCGTCACTAAGGGTGATAAAACCTCTAAATCGGAGATCAGCCGATGTAGAGTAACTCGACGGTAATCCTTCCGTTTTCAAAAATATCCGGTCTTCAACACCGGTCTTCAAATGCAATTCATAACGACGTATCACATATTCGGAATGGGTTATACGACCCCATGGTCCTTTCCCGGCTAACCCGAATAGTGAGCGTTTATTCAAAAACAAGTGTGGCATTCAAATTCATCCAATTCACAACAAATACCTATCTAAAGGTAATTATTGATAGTCGGTTATTTAACTATCAATAAAGATGCGCAACATCATCAGATTCCAAATAATTTTCCCAATTATTTCATCTTCAAAAATATCTTTACTAGATATAAAATTTCCACACTTCACCATTTGAAAACAATTTTCAAATCAATTTCCACATTTCATTTTATCTTTGAAGATAAAATCTCAAAACAGTTCATTTCATATTGGAAAAGCATTTCCATACTTATTTAAAAATAAGTAATTCACAAATCTATTTATTTTCAACATTTGAAAATATTCGATATACTTAAATCAAATTTAAGTATAAATTCATTCTTTCAGGAAATCATTAATTTTAACATCTATTTGAGTCAAAACGAATGTTGCGTAAAACATCATTAGTATAGGGATTCGGAATTAAGATAGATATATAAATCCCAATACTATATAAAACATTTCCTTTTGGAAATCATTTACTATAACAACAGTGTTATAGTCCACCATTTCCTTATATTTCTCGAAAACGTCTATTTCAACAATGAATGTTGAAATCTATGTATTCGATACTTATCACGTTTTAAAACATCTTTTAAAACAATTACTTCATTTCGTAATATCACTTTTCCAAAACATATCCATTTTATTTAATAATATATTCACTGTCCAAAATCGTGAATATACTTCGTTATCCAAATTCAACATTCCTACACGTTTTATTTAAAGGCTTATCTACTGTCCAAAATCGTGAATATAATTCATTTAATTAACTTCTACAATTCACTTATCAAAATAAGTGATTTCGGATTTATAAACAACGTTTATAAATCCCATTTATAATTTATAACAACTTCAACTTACAAATCAATTTTATTAACCGAATCAATCTATAACTTAATTTTCATACTTAAGACATTCCTTTAATAACTTTACAAAATTTATAAATCCTACTTCTTGAAAAATTCCATTTATAAACCCTTTTTCAACATTAACAAAAACTCCTTTTATAATTCCATTTTTCCAATTTATAAAAATTCAATTCTTTAAAATCTTATCTATAAACCATTTATAAATAAATTCAAAAATCTTCATTCATACTATTCTTCAACATAGTTCATTTCATATTCCCAAACATCAAATTTTGGTTTTATATCACAAAATTCTTAATTTTTTATAACATAAAAATTATAACACTTATTTATTTAAAATGAATCAATTCCAAAATTTAATAAAACGTATACTTTCAAAAATTCACTTTGAAATCCTTTTAAAAATAATATCGTTATTTTTAAACTTCAAAAATGGATCCGATGATGCAACAACACCAATTAGTCAATCACAACATCAAACATCATATATCAACATATGATAACAGAATATACATCAATATCTGTAAATAAATAAATACTGGTGAGGAATCCAGTTGGATCCCTCCAACCTGTTTCCCTGCATCCACAGACGTTAGCACAACCAATTCCACTTCGAGGTGGAATATCGCGGTATATGGGTTTTATAAAAATATCCGCTTACTAACGGCGCAATAGGGTCTCATCCGCTATACGAGGCGGGAAATCATCAATCCAATATATACATATGCCAATATGTATATATTGCTATATATATATAATAGATATATCCTACTATATCTAATATCACAAATCCAAACAGTCAATCATCAATAACTGCAAAAATTCCACATTCAATTTGAGTGAGAAAATCTCACCGTGATTTTAATTCTGATTTCAGCGTTTATTTCGAATAAAATTAAACACGCGTTTAATTTTACCCGAAATTCAAACTAGCTCCAAATGGCTCCAATTCAGTTCCATAGCGAAGTACACGTCGAGACGATTCCAACGCATTTTGTTTCGTCATTTTCTGATAATGTATGACAAAGTTATCGCATTTAGAAGTTTATACAAATTTTTATATAATTTAATTTACAATTAAATCTAAATTTTCAAACCCAGGCAATCCTAGCCGTCCATTTTCTTTTTGAAAAATCTGGGCCGTTCTCTGATGCTTCTTCCTCACCTTTGTTTTGCTCCAGGTCTTCACGAACGAAGACAACCCATATGTCGTTCGACTAGGGTTCCTTGCCGCCACCTCCTCGCTCAACAAAACTCCATCATACTACCACCACACGGAAGCTCGTCGCGAGCTCTACCACCACCCTAAGTGCGGCCCCACTCGGCCACCTCCCTTGCACGCAGCCCGAGGACGAACGACACACGTACACGGCCATCTCTTGCCTCCAAATGATGACGAAAACAAAAACTGTCCGTTGGATACGTCGAGCTCGTGAAGACCTTCGATTCTCTAGTTGAAGTCTCGGCCTAAAAACGCGTGGATGAGGAGATAATCAAGGGGAAATGGCGGAAGTTTCTGGTCGTTCGTTTTAATGGTGGCGGCTACGTATAGAGAATTAGGGTTTTCCATTTTCTTTTGCAAAATGAATTATGGAGGTGCTTATATAGAAAATGGCCAAATTTACTATTCATCGAAATTTTCCGAACTCCGAATCGAACGTGCCGGCTGACGTTTCTAAGGTTTACCCCGCGTTCCGAACGCAATGGAATAGGTTTCGGAAGCTAATTCGATCGTATGTGTGAGATATGACAATAAACGATCAATTCAAATTAAACCGATTTAAATCGATTTCGAGGCGTTTTGGCTTGCCCCGGACAAACGGTACATCCAAAAATTACGAAATTTAAAACCATGCAATAATATCACATTACGGATCCGATGAAACTGGTTTCGTCCAATTCTAAGACTGTTCGAAAATTGGCTAATATTCAGTCGATAATTAAATATTAAAATATTCAATTTTCACAAATTAACTCCAAATTCAATTTTAAAAGTTCTATAACCTTTCTATAACTCCAGTATGATTAAATAAAATTTTACAAATCATTTTCAATCACTTTAAACTCGATTTTCAATTATCTCTGGAATTTCACTATTTAATTTATCGATTTAATTATCAAATTAAATCCAATATTCGAAAAATAAATCATTCGACTTCTAAATTCCATTTATTAATATTTAAAATCAATTAAATATTCGAATTTTAATTATCAAAAATTCTGGGTCGTTACAAATTTCCCCCCTTAAAAGAATTTCGTCCTCGAAATTACCAAGTAAGGAAAAGATACAAAATCCGTTAATTTCTCAAAACAAACTGTTCAAATTAGATTTTCAAATTTCTTAAGTGTTTAACTTTCCCAAAATTCATAGTTAAACTTTTTACAACATTTTTACTAAGTTTTCCAAAATTTTCAAATTTTCCAATTTCTCAAAAATATTCTAACGCCTTAAATTTCCAAAAAATTTCGCCATAGCCTCCTTTGCGCGGCTAATACGGTACGACTACAAAACGTCCCTACGGACTCTCAGATTTCAAAAAGAAAAAGAAAAAGCCAAGCGACTAGACAAAAAATCAGCAAATTTCATATTGAAATTGAAATACTTACCTTTTGTCGAGCAATTCAATTTTATCTTCAAAATTAAAATCCCAATTCATAACACCTGTATATCCTACTAGCCATAATATCTAGTTACATATTCAAACCATTTTGCAAATTCTATTACAAAATTTTTCAATATAAACTGCTTATACATTTTTACTTCACTATTGAAGTTACATATTCATTATCATTCAATTTTGCATTTCAAATTTCTATTCGAATTCAATTTTATCTTCTATTCTGAATATTGAATTTTTATCGATTATCTTTCATTTACTAATTCATTTTAAATTTCAATATTCAGCTTGAATTACATTTACTAACAAATTCAAAACAAAGTTTAACATTCATCCTTAATTTTTTATTTACTAGCAACTGTAAATTCCATTCATTCAGAAATCTATTTCTACTTACTTGAATTTATTTGCAATTTCGAACCATTCTTTCATTTAGTTCACAATTCAAGTTTCAATTTAACTAATTCAACTTCCATTTCTGTATTTCATTAATTAATAAATTATCAAAGTAGCTTATTCGGATTCAATCCATTTTATTTTTCTCAGGTTTGGATTTTATTCCACTTGATTCAAGTCTCATTTCATTTTTCAATTTCAATTCATTTATTCAAATTTATTCACTTATACTTCTTTAATTTAACTCTATCTTTTAAGTTAAATTTATTCTATCAAAATTCAAATTGTATAAGTTATCAACTCATTTATTCCCATAAATATTCTAAATAGGATTCCAGAGTCTTTTCAACCTTTTCAAAACCATTTTGAAAACAATTCAGATTATCCTTTGAATTTTCTAAAACAAAATCCAAATTTTCCAAACAACTTTCATTTAAAACAATTTGGCAGTAATTCCTCTTTCGGAAACCCGAAAATGAACATCAATGATGCCGCGGTCATTACCGAAGTTATTTTCCAGCGACCGAAAAGAGTTTAGAGCTTTTCATTCCTTCAAAATACTTTTCAAAATCTTCGAAATTCATTTTCAACTCCAAAAAGATTTAAACTTTCCAAATCTACAAAATTTTCAAATTCTTTTCAAAACATTTCCAAATACTTCTCTCGAATTCCGTTTCAAATTACAAATCACATTTATAATTTATATTCTCAAATTCCTTTTGTATATGAATTTATTTCTTAACTTTGGAGTTACGATTTCAATTTCTTATTTAATTTCATATAATAATGATAACATTTTAATATTATCACTTCTAACAACCATGCATCCATATATCATAATAATCCACAGAAATTTTTTTCCTTTATATACGAAAATAGTTTTGGGTAAAATTATTTCATTTACCCTATTTTAAAATCAATACTGTGTCAGTTTATCTTGTTTAAGAGTTTAGAAACCCCTATCGATACAGTTAGCTAGACTGCACCGACCAGAATCTATAAACAATCAACCGATAAGTCAACACAATACAAAACAATTTTATATTCACTAACAAATACGCACTCGTATCTATTATTACACTCAAACTCATTCTAGAGTACTGCTGACTCTATCTCTAATGAGTAACACCCAACAGAGCAGGGTTGTCGCTTAACCATATGCTCTGATACCACTTTATAAGGACCCGTTTCTTCAACTTCCGAATATCGACATCGATACGTCCATTGTATCCACTGCCGACAAACGAATGCCGAAAAACCGAATACTTAGGGTTTTAAAAGAAGAGGAAGAAGAAAAGATAGAAGAAAAAGAAAGAAGAGAAGAAAGAAGAAAGAACAACATCAGAACAGAAAACAATATCAGAATCTCACATATCGCAGCGGAACAATATACAATAGATAATTACTAGTCTTTTAAAACAAAGAACTATATCAGTTTATACATACATCAATCAGAGTCAATATACGACTCAATACAACACAGCACAACAATGGACAGTTATATAAACTTGTCCTCATACAGAATACACAGCGGAATAAATAATATCAGATACAAATACTACGTCTCGTCATCCAGCTTATCTCCAAAGCTCCAGAATATCCTGATAACATAACTCTAGGCTGCCCGTGTGGAAATTGGTGGGCACCCAGAGTTTAGAAGGGAACAATAAACTCCGAGTCAGTCATGGTGACTGGTGTGAGATCGTAAAACAGTTATTCTTTATAACAACAAAGGAATATTTTAAAATAGATTCGCAATGCTTTTGGAAAATGAAACTACCATAAGACCTCCCACCACACACACAATGCAAACGCAGAATTGGAGGAGATTTCTTCTTATGATAGTCAAAGATGCTTACTACGCAAAATCAAATCATTTTTGATATTATTATTAGTGCATAGTGTAGAAAACATTTCGAAAGTATAATATTAATCTTAGCCAGCATAGGCATTCCGCACTTATGCCTACTATAGCTACTATGTTCAATAGCAGGTTACCGCCACATTCCATAGCAGGTAATACAACTAAAACCGTACAAGTCACGTATTGTTTCTTTGGATTTCCAACAAATGGTCAGGCTAAGGAACTTCCTCTTCCACGATGGGTACGTCCCTGGAATAGACGACCCGAGAAATAACCTAACATGATCTCTGCCAACACAAGGCCGGGTTACCTCTGCAAAAGTAGGTAACTACTGACACGCGTATGTCATCCCCCGATCGTAACCGATCTTCCCGAGGATCCCCGATTCGCAACAAACCACATAATAAGCAGTATCCACATAGGTTAAGTATCTGGGCTTCATACCATGATACCACCTCTATCCAGAAGGAATGACATACACTAAGGGGCGCTACTCCCTAGAACCTTGCTGCATCCTTCCTGTTTCGACCATTTCCGGGGTGTGAGGCTCGATGAAGTCTCGTCCACAAAGCTACGCTTTCTACAAAGCCATACTTCGGGTCAAACAAATGATCAACCTATGATCACAAAGATATAAGATCAAACAAATGATCATATCACAAATGATCAAACACTGATCATTTCACAGCAACACTCAGTATGCCACGTTACCAAATTGGGAGTATATCGCTGATAAATTTCAACTACATAACCTCTGAGCTCGTACGTCTCAGAGAAGGGTGTTAAGCTAAGAGAATAAATTCTCCGCCACCAACAGATATGTATTTGAAAGAAATCAGCTTTATATCTCAATTTGTAACGTCAGACATACAATCCATACAAGTCTGTTCCGGGATCGAACAGAACCGAAGGCACTTCTCACGAAGCCCTTGCATATCCGGATAATTTTCTAATCACGTCCGGACTTCCCGTCACTAAGGGTGATAAAACCTCTAAATCGGAGATCAGCCGATGTAGAGTAACTCGACGGTAATCCTTCCGTTTTCAAAAATATCCGGTCTTCAACACCGGTCTTCAAATGCAATTCATAACGACGTATCACATATTCGGAATGGGTTATACGACCCCATGGTCCTTTCCCGGCTAACCCGAATAGTGAGCGTTTATTCAAAAACAAGTGTGGCATTCAAATTCATCCAATTCACAACAAATACCTATCTAAAGGTAATTATTGATAGTCGGTTATTTAACTATCAATAAAGATGCGCAACATCATCAGATTCCAAATAATTTTCCCAATTATTTCATCTTCAAAAATATCTTTACTAGATATAAAATTTCCACACTTCACCATTTGAAAACAATTTTCAAATCAATTTCCACATTTCATTTTATCTTTGAAGATAAAATCTCAAAACAGTTCATTTCATATTGGAAAAGCATTTCCATACTTATTTAAAAATAAGTAATTCACAAATCTATTTATTTTCAACATTTGAAAATATTCGATATACTTAAATCAAATTTAAGTATAAATTCATTCTTTCAGGAAATCATTAATTTTAACATCTATTTGAGTCAAAACGAATGTTGCGTAAAACATCATTAGTATAGGGATTCGGAATTAAGATAGATATATAAATCCCAATACTATATAAAACATTTCCTTTTGGAAATCATTTACTATAACAACAGTGTTATAGTCCACCATTTCCTTATATTTCTCGAAAACGTCTATTTCAACAATGAATGTTGAAATCTATGTATTCGATACTTATCACGTTTTAAAACATCTTTTAAAACAATTACTTCATTTCGTAATATCACTTTTCCAAAACATATCCATTTTATTTAATAATATATTCACTGTCCAAAATCGTGAATATACTTCGTTATCCAAATTCAACATTCCTACACGTTTTATTTAAAGGCTTATCCACTGTCCAAAATCGTCAATATAATTCCTTTAATTAACTTCTACAATTCACTTATCAAAATAAGTGATTTCGGATTTATAAACAACGTTTATAAATCCCATTTATAATTTATAACAACTTCAACTTACAAATCAATTTTATTAACCGAATCAATCTATAACTCAATTTTCATACTTAAGACATTCCTTTAATAACTTTACAAAATTTATAAATCCTACTTCTTGAAAAATTCCATTTATAAACCCTTTTTCAACATTAACAAAAACTCCTTTTATAATTCCATTTTTCCGATTTATAAAAATTCAATTCTTTAAAATCTTATCTATAAACCATTTATAAATAAATTCAAAAATCTTCATTCATACTATTCTTCAACATAGTTCATTTCATATTCCCAAACATCAAATTTTGGTTTTATATCACAAAATTCTTAATTTTTTATAACATAAAAATTATAACACTTATTTATTTAAAATGAATCAATTCCAAAATTTAATAAAACGTATACTTTCAAAAATTCACTTTGAAATCCTTTTAAAAATAATATCGTTATTTTTAAACTTCAAAAATGGATCCGATGATGCAACAACACCAATTAGTCAATCACAACATCAAACATCATATATCAACATATGATAACAGAATATACATCAATATCTGTAAATAAATAAATACTGGTGAGGAATCCAGTTGGATCCCTCCAACCTGTTTCCCTGCATCCACAGACGTTAGCACAACCAATTCCACTTCGAGGTGGAATATCGCGGTATATGGGTTTTATAAAAATATCCGCTTACTAACGGCGCAATAGGGTCTCATCCGCTATAAGAGGCGGGAAATCATCAATCCAATATATACATATGCCAATATGTATATATTGCTATATATATAATAGATATATCCTACTATATCTAATATCACAAATCCAAACAGTCAATCATCAATAACTGCAAAAATTCCACATTCAATTTGAGTGAGAAAATTTCACCGTGATTTTAATTCTGATTTCAGCGTTTATTTCGAATAAAATTAAACACGCGTTTAATTTTACCCGAAATTCAAACTAGCTCCAAATGGCTCCAATTCAGTTCCATAGCGAAGTACACGTCGAGACGATTCCAACGCATTTTGTTTCGTCATTTTCTGATAATGTATGACAAAGTTATCGCATTTAGAAGTTTATACAAATTTTTATATAATTTAATTTACATTTAAATCTAAATTTTCAAACCCAGGCAATCCTAGCCGTCCATTTTCTTTTTGAAAAATCTGGGCCGTTCTCTGATGCTTCTTCCTCACCTTCGTTTTGCTCCAGGTCTTCACGAACGAAGACAACCCATATGTCGTTCGACTAGGGTTCCTTGCCGCCACCTCCTCGCTCAACAAAACTCCATCATACTACCACCACACGGAAGCTCGTCGCGAGCTCTACCACCACCCTAAGTGCGGCCCCACTCGGCCACCTCCCTTGCACGCAGCCCGAGGACGAACAGCACACGTACACGGCCATCTCTTGCCTCCAAATGATGACGAAAACAAAAACTGACCGTTGGATATGTCGAGCTCGTGAAGATCTTCGATTCTCTAGTTGAAGTCTCGGCCTAAAAACGCGTGGATGAGGAGATAATCAAGGGGAAATGGCGGAAGTTTCTGGTCGTTCGTTTTAATGGTGGTGGCTACGTATAGAGAATTAGGGTTTTCCATTTTCTTTTGCAAAATGAATTATGGAGGTGCTTATATAGAAAATGGCCAAATTTACTATTCATCGAAATTTTCCGAACTCCGAATCGAACGTGCCGACTGACGTTTCTAAGGTTTACCCCGCGTTCCGAACGCAATGGAATATGTTTCGGAAGCTAATTCGATCGTATGTGTGAGATATGACAATAAACGATCAATTCAAATTAAACCGATTTAAATCGATTTCAAGGCGTTTTGGCTTGCCCCGGACAAACGGTACATCCAAAAATTACGAAATTTAAAACCATGCAATAATATCACATTACGGATCCGATGAAACTGGTTTCGTCCAATTCTGAGACTGTTCGAAAATTGGCTAATATTCAGTCGATAATTAAATATTAAAATATTCAATTTTCACAAATTAACTCCAAATTCAATTTTAAAAGTTCTATAACCTTTCTATAACTCCAGTATGATTAAATAAAATTTTACAAATCATTTTCAATCACTTTAAACTCGATTTTCAATTATCTCTGGAATTTCACTATTTAATTTATCGATTTAATTATCAAATTAAATCCAATATTCGAAAAATAAATCATTCGACTTCTAAATTCCATTTATTAATATTTAAAATCAATTAAATATTCGAATTTTAATTATCATAAATTCTGGGTCGTTACAGGTATTCTCGGATTGACAGGAAATGAAGCCCAAAAACGCACTGCAAAGAATTGAAATTTTGACATAGCTACGTTAAAAACTGGAAGAAGTGCTCAACATAAAAGTTGTTGCCACTGGAATTTTATATGATCAAGAAAAAAAAATTTCTTTATCTGGATCATTTTTGTAGAAGTTATGATAATAAGAAACAGAGGTATTTTTGGCCATAAAATCTGGGCCAAAAATGACTTTGAAATAATTGAAATTTTGCCATAGTAACTCTTAGATTTTGAAGAAATAATGTGAATTAAAGTTGTTACCAACTCAATTCAATTGATTTTTAAAAAAAAATTCCAATTTGGATTAGTTTTGAGAAAGTTATGGCCATGAGAAAAGAGGTAAAATATGAAAAAAGAAGAGTTTGATTTTGAAGAGAATGGATATCGATTTTATTTGAATATTTTGTAAATATTTTGACATTATTTCTTTATAATTTTTTTATATGGCATGGAAGCCATTAAAGAGGGGAGGAAGAAGGTGAAGAAGCTTAAGAAAGGCGGAAGAGTGTGAATGAAATGAGAGAAGGAGGTGGGTATTTATAGAAAAAGTAAGGAATGGAATTTTACAAATTTAACCTCTTATCAAATTACCAAACACCCTTACTTCAAACTAAAGTAAGCTATATTTTTTTAACCCTTAACATCATACTTTCATTTCTTACTTTATGTCTTAGTCGGTTAAAGATTAAGTAACGAAAAGTAATTATTTTGTTGGATTTTGATGTGATTTGGATTTGATGTTTACTTTTGACTTTTATTAAACTTACTTACTTTTTTAACGATGTTTTAGAAGTCTCCTAATCATAATTAGTAAAAGCAAACATGTTTAGTTATTAAAATGTGTAGTATATATGTTAAAATAAGTTAACAAAGGTGCAACAATGTTGCGACAACTTATTTTGAACAAAACGTTGAATTTCGACAAAACGTTTTACGGTCACATTTTAACGTTTTAGTTAAAATATTTATTTATGTAAACCAAATTTAAAAATAAATTTGTGTAATGTTATTTAAAAATATAAACACTCATAAATCAATTAATATAATTTATTTAACCATTAAAACTTACTTTTCTGAAATTAGCATTTTGTCACTTTTATCGATATAAGCAAACGTTACTATTTTTATGTATATTTCTATTTCCAAATCCTATCTAATATTATTTAAATCATAAAACCTTTTATATTTTTATATTCAAAATCACTCTAAATAGTATATTTTAAAGCGGTCAAATTTTGTGTAACACCCCACTCCGAGACCCACATTAGCAAAGAGTATTACAAGGTAACACCGTCTGCTAATGCGGAGAATAGAGCTGGTTAGGAGCGACCATCTATAGCCTTGCCTTAATTATCTACTAAATACGTCGACAAGGTAGCATATATATATACTTTTCTCAAGTGGATCGACATATCCAATAAATACTTAACACATAGCCATAGGTGGCTGAAGGATATATCAGAACAAATACGACAACTCAAATGTAATACACATCACAGAACAGTTAATCATCACATACATTTACACATATTCAGATACATTACAGAGTATACAAAATGATACATGTCAAGTGGTAACGTAAACCACAATATACAGACGAGTCAAAAGAATACATATCAGAGTTATAGTCAAAATGGACTACACAAAAAGCTATAGCAAAAAAGAGCTAGCGGAATAGTCCATGCGGAAGCAAAAGAGGCTAAGTCCAAAGTACCTAACCTGAAACATCTCGGTCTGACCCGAGTATAAAATACACGGGTCAGTCTAGCTAAAAAAATTAGTTAGATATACTAATGATAATGCCCATACAAAATCATAAAGTACCACAAATTTCTCCAAAAGAGATAGCCAAATCATCTAACCAAAGATGAATCAAAACAAGCCGCATATCATCGGCAATTCAATATAAACAAAGGATATCATATCCCAAAACAAGGAACAATATTACTCCCACTTAGGAGATATTCCAAAACCCACCATATCGGCAATCATAAGCATTAGTGGAAACATATCCAAAAATCAATCCAACATAGCAAAGAATAGTGCCCACGTAGGCAATATAAATTTCCACGGGGTAGTCGCACTCATATCGTGTGGTTCCATGTAACCATCGCCGAAAGGCGCTACTCAAGGGAAATATAATAATAAAACATCAGAAAGTCGCACGTGCTAAGACCAAAGTCTTTATGCCAAGTACTATTAATTTAGTGGCATCATACGCCCAGGGGCGATACACACAAAGGCTCTACTCCCACATAGGAGCAATTGTCCACATAGACTGTAATGACCCAAGATTTTAGGAATTTATTTTGAAAATATAAATAAATTTAAAATAATTTTTAAACTAATTTTAAAAAGGAATTGATATGGCTTGATATGGTGTAGCTATATGTGTACATGTGTGCACAGGAAATGCACATGAATAGAAGCTTAATACCTGGATGATATGAATGAACATATGTAGATGTGTATGGAAAATATATATGTATATATATATATATATACAGATAAATAGATTAAATCCTTAAAAAGCTATATGCATAAATATATATGGATGCTACTGGTTGTATTTGAGTGTACATGTGCATATGTGTTCAGTAAAAAAAATAAAATAAAAATAAAGTATGGATATATATATATATGTAGTAATTATTTTTGTAAGACATATATATATATACACATATATGTATGCTAATCAAATGCCAGAGTTCAATTCAGTAAAATAAAAATACACAAATATATTTTAACTATAGGCAGAAAGAAAGAATGAAGATATAAAAGGAGCAATCCTTTTATAAATAAATAAGGAAAGCACATGCTATTTAAGTGAAAGCTAAAAATAGAAAAAAATAAGATAAACCAGTGATATATTTTGTATAGGAAGAATTAGGAAGAACTCTTGATATGTATATAAATATAAGATAAAATAATGGAAATCAAGTCACACTTTTAGCATGATATTAGATAAGAGAAAAAGCATTTTCTGGAAAAGCAAAATTTCTAAAAATAACCAAAAAGATAAAACCTCTTTTCTCTCCACAAACTTGAGCCGGGGAGGGTAGGATTTTGGGTTTAAACTAAATGCAAATGGCATGATTTGTGATGGGCAAAAATGACTTTAGCTAACACCTTAAACCCTAGAAGAACCCTGCATAAATAAGCAGTGATAAGAGGGGCCTTCTCTTCTTCCCTGATAGCTCTTGAAAATATATATATATATATATATATCATATAAATATAAGACAAGTGAAGAAAAGGGTTTGGGGGCAGAAGCTTATCAATCAACTTAGAAGTGAAGGAGGGCTAGGTGAGAAAACTCACTCAAAAATCTAAGGCACTAAGTCCTAATGAAGGCAGCCATTTTATAAGTTGATTTTTCTTAAAATGTATTTTTATATGTGGTTGTCTTTCTTTGATTTCTAAGATGAAAATGCTTTGATCTATAGTTTGGTTGTTCTGCTTGATTTATTATGTGAAAGTTCTAAGTATTATTAGTAAATATGTTTTTATAAACCCAGATCTCTCTGATATGTTAATATTAGGAAAAATAAATGAATACCCAGAGAATCAAATGATAAATATAGGCAAGTAGTTTGGCTTTAGCATAACCCAGAAAATATAAACATGTTGAGCTGTAATATATTTGTGTATAGGTACTGAGGCTTGAGACAAAAAGGAATTAGGGGTGCAATAGGGTTGCCTATGTGCTGATGCTCCTGATTCAATGAAAATATATAAATAGCCATATACATAGCAAATAAATTTGTGATTCAGTGAAACTTGGTCATTCTGAGTTTAAATTAAGCACAGATGTTTGCAAGATGAAAAACTCTCTCTCAAAAGCCATAAGCCAATGTTAGTTGCCTATACCTCTTTTAAAAATGCATATATATATATATATATATATATATATATATATATATATATATGCAGAATCCTAATTATTAGACACCTATGTTTAATTGCCTGTTTGTCTTTGTTTGAATATGAATGATATAAAATGCCATGACATGGATGTTTGTTTTAGTGAAATGATTCACTGAATGGTTTAGCCATGAAAAATCAAAAGAGTTATTATCAACTTAAAACTAATTAGGAAATGGGGTCAAGAGCACTGCAGGAATGACTTGTGTTCTTGAGTAATACAGGTTGACACATGGCTTGTTTAAGTCCTGAGATCTTTGTGTAATGGAGTGAATTAGTCCATTACAATGTGTCCATTGATTCATATGATTATAGATGGGACCAAGATAGATAAATATATCAATGTAAGAAAATTTGATATAAGACGGAACTAGAGTTTTCCTAGAATGAAATCTGAGCAGGGAATAAATGATTTAATTCATTTTGGTAATTTCCTTGTTTTGAATGGATGCTTATTTGATTTATGGCTGATTTGTATGAATGTATGCCTGTTCCATATCTTTATAAGGTTTCTGGAAAGAAAGATTTAAGTGTGCACATGCACACTGACACAGAACATGCACACCATGACTTATTTGTTTTCTAAAGGCAGGATATACTGATTTATATATGTTTCAACTTTAACTTGATTTACCAAGTGTTTTAGTGGATTTTCTCATACCAGACATGTGTCTGACCCTAGTGTGCTAATGGCATATGGGGTGTCTCATTTAATATGGAGCACCTTCAAATGCATTTTCAGGGACTGCAGCAACTAAGTAAGAGTAGGAGCAAGGCTTTGAGAAGAAGATTATAGCATGCTAAAATTAGTTATATAAGAGCTTAAAAGATGAAATCTGCATGTATTGATATTTTTAAATTATCACTTGTATTAAGTACTGAATGATGGATGGATATTTTGCTAAGTATTTTGCTAAGGAATTGACTTGTAACTGTAGTTTACAAATCTGGATATTATCTGAAAAGTTAAAGAAGTTAATCTATGATTTTGTATGGAAAATCTGAGCAAGAATACTATGATAAATAGGATGGTTACATTTTATAAATGTCTTAGTCAATCTTGAGTCTTTGAAAAGGATTAAGTATTGGAAATCTAGATAGTTGAGTCTCAATAAACAATATGATTTATTCTTTCATCATTGCATTTGCATACAAGAGTTTAAAGGCATATGGAAAATGTAATATCTGTCTGCATGTTTTCATAATGCAATTTGTACTATACAAATGTTTTATACCTCATTCTTGAATAAAGGAAGAATCTGTATCTATAGGAGTTGAAAGCCATGTACATGATAGTTTGTATATATGCATGTTTAAACACATTTTGCTCAAATATTGCACATCAGTTACATCTGCATTTTAACACAAACCTGAACTCCTTTTACTAAAGCTATGTTCAAATGCATTTTTAAAACCTATGGCTTATACCAGAACAAAGAGTCTGGTTAAACCATGTTTTGGATCTTAGGGTCTCAGGAAACTCATTCATGTTTGCATTTCATTTAGCATAGCATCATGACATCAAAGAATTAAGCTTAGGAACATGATATCTCACTTAAAAATATTCTAGAAAAAGAGTTTGTATCTAAGGCAGAATTTATGGAAAATCAAACATAGAAAATGATATGAACTTATATCATTTTCAAGACATAAGCAATACACCATTAATTTATACGTGATCATAACACAATTTCCTTATTTCTAGGAATTACACTTCATAGAGTATCCAGCAAGAAATCAAGAGTTAAAATCTTACAAATACATATATGGATGGAATTTTATTGTATGAATTAAATTGAACTATGTGTGGATTGATTAAATTTAATCAATCAAATTATCCTCTTGTTTACCATAACTCTGATTTAAACAAGAGAGGCACATGCATCTTCATATGTATGTGCATATCTTTAGGAATACACTGATATAATTATATTGGTAAAAATTTTGATCCTAAATAAATTGTTTATCTCTAAAAAAAAATCCTTACAAATTAAGGTATAAAAGAGAGGGTCACTTCATTTGGTATCAGAGCTATGTTACTAAAACATAGTTGAAAATTGAAATCAAATCCTTCTATGAAACTAAAAACTTAAGAAACAAAATATAAGAAAAATATTTTGTAGGGATTGATCACTGGATGATCAAGTCTGAGTTAGACATTATTATAAAAAAAACTAACTAGCTATGTAAATTATTATTAGCAAACTATGGTAGGAAGACTACCAAATCGGGGAGCAGGATCCTCCAATGCACCACCAATGGTCAATCTACAAGATTTGGTGAGAGCATTTAGGGATGGGGCAGGACAAAGGCAAGAAAATCCCCATGAAGAGCTCTCAAATTTACTCAAGACTTATACTCATTTAGGAGGCAAAAGCTTTAAAGAGACATAAAGTATTATGGAAATTCAAGCATGGTTGTGAATATTGGATGGGATTTTCAATGACATGCAGCTTGATGATCAAAGGAAGAGGCAAGTGGCTTCAAGACAGCTGAAAGGAGTAGCTTTAAGCTGGTGGGAAGTAATCATTACAGGGAGGAATGAGAATGAAATCACTTGGAATCAATTCAAGGAGATGTTGGAGGCAAGATTTGTATCAGCATCAGCTAAGACCACTTTACTCGAAGAATTTATTAGACTCAGGCAAGGAACTCTGAATGTCACTGAATACACTCAAAAGTTTGAGGGGTTATCCAAATATGGAGCAATGCTAGTGGCAGATGAAGCATCCAAAAATGATAGGTACATTAAAGGTTTGAACCCAGGACTTAGCAGAGCCATGTTACCTTATGATGATAGGACTTTTGATCAAGTAATAGACTTGGCTTTGAAATTGGAGCAGCATGACAAGGAGAGGGAGAAGTTCAGAAATTTTAAGAATAATAACACTAAAAAGGGTAAGGGGAGATATCACCCTTATGATAAGAAGAAAGAAGAGGCCAGTAACAAAGGCACTGGAGATACCAAAGCTAAGGAAACCAAGAAGAAAATTGTGTGTCACCACTGTGGTAAGGAAGGACACATCAAACCAAAATGTCCATAATTAAAAGGAGGAGCTTTCAAGTGCTATCTATGCGAGAAAGAGGGGCATATGAAGAGAAACTGTCCTGAGTATAAACAGCAAGGAAAATTGGCAAATTTGGAAGGCAAAGGCAAATCCACAGTGGAGATTAATGCTAAAAATCATGGACAAGTGGAAGGTACATTACTTATCCATAAAATGCCAATATCGGTGATTTATGACACAGGGGCAACACATTCTTTAATTTCACATGATATAGTTGAGTTGTTGAAATTGAAATGCATTCTGGTGGAAAGACCTTTACTTTTGAAAAGTCCCTTAGGAAATTCTTGTATTTTGAACATGTTATGTGTGGATGTAGAACTAGATGTTGGAGGAAATATTTTTAACTCTAATTTATATGACTTGAAATACCCAGATATAGGTATTATATTGGGTGTTGATTGGTTAAAACATTATAAAGCTATAATTAATTTGGAAGCATCCACCATTTCACTTCAAAATGATAAGGGCCAGCGACTTACCATTCTCTGTGAGGCCACCAAGGAAAGAACTTTAGCTCATTTATATAGCTTAGACAGTGAAACAGGTGAGCTAACCATTGAAAGAATACCCATTGTAAATAAATACATGGATGTGTTTGGGGAGGTTAAGGGTGTTCCAAACCATAAACCAGTGGAATTCCAAATTCATTTAGTTCCAGGAGCAAGCCCAGTGATTAAAAAGCCAACTAGAATGGGGCCAAATGAGCTAAAGGAATTAAAGAAACAATTAGAGGAATTAGAAGATAAGGGTTTTATAAGACCAAGTAATTCTTGCTGGGGAGCACCAGTGGTATTTGTTAAGAAACAAGATGGTTCCTTAAGACTTTGTATAGATTATAGAGAATTGAACAAAGTAACTATCAAAAATAAATACCCATTGCCAAGAATAGATGATCTTTTTGATCAATTAGCTGGGGCAAGAGTGTTTTCTAGACTAGATTTAGCATCTGGTTTTCATCAAATGAAGGTGGAGGAGTCAAGTATCAAGTACACTGCCTTTAACACTAGGTATGGGTTGTATGAATTTCTGGTTATGCCATTTGGCTTGACTAATGCACCATCATACTTTGTAGATTTAATGAATAGAACCTTTAGAGATTATTTAGACAAATTTGTGCTGATTTTTATAGATGACATTTTAATTTATTCCAAAACAGTGGAAGAACATAAAAGTCATTTGCATCTGGTTTTGTCTAGATTGAGGGAAAAAGATTTAAAGGCAAAATTTTCAAAATGTGTATTTTGGAAAGAGGAGGTACATTTCCTTGGCCATGTCATTTCTGCCAAAGGAATTTCTATGAACCCCAATAAAGTAATAGCTATTCAAGCATGGAAGAGGCCTAACATAGTGAGTGAAGTAAGATCATTTATGGGGATGGCGGGATATTATAGGAGATTTATTAAAGTTTTTTCAAAAATTTCTACACCACTTACTAACCTAACCAGGAAAAATCAAGCTTTTGTTTGGTCAGAGAAGTGTGAGAAGTCTTTTGAACAATTGAAGGAGGCATTGGTGAATGCTCCAATCTTGAAAGTACCCCAGGGAAATGAAGAATTAGTTGTATACACTGATGCTAGTGGGTTTGGCTTGGGTGCAATGTTGATGCAACAAGGCCAAGTCATTGCATATGCATCAAGACAACTCAAACCCTATGAAGTAAGGTATGCCACACATGATCTTGAATTAGCAGCTGTGATCTATGCTTTGAAACTTTGGAGACATTATTTGTTAGGAACTAAGTTTGAACTTTACACTGACCACAAGTCTTTAAAGTATTTATTTTCACAAAAAGATTTAAACATGAGGCAACATAGATGGGTAGAGTTCTTAGCTGCCTATGATCTAGACATACTCTATACACCAGGTAAAGCAAACAAAGTTGTAGATGCCTTGAGTAGACAACATGCTAAGATAGCTATGTTGATGATAGAAGAATTTAAAGATTTGTCTATACTCACTGACTTGGAAATTGAAGCAAGTAGTAAGGTACAAATGGTACCAGTTGAAGGAGATAAGGGTAAAGGAAAATTGAGTTTAATGTCTCTGCAATCAGATTTAATTTTGAAGGTAGGAAAAATGCAAGAACAAGACACAAACTTATTGGATAAAAAAATTCTCATATCAAAAGGGGAAGAAGTGACAAATTACCACATTGATAAAAATGGTTATTTAAGAAACCAGAATAGAATATGTGTTCCAGAAAACATGGAGTTGAAGGAGGAAATATTGAATGAATACCATAGAAGTAAGTACTCCATACACCCAGGTAGTACAAAGATGTATCAAAATTTAATAAGAAATTTTTGGTGGAAGGGAATGAAGTCAGATTTAGCCAAATATATTGCAAGATGTATGACTTGCCTACAAGTCAAGGCAGAAACACAAAAGCCATCAGGGTTGTTACAACCTCTTAGCATACCACAGTGGAAATGGGAAGATATATCTATGGATTTCATAGATTGACTGCCTAGATCTAAAAGAGGAAACACAAGTATATGGGTGATAGTAGACAGGCTAACTAAAGTGGCACATTTCATTCCAGTCAAATCAGAAAGGAATGCACCAAAATTAGCTCAAGTATTTATGAAGGAGGTGGTAAGGTTACATGGCATTCCCAAAACTATTGTGAGTGATAGGGATACCATCTTCACATCAAGGTTCTGGAAAAGTTTTCAAGAAGCCATGAGAAGTGAATTATGCTTAAGCACTGCCTACCATCCTCAATCAGATGGGCAGACTGAGGTGGTGAACAAAGTTTTAGAGGATTTGTTAAGGGCATGTGCACTGGATTTTGGAGGTAACTGGGAAGATTATCTCCATTTAGCTGAGTTTACATACAATAACAGCTATCAAAGCACCATAGGGATGGCTCCATTTGAAGCCTTATATGGCAAGCCATGTTTATCACCTGTATGTTGGGTAGAAACAAGAGAAAGAGCTATTTTAGGGTCTGAGTACATACAAGAAACTAAAGAGAAAATTGAGCTGGTAAGGAGGAGAATTGCAGCAGCTCAAGACAGGCAAAAGAAATTTGCAGACATGAAAAGGAAGCAGGTGGAATATGAAGTAGGAAATTTTGTTTTCATCAAAATCTCACCTATGAAAAATGTACTGAGGTTTGGGAAACAAGGCAAGTTAACCCCAAGATATATTGGGCCATAAAAAATTCTGGAAAGAATTGGTTCCTTGGCATATAAGTTGGAATTACCAGAAAACATGAAAGGGATGCATGATGTTTTTCATGTATCACAATTGAGAAGGTGGGTTCATGACAGGGCAGAAATTCTTGAGACCCCAACCCAAGTACAAATAAATCCTAATTTGATTTATGAAAAGGATCCGGTGGGAATTTCGGCAAAAGATGTGAAGAAGTTGAGGAATAAATCACTGAAACTTGTGAAGGTACAGTGGAGTCTTGATCCTAGTGATTGCACATGGGAATTAGAAGACAAGGTTAGGATGAATTATCCTAAGCTATTTTTAGATTAAAGGTAATTCTGATTTTTAATTTGTTTTTCTTTTTGGATGCATGTATTTTTAGTTATTATGATATAACTAAAAATCTATTTGGTTGAGAATATATTTGTTCTCTGAATTAAGTTTAAATTTAATTTAAGCTTAGGAAAATTGTGGGACACAATTTCTAAAAGGTGGGGTATATGTAATGACCCAAGATTTTAGGAATTTATTTTGAAAATATAAATAAGTTTAAAATAATTTTTAAACTAATTTTAAAAAGGAATTGATATGGCTTGATATGGTGTAGCTATATGTGTACATGTGTGCACAGGAAATGCACATGAATAGAAGCTTAATTCCTGGATGATATGAATGAACATATGTAGATGTGTATGGAAAATATATATGTATATATATATACAGATAAATAGATTAAATCCTTAAAAAGCTATATGCATAAATATATATGGATGCTACTGGTTGTATTTGAGTGCACATGTGCATATGTGTTCAGTAAAAATAAAATAAAAAATAAAGTATAGATATATATATGTAGTAATTATTTCTGTAAGACATATATATATATATACACACATATATGTATGCTAATCAAATGCCAGAGTTCAAATCAGTAAAATAAAAATACACAAATATATTTTAACTATAGGCAGAAAGAAAGAATGAAGATATAAAAGGAGCAATCCTTTTATAAATAAATAAGGAAAGCACATGCTATTTAAGTGAAAGCTAAAAATAGAAAAAAATAAGATAAACCAGTGATATATTTTGTATAGGCGGAATTAGGAAGAACTCTTGATATGTATATATATATATATAAGATAAAATAATGGAAATCAAGTCACACTTTTAGCATGATATTAGATAAGAGAAAAAGCATTTTCTGGAAAAGCAAAATTTCTGAAAATAATCAAAAAGATAAAACCTCTTTCCTCTCCACAAACTTGAGCCGGGGAGGGTAGGATTTTGGGTTTAAACTAAATGCAAATGGCATGATTTCTGATGGGAAAAAATGACTTTAGCTAACACCTTAAACCCTAGAAGAACCCTGCATAAATAAGCAGTGATAAGAGAGGCCTTCTCTTCTTCCCTGATAGCTCTTGAAATATATATATATATATATATATATATATCATATAAATATAAGACAAGTGAAGAAAAGGGTTTGGGGGCAGAAGCTTATCAATCAACTAAGAAGTGAAGGAGGGCTAGGTGAGAAAACTCACTCAAAAATCTAAGGCACTAAGTCCTAATGAAGGCAGCCAGTTTATAAGTTGATTTTTCTTAAAATGTATTTTTATATGTGGTTGTCTTTCTTTGATTTCTAAGATGCAAATGCTTTGATCTATAGTTTGGTTGTTCTGCTTGATTTATTATGTGAAAGTTCTAAGTATTATTAGTAAATATGTTTTTATAAACCCAGATCTCTCTGATATGTTAATATTAGGAAAAATAAATGAATACCCAGAGAATAAAATTATAAATATAGGCAAGTAGTGTTGGCTTTGGCATAACCCAGAAAATATAAACATGTTGAGCTGCAATATATTTGTGTATAGGTGCTGAGGCTTGAGACAAAAAGGAATTAGGGGTGCAATAGGGTTGCCTATGTGCTGATGCTCCTGATTCAATGAAAATATATAAATAGCCATATACATAGCAAATAAATTTGTGATTCAGTGAAACTTGGTCATTCTGAGTTTAACTTAAGCACAGATGTTTGCAAGATGAAAAACTCTCTCTCAAAAGCCATAAGCCAATGTTAGTTGCATATACCTCTTTTAAAAATGCATATATATATATATATATATGCAGAATCCTAATTATTAGACACCTATGTTTAATTGCCTGTTTGTCTTTGATTGGTTATGAATGATATAAAATGCCATGACATGGATGTTTGTTTTAGTGAAATGATTCACTGAATGGTTTAGCCATGAAAAATCAAAAGATTTATTATCAACTTAAAACTAATTAGGAAATGGGGTCAAGAGCACTGCAGGAATGACTTGTGTTCTTGAGTAATACAGGTTGACACATGGCTTGTTTAAGTCCTGAGATCTTTATGTAATGGAGTGAATTAGTCCATTACAATGTGTCCATTGATTCATATGATTGCAGATGGGACCAAGATAGATAAATATATCAATGTAAGAAAATTTGATATAAGAAGGAACTAGAGTTTTCCTGGAATGAAATCTGAGCAGGGAATAAATGATTTAATTCATTTTGGTAATTTCCTTGTTTTGAATGGATGCTTATTTGATTTATGGCTGATTTGTATGAATGTATGCCTGTTCCATATCTTTATAAGGTTTCTGGAAAGAAAGATTTAAGGTTGCACATGCACACTGACACAGAACATGCACACCATGACTTATTTGTTTTCTAAAGGCAGGATATACTGATTTATATATGTTTCAACTTTAACTTGATTTACCAAGTGTTTTAGTGGATTTTCTCATACCAGACATGTGTCTGTCCCTAGTGTGCTAATGGCATATGGGGTGTCTCATTTAATATGGGACAGCTTCAAATGCATTTTCAGGGACTGCAACCACTAAGTAGGAGTAGGAGCAAGGCTTTGAGAAGTAGATTATAACATGCTAAAATTAGTTAGATAAGAGCTTAAAAGATGAAATCTGCATGTATTGATATTTTTAAATTATCACTTGTATTAAGTACTGAATGATGGATGGATATTTTGCTAAGTATTTTGCTAAGGAATTGACTTGTAACTGTAGTTTACAAATCTGGATATTATCTAAAAAGTTGAAGAAGTTAATCTATGATTTTGTATGGAAAATCTGAGCAAGAATACTATGATAAATAGGATGGTTACATTTTATAAATGTATTAGTCAATCTTGAGTCTTTGAAAAGGATTAAGTATTGTAAATCTAGATAGTTGAGTCTCAATAAACAATATGATTTATTCTTTCATCATGGCATTTACATACAAGAGTTTAAAGGCATAAGGAAAATGTATTATGTGTTTGCATGTTTTCATAATGCAATTTGTACTATACAAATGTTTTATACCTCATTCTTGAATAAAGGAGGAATCTGTATCTATAGGAGTTGAAAGCCATGTACATGATAGTTTGTATATATGCATGTTTAAACACATTTTGCTCAAATATTGCACATCAGTTACCTCTGCATTTTAACACAAACCTGAACTCCTTTTACTAAAGCTATGTTCAAATGCATTTTTAAAACTTATGGCTTATACCAGAACAAAGAGTCTGGTTAAACCATGTTTTGGATCTTAGGGTCTCAGGAAACTCATTCATGTTTGCATTTCATTTAGCATAGCATCATGACATCAAAGAATTAAGCTTAGGAACATGATATCTCACTTAAAAATATTCCAGAAAAAGAGTTTGTATCTAAGGCAGAATTTATGGAAAATCAAACATAGAAAATGATATGAACTTATATCATTTTCAGGACATAAGCAATACCCCATTAATTTATAAGTGATCATAACACAATTTCCTTGTTTCTAGGAATTACACTTCATAGAGAATCCAGCAAGAAATCAAGAGTTAAAATCTTACAAATACATATATTGATGGAATTTTATTGTATGAATTAAATTGAACAATGTGTGGATTGATTAAATTTAATCAATCAAATTATCCTCTTATTTACCATAACTCTGATTTAAACAAGAGAGGCACATGCATCTTCATATGTATGTGCATATCTTTAGGAATACACTGATATAATTATATTGGTAAAAATTTTTATCCTGAATAAGTTGTTTATCTCTAAAAAAATCCTTACAAATTAAGGTATAAAAGAGTGGGTCACTTCATAGACAAAGCCAACATAATACTCCCACATAGGAGTAATAGTCTACATAGACAATCAATGACCCACATAGGTCCAGTACTGGCCGCCGAAGCTAATGTGTTATAAACTCTTGGAGAGGAACTCGAAAAATGTTAACGTGAGTCCCATACCCCACGTTCGCACTAAACGGTTTACTAACCGTTAGTCAATTTCACACTGAAAGAAGTACAAAGTTCACCTCATCTCATCGGTAAACCAGACCCAAAGGTCAAAACGGTCAAACGAATAGATTAGGAATTAACTGAAAAGATAAACGCACGTGTTCATTGCACGCGTTTTATTTAATCATTTAATTCTCCTACCTCTTCGCTCGAAGTGCAAAATTGTGTATGTGATTTAAATAGAAATTATAAATTGGAGAAACGAGCTTTTAATTCAATTTGAAACGATCATTTTATATAAGACCCGTGTATGAAATAAAAAAGAAGCATCAAAGTCAAGAATGCAATAACAATAAAGTGGAACAACCCGAATCGGTTAAAGATTGGAAACCCAAGCAAAATAGGTTAAAAATAGGAAAAACAAGCAGGTCAGTCGACTGGCCTTCTGTAGTTAGTCGACTGAACCAGAACCCGAGAGTTTTCAGACCCTGCAGTCAGTCGACTGACTACAGGGGCCAGTCGACTGGCTGTAGCTGAAACTGTTTTCCAGCCTATCAAATGGAAGAGCAAACTCTCACCATTTGCAACCGGTCGCACAATGGACTTTAGGGGCTATTGCCAATCAACAACCCAGCCCTATTGGCTCTTCAATACAACACCAAAAGCATGTTCAAACATCAAAGCTACGATTTTTAGAGTTTTTGACTTCAAAACACTAAAAATTGAAATGTTCACCAAATCAATTCAAACCAAAAGCAAATAAACATGAATAAGTGTTAGAAATTCATACCTAACGACAATGATATCAAGAGAAGTAGATGTGAGATCAAAACTCACCTTTTTAACTCAAAAACAAAGATAAGGAGCACAAACACAAGGAAAAGATCAACCACTCTTCACTTCCACTCCACAAGCTTCAATCTAAGATCAAAACAAGTATTTCCTAAATTAGGGTTTAGGAATTTTCTGAAATTGAAGAGGAGAAGAGATGGAGAAGATGAAGATGGAGCTTACCTTAGCTTCTCTAAGAGTTTGGAGCTAAAACTTGGATTTGCAAATGAAAACTAGGGCTTGGAGTTTTATTTCCCATTCCTCTCCCCATGTTCAGTTGTGCAAGAGAAAAATAAATGAAATTGAGAATGAATGGAGAGGGGAGGGACTGAGTTAGGATATATGATGAGTTGGGTCAAACCCAAACCCAAAAAGCCCAATTGAAAATAGCGAAATTCAACTCACTCCAAACATATCGAAGCTTATACTCAAAAAAGTCACAAACGCCATTTTGGACTCAATGGAAGTGGTCCCGAGTTCTAATTCGACCGTTTGTAAAAAGTAGCTTTTCAGACTTTAATCCGACTAACGACGCTATATTTAAATAAAACATTTAAATATACAATCGTAAAATATGCGGGTTGTTACAGACTCCCCTCCTTAAAGAAATTGCATCCTCGCAATACTTAAGAAGAAAATAAAGAGTAACAACCATAAAAGCATAAGTGATAGAACGTTCCCTTTTGCAAGAGAACGACACCCAAACCAATACGACTAGTATCGGTACAAACAATGAAGTCTTGGTTCCCTTCGGGAAACACAAGAATAGAAGTATCGGAAAGGAGTTCCTTTAAATGATCACCTTTCCCGAAAAGCAAAGACATTTAAAATTATAATTAACTTTGTATAATCATCTTTTTAGAAAAATCTTATGATACCAAAGTCAATTTTATTGTGTCTGACTGTCTCATCATAGCGTTTAGGAGATTCCTATCGATAACGTTGATCAAGCGCATCGACCAGAATTCTTAAAGCACTCAACGGGCAAAATAACACAAAATCATCTTTTATATGATAAACAAACCTCTTAAAAAATTTACAAATATTCTTTGCTCGTTTTAAGAACAAAATTCCAATCATACTTATAAATATCTTATTAAAAAGATTTGCAAATTTTAATTTGTTATCTTCATCCAATATTAATAAATACCAAGATAAACTAATCGAGATATTCGTAGAATATTCGATTCACAAAGTGGATGAAATAAGGTAGAAGGTTCGTCATACCGAATGACATAATGAACCAAACACAAAAATCACAACGAGTGTGGAATGCGGTAAGAGGATGCTACCTTCCGCAACTCGTAGCTGATAAAAACCGGTGGCAAGGTCAAACTAAAAAGACCTTAACACCACTCAAAAGATTGCTTAGGTGATAATCCTAAGACAAATCTCAAAAATACCGGAAAACTCACAAACTACTTGAATGAGAGAAATAACACTTTCCTCATCAAGTGGATTTTAAAGAATAGAAGGATATCACCGAATTTGGAAATCAAAATCATCAAGAACAAAAGAAATCTGCTTAACAGATTGAGGATGTCGAAGATGAATAGTCCACATTGGACATAGGATATAGGCTTCATAATGATTAAGCCAATCCTTTCCGAAAAATCAATTCCGAAGCCTAAGTATGCAAATCGGCTCGAAAAGAATAACCACATAAAATAATCTCGACATCTTTAAAAGAAACAAATTGAGTGTTGCGGATCCACCAACCGGATTCACAATTCTCAAAGAAGTCATTAAGCCCAAAATATTTAAAGAAAAAGAATCAACAAGTTCTTTGATATAAAAGAATGGGACGCACCCGTATCAAAAAAAATCAAATAGGAAGATCATGAAATAAAATAATGTCATTAAGGATAGAAGGAGAATTACCTCTGGACTGAGAGGAACCTCCAAAAGCCTTAGCAACATAAAGCTTGCCAGACTTGGCACTAGCAGGAGCAGTAGGGCAGGTGGAAATACGATGACCTTCATTCTTGCAATAACGGCAGAAGAAAGGCTTAGGACAATCTCGGATCATATGGTTAGGAGAACCATAATTGAAACACTTCCGAATGGAAGGTGTTCCAGCAGACTGAGAGTTAGAACCAGATTCAACATTCTTTTTCTTCTTGGAAGGGAAAGATTCCTGCTCATGAAATGGAAACTCCTTCTTATTGGGGTTCTTACGAACCTCAACATCATCACCACTATCGATCTCCTTCTCGACGGCTTCGAGATGAAGCGCCGAGTCAACCAACTCCTCAAAAGAAAGCTTAAGCTGGAGCATTAAAGACTTCTTAAGATATTTCTTAAGACCAGAGACAAATTTCAGATTCTTCTTATAAGAGGTGCTAATGAATTCAAGACCATACTTAGATAAGGCCTCGAAAGATGCAACATATTCAGAAATGGAAGACTTCCCTTGCTTCAACTCAAGGAAGCGACAGGCTAATAAAACTTTCTCAGATTCAGAAATGAATTTGAGTTCTAATCGCTCCCGGAACTGAGTCCAAGAAAGAACATACTCATCAAGTTCAGATATAAGAAGCTCGTACCAATCAAGGGCATGCTCTTGCAATAAGCTAGAAGTTACAAGAACTCGATCATGGTCAGAATGATCCATGCGAGAGAAGATACGTTCGCATGTGCGAATCCAAGCTTGGACCTCAAGAACGGACTCGGAGCCTTTGAATGGCTTTCCACCAAGATTAGAGAAATCACTGCACAAGCATGCAAAGGCTGACTTGCGTGGAGGAGATGCACGAATAGGAGCCGGAGGCTGAGTGCTCCTAAATAACTCCAAGAACTGATCGGCAGACATATAAACACCGTCCGGATGCGAGCCACTGGATTGCCCAGCAACGGAGCGTCGTCCTCTGCCTCTTCCGACCATTAGCTGAAAGATAAGATAAGAAAAGGATTATTCACAAGGTAGATATCATTAATTCAAATATGGAATACTACGGAAAAATACATTCCTAGACGTATTCCCAAAAATTCTATCTACCCCAAAGGCACGGAAAGAATAAAGGCACGATGATTCAAAAATTTGTAACATTCATACAACACTCTAATGTATCGTAATATGTGTCTCTGTTCTATGTTTATCATATTTTGTTCTGAACTCAGCTTTGATACCAAGCTATAATACCCCACTCCAAGACCCACATTAGCAAAGAGTATTACAAGGTAACACCGTCTGCTAATGCGGAGAATAGAGCTGGTTAGGAGCGACCATCTATAGCCTTGCCTTAATTATCTACTAAATACGTCGACAAGGTAGCATATATATATACTTTTCTCAAGTGGATCGACATATCCAATAAATACTTAACACAAAGCCATAGGTGGCTGAAGGATATATCAGAACAAATACGACAACTCAAATGTAATACACATCACAGAACAGTTAATCATCACATACATTTACACATATTCAGATACATTACAGAGTATACAAAATGATACATGTCAAGTGGTAACGTAAACCACAATATACAGACGAGTCAAAAGAATACATATCAGAGTTATAGTCAAAAAGGACTACACAAAAAGCTATAACAAAAAAGAGCTAGCGGAATAGTCCATGCAGAAGCAAAAGAGGCTAAGTCCAAAGTACCTAACCTGAAACATCTCGGTCTGACCCGAGTATAAAATACACGGGTCAGTCTAGCTAAAAAAATCAGTTAGATATACTAATGATAATGCCCATACAAAATCATAAAGTACCACAAATTTCTCCAAAAGAGATAGCCAAATCATCTAACCAAAGATGAATCAAAACAAGCCGCATATCATCGGCAATTCAATATAAACAAAGGATATCATATCCCAAGACAAGGAACAATATTACTCCCACTTAGGAGATATTCCAAAACCCACCATATCGGCAATCATAAGCATTAGTGGAAACATATCCAAAAATCAATCCAACATAGCAAAGAAAAGTGCCCACGTAGGCAATATAAATTTCCACGGGGTAGTCGCACTCATATCGTGTGGTTCCATGTA
The DNA here is from genome assembly GCA_030737815.1 of Allium fistulosum. Classification (NCBI taxonomy): domain Eukaryota; kingdom Viridiplantae; phylum Streptophyta; class Magnoliopsida; order Asparagales; family Amaryllidaceae; genus Allium; species Allium fistulosum. The sequence continues at coordinate 849,633,753 of CM060903.1, forward strand.
ACCATCGCCGAAAGGCGCTACTCAAGGGAAATATAATAATAAAACATCAAAAAGTCGCACGTGCTAAGACCAAAGTCTTTATGCCAAGTACTATTAATTTAGTGGCATCATACGCCCAGGGGCGATACACACGAAGGCTCTACTCCCACATAGGAGCAGTTGTCCACATAGACAAAGCCAACATAATACTCCCACATAGGAGTAACTATCCACATAGACAATCAATGACCCACATAGGTCCAGTACTGGCCGTCGATGCTAATGTGTCATAAACTCTTGGAGAGGAACTCGAAAAATGTTAACGTGAGTCCCATACCCCACGTTCGCACTAAACGGTTTACTAACCGTTAGTCAATTTCACACTCAAAGCAGTACAAAGTTCACCTCATCTCATCGGTAAACCAGACCCAAAGGTCAAAACGGTCAAACGAATAGATTAGGAATTAACTGAAAAGATAAACGCACGTGTTCATTGCACGCGTTTTATTTAATCATTTAATTCTCCTACCTCTTCGCTCGAAGTGCAAAATTGTGTATGTGATTTAAATAGAAATTATAAATTGGAGAAACGAGCTTTTAATTCAATTTGAAACGATCATTTTATATAAGACCCGTGTATGAAATAAAAAAGAAGCAACAAAGTCAAGAATGCAATAACAATAAATTGGAACAACCCGAATCGGTTAAAGATTGGAAACCCAAGCAAAATAGGTGAAAAATAGGCAAAACAAGCAGGTCAGTCGACTGGCCTTCTGCAGTCAGTCGACTGAACCAGAACCCGAGAGTTTTCAGACCTTGCAGTCAGTCGACTGACTGCAAAGGCCAGTCGACTGGCTGTAGCTAAAACTATTTTCCAGCCTATCAAATGGAAGAGCAAACACTCACCATTTGCAACCGGTCGAGCAATGGACTTTAGGGGCTTTTGCCAATCGACAACCCAGCCCTATTGGCTCTTTAATACAACACCAAAAGCATGTTCAAACATCAAAGCTATGATTTTTAGAGTTTTTGACTTCAAAACACCAAAAATTGAAATGTTCACAAAATCAATTCAAACCAAAAGCAAATGAAGATGAATAAGTGTTAGGAATTCATACCTAACAACAATGATATCAAGGGAAGTAGATGTGAGTTCAAAACTCACCTTTTTAACTTAAAAACAAAGATAAGGAGCACAAACACAAGGAAAAGATCAACCACTCTTCACTTCCATTCCACAAGCTTCAATCTAAGATCAAAACAAGTATTTCCTAAATTAGGGTTTAGGAATTTTCTGAAATTGAAGAGGATAAGAGATGGAGAAGATGAAGATGGAGCTTACCTTAGCTTCTCTAAGAGTTTGGTGCTAAAACTTGGATTTGCAAATGAAAACTAGGGCTTGGAGTTTTAATTTCCCATTCCTCTCCCCATTTTCAGTTGTGCAAGAGAAAAAGAAATGAAATTGAGAATGAATGGAGAGGGGAGGGACTAAGTTAGGATATATGATGAGTTGGGTCAAACCCAAACCCAAAAAGTCCAACATAAAATAGCGAAATTCAAATCACTCCAAACATATCGAAGCTTATACTCAAAAAAGTCACAAACGCCATTTTGGACTCAATGGAAGTGGTCCCGAGTCCTAATTCGACCGTTTGCAAAAAAAGTAGCTTTTCGGACTTTAATCCGACCAACGACGCTATATTTAAATAAAACATTTAAATATACAATCGTAAAATATGCGGGTTGTTACATTTTGGGTCGTTACAAGATGGAATAAAGAGCAACTTGTGGAACACCCCATGGAAGGCGTGAAAGTCATCCATAAATATGGAAGTGTAGAGTTCTTTTGTGGCAAATGCAAGAAGTAGGGACACCCTGTTACGGATTGCACGGACGGTTTTGACGAGATGTCAGTAATTACTTAAGAAAGTTTTTATGAAGGATGTGGAGTGGTGAGAGATGGCGGACAGGGTTCGCGGTAATATAAGTAGGGCTCTGTTCTTTTCTAAACCCCTAGGTAGTTGTTAAGGCATCAAGATTTATGACCTTTTGTAAAACCTTTTTATATGGATAAATGGATGTAATGTTTGGACTTGCTAGTGTTGTAGTCTATCGATGTTGTGAAATATTTTGTAGAATTACGATCTTATATAAAATCACTTTTTTATATTGATTTGAACGTAAATTTATAATTACTTAATTACTAAGGTGGAAATTGAATTGGAAGATTGGGAATTGAATTAGTTTGAGTTTGAAACTATTCTCAAATAAATTATTTTAATATAAACCGTTTAAAAATCTATCTTCTTAAATATTTAAATTATTTCAATTATACAAACCATTTTTAAAAACTCAAACTATCTTATATTAACCATCTAACTATTTTAAAACTATTCAAGCTATTTTCTAAATTCAAACTGGTTAGAGTGGAAATTATTTATATTTAAATCATGGATTTAAATACAAATTGGGTTAAATTGAAAGTTATAACCCAAATGGAAATTTGAAGAAATTTTGAATTGGAACCAAAAAGAGATATTAAGGCAAAAATGATTTTGAAGTGAAATGGTATATTTTGAGTAATATGAGGATTTTAAAATGAGAATTTAATTGTTACTATAACTGAAACTTACTTTATAAGAAGTAAGAAATGTTACCAATAACTTTGAAAAGTAATCGAACTTGGAAATTTCAGATTGGCATTAATGAGATTATATATGTTAGTTATATGTATTCAAACTCCCCTTATTGAATTTATAACCAGAAAGAAATGATCTTTGAAAGATATTTGAAATACTAAATGGAGTTTATATAAGTATGGAGCAGACTCAGAAATTGTCGGTCTGAAAATTATTCGAGTTGAAAGGAATGATCTTATATGCATATTAAACTGAAATAGTTTTGGGAACCTATTGATTTTTAAAGACATTTGATTTTGGAAAATAGTCGACTTTGGAAATTGGGTAAACCGAATTTAAAAACTATTAATCTAGAAGATATCGATTTATATAGATAAAATTTATATGGAATACATATGAAGTGTATGGTTTGAAAGGTACTATATATATAGTATGATATGTTTTGAAACTAAAAGTATGGAAAGGCACCTCGACGAAAGTCAAAACTTGGAGTACGAGATCCACTGGGTGGTTTAACCTAGGAATCCACAGGGTGGGTTCAATGAGAATTGGGATCCTAGAGGACGTCCAGACAAAACTCATGAGTTCCTAATGATCATTTGTTTGTATAGTATAAATCGAGGGGTATTATACCTACAATTACGTTTGGTTTTGCTGTGATAGAAACGCAACCTTTATGTAACTGCGATGTATCATGGTTCCATAGCGTAATTCGGGAGGCAGTGATTGCCTACAATCTACGTTAGATTTCGCTGTGATAGCGATGTAACATCGATAGATTACGATCTATGTGGTTTGGTTCCACAGCGTAATTCGGGAGGCAGCGATTGCCTACAGTCTACGTTTGGTTTCACTGGGATAGTGATGCAACCTTTGTGTAGCTGCGATATATGTGGTTTAGTTTCGTTTGATAGCGTAATTCGGGGGGCAGAGATTGCCTACAGACTATTTACGGTTTTGCTGTGATAGCAATGCAACTTTTGAGTAGTTGCGGACTATTTTGTTCCCATGGCGTAAGTCGAGAGGTGATGATGCCTACAGTTTACTTATGATTTCGTCGGGATGGCGACGCAATCATCGGGTTAACTGCGATCCATGGTGGTAAGAAGGAAAGGGGGATGATACTTTCCATAGCATTTTTGAAAAAGTTTTCAAGTATTTTCACTGGGGGTTGAAACGGGTCTACTAAGTACTTAGAGATTTTCAGTCCTACGCCTGATCAACGTATGACTAAATTTCTGTAAGAACAAGGATGGACCTGTTAAGACATCGAGTTATGAAAAATATTTTAATATAAAATTAACTTGGTAATACTATGTGATTTAAAGTATTTGTATCTTAAAAATTTATACTAAAGGAGTAAGTGGGTTAAAATGTTTAAAGAATGATTTATTTAGTAAAATACATCAAAATTCTAGTTCTTGTTTCGTTCCTTTTCGAGGACGAAAAGTTCTAAGGGGGGAGAAATGTAACCACCCGGATTTTTAGTCATCTGATATGGGGGTTTATTAACCAATTTTAATTTTTGAAATATTAGTTCTTATAAGTCGAATAGATGAATTTTATGATATTTAAAAATATCTGAATCTATATATTGATTAAAACCATATTTAAATTTAAATTATAAATCTCTGGATCTGATAAATTTTATAGATATATGTATATAAACTCCACCATTTAAAATTTAGGATAGAGTATCCATATATGTATATATGTAAATATACACAAGCTTTATGATGTTTAAAAATATATATATGAGTTATATATGTGTATATATGTTTATGAAAGATATTGTATATATGTATATAAATAAGTGAAGATGTACATAGTACATATAAATGTGTAAGTACGTATGGTAAACATATATGTTTGTATATGCAAAAACTTATGCTATAAAAATTAATATATATATATATAAGAATAAATACTAGTAAATAGCTTTGTATATGTGTAAAAATATAATGTATACGTAATAAATTATACAAGAAGTATTGAACTTAGGCATGTTATATATATTTATTAGTAGGCTAAACATGTTCATATGGTCAAAGTAATATACATATAAATCTATATATACATATATGAATGCATATATATATATATATATATATATACACACACATGGGGGAACATCATCATGACAAACATTAAATTCAAGCATACAAAACTTCAAATCAAGCACATAAAATAACAAATCAACTTACAAAATCAAATCAGTCTTCATATGAAATCAAATCAAGGGAAAAGCAAAAGAAAATAAAAATATAGGAAAAAAAAGGGCTGTACATGTAACGACCCGATTTTTCGACGCCCGAAAATCGACATCAATACGTCCACTGTATCAAATGCCAAACAATCGAATGCCGAAAAACCGAACCATTAGGGTAAAAGAAGAAGGAGGTAGAAGAAGAAAATAGAAACAAAATCAGAATCTCACAGTCGCAGCGGAATAAATATAATATATATCAACATCTTTAAAACACAAAGAATTCTGTACTGATTTATACATTACATCATCAAAGTACAACCCAAATCAACAACACAATCAATATCCAAATGCAGGACAGTTATATAAACTTGTCCTCATAACTGAATACACAGCGGAATACATATCAAGTACAGAAGTACGTCTCGCCATCCAGCTCGTCTCTTGAGTTCCACAACATCATATCCTGTATCCTATAATACTCGGTCTGACCCGAGCATTACAGTGAAATAACACCCGAGTCAGTCTGGAAAACCAGCGTGAGAAAACACACTCAATTGGATTATTAAAGTTTTCAAAATCCTTTGAAATCAAAGGTATCTCGTAAGACCGCGCCACAAATAAACATGTCGGGTTTTTATCTTACGATAACCAAAACATTTCTTATCAAATCCTCTGATATTATAATAGTGTCTAGATACAAATACTTATTCAAATAGCCGAAAATTTTACATTATTAAATTACAGCAATACTAGGTTCTACAATCAAAACCATAAAAGCACGTAGGGAGAATGGATTTCCAAACAATGGCAGGGCTACTGGGGTATCGCCCATCACAGTATGTGGTCTAGATCACCGTACCGAGAATCCACTCTGATCCCTAGCATCACAAGACCGGAGCAACCCCTTACTGTATAGTCTAAATAAGATCACCCCGCGGTTGGGATCAGCAACCGCCCACTAAGCCGAATAAAAAGGAACATCTAGACATGGATGACCTTACCCTAATTGGTTGCTAGCCACTTAGCCTTGCGTGCACCTCCCCTGTTTTAGCCATTCTCGGTTGATGAGGCTCGAGGCTATGCGTTACCTTTTTAGCACACATTCACTTAGAATACTCATCGTCCTCCTGACAATGTTCTGAAAGCATTCATCCATACAAGTCCGTTCTAGGTCCGAACAGAACCGAAGGCACTACTCCTACTACATCCATTTTGGAATCACTCTCATGATTAGTAGCGATTAGCCCTTGCACTTTACTCCTCCATCATCGACTCCAAGCTCTTGTCTTCCTCACGAAAACGTACTCGTTGGATCGAAGTGGTTTTCGAATTACAAATCTGATCCCAGTCTCTTCGAAACAACGTTCGCTATTTACTGGTAAACTCAACCCCGGTTCTTTAGGAAATAAACAGACGAGAATAAGATCGGAGATCACCTCCAAACCATTAGTGGATGGATTTCCTTATAACTTCCTAGAAGAATGAATGAGTTTATACGTACAGTATAGCACCTCGAATGGTAACTGTACCATATAATTCCCGTATTCTTCCTATATATTTCCAAAGTCTTATTGGGTCCAAATCTGATAGTCGGTTATTTAACTATCAAATAAACAATCGATTCAGCCAATTATTTTATTCCCACTGAAAACGAAAAGTCTTATAAAAATTAGATTTTAATAGATTTAAATCACTTTACCCAAAATTATATACTTTATCATTTTAAAATAAAGCTACTTTAAATACTTCTAAATTTAAACAATAGTTATGAAATTCTATACTAATTTTCCAAATAGAACTTAAGCCAAAACTACTTTTATTTTTAAAAACACAATTCACATCTCCTTATAAATTCCCACCATGAATTTATAATTCCAAATTTATCCACTGATAAATATTTCACTTTATTTATAAACCCGGTTTACAATTCCTCATTTCTCATTTTCGTTAAATTACAGTTTCCAAAAACACTTAATCGATTTCAAATCGATTTTCTGAGTTAAATTCCCTTTAAAATTTATTTCTCAATTTATCCAAAATCAATTCCAAAATCCATTAACACCAAACTCACCCTTTATTAAGATTTAAAATCCTTATTTAAATCTGAAACATCAATTTCAATCTTTATTTCAAAACTCCCATTTTATTTTCCTTTTAAAATCCCACATCTATATATTTGATATCTTAAAATACCCAAATATATTCAGCCAACCATAGCAATCAATAACATCAATTCCAATATAATCTATCACAGATTATCAAATAAAACATATCACCGAATATGAAAATAAATTCCAACATTTTGAGAAATCCAGTTAGATCCCTCTAACCTGTTTCCCTGCATCCATAGATGTTAGCACAATATAAATACCAATTCCACTTCGAGGTGGAATATCGTGGTATATAGGGTCATCCGCTATTATGCGGGGCGCATAGGGTCTCATCTGCTATATAATACAGGAATATCAATCACTCCAATATATATATATATATATATATATATACACACACACACACACTACTATATATACTATCGCATCCAGACTGATAATAATAATCACATTCAATCAATCAATCACTAATTTAAATTCTACTATTAATTTAATTGTGGAAATCCAGATGTGAGTGAGATTAACTCATCTTTGCTTTTTAATTTGCAACCTACTTCCAAACCGGCTTGCTTTCTTTTAGATTTTTGACCTTGTATAAACATTTATACGGTTTATTAATATTTGAATTAATCGAACAATTAATTACCATTTAATTAACTAACAATTTAATTTAACTGATAATTTACCTTTTATTTATTTTTTTTAAAATCTTTTAGTAACTAAAATAATTAAATTAGTTAATTAAACCAACTAATCACCATAATATACTATTTTAAAATAAACTAGTACATTTAAAAGGTGCATTTGATAATTATTATATTATTATTTTCTTCTTTAAATCGAAACCACAAATATACTTTTATAAAAATAAACTATAGATTTCAAAAATGAACTTTCAACACTTTAAAATTCCTATTTATTTTTCCCAAAACCTACCTATATATATATTAAATTAAATGTGTATATCTATATAGATACATATATATTTATTTTCTGATTTCCTAAATATATTTAAATTAAATTAAGAACAACTTAAAATTCAGAAAACTGCTTAACATTTTAGATTTCTTTTTCTGTAAATAATTTCGGTATATAAATATATATATATATATATATATATATATAAATTCAAGAAGAAAAATAAAAATACCTCACTGAACTCTGACACACGACCCGACAGAGTCATCCCAACCACGCAGCCCCTCACGCTTCCCCAATGCTGTCGCCGAACCCTCGATCGCCGCCATGTCGTATCGCGACCACCCCAAGCCTTAACAGTCGTCGCCTCGGCCTCGAACAGGTGCCAATCAATCGCGACTCCCCATCTGAAAATCGCAGCTTCATCCAGACTTCGAGCATACCAGGATCGGCTCAAGATCCGACTTCCTTTCGAACAATTTGAACAGCTTCCCCTTTTTTTTTCTGAGCTTATGATTTCGGTTCGAATTATAGAGAGGAAAGAGAGGGGGAAATCTCGATTTGGTTAAAAAGAACGGCCATTATTCGACACGATTTCGTTTGCTTTAGAACTTAGAGGAACACTCGGCTATTTTTATTTTTATTTAAATGAAACGATGGGGAAACACTTGTACTCGATTTAAAAAAAACTGGGGAACATGTGTTATAAGGAAAGGAACGTGTTACATCATGAAACATTATTCTACTACAGTATTCAATGCAATTATATTATTTATATTTGAATTTTAAATTCAAAGTTTAAATCGTCTAGAATTCAAAGCTTAAAATCTTGACATCCTATTGAGGCGTGCCGCCAGGCGTTTATAATGTTAAACCCCTATTCTGAACACAATGGAAAAGGTTTCGAGTCCTAATTCGATCGTATGGAGAAGATAGCTTTTTGGATCCATAAATTATATTGAATTCGATATAAATTTCAGCGCGTTTATATTCCGTATGATCACATGACAACTCTGAACACTACGAAATTTGAAATCCGATAAAAATACACTATTACGGATCCAATGGAACTGGTTTCATTGAATTCTGAGACTGTGCCTCGAAAGGCTATTTTTAAATATCGATTTAAACGATATATATTTTAAAACTGAACAAATCACCTTTAAATTCAATTTTAAAAGTTCTATTACCTTTAGTATTATCAATATGAATTTTATAAACCTTCAAATTATTTTTAACAGACTAGAAACCCCAGATTTCATATTTTACCCAATTTCCAATTATTTAATTCAAAAATTAAATTGCTAAATAAATAGTGATATTTGAAATTCCAGTTAAAATTAACCTTTTGAATATTTAAAATCAATTAAATATTCCAATTTCAAATACTCAAAAATTCCGGATCGTCACATTCCTTCCCCCTTAAAAGAATTTCGTCCCCAAAATTACTAGTTAAGAAGAATGGTCCAATACCCGTCAACTATTTTCCCAAACCAAATAGTTTCAACAACTTCCCAAACAAATCTTTTTATTAGAGTCATACTACCATCCTTACTAACTTTCCAAACTCACCCATAAGTTCCAACAATATTACTTATTCAACCATTCAAATTATAATTCAAATTCAAATTTTAAATTATCCAAAATTTTCTCAAAATTTTTCTAACTCCTTAAATTTTCGAAAAAATTTGCCAGCGTCTCCTTTGCGTGGCTAGCTCGGTACAACTACAAAATGCCTCTACGGGCCCCCAGTTTCAAAAGAAAACAAAAGGCCAAGTGGCTATATCAAAAACCCATCAAATTTCATATGCCAATTTAAATACATACCTTTATGTTGGGCAATTCAAATTTATCTTCTGAAATCAAAACCAATTTCCCCTTTTCTCATAAAATACCTGTATATCCTACTTAGCAATAATATCTAATCACCGAATTCAAAATCATTTTATCCATTACTTTACAAACTTTCAATATCTATTTCATTCAAGTCCGTACGATGTACACATATCATTCGTACGCAATATCCAATCCGATCGCTCGCTCGATCACACAATTCATTTCCGAACTAGTATCGTCCACCTGACTCCCTAGTGCGGACTCAGATCTGGTTTCTTGATCAGAAACCGTCATTCTCCTTGCATAGGCATACACTATGATAGAGAATATCCAGAATCAATCAAAAATCCATATCCAGGGTTCGCAGTCGAAAATCGAGCGAAAAATCCTAACTGGGATCGATATAACTATCTCGAAATTCTGTGCTCGAATCTGGATCAAATCATTATGCGAATAAGGTAATATACGTACATCCTACATATTTATCTCAATTGATCGGTAGATATATCAATTTTCTTTTTTTATTCACATTTACTTCAAACTTCCATTTACTTATCCACCATTTTCCTTTTGCCCAATTTTACTTAATTTTCATTCAAATATTATCTTAGTATATTTTCCCAATTCCAGATTTTACTTAAGAATTTCACCATTCATTTCTTAAGTTCAATATGAATATTTTATACACTTCTTATATTTATTTTTCACCTTGCCACTTAAGCTTTCACATCTACTTCCATTTAACTTAAATTTTCAATTCCATTCTGAATTCAATTTACCTTCCATTTTAAATATTGAATTCTATTTATCTTATCTCAAACCATTTTAATTAACCATTTCTTAAATTAGTTCCACTTACTAATTTTAATTTTAAAATTTTGTTTTATTTAATCAAATTTGACTAAATCCCCTTTCACATCATTCAAATTAAATTCCCATATTCAGTTTCAATCCCTTTTTGTTATAACTAAATCAATTTGTTCCTTTACAAATTTATTTCCAACTTAATAATTTTATTTAAATGACCGTTCCATTTAGCTTACTTAGATTCATTTTCTCAAAATTCACTTTTATTTAACTTAATTCAATTTATATTCCAACTCAATTTAAATTTTAAACTTCTATAAGTTTTTCTCACTTATTTTCATTTCATTCACTAATCTTCTTTGATTTACTTTTCTTAATTGGTTTGCCTTTCTGACTTATTTCATCCATACCTACTTTATTCAATTCTACTTTACTTTAAAATTTTCTATTCCAACAAATTTAAATTTTAATAACTTATCAAACCCATTTATAATTCCATAAACATTTCCAATTTACTTCCAGAACTTTAAACAATTTCTCAATATTTCAAAATCACCTTTGAAATCAACTATATCCAAAATCCTTTGCATTTCTAAAATCAAACCCAACTTTTGCAAACAATTCCAATTTAAAACATTCAGGTAACAATTCCTCCCTTGGAAACTCGAAAATGAACATCGATTATGCTGTAGTCATCACCGAAGTTATTTTCCAGCGACCGAAAAGAGCTCAGCGCCTTTATTCCTTCAAAACATCTCAAATTTTTTTTAAACTCCAAACCTCACTAGATTTCAAATCCAATTCAAAAATATTTCCGAAATAATATCACTATTATTTCTCCAAAACCTTTGAAAACCATTTTCAACTCAAGGAAAATTAATCCCCAGATTTTCAATTTCAATTCCTTTTAATCTATATTCAAATATTACTCTGGGATTTTATCTCATTATAAATCACAATATAATTCACATTTATAAATTTCATCCTGTTATATGAATTAATTCTTAACTTTGGTTAAACCATTATTTCTTATATTCGATTTCCATACAACAATGATAATAATTTATATTATCACTTCCTAACAACCAAGCAACTATATATAACTATAATAATTTACGAAAAATTATTTCTTTTATATACAAAATAAATTTGGGTAAAATTATTTCATTTACCCTATTATAAAACAATACCGTGTCGGTTTATCTTGTTTAAGAGTTTAGAAACCCCTATCGATGACATGGCATCCCACGTATTGACCAGAATTCATAAACACTAAACCGATAAGTCAACACAATATAAAGACAAATTTTATATTCACTAACAAATACGCGCTTATATCTATTAATACACTCAAACTCATTCTAGAGTATTACAGACTCTATTTCTAACGAGTAATTCCCACCAGAGCCAAGGTTCTCGCTTATCCTTCAGCTTTGATACCAACTGTAACGACCCGATTTTTCGATGCCCGAAAATCGACATCAATACGTCCACTGTATCAAATGCCAAACAATCAAATGCCGAAAAACCGAACCATTAGGGTAAAAGAAGAAGGAGGTAGAAGATGAAAATAGAAACAACATCAGAATCTCACAGTCGCAGCGGAATAAATATAATATATATCAACAGCTTTAAAACACAAAGAAATCTGTACTGATTTATACATTAAATCATCAAAGTATAACCCAAATCAACAACACAATCAATATCCAAACGCAGGACAGTTATATAAACTTGTCCTCATAACCGAATACACAACGGAATACATATCAAGTACGGAAGTACGTCTCGCCATCCAGCTCGTCTCCTGAGTTCCATAACATCATATCCTGTATCCTATAATACTCGGTCTGACCCGAGCATTACAGTGAAATAACACCCGAGTCAGTCTGGAAAACCTGCGTGAGAAAACACACTCAATTGGATTATTAAAGTTTTCAAAATCCTTTGAAATCAAAGGTATCTCGTAAGACCGCGCCACAAATAAACATTCCGGGTTTTTACCTTACGATAACCAAAACATTTCTTATCAAATCCTCTGATATTATAATAGTGTCTAGATACAAATACTTATTCAAATAGCCGAAATTGTTACATTATTAAATTCCAGCAATACGAGGTTCTACAATCAAAACCGTAAAAGCACGTAGGGAGAATGGATTTCCAAACAATGGCAGGGCTACTGGGGTACCGCCCGTCACAGTACGTGGTCTAGATCACCGTACCGAGGATCTACTCTGATCCCCTGCATCACAAGACCAGAGCTACCCCTTACTAGATAGTCCAAATAAGATCACCCCGCGATTGGGATCAGCAACCGCCCACTAAGCCGAATAAAAAGGAACATCTAGATAGGAATGACCTTACCCTAATTGGTTGCTAGCCACTTAGCCTTGCGTGCACCTCCCCTGTTTTAGCCATTCCCAGTTGATGAGGCTCGAGGCTATGCGTTACCTTTTTAGCACACATTCACTTAGAATACTCATCGTCCTCCTGACAACGTTTTGAAAGCATTCATCCATACAAGTCCGTTCCAGGTCCGAACGGAACCGAAGGCACTACTCCTAATACATCCATTTTGGTATCACTTTCAGGATTAGTAGCGATTAGCTAGCCCTTGCACTTTACTGCTCCATCATCGACTCCAAGCTCTTGTCTTCCTCACGAAAACGTACTCATTGGATTGAAGTGGTTTTCGTATTACAAATCTGATCCGGTCTCTTCGAAACAACGTTCGCTATTTACTGGTAAACTCAACCCCGGTTCTTTAGGAAATAAACAGACGAGAATAAGATCGGAGATCACCTCCTAACCATTAGTGGATGGATTTCCTTATAACATCCTAGAAGAACGAACGAGTTTATACGTACAGTATAGCACCTCGAATGGTAACTATACCATATAATTTCCGTATTCTTCCTATATATTTCCAAAGTCTTATTGGGTCCAAATCTGATAGTTGGTTATTTAACTATCAAATAAACAATCAATTCAGCCAATTATTTTATTCCCACTGAAAATGCCAAGTCTTATAAAAAATTAGATTTTAATAGATTTAAATCACTTTACCCAAAATTATATACTTTATCATTTTAAAATAAAGCTACTTTAAATACTTCTAAATTTAAACAATAGTTATGAAATTCTATACTAATTTTCCAAATAAAACTTAAGCCAATACTACTTTTATTTTTAAAAACACTATTCACATCTCCTTATAAATTCCCACCGTGAATTTATAATTCAAAATTTATCCTATGATAAATATTTCACTTTATTTATAAACCCGGTTTACAATTCCTCATTTCTCATTTCCGTTAAATCACAGTTTCCAAAAACACTTAATCGATTTCAAATCGATTTTCTGATTTAAATTCCCTTTAAAATTCACTTCTCGATTTATCCAAAATCAATTCCAAAATCCATTAACACCAGATTCACCCTTTATTAAGATTTAAAATCCTTATTTAAATCTGAAACATCAATTTCAATCTTTATTTCAAAACTCCGATTTTATTTTCCTTTTAAAAATCCCACATCTATATATTTGATATCTTAAAATACCCAAATATATTCAGCCAACCATAGCAATCAATAACATCAATTCCAATATAATCTATCACAGATTATCAAATAAAACATATCACCGAATATGAAAATAAATTCCAACATTTTGAGGAATCCAGTTGGATCCCTCCAACCTATTTCCCTTCATCCATAAATGTTAGCACAATATAAATACCAATTCCACTTCGATGTGGAATATCGCGGTATACAGGGTCATCCGCTATTATGCAAAGCGCATAGGGTCTCATCCGCTATATAATGCGGGAATATCAATCACTCCAATATATATATACACACACTACTATATATACTACCGCATCCAGACTGATAATAATAATCACATTCAATCAATCAATCACTAATTTAAATTCTACTATTAATTTAATTATGGAAATCCAGATGTGAGTGAGATTAACTCACCTTTGCTTTCTAATTTGCAACCTACTTCCAAACCGGCTTGCTTTCTTTCAGATTTTTGACCTTGTATAAAAATTTATACGGTTTATTAATATTTGAATTAATCGAACAATTAATTACCATTTAATTAACTAACAATTTAATTTAACTGATAATTTCCCTTTTTAAAAAAAAAATCTTTTAGTAACTAAAATAATTAAATTAGTTAATTAAACCAACTAATCACCATAATATACTACTTTAAAATAAAGTAGTACATTTAAAAGGTGCATTTGATATTTATTATATTATTATTTTCTTCTTTAAATCGAAACCACAAATATACTTTTATAAAAATAAACTATAGATTTCCAAAAATGAACTTTCAACACTTTAAAATTCCTATTTATTTTTCCCAAAACCTACCTATATATATATATATATTAAATTATATGTGTATATCTATATAGATACATATATATTTATTTATCGATTTCCTAAATATATTTAAATTAAATTAAGAACAATTTAAAATTTAGAAAACTGCTTAACATTTTAGATTTCCTTTTCTGTAAATAATTTCTGTATATAAATATATACATATAAATTTAAGAAAATAAAAATAAAAATACCTCACTGAACTTTGACACATGACCCGACAGAGTCATCCCAACCACGCAGCCCCTCACGCTTCCCCAATGCAGTCGTCGAACCCTCAATCGCCGCCATGCCGTATCGCGACCACCCCAAGACTTAACAGTCGTCGCCTCGGCCTCGAACAGGTGCCAATCGATCGCGACTCCCCATCTGAAAATCGCAGCTTCCGCTAGACTTCGAGCATACCAGGATCGGCTCAAGATCCGACTTCCTTTCAAACGATTTGAACAGCTTCCCCTTTTTTTTCTGAGCTTATGATTTCGGTTCGAATTATAGAGAGGAAAGAGGGGGAAATCTCGATTTGGTTAAAAAGAACGACCATTATTCGACTCGATTTCGTCTGCTTTAGAACTTAGAGGAACACTCGGCTATTTTTATTTTTATTTAAAAGAAATTTGGTTATAAAGAACGACCCTTTTTTTATACAAATACTTATTCAAATAGCCGAAATTGTTACATTATTAAATTCCAGCAATACTAGGTTTATACCTTACTGCCCTAGCTCAGTCGCCGTTCACCACTCGAGACACTCCCTTCCTCCACGGCCAACCCAAAATCAAGCACCCTCCACACAGCGAATGCGAACCAACCCCAAGCCCCATCCCTAAATCGAATCGACAACCACCACCCAGCCATTCGAGCTCCGCGACGTCGCCTAGCCTCCCTTCGAACTCGCGGCCACCCGAACTTCCGATTTACACCATCGCGAACCTCTTCTCACCAGCGCATCCACGTGACTCACGGTTCCATTGAAGTTGCCGCAACCCTCGACGACGACGAGTTGCGCTCTCCTCACAGCTAACAGTTTGCCATCGCCTCATGCCGTCTCCCATCGCCTAGCGTTCGCGACTCGGTTCTTTTTTTTAAAGTGGAAAATTTTCGATTCGTTTTGTTTTGAATTGAACTGGAGAGGGAATCGATTTTCATTTGGCTTTTTTTTGAAATGCTCAATCATTTTTATTTATTTTTTCCTTTGTTAACTGTCTTTTGCTTTTGTTTGAAATATGGAACCATCGGTTGTTAATACAAAAGGAGAGGGAAGTGATTGAGGAGATGGTAGCATATACAAGCATGGCTACAGTGATTATGAGATGAAAGTAAAAAGGCCTGATGAGAATACAGATTTGAAAGGTTGAAATATATATATATATATATTTATATATATTTATATTTAAATTTTTAACTGTCTCGATTCCGCAACTTAAAATTTTGACCACCTATCGAGGCGTGCTGCTAGGCGTCTATAATGTTATATCCCTATTCCGAACACAATGGAAAAGGTTTTGAGTCCTAATTCGATCGTATGGAGAAGAAAGCTTTTTGGACTCAAATATTATATTGAATTTTTTATGTAGATTTCAGCGCGTTTACATACGATACGGCCACACGATAACTCCAAACACTACGAAATTTGAAATCCGATAATAATACAATATTATGGATCCAATGTAACTGGTTTTGTCGAATTCCGAGACCGTGCCTCGGGAGGCTATTTTTAAATATCAATTTAAACGATATATTTTTAAAACTGAACAAATCACTTTTAAATTCAATTTTAAAAGTTCTATTATCTTCAGTATTATTAATATAAATTTTATAAGCCTTCAAAATATTTTTAACAAGCTTAAAACTCAAGATTCCATATTTTATCCAATTCTAATTATTAAATTCAATAATTAAATCACCCAATAAATAGCGATATTTGAAATTCAAGTTAAAAATTAACTTTTAAATATTTAAAATCGATTAAATATTCTAATTTCAAATATCCAAAATTCTAGGTCGTTACGGGTCGAAAGGGCGGGTCGTGACACATTCATAGATTTCAACTAATGCCATCCATCCATTCATTCCAATTTATAACTCAAAATCAAATTCTTAGTTATCAAATTTTTTTCAAAATTCTTAAAAACTTTCTAACGCCTTAAATTTTCGGAAAATTTCGCCAGGGTCTCCTTTGCGCAAACGAGGATGAAGTATCCTGTAGGAAAAATATAAAAATACGATGTGTAATCCGAGATGTGTACCTTATTTTAGTATTACCAAGCATATACAACCAATAAAATGTGAAAGCAGACACCATATGCAAAGCATACGCCATCTGCACCTACTGATCACTCAACAACCAATGAGAATATGTTTATAGAAAGTACATCACTATATATTATAGAATATATGATAACTACATGCAATTTTAGCAATGTAACAAGAGAAGCCATCAAACCAATAATATACATCCAATTTATTTATCAACATATCAATTTGCATTTTCAAATGTCAACATTATATTTATGCACTTTCATTCTTATTAACATGCAATTGATTCACTTCCAATTTATTCACATTCATTTTACTAACACTCGTTTATTCACATTCAGTTGACTCTTATTCAATTCATTTACTTTTAATTGATTTGCATCCAATTAATTAACATTCATTTATTTAACATTCATTTATTTCATATTCAATTTGTTTAGTATATTTCTTTAATACTAATATTATTTATGAACCATTCCATACAACAATTACTTATGTTCATTATAAACATTTTATACAACACTTCTCATGTTTATTTTCACCTCATAACTTAAGTTCATATTCAATTTTATCAAACAGCATTCCAAACCATATTTAATTCAGTAATTTATTTCATTAGTTCATTAAATTAATCCATTACAAGTCAAATTCACTTTCATTTAGCTTATCTTAAGTTAAATTCATATTCAAAATTCATTCAATCTTTCTTAAGTTTAAACTTCATTTCATTCGATTTATTTCGTTAACTCGATTATTTAACTTTACTTAAGTTAAGTTTTAAATTTCATATCTTAATTTTTTTATCTATACCGTTTCCAAATTATAAGTTCAAAACTTATTATCTTAGGTTTTCTCAAAACATTTAGATAAAAAAAATTAGAATTTTAAACACCCAGCTTTATTTCAAATCATTTTAAAATCATATATATACATAACTCCTTTATATATAAAATTTTACTTCTAGAATCTAAAACAAATTGTTTTACCAAAACAAAAATTCAATGGTAACAATCATTCACTTAGAAACTCGAAAATGAACTCCGATGATGCTGCATCATCACTCGAATTATTTCCGACGAACGAAGTGAATTTAGTGCTTTCTATTTCTTTTAAATCCCATTTTAAAATATTTATAGTCAAACATTTTCAAAATAATACTATTATTATTTTTCTAAAACCTTTGAAAAACAATTTCCAAATCAATGGAATTTTAAACTCTCAAATTCTTATTTTATATCCACTTTTATTTACAATTCATATTTATAAATATAGTTATGCAATTTCATTTCATTTCCATTAATAAATCACATTTATAAATCATATTTATCAAATCTCACTTCTTATGATGTACCATTTTACAAATGTTGATTATTTTATTTATAATCAATACTCTATAATTCATACTTATAAATTTACTTTCTTACGTAACCCATTTTACAAATGTTTATTTTTGTTTATATTA
Source organism: Allium fistulosum (assembly GCA_030737815.1). NCBI lineage: Eukaryota > Viridiplantae > Streptophyta > Magnoliopsida > Asparagales > Amaryllidaceae > Allium > Allium fistulosum. The sequence continues at coordinate 849,652,371 of CM060903.1, forward strand.
TAATAACAACAACTTTTAATAGAACAACAACAACAAATGAAAGTAATCAAATATTATCGTTTACTAACAACCAAACACACCATATATATAATTATAATAATTTCTGAAAAATTATTCTTTTTTATATATAAAATATAATTTAGGTAAAATTATTTCATTTACCCATTTCTTAAAACAATACTATGTCGGTTTGCCTCATTTAAGCGTTTAGAAATCCCTATCGATATCGTGGCTTCCCATGTACCGACCAGAATTCATAAGCCACTCAACAGATAAACCAACATAATATAAAACATTTTTATATCACTAACAAATACGTGCTCATATTTATAATACACTCAAACTCATAATAAGGCATTCCATTACCTTATCTCTTAATGAGTTACCCCACCAAAGCCAGGTTCTCGATTAACCTTGCGCTCTGATACCAAGTGTAATAATTTGGGATTTTTGACCCTTGAAAATCGGCACTAATATGTCCATTGTATTGCGTGTTGAGTAATCAAATGTTGGAAACCTGATTGCTAGGGAAAAGAAGAAGAAGGGAGAAAAGAAGAGAACAAGAAGAGTAAGAAACTGAAAACAACACAGAATCTCACAATCGTAGTGGAACAATATATAATATAATATCAATGATCTTTTCAAAAGAGAAACTGTTATATATATACATTAATCGGAGTACAACAACAATCAGATCATCAGCCTGGATAGTTATAACAACTTGTCCTCACGATTCCTAATGATTTCAACAACAAACAGCGAAAAATAAACACATACGTAAATACGACTTGAAGACTCCAAATCGTCTCCTGAGCTCCAATGCATCCAAAGAAATATGTAAATATACTCGGTCTGACCGAGCATTATAATAAAGTAACACCCGAGTTAGTCTAGAAAACCAGCGTGAGAAAACACAGCCAACTGAATTTTTAAGTTATAAAATTCTTTGAAATCAAAAGTATCTCGTAAGACCATACCGCACATAAACAAAGATGGGTTTTTTACCTTACGATAACCAAAACATTTTCTATAGAAAATCCATTTATGTTATAATAATGTCTAAGGGCCAAAGTAAAATATGAATATAGCTGAAATGCTTGCATCTCACATTTCAGCATAGTTGGGCACGACTAAGTTCGTACGACGCTTATTGGAGAATGGATTCCATATAATGACTGGGCTACTGGGATACCGCCCGCCACGGTGCATCTCTAGATAAAATAATACCGAGGACCTTGCCAAGATCCCATGCCAACACAGGACCGTCCTACCCATTACTAGATAGTATCGAATATGATCACCCCTCCGTTAATGGGCCCGAAGCATACAAATAAGAGATAATATTGACTTTAGATAGGAATGATCATACCCTACTTGGAGCGGCCCATATAGCCCTGCTGCATCTACCATGTTTTAGTCATCCCGATTGATGAGGCTTGAGGCTACATTTTACCTTTTATATAGCACTCCCCACTTGGAATGCTAACACTGCCCTCCAAGCAACAATGCAATGTCAACATTCATCCATACAAGTTCGTTCTATGACTGAATGAAACACTTGAGAGCCCTGTCTTCAATTCCATCATCTTCAAGATGTCTTCACTTCGAAACGCTTGAGTTGGATCGAAGTGGTTTTCGAATAACGTATCCGATCCCGGTCTCTTCAAAACAAGTTTTGATAATTTCCGATAAACTCAACCCCTGTTCTTTAGGAAATAAACAGTCAAAGATAAGGGCGGAGATCACCTCCTAACCGTTGGTGGACGGATTTCCTTATCATTGTCCTAGGAGAATGAAACGAGATTTATATGCACAGTACAACATCATCGGCGATGACTGTGCCATATAAATCACATGTTTCTCCTAGATATTTCCAAAGTACATTTTGGGTCCAAATTCGATAGTCGGTTATTTAACTATCAAATAAACAAACATTCGGTCAGGGATTTAATTCCCATAGGGGAAACCAACATTGGATAAGCACACAAGCAACCACTAGCATTTTTAATAATTTTTTCTATTTACTAAATTCACTTTGTAAATTATTTAAACCAAAATACTTTTACAAAGATTTCATTCACAACCCTTATATTTTAATATCTGGAAAATATTCATATACTTATCTTAACGGTATAAGTACATTCACCAACATTGAGGGAAGTTCTCTTTTATAAAATTTAAATCATTTATAAACTCCGTTATAAATTTCTTAAACCATTTATAAACTATTATATAAATCTCCGGAACCATTTATAAAACTCCTATATACATCCGAAATCATTTATGACCCCTTTATAATAAGTCCATAAAACTTTTTATAAATTCCTTTTATAAATCCATAAACCCCTTTCTAAAATTCTTTTATAAATATCTAACCATTTATAAATCTCTATTACCTTGTAAAACCTTCTTTTAAGCCCTTGAACCATTTTATAAACTTCACTTATAAAACCCAAATCCGTTATAACTCTATTTATAAATCTTGAACATTTATAAATAAACTCTAATCACTAATTTTAAAATACTATTGCAAAATAAACAATATAAATAAATTGTAATTAAAACATATTAAAGAAAATAATAAATACTTTCAAAATATTCTTAATAAAACAATAATAAATTATCTTAAACATTATTAGAAATAGAAATAATTAATTTCCGAAACCTTATCGATAAATGATTATAATTAATTTCAAACCATATTAGTATTTTAAATAATTAACCTTTCAAAATATAAAATATTGATAAACCACTTTAAAATAATATTAATATAAATAAACAACTTTGAGAACATAAATATATTTCCTTTATACAATTCCACACTTAAATTTCAACATAATAATTTCCATATCTATAAAACTATATTTATAAATTTTCTTCTATTTTATAAAATATCGTTTAACATCTCCCAATTTATCCTCACTTCAATTTCCAAAATAGAATCAACTATTTTCTAAAACAACATTTCACATCGTATAATAAATCCACTGTCTAATTTATTTTTCCCAATCTATCCCATGATAATTGTTTCCTTTTATTTATAAATGTCGTTTATAAATCCATACTTTTACTACAAAAATACAATTTTACAGATCTTCACTTCTTTTGTAAAATATCATTTTATAAATTATCACATTTATAAATTTCACATTTATAAATAAATTATAATATAAGTACCTATATATATATCACTTTATATAAAATGGTTAATAAATATTTATATCAAATATTTCTATTTTCTTTTTAAAACCATATCCCTATATTATAAAAGACGGACTTATTTTAAGAGTTTTTTTAAAATCTTTATCCACACTTTAAAGATCTCTATTTAAACTATTTTATAAAATTATTAATTTATAATCTCCAAAAATCATACTTTTAATTTTTTTTTAAACTAAATTCCTTCTTCTAGTAATTCAAGAATTTTTATAAAAACATATATATTTTTGAAATCGCTCAAATCCCTTTTAAAACAAAATCCTCTTTTTATAATATTTCAAAATATTCAAAATATGGTCCAGTGTTACCATGGCATTAATTAGGGAAAATTATCCATGTCATCAATTACGGCATCCAACATATCATATATCAATTTATATGAAAAATAAAATCAACAATGTGAGGAATCGTGTTGGATCCCTCCAACATATCCCCTACATCACATACAGTATATAATCAAATAATATAAAAATCAAATGCCTCGAGGTGGGATTCGTATACAAAGGGTCATCCGCTCTTACATGGAAACGTAATAGGGTCTCATCCGCTCCAAGGGCGGGAATATATCGAAACCAATAATATGAGCTAATAAATCATCCAAACAGTAAATAAAAATCAACAATAAAATATCCACACATCCAATAAATAATTTTATTGACTATATAATATTTTCCAATTAACCAAAGAGGTGAGATTAACTCACATTGATTTCAGAAGTCGCCAAATGTTTCGGTTTGGAACTAAAATCGAACGACGTCCGATTTTAGCCCAGATTTTAACTGTCACCAAATTTGTCCAAACCAATTCCATTGTAAAGCTAACGTCCATACGAGTGCAACGCAATAAACAGCGTACGAATCCGACCTCATATGAATAATTTATTAAATATATAAGTTTTCAATTTTTAAACATAATTTTAATTCACAAATTACTTTATTATAAACTAATTACATATTAAACCATCTTCCCATTTCAAACAAAACACTCCCGCTCATCTATAGTGCTCGAACTCACAATGGATGATGCCTTCCTTCCTCCCTCTATTCCTCATCCCTCAATGTATTCAAATCCGACAACATCATCGCCTTTCTCTTCTACTCCTCTTCGCAATGACCTCACCCACCCATGCCCCGCCTTGCCCTAGCAAAACGCATCACCTGCTCTTCCACAATGGTGTATAGGTTGTGACAAACCCCCTCAACACCGAGCTTCACCAAAACTTGCCCAACGAACCTCCACTTCCAACGACACCCAAATCCAATCACCTCTTAACCAAGCTCCATCTCGATTTCTCCAAAATCAAATCCCTAGTTCCACTGCCCCTAAAGCACCCACGGCCACCTTCGTTGAACACAAATCAACCCACAAGGGAAAGAAGACCTCAACCACAAGATTCCAACAAATATTATTTCATGATTTTTAGTTTATAATCCGATTTGATTTTTATTTTTAAAATCCTTAAAATAAAGAGGCCATTTTTCATTTTCTTTTGTTTTCCTGTTCATAGAACGATTTAAAAAGAAAGAGGAAAGTATGGGTAACATGGTGAAGAGAAATGGCAGGTACGGGGTAGGTATTGGAGAGTATGTTAATTATATATATATATATATATATATTATTCGAAAATATCCGACATTACACATCCAAAAATATCAAACTCCAATCGAGGCGTGCCGCCTAGCATTCTATATGTTATACCCTATTTCGAACATAATGGAACTAGTCTCGAGGCCTAATTCGATCATATGCAGAAGATAGTTTTTCAAACCCAATTATTATATATATCTTTCTAAAATAAATTTCTACGCATTTCGAGCTCGCATGACCAAACGATACTTCCGATTGCCACGAAATTCAACGACATAACATAATATACTATTACGGATCCAATGGAACTGGTTTCGTCGAAATCCGAGACGGTGCCCTGGAAGGTTATTTTTACATGTTAATTAAAATGAATTATTATAAAAACCAAATAAATTACTTTTAAATCTAATTTAAAAGTTTGCTATCTTCTTTCTTATTTAAATAGAATTTAAATTAACTTTCAAAATTATTCGTTCATTTCAAATTCAAGGTTCAATAATTTTAAATATTACCAAATTTTATTTCAACAATTTAATTATCAAATAAATTGCTATACTTGAAACTCTAGTTATTTAACTTATAAAATTAACTTTTCAATATTTAAAACTCATTAAATATTCTAAATTCAAATGAATGAAATTTTGGGTCGTTACATAAATACTTTTATTTCTAGTCCAAATCAAATCTGTCCCCACTAATCTTTATGTACATTTTTTCAAGGCAATGCAACAAGTCATGACAAGTCATATGCAACCATTTACATATGTCCTTGCTTTCCAAAGCAAGAATCAACAAATCATGTAATATTAAATCAAACACAAATACTATAATTTAAACAACACAAGCAATATATTTTCATTTTGTTGGTGAAAAATATCACTTAATCCAAACCCAAACACTAGAACAAGATCCCCTCTTCCTACCTCAACCTTGCAAACACCACTACACTTCCTACTATCGCCCTTTGCTCATGGCCATAACTTACACCCCTCCACTTTGCTCATGACCATGAAGAATTTGGGGAGATGTGCCTGTTTTCTTCAAGCTTCAACTTGATGGAAGGTTTTGTTATGTTTTATAAGGGTTGTAGAAGAAGTTTGGGAAGTTTTTGAGTTCATTTGCTTTACTTTTATTGTTTTAAGAATTTTATGTAGAGAAGAGAGAACAAGATAGTGATTTCTTTGTAGTGGATTTGCAAACCAAAGTTAGAAGCTATATGTTTTCTTTTATAGACGTTTAAAATGTGGCAAAAGACCCGTCCTACCCCTTCATTTCATACAAGCCTATGCCTTCCTCTTACACATCCATACCTTGGAAAAAGTCATCCATGATTCCCTCCTTAAATCACTCCACCTTTCAAGCCTTAAATCACTGATATTTGTCCCCTTAATTAAACACTTTTACTTTATTTAATTTTCCATTAACTTAAATTAATTTAACTCTTGTAAATTTCTTCATATGTTACAATACATGTTCAAAAGATTTCAAATAACTTTCGGTGATTAAAAAGTCATTTATCGATAAAAAAAATTTTGGTCGCTTATCGATATTTCTTCGAAATATTTATTTTTAAAATTTAAAAATGAATTTTCTGTCTTTAGTTATTAATTAAAAGGGGTTAAAAAGGTTATAAAATATAATTTATTCACATTAAACCCAAGGTACATGTTAGCACCAAAATTGGTCACTAACCTCGTAGAAGAAGATTGTGAAGAGATATAAGTGATGAAATCAAATTAAACAGAGAAGACAGTGCTAATCTAAATACAGAAAGTAAGAACACCAAATTTATAGTGGTTCAACGTAATTGCCTACGTCCACTTTGAGGTTAAACTTTATTGATCTTCTTTATAGTTGATTACAAATACAATTCGTGAATCAAATGCTTGAATGAAGTTGTTAAGTAGAGAAGATGAGTCTTGAAAATGGCAGAGTCTCCCCGGTGTTTTCTCTCCAAAAAAGGATCCATTTCACTGTGACCCTGCCCCTCTATTTATAGGCAAAAGTGGGCTGGACTACCCAAGTGGGCTTGGCAGCCGAACGCTCTAGCCCAGGCGCTGCATGCCGAACCAGGTACGCCGAACGCTTCCATGCCGAACGGTCCTTCTCATGCCGAACGGTGCTTCTGATGTATGGGAAGTGTAGGATGGTTGCGGTGAAGCTAAGCGTATCTCTGTTCGAAGCTCTTGACCGATCAATGTACGTAGATCGAATGATATCGTAACCTTGCGTAGTTGTACACACTGAATGCCTTCTGAATGCCGAACGCTCTCGTTGCCGAGTTATCCTATCGCCGAGTTCTACTGACGCCGAGTGCCTCTAGATGCCGAGTACTCCGGATGCCGAGTACCATGGGATGCCGAACACTAGTTGATGCTGAGCATAGGTTGTTGCCGAGTGCCAGTTGATGCCGAACACTACTTGACGCCGAGTATCCTTGTTGCCGAGTACTACGCCGGGTAGTCTCGATGCCGAGTGCTTTTGATGTCGAGTGCTCTCGTATGCCGAGCAGTCTCGTATGCCGAGCAGTCTTGGTGCCGAGCAATCTTGATGCCGAGCGTTGGTTGACGTTGAGTGCCAGTTGACGCTGAACACTGCTGAGTACTACGCCGAACACTCCTGGACGCCGGACACTATGGATGCCGAGTACTACGCCGAGTACTCATGGATGACAGTTGCTTCGCCGAACACTCCTGGATGGAAAGTGCTTCGCCGAACACTCCTAGATGCCGGACACTCTCTGATGCCGAGCACTTATTGCCGAGTACTAGTTGCCTGGTCAAATCCCCAGGAAACACTTGCCCCCCAAAGTGTATTGCATGGCCGAACGTGATGCGCTTTGAATCTGGTACAGTCTACCTCGGAGGTACCTCTTCAAGAATGTTAGCGAAGGGCGGTGCAAGACGAACAAGTTTGGGATGCCGAACGATACGTTCGGAGCCGAACGTTCCTAGCGTGCCGAACGTCATTCCGCCTCGATGCGGAGCGCTCCGGTATTGACCGACTCTACCGGGTATAGCCCCTTCGACTTCCACCATTCCCCTCTATAAAACCAGGACCTTTTCTTCTTTTCTCCTTTTACTTTTTATTTCTACCGTTCTTGCAATTCTGTTCAATCGTCCGAATTTGAGACTTCACTACACCATCTCAATCTCTGATCTACAAACTTAGGTACTTTTCCTCGTATATTCAAACGAGATGTTCGAACGATGTCGTGTAGAAGGTTTTTTATATCTTGTCTGCATTGCCGAACGACATAGCGTGGAGGAGTTAGGAGTACGTCCACTTATCGTCTTAGTTTCCTCGTGTTGAATCGAGGTTAAAGGGAAGAAAAAGAAAGAAGGTGTTGGAGGAGGTAAAGGCGCTGTTCGCTGCTCCGGCGCATGTCGCCATGTGCCGGACGGTGGAATGGTTAGTTGCCGAGCACTACCTTGGCCGGACAATCCCAGGCCGAACGCTTACTAACATGTCAAACTACAATTGAGCCGAACGAACCAACACCGAACAATACCCAAATGCCGAAAGACTGACACGCCGAACATCGACTTCAGGCCGAACGTTGAATTCAGCCGAACAATCCTTAGGTCGAACCGTGACTTTAGCCGGACAAAACAATTGCCGAACATTCCTTAGGTCGAACAATGTCTTTTAGCCGAACAATACAATTGCCGAACATTCCTTAGGTCGAACAATGTCTTTTAGCCGAACAGTACAACTGCCGAACAGAACTTTTAACTGGACAGTGTCCTAACCGAACGAGGCTTTCTAGCCGAACAAGGACCTTAGCCGAACAATCGACAATGACTCTACCGAACCAAGACACATGCCGAACAATATTTAAATGTCAAATTAGTCTTAAGCCGGACACCTCATAAATCACATGTTTTCTGAATTTGGAACTGTAATCACCTCAAGGCGAGCTTTTTGAGACGGTCAGCGATGACGGTCTTCGAAGGCGACGACTCGAAGCAAATCATTATATCTTTAAAATCTTACTGCTTGTACACAATTGTTTTCACTAGTTCACATACCACGTTGGGGGAAAACTCGTATTGCTAATTCTAACGTTCAACGTTTTTTGAGTATAGTTCTCTCAAGCACTTAGTTATTTATTCGGGATGTCGAGAAAATCTAGCTCCGCCACCATATCCGACAGGCCTGGGCCGTCATCGAGGCAAGGAGCCGCAGATACTTCCAACCCGTCAATCTCTCCCGCTCATAACTTGGCGCCCGATGCTCTGGAGTCAACCATCTTACTGGACAATCCGATCGATTCTCAAGCCTCGAAGATCAACGAGGCTGCTCTGCGACGGATATGTTCCATTCACGGGATTCCCTTTGCTGACGTGTTAGTTCCTTTGAGACACGACCGCCCTCATCTGCCCCCAGTCGGGTACACTGCCTGCAACAAGTTCATGTGTTGGATGGGCAGCGTGCCTCCATTCAATTTATTTCTCCGGGATGTGCTGCAGTATATAGACATAGCTCCGTCGCAGCTGCACCCGAATGGCCATGCGTTTCTATATGGGACTTATTTACTTTTCATGGCCGTCTTCTCCAGACCTCCAACCCCCGGTGATATCCGATACATTTATATGTTCAAGAGACGGAAAGATAGCCCTTCCTTTATGTTCCTCGAGCCATACCACAAGTGCCAGATCTTGACAGGGGCATGTAGCAAATTCGCCCTGTACAAACAGGAATGGTTCTATGTGCGCTGCCCGTCTGGTTTTGCTAGGAGATGGGTTGAAGGCAGTAAGTCTCTCTGCTGAATCGTTATTCGTATTTAATTGGAATCATGCTTTTCCTAACTCTTCATTTCACCTTTTCATGTATCAACCCGCGTCCGGAAGGCCGAGGATATTCTGAGGCTGTTGAAGCCATTAGAGCTCTTCCTGCTGAGGATCGAGACATCCGGACTATCATTTCAAATGAATCGCTGTCGGGGTTCGGCTTGCTAGCCCCTGGTCGTCGGATCAGCCTTCCAGAAGGTGTTACAATTCCCAAACCTCCATCTGGTAAAGGGAAAAAACTTGCCGGACCGTCGTCGCGTCGCGCTCCCGACACGCACGAAGAAGGCGAGCGCAAAGAGGATGATGCCCCCGAAACTCAGGGCGAGAACGTGGGTCCCGCTTGGAATCCGGCAATCGAAGTTCAGGATATTGAGACATCATCCTCCCCTTCAAAGGGAAAGAAGAAGCTGAAATATACGGTTCAAAAGGAGAAAGTTGGTGGCACCTCAAAATCTACGCCTATCCCTCCTGAGAAAGAGGCTTCTTCGCAGCACCTGGAAAGTTCTCTGAGGGGTCTGTCCAACTTGTCCATCCCCGATGATTTACTTAATTACGGACTCGATGATCCTGAAGCTTTCAAATTCTCTTCGCCCGCTAGAGGCAATGTAGGAGTTCAACTCCCGGCTCAAGGAGATAATACTCCGATTAGCAAAGATAAACGAACGGGTCCGTCGGGGGGAACACTAGGACACACACGCACATGCGCATTCCATAATATACTTCAAGTCCTTTTAACTCGTGAATTCTCCTTAACTCGTCGTTATCTCCATTCTTTGCAGGTGATATGGGCCGCTCACACGGACTTGATCGCCTTCAGGGGTCTTCAATATTCCATCACTCCGGACGGGATTCCGGTTCAGGCAGGCGCAGGAACCGAGGTGATTATGAAGATAGGGACAATCGTCCTCGCGAGTCGTCTCACCGCAAGAAAGCACACTCTCAATCTTCCCAGTCCCGCGATCTTCCTCCTCCAACTGAGCCGGATAAAGAGAAGTCTTTGCAGAAGGGTTATCAGTCTAATGCTGCTCGAGAACAACATTCCAGTTCATCGAGTATGAGGCAAGTTCGAGAGCAACGTAAAAGAACGGAATTCTCTAAGCCTCCTCCTCCTATTCCTGCCGTGGACCCAACTGTTGCGGAAAAGATGGTCGACCTTAAGGCCAAGTTTCCGAAAATCTGTTTTGACGGCTTGAAATTCCTCCCAGCCATCCATCACATTCCTGGGCACGTGAAGCAAAGTGCCATTGCCTGCAACAATGACGTCTATGTTCAACATGACGCATTCGTGCACTTGGTGGAGAAGATCTCGGAAGTATCTGTCGAGCGTCAACACGAGATTGACCGTCTGAATTTGGAGGCTGACAGCGATAAGAAAATCATCAAACTCCAAGACGAAGAGCTCGCTTCGTATAAGTCAAAGCTAGAAGTCGCCGAACAAGGTGCGAAAGATACTGCTGAGGCAGTTACTCGCTTAGAGGTGGCTCACAAAAAGGAGCTTGACGAAGCAGTTCAGCGCAGCGGCGCCCTTGCCCTAGAAAAAGACTCTGTCCAAAAAGAAAGGGACGCGCTCGCTACTCAAGTCAAAGAGCTGAAAGAACAACTCTCCAAGGAGAAAGAAGACAAAATAGCTGCTCAGGAAGAATCACAGCGATATTGTGATGAGATTGTTGCTACCCGACTCCTGAAGACAAAGCTCGACAACGAACTCGCTGGGGTCGAGAAAATGAAGGATGAGGCCCGTGAGGAGGGCAAAAGAATGGCTGTGGAGGAGCTTGATTCTCGCCTTGAGGCGGCCGCAGAGGCCGACAGGGAGGAGGTCAAAAGTATGTTTGACCCGTTGATCGCCGAGTACGAAGCCCGCGTCCTTATGCACCGTGACTTAACATTCTTGGGCGACGGCTACTTTGAATCCCTGGCTGAGGCATGGGAAACTCTGATAAAGATTAGGAAAGTCAAGTCAGGCTCCGAAGAGATCGACGAGGATGCATTGGTGAAGGAGTTCTTGAGGGGGAATGAGCCATCGGATTTATCCGCAGCATTGGCTCTTTATAGCAAAGGCTCTTCCCCTTCGAAAGAGAAGAACGATGAAGCCGGCCCGTCAGAGGCCGACACTACTACTCCTCACATCGCCGCTCCTTATGCTGCTCAATCGGCCGGTCGGTCGACGCTTGATCCATTCGAGCAGCATGCCAGTTATGATCCCGAAGATCCCGGGCTTGGCGTTCATGTGCTATCCCCTATCCTGGAGGGTGAAACCCCACGCGCCACCGATAGCCAACCGGATCCTGGTAGGAAATTCTTCTTTCTCTAGAAGTTGAAGAGATCCCGTCATCTTTCAGCAATGGTTATCCGTTCTAATGCCCATTTCTTATATTTTCATGCAGGTTGTTCTGACGCCGAGCCAACTCCGAGGAGCGATGACTCCAAGGAGGAAGCAGAGAAAACAAGCGACATTGCTCACGCAGGAGTAACTCCCGATCCAGACGCTCAAGTAATCGGGGCGCTTGATGATGACAAACTTGATACTTCGTCTCCTACCGAAGGAAGCGATGAAATTAAAATCACTGGCGCCTCTGAGCATACTTCAGAGATGAGCATGAAGGACCGTCTTGCCGACGAGGAGAAGAGAAAAGTCAAAGTCAAAGTCGAGTATGAAATACTGGAACTCACTGACCCACGGAACAGACCTTTGAAAATCATTCTCCCGGGCAGGTCCAAACCACTAGATGTTCCGTCTCCTACTCCTGACTCCATTTCTCTAGCAAGCAAAAAGTCCAAGAAAAAGCGTGAGGGAGAGGAGTCGTCGGAAACACTAAAGGAGGACAAGAAGAAGAAGTCGAAGAAATAATCGATGCACTTGTTCAACAAGTTTCCTGCTTAAGTTTTGTAATTGCTTTTATCTTCCACTACTTGTAGTTTGTATAGGCCTGAATTTTGTAGGAGTGATCTTGTATCCCTATTTCGGACTTATCGAATAAAATTTTAGTTTCTTTTTGTTTGAATGATTCTCTTGTCTTTATTTGGTTTGCTGACACTGCGCTCCGAGGACTTGGAGACTTGAGACTGTTCACACTCTAGTCCGCACTTTGGGGACTTAGAGCTCTCCGTTCCGCACTCTGGGGATCCGGAGATTGGAAATCGTTTATACTCTAGTCCGCGCTCTGGGGACTTAGAGTACTCCGCTCCGCACTCTGGGGATTTAGAGATTTGAAATCGTTTATACTCTAGTCCGCGCTCTGGGGACTTAGAGTACTCCGCTCCGCACTCTGGGGATTCGGAGATTTGAAATCGTTCATACTCTAGTCCGCGCTCTGGGGACTTAGAGTACTCCGCTCCGCACTCTGGGGATTCGAAGATTTGAAATCGTTTATACTCTAGTCCGCGCTCTGGGGACTTAGAGTACCCCGCTCCGCACTCTGTGGATTCGGAGATTTGAAATCGTTTATACTATAATCCGCGCTCTGGGGACTTAGAGTACTCCGCTCCGCACTCTGGGGATTCGGAGATTTGAAATTGTTTATACTCTAGTCCGCGCTCTGTGGACTTAGAGTACTCCGCTCCGCACTCTGGGGATTCGGAGATTTGAAATCGTTTATACTCTAATCCGTGCTCTGGGGACTTAGAGTACTCCGCTCCGCACTCTGGGGATTCGGAGATTTGAAATCGTTTATACTCTAGTCCGCGCTCTGGGGACTTAGAGTACTCCGCTCCGCGCTTTGGGGATTCGGAGATTTGAAATCGTTTATACTCTGGTCCGCGCTCTGGGGACTTAGAGTACCTCGCTCCGCACTCTGGGGACACGGAGTTTTGAAATCGTTTATACTCTAGTCCGCGCTCTGGGGACTTAGAGTACTCCGCTCCGCACTCTGGGGATTCGGAGATTTGAAATCGCTCGTACAAGTCTGCATGTTGTGAATGATAACGTAATTTATCATCCAATTAAGAGATATAGAAACTTCATAGAAAATATGGCTTCAAGCCTTTATTAACGAAAATCAACTTAATTGTTCGATTACAACTTTCACAAGGAAACTAAGTCATTATTGAATGGAAACATGCAGGAAATAACAGTGCCTACAACAAGAAAGGAAAACATGCTAAATGTAATAGTGCCGCAAATGTTCACTGTTCCATGCTCGGGGGAGTGTCGCGCCATCAATGGTCGCTAGCTTGAATGTTCCTTCTCCAAGCTTCCGTTCAATGGCGTATGGACCTTCCCAGCTGGGATTCATGCGTGATGGTACCGGGAAGACTCGTTTCAGAACGAGATCACCCACATCAAAGATTCTTGGGCGGACTCTGCCGTCGTAGTAACGCTTGACTCGATGTCTGTGCGCCGCCGCCCTTAATTCAGCTTCTTCACGCTTTTCGTCGATGCAGTCCAGTGATTCCAGCAAGAGGTTTTGGTTCATCTTGGGGTCATAGTATGTCACTCGGTGCGATGGAACTTCAAGTTCCACAGGTATAACGGCTTCAGAGCCGTATGCCAAGGCGAACGGAGTGTGGCCGGTCGCGGACTTGTGGGTAGTTCTATACGCCCATAATGCTGTCGGGAGTTCATCTACCCACTTGCCTCCAACCTTCTCCAGACGCTTCTTCAATATGGACTTGATTATTTTGTTAACGGCCCCGACTTGTCCGTTAGCTTTTGGGTGTGCAACGGCGGCGAACTTTTTCTCGATGTCGTACTTTAAACAGAACTCTTTGAACTCTCTACTTTCGAATTGCGTTCCATTGTCTGTAATGATGGTGCGTGGAAGGCCAAAGCGGCATATAATGTTTCGTACAACGAAGTTAATGACCTTCTTAGAGGTGATAGTGGCCAAGGGTTCTGCCTCAGCCCATTTCGTGAAATAGTCGACTGCAACTATTGCGTATTTCACACCACCTTTGGATAGAGGCAGAGAGCCGATTATGTCGATTCCCCAGATCGCAAATGGCCAGGGACTGATCATTTGTGTGAGTTCCATTGATGGAGCCCTCGGGATTTTTGCATATCTTTGACACTTGTCGCATTTTCTTGCGTAGTCCGCGGCATCTCAGTTTACGGTGGGCCAGTAATATCCATAGCGGAGGATCTTCTTTGCTAGCGTTTGCCCCCCAGTATGGTCGCCGCATTCCCCTTCGTGAACTTCTCTCAAGACTCGCTTTGTTTCATCATGAGCGATGCACCGCAATAATGGGACTGAGAATCCTTTTCGATACATTGATCGATCCTGTATTATGTATCGCACGGCCTTTCGAAGGACTTGCCGTCTTTCGCTTCTTTTTCCCGGTAAGGCCCCGGTCGTTAGGTACAGTTTGAACGGGGTTATCCATGATTCCTTCTCGATTTCTGTTCCCAACACGCGATCGACTTTTATTTCGTCTATGCTCGGGGCATGCAAGACTTCGACGGGATACAATCCCATTTGTTGCGTATCGTCAGTACTTGCGAACTTAGCCAATAAGTCGGCTTCTTTGTTCTGTTCGCGCGGGATATGTGAGATGTCCTAACGCTCAAGATTTGATAGTAGTTCTTGGACCTGAATGAGGTACGGAGCAAGCTTCCGTCCCTTTGCTTGGTAGTCTCCTCGTACTTGGTAAACCACCAACTGCGAGTCACAAAAGATTTCGACTGATTCGATCCCAAGTTCCCTGATGAGTTTCAAGCCAGCGATCAGTGCTTCATATTCGGCTTCGTTATTTGTAGCCGGGAAATCGAGCTTCAGGGCATAACAGATCGATCGTTTTTCCGGAGTTACAAGAACTACGCCCGCGCCGGAGCAACGGTCGTTTGATGCACCGTCAATGTATAATTTCCATCGAACGGGGGGAATGATGTCGTGATCGTCCGGTTTGATGGGTATGGTAAATTCAGCGATGAAGTCTGCTAACGCTTGCCCTCGGATGGCTCTCCGTGGTAAGTACGCGATATCGAATTGGCTCAACTCAATGTTCCATTTTAGCAATCTTCCAGAAGTTTCCGGTCATTGGAGTACCTGCCTCAGGGGTTGATCGGTATAAACACCGATCGAATGCGCTTGAAAGTATGGGCGCAGCTTGCGTGATGCAATCACCAAGCAATAAGCCAATTTCTTGATTTTAGGGTAATTCTTCTCTGCCCCCGTTAAACGCTTGCTAACATAATACACCGGCTTCTGGACTCGATCCTCCTCACGAACCAAAGCTGCACTTATTGCATGAGGGGATATAGCCAAGTAAACGTATAGCATCTCATGGTCAACTGGTTTAGATAGCATTGGTGGGCTCTCCAGATGCCTTACCAGATTCCGGAATGCTTCCTCGCAGCTAGACGTCCATTCAAAATTTCTTTTTCCTTTCTTTATTATGTCAAAGAACGGGATACACTTGTCAGTTGCCTTGGATATAAATCGACTCAGCGCAGCTACTTTTCCGTTCAAGCTCTGTACCTGCTTTATAGTCCTGGGCACTTGTACATCTCGAATAGCTTGGATCTTTTCTGGGTTGGCTTCGATTCCCCTAGCGTTGACGATGAATCCCAAAAACTTCCCTGATGCAACGCCGAAAGAACACTTCAACGGGTTGATCTTCATGCCGTAAAACCTGAGTATGTCGAACATTTCAGCCAAGTCTTGAATGTGGTCGTTTGACCGTCGTGACTTCACGAGCATGTCATCCACATAGACTTCCATGGTTCTACCCAGTTGGTCCTTAAACATTCGATTCACCAGACGCTGGTAAATTGCTCCAGCATTCTTCAATCCAAATGGCATCACTACATAGCAATACAGCCCGACATTTGTAACGAAGCTGGTGTGTTCTTAGTCCGGAACATGCATTAGGATTTGGTTGTATCCTGAGTACGCATCCATGAATGACAGTAACTCGTGTCCTGCGGTGGAATCGACCAACTGATCGATCCTAGGCAACGGGAAACTGTCCTTAGGGCATGCTTTGTTCAAGTCGGAATAATCTACGCAAGTCCTCCATTTCCCATTCGCCTTCTTTACTAGCACGGGGTTGGAGACCCATTCCGGGTAGAGGGCATCGCGGATGAACCCATTTGCTTTGAGTTTGTCCACCTCCTCTCCAAGAGCGGCGGATCTCTCCGGATCCATTCCTCTCCTCTTTTGCTTGACTGGGACGTATTTTGGGTCTATGTTCAACATATGACTCGTGATGGCGGGAGAAATCCCACACATATCAGAATGCGTCCAGGCAAAAACATCAAGGTTTGCCCGGAGGAAGTCGCTAAGGTCTTCAGTCATTGCGGGGCCTAACTGTGATCCGATCTTCAGTATTCGCGAAGGGTCGTCACGGCTAACTGAAATGTCAATTGTTAATTCAGCCGGTGCCGCCTTCTCTTCCCTGGGTTTCTCATCGTCGTCTCTTGGATCTATATCTCCGTAGATCCGAGAACTATGCCCGAGCCAGGGCTCGGGCGCTACTTGTCAATTATCCGCATTGAGGATGCGGACGGGGTTGTCCGCAACCTTTCCCTTCTCCCTCCGGTGGGCCTCTTGGAGCTCGTCCACATAACAGGAACGACCAGCTGCTTGGTCACCGTGAACAATGCCTACTCCTTTGTCAGTCGGAAACTTCAAAGTTAAGCACCACGGGGCTAATGCTGCCCTAAATTCAGCTAGGGCCGGCTGACCCAAGAAAACATTATACGGAGAGTCCACATCCAAAACTACAAAGGGTAGAATTCGTACCCTCCGACGCTCGCCTTGTCCCAGTTCAACTGGTAACTCGACATATCCTACTGCATCAGTCGCAGCGCCGTTAAAGCCGTGGATACGAGCTTTGGATGGTTTCAAGTCTTTTGTCTCTAGCTTCATCTGATCATAGGCCTTCTTGAAGATGATGTTGACTGAACTTCCACAATCAATCAAAATTCTTTTTACATATGCTGGTCCGATCGTTGCAGATATGACCATGGGATCGATGGTCGGAGCCTCTACCTGATCAGCGTCTCTGTTCCTGAACACAATATCGTCTGTCATCACGCGCTGCTGCTTAGCAGGGGCCCCGTCCTCTACGTTCGAACAGCACTCAAAATCTGCATGCTTCAAGGAACTTGCATATCGTTCCATCTCTTGCCAGTTCTTATCTGCGGGATGAGGTCCGCCGATAATTGTATTTATGACCAGCCTTCCAACAGTCCGGGCAGGCTCCTCAGGATGACGTGGAGCTGGTGCACGACCTGGGTTGGACATCCCTGTCCTCCTTCCTGCGGATCCTTTACAAATTCTTGCAACTTCTTTTGTCTGATCAATTTCTCGATAGCGTCATGCAGGTGTCTGCACTCTTCTGTGTTGTGTCCATAAGTTTCATGGAAACGGCAATATTTCCCAGTCCGCTTCTGTTCTTCAGTTGATTCTTTTGGACGTGGTTTTCTATACTGAAAAGTATTGCAGGTGGATAGGTAAATGTTCTCAAGTGGGGCGTTTAGCGGAGTGTACTCGCTGTAGCTTGGAATTCTCGACTTCCACTTTCCCGCTTATTTCCTCTTTCCTTGACTTATTCCTCCGGACTCTTTGGGTTGCACAGGCTTACTCTGGACATTGACTTGGACCTTTCCCGAATTGTCTCCAGATTGCTTCACAGCAATGTTGCTCTTGATTGACTCTTGGGCAGGTCCCGGTGCCTTATCTCGTCGTACCCACCTAGCTTCCTCTCTTCTTATGAACTGGTGTGCCTTGGAGTAGAAACGCTCTAGCGTAGCTGGAGGTTTTCCTGCCAGCCAGTCTCCAAACTCAGAATCTGGATCTACACCTCTCATTACAGCCATTAGAATTGCATGGTCATTGGGATTACTGACTTCAGTTGCTGCAACGTGGAATCTTTGTAAGTACTCCTTCAGCGACTCTCCGGGATTTTGGATTACACTTGACAGAGACATCACGTCCTTCGGGCGTGTGGTGTGTATCCTGAATTGCTCAATAAACTTCTTTGCCAACTCCTCGAAATTTGATACGGATCACGGAGGAAGTCGGGTGAACCACATAGTAGCGATCCCAGATAGAGTAATCGGAAAGCACCTACACTTGGTGGCATCATTTGCTCTGGCTGAATCCATCATCCATTCATACCTCATTACATGTTGTCTGGGGTCAGTCTTTCCTTCGTATGCAGGAATAGTTGGCATGCTAAACTTCTTGGGGTATGCCGCTTGCAGCACAACATCCGTGAACGGAGTATGACTTCTTGACACTCCCCAGTCGTCATTTGATAAGCCCTGATTTTCTTTCATCAGTTGCCTGATCATGGCTGTCAGATCGGGTGTCTGTATGGAAGCTGGGAGGTTGGAGTCAGTTCTACGCGCCTGTCCATGCTGATGCCTCCTTTCTTGGCGATCTGCCAATCGTGCGTCTTGAGGTTCAACATTGTAAGCATTTTGATGATCTGGAGCTCCATCCTCCATCTGTACTCCGGTTCTGAAGCTTCCAATTTTGGCTTGGTCGCGGTCCCCAGCTGTTCGAACAGCAACATCCACCCTTGCAGCTTCAGTCTTACGGCGTCTACGCCAGGGTGGTTCATCAGAAGAAGTAGAGCTGTCAGATGAGGAATAAGCAGCTGGATTGCCCCCAGCATTCTGTTGCTGCTGTTGAGTGAGTTGTGCCATCAGGTTGGCATTAGCTTGCATCTGTTCTCCCAGTTGTCTCCTGCTTTCCCTAAGTTCTCTCATCAAGTCATTGAACTCTACTCTGGTGACAACTGGAGTCTGTTCTTGAGCGGCAATCCCTGCACTCGGGATCGCTGGTTGATTGCTAGGTCCTGCTTGTTGCACGCTAGCAGTCTCTCGGGCATCCGCATTAAGAGAAGCTGACCTGGTACGTGGTCTTGTCATTGTAGAGTTATTGGTATGAACTCTGAGTAGAATCAACGGATGTCCTATCAGTAAGTCAGATCTTCTTTGGGGGATTTTTTCAATCCAGTAGCTTCAAAGCAGATCCTTGAGGTCTGAGAATTCGATTCTCAGTGAAAGTACCAAAGTGTTAGCACCAAAATTGGTCACTAACCTCGTAGAAGAAGATTGTGAAGAGATATAAGTGATGAAATCAAATTAAACAGAGAAGACAGTGCTAATCTAAATACAGAAAGTAAGAACACCAAATTTATAGTGGTTCAGCGTAATTGCCTACGTCCACTTTGAGGTTAAACTTTATTGATCTTCTTTATAGTTGATTACAAATACAATTCGTGAATCAAATGCTTGAATGAAGTTGTTAAGTAGAGAAGATGAGTCTTGAAAATGGCAGAGTCTCCCCGGTGTTTTCTCTCCAAAAAAGGATCCATTTCACTGTGACCCTGCCCCTCTATTTATAGGCAAAAGTGGGCTGGACTACCCAAGTGGGCTTGGCAGCCGAAGGCTCTAGCCCAGGCGCTGCATGCCGAACCAGGTACGCCGAACGCTTCCATGCCGAACGGTCCTCATGCCGAACGGTGCTTCTGATGTATGGGAAGTGTAGGATGGTTGCGGTGAAGCCGAGCGTATCTTTGTTCGAAGCTCTTGACCGATCAATGTACGCAGATCGAATGATATCGTTACCTTGCGTAGTTGTACACACTGAATGCCTTTTGAATGCCGAACGCTCTCGTTGCCGAGTTATCCTATCGCCGAGTTCTACTAATGCCGAGTGCCTCTGGATGCCGAGTACTCCGGATGCCGAGTACCATGGGATGCCGAACACTAGTTGATGCTGAGCATAGGTTGTTGCCGAGTGTCAGTTGATGCCGAACACTACTTGACGCCGAGTATCCTTGTTGCCAAGTACTATGCCGAGTAGTCTCGATGCCGAGTGCTTTTGATGTCGAGTGCTCTCGTATGCCGAGCAGTCTCGTATGCCGAGCAGTCTTGGTGCCGAGCAATCTTGATGCCGAGCGTTGGTTGACGTTGAGTGCCAGTTGACGCCGAACACTGCTGAGTACTACGCCGAACACTCCTGGACGCCGGACACTATGGATGCCGAGTACTACGCCGAGTACTCATGGATGACAGTTGCTTCGCCGAACACTCCTGGATGGCAAGTGCTTCGCCGAACACTCCTAGATGCCGGACACTCTCTGATGCCGAGCACTTATTGCCGAGTACTAGTTGCCTGGTCAAATCCCCAGGAAATAGTACAAATATTTAAATAATTCAGATATTTAAATATGAAGTGTTCGAAATTCGGGGTCATTACATTCTTCTCCTCTTAGAATATTTCATCCTTGAAATTTCAATACAAGCAATCAAAGAAACAACCATATATTAATACTCAAGAGTATTCTCAATCATTAGCAAACATAGCGTATAAATATACAAAAGCCCGTATGATGTACATATATCATTTGTACGTAATATCAAATCGGATCACTTGCTCGATCACATAAATCTCACTTTCGAACTAGTTAGATAACTCAACTTCTCTAGTGCGGACTTCGATCAACTTTCGTTCTCCTTATGTGGTCATATACTATGATAGAAAACTTCAAGACCATATCAAGAATTTGTATCAACTGTTCGCCGTCAAGAATCAAGGGACATTACCTAACTTGGACCGGTGTACATCACCTCTAAATCATATACTTGAATCGTAGATCAAGAACCATCATGCGAATCAAATGATCTACGCATAACTTACGTAGTTTATTCCATTGGTTTCTTAACAACATCAATCTCTTTTCATTTTAAACCACATTCATTTTCTCGTATAGTATTTCTCATTTAATAGTAAAATTATTTACGAACCATTTCATAAAATATTATTTAAGTTTATAAACATTTTATAAAGATTTTTCTTCACTTATAAAACATTTTATTAAACCACAATTTCATTTTAAAACTTTTAAGGACTTAAGTTCATTGCTCGTATAATACTATACTATGTCCTAAGAGTATATACAACACATACATATTTAATATAACAAGGATGTTCTATAAATTTTAAACTTGCTTTAACTTACAATCTTCTCAAATTTAAAAGTCATAAAACCTTATCCTTTATAAAAACACCGAGCTTCAATTTCTATATCAATTCGGAAGTTTCCGACCGCCCAAAATCGTCGAAATTCTGTTTATTTCGACAAACGAAAACTACCAAACAACATATCATAACAAGATGCACAAACCAAACTATCCTAATGCATATGATACGTGCATCCATAAATTAATTTAACAAAGTTTCAATTATTTATCAAACACACTTTACCCAAAAAGGAAAACATGAAAAGTTCCAACATTTATTCTGGGCTATGCCACTACTACTTGGGCCCCCTACATAGTATATAAACAAATCTTTTCCAAATAGAAAGCTTAATTCAAAACCTTTATTAAACTACTCTATATTTTATATCAGATTTTTAAGGAAAACTTTAGAAGTAAACTTCGGGTTTTATTTCAAACCATTTTGAAATAATAATATATACTTATAAGTTTTGTATATAAAATCATTCTTCCGGAATTAAATCGAAATCTATTTTACCAAACAACTATGTAGCAAACTGCTATAGTAGAACATCCTACTTTGAAATTCGAAAATAAACGCCGATGATGCTGTAGTCATCACCAGAATTATTTTCCAATGACATAAGTGAGTTTAGTACTTTCTATCTCCTTCAAAATCCTTTTCAAAATATTTTTATTCATGAATGCTTTCAAATAATACTATTATTATTTTCTTTAAAATCCTTGGAAAAACGATTTTGAAAATACCAAGATTTAAATTATCAAATTCTTAGTTTTAAATCCTTTTTATTTATAAACCATATTTATATAAAGTCATTTTCTTATCTAAATCATTTCACAAATGTATATCTTTATTTAGACTATAATAAAAAGCTTTTAAAAATTAAATTTTAACCCAACATTATCACCGAACGCTTTATAGTCAAACTGTGAAACTAAATTCATGAGGTGTTTGTTTCAATGTTCCCACAATTACTAAACTCATGCAGTGAAAAGGTAAAACTTCTCATAAACTGGTCAAGCACAATTCAAAAAGCAACAAACAATAGTCAATGCTCATAAACTGGCCGAGCACAACTAATCAAACAATAAATGATAATAATCGAATGTTATCATTTCCTAACAAACAAACATATCGTAAATAACTATCAGATTTTAAAAATTATTCTTTTATACATAAAATATAATCCTAGGTAAAATTATTTCATTTACCAATTTCAAGATAATATCATGTAGGTTGGTCTTGTTCAAGTGTTTCGAGATCCCTATCAATAATGTTAGCAATTCATATTGACTAGAATCCACCAACCACTCAACAAACGAATCAACACAGTATAAAACATTTTTATAACAATAACAAATACACACTCTCATATACATAATACACTCAACTCATAATAAGGCATTCCATTAACCTATCTCTTAGTGAGCTATACCCCACCAAAGCCAAGGTTCTCGCTTAACTTGGCCCCGATACCAAGCTGCAACGACTCCCCTTTTCGACCCTCGAATGTCGAAACTAATACATCCAAAGTATTCATGTGCCAAGCACCTAATGGATATTGTATAGCATAAACTTGCACCCGATGGATATTGGGTCATGACGGCCCTCTAGGTAACTAAAGACTATAGGAGCCATGCTAGACAGGCATATGTGTAGTCTTCTGAAGTAAGCGAGTGGCTGTCAGTCTTTTGTCTGGTTATAATGTGCGATGGATAGACATATGATATTTGTACACCACTTAGAGTTTAATGTAGTATGATAATGAGTAGATGGCTAGCGTCCAATGTATAGTCAATCCATGTACATTAGATTATCAAGAAGGATAATCAAGGCTTCACTGAGGTGTTAGCCTATTCTTGGTTATTATGAGTGTTTTTGTATATTTGGATGTATGGATGCTTAGTTATTTCTCTTATATGTGTATGACAGACCTAGGATATGTGTAATTACGATTATCTAAGAGATAATCATGAGCATTGCTATGTGCTAGCCCTATTACACTTGATGGTTTCTTATGCATTAATGATAGTTGTATGTGGATGTTTCACCCTTTCTGATATTTCACTAATTTAATTGTAGCGTAACTTTGCTAATATATAGGTGATCATACTTAGGCATAGTTTTGAGATATGTTGTGAGACCAATATTGATTTATGCTATTATGGGATATCTATATGTTAGTCATACCATATTAGTTCTACGTTATGCTGACATCCACATTTTAGACATATTCTGACCCATGTGTTATTTATATAATACTCAGGTCAGTCCAAGACATTTCAGGTTCAAGGACGAAGTGACCAGCTTGTGATTTTGAAGCTAGTTGGAGGCTAGTTTATGAGTTGACTAGTGCATCATTATTTACTTATGTAGCCTCATGTATATTGGTGATCAGGAGATGTATGTATTGGACATATACCTTGTATTTATTTGAGAGATAGTAGGCATTTGACTATTTTTGTAGACCAACTTGGACTTGTATATTTATATTTTATTATATGTTACTACTACGATGATGACTCTGTGTTCACTGTTATTTATTTTGTGTTGTGTATTGTTCTGTACTGGAAATGCATGTGATTATTGGTTTGTGCTGATACTAGGTATGCATAGATGAGTAGTTTATGATTTTTGAAATACATATCAGTTTTAACCAAAGGGAATATTTATATGTGATAATCCAATATCGCCCTATTCTCCATATTATCAGTAGTATTACCTAGTAATACTCTTTGGTAGTATAGGTATAAAGCTGGGGTATTACAGTTGGTATCAAAGCAAGTTCAAGACAATACATTATATAAGAGATGCAAGTCTTGAACTTAGATGTGACTTAGAGTGCTTGTCCCCTTGATGTGTTGGGTAGTTAACATATAGTAAAAGATAGTAGTATACGATGGTTACTATGGTAATCATTAAGGGATGTATTTGTGTTTTCTTACTATATAATATTTACCTCTTCTATCTTCTAAGGGTTAGACTCTATATGAGATATATACTAGTTGATGAGGGTAGTGAAGATAGAAGTAGTTATCCAACCAGCAGGATAAGGCTTTCTTGTTGAATATTTGGTCTCTATGTAGCTTTGAATGGAATAATCTGAATCGTTAGGGATCAGACTGCGTAGTGGAAGCCAATGGATTTCTTCCATTGAGAAACCTAATTTTTCAGTTGTTTTGATTGATTAGTTGATGTTTTGTTGGAAATAGTTGATAGGGAATTGGTCTTGACTGAGGTATTCGTAGGAGTACCACTCAAGGTGAGTATCCCACTTAAGTCTTGATATGTGAACCTGGCGGTGTCTTCGGCAGTGAAGTTACCGTGAGGGATAGTAGGAATTTCTTTTCACATAATAAAATAATATTTTTTATATAAAATTGATGGGATTGAAATAAGTTTAAATCAAATAGCTTGCTTGTTAGTATGCATGAATGGTTGATGAGTGGTTGTTCGGATTGTCATATATGAATTATTATTTGATTTTTTTCGTAAAGGCTATTTGTAATATTTTCTATATACAAACAAGCATATGTTGGATTAAAAATATTTTTGGCAAAATATAGGTGTTTATAGATATAAGAGTGGCATTAGATGATATTTTAACATAATTAAATAATTTCTTCATGTGAAGCAAGTTACTGGAATATATATAGTTTTGGAAAGATGATTATTTAGAAGCAATCAATTGCTTTTATAAAAATCAAGTTGTTAAATTATATCTAAAAGTAAATACTTAAAGGAGTTTTTGAAGTTAATATCGTATTAATATATCTGTTTAGTGTCTTAAGAATTCTGGTAGATGCACATGATCAACATTATCGATAGAGATTCCTAAACACAACGAAGAGACATTTGGATTCAAAGTTTTGAAAAGTGATGCAATACTTTAAAAGGAAGAAAAATATTTTAAACCGCATTAAAACCAATGTTTTGAAATAATGTTTTGAGGAAAGTTATATTTTATGTTTTGAAAAGATTAAAATGATATGAAGAATGTTTTTAAATAAGCAAAATGCTTTAGGAAATAAAGAAAATTGTTTTGAAAGAAAAAAAATATTTTAAAGAAACATCATGACTTTATTTTGAAAAGAATATAGATGATAGTTTGAGAAATGATGTAAAACTTTCGGATGATGAATATATTATATATATATTATTCGCTAAAATGAAGCAGTACTTTAAAAGATGTTTTAGTAAATATTTTATTATCAAAATATAGATGTATTATTTTATAAAGTAGATTGTTTGAAAAAAATTAAAAAAATCATAAGTTAGATATTTTATATGATGAATTCACCCATCAAGTATTAGTAGAAGGCCGAGATCGATGGTGAGGCGATGTTGATCATATGGTCAATACTGCAGCAAATCGACAAAGTTACCTACTAAAATTCATTGTGAGGCATTGCCATTAAATTGTAATACATTAGAATTTGATATTTGTACAGTATGTGATGCTATGATTATATGCCTGCCATGTTATATGATTAGTTGTGACTTGGGTGAATGTGATGGAAATTTTTGTGATGTAATGCATAACTATATAAAAGTTTATATATTCAAATTTTCAGCTTAGAATAAATTTTGAAACTAATACGGTATTCTAAAGTTTGAATAAAGGATCGATTGTTTTGAAATTGTCTATATAAATAAAAAGCACTTTGTGGAGAAAACTTTCAAGAGGGAAGGGTGGTAAATAGTTGAAGTAATTTTATAAAACTAATGAAAATAAGTTTCAAATGAGAAGGTATTTTGTGATTTTGAAATTACGCGGTTGAAAAGAATTTTACAAGAATTTATCTGTTATAATAATTACATGCATTAATAAGATTTTCCCTAAGTGATGGATAAATACTATTTTTAGTAGAATCGGTTTTCGAAGTATAAAAAATTTGGAAAAATGTGAAAGTTAATAATAAGAGTTTAGTATTATGAAATTGAAAGAATTTTTCCAAGTGGAAAGTAGTTGTCTTAATCCTAATATACTTTGTTAGGACTTTTCATTAAAGAGTTATAAAAATTTTGGTTCTTTGAAAGTAAAAGAATATTTTGGGGAGTTGAGCTTTTGAATTAAAATATTGTTTGAAAGATGTTCTATAAGCATAGTTGGAAAAAAGTAAAAACTGAATTTAAATGAAACTAAATTTTGGATGGAATTTTCAAGTTTGAATTTTCAATGCTATGTTAAAGTAACTATAACTTTTTATCACGTGTTCAGATTTTGATAATCTTTCTTTGATATGAAAGGTATTTTCATATAAAACAAATTTTGTGCTAATCTTTTGAGGTTTTGAAGAATTGTAAATATTATAAAATTTGGAGCTAAAATTTTAAAGTTATTGATGATAATTTTAAACCATAATATGTTTTGATGGTTTGTGATTTTAGAGAAGTTATGAGTGTAAGCCACAAAATTTGTTTCAAGAGCTTTGCAAAATTTTGAGATTTGGTTTGTGCACTTGAGATTTATGAAAATTTAGAGAAAATTAGTTGAAAAGGCATTTGTCTAAGATAAAGTGTTATGAACTTAAGAAAGCAATTTTGAATTATGAGTTTGAGAGGAAGTTGGTTTTGGTAAAGGGTTTTTCTAAGGATTAAATTTTCCAAAAGTGGTTTTGAAGTTAAATAGTTATGGAATGAGTTAATTTTACTCGGTTTTAAGAATTTCAAAGTAAGAAGTAGATTTGAAAATAATTAAATTTTTGGATAGGAATTTTGGACACATTTCTTTCATTTAAAGATTAAGCTTAGTAAAGGATAACTTTTGTAATAAATACTTTTGAGATTATGGAGTTTCCAAGTATTAAAATTTGTTTTGAGAAGAAGTATATACCTGTCCAAATTTCCTGGGTAAAAGTGTTGAATTATTAGATCATAACTCTTTAATAGATAGTCTGTTTCCTATGAGTATATGTTTTCTAGGAAATTGTGATCGAAAGGAAGAATATTTATTTAAATTGTTTTGCAAAAGTTTTGTTAGAAAATGAATGTGATGGATTTATATCATGTTTTAAATGTTGTGAATTTTCGTAATACACTTTTACCAGAGATGTTACTCCGAAATTTTCCGTAAATTTCGATATATAGTAATATTTTGATTGTTTTTGGAAGTATTGGAATCTTCCAAACGAGTTTGGTTGAACCCAGAGCCCATGATTATAGACGATCGAGAAGGAGGATGGTCCTGATTTTTGGGTAAGTCATCGCTAAAAGGTCTAATAATGGGTTTTGAGTCGCTCTATTTAATACTTGACGGTTAATGCGTATCACTACACATGCTAACCTGAGATAGAAAAGGTAGAGCATGGTGTGGTATGACTATAATTGGTTTTAACTGTAGTATGTTTTGATAATTGATTATTGTGCATATAGTGTAAATTGTAGATGGTGTGGTTAAACTAAAGGTATGAGCTTAGTTATAGATTTTCCCTAAGGAGAAATTGCGAGGACATAAATTTTTTAAGGAGGAGTCCGCAACAACCCATAGTTGAAAAGTGATTAATTAGAAATTAAGATAAAGATTTAATTAATTAAAAAGGGATTTAAAATTAATCAAAGTATTTAAATCTCATTAATTTGGAAATTATATGGGAAGAATATATTTATGAAATAATATAATAATTTACTTGAGAAAAGTATGAATTATTAATGGGTTTGGATATTTTTAAAGGTCAAAACGATTTTTTAAAAATATATTAAAAATGGTTAAATAATTTTTGTAGAGTCAATTATTAAAAATAGATAAGGTTGAGGAATTTTTACAAAAGAAAGAGAATTTTGTTTCACTTATAAAAGAAGTTTATTAATTTATTATTGAAATTGGACTTTTAAGGGTAAATATAGAAATAGTTAATCAATTAGGTTAAATTATAGAAACTAACTATTGTACACATTAGGAAATGGTAGTAAAACATTTATGGAGAATAAATATGAAATTTATTTGCAACATTGGGCTAATTTGTTATGGTAGAAAAATAGATTAGCAAAGAGAAAAAGAATAAATGCAAATGAAAAGAGAGCCCTTTAGTCCATCTTAGCACTTAGGAAAATATCCACTTCCTCTGCCTTTCATGAGAAGTCTGGAACCATCTTCCTTGCATACAAATATCCATCTCGTTTAACACTTTTACCTCTACTTTCATAATCCCAATTATGAAAACACCAATCCCTTTCCATTAAAAATTCAAGAAATAGAAATAAATTCCCAAAAACTTAGATATATATATAAACCTTACTACACCTCTAGGTAAGAAAAAGTTGAGATTTTGATTATGTTTGTCTTGTATTGGAATTTGAAGGGAAGAGGAAAAGAGGAGAAAGATGTAGCAATTCTAGCATTGAATCTTAGCTACTTAAAGATGAGTATTCTCTACTAACAATCTATGTCTAAATGTATCTGATTCTTGTTTATTGTTGAAGTATCTGAATTGTGTGTTGCATGCTCCTCTTAAAGCCATTGCTTTACATTTTTTTGATTGAATTTGAGTGATATGAATGTGCTTAGGTTGTTGGAATGTAGTCTGGTGTGTGGTGTTGAGTTGCGCTCGAATAGAGGGGCGTAAAGCGACCAGAGTCATCGAAAATTGGTCGCACGACCTGGAAAATTTCACAATCCAAGCCGTGAACTGGTGGACCGATCATGATGGCCGATATACTAGTGTGAAGGCCTAGACGTGGTTCCAGGCCTGTGCCTCTACATGTTGTTTTTAGAATATTAGTAGTAATAATAATAATAATAATGGTTTTGGAAGTAGAGATTTGATGCATTGCAAATATAAAATTATCTTTGTGAATAAATTTTATTTTCATTAAATAACAATTATTGAATTAATGGTGTTTTAAAAGAAGTTAGAGATTGTTTTGGGTTTCAAATAATTATTTAAAAATCCTATAAATTTCAAGAAAAATATGAAATAGTTTCTAATTAATATTGGGTGGATTTTAAAGTGTATTTCATGATTTATGAGTATAAATAAGAGTTTTGGAAAATATATTTTATGGATTTGAAATAAAAGTAATTTGGTTTAGAGTTTATAAATTCAATTAGAAATTGTATTTAATTATAGAATAATATGGGGAAACTTCTATAAATAATAGTTGTTTATAAAGGAATTTTCTATGATTTTAAAAACTGAAAAGAGATTTAGAAGTATATTAAAAGGTTTGAGATCCTTATTTATAGCTTTAACCAAATGAAGAAAATGATGTTCCAACTTTTAAAGAATATAAAAGTTTTGGAAGTCGAATATATTCTTATAAATGAAATCTCTTAAATTGAATGATATGTTTTTTGATTACACTTTTTGTGCGATGAGAATATTAAATAAACAGTGTTATAATACCATCTGGTATGAGACTTTCGGTTATATTTCTCCAATTATTCTTTGGACTTTCTGCATAGAATATTATCGTGTGTAGAGAGTGTAGTGTACAATATTAAGTAAATGAGTGAGTAAAACTTAGTGGTATAGGACATAGAGTTGATATTTGTTCGATTACTCCTTATGAGTAGATGACACTCTAATGGGGATAAACAATACTAAGGTATTACATATATTGTGTATATGAGGTGACACTCGCTGTGGTGAGCAAAGCTATATGCCTATCGATATATATTAATATTTATCATGTGGTGTACTCCTATATTTTGGTAAGGGGTAAACCAGATTAGGCTAATATCCATCCTAGCAGCCTGATTGGGGGGTCGCACCTCAAATCTGTGACACACCTTGTGATATATATAGTCAGGTGTTATTGTTGTATGCTTTGTTGTGATAACCCGGATTTCTGGACATCCGATAAATTGATAATTAACTGGATTGAATTAGTAAAATGCTAGTTTATATGTGAACAAATAAAATTCTAGTAGTTAAAAATATCTAGATTGTATATAAATGGATTTGAGTTATAATAAATGTTGGATTATAAATATCTGAAAATAATAACTCTTATAGTAAATCAATAAATATATATTGGTTATTTACATTTTCTTTAAAGTAATTTATATACATATACATATTAGGTAAGTATTTATAAATAGTAAACTAGTGTAAAAAGCTTTTATTCACATTTTAAAAATAAATAAAGTTATGTATTAAATACTTATAAGACAAATGTCATTATATTAAGGCCTAATGTGACATATGTTAAGTAATAAATAAAACTACATGACAAATGTCAAGATAAATAACAAGTGTCTTTTTATTTATTTTTGAATTTTCTTTTATTTTTAATAAACCACATTCTAACTTATAAATACATATGTTTCCCTTCATTATTTTCTTTTCTATCTTTTTCTATTCAAAAAGAAAACTCAGTCCTATTCTCAAACACAAAATCTGATAATCATACTTCCTCAAACAAACTTCTCAAAAACAATTTATAATCAAAACACTCCTCAAAACCAGAAATCAAACCTGTAATATCATTTTCAAAGTATCAGTTTTAAAATCAAAGCAGAGATCATCAAACAAATCCTCTCTGTTTTGAAAGCAAATCTGTAACATCTTCATGATGCAATCTGAAGCAAGAAAGCAAAGCCTGCATGTATTCTTCAAAAACAGAAGCAAGCAAATCTGGAATTAAAAAGCAAATCAAAAGCATGCAGTTTTAAAAACCAAAGATTTATCAAAATCAAAAGCCTGGAATCGAGTAGTTTCTGTTCAAGCATATCTGTAGCTTGCATCTTCAAGTCAAGTATAAAGTTAAACTAGAGCAAAAGCATTTTTGATTGCTAAAGCATTCCAGTTTACAAATTTTAAAGACAATGCAAGATTTCAAAAATGGAGGCTCTGTCTTCATTCTATATACAAGTGAGTAACACTTTTCTAAAACTTAAGTATATGATATCTGTTTGCATGCTATAAATTCTTGAATTTATGATGAAATATGCCTGCTTGTTGTTTAATATGAATTGTATGTATATAAGTTGGTATTGTTGTGTGCATGTCTGATATCAACCCTGTATAGCTTCCAGTTTTGAAACTTCTCAAGTTTTCTTTATCTAAAATTAGCAAACCCTTAACCTTATACACATTTTGGTTTGCATGCAATTAGTATTAATGAATGTTTGTGAATAAGTTTGCATATGTTATAAATAGTGTCTGAATGTTGATAGGAATGTATTGTGCAAGTCTAGGAAATAGATACAAGTATCTCTGTTTCAAAGATTTACAGGATGCAAACCTGTTTAAAAAGCATATCCTTATCTTACAATCAATTATAGACTTTGAAGTCTAAACAAAACCTATTCGAAATTGCAAGATCAAAATTTTAAAAATAGTTTCAAGCAAAAACATTAAGTGAATATTTTGAAAATGGAAAATTACAGTAAAAGCTTTGAAAACTATAAAATTCAAATATCATAATTGTTAGATTCACTGATATAATTTTGATACCCATTACAAATCATGATTTTTAAAGGTAAAATCAAAATTTTTAATCAAGTGATTTGTGAGATTTCTCGAGATGAACAGAATATGGATTTCTGTTGATTTCTGGTGATCGCGAGATGAATTGAGGTCGTGGTTAAGGTTGGAGGATGGTAGATGGTCAGGCATCATTGGAAAAATGATGAGGCATTTTTCAATTCGCCGGGGTAGGTTGGCGAAGGTGATTTAGGGTTTAAGGCACAGTTTTGTTGAGGTTGTGCTCGAGACAAAATTCATAATCTATGGTGAATCGGTCAAGACCGGGGTTGGTGGAATCGAAGCAGGGATCGTTGATGGAGAACTGATCGTGATGGTGAGGCTTCCGATGGTCTCGATCGACGAGGCGAATTGAAATTGTGATCGTAGTCTGGTTCCAGGTGAGGATCGTGATGCTCGATTTCGATGGTGATGCTTGTTCATGGTTCTGGTGATTGGGATCGTGGATGGTGGTCGTAGACGATATGTCGGCAATATCATCGATGGTCAGAGGCGATCGTTTCGCCTGTGCACGTGCACAAGTATCAGCAGTGGCTTTTGTTTTGAGTTAGAGAAGAACATGCGTTCTCGAAGTAGATGGTGGGATGACTCGAAGTCATACTCGAAGAAATGGGGACTTGGCTCGGGAATTCGAAGGGAGACTCGTATGGGATAAACTGTTTTTAAAAATCAAACATAACAAAGTTTTAAGTAAAGTGGAAGGGAAACTCGAAGGAGTACTCGGGAATATTGGGTTTTTACTCGGAAAATTTTGATATTTAGCTCGGGTAGATTATAAGGTTTATTAAATAAAGTCTAAGTTAATTTGTTATGATAATTAATTATAAGGTTTATTAAATAAAGATTTTTGTTTTTAATGATAATTAGATAAATGGTTTATCTTTTAATTAATTAAGTTTAAAGTAATTAAAGAGTTAATTAATTAATGTAAGTAATTAAAGGATTAAGCTGTTGAGGGTTAATTAATCTAATTAATAATTAAAGGTTAAATTAATTAAAAATCAAGGTGAATTAATAGAGGTAAATTATTTAAAGTAATTAAGATTAATTACTTAGTGTAATTAATAAAAGGATTAATTAATTAAAGAAATTAATTAAGGGTTAGTTAATTAATGAGTGTGGTTAATTAAAGGATAAATAAATTAACGTAAGTAATTATAAGATAATTAATTTGAGCAGTTAATTAAGGTTAATGAAATTATTAAGGATGAGTAAAGGATTTGTGTAATTAATTTAGAGTTAATTACTCAATATAATTAAAGGATAATTAATCAAAGGTGATTAATTAAGATGAAATTAATCGGTTTGTAATTAATAAATGTTAAGTAAAGGTAATCTAAGTGATTAAAGATTAGTAATTAATTTAATTAGGGATGAATTAAATTAATTTTGGAAGTGATCAATCTTGCTTATGAATGATTGAATGATGTAAATGCCTTGAATTGGTTGATATGTCTGATATGAAATGTTTGTGATATGATATAGGTGGACAATGAAAATGTAGTTATTTATAAATGATAAATTGCTATGTATAAGTGACATCCTATTTAATGTTAAATTGTATTTCACTTGAATAACTTGGTTTAGATATGACATTGAATTCGAAGAAGACCGGGGTCGGGTATCAGTAAATACCCGAAACCACTTCGATTCTGTATAAATGTGAATTTGAAAGTAAACAGGCTGGAATGAAATAAGCTATGTATCATGGATATTTAAAACTGGTAACGATTCTTGGATATTGTTTTGAGATAAATGAATTTACTTAAATAAGATTAGAACTCGTAGAAAAGTACGAGTTACCCTGGTAATTCACTTAAGTTATATAGCTGGGTATTTCATATTATGGGTTTACTCACGCTGGTTTCCAGCCTGACCCGGGTGTTACTTTGTTGTAATGCTCGGGTCAGACCGAGTATTACAGATTTTCAGGTAAGGACGTTCTAGAGCTCAGGAGTCGAGCTGGATGGCAGGAACGTATGGAGTGTTCTACTGTGTAATATTATTGTATATTTGAGACTTGATAATTGTGTATGTCCAGTGTTTGTATAAATGTGTAACTCTGATGTATTAAAATGTAACCGACAGATATAGTATTGTTTTGTAAACTGTTATTATTTATTATTATATTTTATCCGCTGCGAATGTGAGATGTTGTGTTTTCTGTCCTTCTTTCTTCTTTCTGTTCTTTCTTCTATCTCTTTTCTTTTTCTTCTAACTATCTGGAATTTTCGGGTTAGAAATTTCCGGGTCGTTACATTTGTCTTATGTCACATAGGTCAGCAATCTGTTACCATTTGGGGCACTTTCAAGGTCATGACCATTGCATAACATAGACTTGCACTTGATGGATATTGGGTCACAATGACTGTTGAGGCAACTAAAGGCTGTAGGAGCCATGTTAGATGAGCATGTGTGTAGTCTCCTAGACCATGGCTTTTAGTCTCCCATCTAGTTATGATGTGAGATGGATAAATTACAATATTTGTACACCTCTTGGAGTTTGATGTATTATGATAATTAGTAGATGACTATACAAGAGACTATGTGTCCAATGTATAGTCAATCCCATATGTTATATTATCAGGAAGGATAATCGAGGCTTCGCTGAGGTGTTTGCCTATTCTCGGATGTTATGTTGTTGTTGTATGTTTGGATGTATAAATGCTTAGTTATTTCTCTTATATGAGTAAGATGGATCCAAGATATGTCTGCTTATGACCATCTAAGAGTAATCATGAGCGTTTCTATGTCCAAGCCCTATGGTATTTAATGGTTTCTTTTGCATTGATGATAGTTGCATGTATGGATGTTTTACCCTTTCTGATATTTCACTACTTGATTTATAGCTTCACTTTGCTTATATGTTGATGATACTTAGGCATGCTTTTGAGATATGTTGTGAGACTAGTATTGATTTATCCCATTTTGGGATATTTGTATGTTAGTTATACCATGCCAGTTTCTATGTTATACCGACATCCACATTATGGACATAGTCCGACCCGTGTGTTATTTGTATAATACTCGGGTTAGTACAAGACATTTCAGGTTCAGGAACAAAGTGACCAGCTTGTGATTATGAGGCATAGTTGGAGCCTAGTTTATGAGTTGATTAGCGTATCATTATTTACTTATATAGCCTCATGTGTGTTGATGATGATAAGATGTATATATTGGACATATACATTGTATTTATTTGAGAGATAATGGGCATTTGACTATTTTTTAGACCCACTTGGACTTGTATATTTATATTCCCTTGTATGTTATCGCTGCATTGATGACTCTGTGTTCTCTATGATTTATTTTGTATCATGTATTGTTCTACCCTAGAAACACATGTGATTATTGCTTTGTGCCCATACCAGGTACATATAGGTGAGTAGTTTGTGATTTTTAAAATACGTATCAGTGTTAGCCCAAGGGAATATTCATGTGTGATAGTCCAATATCACCTTATTCTCTATATTATCAGATAGTATTACCTAGTAATACTCTTTGCTAGTATGAGTATAGAGGTGAGGTGTTATAAGATGCTTCAGATGTCTTCTAAAGATGCCTCTAATCCTTTTAAGTTTCTTTGTCAAATTTTAGGTCGCTCGTTGATCACAACCCTTCCCACAATTTCAAAGGATTCTGCTTCAATAACCACGACCACCATCACTACATCATTTGTTGTTTCAATCCTTAACCTAATCTCAATTTCCACCATCGGATCCGCTCCCAGGCCCGAAGGAAAATATTAGTGCGCTTGAGGATGAAAATCTAGAAGAACTCATTGCTGCAGTTGATGACGATGAAGACAATGAGCTCACCATCACCCATATCG
Source organism: Allium fistulosum (assembly GCA_030737815.1). Classification (NCBI taxonomy): domain Eukaryota; kingdom Viridiplantae; phylum Streptophyta; class Magnoliopsida; order Asparagales; family Amaryllidaceae; genus Allium; species Allium fistulosum. The sequence goes on from CM060903.1 coordinate 849,688,150, forward strand.
TGGGTAAAAAACCCTCAATGGTGACTTATAGGCCATAGATGTTGAGAAGATAAAGAACATTAAGAAGGTGTCGGGCCTTGAAAACATTCCTCCCCTACAATCAATAGCTTACCCATTCCTCCAGTACCCATAGGGCCATTTTTGCTTTCATTGTTGATGCTTCTCAGACTCCACCAAGCGTTCATGCAAAATCGGAAGGTCCTCTCTACTGAACCATTGGGGAAGATACTTATCATTTGCAGAAGCGCACCCTGGAGATATGGGAACTATAGTAAGGCAATGCTCTGCCAAGCAGATCATGAAGGGAAGAAAGCAGGGAGGAAGAAATAGTCAATTTTTAGTGCTTGCGTAAGACATGTTCCTATTCTCTCCTTGTGTTTTGTTCTTTTAGGCTTCTATGTACACAGGCTATTGTATTGTGGGCACGACCCTTGTTTTTTTGCATATAAAATGGTTCAAGTAATGAAAGTAGTCTTTTTTCCAACTCTGCCTCATTTACTTTATTGTACCTTACTTTCTTTGTCTATGTACTTTCCTGCATGAATAAATAAAGTTTTCTATAATGCAATTATTTGTACATTATACCTGCATATGTCAGCGATCCATGCAATGCCATTATTTACTTTAACTTTATGCATATAAATAATTTTATAATTTCTCAAAATTATTTTGGTTACTTGGTTTTGCTTATCATCGGCCAAACATATCTTGCTTGGTTAAATAAAACAGCTTCACATCTATCGATCTTATTTATCATCGACTGCTCATGTCATGTTTGGTCGTAAACGAGGTAATGTTATCGATGTAGCTACGACTATATGGCTTATCTGTTCATGTCAACATGAACACCAATACATTTTAATAGTGTATCTGCAAAAGCTTCAATTCTACTAATTCCTATCTCCGAGAATCGATGTCTTGGATGCTTATCTCCGGGCATTAATCTTTGATCTCACCTATCTCCGAGCGTTGGTCAAAGAATAGATACGTAAGGGTGAATCGTTTGTTTGAGCCCAGTATGATTATATCTAGCAACCTAATCATGGATCGAAGGAGTTCATTGGTACCTATCTCTAGGCACCTAGACATTCAGTTTTTCAAAACACTGAACTGAATGTCTGATTGTGCCACCGATCACGCGGCACAGAGTCAAACTTTAAGAATACAGATCTATTGATTCAAAAAGTCAACGTTATTTATGAACAAAATAATGGAAAACATTGCCTTATTATATCAAATCTTGATGAACATGTTGCCTTATTTACAAGAAGAAAATCAAACAAAGTAGTGATGCAAGTGCTCGCTATTCCATGCCCATGGAATTGGGATCCCATCGACGGTCAATAGCTTGATAAATTCTACCTCCAAGCTTCTGTGCAATCACACAGGGACCTTCCTAATTAGGACAAAGTTCCCCCATACCTAGAAAGATCCATTTCAAATTGAGGTCACCTATCGCAAAGGTACGGTTTCTGAACTTGGCATTGAACTGCTTTGCTACTCTTATATAATGAGAAGCTACACTCATATCAGCCTCTTCTTGTTTTTATTCAATCAAATCGAGGGACTCAAGAAAAAGTTCCTCATTCATCTTAGGATTGTAGTGCAATATTGTAATGCCCCACCTTAATGCTCGTACTACCAAAGAATATTACATAATAATTTTATCTGGTATCATAGAGAATAAGGCTGGTAAGAAGCGTCCATTCGTGAATATTTGTTTGGGCCAACACTGATAAGTTTTTCTTTACCTCATATAACTACAAATGACGTGTATGGTATCTATACAACGAAATAAACAGTTGGCAAATTTTAGAACAGAACAATTTTTAATATAATAAAGAACATAGTCATAGATCATAGCGGAAAAATATAATGCATCTCATAACTATATTTATAAAGTGAGTCTACAAATGGAAACAATACACCTATATACACATACATACATCTGATACTCGATGAGCTTCAAAAGAATATACATCGTCATTCACACTAACTCATAAAATTCATACAAATATATATACATAAGGTTAGCATTAGATGATATATCTATCTTTAAAAGCTAGACCAACGTCCATGGTCATTGAGTCCCCAGTACCTACTATGTCTCGGTCAGACCCGAGTATTACAGAAATAATTGACGGGTCATACTATATCTAACTCAAAAGGTAAGATCATAATAGTAAAGCATATGTGAATCCCAAGCAATATAGTCATAACTGTATTAAATATGCAAGCATCAAATAAGGAAAAATGTCAAATACAAAATGATATAGTCGCAATCAGATAATATGCTAGTAACTGAATGAAAAATTGGCATAATAATTAGTAAATCACCTCACAGAAAATATAGTGATTAAACATCTATAATCAAATCATAAAGGTTGCAATAAAAGAGTAAATCAAAAGGATGCTAACATAAAGACAAGCTTGAAAGCATGCCAACACAAAGATGGTCAGAAAGCACATCAACTCAAAAATGGCTTGAAAGCATGTCAACTCAAAGATGGCTTGAAAACACAAAAACTCAAAGACAACCAGAAAGCACATCAACTCAAAGATGGTCTGAAAGCACATTAACTCAAAAAGTGTCACCTACTTCCAAATGGTAATCACTAAAGTAACACCGGGTGTCCCATACCACTCGATGTTACTTGTATATTTACTACAAGTCAGTAAATTCCACTAAAGACGAGCCTGGAAGCATGTCACCATAAAAAGTGTCATATACTTACAAATAGTAATGACTTGAGTAACGCCTATGTGTTCCATACCACATGGTGTTACTTGAATATTTACTATAATTTGGTAAACTCCACTTACTAAAAAGTATTATATACTTCCAAATAGCAATCACTTGAGTAACGCCCATGCATCCCATACCAAACGGTGTTACTTGAATACTACAAGGTACCACTAACTCAAATATTCTACATAACGATTTGTATAAATAACCGATAAAGTTTTACCGAAAGTCCTATACCAACCGGTAATATTAAATCGTTTATTTAAACTCCTAATTATATAAAAACTGTATTATTTATGGGAAAGCATTAAAAAGAATTTTTAGTTGTAGTTTATAAAATATGTGTATATTTTACGGAAAAGATTCAAAATATTCTGAAAGTACTTGTAACGCCTTTCGATTTAAATATACTACATTAAAACTATTCTCGTTCTTAAACCTCTATACAAATAACTACCATATATATATTTATTTATATACAAATATATAATTTCTCAAAAATCACTTTTAAATCCTAAAATTCATTATAAAGATGAATTATTTATTTATAAAGGCATGAAAACACATTTTAAATCACTTGTAAAGCTTTTATACTCGAATAACTTGAAATAAGATGTTTTCTTTTACTATACACTTTATTTTTACTTCTCATCCTATCAAAGAAATTTTTATTTATTAAAAACATGTTTAAAACCTTATAATTATTTCTAGAAATGAGTACTTTATTTTAAAAAGCTTGAAAACTCTTCTAAATATTTTTAAATAATTAGTACAAGCAAAACCACTTGAAATAAGATAATTACTTTTATAATATTTATAAAAGAGCAACATATTTTTGTTTCCCTTTAATTTTTTTTCAGATTTCAAATATAATTGAAATAGGGATTGTGGAGGATTTTGTTAATAAATAAAACCAATTTAAAAGCTTGAAATATATTTTGAATAGGGAAATGAGTAAAGAGTTTAATATTGTTTAATAAAATTTCCAAAAATTAATTTAATAGGAATCCAAAAATGGATAAAATCACTTTGAAAATTATAAAAATATGCAAAACCTTTCATCAAAATCATCCACCAATATTCAAAAACGAGTTCAATCAATGAATAAGACAAAAATCAAAATTCTAGAATAAATTTGCTCCACAAAATATCATCCATCAATAGAGAATTATTTTAATGATCCGAATTGCATTTTGGTGAACTCCGATCACATAAACAATACACAAATGTCATATAATCTAGCTACAAAAATCAAATGCATTTGCACAGTGTTTCCTTTACATTTTCATGGTTTTCAACATACATGCATTTTTATGGTTTTCAACATACATGCAATTTCATAATCAACCATCGAATCGGATTCAATATTTCAAACACACAATTCAATCAACTCAAACACCAAACCAATTAAAATCATAACATGCAATTGTATTTCAATAATTTCATTCATTCACAACCAAAATTCACTGCAACCCATAATCAAAACAAAGACATGCAAGGAGAATAATTATTATAGATATAGATTGTGACTTTAATAGGATAACTCAGTGAAATTCCTGGTGAAAAACCCCTTTTCTCTGACTTTAGCCCATACAAAATGAAGTGTCGCTCGTGTAACAACCCACACCTTAGTGGGCCTGAATTTTCGTTAAATCAAAAATCCAAGTCCACTAGAGTACAAATCATTCGTCCGGATATCCAGTAATAAAATGAAGTATATCAAAGACCTATCGATAAGAACTTAGAGCGAAATAATAAAGTATAATCAAACAAATATAAATACCGACTAAGGCTAATACCTCTGGCATCTAGCGCCCTTATCAATGATGAGCAAGTATAAGGAAATCTAACCTTCCACAATTCTTGCCTTGTACCAGTACCTGTCCCTCTAGATCTGTCTTGTGGGTTGTAATGAGGAGGGGATCAAAACAACATTCTAGTGATTGATAAATTACATACTTTATTCGTAACACTTATTTATGCGGGTTGTTTTCCATTATGTTTTTTGTCTATTATTTAAGGTTTAGTCATTTGACTTTATATACATGTATGATGAACTCAACCTTCTCGAGGTATACAATAACTATATACGTAAATGTGTGTGTGTATATATATATATCTGTGTGTGTGTGTGTGTTTGTGTGCGCGCGTTATATATATATATATATATATATATATATATATAAGTATCATAGTCCCCCATGGACCAGGATGCATTTTTCGTTAGTATTCATAACTCCACACCACGTTAGGCATTTACTAATAGTGTCTAGGCCGGCCAAATGGCCTACGTACACTGAGGAATCTTCTGTTAGTGCTTAATAATGACATTACAACTATTTTGCAGTATTCTAATTCATCTTAAAGACTCATCTAGGCGTTAATTAGCCTTACCTCCTATGACAACCAACTTTAAGACGATACATGTCCTATACGGAACCTACACTAGCAAGAGGTGTAGTCTATCTCTAGGCGTAACCCAAGTCTTTCTAATGACCGCTACAGGACCAATATAGCTCCCGATCTATGTGTACAACCCTACTCCTCGCATATATGGTACCAACCTTGCTGACATAGTGCCGAGCCTACACCCACCGTCCCATTTAGCTTACCTAATACAATCAAGGAAAATGCCTACTTGGTTACTTAGTACCCAATATTGGTATTGAAGACCCTATTTGGCCATTTAAGACTTCATACCGAAGGCAAACCCCCTTTGGTATATTCTCTTTACTTATACGTGAACGTATATCCTTATGAGTCCTATAGTTGGAAATGTCGCATATCAGTACAATGTGTACACAACTGCTAGTAGACCTTTACGGAGGGAAGACTTCTATTGTATAACATTACAAACCTCGCATTCCAACCCTTACTAATGACTGCGTCATTTATAGTTAATTTAAATATTTAGTTATATTCAATAATTCATACCGGTCATAAACGTATTCTTGAGGCTATATAATTCTTAGCTGGAGAATTATTACACCTCTTAAGTTCAATTATTAGTGTTTACTTACATGAACTTAATCCTTATTTTATTAATGCCATTAAATGTCATTTACCGCTACTTTCTAATTTAATATATTAAATATATTTTACTACTTGATTTCCAATTAATACAATTAGATGTAATTTACTACTCCATTTTAACTATTACAATTAAGTATAATTTACTGATTCTTTTAATTTATTAACCATCTTTCTTGATTACTGTAGTTTTCCTAACTTACCTAAATCTCATATATTAAATTTACAACGGAACTATTGTTATTATTTCCATTTATAATACTTTGGTTTTACATTTAGGGATTCTCATACTTTAATGCATTGAAACTATATTTTCCCAAAAGGAAAGGTTAATACTGTAATCTCCCATAAATTATCAAAAAGAGGATTTGTGTTGTGTTTAGAATCACTAGCTATTATTTTTTTATTATTATTGAAAGAGATGGTACAAAATGCGATACATCTCTTTCATTTAAGCATATTCCTTACTATTTCAAACCATACACATTCATACGTAATTATAATGTTATAGAAATTTACATAGAAACATTCTTCATTCCAATGAATTAAATATTAACTTAAATCCCAATCAAATTCATAGAAATCTTCAATTCATGTTTAATAACTTATAACATTCAGTTTACAAACCTGGAATTAACATAAAATCTTATTAATGAATTATCTCGTTAACTTTTAGGGACTACTTTCACCTTTACTTTCCCGATTTAGGTATATACAATATTTAGTCAAGTTTAACAATTCACAGAATTTGTAGGCAAGGTTTTTAAGTTTATTGCATATATATTAAAGCCTACAATTAAAAATTTACAGTTATGCATAAAAGGGAACACATTCACAATGATATAAATCCCATATTATATGAAAAAAATATTATTTTCCACTCACCTCTAAGCCTCTAAATCTCTGGATCTAAATCCATTATTCTTGATTGACTCCCTTTCTTTCTACCAAAATATGTATCAAAGTATATACATTTCTATTAAAATATAGATCCGAGAAGTGGTTTGAATTAAACGTAGATTCATATTTAGATTTATAATTTTCCCTTTTCTTTAATGAATCAATTTGACCCTGTTCTTCTTCTCTTCTATTATCCGCTTTTCTCCACTGATATATATATAGTATTAATTTATAATTTCTATAATCCTCTGGATTTGTGGAGAAGAGAAAATGGCAGAGCTTCGCTCTTGATTTAGAAAATATGAAAAGAAAAGTGAGGGACTAGGTCTGTATTTATAGGCGGTCGAATCAATATCATTCGTTTGATTAGATTATATTAAATCTGGACCATTCGGCCTAGGTTCAATATCACCCTCCACCCTTCTATCGGTCGACTGTCTTACTTCAACCGGCCGATCGCTAGTAGTCGACCGGACCCAATAATGGTGTCAACTAGTTGTTTTTTTTATGTTAATAATTGATTTGGTTTATTTATTTCTTTATTTCGTTTAATTTAACGCTAACGATGCCTTCAACGTTAAGTTTCCATTTAACGTTTATTTTAACGTTAAATTTGTAATATTTATTTCCTTAATATATTTTTAATTATTTCTCATCTGAAATCTTCAAACGTTAATAACTATTCGTTTGAACTCCAATCACAAAACTTTATATATGAAAATTGATCAGAAGATTGCTACGAACAAAACAATGCAAGTTTCGTGACAAATTCTAAGTTTACAAAAATTCAATTTTTGGACATTAATAATTATTTATTTGTTAAATTTAACTACTGTTTAATTTATGTGGTGTTACATTCTTGCCCCTTAAAAAGAATTTCATCCCCAGAATTCCTCAAGGATAGAATCGTGTAACCTAGCACAAAACCATTTTAAGTTATCCAACCAATTAGCGTGCAACCAAATTTTCAGCTAATCGTGTACAATTGCACGGTGTATCACAACACATACGATGTGTATGCTGAATAATACTAAATCAGCACCTCCTATATGAATGCATCTCTTTAAAACTAATTTTGAAACTATGGTGCAAACAACCTATATATTAGCAGTTCTATATGTATGCAAGTTTCTAAAATTCAAAAATCCTTTTCACAAAACAATTTTTGTAACGACCCGCAAATCCGCACAATTCAAGCTAACAATAAACCACGCATGTCCAACCTAAATTGAACGAAAAGACGGATAGTTATGCGAAAGAAAGACGAAGAGAAGTAGAAGGAAAAAGAAACCGAAACAACACAGAAACAATTGCAGAACAATATATAATATAATATCAATGATTTTTACAAAAGAGAAACTATTATATACATACATCCAATCAGAGTGCAACAACAGATCATAATCATCGGCCTGGACAGTTATAACAACCCATCCTCACAAATGCTGATAATTTCAACAACAATGCAGTGGAAAATAAACATATACATAAATAAGACTTGAAGACCTCCAACTCGTCTTCTGAGCTCCAATGCATCGAAAATAATTTGTAAATATGCTCGGTCTGACCCGAGCGTCATAATAAAATAACACCCGAGTCAGTCTGGTAAACCAGCGGGAGAAAACACACCCAGTTGGACTTTTAAAGTTATCAAACACTTTCAAAATAAAGATATCTCGTAAGACCACGCCACACATAAACACGGATGAGTTTTTACCTTACGATAATCAAAACATTTTCTATAGAAAATCCTGTGATATTATAATAATGTCTAGGGATTCAGAGTAAATATATAAAATAGCTGAAATGCTTACGTCTCACGTTTTAGCATAGTTGGGCACAACTAAGTCTATAAAGCTTGTATTGGAGAATGGATTCCATACTATGACAAGGTAAGGAACTACCTTCCGATGGTACATCTCTTGATAAAATGTACCGGGGTTTGACAAGAACATCTTGTACCCCTGCCATACAGGAGTGGCCTACCACTTGAGTAGTAGTACCGAATATGTTCACCCCTTTCATTAGAGGGCCCAAAGCATACATGAGTAGATGGTAATCGATCTAGATTTGGAATGCCATATCCTGATAGGAGCGACCCACTTGGCCGTGCTGCATGCCCGATTTTTGTCATTTCCCGGTTGATGAGGCTCGAGGTTACATTTTACCTTTATATAGCACTTTCCACTTGGAATGCTAACACTTCCCTCCAGGCAACAATGCAATGCCAGCATTCATCCATATAAGTTCATTCGGGGACTGAACGAAACCCAAGGCACCACTTTTACTACATCCATTTTGGAATCATCCTCAGGATTATTAGCAAGTAGCCCTTGCACTTCAAAAGCTCCATTTCAATTATCTTTAAGATATTCCAATTTGAAATGCTTATGCTGGTTCGAAGTGGTTTTCGAATAACATGTTCGATCCCGGTCTCTCCGAAACAACATTCGATAATTTTCGGTAAACTCAACTCCGGTTCTTTAGGAAATAAACAGTCAAAGATAAGAGCGTAGATCACCTCCTAACCGTTAGTGGATGGATTTCCTTATCATTTGTCCTAGGAGAACGAAATGAAATTTATACGCATAGTACAACATCATCGGAGATGACTGTGCCATATAACTCACGTGTTTCTCCTAGATATTTTCAAAATTACGTTATGGGTCAAAATTCAATAGTCGGTTGCATAATTATCGAATAAACAATACTTAAATTGAGGGTTTAATTCCATAGGAAAAAACCAACATTGGTTAAGCACATAAGCAATCACTAGCCTTTTAAATAACCCTTTTATTAATTTAAATCACTTTGTAAATTACATGAATAAAATACCTTTAGAAAGATATATCCAAAAACCCCTATATTTTCAATACTTGGAAAAAATTTATATACTTATCTTAACGGTATAAGTGTATTCATAGAACTAAGGAAGATTTCCTTTTCAGAATTTCTAGAAAAAATTATAAATTCCTTTATAAATCTCTAAACCGTTTATAACCCCACTCATTCATCTTAGAAATTATTTATATTTATACATTCCTAAAATCATTTATAAACCCTTTATAAATCCATAAAACCATTTATAAACTACTTTTATAAATTTATAAACCCATTTCTAAAACACTTTTATAAATATCTAAGACCATTTATAAAACTCTTTTTACCCTTTAGCTAATCTTTCTTTAAGTTTTCCAAACCATGTTATAAGATTCCTCTTATAAAACTCACATCTGTTTATAAACCCTATTTATAAATCTCAAAAACATTTATAAATAAATTCTAATCATTTACTCTTAAACACTATTATATAATAATAAACATTATAAATAAATAATAATTAACTTCAAAAGATCTTAAAAATAATAATTATAATTTCAAAACGTTCTTAATAAAACAATAATAATTTATCTTCAACATTATTATAAATAATAATTAATTTCCAAAAAATTATTGATATATAATTATAATTAATTTCAAACCTTATTAATAATTTTAATAATTAAATTTTTAAAATATTAAAATATTGATAAACAACTTTAAAACAATACTAAAATAAATAAACAACTTTTAAAACATAAATATACTTCCTTGATAAAAATCCATGCTTAAATTTCAACATAATCATTTCCATATTTATAAAACTGTATTTGTAAATCTCCTTCTATTTTTTAACATATCGGTTAACATCTCCAAATCTATCCTCACTTTCAATTTCCAAAATAGAATCAATTATTTTTCTAAAACAACATCCCACATCTTATTATAAATCCATAATTGTGATTTATTTTTCCCAATTTATCAAATGATAAAAGTTTCTATTTATTTATAAACACCATTTATAAATCTATCCTTTTACTAAATAAAATACGATTTTACAAATCTTCACTTTATTTGTAAAATGTCACATTTATAATTTATCACATTTATAATTTATCACGTTTATAAATTTCCACACTTATAAATAAATCTTAATATATATATATATCACTTTATATAAAATGGTTAATAAATATTTATACCTAAACATTTCTATCTTCTTTTTAAAACTGTATTCCTTTATTGTAAAGACAGACTTATTTTTAAGATTTTAAAAATCTTTATTATATAGTTCAAATCAACCGTATTCAAGAATTATAATTAATATATATATATATATTCGAAATCACTTAAAATCCTTTTAAAAATTAAATCTTCATTTTATAGTATTTCAAAATACTAAAAATATGTCCAGCGCTACTATAGCACTAAATAGGGAAAATCATCCATGTCATCAAATATGGCATCCAACACATCATATATCAAAATATATGAAAAGTAAAATCAATAGTGTGAGGAATCCAGTTGGATCCCTCTAACATGTCCCCCTGCATCACATACAATATATAATCATAAAATATAAATCAACCGCTTTGAGGCGGGATCGTATGCAAAGGGCCATCCGATTTTACACGGAAACGTAATAGGGTCTCATCCGCTCCAGGGGCGGGAATATATCCAAACCAACAAATAAAATGTCAATCATCCAAACAGTCAACAAACAATCACCAATAAAATTATCCACACTTATATAAAAATATAAGCGGGCCAGAGAGGTGAGTTAACTCACTTTGATTCCAGAAATCGCTAAAATGCTCCGGTTTGAATTAAAATTGAACAGACGTTCAATTTTAAGCCAAATACCTACTAGCTTCAAATCCATCCAATCCAACTCCATCACGTAGTACTTGCTGATATAATCGCAACGCAACTTGTCGCGTTCGATTTAGACCTCATATTAATTAGATATGAATTAATGAAGTTTGAGATTATTTAAATTAAAATTAACATAAATTAATTAAATTTTAAATGTTTCAATCACCTTCTCTCCCTCTTGTTCTCGTTTCCAGGTAATCGAAAAAACTTGACCGCGCCTTCTACATCACCGCCCGCCGTTCATCGCGCCTGCCGCCGCCGCGACCATCGCCGAACGTTGCCCCACTCGAGACGAACCTCCAGCCTCCATCACGTCACCTAACTCCATTCCACCGTCGTGAATTTTGGCCATGACCTGTGCCACGAACGAAGGCGATTTGCCGCCGCCTCGCCATGCCAAAGCCCATCACCACCATCAATCTTCTACATCTCGTCGAGCTTTACGTTTTGCTAGTTGAACTCAAAGCCTGAAACGGCATGTAGTGGCTCTAATCAATGTCGGCCGTAGGATGGATTTATTTTAATGGCGGGTGAAGTTTATTTAGGGTTAGGTTTTTTAAGTGAGTGAACAGTTTGAGGCCCTATTTATAGCAATTCATAAAACACTATTCATGTTGAAAATTTCCGAATTCCAATCGAGGCGTGCCGCCTGGCGTTCTATATGAAATACCCTTATTACGAACACAATGGAACTAGTATCGGGAGCCAATTCCATTATATTCAGAAGTCAGCTTTTCAAATCAAATTATATTAAATTAAATTCCTTTAATTAATTTCTACGCGTTTCGAACTCGCACGACCAAACGATACGTCCAATCGCCATGAAATTCGACGGCATATAAAAATTCACTATTACGAACCCAATGATACTGGTTTCGTCAAAATCCGAGACAATGTCCCGGAAGGTTACTTTCTCGTGTTAATTAAAACGAATTATTATTAAAACAATTCAAATCACTTTAATATTATAAATTAAAGTTTACTATCTTCATCTTACCAAAATAGAATTTAAAACAACTTTCGAAATCTTTTTTTATTCACATTAAATTCAGGATCAATTGTTTTACTAATTCCAAATATTAAATTTAACACTTTAATTATCAAATAAATTGCTATATTTGAAACATAATTTGTTTTACTTATAAAATTAACTTTTCAATATTTAAAATCAATTAAATATTCCAAATTCAAATGATTAAAATTCAGGGTCGTTACATTTTCCTACACTCCTATAAATAAAAGTATGGTTTAACCAATTTCTATCATCCAATACCTAGGACACAAATTTCTAACCTCCAATTTTTTTGCATATATGTTTTTCTAAACCTACACTCTTATACCAGAAAAGAAATTTAGATGGAGAATTCCATATTTTCCATCCTTCTCTTATGTACCCATTCCGCTGTATTTTGGAACCTTCTCTTTTGCCCTCGATTCTTTTCCAACTTTTCCAAGTAGAGTCCGCATAAGTAAATTTATTTTTAAAATTTTAAAATAGAGTTATTTCAAAACAAGTTTTGTTCTACTATCAACAAGGTATGGGAAGAGAAATTCCAAAGCTAAAATGGTTATTTCCATCGTTATTAACTATATTTTACATACTGTCACTTCTGTTGGTTAAATTAATATTTGCTAACCCTTCAACTTTTCCATACGCTAAGCATGTGGCATTTCAAAAATAAAAAATTTCTCTTTTTAGTTCAAAATCATTTTCCATTTAAATTTTGAAATAGTCGAAAAATTTAAAAATTCCTTTTTTCCAAATATTTTACAGAAGTATTTTATATTAAAAAAATTAAAGAATTTTTAGAATTTTTTTAAAAATATTTGTTTTTAGCTTTTCAAAACAAGTTAACCACATCCAACATAATCGGGATTTTATCAGCGGGCTAACGCCTATGATTGACCTTAGCCTATTACGTAGAAATTTCAAAAGCTTCTTCTTTTATTTTAAAACAACAATCTGGACATGAGTATATTTATAAATTTCATCTTTTAAGGCATAAGGACAGTGACCTGTATTTTCGCAACAACCTTTTCATGTCCTTCATTTGCTAAAATTTATATTTTTAAAATTTTAATGTTTTCTAGGACTTAACTGTCTTTAATTTTAGTGGCTAATTTAATAAATTTACTAATTTATTTTATAAAATTTCAATCTTTCTTTGCATTAGTTAAGCGTCCTTATGGGATTTCCTTATTATACCATTTGCCAATAAATATAGTGGTTAATCCAGAAAACAACAACAATAATAAAAAATAACATTTGTCATAATATCGTACGCATTTTATACAAACAGAGACAACTAACACTTACAACCCAAAGCCTAAAAGAAAAATAACAACTACTATTACTAAACCTAACTACTACCTACGAGCTGTCGGATGGCCCTGATCCTCTACGGGAGCTCAAGCTATGCATCCAAGCTCACAACCTTAGCGCTAATGCTCAGCTCGTATCCAAGCTCGAGCTATGTATCTCCTGAAGCTCAACCTCGATTCAGATTTGAGAGTCTCGGATCGCTGCAAACTCAAGGCCCTGTTGTTGTGGCCATATAGCCTTCTGAGTTGGCTATTAAGCCCATTGCTCTTACCCAGCATCCTTCGGTGCTCCAACCTCTATAGGCGCCTATCTAATCCCCATAAGCCTAAAGGAGGACCTATCCAATGGAGCAAGCTCCTTCGTTTGCACCTGCTCTCCTCGGAGACTCACTCCGTACTATCTGAAGACGTGAGTGAAAAGATGACAATACATAATGTAGCTACTCGACATCCTAACTTCGGGGGCTATGTGCTGGCACACAATGGCCTTAGCCTAGTTCACTCCAATACCACCCATAATAGCATAGGTGGCCTTTTGCACTAAGGGGTAGATCTGGTTAAAACTCCCTATCTCGGGGATGATGTTATGATGGATAATCCAGGTGACCAAACAGGCTCGGTCCTGCATATTCTCTACTTTTCAAACGCCATTGCCCTATGAAAAATCTATTATAATTACTCTGGGTTCGTGGTCTCTATCCCATCCAAATCTTCTCCTATTGTGGATATATGTAGAATACTACTAAAATGCACATCCTTGATCTGAATCTTTATCACCTTCACTTTAGATGTGAAGCTGTTCTCGTGCTCTTCAAAGTTCAAACACATACTCTAAATTAGCATCAAATAGATGCATACATTGTCGGTAGCATTCCCGCTCAAACATCCCATCGCTAAGGATCGACAAGAAACTGTAGTCGTGAATAACTCCTCCAAAATGTAAGCGGAAAAGTCCCCAAACTTCATCGGTCGCGCTTCCAAAAAAGTGAAGTTCGCCGCTGCCTCGTAGCCTTTAAACTTCTCTTCATCGCCTTAGATCTAGGCAATCTCTTGTGGGTTTAGATTTGGATGCGGAGAGGATAGGTTGTCTTGTCGAGAAGGGGCCATGATTTGATTTAAGGGGAAAAATTGGGTTTCAAATTTGGATTTGGGGCTATTTGTGTTGGAGCACTGGTGTTGGAGGGGGGTGCGGTCATCGCTTGAGTTATCTAAGGCAGAGGAGGCGGCGTCGCTCAATTTGAGAGGAGGAGGGAGGTGTTTCAGAGGTTGGGAGGAGGGAGGTGTTTCAAAGGTTGGGAGGAGGGAGGAGAGAGTCGGGAAGAAAATGAGGGAGGAGAGATCTAGTTGCGACTTTTAGTTATGTTCCAGGTTTGCATCCACAAGTTTACCTGTGACCGGTTGACCGCTTTAATCTGAGCGGTCAATTGATACCGGTTGACCTATGGATATAAAGCAGTCGTTTGCTTGTCGCTTATTCAGCCCAGGCTAAACCTGGACCCTTTCAAGGCAGGTTGAATATAAACTATTAATAACTAATATTATTATTACTAATCATTCTTGGTCCAAGTCCGCCTTCTTCATCTTCATCCATAGCTGCTTCGAAAAATCCCTATCTTCCCATAGAAGTGCATTAGCCTACCACTTTGTTTTCGGGTTCTTGTCTCCTTTGAATTTAATTTTTATCGCCCTCTTTTTTAGGCGCTTATGCCCTTCCATTATTTTTACCCCATTTTAAACTAGTACCACTTCCTATTGTCCACCCTTCAAAAGAACTTTTTAAAACTTCAAATTTACATAATCAGAAAAATTATTGAGCTATACATACGCTTTATTTTCTTTTTATTTCAAAGAAAATTTCTTTTTCATTAAAACCCATTTTTAACTAAAAATTTTGGTCTAAACATTTTTAATTTATACTTGGAATTTTATTTAAATAAAATATAAAAAGATATCTTAGTTTGTAGAAAATTTCAAAAATAAGGTTTTTCCACTTTTAAATAAATTCCTTTGAAAATCGTTTCAAATGTTTTTAAGAAAATCTAAAATCTTTTATTAATTTTTTTTATATAGGGTCGGACTCGGAATGGGTATTATTTGTCCCTTCTTTTGGACTTTTCTTCTTTTCCACTTACTTTCTAACTAATTTTCTTTTATAATATATTAAAAATCTGGTTATCACCTTAGGGTGATTACTACACACCTTCCTTCGAGAACTTGCTCAATTCTTACTTTCAGATATCTGCAAAAAATAGATTCTTTTCTTTCCATTTATCTGGGTCTAACGTATATCATCAATCAGCAATCCTATTGGGATCCATAATCATAGGGCAACCTAGGCCCGACAAGGGAGTCAAGTACCATTCGGCTTTAGGGACCCTTTTATATGCAGCATTCATGCTCTTCTTAAGTCAACACCTTTTAGTACGATCTATCTCCCATAAGGTAATCGAGATATGCATATATTTTTAACTCTATTTATTGTTCCAACTCATAGTCGCCTTATCCATCTTTTTAAGATATGGTTGCAACTACTTTTATAGTTGGAATTTGTTAGATTTGGAATATAATATACATATTTATAGATAAAAATACAAATACGTTCACTTAGCGTATTCTAATTCCTTTGATCGACTAACTTTTGCTGTGACACCAAATGTAACAACCCGCACCATAGTGGGCTCGAATATTCGCTAAAGCGAAAGTCCAATTCCATTAGAGTACGAATCATTGGTGTTGGTATCCTATAAGAAACAAAAGTTTGTCAAAGAGCTATCGATAAGAACTCATAGTGGAATGGTAAAGTATAATAAAACATATATAAATGCTGACCAAGGCTAATATCTCTGGTATCTAGCGCCCTTGTCAATGTAGAGCATGTATAAGGAAATCCGACCTTCCACCGTTCCCGCCATGTACCAGTACCTGTCCCTCTAGATCTATCATGTGGTTTGTAATGAGGAGGGGATCTGAACAATGTTATGGTGATTTGTAAATTACATACTTTATCCATAACACTAGCTTATGCCGATTGTTTTTCATTACGTGTTATGTATATTATTTAAGGTTTAGTTATTTGACTTCATGTACGCGTACGATAAACTCATCCTTCTTGAGGTATACAAACACATATATGAGTATCATAGTCCCTCCAAAGACCAGGATACAATCCTCGATAGTATCTGTAACTCTACAGCGCACCGGGCATTTACCAACAGTGTTTAGGCCAGCTAGATGACACGCGTACGCCTAGGAACCTCTCGTTGGTGCTTAATAACGAAATTACAACTATTTAGCCATATTCTAATTTGTCTTAAAGACTCATATAATGGTTAATTAGCTTTGCCTCCTTATGACAAACAAAGTAAAAAACAAATTTAAGACGATGCATGTCCAAAATGGAACCTACACTACTGGAGGTGCAGTCCATCTTTAGGTGTATCCCAAGTCTTTCTAATGACCGCTCCAAGACCGATGATGCTCTCGACCTTTGTATACAACCATACTCCTTGCATATATGTTACCAACCTTGTCGACATAGCATCGACCCAACACCCACCGTCCTATTGAGATTGCCTAATGCAATCAAGAAAATGCCCACCTGGTTACTTAGTACCCCATATTAGGATTGAAAAAGACCCTAATTGGTCGTTTAAGACTTCAAACCCAAGGTGAACACCCTTTGGTATATTTATTTTACTCTGCAAACATATATCCCCAGGAGTCCTACAGTTGGAGATGTTCCACATCAGTACAATGTATAAACAATTGTCGGTATCCCCTTGTAGAAGACAAACTTATGTTGTATAACATTATGGACCACGCATTCCATCCCTTACTAATGACCGCGTCATTTATAGTTGATTTGAATATTTGGTAGATTCGATAATTCACACCCATCATTAAACGTATTCTTAAGGCTATATAATTCTTAGCTGGAGAATTATTATGCCTGCTAAGTTTAATTATTAGTGTTTACTTACATGAACTTGCTCTTATTTTAGTAATGCCATTAAATGTCCTTTACCGCTACTTCCTAATTTAATAGATTAAATATCTTTTACTGCTTGATTTCTACTTAATATAATTAGATTTAATTTAATACTCCTTTTTATAATTCACTGATTTTTTTAATTTATTAACCATCTTTCTTGATTACTATAGTTTTCCTAACTTGCCTAAATCACATATAATAAATTGACAACGAAACTATTGTTATTATTTCCATTTATAATACTTTGGTTTTACATTTAGGGATTCTCATATTTTTAATGCATTGGAACTATATTTTTCCAAAAGGAAATGTTAATACTGTAATATCCCATAAATTATCAAAAAGTGGGTTTGTGTTGTGTTTGGAATTACAAGGAATTATCTTTTCTTTTACCACTGTAATAGAGGTACAAAATACGGTAAGCATCCCTATTTTGTACATCTCTTTCTTTTACACATATTCCTTATTATTTTAAACCATACACCTTTATACATAATTACAAAGTTGGATAATTCATGGGAATTAACGTAAAAACTTTCTTCACTCCAATGAATTAAAATATTAACTTAAATCTCAATCAAGTTCATAGCAATCTTCAACTCATGTTTAATAACTTATAACATTAAATTAACAAACCTAGAATTTACATAAAATCTTATTAATGAATTATCTCATAACTTTTAGGGATTACTTTCACCCTTACATTCCTGATTTAGGTACATACAATATTTAATCAAGGTTAACAATTCACAAAATTTGTAAGCAAAGTTATCAAGTTTATTGCATATATATATTTAAGCCTACAATTCTAAAATTTAAGTTTATGCATAAAAGGAAACAGATTCACAATGATATAAATCCAATATTATATGAAAATATATAATTTTCCACTAACCTCTATGCTTCCAAATCTCCATATCTAAATCCAATATTCTTGATTGACTCCCCTTCTTTCTACCAAAATATGTATCAAAGTATATACATATTTATTAAAATTATAGATCTAAGAAGAGATTTGAATTAAACATAGATTTAGATTTAGATTTACAATTTACCTTTTGCTTTGATGAATCGATTCGACCCTATTCTCCTTCTCTTCTATTTTCCACTATTCTCTACTTATATATATATATATATAAATTTGTAATTTCTATAATCCTTGGAATTTGTAAAGAAGAGAAAATGACAGAGCTTCACTCTTAATTTATAAAATATGAGAAGAAAAGCAAGTGGCTAGGCCTGTATTTATAGGTGCTCGAATCAATATCATTCGTTAGATTAGATTATGTTAAATCTAGGTCGTCGGCCTAGGTTCAATATCAGCCACCAGCCCTTCAACCGGTCGACTGCCTTACTTCAACCAATCAACTGCCAGTAGTCGACCATGCCTAATAAAGGTGTCGACCGGTCACTGTTTTACGTTAATAGTTGATTTAGTTTATTTATTTTGTAACGACCCAGAATTTCAGACACTTCATATTTAAATATCTAAATTATTTAAATATTTCAGTCTTGGATTAAATATTATTAAAATGATTTAATAACCTTCTTAACCCCATTTTAAATCATAACAAATGATGGTAAACTTGTTTGGAAAATGTTTACGAAAATAGTTACTTTGAAGAAATACCGATAATGTGACCGAAAAATCATTTTATTGATACACAACTTTTTACTTGTGTGAAGTTTTTCAAACCTTTTTTGCATACACTTATTTTCTTAAAATAACATTAATATGTAATTAAAATATTTTGCCATTTTTGGAAAATAATGTTTTTGATGATGCCATAGAAAATGTTTTGAAAAAGAGGAGTAAAGGTGGCATGTGAGAGGGAGGCTCCTTTGTGACCTTTCAATGAAGGTAGAAGGTGGTAATGAACTCTTATTCAAGCCTACAAATACACCTTTAAGGGTAAGGCTAATCACTTTTGATAAATTAAGAAAATGGTGGAAGTGGATTAGCACCGATCCACTTTGTTCTTCACTAACATTCTCCAATTAACTCAAATCAAGTCCAAACTTCATCAAGTTTTCGCTATAGGACTAAAACATCATAGGAAGCATGAATATCAAGTTCAAAGTGGAAGATGTAAAGTGTAAATGTGGTTTTCACCTTGGGCCGTGAGCATGAGGAAGGAGTGGGAGGTCGTGGCTTGGCTTGGAAGTGCTAAAGGTTGGATTTTTGAGGGTTTGAAGATGGTAGGAAGTGTTCTTGGCTTTGTGAGTGTTTGAGCATGTGTTTGGTTGAGATCTAAGTGAGTTATCTCACTATCTTGTTTGAATATATTATGTATATATGTTGTGTGGTTGAAATATAAAGTTAAAGTGACATTAACTAAGTAAAGTTATAAACATTGGACCACTCTTGCTTTTGAAAGCAAATGACAACTTTATATTATATAACATCACCTTTGTTACCCTCTTAAATATGTGACGTGGCCTTGATTTGATGTTTAAATGGTTGTTTAATCATGTGTTGAATTGAAGTATGTTTGAAAGTGTTTAAAGCGAATAGTCGATATAAGTGCACTTCAATATCCTTAACTTTAACTTGTATAAATGGAAGTTTTATGGATTTGACTTGGGATAACTTTATTTGATTGTTCTCTACACATAGTTTGATGTATGGGATAGTAAAGAAATAGTTTGGAAAGTTATAGAATGTAACAACCCGAGATTTCGCATTAGTTAATTACTGTCAAATGACGATTAAATTGATAGCTAATTGCTGTTTGAAGTTTTTAAATTTGGTTGTGACTCTTTAATAATTTGATTAAGGAATTTAGTAGCTTTGCAAATTTGAATCTCAGCCACTTATATTTTGATGCCGTGATTATTATCTAAGGCCGATACCCACTCCTCTACCCATTTTTCATTTTCGCAACCCTAAAAAGCACGAAAGAAAATAAATGGTGGCGGCTCGATCTTTTTCATCGTTCGAATCAAAAATTAGGGCTTGCATAAAAATTGAGGATGATGACCTTTGGTTGCTCGATCGAAGGCCCTTGCTTGTCGATCGACTAGAGTGGTCGCGGCGGCGTCTTTTTGGTCGAGTTCAAAAAGGGTGAGTAATTCTATTTACTCACATCTAATTCATTCTTAGTATGGTGCTTCTGCAATTCGATTTTGATTTGATATTGTCTATCTTGGCCATTTTTTTTTCGTTCGATGTTGGTAATAGATGTTGTATGTAAATTTCTACTATGCTTATATCGTTCGACTTTGTTTGTTGTTGATGATTTACGACTTGTTCATACTTTGATTTCGGTCATTTTTGGAATCGTGAATTTCTCGTTGACTCCGATATACTTCCACGACTTCGGTCACTATGATTTTGTGAGTTTGCTAATTCCTTGATTATAATTTGCTTTGTTGGCTTCGGCCATGCCTTCTCTGATAAAACTGCTAACTTGATTTTGTGAAAATAATTGTGAATGAAATTTGGGTTAGGCTCTACCTTGATTTGAAACCGCAGTTCCCTGATTTTTGTGAACTCGTTTCGACTGCAACGTTTACGTTGCTTTGAAATTGTTTAAAACTGCTATTGCTTTTGGTCGTTTGTGAATTTGTGGTACCGTGATAAAGTTTGCTTTGAGTTGTATGGTTAAGCTTTTATCCACTGTTTCTTCATATATGTGCATATATACGATAGTATGTGTGTATGCATGTATCGTTGAGTCTACACTTGCAATTACAGTTCCTTGTGTACATCACTGGTTCATTTGAAGTTTGACACTTCACCATTGACAGTTCATTGTACATTTAGAAATTGAGTCTAATTCTTGAGTTCATTTGAAACTGGGTAACTTGTCATTGTATTTGTTTCATGATGTATTTTCGCATTGTTTTCAAAATTGTTGTAGTTTTGTGGCTGTTTCATCTTGGTCTGAGTATGGCCTTTGTGCCTTAGTGATAACTGCAGTTTGTATTTGTTGGGTTCACTTCTGATCTGTTCCATGACTGATGTGCATCTTTGCACATACGGTTGCACCTTGGTTTTGCTTACTGACCCAGTTTCAGTTTGCATAGCTGTCTCTGTTATGTTGAAGTCACCATTTTACTGATCCATTGCTTAGCTTGAAGTATGATCATTTCTAGTTGCATTCATGTATTTCTGTGCTGTTGACATGTGCGTGTTGACCTAGTTTCTGTTGGTCAACTATCTCTTTGAGTTGAGCTTGACTGCTTGAATTTATTGAGCTTGGTGTTGTATTTTCCACTGTCCATAGCATATTGGACTGTGATGTATTGTATTGGGTTTTTTTTAAGTCTGGAAAGTTTGGTTGTTCACTGGTTTTCGAGGGTAGTTGCATTCAGGTGTACAGCACTTGTTGTTGTTGCATTTGCTTGTTTCCCGACCTATTGCAGTGATACTGCTGCATTCATATTCTTGCTGTCCCATTGTTTTAAACTTGTTCAACATTTAGGTTTTTCTGTGTTTCACTTGGAGCTTTATTTAACATATATTTATCTGTACATCTGATTTTGGCGAGGCAGTACACGCGAGCATGTACTGCAGCCAAATCAGATTTGAGGTTATAATTGATGATTTCAATTGTTGGAATTGTTTCGTGTTGCCAATTTAAAATATTTTGAGTTGTATTCTGATTTGGTTTAAGCTGATGATTTTGTTGATATCTAATTATCTTTTAGATAATTAGATTATATGTTTTCTAATTAACGTAACGATAATTAGATTTTTGTTGTTTACACTGTTTTGTTGGCTTGGGTTTCACTTTGACCTCTGTAGTTTGATTGCTGTTAGTATTCACTGTTGTGATGATTTCACGTACTGTGTGGCGAGGCAGTGCACTCGTGCGTGTACTGCAGCCACACAGAAAGTTGATTTGATTGATCATTTTGAGATTCTAATTATCTATTTAATAATTGGAATTTGTTGTAAATTGCTGTTTAGGAAATTTTGGAGTTTTCATATTATCTTCATTGATTATCGTTTTATTCATCTTGCTGATGATTTGGATTGCTGATTTGTTGTTTAACACTGTTTAGTGTTATATCTGCCGTTATCCGATTCTCTTATCGAGAAGTTGGATATACGAGATTTCTGTGACTGTTGTCTATTTGATATTTGATTATTATTGCTTCTATGCATTAATAACTGAGTTTGAATTAGACTGACCCGTGTATTATTTTCTTTTGAATTTAATACTCGGGTCAGACCCGAGTTATTTCAGGTTGTAGATATCTTGCTTTGGGTTGCTGTTTGAGCTATGAAGACTTTTCATATCTTTTGAAGTGGTCTTCGTCTTTTTGTAGTAGACAGTGTATTTTTTTTAGGTTGATATGTATTCATGTATATTAGTCGATAATGTACTTGTATATATAACTTCTAGAGTCGACAGTTGTAGTTGTATCATATGTATCTTGTCAAATGTATTGTAACTGACATCAGTTATATATATATATGAGACTTTTGTTATTTGTGTTCCGCATCTTTTATATCTTTGTTATTATTATATATATTGTCCTAAACTTTTATAGCCACTGTGTAGTAGCTTTGAGTTTGTATCGGTATGTCGGATTTCCTCCTAAAATAAAATGCATGTTATATTATCTGACATATCGGTGCTCGCACAAAGCAATTACACGGATGGTCGCTCCTCAACAGCTTTATTCTCCATGCTAGTTGACAACATTACACCGTAGTGTTCTTGGCTAGCGTGGGTATAGAGGTGGGGCGTCACAGCTTGGTATCAGAGCCTGGGGTTTAGGATAAATATAAAACATAACTTAGATGGAGCATGTGTTACAACTATTTGTCGATGTTTTATCTTACATCTTTGTCTATGATTATCTTTGATTGTTAGGTATGAATTTCTAACCCTTATTCATGTGCATTTGAATTTTGATTTGGAATTGGTTTTGTGAATATGTAACGACCCCGATTTTCTCTCCACAGAAAGTCGCATCGTTAATAAGAAAGAAAGGGGTAGAAAATAGAAAAGAAGAGAAAGAAAGAAACAACACATCAGAATTTCACAGCGGAAACGGAACAAATTATAATATATTACATAACTAATACATAGTCTTTACATAATCAGAGTACACAACTTATACATCACTTACTAGACAGTTATAAACATCTGTCTAGACATTACAACTCAAATACAAGACAAGACACTATCACAGATATCAAACAACGGAATACTATATCTACTAACGCCGAAGCCTCCTGCTCCATTGCTCCTCCAGAATATTTGTCAAAGCTAAACCTGAATCCCTTGGCTACTCGTAAAAATTTGAGTACCCAAGAGTTTATAAAACAGAAATAAACAACTTGGGTCAGACATGGGTCTGGTGTGAGTAAACAGGTTAAAATTGTTTAACTTCAAAACCTTTTGAAAACAAAGGTATCACGTAAGACTTCCCACACATAAACATGGAAAAGTTTTTACCTTACGTTAACCAAAACATTTGATAGGAAATCCAGTTATATTATAATAGGGTCTAGGGTTTTCAAGTAAAATACAGAAATAGCTGAAATGCTTACATCTCACATTCCAACATAGTTGGGCACAACTAATACGTACGGCACTTATTGGAGTTTGGATTCCATACAATGGCAGGGCTACCGGGGTACCGCCCGTCACAGTACGTGGCCTAGATCACCGTACCGAGGATCACTCCCAATACCCTGCAACACAAGGCCGGAACATCCCTTACTGGATAATTCCCGCACAAGATACCTCACGGTTGGGATCAGCAACCGCACCACTAAGTCGAAAATAGAAAGGGACATCTAGACAGAGGTAATCTTGTCCTACTTGGGTGCTACCCACTAACCTTGCTGCAACTCCCCTGTTTTAGCCATTCCCGGTTTGTGAGGCTTGAGGTCACGATTACCTTAGAAAAGAACACATCACTTAGAATGCTCATCGTCCACCTGACGATGTTCTGAAAGCATTCAATCCATACAAGTTCGTTCCGGGTTCGAACGAAACCGAAGGCATTATCTCGTTACACTCGTTTTGGAATCACCCTCAGAGTTAACGACAATAACCCTTGCACTCTGAATCTTCATCTTCACTTGATTCACGACCTATCGTAAATTTGGATCGATGTGGTATTCGGGTCTCCAGACCTGGAAATCCGGTATACGCAAACCCGATCCCGGTCTCATCGAAATCCAAAGCGTATCTTTTAAGGCCAAGTTGTTTTAAGGTTAAAACAATTCGATTCTTATCTATATACACAGATAGATAACTCAATAGATAATCTACATTATCATTACAAACAGATAATTCACATTATCATTACAATTCAACCAAACATCCATATCATAGATCAGCATATATCTCATCAGAGATATCAACCATGCATAACATTCAATACTATTTATCCATCCATAAGTAATGATTTATCATCTCTAATCAATTTATAGTGAATTAAATTAATTACTTCATTCTATAAATCCTGCTTACTTAACCATTAATTAATTATAAATCAATTAATTAATTTTCCTTTAATTTTTCATTTCAATTAATCATCCTTGATTAATTATCTTTTAATTACATTAAAGTAATTAGCCTTTAAATTAATTATCCTTGATCAAATATAGTAATTAACCTTTAATTACTTCATTAATTAATTAACTGTAATTAATTACATTAATCTTTAATTAATCACATTAATTAATTACTCTTTAATTACTTATTATTGATTAATAAATTTTAATTAATCTTAATTACATTATTAATTATATTAATTAATGACCCTTAATTACTTCCTTAATTAATTACTCCACTTAATTAATTACATAAGTAATTATCCTTTAATTAATTACAGAAATCAATTAACTATTAATCACTTACCTTTAATTAATTAAACCTTAATTAATTAATTAATTATACTAAGTAATTATTTCTTAATTACTCCCATTAATTAACCTCAAATCATTTCCATTAAGTAATTTCCACAAATTACTTTATTAATTATCCACTAATTACTTTTAAATTAAGTAATTATTAATCACCTTCAATAATTATCCATTAATTAATCACATTAATTAATTTTAACCTTAATTAATCACATTAATTAATTTTAATTAATTATCTAAGTAATTAATCCTTAATTACCTTTCATTAATTACTTCCAAAAAGTAATTATTCTTTTTAATTAATTACATTTAGTAATTACACCTTAATTACTTATACTAAGTAATTCACTTAATTAATTATATTAATTAATTATATTAAGTAATTAACACTTAATCAAATTCAAAGTTTATCCTTAATTAATTACCTTAATTAATTAACTTAATTTAATTACCTAAATTAATTACTTCTTAATCACTAGTTAATGTTCCATTATTAACTACCCACTAATTACTTACTCTAAGTAATATCTTTAATTAATCTCATCTTTAATTAATTATACTAATAAATTTTATTAATATTAAATATTTTAATTAATTCAATAATTAATTATCCTTAATTAATCATAACTTAAATAATTTAAAGACAAATTCATTATCTTTATTCAAAACTTAGTTATATCTTTATACTTCCATTTGAAAACTTTTTGCAAATCAATATATAATAGAAGATATAAAATTTTATTTAAACAAAATAAATCTTAGAAATTATGAAACTTATTCAAACTAGTTTAATAATTTCCTATTCTTAAATTTAACATTTCCCTAAAACATATTTATTTTAAATGTATTTAAAAACTTAGTTAAATATTATTTCAAATACACATTTAAATTTGTTTTAAATGTTTTTCCTTTGAAAACAATTTATTTAAATAACTTAAAACCTTTATCATTTTAAAGCTTGGTTTTATTTGTTTTTAAACTTGAAACCATTTTGCTTTTTTAAAATAAATTATTTAAATACTTAAAATAAAATCTGGAATTAGAACTTTTACTCCAGACAACCTAACTTCACCAAAAACCCGAGCTAACGAACAAAATTCCCGAGTCTACTTCGAGTTCTCGCAATCACCTGCTTACTTCGAGTCACACCCTCGTTTCCCCCGAGACCATCCCGAGCTCATCCTTCCTTCCCCAAACCAACCAATTCCAGATATCACAAACGTGCACGTGCACGTATACCGGAGCTCCGATGAACTTCAGCCCACCTCGCCGCCTTCCACGAGTCTACGACCATCCCCTTAGGTCTTACAATCATCTAGAAACCTGAATTAAACTTGGAAACGAGATCGAGTCATCTCGACCCAACTGACTCAGCAAACATCATCAGAAAAATTGCCTTGCTCGATCACTTCAAGCCATCGGAGGCCATACGATCCTGGCTCAAGCTTCTTCGATAACCCATGAGCCATTTCCCTACGTCCGGCTCCATCCGTTTCAACGTCGACGGCGAAATTGCCTTGAAACCCAGACCTACTAAGAACTGGGTTAAAACCCTAAATCATTGCCGCATCGTCACCATAGCGAATTAGAATTTTACTTAGCATTTTTCTTCAACTTCCAAACCTACCAGGAAGCTTCAACTTCGATCACGAGACCATCCAAGTCGCCGATCACCGGAGTTTTCCCAAAATGTACTTTCTGTTCATCCTCGAATTTCTCACTCTATACACCTTTTAAAATCTTGATTTCAGTTTTAAAAATCAACATTTTCAAAGACATTTTAGGTTATAAAATCAAATCAATAAATTAAAGAAATCAAATTTCCATCATGGGTGAGTTTACAGTACTACTTTGTTCCAGACCACTTATACTTGTTGTTTGTTTTTAAAAGTATTTTTAACATTAAGTTTTAATGAATTTGAACACTTTTATTTTAACAACTCAATCTAACCTTAATTAGAAACAGAGATTTTGGGGATTTTGACAGGTTTTGAAAAACCTGAAACTAGAAACAGGAATTAATAAACCTGTATATTAACATGCACAAGCCAAATATACACATATACACAGATCTGTTCATGCAAACCAATGTTCATTCTTACTTAAGTCATGCATTCAATCAATAGATCAAATATCAGAGCTTCAAAAGAGTTTAGTCACTTGTTAAAACAGAGAACAGGATATATATATAAACAGACATGATCACTCAACATATATATCAATTTAAATAAATTCAAGATGTGACGACCGCCCATGACCCCTGCACCGAATCTAAAGATAAAGCGCTGTAAAGTGTGCCAGGCGACCATGGACGATTGTCAAGGTAAGATTTAAAACAAAAGAATCTATCGTATTACTCACAGCGCATGGACAAAATACAATAGAACATATGTATAGTGAAGCTTTACAGAACAAAATGACATCATATAAAACTCCATAATAGTTGAATACAAGCATCCACATAGTCAATACATCAAGCCTCACTACATATCTCTCAGAGAATACAAAACAGCGGAATATCCAGTACATATAATAAGAAGATAATATGCAACCCTCCAGCTCGTCTTCGATATCAGCATCGTGAGAAGAGAACAGCACCTGTCACCTGCTACCTAGTCTGCCCGTCCCAAAATGGACGAACAGCCCAAGGCAATAAGAATTAAAACATAAAGCCTTGAGTCAGACAACAGTCTTAGTGAGCAGTAAATTAACTAACAACATACCAAAAGAACATAAAGGAAAAGGAATAGGAATACAACCCTCCCACTCCAACCTCATTCTACAGTGATAGCCCCCAGACACACACTAAGCAGAAGCAAACATAGCAGAGCATACAATTTAAAGTAAAACTACTATCACTCGAGTCAAGGGCGATGTTTTCCAAGTACCAAGGCCTAAATCAGATAAGCACCCAGAAAATGCCGCTCTTGAGTCCGAATGACGATACAACCAAACATCCATGACTCTGGCTATCACTGTTATCATTGCTTCGATATCACCGTTAATTGAATGACCGGCACATTCTTTCAGCCGTCCGTCAAGGGCTAATGGAAACCCCGGTTCTAGACATAACTCCCGCACGTCGTCGCAGCCCGTGCCTAGGACTATCGAATCTGCCCAGAGTACTCGACCATCAACAGTTGGCCGTTGGGACTATCGAATCTGCCCAAACGTACCCTTGCTTAGAGCATGCTAGAACCTTCAACAACGATGCTATCCAAGCCTCCTAGTCATCCTCCTCGACGACTATTCTCATATCCATTCATTATCCTCAACTCGAATCATATCACCGAGTTATCAACATGCTTGGAATGATCCCGTCTGGATTAGACCAAGTCTTCATCATATGATTGCTTCGCTTCATTACATCCTCGCAAAGCCTCATCTCATCATCACATCATCGAATCTATGCATAAGAGCTTCATCATCCCGCTACATATGCCACGAGCAGCTTTTCCAATTCAAGAGCCTTTCCCTTAGCTTTTGAATCATCTTCGATCTAATCTAATCATCAATCATCTAGTTCATAACAATCAATCAAATCAAACATCAATCCAAGCAATCAAGCATTCAAAAATGATCTAAGTAGACAATTATAACAATAATGGCATTTTCGTAATTAAAGAGTTGAAAGTCCAATAAGCATGAAAACATGGATTATATCTCTACAAACTTGATGAATGAACTTGCATAGGTTAACATATGATAAAATGGATGTAACATCATCATGAACAATGGATCTATATGGATCTACACATAGGATGAAGAAAATGCATGGAAATCTCTACTTTAACACCAAAACGAGCCAACAATCCGATATACTCCTTTGGATCCGTGTGAGAGATAATCACCACTCACCAAATCACCTAAACAATCCAAAAGATATCAACTTCAGATCTGGACAGCGAAGAACTAAGCTAGATCCGACAAGATCTCACTTCAAACGATGAAATCTCTCTTGAAAAGATGAAGATCTTCAATCCAAGCTCTTGAATCTTCAATCTTGATCTTCGATTTGGATGGATGGAAGCACTAGATTAGAGTGGAGAAAAGAAGTGAAGAAGTGTAGAAGTCGAGCTCTCAAAATGGCAGCACTTCGTCGCTTCAAAATCCGGATCCCAAAAAGTGAGAACAACCCCTCCTATTTATAGCTGAAAACTGCTCTAAGTCGTAACTCGGCTATCTCCCTAGGTCGTTTCCGACCTAAGCCTCTCCGACCTAACGACTTAGCCAGACCCAGCGACTCATCGCACGCGCGACCTAACCTCTTACGCGCTTAGCGACCTAACAGGCCTCCCCATCTTACGACCTAACGATGTTACGACCTAACACATGTCGACCTAAAACAACATACGACCTAACAGTTAGATCCACGCGACCTAACACTTAAACTATTCTAGCGACCTAACAACTCACGCGACCTACGACTCAGCAAACTCGCGACCTAACACACACGCGACCTAACCATCTTAGGTCGTCTACGACCTAACTCAACACAGATCTAACGACCTAACTACGCTAACACTTAGGTCGGTCAATCCCATAGGTCGCTAACTCTTATAGGTCGCAAACCGCTTATTCCCTAAGTCGTTAACTCTACTAGGTCGCTAACTCGAACTGCCGACCTAACACTTAGGTCGCTCACACATTTTCTTAGGTCGCCTGAACCTCTTAAGTCGGTCACGACTTAACCCCTTAGGTCGCCTACGACCTAACCAAAGCCAACAACTAGTCTTCCTTAAGTCGGTCAGTCTTTAGGTCGTTAACTCGCCCTGCCGACCTAATTACTTAACTAAATCCTAGGTTGCACAATTCTATAGGTCGCTCCAACTAACCCACGACCTAACACTAACTCGCCGAAGTCCTTAACTCGGTCACGACTTAGCTCTTAGGTCGTCCACGACCTAGGACTTAGACAAATTTCCACAAAAATCTGAAATGACTTAAAAATGCAAAAATTCCAGATTTTGACGAACTTGTCGATCCGTAAAAATACGGGTCGTTACATTCTCTCCCCCTTAGGAATTTCGCCCCCGAAATTCCAAGCAATCAAAACTATTCTGTACGCCTACCATCCATAGCAATCAACAAACCATGCATCCAATTCTAACTTAGCGTACAGAATTCTAAAATTAGAACAAGTTACAATATCGTGAGATGACACGACACCTTAGGGCCATACCTTGAAGAGTTCAGGATGAGCTGCTTTCATCCTTTCTTCCACCTCCCACGTACAGTCGTTATCATCTTCACTCCATTGTATCTTGAGCAACTTAACTACCTTCCTCCTAAGCTGTTTCGTGTCGGTTTCAACAACACGAAGCGGCTTACGAGGTCTTCTATCAACTGGATCAACTTCTAAGTCTTCACAGCTATCAGCAGAAACCACTGTTCTCGAGTCGTGCACATACTTCCGTAGATATGATACATGAAAAACATTGTGCACACTCGACATCTTCTCTGGTAACTCCAATCTGTAAGCGAGCTTTCCAATTCGCTCGATAATCGGGAATGGTCCAACAAATCTCGGAGTCAATTTTCCTTTCTTCCCGAATCGGATAACATTCTTCAGTGGAGAAATCTTCACAAAAACCATATCTCCTACGTCGAATTCCAAATCCTTTCGACGCTTATCAGCATAACTCTTCTGACGGTCTTGGGCTGCCTTCATTCGTTGCCGAATGATCTCTATGCAATCCGAAGTCTGTCGAATCATCTCTGGCCCAAGTATCAGCTTTTCTCCAGTTTCCAACCAACATGTCGGAGAGTTACACGGTCTTCCATACAACGCCTCATACGGTGCCATACCAATGCTTGACTGGTAACTGTTGTTGTACGCAAACTCCACCAAATGAAGGTGATCTTCCCATGATCCTCCGAAATCCAAAACACATGCTCTGAGGAGATCTTCCAAAACTCGGTTGACTCTCTCGGTCTGACCATCTGTTTGGGGATGATAAGCTGTACTCAAACACAACTCGGTTCCCAAAACTTCCTGGAAGCTCTTCCAAAATCCACTAGTGAACAATGGATCTCGATCGCTCACTATATTCTTCGGAATACCATGGAATCGAACTATCCACTTCACATACAACTCAGCCAACTTTGATGCAGTCCTAGTCGATCGAACAGGAATGAATCGTGCACTCTTAGTCAGACGATCCACAATGACCCAAATCCCTTCATTTCCCGTTCTGGTTCTAGGCAATCCATCGATGAAATCCATCGACACTTGTTCCCACTTCCATGTAGGAACTTCTAATGGTTGAAGCAATCCACTTGGCTTCTTCTGTTCAGCTTTAATCAACTGGCAGTTCATACACTTGGAAATAAAATTTCCAACATCCTTCTTCATACCTTCCCAATAGTAGGTTCTCTTCATATCCCGATACATCTTATTTCCACCTGGATGAATTGTCAACCTCGAGTGATGACTTTCCTTCAGAACTTCACTCCTCAACTCATCTATATCGGGAACAACTAGTCGTCCTTGCTTCCGAAGCCAACCCTCTCGATCGACCTCGAATCCTTTATCCTTTTCTGGATCCAATCCAGATTCCAACTCACGGATAATCTTGACAAGCTTATCATCTCGCTTTTGGCTCTCACCAATCCTTTCCACAAGAGTGGGTCTTATTGATAAGTTTGCCAGCATCTCAGGTTCCAATTCGCATCTAGGCCTGAAGTCAAATCCAGCTAAATACTCGAGACTCTTCCATTCAGAAAACATGGTTCCCAATCCTGCATGTCTTCGACTTAACGCATCAGCCACTGCGTTACCTTTTCCCGGAGTATAAGCTATACCAAAATCATATGATGCCAAAAACTCTAGCCAACGTTGCTGCCGAAGATTCAAATCCTTTTGGGAGAAAAGATACTTCAACGACTTGTGATCCGTAAACAACTCGAATCGAACTCCCAACAGGTAATGTCTCCATATCTTCAGAGCAAATACAATCGCCGCTAACTCCAAATCATGAGTCGGGTAATTCCTTTCATGCGGCTTTAGTTGTCGACTGGCATACGCAACAACTTTATCCCTCTGCATCAGCACTGCTCCAAGTCCAGTACCACATGCGTCGGTGTAAACTACCATCTCATCATTCCCACTTGGAATAGTCAAAACAGGAGCACTCGTCAGTCGCTCTTTCAGGATTCCGAAAGCTTGCTCACACTTGGCATCCCAACAGAACACTTGGTTCTTCTTCGTCAATCCTGTTAATGGTGCAGCTACCTTGGAGAAGTCTTTGATAAACCGTCGATAATATCCTGCTAATCCAAGAAAACTTCTCACATCTGATGCATTCTTAGGTCTAACCCAATCCTGGATTGCTGCCACCTTAGCGGGATCAACCGCTATCCCATTTCCAGAAATCACATGGCCTAAGAACCTCACTTCACTCTTCCAGAAGTGACACTTCGAAAACTTAGCCTTCAGCTGATGTTTCCGTAAGATCTCCAAAACAATACGCAAGTGCGTCTTGTGCTCTTCTTCCGTTCTGGAATAAATCAGAATATCATCCACGAACACAAGTACGAACTTGTTCAACTGATCTCTGAACACTCTATTCATAAGATCCACAAAATATGCTGGCGCGTTAGTCAATCCAAACGGCATTACCAGCCACTCAAAGAAACCGGATGGTGTCCTAAAAGCAGTCTTCGGCACACTATCCTTAGCCACTCTCAACTGGTGAAATCCCGTTGCCAAATCCATCTGAGAAAACACCTTGGCTTCGTGAAGCTGATCAAACAAGTCATCTATTCTCGGCAATGGATACTTGTTCTTCTTAGTCACCTTATTCAGCTCACGATAATCCACACACAATCTCAACGACCCATCTGCCTTGGTTGCAAACACAACTGGTGCACCCCACTCGGACACACTACGCCGAATGAATCCTTTCTGCAAAAGATCATCAACTTGCACCCTCAACTCCTGCTGTTCCCTAGGCGCCATCCGCCTAAGAGGCATCACAACAGGTCTGGCTCCTTCAACTAGATCTATACGAAACTCGATCTCTCTATGCGGCGGCAACCCCTTGACTTCGTCAAAGACATCCTCGAATCTATTTGCGATTGGCACTAAAGACAGTCCATCCCGTGGAACAACTAGCGAATACATGAAGCTCATGAAGACGCCTTCCTCATGCTTACATCGTATCACAATCTTTCGCCCTTCCACATTCTCGACTGTCACCTCCAGCCTCTCACAGTCAACCTTAGCCGCATACTTCCTAAGCCAGTCCATACCCAAAATAATTCCGAACCCCGCAAAGTTCAGAACAAAGCAATCACAAACAAAAGAGCAACCATGACTCGATACAACTAGACCACGGCATAACATACACAAACAAGACGAACCCCCAACTGGATTAGTCACAACCAATGGCCTATCAACAATATCCGGCTTCAAATCTAACCGACCTACTAGTTCATTACAAACAAACGAATGCGAAGCTCCAGTATCAAACAAAACTCTAACTGGAACACCACATAGGAAAAGAGTACCTTGAACAACCACACTCTTTCCCTTCTCTTCAACAGTAGGAGCTTTTGAAGACGACGGAACAGCCCCCAAAGCATAGGCTTGCACAATCTGCCTGTCCTTCCTCGGTTCTGGACAATTCTTCCTGAAATGTCCTGGCTTGTCACAGTTGTGACACTTCATCGGTGCCTTCGGATTCTTACAATCCTTAGAGAAATGGCCCTTCTGCTGGCAATTGTAGCAAGTCACCTCGCCTTTCGGCTTCTTCTGGCCATCCTTACCCTTCTGCTGCTGCTGCTTCCTCTTCTGGTTTCCACCCTGCTGTGGTTTAGATTCTCCCTTGGTAACAGCAACAACAGGTCCTTCCTTAGGAAACAGACTCTCATGCCTAAGAGCTTTCTCCACAAGCTTCTCAAATGAATCGTCCAAGTGATCCACCAACTGTCTCCCAAGATAGCTATCCAAGCCGGTCACAAACTTCTCATTCTTCTGATAAGCGGATTCAATATATGACCGGGCATACTTGGACAAAGCTTCGAACTCAGAAACATACTCAAGAACTGATCTTCCACCTTGCTTGAGCTCCACAAACCTCTTGAACAGAACAGACTTCTGAGCTGTAGAAATGAACTTAGCTTCAAATCTGACTTGGAATTGCTCCCAAGTAATCTCTTCTTCCGGAGTAGTGATGGTAATAGAGTTCCACCAATCAGAAGCTCTACCTTGAAGCTGCCTTGATGCCAACTTCCTCTTAGTTGCATCATCAATTCCCAGATCACCAAAGATCCTTCTACAAGCATCTATCCATCTCTGGACTTCGATAGTAGATTCTGTTCCCAAGAAAACCTTCCCTCCAAGAGCAGTATAATCCTTGCACAGCTTAGCAAAATCAACTGGTTTCGGAGTTTGGACTTGAACTCCAACATCAACTGCCGCCCCCGGAACTGGTATCCTTCTCATGATCGAAGTCATCATAGCTTCGAACATGGCTGCATAATCAGCAGTCTCTTCAGTAGCGCGACCTTCCCTAGCAGCTGGTCTCCCTCTTCGACTCATTCTCAATATCTATAAAAAGGAATGATCAGAACATCTAGAGAAACAACTGCATAAAGGACTCAAACTCTACCAAACTACTATATTATATATAGTAATCATCCATCAAAATACAATTACGTCTCTCATACGTAGTTACTTCAGCGAGCGTTGGGTAAAATCGATTAACCAATGCTCTGATACCAAATGTGACGACCGCCCATGACCCCTGCACCGAATCTAAAGATAAAGCGCTGTAAAGTGTGCCAGGCGACCATGGACGATTGTCAAGGTAAGATTTAAAACAAAAGAATCTATCGTATTACTCACAGCGCATGGACAAAATACAATAGAACATATGTATAGTGAAGCTTTACAGAACAAAATGACATCATATAAAACTCCATAATAGTTGAATACAAGCATCCACATAGTCAATACATCAAGCCTCACTACATATCTCTCAGAGAATACAAAACAGCGGAATATCCAGTACATATAATAAGAAGATAATATGCAACCCTCCAGCTCGTCTTCGATATCAGCATCGTGAGAAGAGAACAGCACCTGTCACCTGCTACCTAGTCTGCCCGTCCCAAAATGGACGAACAGCCCAAGGCAATAAGAATTAAAACATAAAGCCTTGAGTCAGACAACAGTCTTAGTGAGCAGTAAATTAACTAACAACATACCAAAAGAACATAAAGGAAAAGGAATAGGAATACAACCCTCCCACTCCAACCTCATTCTACAGTGATAGCCCCCAGACACACACTAAGCAGAAGCAAACATAGCAGAGCATACAATTTAAAGTAAAACTACTATCACTCGAGTCAAGGGCGATGTTTTCCAAGTACCAAGGCCTAAATCAGATAAGCACCCAGAAAATGCCGCTCTTGAGTCCGAATGACGATACAACCAAACATCCATGACTCTGGCTATCACTGTTATCATTGCTTCGATATCACCGTTAATTGAATGACCGGCACATTCTTTCAGCCGTCCGTCAAGGGCTAATGGAAACCCCGGTTCTAGACATAACTCCCGCACGTCGTCGCAGCCCGTGCCTAGGACTATCGAATCTGCCCAGAGTACTCGACCATCAACAGTTGGCCGTTGGGACTATCGAATCTGCCCAAACGTACCCTTGCTTAGAGCATGCTAGAACCTTCAACAACGATGCTATCCAAGCCTCCTAGTCATCCTCCTCGACGACTATTCTCATATCCATTCATTATCCTCAACTCGAATCATATCACCGAGTTATCAACATGCTTGGAATGATCCCGTCTGGATTAGACCAAGTCTTCATCATATGATTGCTTCGCTTCATTACATCCTCGCAAAGCCTCATCTCATCATCACATCATCGAATCTATGCATAAGAGCTTCATCATCCCGCTACATATGCCACGAGCAGCTTTTCCAATTCAAGAGCCTTTCCCTTAGCTTTTGAATCATCTTCGATCTAATCTAATCATCAATCATCTAGTTCATAACAATCAATCAAATCAAACATCAATCCAAGCAATCAAGCATTCAAAAATGATCTAAGTAGACAATTATAACAATAATGGCATTTTCGTAATTAAAGAGTTGAAAGTCCAATAAGCATGAAAACATGGATTATATCTCTACAAACTTGATGAATGAACTTGCATAGGTTAACATATGATAAAATGGATGTAACATCATCATGAACAATGGATCTATATGGATCTACACATAGGATGAAGAAAATGCATGGAAATCTCTACTTTAACACCAAAACGAGCCAACAATCCGATATACTCCTTTGGATCCGTGTGAGAGATAATCACCACTCACCAAATCACCTAAACAATCCAAAAGATATCAACTTCAGATCTGGACAGCGAAGAACTAAGCTAGATCCGACAAGATCTCACTTCAAACGATGAAATCTCTCTTGAAAAGATGAAGATCTTCAATCCAAGCTCTTGAATCTTCAATCTTGATCTTCGATTTGGATGGATGGAAGCACTAGATTAGAGTGGAGAAAAGAAGTGAAGAAGTGTAGAAGTCGAGCTCTCAAAATGGCAGCACTTCGTCGCTTCAAAATCCGGATCCCAAAAAGTGAGAACAACCCCTCCTATTTATAGCTGAAAACTGCTCTAAGTCGTAACTCGGCTATCTCCCTAGGTCGTTTCCGACCTAAGCCTCTCCGACCTAACGACTTAGCCAGACCCAGCGACTCATCGCACGCGCGACCTAACCTCTTACGCGCTTAGCGACCTAACAGGCCTCCCCATCTTACGACCTAACGATGTTACGACCTAACACATGTCGACCTAAAACAACATACGACCTAACAGTTAGATCCACGCGACCTAACACTTAAACTATTCTAGCGACCTAACAACTCACGCGACCTACGACTCAGCAAACTCGCGACCTAACACACACGCGACCTAACCATCTTAGGTCGTCTACGACCTAACTCAACACAGATCTAACGACCTAACTACGCTAACACTTAGGTCGGTCAATCCCATAGGTCGCTAACTCTTATAGGTCGCAAACCGCTTATTCCCTAAGTCGTTAACTCTACTAGGTCGCTAACTCGAACTGCCGACCTAACACTTAGGTCGCTCACACATTTTCTTAGGTCGCCTGAACCTCTTAAGTCGGTCACGACTTAACCCCTTAGGTCGCCTACGACCTAACCAAAGCCAACAACTAGTCTTCCTTAAGTCGGTCAGTCTTTAGGTCGTTAACTCGCCCTGCCGACCTAATTACTTAACTAAATCCTAGGTTGCACAATTCTATAGGTCGCTCCAACTAACCCACGACCTAACACTAACTCGCCGAAGTCCTTAACTCGGTCACGACTTAGCTCTTAGGTCGTCCACGACCTAGGACTTAGACAAATTTCCACAAAAATCTGAAATGACTTAAAAATGCAAAAATTCCAGATTTTGACGAACTTGTCGATCCGTAAAAATACGGGTCGTTACACAAGATGAATAACTTTCATACCAAACCAATTATTATCTCATGCATTAGAGTTAAATCAAAAATAAACTGTTTTTAAAGAATGTTTACTCACCGTAAAAAGATGATGAACAGAGCCTCTCCTTTTTGAAACAGCTTTTAAACTTGGTATGCTTTTGCTTTTGAAAACTGCATGCATGCTTGTTTGAAAAGATGCAGACTTCCTTAATTTCCAGGTTTGAAAATAAACATGCTTGATTTAAAACTGCAGTTGCAAGCAGGCATGACTTCCCGATTTGAAAAAATGCAGGCTTGCAGACTTGATTATGATTTGCAAAATTGGTCTTTGAAAATGAGTTTCTAGTTTTGAGGAGGAACTGATTTTGATTTGAAACTGGAATGCAAGCTTTAGTTCTCAGGTTTGCATGCTTTGAAGATGGTTACAGAATTTTGAAGAATGCTTGACAGCTTTGAAAAGGTTACAGGGAATGATTTGCATGTTTGATTGAAGAGGATTACTGATTTTTGTATTGTAAAATGGTTTGCAAATTTCCTCAGATCTGTTTTAGAGTGAAATGTTTTCAGCTGAGAATTTTCTTTGCTTAGAAATAAAAATGAGAAAAAGAAAAAGGAAAGGAAGAAGGCAAGTGTTTATAAACTAAATTTATGATTTTTATTATAAATCAAAGAAAAATAAAAATACAATATGACACTTGTCATGCTCCTTAATTATTTTGTTAACACATGTTCTTATATTGATTCACTAACTTACATATGTAATTTTACATGCAAAATGAAATTATAAATGAATATAAAGCTTTTATTAATAAATTCCTAATAACTATATACTTATTCAATTTTATATAAATAAGAATTCTTTTTAAAGAAATAGATAAAACAAACTATATTTATACAAAATCATTTATGTCATACTTTTAAATCCAAATATAAATTTAATTCAATTTTTTTTTTTTTAAATACAATTTAAAATCAATTTAAACTATTTTCACTTAACAATTTTAAACCATATATTATTAAATAGCTTTTGAAAAGCTTATTATTAAATAAAATCAAATTTCCAAATTACCAAAAATAATAGAATTTAAAAACAAGATTTATCTATTTACAATATACCATTATATTTACATTATAAATAGAAACTAATTTATTAGCATTTAAAAGATAAAACCACTAATTAAATATTTATTTAATTAGATTATTAAATTTATTCAAATTTAGTATCAAAGATCATCAATATCAATTTAATTATTTAACAGATTATTAAATTGATATTGCTCAAATTTCCGGGATATCACAGAATATTCCAATTTTTAGTGTTTTGGGTTCAAGTTTTTAAAGATCCTAACTTTGATGTTCGAACATGATTTTGGTGATGCATCGATGAGCCAATAGGACCGGGTAGCCGATGGGCGTAATCCCCAAGCGTCCGTGCTCGACCGGTTGCAAATTGAGTGAGAGATTGCACTTTTATTAAATATGGTAGGAATTGCAGAATTTGCATTTCGGTCAACCGACCTGCTCCTATTTCCCTGCTTGCCTATTTATGCTCGTTTTGCTTTGTTTTTCCAATTGTTAATCGATTCTTCTTCTCCGATTAGTTGTTATCACCTTTGTCAACTTTGATAACTTCTATTTTTGGAATTTTTGGGTATTTCCACTTTGATGGATTTGATATCGATTTCTTTGGAATTAATTCACGTCTTCGCATGTGAATTTTAGTGATTGATTGTTCCTACAATCATTTTTGTGATTTGTCACTTTAAAAATATAAAGGTTTCAATACTAGTAGTAAATATCAAAACTCTTTCATTAAAACGATTTCAACTCTATTTTATTACAAAGCTCTTTTTCCTAAACCGTTTTCCAATCTATTAGTATATACAAACCTTTACCTCACTCGGATGAGAAATCTAATTAAACGGCTTAGTAAAACAAGTGGTATGAAACGCTTGTGTTTGCTTCGTCGGTTAATTCTTAGACTTGTTCGATTGAACCTCTTGTGACAATTTTCTAGTGAAGATCTACAGTTCGTTCGTAAATATTTAAGTTAAGCTAGTGGTTTTGGGACATGAAGCTAAACTCATATATTTACTAGCTTAGTGTAATTGACACTTCTTGATGATCATGATGATCATTTTTGTGATTTAGACTAGCGATTGAGCGATGTCTCTTTGTCTGCGAGGGAGACTAGACCCCGTTTGTGTAATGTTTCTACTCACATATGTGGGGTAGCGCCTCATGGTCTCCGGGCCATTCGTGTGTTCGATGGTTTCCAGGCCGTTCGTGTGTCAAAGGTCTCCGGGCCGTTCGTGTGTTCGATGGTTTCCGGGCCGTTCGTGTGTCAAAGGTCTTCGGGCCATTCGTGTGTTCGAAAAATTAAATGGTTAGCTTCCATGAGATAGCTTCTCGTTCATGTGATACATATGTTGGTGAGCTTTCATGCTCCCGTTCGTGTGATAGGCCTCCCCCCTTTTTGTGATTTCTGGATTTCGTGTGTTGATTTCTGGAATTTGTTCTCGATTTCGTGTGTGGATTTCTGGAATTTGTGCTTTACCAATTTTCATGATTTTCATTGATATGTTTTCTCAAATTTTGTGCATTGGTGAATTCGTGTGTCATTAACTTTTTATGAATAAAAGTTTAAGGAGTTTGACATTCCTTTTGATCTTTGAGAAGATTCTTGTGACATTTTGAATGAATGAAATTTCACTGGTATTATGTTTTGATGCCAATTATTTTGATGAGATTTTGACGTGTAAAAATTACTGTCGATTTAACTTCAGTAACCGTCAATTTTAAAATGGATTTTCAAGCGGTTACCCCACAATGATGATTTTGTTGTCCGTTTTTACGGTACTTTGAGAAGTGTAATTTCCTTGTCGAAGTTACTATTGATGTTGCTGTTTTAATCACGTGTTTTAAAAAATTGTTTCAAAAAAAATATTGTTTTCAAAATTTTTACAGTTTACGCTTTCAAAAGAATGAGGAAGCGATTTAAACGTTTCAGCAAAATCGAGTACTATGACCCCTTTCTTTTACTGATTCGCTTAATTCCGGACTTGTTAATTTGAGAATGTAAATTATTACTTTTATAAAATAAATGAAAATTGATTTCAGAAGTTTTGCAGTTTGCGCTCTCAAAAGAATGAGGAAGCGATTTAAACATTTCAGCAAAATCGAGGACTATGACCCCTTTCTTTTGCTGATTCACTTAATTCCGGACTTGTTCGTTTGAGAATGTGAAATGTTATTTTTGGAATACACAATTTTGCACTTTCAAGGAAACGATGAAGAGAATTAAACGATTTAGTAAAACTCATGGATTATGGGACATGTGCGTTTGCTATTTAGGTTAATTCCGGACTCGTTAATTGAAATATTTGTGATTTTTGATTATCGTTTTTGATAATCGAATATTTGTGATTTCTGATTATCGTTTTTGATAATCGGATATTTTTGATTTCTGATTATCGTTTTTGATAAACGGATATTTGTGATTTCTGATTATCGTTTTTGATAATCGGATATTTATGATTTCTGATTATCGTTTTTGATAATCGGACATTTGTGATTTCTGATTATCGTTTTTGATAATCGGATATTTGTGATTTCTGATTATCGTTTTTGATAATCGGATATTTGTGATTTTTGATTATCGTTTTTGATAATCGGATATTTGTGATTTCTGATTATCGTTTTTGATAATCGGATATTTGTGATTTCTGATTATCGTTTTTGATAATCGGATATTTGTGATTTCTGATTATCGTTTTTGATAAACGGATATTTGTGATTTCTGATTATCGTTTTTGATAATCGGATATTTATGATTTCTGATTATCGTTTTTGATAATCGGACATTTGTGATTTCTGATTATCGTTTTTGATAATCGGATATTTGTGATTTTTGATTATCGTTTTTGATAATTGGATATTTGTGATTTCTGATTATCGTTTATGATAATCGGATATTTGTGATTTCTGATTATCGTTTTTGATAATCGGATATTTGTGATTTTTTATTATCGTTTTTGATAATCGGATATTTGTGATTTCTGATTATCGTTTTTGATAATTGGACATTTGTGATTTCTGATTATCGCTTGTGATAATTCGATATTTGAGATTTGATTATCAATTGTGATAATTAAATATTTGTTAAATTTGATTATCGTTTGTGATAATTGAATATTTGTTGATTTGTTATTTGATTATCAATTGTGATAATTAAATATTTGTTAATTTGATTATCGTTTTTGATAATTGAATATTTGTTGATTTGCTATTTGATTATCAATTGTGATAATTAAATATTTGTTAATTTGATTATCGTTTTTGATAATTGAATATTTGTTGATTTGAAATTTGATTATCGTTTGTGATAATTGAATATTTGTTGATTTGCAATTTGATTATCGTTTTTGATAATTGAATATTTGTTGATTT
The DNA here is from genome assembly GCA_030737815.1 of Allium fistulosum. Taxonomy (NCBI): domain Eukaryota; kingdom Viridiplantae; phylum Streptophyta; class Magnoliopsida; order Asparagales; family Amaryllidaceae; genus Allium; species Allium fistulosum. The sequence goes on from CM060903.1 coordinate 849,730,610, forward strand.
GCAATTTGATTATCGTTTTTGATAATTGAATATTTGTTGATTTGAAGTTTGATTATCGATTGTGATAATTAAATAATTGTTGATTTGAAATTTCTGATTATCGTTTTTGATAATCGGATATTTGTGATTTCTGATTATCGTTTTTGATAATCGGATATTTGTGATTTCTGATTATCGTTTTTGATAATCGAATATTTGTGATTTCTGATTATCGCTTGTGATAATTAGATATTTGAGATTTGATTATCAATTGTGATAATTAAATATTTGTTAAATTTGATTATTGTTTGTGATAATTGAATATTTGTTGATTTGCTATTTGATTATCAATTGTGATAATTAAATATTTGTTAATTTGATTATCGTTTTTGATAATTGAATATTTGTTGATTTGCTATTTGATTATCAATTGTGATAATTAAATATTTGTTAATTTGATTATCGTTTTTGATAATTGAATATTTGTTGATTTGAAATTTGATTATCGTTTGTGATAATTGAATATTTGTTGATTTGTAATTTGATTATCGTTTTTGATAATTGAATATTTGTTGATTTGCAATTTGATTACCGTTTTTGATAATTGAATATTTGTTGATTTGAAGTTTGATTATCGATTGTGATAATTAAATAATTGTTGATTTGAAATTTCTGATTATCGTTTTGATGATTAGATAGTTGTTGTTTTCCAATTATCTGATTAATAACTAGATATTGGCAATTTTGCGAATTCAGATTTGTGTTTCCTAATTATCTTTGTTGATAATTAGATTTTGCTGTTTACTAATTATCGTATCGATAATTAGATATTGTTGTTTTGTGATTTCTGTATTTCTGATTATCAAATTGGTAATTGAATGTTGCTGATAATTGTGTTTATCCAGTTTAGCTGCTTCCTGATTATCTATTGATAATTAGATTTTGTTGAGAATTTGTGAATCTCTTTCATGAAATTAAAAGATTTCTTCTTTGGCGTTTGTGTTCTTGACTTTATTTTCTAGCTTAACCAGTTTATGTTAGAAAAATAGTTGTTATTGACAACCTTAATTATGAAAATTGCGGGGATGCAATTTTTATAAGGAGGGGAGTCTGTAACAACCCGAGATTTCGCATTAGTTAATTATTGTCAAATGACGATTAAATTGATAGCTAATTGCTGTTTGAAGTTTTTAAATTTGGTTGTGACTCTTTAATAATTTGATTAAGGAATTTAGTAGCTTTGCAAATTTGAATCTCAGCCACTTATATTTTGATGCCGTGATTATTATCTAAGGCTGATACCCACTCCTCTACCCATTTTTCATTTTCGCAACCCTAAAAAGCATGAAAGAAAATAAATGGTGGCGGCTCGATCTTTTTCATCGTTCGAATCAAAAATTAGGGCTTGCATAAAAATCGAGGATGCCGACCTTTGGTTGCTCGATCGATGGCCCTTGCTTGTCGATCGACTAGAGTGCTCGCGGCGGCGTCTTTTTGGTCGAGTTCAAAAAGGGTGAGTAATTCTATTTACTCACATCTAATTCGTTCTTAGTATGGTGCTTCTGCAATTCGATTTTGATTCGATATTGTCTATCTTGGCCATTTGTTTTTTGTTCGATGTTGGTAATCGATGTTGTATGTAAATTTCTACTATGCTTATATCGTTCGACTTTGTTTGTTGTTGATGATTTACGACTTGTTCATACTTTGATTTCGGTCATTTTTGGAATCGTGAAGTTCTCGTTGACTCCGATATGCTTCCACGACTTCGGTCACTATGATTTTGTGAGTTTGCTAATTCCTTGATTTTCATTTGCTTTGTTGGCTTCGGCCTTGCTTTCTCTGATAAAACTGCTAACTTGATTTTGTGAAAATAATTGTGCATGAAATTTGGGTTAGGCTCTGCCTTGATTTGAAACCGCAGTTCCTTGATTTTTGTGAACTCGTTTCGACTGCAACGTTTACGTTGCTTTGAAATTGTTTAAAACTGCTATTGCTTTTGGTCGTTTGTGAATTTGTGGTACCGTGATAAAGTTTGCTTTAAGTTGTATGGTTCAACTTTTATCCACTGTTTCTTCATATATGTGCATATATCGTTGAGTCTACACTTGCAATTACAGTTCCTTGTGTACATCACTGGTTCATTTGAAGTTTGACACTTCACCATTGACAGTTCATTGTACATTTAGAAATTGAGTCTAACTCTTGAGTTCATTTGAAACTGGGTAACTTGTCATTGTATTTGTTTCATGATGTATTTTCGCATTGTTTTCAAAATTGTTGTAGTTTTGTGGCTGTTTTATCTTGGTTTGAGTATGGCCTTTGTGCCTTAGTGATAACTGCAGTTTGTATTTGTTGGGTTCACTTCTGATCTGTTCCATGACTGATGTGCATCTTTGCACATACGGTTGCACCTTGGTTTTGCTTACTGACCCAATTTCAGTTTGCATAGCTGTCTCTGTTATGTTGAAGTCACCATTTTACTGATCCATTGCTTAGCTTGAAGTCTGATCATTTCTAGTTGCACTCATGTATTTCTGTGCTGTTGACATGTGCATGTTGACCTAGTTTCTGTTGGTCAACTATCTCTTTGAGTTGAGCTTGACTGCTTGAATTTATTGAGCTTGGTGTTGTATTTTCCACTGTCCATAGCATATTGGACTGTGATGTATTGTATTGGTTTTTTTTAAGTCTGGACAGTTTGGTTGTTCACTGGTATTCGAGGGTAGTTGCATTCAGGTGTACAGCACTTGTTGTTGTTGCATTTGCTTGTTTCCCGACCTGTTGCAGTGATACTGCTGCATTCATATTCTTGCTGTCCCATTGTTTTAAACCTGTTCAACATTTGGGTTTTACCGTGTTTCATTTGGAGCTTTATTTAACATATATTTATCTGTACATCTGATTTTGGCAAGGCAGTACACGCGAGCGTGTACTGTAGCCAAATCTGATTTGAGGTTATAATTGATGATTTAAATTGTTGGAATTGTTTCGTGTTGCCAATTTAAAATATTTTGAGTTGTATTCTGATTTGGTTTAAGCTGATGATTTTGTTGATATCTAATTATCTTTTAGATAATTAGATTATATGTTTTCTAATTATCGTATCGATAATTAGATTTTTGTTGTTTACGCTGTTTTGTTGGCTTGGGTTTCACTTTGACCTCTGTAGTTTGATTGCTGTTAGTATTCACTGTTGTGATGATTTCACGTACTGTGTGGCGAGGCAGTGCACTCGTGCGTGTACTGCAGCCACACAGAAAGTTGATTTGATTGATCATTTTGAGATTCTAATTATCTATTTAATAATTGGAATTTGTTGTAAATTGCTGTTTAGGCAATTTTGGAGTTTTCATATTATCTTCATTAATAATCATTTTATTCATCTTGCTGATGATTTGGATTGCTGATTTGTTGTTTAACACTATTTAGTGTTATATATGTCGTTATCCGATTCTCTTATCGAGAAGTTGGATATACGAGATTTCTGTGACAATCGTCTATTTGATATTTGATTATTATTGCTTCTGTGCATTAATAACTGAGTTTGAATTAGACTGACCCGTGTATTATTTTCTTTTAAATTTAATACTCGGGTCAGACCCGAGTTATTTCAGGTTGTAGATATCTTGCTTTGGGTTGCTGTTTGAGCTATGAAGACTTTTCATATCTTTTGAAGTGGTCTTCGTCTTTTTGTAGTAGACAGTGTATCTGTTTTAGGTTGATATGTATTCATGTATATTAGTCGATAATGTACTTGTATATATAACTTCCAGAGTCGACAGTTGTAGTTGTATCATATGTATCGTGTCAAATGTATTGTAACTGACATCGGTTATATATATATATATGAGACTTTTGTTATTTGTGTTCCGCATCTTTTATATCTGTGTTATTATTATATATATTGTCCTAAACTATTATAGCCACTGTGTAGTAGCTTTGAGTTTTGTTATCCCGCTTTTTGGTCAAAACCGGAATATCAAACAAATTGGCAAGGAATGATGGATATCAGGATTGGAGTTCAAATAGAAACAAGGCCGCAATAGATGATGTCAATTTTTGGCCAAACTCCGATCAGGACGGAATCGATTGGAGATGATGATGAGGACTAGGAGAGGCTACGCTTCAAGTTTCAGGTTAATCGGAGTTTGTATGAAGGAGATATTATCGATACAAGGTAGGAAGGATATACAGCTCGAATCCATCAAAGAGTTGAGGTGATGGCAGTTTCGAAACCATCTGGTTCGCATCCATCAGGTTCGACTGCATCTACTTCGTACCCTTCAGTGAACACTCTCTCGAATCCACAAAGGCTGGTCACTTCATATCCATCTGGAACTGTTACTTCGAATCCATGCAATTAAGGGTGCTTCGACTCCATAGCCTTCGAATCCTCAGGATGAGACAACTCCGAATCGATCCACAGCAGCACGTCTTGATCGATTCGAACCAGCACCAGTTCCATCGATTCGAAGGAAGCAAACCTTCGAATCCAACGTCTCGAGTCCACCAGGTAAGCGCGGCTAAAACCGGGGATTCAACCCGGTCAACTCGGAGAAAAAGGAGGATCGACTCGAAGATTGCGCGCCACATCACCACGAGCGCGCGTGCCATGATCGATTCGACCTAATCGATTCGAAGGAAGATCGATTCGAAGGGCGCTTATCAACCAGAAACATGATCTCGAATCGATCATATCTTGAGATCTATAAGTCCAAATGCTATGAAATTTTCACAGAAGCTTACATACACATTGAAGAATGTTCTCACCAAATTTCAGCTCGATTGGACGATTTCTTGATCGATTCGAACATAGCTTTGAATCGATCCCAAAGTGGGCCCGGATTTCCAGAAAGCGGGCATGTGGGCCCCCTGACGTACTGGAACTGGTCTCCCTTCAGTTTAGGCAAAATATCAGCCTCCTACACCTATAAATAGAGCCCCTGGTCATTCAGAAAAGGGGTCGGACAATTTCGAGAGTTAAAGAGCGCCCAGACTCTGCCAGATTTACTCCAGATCACCACTGCTGCCTCAGATTCAGACTTAGCTCAGAAAATCAGTTGTAATACAACACACAAAATTGTAATATTCAAACATCGAGCAATAAAATCATAAAAACCTTGAAGTGGACGTAGGCCGGAGATAGCCGAACCACTATAAATCGTGTGTCACTATTCATTATTTCTTGATTGCTGCTTGTTACTTGCTTAGATCTGTGATTTGTGTGTGAATATTGTTGATCTGTATTCATACGCTGGTGCTTTCACTACACTTGGGGTTTGTGACCATTTTTGGTGCAAACACTTTGGTGCTTTCACTGAGAACGACTAGCACCCGCTACACCAGATTCAAAGTTTAGATTTGAAATTTTAAGGATTCAGGTTTGGCTCTACAATGACTCGACAAACAAGGCAAAGAGCTGAGAGAAGTCAACAAGGAGGAAGTCAAGAGGCATCCTCCGGAGCTGGAGAGGGACAAGCTTCGATTTACATTACCAGAGACGAAATGGAAGCTATGGCAAATTCATTACATGAGAGGTTGCTGAAGAGTCAACAGGATATGATGCAGACTTTCTTCGAGCAGATGAGAGCTGCAGGAACACAGAACCTTGGACCGACTATAGCGACTGCAAATGTGGAACAAGGAACTAGGGTTGCGGAACCCAATGGAGGACAGAATACAGAACCAGAAGGCAATTAACAAGGGCTTGGGGGCAGGCTCGCAGGATCCAACGCAGAAGGACCTTTGGAAGGAGTTCAACAGGCTAGGGCCAACGTTGCTGCTAGTGAGCCACATGAAGAATATGTGCCGGAGTTCCCTCGGGATCACGGGGGCAACCTCTGACAAACAACGCTGGATTAATGGAAATCATTAGGAAGACTATGCGTGGAGGTTCGACCAATAGAGACTTGGAAGGAGTGAACAGGAGTCCGTTCGCTCGGGAAATCAGGATAGCTCAAAATCCACCTAAGTTCAAGTTACCCAGCGTGGAAGCGTATAATGGCAAGGCTGACCCGACTGATCACTTAATGAGATACACTAGACACATGGAAGTGCTGGGGGCATCGAAGGAAGTGATGGCCAGATGTTTCCCGTTGTACTTGACAGACCTAGCTGCAATGTGGTTTAGGCAGCAGGGAGAAGGATCTATCAGGACTTGGAGGGAATTGGTGGATAGGTTTTTGGGGCAGTTCCGGGTTCATATCAAAAGACCTAAGAACATGATGACGTTAACATCGGTAAAGCAAAGAACGGATGAATCGCTTAGAGCATTTTTAACTCGATTTAATGAGGCGGTTGCTTCGATGGATCGGCCGGATCCATCGATGGTTTTGATGGCGGCAGTGTCAGGAGTCAGAGAGGATTCAGATTTTAAGGTATCTTTAGTACGAGACCCACCACTGGATCTTGGGGAATTCTTCCATGAAGCTGAAAGGTTCCTTCGGCAAGAAGACGCATGTACTGATTTAAAGTTAAAGGAGGTGAATACGACTGAGGGTGGAGGACCATCCAACGGAAACCCGGATAAAGACAAAGGAAAAAGGAAGCTAGACGACGATTCAGGAAAAGCCGGGAAGCGATGGAAGGATCCAAAGTTTTCCACATACACAGGATTAAACGAGACGCAGGAGCGGATATACATGGAAACCCGGAATCGCCTTCCTTACCGGAGGCCGGCTAGGAGAGAGCCATCCGAGCGGGAAAGGGCATCAGGAAGGCACTGTCTCTTCCATGATTTGGATGGACACGATACCAACAGCTGTAGGCACCTAAAGGACATAATTGAGGAGCATGTGAGGAATGGACAATTGACGCAGTATGTTGGGGCTCGGAATGCAGTGGTGGAGCAGGAGCAACCACCGCCCACCTCAAGCCATGATGGCATGAGGCCCAGGAATGATGGTCGATTGGTTATCCATTGACCCGGATAATATGAAATAAGTAACAAACCGTTGGCGAGCAACAAAGTCATTTACACATGTACGGGGACGGAGATAGCCCTTAGGCATGCTCTGAATGATGATACACCGCGAAGCCATGGTTTGCGAAATCTGTTTTCTTTTGTTTTTGGATTGGACACTCGTTTTTCTGGTTTGGTTTTGGAGTTTGGTTTGAACTCCTGTTTTTGTTTTCTTTTTGGTTTGGATTTTCGTTTGGATGGTTTTCTGTTTTGGATGTTGGTTTGGATTTCTGGTTTTCGGATTTTATTTTTGGATTGGATTTTGGATTGGATTTTGATTGGATTCTTTTTGGTTTTTTGATAAACGGTCGTCAGGTGTGGATTACGCCTGGCAAGGGGTGAGTCTTTTTGCCCGAACATGGTAAATTGACTCATTTAGGTCGTCGAGTATGGACTATGCTCGGCAAGGGTCCGGAGTGACCAGGATTTAGCCTAGGACTTAGGCCCCCTATTGTCGATTATTGTTTCAGGTCGTTGAGTATGGACTATGCTCAACAAGGGTCCGGAGCGACAAGGATTTGGCTTAGGACTTAAGCCACGGCATTACTTACGTCCAGGGACACTGGACCACGGTCGTCAGGTGTGGATTGCGCTTGGCAAGAACCCGGAGAGGTTAGCTCAACGTCCAGGGACACTAGACCACGGTCGTCAGGTGTGGATTGCGCTTGGCAAGAGCCTAGAGAGGTTACGGATTTGGATATCGACCCGGAGAGGTCTTGGATAAGGATAGACTAATAACTCAGTCTTCGAGTTTGGATGGGCATGGAATTGGCTGTGGACTTTGGATATCGGATTCGGAAACCACTCAAAACACGCCTTCTTATCACAAGGCATGTTTTGGGGGGCAAATGTTATCCCGCTTTTTGGTCAAAGCCGGAATATCAAACAAATTGGCAAGGAATGATGGATATCAGGATTGGAGTTCAAATAGAAACAAGGCCGCAATAGATGATGTCAATTTTTGGCCGAACTCCGATCAGGACGGAATCGATTGGAGATGATGATGAGGACTAGGAGAGGCTACGCTTCAAGTTTCAGGTTAATCGGAGTTTGTATGAAGGAGATATTATCGATACAAGGTAGGAAGGATATACAGTTCGAATCCATCAAAGAGTTGAGGTGATGGCAGTTTCGAATCCATCTGGTTCGCATCCATCAGGTTCGACTGCATCTACTTCGTACCCTTCGGTGAACACTCTCTCGAATCCACAAAGGCTGGTCACTTCGTATCCATCTGGAACTGTTACTTCGAATCCATGCAATTAAGGGTGCTTCGACTCCATAGCCTTCGAATCCTCAGGATGAGACAACTCCGAATCGATCCACAGCAGCACGTCTTGATCGATTCGAACCAGCACCAGTTCCATCGATTCGAAGGAAGCAAACCTTCGAATCCAACGTCTCAAGTCCACCAGGTAAGCGCGGCTAAAACCGGGGATTCGACCCGGTCAACTCGGAGAAAAAGGAGGATCGACTCAAAGATTGCGCGCCACATCACCACGAGCGCGCGTGCCATGATCGATTCGACCTAATCGATTCGAAGGAAGATCGATTCGAAGGGAGCTTATCAACCAGAAACATGATCTCGAATCGATCATATCTTGAGATCTATAAGTCCAAATGCTATGAAATTTTCACAGAAGCTTACATACACATTGAAGAATGTTCTCACCAAATTTCAGCTCGATTGGACGATTTCTTGATCGATTCGAACATAGCTTCGAATCGATCCCAAAGTGGGCCCGGATTTCCAGAAAGCGGGCATGTGGGCCCCCTGACGTACTGGAACTAGTCTCCCTTCAGTTTAGGCGAAATATCAGCCTCCTACACCTATAAATAGAGCCCCTGGTCATTCAAAAAAGGGGTCGGACAATTTCGAGAGCTAAAGAGCGCCCAGACTCTGCCAGATTTACTCTAGATCACCACTGCTGCCTCAGATTCAGACTTAGCTCAGAAAATCAGTTGTAATACAACACACGAAATTGTAATCTTCAAATATCAAGCAATAAAATCATAAAAACCTTGAAGTGGACGTAGGCCGGAGATAGCCGAACCACTATAAATCGTGTGTCACTATTTATTATTTCTTGATTGCTGCTTGTTACTTGCTTAGATCTGTGATTTGTGTGTAAATATTGTTGATCTGTATTCATACGCTGGTGCTTTCACTACACTTGGGGTTTGTGACCATTTTTGGTGCAAACAAGTTTGTATTGGTATGTTGGATTTCCTCCTGAAATAAAATGCATGTTGTACTATCTGACATATCGGTGCTCGCACAAAGCAATTACACGGATGGTCGCTCCTCAATAGCCTTATTCTCCATGCTAGTTGACAACATTACACCGTAGTGTTCTTGGCTAGCGTGGGTATAGAGGTGGGGCGTCACATAGAAATTGCAAACCAAAGTTATGAAAGTTAGAAGCGAAAAGGTCGCTATGGATGCACTTTAAAAATGCCTTATATTCGGCGGTTTTCAAAGTTAACTTTGAGAAACATCCTAGTGAGTTATTCACATTTGCAATAAGTATTATATGTGCACTTATTAATGGAAAAAAACTGGTGTTTAAAAGGTTTTGGAACTGGTCAAACAAAATGGCTAAAGTTGGGGTAAAAATTTCGCTAAACGAACACTTTAGTAAATGTCATGTTTTTTGGAATTTTTCTAAATAATTTGGAAGGTATCCTTAGGGTTTTCTTTCCCTCGTTTTTAAGTACCCTAAGGGTAGTACTTACTATAAAAATTTCAAGTCTTAAATCATTTGTTTAAGTGGTTAAAACTCATCGCAAATTTTGTGCTTTTCTATATTGTTCTTTAACAGACTTTTTACAGCATTAACAAATGTTGTAGTGAGTTGCTTATGATTTTAAGTGTTTAAAAATAATATTTAAATTTGATATTTTTCCTAATCTTTTTCGGGATGTTTTCTAATATATTTTGTTGTATTAAAGTTGGTTTGAAGCTTAAATATATTTTTAATATTTACTTATGAATTTTGGAAGTAAAGGGGTTTTAAATTATAAAACATGTTTTTATTTTATTTTCATCAAATTGTAAATTAGTTATTTTGAAGTAATATTTTACATAAATATTTAAACCAATTTGTACGTATTTTTAAAGTATATATATAAGTTTTAAAAGAGGAAATTATCTATGCTTAGCACTAAAAGCCGACTAAGTAAGCTGATCTATTTGTGAGAGTTAAGATTGATGTTTGTATGAGGATAGAAGCAATAATGCTCTAACCTACCAGCTTCACTCTTGACCGAGGAATAGTTAATTCAGGAATGTCGAAACATATTAAGTGTGTTGATTTCTTACTCATTTATGAAAGTTATTAATACTCTACTTAACACTAAAAGTCAACGAGGTAGACTTTTCTATCTGTGAGATTCAAGAATGAAGTGTCTAGGAAAGGATTTGATATGCAACTAGTGTTCTAACTTACCCGACTTCACTCTTGAATGAGGGATTGTATAAGTTGGAATGTCGAAAATGAGTTCAGTATATGAACCGTGATTTTTATAAGCGATCATTTTAACTGGATAGTCAAAATTAGTCGACTATCAAACTTAACCAAATATGAACTTAGATCTTTAAAAGAATGTTTTTGAAGATAATATAAGTATGGAATGGTTTTGGGTTTGTTGTGACAATGTGTTAACAACATTCATCTTTAACCCTTTTTTATTATACTTATGAATGTAAATAGATATTTAAAAGAATATTTAAAAAATAAGCATAAGTGAAATGGTTTTGGTTTGTAGTGACAATGCTTGAGTAACATTAGTCTTAAACTTTTTTGAACAGATTTTTGAAAGTACTTAGATCCTTAAATTGGATATTTCGAAGGAAATTATGAGTATGGAATCTTTTGGAAAAAGATAGAAAAAGTAAAGATTTAAAGTAAGAAATCATGTTAATGATTTGTGAATATACTTGTACCATTTTAGATAAGTATATGAATACTTTTTAAAGTACTGAAAGAGTACAAATGAATAGTAGGGATTGATAAATGAAGTTTTATTAGATAAAAGAAGTTTTACTAATAAAAGAGGTCATAATAATAAAAATATTAATTAAATAAAAAAGGGAGTAGAAGTCGCTTATGTGATTTAATCGTGCTTTGTGTGACTTGATCGTGATTTGTATGTTTATTCGTTTATGGAAAGTATTTAGTCGTATGCTTAGCACTAAAAGCCGATGAAGTAGGCTTGTATATCTGTCCGAATTAAGTCTGATGTTCGAGTAGGGATAGAAGCAACAGTGCTCTAATCTACTGACTTCACTCTCGATCGAGGAATAGTGTGAGGTGAAAAAGTCAAAAATGTGATAAGTATATGAGACTTAGTTATATGTGACCGTTCTCGTTATTGTTGAATATGACTAAATTCATCAATTCAGTCTTCAAGAGACTAGGATCGGTAAGCATTTTACTTATCAAAAACCACTTCAAGACTGAGATACGTGTTCTATTTGTTGCAAGTGGATTGGTTCGAGATGCTGGAATACATGTGTGGTTTCGAGATCTGTTCGAGATGTGGAAATCCATTTGGGGATTTGTGTTCTGCTCAAGTGATGAAGACGTGTACGAAAGATGTCAAACATGACCTTGACATTAGAAATGACAAAAAAAAGAATAGGATACACAACCTAGGGGTTTGCTAACCCACGATAGGGTATACCAACTCCATATCTAGAGTATGCATTGATGCTGCAAGCGAAAGTTGATGGTACTTGATTCCAGGTGTTTGGGCATGGGTTAGTTATGTTTACCTTAATGGTATATTTTATCTAGAGATATACGATGCTTGGAAGGTACTTTCTGACCCTTGTGCAGGAGATTGGATTCGGCGTCGACCAAAGAGTTCTCCATGAAAAAATCCAACATGCGAATGTTCCTTATTGGTTTTGATTGTATCCTAGATATGTTATGGTGTGACCAATGTAAGCATCACAGCTATTTGATATGATTTATATGCTTCGTCCTAGACATTATCTATTATATCACCTTGTGTACTTATTAGATGGTGGTTCTATTGAGGGGATAACTGTTATGACATTCCATGTGGTCTCAAAAGTACTGTTATACGTTGATTGCATATTTCTTAAGTTTCTCATACCAGAATTATGTCTGCTGCATGGTTTTTGTTTTCCCTAAATTCCTCGTGTGCTTTTTCTAGTAGTTTGAGAAAGGCAGGTTTTCGTTGATGTTCTTTGGGGCTCGAGAAGACGAGCTAGATGGTTCACCTATCGTAGTATTCTAATTTCCACTGCATTACTGTTCCGTTTTCTTTTTCCTTTTATTTTACCCTAACAATATGTCATTCCAGCACTTGGGTGCTCGACATATGAATACCGTGGATGTATTAGTGTCGACATTTGAGGATCGAGAAGGCAGGGCATTACATATTTCCTGATTTTGTTTAGTTTAACGCTAAAGATACTTCCATTGTTAAGTTTTATATTTAACGTTTATTTTAACGTTAAATTTGCAATATATTTTTAATGATTTCCAAACCAAAATCTTCAAAATTTAATAACCTTTTCGTTTGAACTCCGATCGTAAATTTTATATATGAAAATTGATCAAAAGATCTATACGAACACAACGGTGCAAGTTTCTTGGCCAAATTCTGATGTTTATGAAAATTCTATTTTTGGACATTAATAATTATTTATAAATTCATTTTAATTAACTACCGTTTAATTTACGGGTGTTACAGCTAGCTGCCTCGCATTATAACATCCCATTCCATCGTCACCAACTGTAGTAGTAAAGCTTCACTATTGCTGCCTTTCAGTCGTCACCATCTGCCTACCTTCATTGCTCTTCGAAGCTCTCGTGCCTTTTTCAGGTTAACAACACACATCGTGGCTCCTACAACATTAGTTGCCATCACCGTGGCACCAACGTCCCCTCCCCTCGACAACGACTTCATCATTGCCACTTCCACGTGCAAGCATGTATTTTTTTTCTTTGTCGAATTTGATTTCATGAGAAGCTAAGGGAAAAATAATAGGATTTAGGGGTTTATAGGATTACTTTTAGATGGGGAAGAGCATGGATGAGTTTGGGTTCGAGCTAGAATAGTTTGGGCCATATTTGAATTAATTAATTTTTCTCTTCTTTTCTTGCAAAAAACCAATTATTTATATGTAAATTAATTTTGACCTAATTGGAATTGATTTAAACTTCATTCTACAATCTATATTTCGATAAACAGAAAATTTTATTCAATTCAATAGATAATTATTTTTATTTAATTATTCATTATATTATTGCAAAATAAATTTATTTTTCAACTATTTCAATGATATAAAAATTATTCACACTTTTGAAAATAGTTTATATTGATTAAAACCCTTTATTTGGTTTTAAATATGTTATTCGAGAAGAATTTATTAATTAATTCAATTTATTAAAAAAAAATTATTAAACAAATTTTAACTAAGTAAAAGGTTATTTTTAAAATAATAATATCAAAAATCAGTAGCGAATATAATTTTTTGAATTGCGTAAAAGGTTATTTTTATATTAAATATATTTTAACCAAGCAAAAGGTTATTTTTATATGGCATAGAAAGCGGGGTTATTATAGATCTCCCCGGTATGAAAATTACATCCATATAGTTTATTATGGGGAAGAAGTCATCTACAACTCATCCCTTAACTTTCTTCATATTCTACAAATTACAATCAAGCTTAAGATTGCTTAATTCTCTATGCAACTCTTTCTTTAACTTATCTTATCGTCTTCTATAATTTAAATAAACTCATTCAATGAATATTTACTTTTTTGCATACGATAGGTTTTTTATGAAAATATTTTAGCTGTCGGATTTTTAGAAAATTTCGGCAGAGTTCCCTTTGTGCAGAGAGTGTTCCAAAAAAATTAAAATACAATACAATCATAATATATGTACATCCCTGTTAATGGGGCTTCCAAATATACAGGGAAATAATATAATATCACACATATTTCGATATAGCAAAAAAACATACATTTATTTAGCATTTTAAAGCGAGCTGTTTTATTTTTTTTATGCAAGCAAAAGAGAGCCAATGTCGCCAATTAGTCCAAATATGCTTCATGAGCACCTATTTCTCATGTTTAAATGTTAGTTGCATATAAAGAGATATGATAAGCATGCGTTCGTTCCATGGATAAACAACATGATATTCAAAGGTCAAAACCCAAAATTTAATAACGGTTTCAAAGAGTAAATTGTTGCATAGCGTGTTAGCTTTCAAAAGAACTTTCAGATTGCAAAAATGTAGAGTGCAACATAGGTTATGGGGTTTCTCTAAAGGTAGACAAATATGGTTTTGCAATATAAGCGCAGGCCCGCTTTATGAATCTATATTTTCAGCCTAGAAAAAGTCAAAATTTACGATATGCTTAAAAACAAAGTTGTTTCTTATGATCTTAGCTTTCAAGAAAGTGTAAGACCGTCCAAATTGAACAAATTGTTTGAAAGTAATGATCAAATGAATTCAACACTATTTTGAATAATTTTCATTTTCAGGACAGTGAGATTACTTCCTCCTTGAATCATGTTTTAATCTTAGGAAACCTTTCTATTTTACATTGGACTTAGAAGAAAAATTGTTCTTCGAAGACAGTTTATAAAGTGTTTAAAATTATCAAAAATGGTTTAATAGTTTGAGATTTATAATTAGAACAAACCATTGTTTAACTCAAATATTTTCTATATTTGTCCACATTCTTTCATTTTTTCCAAAAAACATTTCACAAAAACAACTTTAACTTTTCAATAAAACGATTAACATAAAAGTTGTTACTTTTTATTTATTTTAAAAAAATTGATTTCCAATGTGACAAAAAATTTATGAAATCCTAAGCTATAATTTTGAGAAGATATCTATTGCTTTTTTTCCAAATACCAAGAAGCGAATAAAGTAGTTTCTTGTAAGAATAATTTTTAAGCTCAACGATTTTCGATAACAATATGAATTGATCCTATGACCTAGATATGGCATCGTAGTGTCCCGTTTCAATCAGGCTTTAGTGTTACTTTTACATAGCATCACTAGATTATTAGTTGTATTCATCCAAAATCATTCATAAATAAATAAGAGTAAGTCACTCTGTATAATTTATTAATATTGAAATCATATTATTTGGAAAAGAAAAGAAAAAAAAATTGAAAATTATTCACAATGCACGCACGCACATACATTCAACTAATGAAAATTTGAAAATTATGAAAAACACTATCTTAGCTTACTTTAGCTAATTTATATTGAAAGTAACCTCTTTTTTCCTTTATGTATATTTTCTTTTTTGCTGAAACATCCTATGGATTAAAATTTCTTTTCCAAGGATCAAATACTTCACAATGATTTCAAAAATGAAAAAAATTTACTTTTTAAATTATGAAACATTACTTGAATTATTATTTTAAATCATTCGAAAACCTTTGCCAACCTATTAATCCACTTTTAATTCAAATTTTAATTCATCTTTTTTTCTCACAATCTCCTTTTATTCACGAAATTATAAATTTCAATTATATTTTCTTTTCAAATCTATTACTTCGTTTTTGCAAAGCTTACCTTTTAAATTCATTTTATCAATACTTATATAAAATACCCCCTCTAATATAAATTTTCAAAAATCACTTAAAACTATCACTTCATTTTCCTTTTCTTTTAAAACCACACATTTTATTTTATTTTTAAATCTTTCTTTTCGAAAACTAAGAGTTGCAAAAATTTGAGTTCTCATTAACAAATTAAACTTATAGAGTTAAAAATAATTTAATATTTTTCTTATATACTCATCCTTTATTCTATAAAAAAAAATTCAATGAATTTTATTCCTTTGAAATGATTTCAAACATTTTTACACAATATGTTTTTCAAGAGACATTTTTTAAAAGATATGTAACGTTCTCTCGTACACTCTTGACATATCCATATTTATAAAATATGTAGCTTTTTCGGTATTTAGAAAATTTATCTTCAACTCAAAACATATCTATTTTGTAGCCACATATATTTATACCTTATTAAAGAATTTCTTTTGGTTCAAACTTAAACAAATATATATTTACGTACAATAATCTATAAATTAATTTATTTTAAAATATATAATGTTGTCACATCAAAAATTTTAGCAATTCGTCTCGCCAATTGGCTACAGTGTTGACTGCCTAGGATAATATATCAACATTGACTCGCCATTGATCTCAACTTCACACTAACACCTAGTGATTGCAAACGTCGTTCCAAAAATATTTTAATCTAGAAAATTAACATTTCCATTTTCTAAATAATAATATATTACTTTCAAAAACAAAATACAATTCTATGCAAAATATATTATAACATTTTCATAATACCTTGTTCCACTTCCTCCTATAAGCATTTATGAATCCCTATCGATATCGCTGAGTAGATGTATTGACCAAAATTCTTAAAGCACTCAACAAACATGTTAACAATTAAATAAATTATTAAAATATTTTCATTCACTTTATAAGATAACATTCATATTTTATTAAATCATATGGTTGCCTGTATGAATTTTTTTTTTGAAATTTATATATATAATCAATTCATCAACCATCAACAACAATCTAATTCATCACATCACAATCAACTATTCACAAAAACAAGCAAGCCTTTAACTAATTATATTTTATTTATTATTTTTCCATTCCATATTTTAATTATATATAACATATATTCTTTTATGAGCCAAATTTGTATATCTCCTCGCAGTTTCTCCTATAAATGAATGAACCACTGGCTTCTAACTTTGGCCCTACCCAGATTTAAGTAGGTTTATAATTTTTGAGCTATAACTCCTACTTAAATCCCACATTCTAGACTAGCCCAAATAAAAACAACAAACATTAATACAACCATGCATACATCAAACAAACAAACAAGCGCCATCAATGAAAAGCTACTTTCCAGGTTTCGCTACGCAATCTAATCACCAGTGGGTCCTTTTACTCAAGCTATCTTTATTACAACTTATGGTTGTAAGGTATTAAAAATAAAAGGTTCAGAATAGGTCCTTTTACAGCTCCCTTAACCAATCTATTTCTTTCTTATTTAATCCACACAGAGGTTTACTTGACTTCACCAATGTCGACTCTACAGGCCCGACTAACGATTCCTTACTTCAAAACCTTCTTACACAACTTCAATTTCACCCAAAGAAAAACACACAGAAGGGATAGTTATAAGGATAATATATAATAGGCGAATTAACAAGTATGTTCCTAGTTGATTACCACAGTAATCATCGTGTACTTCTATTAGCCCTTTAATATAGGGTAACTACCATACACCCAAGGAGAAACGTGGACTCTAAGTCACTCTAAGGCCAAGTTTTGTGTCATATATATTCTATATTGTTCTGAACCTGCTCTGCTACCACATCACCTTTATACCCATACTACCATAGAATATTACATAGTAATATTATCTGGTCATACAGAGAATAAGTGTAATGATCTGCCTTTTTGACCCTCAAATATTGACACTAATATATCCATGATATTTGTGTGCCAAGCACGCAAGTGTCGAAAAGGCGGATTGTTAGGGTAAAATAAAAAGAAAACATAACAAGAAAGAAGAGAACAAAATATCAGAACATCACAACGGAATGACAACATATAATATCAAAAGATAATACATACTGCCACTCTAAGATACATCGCATTTCAAAGCTATAATTATAAACATATCATCGGCCTGGATAGTCATAACAACCCGTCTTCACAATTGCTAATACATACATAATAACAATGCAGCAGAAATAATAATACCACGATAGATGAAACATCAAGCTCGTCTCCTCGAGCTCCAATGAAAATCAATAAAAACCTTCTTTTCTCAACTACTCGAAAGAGTACACAAGGAATTCAGGAAAAAAAACCATGCATCAAAAGTAAGTCTGGTATGAGAAACTCAAGAAATATGCATGACATATAACAACACCTTTTGAGACCGCATGGAATAACATAACGGTTATCCCTTCAAGAGAGCCAACCATCTATTAAGTACATACTTTGATATAATAGATAATATCTAGGGTGATGAACATAAATAACAAGTAGCTATGCTCCATGCGTGTACAACACAACAATAACAATAGTACAATCAAAACTGTTAAGGCAAGTTCACATAATTATGTAGGATTCCATGAAGGTGCTCACAGTACTTTGAGAACAGTCCCTTGTAAAAGGACCAGATATATCATTCCAAACATCATATATCTCTAGATAAAATATACCATAAGGTAAGCCATAGCTGGTCGACGCCGAGATGTTAACCAAATATCATCAACCCTCGCTAGCAATATCCATAACATCTCTAGATTTGGAGTTGATATACCCTATTTAGGGCGCTAAACCTTTACGGCTATGTACCATATCTTTGGTTTTAGTCATTTATCGACGTTGAGGCTACATTCGCCATATCTCACATGAGTCTTCATCGCTCGAATAGAACACGAATCCCCAAATGGATTCCAGCATCTCGATTAGATCATGAATTGCTACATGGATTCGAGCATCTCGAACATATCTCAAATCTCCATATAGATTCCTGCAAAAGTCCTCCGACAAATGCTAATGATGTCTTTTCTTTTGGAATATTCCTCAAGATAGATGGTCCCACACTATAACATCATTCGAAATGTTAACGCTAACCACTCCCTTGGAGTTAACCTTAGGATAGACAGTGAAAATATATAACATTTCGCTTCAAAACAACTCTCAGAACATAAATCGTGTATATGGTTTTTAAGTGGTTACAGTTTCGAGTCATCTCATATAAGTAGACTCCTTCGCTTACCAGACGCTCCCAAACTAATCGATGAATTTCCGATTAAATTAACCTCGATCCTTTGAGAAATAAATAAACAGTGCATAAGGTCCTCTCCTATTAGAACAGATTTTCTTATCATTTGTCCTAGAAAAGCAAGACGTGTTTATACATACAATATAGCATCACCGTAGATAGCTATACCATATAACCCTTGTGTTTCTGCTAGATATTTCTTAAGTTATTTTGGTCAATATCGATAGTCGACTAATCGACTATCAAGTACAAGATAGATGATCGCAAATGAAAACCAAGTCTCGTATACTTTCCATAAACGAATAAACACACGAAGCACGATCAAGTCATACAAAGCACGATTAAGTCACACCACTTTAAGAAAAGTTGCTTTTAACGGCAATATTGCACAGCGTGTGGATGCTAATTGCTGTTATCGATCCTTTCATGAATGTAAATACTGAAACATCGAAACAAAACGCTATATTAATGTCTCTGTCTAGTAAATTTCTAAATCCAACAAAGTTCCCTCTATTATTTTCATTTACCGCTTAAAACATATTTTCCCCTTCTCCTTGTGATAACAACCAAATCTTAAATCATCCATTCCTACATATCTAAAACTAAATCCTTGATGCTTATGTTGTTCAAATCCCTAAAAATAATGCCCTTATATTACACTCGATACCATCATAAAAGAGATCCTCATAGTTGCTCCGCTATGCTTTGGTGCTTGCGTTGGAGAGTTGGCATTCACTGAGTCGATCGTCGCTGCTCTGGCTATAACAAACAACTTGGAGTCAAATCTTTTTTTCAAATTAGAACCTTGAATCCATGACATAAATTTTTTGGAAGCTTCGACTTTTCTAAGGTTATAGTGCCTTCCCTAAAATTTTAATAAGGAATTTTCAGCATTTTGGAGTCCATGTTGTTTTTGCTTCAATTATTTTGGATCAGCTAACTCAAACTATACATTTTGTTATTCTTTAAATCTCCATTTTGAGAATACTAGCAACTCTGTACTGCTTGCAAGCCTGTATGAAGAATTGAAGACACACGAGCCTAATAGGAAAAGGAAAATCAAGAAATTTTCAACTATGCATAGGTAGAGATCACATTTCAGTCAGAAATTTTGAAGTGAAGCTTGAAAAGTGGAATTACAAACACGGTCTTATACTCAAATTTGCTTAAGGTGACGCATTTGCGTTGTTACTCTACTGCATGGTGCCACTAAATGCTTTACAGTAACCTTTTTTTGTAGATATGTATGATTATAGTATAAATATAAATATATTTCGATATAATTGGGTAGATAATGTTGTATAATGTTTTAAGTGTGTTGTGTACAGTATGTAAACGCTAGGATGATAGCTTTTTTAACGTACTACTTACACTTAGGCCTGAGTCGAGCTCCAAATATGACATCGGGAAAAGAAAGTCTGAAGAGATTATTGAGTTTCATTTGTGTCTATATATTAAGATTGTCAATAAAAATACTCTTAATCAAGTAAATAATCGGTATCCTAGAGATATTAGTCATATTATGCCATAGTAAGTTGCTTGGAAAAAATAGCCAGGGATGAATAGTTGTTAAAAAGCAACCGACTACCTAAAATACATTGCTTGTAAGTTTTCTATTGAATTCGAACCATTGAATCTTCATTGTATATTGTCCATATTGGGACTATTCAATGTCAATGATTCCCATGTATGTTATTTATGAGTGTTAAACACTAGTGATTCAATTGCATACATTCATGGTACAAACAATAGGAAATCTTGTAATGCTTCTGCCTATCGGTAGTTACCTTGGACTACATGTAGGGATGTAATTCACATGATCAGCATATGCATGATATGGTGAACAGACTAGTGTATGATATGCATTAGGTATACGAGTTATTGATGTATGTATGAGATATTTTCTGTTAAGATGTGCTTTCCATTGTCTAAGACGCCATGATGATCTTTTTTGTTGTCATGTGTTTTCAATTGTTTAAGAAACACCTATTTTTTGTAAAGATACTACATGATTAGTATAGTGAAAAATATGTTGGATTTTTTTATAAGGTCCTAAGATACAACAAATCTGACAAATACTCTATTTTCCATTAACATAAATTGATTAATTTATATATGTTTATTTTTTATTCTAGGACATTAGTTTTAAATATGGTATATCTATTGGCATAAAAGCTAGCTTAGTCATGGAGAGTGCTTACCAGAGCTTATGAAAAATGCAACATAATATGAGTCCTTTCTTCCTTCAAATATTATGCAGCTAGATAGGTTTTCAAATTTCCATCGGTGTAGATCCTACCGGTGTTGCTTGCTTTCAATGCATATGTGTTATAAGCAATGTATCACTCTTTGTTCTAGGTAATTACTATAAGTAATCAAGTGTTCAATATGTTGTCTTTACTGGAAATGAATTGGATCATTAGAACAAAAAATAATTCTTCTTTTTTCCTTTTTTAATGTTAACATGATTATGTAATCTTGTTATGCTACATGGATACTCTGTATTCAGTGTTATACGATGTTAACTTTGAATGATTCCTCTTACATCATAGGGCAATCTAGAAAAATATAAGACTTATCGCTACCTATAAGAAATAAACATAGAGTGGATATTTTAGACAATACTCTTTACTCTTTCGTTTTAAGTAAGTAATGTCTTCTACATAAGGGAGAAAATCCTAATAAATCAATCATTCGATGCCCACTTAAGCACATAACATGCATGATAGATAGCACAGATTATTAAGAGATACCAACAAACTTTCAGTTCATCCTAAAAGAGGAACTTAACCGAACACCACTTTTAAAAAGGTCTGAACTCAAATTAGCAAAACTGGAAATGGACTTTGCAACACAATTATGCATTGTTAAGTAATATCGTTATTTCTTTTTCATGCAGGTCATCTTTTAGCATTGTCTTGGTCAACTAATATCATATCAATTACTTCAAGTTATTTCTTTCTTATCACTAGCATTTATTGGATGCAGTTAAATCATTTACATGTAGGATATTTCGTATATTAGTACTTCTTTATCTATTCAATTTTGAAACAAATATCAATGTTAAATTAACTCACTATAGGAAAAATGAACCTAACTGCTAGCATAGCTGTCATAACTGCTGCTACAGTTGCAGCTGCATGGTGGGTTAACAAGGATTATTATCACTTTATCCCCCTGTTAATACTGGATTTGCATATGCTCCACTAACCGTTAGTACTGAGGCTCAAATAACTCCAGCTAGTATTGGCGAAGAGAAAGTTAATGATCTAGAGCAATTTGTGGCTCAGATAGTTCAGTCATCTTCATCTGACATGGATAAGGGTCCCAGAGATGAAATAAATGATGCAAGTTATAAGAACAACTTGAATGATGAGATTGATAATTTGATAAGTAAAAAGAAAGTTGATAGGTCTTCCTGTGGTTCTCATACGCCGTCAAGCAGTGAAGCGGGGAATGATGCAAATCTGAAAAAGCAAGCAGGCAAAAAAGATAAAAATGTACAAATGAATGCTAGTAATGCTTCTTTATCGAGAGTGTGATGACCCGGAATTTTGGGCAATAGCAATTTGATAATCTTTATTAATAAGTATTTAAATTGGTTTGATAATCTTCTTTTATAAATATTTAATTGGCAAATTTGTTCTTTTCAAACTAATAAAGATATGTTTTCAAATTATAATATATATATATATAAATATTGTGATTTGGGAAGTTATGTTTCAAATTTAATATAATAGTTTTTCAAAAGGCTATTTAAAAGTTAATCATATATTTTCAAAACACTTAAAGTAAATGTTTATTTATTTAAAAAGTATAATAGTTTTAGTTTGAAAGAGATTTAATTAAAGAATAAACTTTATATTTTCAAAACACAAGATAAATATTTAAGTTTAAAACAAGATTTAATAAAAAAGTTTAAAATGCTTTCTTTTAAAATTTTATTTGAATTAAGATAGTTTGTAAATATATAAATAAATATAAAACATAAATTAATAAAATCACATTACATATATATAAAAAAACATAATTACTTTTTAAGATAAGGATTTAAACATAATAATACATGTATTTGACATTTGTAAAATATGATAACATGTGGAAGCTTTGTATAATTCAAAATAACAAGTGGCAACACATTTTTCTTTTAAAAACTAAATTATATTAATAAGTGATTTGAGAAACCTGATTTATTTTTCTTTCAGTTCAAAAGATTTTACACTTTCTTTCCCCAAACCTCTTTCTCTCAATCTTCTTTCTTTCTTCTTAAACATAAAAAATAAAATAGTTTTCAACCTGCTTCAACCTGAGCAAACAAGTAAAGATCAACACAACTATTCAAATCAAACAGCAACTGTTTCAAATCTTCAACATCAAGCAGATCATCTCAAAATCAAATTTCCAATTAAAAGAATAAAGCCTTGTTCTCTGTTATCATCTTATATGGTGAGTAAACTTTTCTTTTAAAAATAGTTTTAAATCTGTGATTTTACTTGGACGCACGTGATGAAATCTTGTAGTAATATAGTTTATAATGTTTACATCAGTGTTTGGATGTGAATGCATTTGTATGTATATGAATGCTTGTATAAAATATGGTATGTCAGTGCAATGTCTGTATAGATGTATATATACACTTCTCTGTCTTTATTACAGGCTTCAATTTCATATATAGAAATTCATATCTTCCCCTGTAATCAATTTTAGGCTCTGATCTATAAATAAGAAAGGATTGTAATATGGTAATATCAATTTTAAAATTGGTATTAAGAATTTATACTAAGTAATTCCTTCAAAAATGATAAATCACAGAGAAAATAAAATATAAGTCAAATTTGTTTATCTGGAAATCTTGTTTAGATTGTGTAAACAAATTTTTATTGTAAATTGATGAATTTTAGTAATCGAATCATGATTTTTAAGCCTGTATTTGATGAGAATTCCAAAGTTGAACGATATATGCTTTATTTTCGAATTTCGACGAATGGAGGAAGGATGGTCGTTGGGCTTTGGTCTGGAGGTAGGGGGTAGCCTGGTGGTCACAAGAAAAATGGTGAAGGAATTTTTAGATGGCCGTGGTGGGCAGGCGGCGTCGAACTAGGGTTTGATTGCCATTTTGGTTGATGGTTTTATCGAGGCGATTGCATCGCCATAGGGAAACTGGAGACGATCGCATGTTGGGGGACGGAGCGTGGTGACGTGAAGCAGCTTTGGGTTGGTCGGCGTAAATTCCGGTGGTCGGAGGCGATGGCAAGTGGTGGTTTTACAGATCGAGTTTGGGTTCAAGTGTTTCGATTTGCTCGTTTTCATTTTTTAGGCGAATACGTGGCGCTGGGTGGTCGGGATCGTTGCTGGGGTCGTAGGCGACTTGAGGGCGGTCGTAGCGATGGTCGTCACAGGTGGTATCAGAGCTCTAGGTTGAGATAATACCTAGGCTTTGGAGTGATTTCTATCTTGAGAGAGCGTACTTGTATTTTTATATATATATATATATATATAACTACCTGATTTGTTGGGTTACCTGTTCGGGTTGCCAACATGAGTTCTAGAAGTAGAAGGGGCACTGGTGTGTGTAGCACGACTACCACTAATGGAAGAGTATCTGCCGAGGCTGTAAACCCAATACCGCCTCGAGTGAGCTTTGCGATATTGTGTCAGGATAGTTAGGTTTGTTTGTTTGTTTGAATGAATTGGTTGCTATGGTTATTAGTATAGGATTGATATGTATGCTTTGTTGTTTGGAAATAAAAACCTTTGTTGGATTATTATATTATCTTTGCTTTTAAATTTCGAGGATGAAATTCTTTTAAGGGGGAAGGAATGCGATGACCCGTAATTTTGGGCAATAGAAATTTGATAATCTTTATTAATAAGTATTTAAATTGGTTTAATAATCTTCTTTTATAAATATTTAATTGGCAATATGTTTTCAAATTATAATATATATATAAATATTGTGATTTGGGAAGTTATGTTTCAAATTTAATATAATAGTTTTTCAAAAGGCTATTTAAAAGTTAATCATATATTTTCAAAACACTTAAAGTAAATGTTTATTTATTTAAAAAATATAATAGTTTTAGTTTGAAAGAGATTTAATTAAAGAATAAACTCTATATTTTCAAAACACAAGATAAATATTTAAGTTTAAAACAAGATTTAATAAAAAGGTTTAAAATGCTTTCTTTTAAAATTTTATTTGAATTAAGATAGTTTGTAAATATATAAGTAAATATAAAACATAAATTAATAAAATCACATTACATATATATAAAAAAACATAATTACTTTTTAAGATAAGGATTTAAACATAATAATACATGTATTTGACATTTGTAAAATATGATAACATGTGGAAGCTTTGTATAATTCAAAATAACAAGTGGAAACACAATTTTATTTTAAAAAATAAATTATATTAATAAGTGATTTGAGAAACCTAATTTATTTTTCTTTCAGTTCAAAAGTTTTTACACTTTCTTTTCTCAAACCTCTTTCTCTCAATCTTCTTTCTTTCTTCTTAAACATAAAAACTAAAATAGTTTTCAACCTGCTTCAACCTGAGCAAACAAGTAAAGATCAACACAACTAGATTCAAATCAAACAGCAACTGTTTCAAATCTTCAACATCAAGTAGATCATCTCAAAATCAAATTTCCAGATAAAAGAATAAAGCCCTGTTCTCTGTCATCATCTTATATGGTGAGTAAACTTTCCTTTTAAAAACAGTTTTAAATCTGTGATTTTACATGGATGCATGTGATGAAATCTTGTAGTAATATAGTTTATAATGTTTACATGAGTGTTTGGATGTGAATGCATTTGTATGTATATGAATGCTTGTATAAAATATGGTATGTCAGTGCAATGTCTGTATAGATGTATATATACGCTTCTCTGTCTTTATTACAGGCTTCAATTTCATATATAGAAATTCATATCTTCCCCTGTAATCTATTTTAGGCTCTGATCTATAAATAAGAAAGGATTGTAATATGGTAATATCAATTATAAAATTGGTATTGAATTTATACTAAGTAATTTCTTCAAAAATGATAAATCACAGAGAAAATAAAATATAAGTCAAAATTTGTTTATCTGGAAATCATGTTTGGATTGTGTAAACAAATTTGTATTGTAAATTGATGAATTTTAGTAATCGAATCATGATTTTTAAGCCTGTATTTGATGTGAATTCCAAAGTTGAACGATATATGCTTTATTGTCGAATTCCGATGAACGGAGGAAGGATGGTCGTTGGGCTTTGGTCTGGAGGTAGTGGGTAGCCTGGTGGTCACAGGAAAAATGGTGAAGGAATTTTTAGATGGCCGTGGTGTCCAGGCGGCGTCGAACTAGGGTTCGATTGCCAGTTTTGGTTGATGGTTTTATCGAGGCGATTACATCGCCATAGAGAAACTGGAGATGATCGAATGTAGGGGGATCGGAGCATGGTGACGTGAAGTAGCTTTGGGTTGGTCTGCGTGAATTCCGGTGGTCGGAGGCGATGGCAAGTGGTGGTTTTACCGATCGACTTTGGGTTCGAGTGTTTCGATTTGCTCGTTTTCGTTTTTCAGGCGAATACGTGGCACTGGGTGGTCGGGATCGTTGCCGGGGTCGTAGGCGACTTGAGGGCGGTCGTAGCGATGGTCGTCACAGAGAGTCTAACAATAGGACCAATAGTAGTATTGGAATCATGAATGAATCATGGAAGGTCTCCAATGAGGTCATTTAACTAACTCTTCTCATATTTTATGTTTGTTTATCTAAGTTCTATATTAGTTTTGTTTTCTTTCTCATTTTCCTGTACCATTCATTTTTACTTTTTTTTACTTAGTGTACAACAAATCTATTTGAAACACATGGTAGTATTTTAAGCAATGTTGAAAAGGTACTATTAGAAGTATTTTGTTTGTTAACCAAAAGGAAGCCTTTTGCTATAAAATATTTTTTAATCAACTCTGTTTCCAACTTTCAAAATATATTATAAGTTCATTTCACACTTACCAAATAATTTTGTTTTCCATAAAGATCCACAATAAAGAAAGACTTGATATCTCTATAATGGATTTGATGTAAATAAGAATAGGTTGAGTATATGTATCCAAGTAAAATGTGTTCATAATTTCATAGCTTTATATCCATGATTACTAATAGTTTATGTATTATAAATTTGGTATCTAATCGTTATCAGAAGACATTTCTTTGGAGTAGGGTATATTACGTAATTTTTATTTTGTATTAAGAAATTAATGCTTATATTGTTTTACTTAAAAAGAAAAAAGCATTATCATTTTACGTAGAAATATAAAATCATTATCATTTTACATAAAAAGGTAAAACACATATCACTTTGTACAAAATAATAAGTGATTTTATGTTTTTATATTTCTTGTTGGAAGATGGACAAACCATGAGAGCTTGCTGCTTAATTAGATATTTTCTTGCAAACTCATTGAAAAATATGTTTTCAATATATCTTTTAAAACAAAAAGCTAAATATTGAGTTAATATTAGCTAGAGTTGGTGGCGGTAAGGTAGTACATCGTTGCGGTGCACATGTTGTTGCACTGGCTATTTCAGATCATGTAAATGCTCATTCTACAATTCAGGCTGCATCCCCTGTTTATGCACATGTTGTACATGTACATTCCCCACCAGATGTTCTACACAATTCAAGCTTTAGCGCATATACATGTTGTATCTAGCCAAGATTTGCCTCACCACTCAAACGCTATCATGCCTAGTGCTCTGCCTTCTGATGTTTCTGATTCACTGCAGCTTAGTTGCAGTGAATC
Source organism: Allium fistulosum (assembly GCA_030737815.1). Lineage (NCBI taxonomy): Eukaryota > Viridiplantae > Streptophyta > Magnoliopsida > Asparagales > Amaryllidaceae > Allium > Allium fistulosum. The sequence continues at coordinate 849,758,194 of CM060903.1, forward strand.
ATGCTCCACTCGAACGTATGCACAGTCATTTCAGATTTAGGCTTACACTGATGCACAATCATGTGCCATCCTCCAGTACAACCTGTGCATATCTCTTATGCATATCAAGTGCAACCACAAGCTTTAAGTGCTGCTGTTTCAATGGAATTTGTGCATAATTAGGCTGTTATTGTTCAAAATGTGCATTCTCATCTTGGTGTGGGTCTTTCCATGCCAAGTGACGAGGCTAACATTTCTCTAGCTCAAAATTCACACGCCGTTCATTTCTTGAATGCAAATGCTCACAAGTTGATGCACTTCACCAATCTGAAGCCCTTTCCACTCCTGCTAATGCAGGACCTATACTTATCTAGTTTATTTACTGTAGAATGATGAATTTTATGAACTAACTTAGTATGGTGAATTTTATTTATTTACTTACACCTATCTAGTTTATTTCCTTAGATATTTGTGACGACCTACATTCCGGAAGGTTTAAATCAACAATAATCCACACATGTCCAACTTAAACAATCCGGAACATAGATAATCATTGGGGTTAATTAAGACAATAAGAAAAGAAGGAGATAACAAACACAGAATATCACAGCGGAACAACTAATATAATAATAAAATAAACAGTTCATGAAGGTATTTATATTATACATTTGATTATAATCTATACAACATTTATCAGAGTTATATATACATCAGGGATAAATAAATAATGCAGCAGAACAACATGATGCAGAGAATAATAATAGTAATAGTATACCAAATCTTCATCTTCGTCCTCCAGAAAATGATCTTCAATGCGTTGAAATACTCAGGGTTAACCCGAGCGTAATGAAAAGACAAAACACTCGAGTTAGGACTAAAATATTCTTATGTGAGTCAAATCGATATCACATATAACATGAGTGCCATGGCGTCAGAGATGTTTACGGGGTTTCACGTCTCCTATCTAGTGTATAACATGCATGCAATAACTCAAAAGATATTATGGGATTTTCCATCTCTTAAGGATCAGTCAAATTATTTATATATAGTATAATACGCTACATATATAATGTCTAATCGGTAAAATAAATATTTTCTTAGCGTTAAAGCTTTACATTGATCCCCTTTAACGCGTTTTTAAGCATTGGCGTACAATTTGCATTTGACACAACCAGTAGCACGTCGGTAGTCAGTGATGCGCCTTAATATGACAACACTAAACCAAAATTCTAGGGGTCTCATATAGGGATAAAAGTATGACAAGGCACGTGAGGCAATGCCAAAGGTAGGATACTACCAGTTCGGGTCGCAGGGATGATGGTAACGCATCGTAGCCACGACCGCCCACCGCGTCCATCCATCCCATATCGAGTCAAAGGAAGGCTATTCCAAATCAAGGTGTACCAATCAAAACAAACAACAAGAGTAATAATATGGACCGAGTCCACGAAAAATCGGAGAACGGATGTCCGCTAGGGGTAGCTAGCCCGCTTGGCCCTATCAAGCCGTCCTGTTTTAGTCATTTCAAATTGGCACAAGTGCTGGGGTCTATCCATCATCGTTCTCTTTCTTCAAATCCAGCAAACGACGCCAAATCCAACCACTTCATTTTGGAGTCTCCTCCGCGTACACAGTTGTTAAAGTGGTTCCAACATTGATAGAGTGTATGCCAATAAGAGGCCCCGGTCTCTTTAACAACCAAACATCATCTTACACACCGGTTGGTTCTTTTACATTCCAAAAACCATTCATACTTGATATCAAAATATCATATTCGCTTCGAAATCAATTTCATTTCGAAATCATCATATTTACTCAAAATATACTATTTCACTTAAAAATCATTTCCCCTCAATATCTCGATTTTAGTTCCAATTCAAAATTTCTTTGAATTTTCATTTGGGTTATAACTTCAATTTAACCCAAATCGTATTTACATCCATGATTTAAATATAACATTCCATTCTTTGACCAGTTTGAATTTTAGAAAATAGTTTGACAAATTTTAAATAGTTTTTAAAAAGTTAAATTAGTTTGATAGAAAATAGTTTAATAAAATGGTTTATATATTAAAAATGGTTTATATAGGAAGTAGTTTGAAAATCAAAATAATTTCAATATTTAAAAAGATAGGTTTTAAACAGTTTATATTAAAATAATTTATTTGAAAATAGTTTCAAAGTCAAACTAATCCAATTCCAAATTTCCAATTCAAATCAATCCAATTTCCAATTCAATTTAATCGATTCCATTCCGATTCCAATTTCGAATTAACTTCGATTCCAATTTCAATTCAAACCAATTTCGATTCCGATTTCAAATTAACTCAATTCCAATTTTCAAATTCCAGTTAATTCCAATTTCAATTCTAATTTGAATTAATTCAATTCAATTCTCAATTTTAAACCATTCAATTTATATGAGTTCGAGTCGATTTCAGAATATCGATTTAAATCATTTAAATCAAATTTAACTTCAATATTCAATTAAGATTCAAATCTTCAAAGTAATTTAATTCCAAGCTCAATTTTTGAAATATCGTTTCGAATTATGTTTACTTAGCAGTATTCCAAAGTTCGAATAAAAATTTAAATCTTTTAAAACAATTCGATCTCCAAAAATTCAAATCATATTTCGATTTTAACTTCAAAATCTCAACTTCGATTAATTAAACAATCTCTGTTACCAAATTTAAATTTCAACATGTCGAGCTCAAGTTCGAAAATAATTCAATTTCTATAAATTCTATTTTTTCCTTCTTTAAATCAAATCATTTAAATAATTTCAAATCAAAAATTTAAAATCATTTAATTTAACCAATCCGGCGTCCGTATATAATTTTCTATCCTATAGCTAAGTGATTAGTTATTTCAGTTTAATCTCAAGGATGGATATATATCATTTCAATCCAAAATAAATGTCATAGTTATATATCATTTCAACCTATTTCTTAATTTATTCAAAATAATTCAATTTATAGTTTTATATACTGTAAATAATATACAGGATGATAACAGGATATATCAAAATAAATAAACATCCAAACCATCCAAAATATCAATTAATAGCATCCATCACAATAAATCATTCAAACGGTCAAAATATCACAATAATCAACTGGATATCAATAATCGGGGTTAACTAGTAATTTAATTCCAATTTAATTAAACTGTCTATTCAAATTTAAATCAGTAATTCAGATGTCAAATTAAATGTCAATTAAATTTACCAAACAACAATCAATAAATTCAAATCGCTTCATAATTTCAAATTTGACTAACATAAAAATAATCTAGTACTTCGTGAGCGATATAAACACTCACCTTTTATTTGAAACTAAAAATATTTCAGCTTCAAATAAATGCCAATTTTATTCTACGCCAAAGCCTTCATCGATACGATTCCAATGCCACTTGGTTCGTCTCAATCGAACCTCGTATGTGAAAGATATACAATTTAGAAGATTCACGATTTATAATATAATAAATCTACAAATTTCCTTTTTATTTTATTACACCTTCATCTTGCCGTTGATTTCTGGAATGAGATCAGGGCCGTTCACCCTTTCTTCTTCCTTTATCATGCATAACACCTACAAGCCAAAACCCACATCGCACTCCTTCATCAACGTGCCGCTACCACCATCAACCACTAGACGACGATCAGGGACTACTACGCGAAAGCTCGTCGCGAGCTCCACCTTCGGCCAGAGGCCAGCCTGTAACGACCCGTATTTTACGGATCGAAACATCGTAAAATAATTTACAATTGGTTGCATTGTTGATAAGTCGTCCAGAATTTTTCTAAGTCCTAAGTCGGTTTGGACGAGTTAAGAGATAAAAGTCTGGGTCGAGTTGCTGACTTAAGGTTTTGACCGAGTTAAGAAATAGGTCGTATTGTCTTAAGTCGTATGGTGGTTTAGGTCGTGGGTTAGTTAGAGCGACCTATAGAATTATGCGACCTAAGTTTTGGTTAAGTGTTAGGTCGGCTGGGAGAGTTAGCGACCTAGTGATTCCGGGTTAGCGACTTAGTGATTAAGTTGTTAGGTCGGTTGGGACGACCTATAGAAGTTAGCGACCTATAGGAGTTAGCGACCTATAGGGTTGAGCGACTTAAGGACTTAAGGATAGGCAGCGACTTAAGAGGGTTAGCAAGTTAGTTAGGTCGGCAACGACCTAAGTAGTAGTGAGCGACTTAAGGAGTTAAGTCGTACGTGTTAAGTCGTAAGTTGTTAGGTCGTGAGGTAGTGTGCCTGTTAAGTCGTTGGGTTGCTGTAGCATGTGTTTTGGCTGTAGCATGTGTTTTGGTTTAAGTCGTAGGTCGCAGGACTACTAAGTCGTAAGTCGTAACATGTTTTAAGTCGCGTGAAGACTTAAGGTGTTGGGTCGCTGGGTTTCTGCCTGAATGATAGGTCGTGAGCGACTTAGTAGTTGTTAAGTCGCGAGCGACTTAAGAGTTGATCTGTTTTAAGTCGTAGACGACTTAGTAGTTGAGTCGTAGCCCCAGTTATTTGTTAAGTCGTAGCCTACTTGTTAAGTCGCGTGTAAGTTAAGTCGCGTGCTTGAGATTTCCTTAAGTCGTAGGTTGGCATAGCAGTTAAGTCGTAGGTCGTATGGGGTGCTAAGTCGTAGGTAGGTATTTCTGTTAAGTTGTAAGTCGCTATAGCTTAGGTTGTTAAGTCTTTAGGTCGGAGAGGTCTTAGTCGTAAGTCGGAGACGACTTAGGAGATAGCCGAGTTACGACTTAGTGAATTTTCAGCTATAAATAGGAAGGGTTTTTCTCACTTTTTGGGATCCGGATTTTGAAGCGACGAAGTGCTGCCATTTTGAGAGCTCGACTTCTACACTTCTTCACTTCTTTTCTCCACTCTAATCTAGTGCTTCCTTTCATCCAAATCGAAGATCCAAGAGCTAAAGTTGAAGATCTTCATCCATTGAAGCAAGATTTCTTCGTTTGAAGCAGATTCGTGATAGATCAAGCTTGATCCTTCACTGTCCAGATCTGAAGCGTGTTGATTTGAGGTTGTTTTGGTGATTTGGTGAGTGGTGATTATCTCTCACACGGATCCAAAGGAGTAGATCGGATTGTTGGCTTGATTTGGTGCTAAAATAGTGATTTCTATGCATTTTTGTAAATCTAAGTATAGATCCTTGTAGATCCATTGTTCATGATGATTTGACAACCATTTTTGTACATGATTAACCTATGCAAGTTCATTCATCAAGTTGTAGAGATAATTCCCATGTTTCATGCTTGTTAGACTTTCAACTCTTTAATTACGAAATTGCCATTATTGTTATAATTGTCCATTTTGCTTATATTTGAATGCTTAATTACTTGGATTGATGTTTGACATGATTGATTGCTGTGAATTAGATAATTGTTGATTGGTTTTAGACAAGATGGTCGAAGGTGATTCGAAAGCTAAGGGAAAGGATCTTGAATTGGAAAAGCTGCTCGTGGCATATGTAGCGGATGATGAAGCTCTTATGCATAGATTCGATGATGATGATGTTGAGATGAGACTTTGCGAGGATGTGATGAAGCGAAGTATGATATGAGATAGTCTTGGTCTAATCCAGACGGGATCATTCCAAGCATGTTGGTAACTCGGTGATATGATTCGAGTTAAGGATAATGGATGCTCGAGAGGCGCTTGAGCTAGTATGGAAATAGTCGCCGAGGAGGATGACTAGGAGGTTGAGATCTCATCTTTGTTGAAGGTTCTTGTAACGACCCATAAATTTTGATTGGTTTTAATAACGTAGTTAATTGAAATTTTGTAAAATTTTAAATAATAAAATTTGAAAATAAAAATTTATTATTTAGAATACGTCTATTTTAATATAGCAACTGGAAAATTTTCATTTGATAATATTGAAGTTTGTTTTCCTGTGAAATTCTATTTCAAATCAAACCGGTTAATAGCAGTGAATTTAAAAGTTTTCCGAAACCAAAATATGTCAACAGAAGAAAATTTATTCAGATCATTCTGAATTAGACTGCGGGATTCATTTTTCCAAATTTGGACTATTGCTCCGATTATCTTAGTTCTGGTAAATAGCAGCATTTTTAGTACCGATTATCGACTTTTGATTGGATGATCGTACCACTAATATCTGTATACCGTTTTGATCCTCTCGTCGTGCTGATCTCCATGGTATATTTATTCCTGTATTTCGAGATCCGGTACGTGACGGAAACAATAAACGGTTCGTTGTAACGGTACCCTAAATTGTGGCTTTACTGTTTCCTTTGGTTTTAAAATTCGAAACGTGCAGCGGGACCACAATAATAATTTGCTTTAATATTTGTCAGCTGAATCTACGGGGGCTATTACCATTTCATCTATTTGTGTACGTTTCATTTTCAATTAGTGTACACATCACGGTTCCTTTTATTTTTCCCCTTCTATCTTCATTTTTCCCAGATCCACTGTGAAACGTCCTCTCCTCCTCTACTTTATATTTTGCCTGCGACCATTTCATAACTCCTGAATTCACAATTTGACTATTTCTATTCCCTCTGATTCAAATATGCATCTGTTCATTTCCTATTGCCTTCTATTCGCCTTCTTCAAGATTACGTCACTAGAGAATAATATAACATAGTATATTTATTCAAGATGTCTCAGTTTTGCTGTTCTTCTCTTTTGTTTTGATCGAACTCTACATCACATGGCCGCATCATCCCCCTGCCCCATATCTCCACGTCCCTCCTCCTTTCCTCCCTCGGCCGAGCATGCGACCCCAACCTCCAACCTCCGGCCTTTCTCCCATCAACCATCAACCCAAGCCAAGCAAGGCCGAGAGCAGCCTCACTTCTTCCAGCACTCCACCAAAGCTTTCACTTCCATCCCCATGCCGACCTCCCATGCCTATTGCCGAGACCATCCTATAACCCGTAAGTCTTGTTTTTTGTTTGGTTATATAATATATGTTAATGGTATAAGTTTACATAAGTATATGTGTTATTTACATCTAATATATATGTATATATATAAGTCTGATATAGGTGTGCTTTGATTTATATTTTACATTTTTTGTATATTTTTATCTAAATTTTGATCAACCAGATCTGTTGTTGTAAAGCATATATATTATTTTGTATGATTTTGACATAGTATGTATATATACAGAAGTATATAAGTTATGACAGTGTTATCTAGTATGTATACTGTACTATATATTTACTGTAAAGGAAATTTCACACTTATGTATTGAAAGCACTATCGAGCCCCTTTCTTTTGTAGTTTTATATATTTTATTATTTCATATTATATTATATTATACTGTACTATATTATATATTTGATGTATTGACTTTAACTTATAAGCTACTGTTTATATTTTGAAACATTGAAAGTTGTTATATATATAGTATGTATGCTAAGTTGGTCTGTGTTATATGGAGTGTATATATATATATTTATATATATGTTCTGAGTTATATATATAGTAAAATATATTATAAATTATATTATTTCGGGTTTGATGCTATATAATCTAAATTGCTGAAAAGTTAGGTAAGTATATATATAAAGTGTATATATAATTAGAAATGATATAAGTTATAATGTTGGACACTGGTCTGTAGTGTGTGTATAATAACAGTATGGGTTTAAAGGTGTATTTTTATAAGTTTGTAGTTATATTATAATCTTCTCTATATAGGCGAGCTATGCATTGCAACTTTGTATATTATTTTATATAAACTCGTTTATACCTGTGAAGTTTAAATTAGTAATATGTTATTTATTTATTTTGATTTCTGTAATGTATGTATATACTAGGCTTTTATATAAAATTTTATTTTGGTTATATACTAAAGTTATATACTAGTCAACACAAGTATATAGTTATTTAAGTTATAACTAGTTGTCTGCATTTTTTCTGTTTATGTTTCGTATAGTCTGCGATGTATATATATATTGAAATTTAATATTGATTTTTTTTTAGGCACTGAGTTAAAATATGATATTATATATAGTTACATATAGTCATATATGTGCACTTATACCATTTAACATCATCGACCCATTTCTGATTATTTCATCTATTCGTATCATCAGATCTGTCCGTCAATTCGTGCCAATCAGCTCCGACCGTGAATTCGTACCGATTTTTGCTTTGCTTGAATTCACAATTAAATTACAGGGTCCGTATCAGTGTGCGTATCCGTGTCTCATTCTGTATTTTCTAGCCTCGAAAGGTGAGCAATCACTCACGATTAACGTTCTTTTATTATTTAAATTTGATGTCAATTGAAATAGCAATTGAAATATGCTGCTGTAGTTATTTACATTGTTATATATGCTATTATCTATAACTGTTCACCTGTGACATCTGACACCAGTATCTAGTATTATATGCATGTTATTACTATTATTTGTATCTGTTCACCTGTGACATCTGACACCCGTATCTGTTATTTATACTGATGATATAGGCCTGCTGTTATATATTTTTTTTAGTATCTGTTATCACTCTGCAAGTTCCCTGTTAGTATAGAATTCACTATGGGTTGAAATGATACATACCCGAACGGACTTTAGAATAGGAGAATTTCGTTATGGGTTGAAATGATAAACCCAAGCGATTTTCATTTGAATCGAAATTGGGATTACGGGTCGAAATGATATCTACCCGTATATATTTAAATTTCAGATTGAAATGATAAATATCCGTATCACTTAACCATATGATAAATATATATACAGACACCGTTGGTCCATATATATAAATATTTCAAAAATGAATTCTATGGTTTTGGAAAGAAATATATGGTTTTAGCAAATGTTGATTCTTAAAATTTTTATACATAAATGGAAATGATATATATAGATTTAATAATGATATTTAATTTAATTAAGATGGATTTAATACATATAATATGTTAAGTAAAAAAAAATTTATATTTCGAAATAGATTTTTTTTGGTAAAATTTTGAATAAGTTAAGGTTGGGAAGATAATTTGAATTTAGTAAAGATTATTTAATTTAACCAATTTAAAGCTTATTGAAATTGGAATTTTAGATATGTAATTAGATGAATATTTCTTGTTTTAAATAAATTTAAGGAAATACTTAGTAAAATGAAATGTAAGGCTAGTTAAATGATATTGGATTTATTAAGTGAATATTCCCTGATTAAATAATAATAAAGTTAAATCAAGTGCTATATGAAACTGTTAAATTTAACTTTGAAAATGTTGAATATTAAAGTTTTGAAATATATTTAGAACTGGATTGAATTGATGAATTTAGATTGAATTAAATTGGAATTTAAAGTTTGAGTTGATTTGAATCGATTTGCGAGACTTGAGAAAATATTACATACTTTACTTTTTAAAATATTTAATATATATATATACTATTTTGGAAAATAGATATATTTGAAATGAAATGATATTTGGGTTGAAGTATAAATTAAATTGAAATGACCACGGTGTTACAGTGTATATTTCCACCTTGTAGATAGTTCTGAAGATCCTTAGAGGATGGTTATCCCAAACATCCTTTAAGTTACTTGTATTTCAGTTGATATTTCACTTGAGTTGGATTTATTTATATAAGAATGTTAATCCTGACTCGAGTGTTTTGTGTTTTGCTTTACGCTCGGGTCAGATCGAGTGATACAGCATTTGAGACTCACCTTTGGAGTTTGGAGCTTCCTTTGGAGATCCAACTATCACCTCAGCTCTCAGCTCTTCTAGTTGATCTGTTCAGAGAAGTCATCTGTTGTACTGAAGACTTCACTGCTTTTGAGATATTCTGTTGTATTTTATTTCTAACTCTGATGTTTATATAGTAGCTTCATGAACTACTATTTTATCTATTCCGCTGCGTATTATTGTATTACTCTGTGTCTGTGATTCTGTGATTGATTTATTTACTGCATATGCTGAATTTTGCCAAATTTAAATTAACAATCTGATATTTTGAATTATTCAAATCAGACATGCGTGGATTTATTGTCGATTTGAATGGTCCAAAATAGCGGGTCGTTACAGTTGGTATCAGAGCTTTGGCTCTAGGTAAAACTTAGCATATATTGTAAATTTATTTACAGAATCACTTTCGTTCGAGTTGAATCTCTTCCTTTTGACTCGAATTTTCTTTGAACTTTGGAACGTCCCTACGGTTCCAAAATTCATTCTTGTCTCTCCCTATTTGTATTCTTTTGATTCTGGAGTATCCCATAACTCCACTTTGAATGACCTCAATAAGAATAGGATCCCACCAATCGTTGAATGATTTGTGAAGGGGTGAAACTTCTTCACAATTGGCATTGATTCACCGGAGATTTCTATATCTTTGGTTTAGATGCCGCTATCTCTTGCGATCGAATGTTGATTTTTCTTGGAATTCTGCATCGATCTGTTCTTGAAGTCACGGTTGATCCGGTTAAGGTCGCCCGCGATTTATATAAGTATATTCATCTTCTATTTTGAAATTTAATTATCTCATTTTCGTTCGAACTTATTTTCGAATCAGAATCATATTTGATTAGAGTCCCTCTAAGTTGAATTTCTATCTTTGTTTTGAAATCCATTCTTGAACCATCCTTTGAAAAATCAGGCTTGTTTATATTTTAGAAATTGTTTTATATATCGAAATTATTATATTCTATATATAAAAGTTAAATGTTTTCGATAAAGATTATAAACCCTTTTAAAATAAGAATTTGAGGTTTCGAAAGGATTTGTAATTTTGGAAAAACCCATATAAGAAATTTGATTTATGACTGAAGGATTTTAAGTTTGAAATTCGAGAATTGAACTCCGGTATTTTGGAATTGGTTTAAGATTTTGAAATATATAATAATAATATGATTTAAAATTATTTTCCGAATAAGAAATGTTTCAAATGATTTTAATGAGTTTCGAAGAAATTCCAAAAGAAGTTTGAGAAAATAGAAGTCCAGAACTCACTTATGTCGCTGGAAAATAATTTCGGTGATGAGTGCATGCATCATCGACATTGATTTTCGAGTTTCATAGTGGGGAGAGGCCACTTTAGTAGCATTGCTACGCAAGTGATTTTGCGAAACCAATTTTGATTTCAAAAATTTTGAAGTATGATTTGATATTCGAAAGATATATATATATATATATATATATATATATATTTGAAATGATTTGAAGTAATCCGGTGTTCAGTCTTCGAGTTTCGAATTTGATATAACCCTGGTCCCTATCTATTAAAATTGATTTTACTGATTTGTTGCTGATTTCCAACTCTTGAATTTGAAAATGATTTCTTCAACTATTTTGAAGGTTCGAGCACTTCCAAATCAAGGTTAACTTTTCAAAGCTAAGAAATTTTGAAAAGTATGAATTATTTGATAAAGTATATAAATTTGTTTCGAATGTTTAAGTATGAAGTAATATGATTTAAATAAGTTGAAACTGTTTTGTTAAGTAAATGAATAAGGCTATTTTGAATTTTTCTAAATATGGAATTTAGATTTGAAATGTTTTGAAAGAATTTGGGCTTCAAGATATTTTGAATAAAATTTAGTTTAATTGTTTTAACTTAGTAACATCTTTATGAAACTATATATTTAACAAGTTGGAATAAATATATAAGTTGTACGTATGATGTTTTATTCGCATAATTAATTTGATCCAGGTTTGAGTACACAAGTTCGAGGTGAATTACACCATTTCATGTTAGGATTTTTCATTCGATTCTTGAGGGCGAATATTTGATATGGATTTTGGACTCAATTCCAGAATTCTCTATCATAGTATACGGCTATGCAAGGAGACTGATGGCTTCTAGTCGAGAAACCACATCGAAGTCCGCATTAGGGAAGTCGAATAGACAATACTAGTTCGAAAGCGAACTTGTGTGATCGAGCGAGCGATCAAATGTGATTTTGCGAAATGATGACGTATGTACATCTTATATTCTAATATCATTGATATATTTTGACGCTGAAACTGAAAGCTGTCGGGTTAGAATATCTTTGCTTACTAAAAGAAAATTTCCAATTTAAATTACAAAGATATATAACCCATAAAAGCAAAGATATTCAATCCCATATGGCTCTTCATACATTGAAATTTATTTTGTAAAATTTGATCCTTATATAAGATGGACCTTATGTAAATATAAGATGATTTTTGAAAACCATGGATTTTGGAAATGAATTGTTTGACTTAATTATATTGACTTGGAAATTTGGATTTATTTTCTAAATCTATTATTTTGGAAACTTTGAAACTAAAGATAATTAATTTGAGAAGAAATAATTTGGTGAAATTGTATATGATTTTGAAATTGAACTGATATTGAAACAAATTAAAATTTGAGAACCTTATGTTACTAAACACTTGATTTCGGAGTTGTCGAACTTATATAAAATTGATTTGTATAAGTATGATGTTGATTCGAAAACTATGGATTTGAAAAGGTACTCAATTTGAAAATGAAATCTTATATAATTGAAGTCTATATAAGTATGATTTGATATACTATTGATTTTGGAAAGTATTTGATTTGAAAATTAAATCTTATATATAATGGATTTTATATAAGTACGATATTTGAAAGTGATTAGAAAAGGTACTATATGATACATATTTTCGAAGTAAAGATATGGAAAGTGCCTTCTGCTTGATATCCGATTTGTGGCCACATCTTGGATTCATTCTATCGATATTATTCTCTCTGATTTTGGTTTTCCGGATATGATACTCGAGTGTCCTTCGAATTCCATGGCGTTACCCATGGTCTTATGTTTCTCTCGTGACTGCATAGCGCAACTGCCTGGTTGAGTCTTGCCTAGGGGTACGGATTGTTTCCTGGGGGATCCAGGCGTAACCATTGTGTATCCTGCAATCTGTGTAGGTCGCGAATAGTAGCGCAAATGCTTGGCTGAGTCTTGCCTGGGGGTACGGATTGTTTCCTAGGGGATCCAGGCGTAACCATTGTGTATCCTGCATTCTACTAGTCATCATGGCGTAACTCGCAGGGCTGAGAAAGCTTACGGATATGGATTGTTTCCTGGGAGACCCAGGCGTAACCATTGTGTATCTGCGAACCATGGTTAGACAAAGGTTTTGTTCGTTTTGTTGTTTGGATTGTACTTTCCATATCTATTTTTAAAAGTTTTTCCAGTATTTTCACTAGGTGTTGAAACAGGTCTACTAAGTACTTGGAGAATTCTAGTTTTGCGCCTGATCAACGCACTACCAGAGTCTACAAGAACAAGGATAAACTTGTTGAAACATCGAGTTATAAAAATATTTTATTATAAATGTATTTTATTATAAAAGTATTTCTAACAAGGAAATTTTGTATCAATATTTGAAGTGAAATTCTAATGGTTTAAATTAATTATTCGTGCCCGATTCTATTCTTTCGAATCTACCTTATCTGCTCAGCTTTATTTATTCACCTATATTCTGTTTTCCAAATCCTCCTCCTTTTCCTTGTTGACTATATCCTTTTAAATATTGTTTATTTATAGACTACATGGTTTAATAGAAATTTTAGTGTTATAAATATTTTTGAGGTTAATACTTAAATAAAACAGATTTAAAGTAAATGATTATTGATTATTGATAATGTTGAAAAGTATCTTGAGATAAAAATTAATAAATTTATGAATTTTGGATTTAAATGTTTTCAATAGCTTCTTTGTAAAAATAAGCAATAATGTAAATAATTGCTTTTCAAATAGCTTACATATATTTATAAAGGTGTTATTTAAACCTATAAATGATACTTATAAAGGAAACAAGAAATTTTACAAATGGGTTGAAAAATATTAAGGTATTAAAAATAATTGAATTGTAAACGAAGTTTTCAAATGAATATTTCAAGTAAAATTTATATAGTTAAATTGATTGTTTATCCTTGTCTTTTAATCTATCTTTTCTGTCTGGTTGTTTCTATTCTCCTACCTCCTTCCTTTTCGGGGACGAAAAGTTTTGAGTGGGGGAGAGTGTAACGACCCATAAATTTTGATTGGTTTTAATAACGTAGTTAATTGAAATTTTGTAAAATTTTAAATAATAAAATTTGAAAATAAAAATTTATTATTTAGAATACGTCTATTTTAATATAGCAACTGGAAAATTTTCATTTGATAATATTGAAGTTTGTTTTCCTGTGAAATTCTATTTCAAATCAAACCGGTTAATAGCAGTGAATTTAAAAGTTTTCCGAAACCAAAATATGTCAACAGAAGAAAATTTATTCAGATCATTCTGAATCAAACTGCGGGATTCATTTTTCCAAATTTGGACTTCTATTGCTCCGATTATCTTAATTCTGGTAAATAGCAGCATTTTCAGTACCGATTATCGACTTTTGATTGGATGATCGTACCACTAATATCTGTATACCATTTTGATCCTCTCGTCGTGCTGATCTCCATGGTATATTTATTCCTGTATTTCGAGATCCGGTACGTGACGGAAACAATAAACGGTTCGTTGTAACGGTACCCTAAATTGTGGCTTTACTGTTTCCTTTGGTTTTAAAATTCGAAACGTGCAGCGAGACCACAATAATAATTTGCTTTAATATTTGTCAGCTGAATCTACGGGGGCTATTACCATTTCATCTATTTGTGTACGTTTCATTTTCAATTAGTGTACACATCACGGTTCCTTTTATCTTTCCCCTTCTATCTTCATTTTCCCAGATCCACTGTGAACCGTCCTCTCCTCCTCTACTTTATATTTTGCCTGTGACCATTTCATAACTCCTGAATTCACAATTTGACTATTTCTATTCCCTCTGATTCAAATATGCATCTGTTCATTTCCTATTGCCTTCTATTCGCCTTCTTCAAGATTACGTCACTAGAGAATAATATAACATAGTATATTTATTCAAGATGTCTCAGTTTTGCTGTTCTTCTCTTTTGTTTTGATCGAACTCTACATCACATGGCCGCAACATCCCCCTGCCCCATATCTCCACGTCCCTCCTCCTTTCCTCCCTCGGCCGAGCATGCGACCCCAACCTCCAACCTCCGGCCTTTCTCCCATCAACCATCAACCCAAGCCAAGCAAGGCCGAGAGCAGCCTCACTTCTTCCAGCACTCCACCAAAGCTTTCACTTCCATCCCCATGCCGACCTCCCATGCCTATTGCCGAGACCATCCTATAACCCGTAAGTCTTGTTTTTTGTTTGGTTATATAATATATGTTAATGGTATAAAGTTTACATAAGTATATGTGTTATTTACATCTAATATATATGTATATATATAAGTCTGATATAGGTGTGCTTTGATTTATATTTTACATTTTTTGTATATTTTTATCTAAATTTTGATCAACCAGATCTGTTGTTGTAAAGCATATATATTATTTTGTATGATTTTGACATAGTATGTATATATACAGAAGTATATAAGTTATGACAGTGTTATCTAGTATGTATACTGTACTATATATTTACTGTAAAGGAAATTTCACACTTATGTATTGAAAGCACTATCGAGCCCCTTTCTTTTGTAGTTTTATATATTTTATTATTTCATATTATATTATATTATACTGTACTATATTATATATTTGATGTATTGACTTTAACTTATAAGCTACTGTTTATATTTTGAAACATTGAAAGTTGTTATATATATAGTATGTATGCTAAGTTGGTCTGTGTTATATGGAGTGTGTATATATATATTTATATATATGTTCTGAGTTATATATATAGTAAAATATATTATAAATTATATTATTTCGGGTTTGATGCTATATAATCTAAATTGCTGAAAAGTTAGGTAAGTATATATATAAAGTGTATATATAATTAGAAATGATATAAGTTATAATGTTGGACACTGGTCTGTAGTGTGTGTATAATAACAGTATGGGTTTAAAGGTGTATTTTTATAAGTTTGTAGTTATATTATAATCTTCTCTATATAGGCGAGCTATGCATTGCAACTTTGTATATTATTTTATATAAACTCATTTATACCTGTGAAGTTTAAATTAGTAATATGTTATTTATTTATTTTGATTTCTGTAATGTATGTATATACTAGGCTTTTATATAAAATTTTATTTTGGTTATATACTAAAGTTATATACTAGTCAACACAAGTATATAGTTATTTAAGTTATAACTAGTTGTCTGCATTTTTTCTGTTTATGTTTCGTATAGTCTGCGATGTATATATATATTGAAATTTAATATTGATTTTTTTTAGGCACTGAGTTAAAATATGATATTATATATAGTTACATATAGTCATATATGTGCACTTATACCATTTAACATCATCGACCCATTTCTGATTATTTCATCTATTCGTATCATCAGATCTGTCCGTCAATTCGTGCCAATCAGCTCCGACCGTGAATTCGTACCGATTTTTGCTTTGCTTGAATTCACAATTAAATTTCAGGGTCCGTATTAGTGTGCGTATCCGTGTCTCATTCTGTATTTTCTAGCCTCGAAAGGTGAGCAATCACTCACGATTAACGTTCTTTTATTATTTAAATTTGATGTCAATTGAAATAGCAATTGAAATATGCTGCTGTAGTTATTTACATTGTTATATATGCTATTATCTATAACTGTTCACCTGTGACATCTGACACCAGTATCTAGTATTATATGCCTGTTATTTCTATTATTTGTATCTGTTCACCTGTGACATCTGACACCCGTATCTGTTATTTATACTGATGATATAGGCCTGCTGTTATATATTTTTTTTAGTATCTGTTATCACTCTGCAAGTTCCCTGTTAGTATAGAATTCACTATGGGTTGAAATGATACATACCCGAACGGACTTTAGAATAGGAGAATTTCGTTATGGGTTGAAATGATAAACCCAAGCGATTTTCATTTGAATCGAAATTGGGATTACGGGTCGAAATGATATCTACCCGTATATATTTAAATTTCAGATTGAAATGATAAATATCCGTATCACTTAACCATATGATAAATATATATACAGACACCGTTGGTCCATATATATAAATATTTCAAAAATGAATTCTATGGTTTTGGAAAGAAATATATGGTTTTAGCAAATGTTGATTCTTAAAATTTTTATACATAAATGGAAATGATATATATAGATTTAATAATGATATTTAATTTAATTAAGATGGATTTAATACATATAATATGTTAAGTAAAAAAAAATTATATTTCGAAATAGATTTTTTTTGGTAAAATTTTGAATAAGTTAAGGTTGGGAAGATAATTTGAATTTAGTAAAGAATTTTATTTAATTTAACCAATTTAAAGCTTATTGAGATTGGAATTTTAGATATGTAATTAGATGAATATTTCTTGTTTTAAATAAATTTAAGGAAATACTTAGTAAAATGAAATGTAAGGCTAGTTAAATGATATTGGATTTATTAAGTGAATATTCCCTGATTAAATAATAATAAAGTTAAATCAAGTGCTATATGAAACTGTTAAATTTAACTTTGAAAATGTTGAATATTAAAGTTTTGAAATATATTTAGAACTGGATTGAATTGATGAATTTAGATTGAATTAAATTGGAATTTAAAGTTTGAGTTGATTTGAATCGATTTGCGAGACTTGAGAAAATATTACATACTTTACTTTTTAAATCATTTAATATATATATATACTATTTTGGAAAATAGATATATTTGAAATGAAATGATATTTGGGTTGAAGTATAAATTAAATTGAAATGACCACGGTGTTACAGTGTATATTTCCACCTTGTAGATAGTTCTGAAGATCCTTAGAGGATGGTTATCCCAAACATCCTTTAAGTTACTTGTATTTCAGTTGATATTTCACTTGAGTGGGATTTATTTATATAAGAATGTTAATCCTGACTCGAGTGTTTTGTGTTTTGCTTTACGCTCGGGTCAGATCGAGTGATACAGCATTTGAGACTCACCTTTGGAGTTTGGAGCTTCCTTTGGAGATCCAACTATCGCCTCAGCTCTCAGCTCTTCTAGTTGATCTGTTCAGAGAAGTCATCTGTTGTACTGAAGACTTCACTGCTTTTGAGATATTCTGTTGTATTTTATTTCTAACTCTGATGTTTATATAGTAGCTTCATGAACTACTATTTTATCTATTCCGCTGCGTATTATTGTATTACTCTGTGTCTGTGATTCTGTGATTGATTTATTTACTGCATATGCTGAATTTTGCCAAATTTAAATTAACAATCTGATATTTTGAATTATTCAAATCAGACATGCGTGGATTTATTGTCGATTTGAATGGTCCAAAATAGCGGGTCGTTACAGTTCTAGCATGCTCTAAGCAAGAGTACATGGGGACGCCCAAAAGACTAAGTTGATGGTCAAGTACTCTGGGCAGATTCGATAATCCTAGGCACGGGGCACGATGACGTGCGTTAGTTATGTCTAGAACCGGGGTTACCATTAGCCCTTGACGGACGGCTGAAAGAATGTGCCGGTCATTCAATTAACGGTGATATCGCAGCAATGATAACAGTGATAGCCAGAGTCATGGATGTTTGGTTGTATCGTCATTCGGTTTTAAGAGCGGTATTTCCTGGGTGCTTATCTGACCTTGGTATAGACCTTGGAGTTGGTACTTGGAAAACATCGCCCTTAACTCGAATGATTAGTACTTTACTTTAAATTGTATGCTCTGCTATGTTGCTTCTGCTTAGTGTGGGTCTGGGGGCTATCACTATAGAAAGAGGTGGAGTGGGAGGGTTGTATTCCTATTCCTTTTCCTTTATGCTCTTTTGGTATGTTGTTAGTTAATTTACTGCTCACTAAGACTGTTGTCTGACTCAAGGCTTTATGTTTTAAATCTTATTGCCTTGGGCTGTTCGTCCATTTTGGGACGGGCAGACTAGGTAGCAGGTGACAGTTGCTGTTCTTGCTTCCCACGATTGCTGATATCGAAGACGAGCTGGAGGGTTGCATATTATCTTCTTATTATATGTAATGGATGTTCCGCTGTTTGTATTCTCTGAGTGTTATGTAGTGAGGCTTGTTGTATTGACTATCCAGGTGCTTGTATTCAACTATTATGAAGTTTTATTGAAGGGATTTTATTCTGTGAAGCTTCACTATACATATATGTTCTATTGTATTTTGTCCATGCGCTGTGAGTAATACGATAGATTCTATTGTTTTAATTTACCTTGACAATCGTCCATGGTCGCCTGGCACACTTTACAGCGCACTATCTATAGATTCCGTGCGGGGGTCATGGGCGGTCGTCACATAGCCAAACTCGACGCTCCCTAGGCTTCGATTTTCATGCTCAAATGCCTTGCGTTCGTGGCCAAAATAGGGCGCCGTCGATGAGCTTCTGGCGATCTTAGCCGTATGGATGTATAGATCTCTCCAAGCCTTACGATTTTCCAGTTGATGGCGAAGCCTAAAGATTGATGGATTGGGAGATGATTGATGAAGAAGGTGGGAGCCTTTCGGCCATTGAATTTTTATGGGGCGGCTGCGTGAAATTTAGGGTTAGGGCTTGGAGAGGGACACGTATATATACGTGAAGATGTATTATTTTAATATTATTTTGACTATTCACGCGAAATTTTGGACGAACTCCAAACGAGGTGTGCTGCTTGGCATTTATAATGTTTTACCCCTATTACAAACTCAATGGAATATGTTTCGAGGCATAATTCGATCATATATGGAAGATAGCTTTTTGAACCCAATTAAAAATATTAAATTTTCAATATTTATTTCAACGCGTTTCTCTCCCGTACGATCAAACGGTAACTCCAAATGCTACGAAATTTGAAATCCGATAATAATACACTATTATGGGATCAATGGAACTAGCTTCGTCGAATTCTGAGATCGTGCCCCAGAACACTATTTTAACGTGTCGATTAAATCGAGCGATTTTTAAAATCGATGAAATTACTTAAAATCCAAATTTTAAAAACTTACCAACTCAATTATAATTCAAATATAATTTATATCCATATTAGAAACCATTCTGTTTCATACTAAATCACAAATTCAATCCTTTACACTATTCCAAATATTAAATTACTATATATATAATTTCAAAATTTAATTTATCGACTTTTAATCCCATTCAAAAGTCCACTATCATCACTCTAATTCAAGTAGAGTTTAAATCAACTTTAGAAATCATTTTCATTCACATTTAACTCCAGATTCACATATTTACCCAATTTCAAATACTAAATTTACTATTCACCAAATCCATTAAATCGCTATATTTGCAAATTTAAACCATTTCACTAATTCTACTAAAATATCCATATTCAAAATCAATCAATATTTCAAATTCAACATTAAAAAAAATTAAACGTTCAAAACCAAACGACCAAAATTCCAGGTCGTTACAATATTTTTGAAAAGAACGGCTAACTATTATATCAAAAGATAGTGAGCAGAACGATAAGAGCATGAATAGAGGTAGAAGATAAATGCAGGTTGCAGCAAAAATTGCCAAAGCTGGCAAGTTATTATTCAACTACAGAGGGAATAAGTTGCTGTATAGAATTGCTGCGAGCTAACAAAATGATTTAGGCAGAACTAATGCATCTTGCAGCATCGTAAATGGCAGAAGTAGATCGCTAAGCAAGTGTTGGACTTAAAGCCAAGGCAAGCGATAGTTGATCAAAATCATAATTAGGTTTGTCTCAGCAACACTTTTGCATTTGATTGTGCTTACCCAATACAATAATGCAATATCAGAAGACATATCAAAAAACATACAAGAAGACATAGCTCCTATGTAATAGCTTTTACTTTGAAATATTCCATGGAACATTGTGAGTGTTTACTTGTTGAATTTTATAAAATTCGATAAGTTTTTTAAACCCAATAAATTTGTTGTGTTGTAATTTTCAAGTAGTTGCAAGTTAGATATGTTAACCAAGTTTATAAAAATTAACTAAGTTAATCAATTTTTAGAAAAATAAATGATTTTCTAAAATTTAAATAAATTTATGAAAATTAACTAAGTATAAAAATTTAACTAAGATAACTAAGTTATTTAAAAAATAATTAAAATTAAAAAATTTACTAAATTTATAAAAATTAACTAATTTTTATAAAAGTTAACTACAATCTCAAGTTTTATACAAATTTAACTAGATTAACTAAAGGTTTATAAAAATTAACTAATTCTAATAAAATTTAACTAAGTTATATAAAAATTAACTAAAATTATTTAACTAGTTTATAAACCAAGTCTTATAAATATTCAACTAAGTTAATTAAGTGAGTTTTATAAAAATTAATTAAAGGATATAAAAATTAACTAAGTTATTTAAAAATTAACAAAAAGTTAATTGAGTTTTATAAAAATCAACAAAATTTAAATTTTTTTAATTAAATTAACTAAAATTTATGAAAATTAATTTAGTTTTATAAAAATCATGTTCCCTATTTTGAAATCTTTGTTAAATTGTTATAAAAATTGACTAAGTTTTATAAAAATTATCAAATTTTTATAAAAATTAACCAAGTTAACTAAGTTTTATAAAAATTAATTAAGTTTATAAAAATTAACTAAATTTAAAAGAAGAAGAATAATATAATATAAAAATAATAGTAGTAGTAATAAAATAATATTATAATAATATAATAATAACATTAAATTAACTAAGTTTAAAATAAGTAACTAAGTTAATTAAGTTTTATAATAATTAAATAAGCTAACTGTTTTTTTTAAATTAAACAAGTTTATAAAATTTAGTTAAGTTTTATAAAAATAGTTTTATAAAAATCATGTTCTATATTTTAAAATATTTGTTAAATTGTTATAAAAATTGACTGAGTTTTATAAAAATTATCCGATTTTTATAAAAATTAACTAAGTTAACTAAGTTTTATAAAAATTAATTAAGTTTATAAAAATTACTAAATTTAGAAGAAGAATAATAATGTAATATAATAATAATAACAACAACAAATTAACTAAGTTTAAAATAAGTAACTAAGTTAATTAAGTATTATAATAATTAAATAAGCCAACCGTTTTTTTAATATAAATAAGTTTATAAAATTTAATTAAGTTTTATAAAAATTAATAAGTTTATAAAAATATACATGTAATTGTTGAATAAAGTATTTTAAACAAAATTTATATCTATTTCAAGAAATTCCATATATTATTGACACTATAAGAAATTTTGTCGTTTACAGCATTAAGAAACTCTATGAATTAACGTTTTAATGCTACATGTTATCTATGCTGTTAGCCTAACAAAAATAATGTACATATGGCATGTTTACGTGCTATAAATAACTTGGCACACAATTTTACAAGCGGGAACCCAAAATATTTCATCGGCCGCTTCTTTTACAATTAAACCATTGTTCACATTCTCATCCCAATTTTCCTTAATCAAATCAAACAAAATCCTAAAATCGTTTATCTCTACGCCAATCATCCAAACTTTTCCTTTTCCCTTTTTCTCCTTGGATTGCCTGCATGACCTAGCTTATTTTATTTTCATTTCTAAGTTTGATTTGAGTAACCAAAAAACCGTATCTCGTTCTTCAACTTGATGCTTCAATTCTCGACAGTAATGAGAAATCCTAACTCCAATCGTAACTGCAGTCTCCATCAAGGTAAAACTCTCCTTTCTGCTTATATTTGTAAATACTGAACTAATTTTAAATCACAGATGCACATTCTCTTGCAATCGTGGCTACTTAAGGATCTAATTAAGCCATAGTAGAGATTTATCAAGCATATGTCGTTGCCTTTGAAAATCATTATATGGAAGAACCTTGCCTAAAGAAGAGTAGGTGTAGCAGCCTATAGAGAAGGAATCTGCAGAGAAGATGAATACTCTTGCTGAGGCTAAGGTGAATGGAGTTGGAGAGAAGTGGCTGCTTCTACAACTGTGGCTTGAGTGGTACCCTTTACTTTTAGTTTTACTTAGAGAATTTTGATTTTGTTTCGTGTTGTTAAGACTTATCATGATATTATTATGCTCTTGGAACTAAAAAATATATATGTTTCACTTCCCATAATGAATTAAACTGTGCAGGCAACTTATAGGAGAACTACTAGAATCTTTGTGTCTGAGAAACTGGATAGCTTGAACAACAACTTGAAAGTTCCCTCAAAATTTTCCATACTCGCAAGGCATGTAATCAAATTTGCAGCTTAATTAACGTCAATTTAAAGCTTATATTATTTTTTATTAAAGGATTACATGTAAAATGTTTCCTCGTAAAAGCTTATTTAAGTATGATTTAAATATTTATATCACCAAAAGAGATATTTTATTTGATAAAAGATATTTATAAATGAAATGATAATCACCCTTAGACTTAACATCTTTTATCGATGGTTGGTTCGAAGGAACTAGGATCGGATTTTTGTGATTCCTATCTAAAAACCACTTCGAACTAATATACGCGTTCGAAGTAAAGACATGGAATGATAATAAATTAGAAGATGGAATGTAGGGCTGCTTGTCACTGACCCTTAGGGAAAATTTTCCATTTTCATTTGATCTTAATGCGAGGGCTACTTGCTACTTATCCTAAGGGTGATTCCCGACAAGATGTAGTAGGAGAGTGCCTTCAGTTTGTCCTATTCCTGGACAGCTTGTATGGACGAATGTTTGACATTGCATTTCTAAAATACACATACATTGATCTCTTCAGACATACACCTATTTGGTGGTGTAGGAGGTAACCTCTCTTACACTTAACACCCCTCTCTGAGACGTACGAGCTCAAACGTTGTACTTTTATGGAAATCAATAGTGTGTTATTAGAAATGGCAATGTGGCATTCAAAGTGGGATTTGTCATGTAAAAGGTAAAACGTTACCTTAAGCCTCGCACATCAGGAATGACAAAAACATGGTAGATGCAGTAGGGTTAAGTGGCTCACTACCATTAGGATATAGTCATCACCTTTCTAGATTACCCTCTATATTTCAGGTATGTTGTGTATTCTTTGGGATCCTGGTAAAGGTCGGTAACGACCAGGCTGATGACGTATTCGGTACTATCTATGGTAAAGGTAGGCCGATTTTGTGTTGGTCTAGGTTGGAGCCTCAAGTGCATCCCTCTAGAGATGTACTGTCAGCAGGTAGTCCTTAACTTGTCATTGTATGGAATCCATTATCCAGTACGAGCCTTTAAGGTTTTAGTTGTAAACCAATTATGTTGGAATTTAGTAAATGTAACAATTTTAGCCATGATTAATATGTTATTTAAAAAGGTTTTCAAAGAATGTCAATAAAAATAATATCCCTGATTTTACGTAGCAAATGTTTTGGTTATTATAAGGTAAAAACCCATCCATGTTTATGTGCGGCGTGGTCTTATGAGATACCGTTTGTTTCAAAAGTATTCATTCTTTTGAGGTTTCTCACACCAGTCCCATGACTGACCCGGAGTTTATTTATTTTCCCTTTAAACTCTGGGTTCCCTCTTTTTTTGAGCATCCAATTAGTTAGGTAGCCTGGAGCATTTTTGGACGAGCATGGAGCATAAAGCTGGAGGGTCCTTTGTAGATAGTTATCTATTTATATTTCCACTGTATTATGTATAAGTATCTACCAGCACCTATAGGAATAGACAGTTATAACTATCCCTGGCTGGACTAATACTCACTATGACTTTGATATCTCATTTTGAGAGCGATTGTATGTACTATCTATATGCATAATTACAAGTTGTTGTAAGTATGATGTAAGATTCTGTTTTGTTCTATCTTCTATCCTTATTTCTTTTAAAACCCCTGATAATCTAGCTCTCCGACACTTGGATTTGAGGCACATGAATACCGGTGATGTATTAGTGTCAATTTCTGAGGGTCGAGGAGGTGGCCGTCACATTTACGATTAGTTAAAATAACTATACAACATATTACAGATATATATTAATAAACTACACACATATTGTTATTTTATATAATTTTAAAATAAACTATGGACAGTAAAAACATATACAAAAGGACAAATGGGTCTGTTGCGGTGTAAATCCCAGCATCTACATACCACATTAACTATGTACACTTCATATTTGCAGCACGTGCACTGTACACATATAAGTGTATTTGCACACATGTAAATTAAAACTTATAAGAAACCCTTTTAGATAAATTGAATAAAATAAAGGTTTTATTTAAAATAGTTTAGATTGGATCTAAAATCCACTTTAGACTTCATGGGCCTAATAGATCAAATTAAGAAAAAAATTGAAATCTACCCGTTCACCAGCTTCTGACTGGCCATGTTCCTTAAATTTTGAGTGGGAATGTGGAGTTGACATCTTACACAAATGTTTCTGGTACTAAATTTGAGGCGGTATTGATATAGAATTGTAATATTGTCACTTATGCTATTCGTTGGTTTAAATCGCATAAGCGGAAATACCCTTCCCATGATTTAGAGTTGGCAGCTATGGCGATCACATTAAAGATACAGAGGCATTACTTGTTAGGATAAAGGTTTGAGTTATTTACCGATCAAAAATTGTTGAAATAACTTTCCTCACATATGAACTTTAACCTACGTTAGTAGAGATGGTTAGAAATCTTGGCCTCCTACAACTTCAACATTTTCTATACACATGGTAAGGTAAATGTTGTCACTTACACTTAGTTAGAGACGTGCCATCTTGGGAGCTATGTTTCTAGAGTGCACACAACTTGGGTATATTGATAGTTATGATTTTCGACCTAGATGTGAACTAGAGCTTAAAATGTTGGAAACATTCACCATTAGACCTACTCTGATTTAATAAATAGGTACAAGTCAAAGACGAGATGCTAGACTATCGAAGGCCACTACTAAAATAGAGATGGGAGTAGAGGCGGAGGGTATAGAAGCAGTACAGACTCGATCAAGATGATTGGCTCATTAAGGATGGTATATTATTTATATGCGATGGTGATAGACTTATGGATAGGGTGCTACGAGTGTGCCATCATTCGAGATTGATTATACATTGTAGAGGCATAAAAAGTATCGAGATATGAAACATACATTCTATTGGGAAGGGATAAAGGAGGGAATTGGGACATTTATGTCAAAATGCATGAATTGTTAGCTAGTGAAGGCTGAGCAGAAGAAGCTAAGTGGTTTGTTATAACCACTCAAAGTTCCCCAGTGGAAGTAGGAACAAATATCGATAGACTTCGTTGATGGATTGCCATGGACTAGAGGAGGGTATGATAACATTTTGATGTAGCTCAGGCCAGGAATGAAGGCATAAGTCGTAGCCGAGTTATCAGAGCAAAGGACATAAGTCGTGACAGACTTATGGAAAACGAAGGCATAAGTCGTGACCGACTTAAGAAAGGTGAAGATATAAGTCGTGACCGACTTAAGGAAGATATACGTCGTCTCCGACTTATAGAAACAAGCATGAGTCGTGACCGACTTAACTGGAGAGAAGACATAAGTAGTGACCGACTCAACTCGAACGGGCTACGACCTAAAATTACAGGAGGAGCAACACGAGGTGGAAAATGTGAAGGCTTAAGTCGGCAACGACTTAAGGGAAGTGTTTTGAGTAATATACGACTTAAGGAAAGTGTTAGGTCGGCACCGAGTTACGACTTATTTAAGTCGGTCGAAATTTTAAGTCGCAAAAGCCCTGATGCCGTTGGATGATCTGCCGAGTTAATCTCCATCATTGGGTCCTTTGAGTCGCCGCATGTTTTAAGTCGTAGTAGCTGTTGCCGTTGTTTTTCTCTGCCGCTTAAATCTGGACCGTTGATGATGAAGTCACTGCTATTGATAAGTTGTGAGAAGATGTTAAGTCGGCAACGACTTAAGTAAGTCATAAGTCGGTTGTAATGCACATGTATGTTGAGTCGCGTCATGTATAAGTCGTATGTCGTCTGAATTCATAAGTCGTTCTGTTTGAAGGCAAGTGTTGTATCGGTGGTGCCTTAAGTCGTCACCGAGGTAGGCTAAGTCGTAGGTCGGAAGTTATAACTCGGAACCGACTTAATACTTGTAATATTTGTTGTTTTTTTGTGTGAGTTGTAAAATGCCTATAAAAAGGCCGAGTCTCTCATTTGTAAAGGTTGTTGAATATTGAATAAAATTCTCTTTTGTTAGCTTGTTGCTTTCAATTTCAATTGGTAGTCGAGTGTATCTCCTATCTCCACTTAAGTCATTCGAGTGCGCTCGGATCATCGTTTGTTGAAGCCGATTCACGGTATCTTGTGCGCAAGATCAACGTCGAAGAATCGTAGATCTCTTTCCCGGTATCTTCGGATCAACGAGTCAGAGATAGCTAGAGTTCGGTATCTTCGGATCAACGAATTCGAGCATTTCAGTATCCATCAATCCACAGATTGCTATTTACGTCGATTGAAGATCGTTTTGAAATATCCGCTGCGTCAGTTTTGGTATCAGAGCTTGTTCTAGCCAATCATAGCTAGATCGAGACTTGGAGCCTAATCATTTTGAAGTTTGGCCGTGGTAAGCAAGTGAGGCCGAGAATTTGAAGAAGTGAGGCGTGCATACTTTTGAAATTTGAAGTTTGGACTTGTGATTTGGAGAAGTCGTGTTCATCGTGTTCATCGAGATTTGCAACAAAGTGGAAGATTTCGATCCGTTTCATTTTGGATCAAAGTTCGAAAAGTGTTTGAATTTGAAGTGTTTTAGAATTTGTGAAGTTTTCAACCATGCCACCAAGGAGAGCCAATCGACATCAAAACGTTGAAGCTTTGTATCGAAGAGAAGAAGCTGATGAGATGGAGCAAAGAATCAATGAGAATTTTAGTGAAAAGCTTAACGAAGGAATTGGCCGGTTAGAGAGGCTTATGACGGAGATGAATCAAAATCGGGGAAGGGTTTCACCAGAATCTAACCATGGAGGTAGTAGAGTCTCGCCACATTCCAATCGAGACAGAAGTGTTGAAAATGATCAAGGACGTGGGAGGAACGTGAATGATCGTGAACGGAGGAATGTCGATAGAAGGGATGAAAGTGGAAGGCGTAATGTTAGTAGAGATGTTGGTGGTCAGAATCGACATCGTTATGCATCTGATTTTGAAGAGGAGTATGATGGTGGTAGTGTTCAAGGAAGGGGTCAAGGAAGAAACTATTCTGAGTATGATCACAAATGGGAGTCGGGGATGAAGACAGAAATTCCTGAATTCAAGGGTGGTATGCAAGCAGAGAAGTTTCTAGATTGGGTGGCTAATGTTGAGGAGATTTTTGACTTCAAAGAAGTTCCAGAACATCGTAGAGTGAAGTTGGTTGCTACAAGGCTGAGGAGTAGAGCTTTGGCATGGTGGCAGCAAACCAAGCTTACACGTGAACGTATGGGGAAGTCAAAGATTGAATCTTGGGAAAAGATGAAGAAATTGATGAAAGCAACGTTCTTACCTTACAACTATCAATCTTTGATGTATCAACGTTTGCAAAACTTGAGGCAGGGCACAAAGACAGTTAATGACTATGCTGATGAATTCTATCAACTTATTGCAAGGAACGATATTATGGAAACGGAAGAGCAGTTGACATCTAGGTTCATTGGGGGATTGAGAATGCAGATTCAGGATATGGTTAATATGTTCGATCCAAGATCTGTGGCAGAAGCACATCAGAAAGCATTGGCTTGGGAAAAACAAGGGAGACGAGGAAGTGGTGTGTTTACTAATTCTAACAATCAAGCGAAGGGTGTTGGAGGAAGTTCTAATGTTTCTAAACCTATCAGTAGACCAGTGTTGAAGGAGGTTGAGAAGGCAAAGGTTAACAATGGTTTCAAATGTTACAATTGTCAAGAATTGGGTCATAAAAGCAGTGAGTGTCCAAAGCCAAAGAAGAGAACCATGATTGCAGAAGTTGACGATGAGGATGTTGATGAAGATTGTTCTAATCCAGTTGAGGAGGATGAGCAGGATATTGCGTCAGGAGATGAAGGTTGTAACCTAATGCTGAGGAGATCGTGTTTAACACCGAAGCAGGAAGAAGCTAGTTGGTTGAGGAGTAACATCTTTCAGTCAACATGTACTATTCTAGGGAAGGTGTGTAAGTTTGTAATTGACGCAGGAAGCTGTGATAATATTATTTCAACCAAAGGTGTGACAAAGTTGAAATTGAAGACAGAGAAACATCCGAGTCCATACAAGTTAGCATGGTTGAGAAAAGGAGGAGAAGTGAAAGTGGATAGACGAGTTCGTGTACCATTCTCTATTGGGAAGAAATACAAAGATGAAATATGGTGTGATGTAGTAGAGATGGACGTTTGCCACTTATTATTGGGAAGACCATGGCAGTATGATCGAGCAGTACTACATGACGGTCGGACCAATAGCTACAGTTTTATGTTTAAAGGCACGAAGATTATCTTAGTTCCGAAGAAGAGATCACAAGAAGAAAGTAAGTCAGAAGAAATTGAAGAGCTGAAAACTTTATTGACTTTAAAAGAGTTTGTTAAAGAGGTTGAGGAAGAACCAGAAGTATTCTTGTTGATTGGGCGTGAGAGCAGTGAAGAAGTTGAAATTCCTGAAGAAGTTAAACCAGTTTTGAAAGAATTTGACGATGTATTTCCAGAGGAATTACCAACGGAGTTGCCACCGTTGAGGGACATACAACATCAGATAGATCTTGTTCCAGGTGCTGTATTGCCACACAGACCACATTATCGAATGAGTCTGAAGGAACATGAAGAATTGCGGAGGCAGGTAGAGGAATTGCTTGAACAGGGGCGTGTGCAGGAGAGTCTGAGTCCTTGTGCTGTACCAGCTTTATTGGTACCCAAGAAGGATGGGACATGGAGAATGTGCACTGACAGTCGAGCATTGAATAAGATTACCGTGAGATATAGATTTCCAATGCCGAGGTTGGATGACTTGTTGGATCAAATAAGTGGAGCTACTATCTTTTCGAAGATTGATTTGAAGAGTGGATATCATCAAATTCGTATCAGACCAGGAGATGAGTGGAAGACTGCTTTTAAAACCAGGGAGGGTCTATACGAATGGTTGGTTATGCCATTTGGTTTATCCAATGCACCAAGTACGTTCATGAGGGTGATGAATCAGATTTTTCGACCGTTCATTGGGAAATTCGTGGTGGTGTATTTCGATGATATTCTTATTTACAGTGGGAGTCCAGAGGAACATTTGAATCATCTTAGAGAAGTGCTGATGGTATTGCGACAAGAACAATTCTATGCTGCAACGAAGAAATGCGTGTTCATGACGCATAGTGTTTTATTTCTGGGGTATGTTGTTTCAGAGAAAGGAATACAGGTTGACCAAAGTAAAGTTGAGGCGATCAGAAATTGGCCGCAACCCAAGACGATAACAGAAGTTCGTAGTTTTCATGGGTTGGCTTCATTTTATCGAAGGTTTATCCCACACTTTAGTAGTGTGATGGCGCCTGTTACAGATTGCATGAAAGGTAAACAGTTTGCATGGACGAAGGAAGCCGAGGTTGCTTTTGAACGAATCAAAGATCTTTTGACCTCTGCACCAATTCTAGTGCTACCTGATTTTCAGTTGGTGTTTGAATTACATACTGATGCATCCAAGGTTGGGATTGGAGGGGTGTTGAGTCAGAAGGGGCGTCCTATTGCATATTTCAGTGAGAAGTTGTCCGTAGCGAAGATGCGATACAGTACATATGATGTGGAGTTTTATGCTGTTGTACAATCTATTAAACACTGGAGACACTATCTATTTCAGAAGGAGTTCGTTCTTTACACTGATCATGAAGCATTGAAGCATTTGCAAGGGCAAGACAAGATTTCAGCGAGACATGCATTGTGGATTGCATATCTGCAACAGTTTACTTTTGTTGTTAAACACAAGTCAGGGGTGACAAATCGTGTGGCTGATGCTTTGAGTAGGAGGAGTCATTTGTTGACTACGCTGAAAGTTGAAGTGGCGGGGTTTGAAATGTTGCCGGAATTATTTGTTGAAGATCCTTACTTCATGAAGTTTGTTGATAAAGTTAAGGAGGGAAAGACGGATGAGTTTTTGATGGTAGATGGTTTTCTTTTTAAAGGAAGTCGATTGTGCATCCCGGAGGGTAGTCTGAGAATGAAGATTATCAAGGAGTTACACGAAGAGGGACATGTTGGGAGAGACCGTACCTTGCAGTTAATTTCACAGTGCTACTTTTGGCCATCGATGAGGAAAGAGGTGGAAAGGTTTGTGGAAAGGTGCCATATTTGTCAGGTTTCAAAAGGAACAGCGATGAATGCGGGGCTATATATACCGTTACCTGTGCCTACCAAACCATGGGTTGATATCAGCATGGACTTTGTGTTGGGATTGCCGAGAACGCAGCGTGGTAATGATTCCATTTATGTGGTGGTTGACAGATTTTCAAAGATGGCACACTTTATTGCTTGTAAGAAAACGGCAGATGCTGTTCATGTTGCTCAGTTGTTTTTCAAGGAGATCTATCGACTTCATGGATTGCCAGAATCTATTGTGTCGGATAGAGATACTCGATTTCTGAGTCATTTTTGGTTGAGCTTGTGGAAAATGGTGGGAACAAAGCTGAAGTTTAGTAGTGCTTATCACCCACAAACGGATGGACAGACTGAGGTGGTTAACAGATCATTGGGAAACTTGTTGAGGTGTCTTGTTCAAGATAATCTGATGAGTTGGGATGTGAAGTTATGCCAAGCAGAATTTGCCCATAATCATGCTGTGAATCGAAGTACTGGGTTCAGTCCGTTCCAGATTGTTTATTCAAGTTTACCGAAGGGACCGTTAGATTTAACGATGATACCACACTCGAAGGGGACAATTAAGAAAGCTGCTGATTTTGTTGAAGGGCTGACGGAGTGTCATAAAATCGTTCAAGAACGATTAGAGAAAGCAAATGAGAAATATAAACGAGCTGCAGATTTGAAACGACGAAATGTTGAGTTTAACGAAGGAGATTTGGTTTATGCAGTGTTAACAAAAGATCGTTTTCCAGTGGGCGCTTATAACAAGTTGAAAGCCAGGAAAATTGGTCCGGTGGAAGTTGTGAAACGAATCAATAAAAATGCTTATAAACTGAAGCTGCCAGATGATGTGTATACGTCGGATGTATTCAACGTTAAGCATCTCGTACCATATCATGGGAATGAATTTGTTGGGGATGAGGAGTGTGCAAATTCGAGGTCGAATTTCTCTCAACCTGGGGAGGATGATGTAGCTCAGGCCAGGAATGAAGGCATAAGTCGTAGCCGAGTTATCAGAGCAAAGGACATAAGTCGTGACCGACTTATGGAAGACGAAGGCATAAGTCGTGACCCACTTAAGAAAGGTGAAGATATAAGTCGTGACCGACTTAAGGAAGATATACGTCGTCTCCGACTTATAGAAACAAGCATGAGTCGTGACCGACTTAACTGGAGAGAAGACATAAGTAGTGACCGACTCAACTCGAACGGGCTACGACCTAAAATTACAGGAGGAGCAACACGAGGTGGAAAATGTGAAGGCTTAAGTCGGCAACGACTTAAGGGAAGTGTTTTGAGTAATATACGACTTAAGGAAAGTGTTAGGTCGGCACCGAGTTACGACTTATTTAAGTCGGTCGAAATTTTAAGTCGCAAAAGCCCCGATGCCGTTGGATGATCTGCCGAGTTAATCTCCATCATTGGGTCCTTTGAGTCGCCGCATGTTTTAAGTCGTAGTAGTTGTTGCCGTTGTTTTTCTCTGCCGCTTAAATCTGGACCGTTGATGATGAAGTCACTGCTATTGATAAGTTGTGAGAAGATGTTAAGTCGGCAACGACTTAAGTAAGTCATAAGTCGGTTGTAATGCACATGTATGTTGAGTCGCGTCATGTATAAGTCGTATGTCGTCTGAATTCATAAGTCGTTCTGTTTGAAGGCAAGTGTTGTATCGGTGGTGCCTTAAGTCGTCACCGAGGTAGGCTAAGTCGTAGGTCGGAAGTTATAACTCGGAACCGACTTAATACTTGTAATTTTTGTTGTTTTTTTGTGTGAGTTGTAAAATGCCTATAAAAAGGCCGAGTCTCTCATTTGTAAAGGTTGTTGAATATTGAATAAAATTCTCTTTTGTTAGCTTGTTGCTTTCAATTTCAATTGGTAGTCGAGTGTATCTCCTATCTCCACTTACGTCATTCGAGTGCGCTCGGATCATCGTTTGTTGAAGCCGATTCACGGTATCTTGTGCGCAAGATCAACGTCGAAGAATCGTAGATCTCTTTCCCGGTATCTTCGGATCAACGAGTCAGAGAAAGCTAGAGTTCGGTATCTTCGGATCAACGAATTCGAGCATTTCAGTATCCATCAATCCACAGATTGCTATTTACGTCGATTGAAGATCGTTTTGAAATATCCGCTGCGTCACATTTAGATGATAGTCTGACGAAGAGTGCCCGATTCATACCCGTAAAGTTAATAGAATAGCATCGAAGCTGGCTGAGTTGTAAGTGAATTGGATAGTATAGTTCCATTATGTGCCAAAGGGCAATGTAAGCGATCGAGACTCATTATTACTTAGTGGATTTTGGAAGAATTTTGAAAGACCTTATAAGGGACGTTAGGGACAAAGATGCACTTAAGTACATCTTATCACTCACAAATCGATGTCAAACCAAGAGAGCGAATCTGTAACGACCCGAGTTTTTTAAAATATAAAATATTGATTAAACGACGATTTTGAAATAAATCAAAAAAAAAAATCAAATTTAAACGTGTTTAATAAGTTTAAAATAAAGAAAGAAAATAAAGAATTTAGTTCACGTATTTTGGAAAATCTATTCAGTTGCAATTTTAATTCAAAACTGGTTAATATTTTAATGAAAATTATTATATTTTGAAATGAAAACTTTTTTACATAAAAATGTTTTAGAAATTTTTTCGAGTAAGACACCAAAGTTCCTTTCGTAGAATTCTGTTCTTTCTAGCTCCGTCTAAGGCAATTTGAAGTTTGTTAAACGTTTCGAATCGGTGTAATTAGCGGCAACAGTGAATTTTTGAGGCGGTTGTCGTAGTGCAGATATTATTGCACCATATGGTTCGTCTTGTCTCGCCGATCGCCACGGTGTATTTATTTCTACGTTTTGACATCTGGTTTATAACATCAAGTGGCTGAATTATAGCATATAAGGCAGACTATAAATTTAAATAGGGCTCGTACACATATATATTTGGACTGCGCTTATATGAGAGAATTAGTCTTGCCACGTCTCTCATATTTTTGGCAAATACCTATTTTTCTCTATATAATCCTCGGTCACGTTTTAATTTAGAAAGGAGAAACAAAATATAAATCACTGTTTACTTTGGTGTATAGTATCTTTTGCCTACAAATTATTTCAAACCTTTAGCTGCCAATCTTTTGTTCTTAAATTATCACAGAATCATATATTAGAGAATCTCTTACGAGATTGCATTCTTGATTTTAGAGGCTTGTGGGATAATCATTTGCGTTTGGTAGAATTTGCATACAACAATAGTTATCAATCGAGCATTGGTATGACATTGTTTAAAGCATTATACGGATGACCATGCAACCCTACATGTTGGAGGGAAGCGAGTGAGAACAATACTGGGATGGATATGATTAGAGAGACTTCGAATAAGATTGAGATCATTCAGCAATGAATAAAAGCTTCTTAGGACAGATAGATCAGCTGTGTTGAGAAGAGACATCGTATTCTTGAATTCTTTGTCGACAATATGGTGGTTGCTAAAATTTCTCCATTGAAGAATATAGTTTGATTTGGTTATAACGGGAAGTTGGCACTGAGATTTGTAGGTCCTTTTTCGATACTCGAGAGGATAGGGAATCTTGCATATGAGCCGACTTACCTAAGAAGAGGTAGGTATGCATTATGTGTTCCATGTATCTCACCTTAATAAGTTTATGCACGGCTCAGGCGTGATTGTGCCATCGGATCAACTTAATGATATAGAAGTTGAAGCTTAACCAGTGAGACCTCAAAATCCACTTTGTATATTTGAGCAGAGTAGAAAATAGCTTAGGAGGAATACAATGAAGTTGGTAAAGGTTCAGTGGAGTGAAAGCGAAGATGATAACACTTGAGAGATCTATGAGAGCATTAGGACCCCTTATCCGGAGCTCTTCACTTGGTAAGATTTCATTTTTATTTTTAGCTTTCATATTTAGCATTTTTCTTTGCTAATTTTAGTACATCGCATGTGACGACCACCATACACTATTGGTACCCAAATATAATAAATAGGGTGCTGTCATGGCACTTGGTCGATGTAGAATAGCAGTCAACATGAAGGAATAGTAATCCAAAGCAAAACCTATCGTATATCTCACAGTTTGTAGGACAAAATATAATAATCACATAGATATAATATAGACGAGATAGTAGTATAACTAAATGTACCAAACAAAATCAAAGTGCAGCGGTTCAACACAGTTATACAAAATAAAATGCAATAGAGTTCTATACATATGAATAATGAACTACAAATAGGAACTGTAAACAGGCACTGGTAGCTCTATAGTATTTCACAATGGAAATAGCGATAATAGCTCCAAAAATGTGTGTGTTCATGAAAACGCTAGCCACATTCTCATCCTTCACATAGCTCTGTGCTCTATCTCATACCAGCAATCCACTCATTTAAGAGAACTCGAGATGATATTAAACTATAAATTGATATAAAACTGATATAGTAAAGCAGGAATATGAGGTATAGAGCATTATACCTGACCTATCCCTGCAACCAACTGGTTAGCACATTACACGATATATCCTATATTATCATCGTATATGTGTACTACACTAAGTACAGTAAACGGTGTCAGGGTAGTTAACTCGCTAGTATCTACATCACATGACTTCCATCCCAATCACACGATAATCAGAACAAATACAACAATAAAAGAAAACATAACAACCTTTCGTACGTCTTGCATTATTGCTAAGATGATATGTAGATTAGCAGAGTAAAAGGCTTTAGGAAGAAGGATGAACAAATCACACACCATACTTTACTAAGTGCACTTTGGGGGCGCAAGCGTTGTGGGTGTTTCCACCCATGGAGCAGTGAATGTGAAAAGTCAATGCTAAAAATGTGAATGGCTAAAATATACATGGTATAAGGAGTGCAATATGGCCAAGGATCTTAAGAAAGAAGGCAAGAGGATAACGAAGTTGCATGAAT
Organism: Allium fistulosum; assembly: GCA_030737815.1. Taxonomy (NCBI): domain Eukaryota; kingdom Viridiplantae; phylum Streptophyta; class Magnoliopsida; order Asparagales; family Amaryllidaceae; genus Allium; species Allium fistulosum. The sequence continues at coordinate 849,794,215 of CM060903.1, forward strand.
AGAAGCAGAAGAAGAAAATAAAGGGAATAGCAAGATCCCCCTCTGCCTAGTAGAACAACTACCAGACATAACTTTTTTCCAGTAGTCCTACTATCAGATAAGGATTCTTGTCCGGTAGTGCCACTACCGAACAAAAATTTATGTCCAGTAGTAAACACGCCTAACAAGATTCCTTGTCCATTAGTGAAACCATCGGATATAAATTCTTGTTTGGTAGTTGAATATACCGGACTAAAGATGTTCAAAGCTAAAAGTGGAAAGGCTAGGTCCAACCATCGAACAAAGTAATACCGAACCAACTATTCCTTATCGAACCGAACATTGTATTTAAAGAGATTCTGGATCAACTTTTTATATATGGAAATTCTAGGTCGTATCTTCTATATATGGAAATAACCCAACCGTAAATAAAACAATTTCCTATTCTATCGGCCCGGCCTCCCTATAACTTCACTTCTATATATATCCAAGCTTCCAACAGCAATGAGGACAATTTTTTTTTTCAAGAGCAAGAGCTACCGGACAGAGAGTTTGAAGGCCATATTTTATACTAGATCATTGTATTTTTTACTCCAATCATTATACAAATGATCTATAAGCAGAGCAATAGGAATGAAAAGTGGATGTTGGCAAGTTCCGACCGAACCACTATAAATTCTTCTATACTTTGTTTTATTTAATCTTTATTTTTTGCACTTTAAAGAAATCATTAAAATACATATAACATAGTTGTGTCAAACACGAAGTATACACGGCTCTATAATAAATCGATTAGAGATGTTTGCCTTTTTCTGAGCAAAAAATAAAAAAATTTGATGCTTTCATTGAGAATTCCGAATCTCAACATGCCTTCGAAATTAAAATCTAAAGCTAGCACCACTAATGGGAATGTTATGAATGTCACGGCTCTTAACCAGACAACACCAATCAGGACAATGCAATGAAGCTCTGAATAAAATCTGTTTCCAAGTCAATCTCCTTAGTTTCTATTAACTAGAAGCTCTTTATTATTTATATATCATTTATTATTTATATATCAATTGATACTATATTAAACAATTTTTAAAAAATATGAAATTAATGCTTTATTACACCGCCTTTTATTTATATGAGGTAATTCATAGAGCATACATATTGGAATTATATATCATTGATATTTTTATTCTCTCTTTCTATCACCTTTCCATTTATCCGCATCCTAATCATCCAACAATCCAGGATTGGTAGACGCAATCACCAAAGGCGACCTAGACAGAGTTGTGGCAGAACTTAATAATCATTTCACTACCCAAAAAAAGTTATTATGGACCAAATTATAGCATTCTTAGTGCAGATGCAAACTACTGGGCATAACACTGAAGCAGGAGAATGATCCCGATCTAAGGGGGTCCAGGAGGTGAAGGAGGTCATAATATAGAAGTAGATCTAATTAGGAGAAGCTAAGAACTAGAAGAGATAACACCAAGGAATTGGAACAAGTAAGGATTCAGCTCAAAATTGTGCCTATGGAACAGTCTGGTGTCGAACCAAATAGGTAAGGCACTAGACAAGGGCCACTATAACTAATCGCACTCATCCCAGGGAATGCTCCCCTTCTTTAATCGAGATGGCAAGAGATGGATGGTGATACAACCACCAAGAGCAGTCCCAGAGCCTAGACCAAGGTCGGGATTGTGGGTTAAGTCATCATAGAGGAAGTGATAGAGAACATTCACCTTAGAGGGAAAGGTCGACCGATCCCCAAACATCCCCTGAACCAGAAGACAAAATGACATGGATCATTAGAGAATGTGTTTGATGAGAATAAGTGGAGCGGGGTATTGGTGCAAGAGTTGGCAGCCCTTTCTTCATGGAGATCGAGACCGCTTGGAATCTTAAAAACTTCTGAATACCCACCATAATTCCTTTTAAAGGTCAAACTAACCCTATACATCTACTATGGAATACCAAGCACATGTTAATGAATGGGGCAACGAAGAAAGTCTTATGTAAATGCTTTCCCCTGTTCCCAGAAGAACGAGCAACAATGTCGTTCTATAGTATACCTCCAGGCTCAATCCACTCCTAAGCAATATTACAAGAAAAATTTATCAGCCAGTTTCAAGTACATGTGGAGCAGCCTAAGGACTCATATTCATTATCGGATGTGAAAGAGGGAGGATGGATCATTGCGACAGTACCTAACTTTCTTCAATGCAACAACAGTTGGGGTTTTGAATGCAGACAAGCGGCTAACTTTTATGGCCTCGTGTGGTGGGGTGCATTCTGATATGAAAATGGTTAGGAGATTGACTAAAGAGAAGCTAACCGCCTTAAAGGATTTCTTTTATGAGGCGGTAAAGTATACAAGGTTGGAAAAAACCGCATTTTGGCGAAAAACTGTGATGGCTATGAAATCTTCAAAAGCATCCAATAGCGTAAATGCTATGGTAAAGGGAAACAAAAGCAATTTCACTGAAAAGAAGAAGAATAATAACCAAAAGGGCATAGGCGGAAAGAAGGTAGAATGACGAGGTTCGAGTCTGGACCAAGGTTCAATGCTTTCATGGACCTAAATGATACCGTGGAAAACATCTACCTTATGGCGCAAGCGGAGCATAGATACAATAGGTCTCTACCAAGAAAGGGACCGAAGTAGACAAAAATATGGGGCAATACTATCAGTTCCACAAATCTCATAGACATGACACTAATAAATGTCTTCACTTACGCGATAATGTTGAAAGATACATTAGAAAGAAAAAGTCAGAAAGGTATGTTATGAATCCTAGCGCTCCCTTATTCCTATACGACAACCACCAAAATAGCACCTGTAAGGGAATGGATGCGAGGGAACCTACATTAATCACGAAAAGGATGGGGGATTGGTAACTAACATTGTAATAGGAGGACCGCATGTAGTTGGCAAGAGTTGGATTGAGATGGAAAGGTATGCCAAGTCTTTGAAGAATGGAGAAGTATTTGTATATGCTATAGGCGAAGGGCGGCCCCTCATCGGGAGCAATTTGAGATAACTTTAAAAATAGTGATTTGAAAGGGAAAAAAATCTACACACCTAATGATGATTCCAGCAATGCTTGGACCAGCATAAGTACATCGAATTTGGGTAAATAATGGAAGTTCAGTTAACATTCTATTAAAGGATGCATTTGAAAAGATGGGGCCATCTATGAAAGATGTCGTGCCGTGCAACAAGCAACGGCATGGCTTTATTGAAGAATGCAAAATGCCCCTAGGGAAGCTCGATTTGTTTGTTGAGCTAGGAAACCATCCTCGATCAGCCAAACTAAATAAAAATTTCACCTTGGTGGATGGTTTCTCAACGTACTATGCCTTCCTAGGGTGGCCCACTTTATCAAACTTCCATGCAGTTATGTCCCAGTGGTGCTTGGCAATGTAGTTCCCCATAGCTCATGGAGTAGGGGCAGTCTAGGGAAATCAGAATGCTGCTAGGGAATGTTACGTAGCAGAGCTATGTGAAAACAGACGTCTTGAGAAAGGAAAAGGTGCAGAGGTCATCCTTTGTGCTAAAAAATAAACCATGTAGCAATTAAAGGAGGGACTTCGCTAGAGTTTATAAGTGATCCTTTTGATGAACTTGACCTGAAGGACGGAGAAGAGCGGGTAGCAGCGGAGCCTGGAAACGGTGGATTTTGTAGAAGTTGACAGTAATGACCAGACTAAATTAATAAAGATTGAATTTCAATTAGAGTAGGATTTAAGAATACAATTGATGGGGTTTTTGCGAGACAATCAAGATATATTTGCTTGGTCCCATGCAGACATGTGTAGAATCCCCCCCACCATCGGATGTTGTGCCATGAATGTTGATCCAAGAAAACCCTCAGTTAAAAAAAGTATGGGCCCTAAACGATCAGCAGCTCTTAACTAGAAGGTAGAAACTTTATTGGCAAATAGATTTATTAGGGTGTCTTGCTGTGACGACCCGCAAATCCGTACCCTGAACCGACAACAAACCACGCCTATCGACCCAAAGTGAACATAATTACAGATGATCATGAGAAAGAAAAGAGAGGGTGAGAAGAAAGAGAGAAGAAAGAAGAAGAGAAGAGAAGAAGAAGAGAGTAAAGCAGAACCAAAACAATACAGAATCTCACATCGCAGCAGAATAACATATAATATAGATCAATTTAATCTTTAAAAGAGAAACTGTAATATACATAAATCAATATCAGAGTACACAATAAGTAATCATCAGCTTGGACAGTTATAATAACATGTCCTCACAAATGCTGATAATTTACAACAACAACAATGCAAAGCAGCGAAAAAATAAACAGATACGTGTGTACAAAATGAAGATCTCCAGCTCGCCTGCTGAAGCTCCAAAAGCACCAAATCTGAACCTGTACATATACTCGGTCTGACCCGAGCATTGAAAGGGAAGAACGCCTGAATCAGTCTGGTAAACCAGCATGAGAAAAACACATCTCAACTGAATTTATAAAGTTACCAAAACTTTTCCTTTATCAAAACAAAAGGTATCTCGTGAGACAACATTCACACATAAACACAGATGGGTTTTTCCCTTACGATAACCAAACCATTTCATATCAAATCATGTTATATTATAATAGTGTCTATTATACAAATAATAATCAACATAGCTGAAATTGTTACATCATTAAATTCCAGCAATACTAGGCTCTACAAAAAAATTGCAGGCACGTAGTGGATTTTGGATTTCCATACAAATGACTAGGTGAAGGGACTACCTTCCGAACCAAACTCGGTACACCTCTAGAGGGATGTACCTAGGGTCAAGATACTCGATGCCTAAACCAACACAAGACCGGCCTACCTCTTCCTGGATAGTACCGAATATGTCATCACTCCGGTCGTTACCGACCTAAATCCACGGCCACAAGAATACATCAACAATAATCAAATACACGACATCATTGCGTGTAAAGATACATCTAGAAGAGTAATGACATCTTCTAATAGAAGCGACCCACTTAGCCTTGCTGCTTCTATCCCTGTTTCAGTCATTTTTCTAAGAGTGAGGCCAAAAGAGGTATCAATTACCTTTCACATATCACATATCATCATCCTCTTTGAATGCCACATTGCCATTTCCATTGACCACTGATTGCCTTCCACAAAAATACAACCCTTGAGCTCGTATGTCTCAAGGAAGGTGTTAAGCTAAAAGAAGTTGCCTTCTCCGCCACCACATGATGTACGTTTGTAAAAACCAATGTACGTAATCTTAGAAATGTAATGTCAGGCACTCATCCATACAAGTTGTCCATGAACAGGACAAACCGAAGGTACTCTTCTACCATATCCTATAGGATTAGTAGTGACAGCCCTTGCAATGGATATTTCATAACGAAGTGACTACTGTTACTATATGTATATTGGTATTTTAACCCCAAATGATCAACAAGCAGTCCTTTACTATGAAAATCCTAAATATTAATATCATCGACCAACCTGCACAATCGTCGCATATATGTTGGTCCGAAGTGGTTTTCAGATAAATCTGATCCCGGTCTCTTCGCACCAACAACGCAAAAGCGTTTCTCAACCTCACACAGAAACCAAGTCTCATAGAATTATCACGTGTCCAACTTTCAACTTGCTATCCTTCGGCCAAGAAGGAAGCTCGATAGATTGGAGTAATCACCCCGCACTACACGAATCAGCATTCTCAACACAAACGATAATCAAGCCTACACGGTCAATTACGTACTAAGTGTACGACTAATTAGTTTCTACATCAAGTTGAGAAACTAAAATGGCCAAATTTGATAGTCGGTTATTTAACTATCAAAGCAACAAACAAAATCTAGCACATAAGTAGTCACTGGGCCTGATTTTATTAGTCGTTTATAAATCAAATCACTTTCCAGTTATTCACTTCAAAATATCTTTAAAAAGATAATATTAAAAACCATTTCACTTATTGGATATTTGGAAAACATTTTCATATACTTATTTTAATAATAGGTAAATTTACAAATCATTCCATTTCAACACTTAGAATATATTTCATATACTTAATTCAATGATTAAGTATATATGCAAATCTTTAAGGAAAACATTCTCCAAAACATACGTTATTTGGGTCAAAACGAATGTTGCGTAAAACATCGTTACGACAACCCAAAAATACTAGTATAGGGATTCAACTAACTATATTTAATATTTCCTTTTGAAAATCATTTACATAACAAAAATGTTACAGTCCATGCCTTCCTTACTTTTCACGAAAACGTCTATTTCAACAATAAATGTTGAAATCTATGTTTTCGATATTCAACACAATTTAATTCACTTTTCAAAACCATTTAAACTCCATTTATAAATATCACTTGCAAAACATTTTCTTAATAGATTATTCACTTTAAAAACGTGAATATAATTCCTATATAAACTTTCATATTTAACTTATCAAATAAGTCGATTTCAACTTTATAAAACAATGTTATATATCTTGTTTCTATTTTATAAAAACTCCCTTTTTGTACGTCACTTATATTTATAAAATTCTATTTTATAAATCCATTCCTTCCAAATCTCATTTGTTATAGAAATCCAATTATAAACTCTTTTCACAAAAAATCTAATTTAATTATATAAATCCATTCATAAAATACCGACTTCAAATCTAATATAAAATATTGGTTTCAAATCCAATTATAAAACTATTCATCATATTTCAATTTCAAATCCATTTATATATATATATATATATATTTATAAAACATCGTTTAAAAGCTATTATGCTATTTATAAAATATACTTTTATAAAATCATTCAAAATCTCTATATAAAGTATTTCATAAAAGTATAATTTAATAACATTGAAAATCATACCTTTATTTATTTAAATAAAATCCTTTCTCTTTTAAATCCATTCAAAATATCAAAATGTATATAATTCCAAAATCACTTTGAATTCCATTTTTGAACAGAAACATCATTTTATTATTTTGAAATTCCAAAATATGGCCCAATGCTACAACATCACTAAATAAGGTAATTCACATGGATAATAACAATCAAGGCATCTAACATAACAAAAATCACATGATACAACATATATATCAATATCTGTAAATAAAATCAACAATAGTGAGGAATCTTGTTAGATCCCTCCAACCTGTAACTTGCGACAAATATGCATATGAGAATATGTACATTGTCTACTTCGAGCCAGACACGCGTACAAAGGGTCATCCGCTCATACATGGGAATGTATAGGGTCTCATCCGCTGAAATATGCGGGAATATATCCAAGCAACCAATATATATATAATATACATCCAAACAGTCATCAAAACCGCATAATAAAAATGTTCCCACTTATAAAAAAATATAAGCGAGGCAGAGGAGTGAGTTTTACTCACTTTGGTTGCAGTCGTCGCAATAGCGATCCTGTTTAATTAAAAATGAACAGGCGTTCGAATTTAATTAAAATTCCTACTAGCTCCAAATCTGTCCAAACTAATTCCTATGTGTAGTACTTTCAGCAACAAGCGCAACACAACTCGTTTCGTCTGAATCAGACCTCATATGGAAAAGTTATGCAATTTATAAGATTACATGATTTTAACACAAATTAATTTACAATTTTTTTTATTTTACCCTTAAACGATCTGGGCCGTCCATCCTTTTTGCATGCATATCAATCGTCCGCTTCTTTCTCTTCTCCCCGTCTTTTATTCGAACACAAAACCCACCTATCCAAAACTTTGACCGCCTCCAGCTCCATCCTTCGACCACCTAAGACCAATCGAACACCTCCACCTCGAAGCTCCTTCCACCACGCACCTATAGCCAGAGCATGGTCCCCTCCAGTCTCGCTAATGCCATGAAATCGCAGCCAAACCACCCCAAGAACATGAGGTAATTCCTCCCTCCATCGACAATGATAGCCCGAATCCACCGTTAGATGTGTAGAGCTCGTCGAGCTCTACACTTTTCATGTAGAAGCCGAGACATGATATTGCTTGGATTTTGAGTAATCGAGGGAGAAAGACGATGATTTTTTTGACATCCAAATGAATATGGAGGCTAGGGTTAGAGTTTGAGCTGGTTTGTGAAAATGGTGATGTTTGAGGTTCTTTTATACACAATTTTATGACACTATTCATCCGATAAATTTTTGAACTCCAATCGAAGCGTGCTGCCTGGCGTTCTATATGTTTTACCCCTATTCCGAACACAATGGAATATATATTAGAAGCCAATTCCATCATATACAGAAGATAGAGTTTCAAAATCAAATTATTTTAATTAAATTCCTTTAGTTAATTCCTGTGCATTTCAACTTCGCACGACCAAACCGTAAGTCCAATCAACACGAAATTTGGAATCCTATAATAATATACTATTATGGATCTAATGAAACTAGTTTCGTCCAATTCTGAGACAGTTTCCCGAATGGCTATTTTCCACGTCAATTAAAGATTAAAATTTCCAATTTATGCTTAATAACTTTGGAATCAAAATTCTAAAAATTTACTAACTCCATTCTAATTCAAATAGAATTTTAAACAACTTTAGAAATCATTTTTATTCACATTAGATTCAAAATTCAATTAATTAATTAATTTAACTTATAATATTCATTTTTCAATATTTAAATTCAATTAAATATTCTAAATTCAGACGAATTAAAAACTGGGTCGTTACACTTGCTGGTCAGAGTGGATAGCTAATCTGATACTGGTGAAGAAACCAAATGGGAAATGACGAACATGCATCGACTTTTCCAACCTGAACGATGCTTGCCCTAAGGTTTGTTTCCCATTACCAAGGATTGATCAGTTAGTAGATGAGACTAAAGGACATGAACTTTTATCTTTTATGGAGGCGTACTCCAGGTACGGTTAAATTTCTATGTATGTCTCGGATCAAGAGCATACTAGCTTCATTATAGACTCTGGCCTCTATGATACAAAGTCATGACATTTGAACTTGAAATTGTTGGAATAATGTACCAACGCTTGGTTAATAAGATGTTTGCTAACCAAATTGGAAGGACAATGGAAATATATGTTCTTGAGATGCCAGTGATATCCAAAAAGGCCAATAATCATACTACTCATCCAGATGAGATGGTTCAAATGTTATGAGAATTTGGAATGAAACCAACTCTTTGAAATGTTCTTTCGGAGTTTTCATGATAATGTTTCTAAGCTTCATCGTACATGCGAGAGGGATTGATGCTAACCTAGAACAAGTTCACGCATTGAAAGACATTGAAATATACAAAACAAGAAAGGAAATGCAAAGTTTAACTGGTAAGGTAGCGGCGTTAAGCAGTTTCATATCTAAGGAAACCGTTAAGTGTGTTCTGTTTTTTAAAGCATTGAAGAAGGAGAAATGTAAGTTCACATGGATGGATGAGTGACCGGTTATGTTCCTTAACCTGCTAGAACATTTGCAAAAGCCACTAGTCCTTTCCACACCGGTAGAAGGAAAATATTTATACTTATACTTAGCGGTATTAATACACACTTCGAGTGTAGCATTGGCGCAAGAAGAAGACTAGGTGCAATTACCGGTGTATTACATGAGTAAACGTTTCACCAGACCAGAATATAGATATTTTAAACAGGAAAAGTTAGCTTATTGTCTATTGATAGCATCTAAAAATCTAAGGCATTATTTCCAATCTCATCATATTAGTGTATTGATGGATCTACCATTGAGGCAGGTCCTATATTGATCAGACACATCAAGAAGATTGATAAAGTGGAGCATCATACTAAATTAATATGAAATCAATTATCATCTCCGAGCAGCAATCAAAGGGCATGCATTGGTAGGCATCATCACTGAATTTAGTACCAAGGATGATGAAACATGTCCTCGAGAAGAAGAAGTTCTCAAGTGGAAAATATATATGGATAGAGTGTCAAATGAGCATGACACCAACGCTGGGGTGGTGTTGGTTACACTCAAAAGGCGGAAATTGAGCTACGTGGTACAATTGTTATTCAAAGCAACAAACAATGAGGTTGAATATGAGGCACTAATAGCGGGATTGAAACTAGTAAGTAATTGGTGATTAGATCATTATGTGTCCATAGTGACTCCCAACAAATAGTTAACTAAGTGCGTAGGGAATTCCAGGCCCAAGGAGAATGCATGGTGTCTTATATGAAAAAGGTAAAAGTATTACCTAATAAAATGGAGCACTATCAAGTATATCTCGAGGGAAGAAAATCAATTTGTGGAAGACTTGGCGAAGTGGCAAGCTCAGGGGGAAGATGACTATTAGGTTCAGCATTAGCGATGACCCTACCAAATTTGAGCTTCGAGGAGGTAAATATAGTTGCAAATATTAATGGAGAAGAAACTTGGATGATCTGGATTGTAAAATACTTGGACGAAGGAGTCTTATCGGGTAATCTAAGAAGGAGTCGTGGAAGATGCCACACTTTAATATTAAGGATGGTATGCTATATGAAGAGGGTTCTCTATCCCATTGTTAAGATGTGTCACTGGAAGTGAAGCTTGTGAATTATTGGACAATATCTATTAGGGAAGCTGTAAGGACCACAATGGAGGAAAAACTTCAGCAAAAAAGGTGTTGTGATGTGGATATTACTAGGAAACACTGAACCGTGATGTAATAGAATATGCAAAAAGGTGGGCTAAATGCCAAAGGTTTGCAAAGACCCCGAGATTGCCCCTAACCAAACTGACACACATGGTTAGCCCATGGCCTTTAATAATTTGGAGGATTGAGCTGATCGGAGAAGTTCCTATGGCCAGGATCGGAGCTATATATGCAATAATGGTGATAAACTATTTTACTAAATAGGGTAAAGCCAAACCACTTACTAAAATATCTTCCACCAAGGTCATCAATTTTTTTGGTAAAAAATGTAACAAGCAGGCACAAAGTCCCATTTCAAATCATCTCAGACAATGAATTACAGTTTGATAGTGAGGAGTTCACCGAATTCTACCGATAAAATAGAATAAAGAATTTTTTTTCTGCAATAGCATATCCAGAGGGTAATGGACAAGTAAAAGCAATCGATAAGGTTCTTAAAACCCTTTTCAAAAAGCAATTGGAAAAGGCGAAGGGAGCATGGGTGGAAGAACTCCCATTGGCATTATACGCTTATCGTACTTCGTAAAAACCACAACTAGACACTCCCCTTTCACCTTGGCTTATGGGTCAGAGGCTATGCTACCAGTCGAGACCGCAGTACCATTCCTTAGACGAATTCACCACGATCTGAATGAGAATAAGGAATTGCAAAACATGTTTGCTATATTTTATTGATGAGAAGCACGACGAAGCTGCCCTAAAGGTTGTCGCACACAGTCAGAAGGTTGTCAGGCAATACAACTCCGAAGCCAAACACTGCATGCTTAAAAAAGGGACCTAGTCTTAATATGAATATTTCCTAGACCGGGGGCACTTGATCCGATTTGGGAAGGACTGTATGTCATCAATAAGGACTTGGGTAACAGTGCTTATATTCTTTGCACGGTAGATGGAGCTGTTTTTAGAAAAGCATGGAATTCACAAAATCTTCATCATTATTTCACCAAGTTTCTGTATTCTCATTTGGATATTGTTATTTTGTAATAAAAAAAACAATAAGCAATTATTATTAAATAAATATGCATTTTATGAAATCTTGTTATGTTAGGCTTTGCTTTTCTTTCTTGCACATGGATTACTATAATTACCTGGATTATGAGATGAGGTATTAAAGATCGAATCAGTTTCATTGATCCTCATCAATAGGTTATGAAACCAAGATAAGCTATCAGATTTTCCCCCATCACTTCAAAGGTCACATGCCCATGCCAGCCAAGGCTTCTTTAACCTAATCTATCCGCTCGAGGGCATACCATGCCAAACTGTAACGAGAATCATCTATGAAAATTTTAGCCGACAATGGTGAACCAGACTTACCCATGGTCAAGATGTGACCATCGGCTGGGTAGTTCACCATTGACGATCGACCTAAAAACTTTAGTTGGCAATGGCGAACCTGACTTACCCGTGGTCATGACGTGACCACCGACTGGGTATTTCACTATTAATGATCGGCATGAAAACTTTAGCCACCAATAGTGAACTGGAATTACCTATGATTAGGATGTAAACACGGACTTGGTAGTTTACCATTGACAATCGGCATGAAAACTTTAGCCGACAATGGTGAATCAGACTTACCCGTGGTCAGGGAGTGACCACCAAGTGAGTAGTTCACCATTAATGATTGGTGCAGAAACTTTAGCCAACAATGGTAAACCGGACTTACCTGTGGTTAGGACATGACCACTAACTAGATAGTTCACCATTGATGATCAACTCAAAAACCTTTACTGGCAATGGTGAACAGGACTTACCCATGGTCAAGACATGACCATCTATTGGGTAGTTCACCATTAACGATCAGCCCGAACATTGGCCAGCAATGGTGAACCAGATTTACTCATTGTCAGGACATGTCCACCGACTGGGTAGTTTACAGTCAATAAGATCTACTAGCTTTATATGATCCATCGGTGTTTTTTTTGAACTAAGCCTTTGAGCAAGTAGAATAGAGTTGTTAACACCTGGATGCCCGAGCGATGATGCGGTGCGGGTCAATGCTTTACAATAATAAGACTTATAAAGTATGAAAATCCCATGTGAAACATATATGAAATGTAAATATGCTCATATAAACAATCAAATAGGGGTGACATGAAACAACAAGAAAATGAACTATAAAAGGTTTTAACATCCTGCCATCATAACACAATTAAATGTCCATATCAGGAAGTCACAAGCATAAAAAATAATACACATATGCCCATATAAATATCATCAAAATTGGGCATATGCCATAACAATGTTAGTGTACAAAAGAAAAAATTTAGAAAAGTAGTTGAGAAAGGAGTGATTATCCTTTGGATCTAGATGAATGACTCCTCCCTAAAGACCTGGATCTGGTTGTTTTATTTTACTCCTTATCCTTTGCAGCCTTGGATTAGGTGGCAACATCGAGCTAAGGTTGCTTCTTCTTTATATGTCCAAGATCACCCATCGCTTAAAGCTTGACTCTGGCCATCTCTTTTGGAACCTGGCTATTATGCCTGCCCTTAGGGTCTCGTCTTTATCGAAGTCCTCAAATCCCTTATTATAACCAATAATTTCAATCTCGGCATCATCTTTCAAGGCGACAATCATCTTTGGGTAATCCTCTTCTATCATAGGTACTAACAGACTCGGGGTCATGGATTCTGGCATTGAATCATTCATAGGTACCTTGGCTCCATTTGGATCCACTATGACTGTATCACCTATATGAAAATGAGGAGACATATTAGGTACTGACATGCCCAAATGGGCTTGTAAGTACCGAGAAGTAGTGCGCACTATAAAGAAGAATCCTACCTCCTTTAGGGAGTGGAAGAGCATTTTCTAAAGGCTGGCCTTAAGCAGTTGTATATGAAGAAACACGGTAAACAGTTAGTGGGACATCATGCATAGGAGCATGGAGAATTGGTTAGGATCGGTAGGGTTGGTGATAACGTTAGCCTTTTCTTTTCCTTCTCCTCCACCTATGCTTTTGAAACAACCCCAAAAGCAGGAATATGTTGGGTAATTCTGGTGCTTTCCCTCCTATCCATTTTCCTCTTGTTCCTCAAAAGTTTCTAATCTTGAAAAAGTAAAAGGTGATGTGTAACATCCTAGAAAAATATAAATAACTTATATTCAAATATAGGGATTATTTAAAAATTTGAATTGTGAATTAACTATTAATTAAATGGACTTAACAGCCTTATTTAACTCCTTTTAATTATAAATAACAATTGTGAATTCATTTTGTAAATTTATTTACGATAATTTAAATAAATATCGATAATGAGATTGATAATATAAAATGACTCGATTTTTAATAATGTATTTTTAAATGAATTTATAGAATTTTTCCATAATTTTGGATTTGAAAATTATTTAAATTATCGTTTGATGTAATTTTCGTTAAATGATGGTACTTTTGAAATTTCATAGAATAAGATAACCAGTGTATTTTATTGTTGTTTTGGGATTGTTTCACATTGTTGTGCGCGATCGTATTTTCTTCTTCTATCGTTCGCGGTTCGTACGCGAACGAAATTCTATGTAGCGTCGTACCAAATATTATAGAATAAATAATACCCTACACAAGCCAATTCTTCATTTTTAACTTTTCCTTCTTCCTTTTCTTTTTATTTTCCTGTAAAACAAAATCACGGTCTCCTCCTTATAAAAATCAAAATTAAATGAATTACTCAATGAAAAATTATAAAACTAGATTTGTTGAGTTTGTATTGGTGTGGGCTTCGATCCTATATAAGTTTGGTCGAGTACGGTTGTTGTCGGCAGTAATCGACATGCATAAGCCGATCTAGGGTTTGACTTTTTTGTCAATTTAGGGCAAATTAGGCTATGGCATTAAGGGATTTGGATTTCTCAAGTGAAGAGCATTGTTTTTTGGAATTTTGGGATGGTGCGGTCATGTATTGGGTGATGCGACATTTCATGGATAAGGGGAGCAAGGAGCAGGACACAGTTGGGTTAAGGTGATTGAGTTCAAACTTTTTGGGTCGGGGAGGTGGAGCACGCGAAGAGAAACTCGTCGATGAAGACCGTTCATCCAACGGTGGAGAATAGCTTCGTATCTTGGCGAGGTCATGCATGACCATGGTGTATCCGTGCATGTATAGTGAGGTAAGAAGGAGGGAAAAAGGGTTTTAAATTAATTAAGGTGATTAATTTGTTAATGAATTTTAATCAAAATTAATTAATTTGAAATCTTATAAATAAATATCTCTTTCTCATGTGAGGTCCAATTGAGACGCAGTCTCTTGCGTTGCGCTTGTAAGAGCGTTATTTACGCATTGGAGTTGGATTCGTCGAATTTGAAGCTAGTAGAATTTGGAGCTAAAATCGAATGTCATTCGATTTTAGATCGAATAGCAATGTGAAAGCGTCAACTTGAATTTTGTGCAAGAAATGCGGATTACGGATCTTAAGGCTGGAATAACACTAGAGGGGGGTGAATAGTGTTTTGTGGATTTTCTAAATCTTTTTGAAACTTATGTAAATTTAATCACCAACAAATGCAATTCACAGACACATATATAATCACAGAATCAGACACAGATGCAAATAATAAATAAAAGCAGTAAAGGAAAGAACACACCAGGATTTTATACTGGTTCGGAGTTACCCTACATCCAGTCCCGCACAAACGTACGGATTTCTTATCAAAAATAATCTCCCAGATTACATCCTCGATTTCAAGGCCACGAGGTACACCCTCCTGTATTCGAGTCCGAGGCAAACTCTCTTGATTTACCAGGCCACAAGATCACCTAATCGATTTCCGGGGCAACAATCACACCCAATTGATTTCAAGGCTCAACCGCACCTTTTACTCAACAGTTTGATTTACAAATAATAATATAACTTTGAATAGCACCGAGATCTTATGGAGAGAGTGGCAGAGAATCAAACAAGAGATAATCAAGTTTGATTCACTTGGTATTTTGTCAGAGTATAGTTTAGGATTTTTTAGAATAAATGTGGAAGATGAAGAGAAGAGAAAACAAGTGAAATCTGATTGAAAATTCGTTTAGAACTACTGGTATTTATAGGAAATCAACAGCCATATCTATTCGTAAAAGGATACGACGAATAGACACTTCTTTTGAAAATTTGAATTTTGAATTTAACGGACACCATGTCGACATGGGGTATCCCATGATGTCGACATACCCTAGTTAAAAATAATGTAAAATTTGTTTTGAAAATGATATTGAAAGGAAAAAAAGATGAAATGATTCTGGAGTAAAATAAACTAATTTCCCTATGTTTTAAAATAAAGAAGAGTAGAAAAATATATTTTTAGAATGTATATATAAATTTGATTTTAAATCTCAAGTATATATATATTATAAAGGATATTTAAAAATAAGAAGATAGTTTTAAAAACAAACGAAATTTAAAACAAGAGTTTATTTAAAAAAACAAAGAATATTTTAAGGCTAAAACATTTTGAAAAGCAGTTTTGAAAATCATTTTGAAGTAGTTTTGCAAGCTTCTTCCTGCAGAATATCTCATCACATCAAGACTCGAGAACTTGTACAAAACCAGGATGTTCGTGGGTTTGTAAGCCACTTGTCGTTGGTTTGTAAGCTACTTGTCGTGGGTTTGTAAGCCACTAAAAAGGTAGAAATGGGTTCCATCCCAAATGAAATATGGAATGAAGATTTCCGTGCTATTATGAAGTTTTAACATAATTCTCGACTCAATACTTATCTTGTACTATTAAAATCTTGAACTCTTGATAACTTGATTTCTTGATACTCATGAGTCTTCAATCTTGATATCTTTGATCTTTAAATTCATCAGTCTTGTATCTCTATACTATACAATCTTCATTCTTGGTACCTGCATATACATATATATATCTAAACTATAATGTTAGTATTTATATTTTATAACAAGTCATAAGGTTGTTGTCATCAAAACCATCCTTCTCAAGGACTAACATTTTGGTGAGTTAACTCACCCTTAAATAAACTATATGATATCTGTGTTGCTATAGATTATTGTTGAATGCTTGGATGATAGTTCATATATTGTTGTTTGTTTGAATTTGATTCCGCTTGGAATCAGATGATATAAACAACCATTATTTTGCAGGGAATACAAGCAGGAGGAAGTCGAAGTGTACGTAGCGAATAGGTCGCTGCGGTGAACTTCAAAACACACACACACACACATATATATATCTATGATTTACATAGACTTTTGTAGAGAGACCGTAAGGGGATTTTTGCTAATATTAATTTACTTATATTCTTATGTTGCTTATATTGATGTTTGGTTGAAATATTTGTGACATACTATTTGATTTAAGTAAATGTTGTTATAGTGATTATTGATACACCATTACTTATGACATATCATCACCTTAAAACTTTATGTATATTGAACTTGTGCTTGTACTTTTACAAAATAAATGTTTGGTCGCGTTTCTGCACTTTAAAAGTTGTTTAAACTATATTTTCAAGTATTTATGAGAATTTTGAAATAAAAGATAAGTGTTGTTTAAAATTTATAAAATGATTATTAATTTGTTTATTTATCTTCCGGGATAACTAGTGTTGTTTAAAATTTATAAAAAGATTATAAATTTAATTATTTATCTTTCAGGATAACTAATTTTGTTTAAAATGTAATTATAAACTTGATTAATTACTTTTCAGGATAATTAATATTATTTTAAATTTATAAAAAGATTATAAATTTGATTAATTATCTTTTGGGATAATTAATGTTGTTTTAAATTTATAAGGGTTATAAATTTGAGTTATTATCTTTCGTGATAATTAATGTTGTTTTAAATTTATAAAAATATTATAAATTTGATTTATTATCATTCTGGATAATTAATGTTATTCTAAATTTATAAAATGAATATAAATTTGATTATTTATCTTTTGGGATAATTAATGATGTATAAAATTTATAAAATGATTATAAATTTGATTATTTATCTTTCGATATAATTATTGTTGTTTAAAATTTATAAAATGATTATAAATTTGAATCGTTATCTTTTGGGATAACTAATGTTGTTTTAAATTTATTAAAAGAATATAAATTTGATTAATTATCTTTCGAGATAATTAATGTTGTTTTAAATTATAAAAATATTATAAATTTGACTAATTATCTTTTGGGTTAATTAATATTGTTTTAAATTTATCAAAAGATTATAAGTTTGAATATTTATCTTTCGGGATAATTAATGTTGTTTCAAATTTATAGAAAAATTATAAATTTGATTATCTTTGGGGGTATTAGCATTGTCTTAAATTTATAAAGATACTTTAAATTGATTTATTATCATTTGGGCTAATAAATGTTGTATTAAAGTTATAAATGATGGTATAAATAAGAAAATCTTTAAAAAGGAATGTTTAAAAGTAAAGTTAAGTGTAAATTGTTTTGGGTTTATCATAAACGAAGTTTTAATGACATTTGTTTTTAACCCTTCTTTTTAATACACTTAGAAATATAATTTGCTCTTTAAAAAGAATATTTTATAGAGTGTTTTTAAAGTGTTTTACAAATATTTGTGATGTGATAATCAAGCACAAGTGCGAGTCAAATGTATTAAAAGTTTAATTCGTATATAGAAAATATTTAGTCTTACACTTAGCACTAAATGTCAATGTATGGAAACTCGCCTCTATCTCGAAGGTTAAAAATGTACGTCAAGGCAAGGCTTAGAAGAAACAGTACCTTAATTGGCCCGACTTCATTTTTAACTGAGGGATAGTACAAGTTTGAAATCAACGAGTGGTGATAAGTGTGATAGATTTAATTTCTATAATTGATATCACTTATATGGGAAGGATTTTGGCATATGCTTAGCACTAAACGTTGAAGGAACTCTTGGTATTCTTAAAATTAAGAATGTTTTCATGACAAGGTGGGAAGCAACACTACCCTTACTTGTCCGACTTTATTGTTTTCCCCGGGGTAGTGTTATTTCGAGACAGACGAGTTGTAATAAGTACATGAGATTTTAGTTTCCATATATGATCGTTTTGTCATTCACGATAGTTAATTTATTGACTATTGATTCTGCTATCTTCTTTGAGTATCGTCAACCTAAGACGATTTGTTGCTCATTTGAGCATTGATATCCTTTGTCGAAAATGACTAAAACCAAAAAACAAGCAAATGTCAAGCTGTGTGGGGTTTCTTCCATTAGGGTATCTTCATATCTACTTTAGATTGGATTCGGTTGTATGCGCATGGAGATATGAAATACTCGGATACTCGATAAGGTTGGCAGGGTCCGACTTGTACATTTTTTAAGGAGTCACAGAGTATATGAACCTCTCAAGTACATTGTCTAGAGATATACATTCGGTAAGGGGGCGCATCCTCCTAGTCATTGTTGGAAAAATTCCCTTTCCTTATTTGATTCAAATCTTTGAATTGTTTTCTTAATTGGATTGAGAAGTGTCTGGTGCTCTTCTCGATGTTTATTTATTTGCGTCAATTCTTTAAGTTTGGATTTTGGTCTTGTTTATGTCAATTCTTTCAAGTTTGGGTTTTGTTCTTATTTATTTCCATTCTTTCATGTAAGGATGTTGTTCCCGTGAGGTAAAACCCATTCCATGCTTAGCAGTGTGGTCTCATAGTTTTTTATATGTTCACCATGTTTCTTGAGTTTACTCATGCTGGTTTTCCAGACTAATCCGGGTGTTATTTTATAATAATGCTCAGGTCAGACCCAATACTTTCCTAGGTTGTCGTTGATGGAACATGAAGCTCATAAAATAGAGTTGGATGTTCACCTACCGTAGTATTTTTATTTTCCGCTGTACTATTATGTATACCCATCAGCAATTGTACGATCAGGAAGTTATAACTGTCTATCCCGATGAGGTTTGTTTTTAACTCTGATATATTATGTATCTTAGAGTGATAGTTCACTGTCTTTGTTATATTATATGTTGTCATTCCACTGTGAGATTCTATTTCCTCCATTCTTTTTTATTTTATAATAATCTAACAATCTGCCTTTTCGGCACTTGGATGCTCCGCATTCAAACACTACAAAAAACTACTTTTAGTTGCAAATATTGGTAGCCTTTGTAAATCAAGTGCTACCATAGGCTCTATGGGAAATGGAGAAACGGCGAGGTTAATATTTGCTTGTCCCGCCTAAAATTTCATGAAAATTTTTCAAGTGCCGTTCAATTTCATTTCTTTTACTTCTACTTCACAACAATGCTCTAAGAAAACCCTAAGTCGCAATCTCCTTAATCCACCTCCAAATACCACTTCGTTGATCTACTCTAAAGCACATAATCTTCATTAATCGACTAACACACCAGAAGCACTAAATCGTCATATAGCTTCTTCCCCCATTATCTTCCCCCCATCACCAAATAGATAACCCAAAAGAAACATAATTAGAAGAAATCAATGGAAACTCTCCCAAAGTTTAAACTACCTCTTCCATTTGCTCCACTTAAATCGAACTCTCCATGTTCAATTTCTGCCAAAACCAATAGTAATTTCCTACTTTTACCACCATTTCCCTTATGTTTGCATAATTACCTATTTATTTATTTTATCGTTAGTGGTTTTCTTGAGGTCTTCAAATAAGCAATTTCCACAAATGTTGAAATTCATGCAACTAGATCCTACAAGTTGAAAGATTCATAGAAACACAATTATGCGATCAGAAATTGCAAAATTAGGTTCACCTGAAAATGAACCATACTCAATAATGGGTGATTTATAAACTACCAATATACTAATTTTTTGTTTTTCTATTTTACACAAATAAAATCCATTTTAAGCATTTTTTGACTTGGGATTTTGCTTTTGGTGCAGAATTCCAAATAAGTTCAAAAGTAAGAGCAATATGTTTTTACACGATGACTACAATTGCTGCAATCTCTTTATTTGTTGTAATGGTGATTATACATCATTTTGTGTTACTTTTAGATCGATATAGAAGTAGAGCTCAACATGCAATTGTAAAAATTTGGGCTTCTATTACAATTGCTCCATTTTACAAGTTTGAGTCGATTGGTATGGAGAATTTGCCATCTTTGGACGTGTCTGCAGTGTTTGTCTCCAATCATCTAAGTTTTCTTGATATTTATACACTTTTGACAAGTTAAGGATTTAAAGTTTATTAGCAAAGGGAGTATCTTTCTGTTTCCAATTGTTGGATGGACAATGTTTCTTTTGGGAACTATTCCATTGAGGAGAATGGATATTAGAAGTCAATTGTTATTGATTCTATCTTTATGCACTCTTTTATTTGTATATTTATCCAATAAAACAATTTTATTGTAGTTTGTACTTGATGTTTTTTAGACACATTGTTCAAACGATATTAATTTGGACGAACCAATTATAGAAGACTGCCCATTAGGAATAAATAGTTATTTCCTAAAGTTGTACCAATGACTCAGATCTATAAAAACGCACTGATATGTCTTGCTCTTTTTAAAGTCAATCCTTTCATAACAAATGGAGATGTAAATTACAAAGAGTTAGTGAGAATTATGACCTACATTGTGTGGTTCTACACTAGAAGTAATTCTAAGGAAAAAGAGGCATGAAAATAAAGAAATTGTTGGGATTTTGGTATTCTCTAGGTTAAATAGAAATGCGAACAACTAATATTTAATAGTATTGTTATGACAAACGTGATATTTAGCTTTTATGAAGTGAACAGTGTAAAGAAATATACTTCTACAGTAGAGTATGCATATGTTAAGCTATGCTTACCCCTAGGGTCTTTGGCCTATGTTGGTATGACATGGTTTCAATAGACATTGGAAAATTAGCTACCATTCCGTGACTCTTTATTTAGATTAATTTTAAGCGAGGATAAAGTAATCATCTTACAGCTCTAGTTTGGGCATAATGGTTATTGAATATATCATTTCCTAGAATATAGGACTGCCTTTGTCAAGGCCCATTTTTCCGTACCCTTTAAGTTGACAATAAACCACACATGTCCAACTTAAATTGAATGAAAAGACGGAACATGAAGGGTAAATGAAAAATAAGACAGAACAGAATCTCACACAAATGGAATAATATATAATACTGAATAATATCTTTACACTCTAAAACTTTTAAAATACATATATCAGAGTCTACCTAGATTCAGCTTGGACGGTTATAAACATCTGTCCTTACAAAAGCTGATAGACATCAAACAACTGCAGCGGATAATAGAATACGTCCATACGTAGATGAATATCTCCAACTCTCCTCTGGAAACTCCAACCGTCTTCAACTAAACCTGAAACTACTCGGATCTGACTGTGACGACCCGTAAATTTTGGATATTTGAAATTTGAATATTTAATTGATTTTAAATATTCAATTGTGAATTTTTAACTCGAATTTCAAATATCAATATTTATTGGATAATTAATTATTTAATTTAATTTTTGGAATTGGATAAAATATTTAATCTTGATTTTTAAGCTTGTTAAAAAAATAATTTAAAGGCTTAGAAAACTTATATTAATAATACTGAAGTTGATAGAACTTTTAAAACTGAATTTAAAAGTATTTTGTTCAGTTTCAAAAATATATTGTTTAAATTGAATTTAAAAATAGCCTTCCGGGGCACAGTCTCAGAATTCGACGAAACCAGTTCCATTGGATCCGTAATATTGTATTATTATCGGATTTCAATTTTCGTAGCTTTTAGAGTTGTTGTGTGACCGTATGATAGATAAACGCGCTGGAATCTATATCGAAAATTCAATATAATAACTGGGTCCAAAAAGCTATCTTCTCCATATGATCGAATTAGGACTCGAAACCTTTTCCATTGAGTTCGAAATAGGGGTATAACATTATAGACGCCTAGCGGCATGCCTCGATAGGAAGTCAGGATTTTGAGTGCGTTTATTGAGACGATTCGAATTCGATTTAAATATATACATTTATATCCTAGTCACCTCAGCTGAAATTATTTCACTTCATAACTTTTTCCCATCAGTTCAAAATCACTGTAGCTTGCTTTTCAAACATGCAAGCATCTCATCCTGTCTCCCATTTTATTTTATTTTTAAAAACCACTTCTCTAATTCAAAATGAACGAGAGAATAAAATGGTCGCTTACTCTTCTTCCCAGTTCGAATCCAAAGCAGAATATAGTTCAAACTTTTCAAGGCCGAAATCGATATCTCGTTCAAACTTAAAATCGTGCCTCCCTATTTCTAATCGAAATTCCTCGTTCCCCTTTTCATTCTTCTCAAATTCAAAATCGAATCCTTAGGAATAACTCATGGCTGCCCCTCCTTCCCAGATCGAAGCCTCATATATAAGAGTCAGAGCCGCATTCGAAATCAAGGCGCTCGCTTTCAGGCAGTGGGGTCGAGGCAGGTGGAGTCTTCGATCGCGTTGATGTAGGGATTCGAGTCCTTCGTTCCTGGCATGAGTAGCGGTGATGGTAGTGGTGGAGGGCAGCGAACGCTGAAGGATCACGATGGGGAGGATCGCGCGCATGCTTGGAAACGTCGGTCATCGATGAACTTGGTGAAGGCAGGAGAGGCAGGTCACGACTCAGGAGGGGTCGGCGAGTTCGAGCGATCGAGGTGAGTAGGTATTTTCGGTTTATTTAATTTATTTTTATATTAGAAGAATATATATATGCAGGAAAACAAAATTATTATAGTAAAGCTATAAATTTATTCTGTTTTAAATAAAAAAAATATGTGTTTTGTTTGATTAAATTTTATGTAGGAAATATTTTTCGATTTATAGGATGATAATAATAATAATGATTATTAAATTTTATAGTTTACTGTAATAAGATAAATTTGTTTTAATATATAGGTTAAAAAGGAAATTGTATTTTTATTAGACTTTATAAATATATATATATATATGTATATATAAGGTTCAAAGCAGAAAATATGCATATACATAAGATGTTGGGATATAAAAGTTAGATTTTTTAAGCATATATAAATTATTTATATACAATTTGGATGGGAAAATAAGTTAATATACATATACATTTTTTTTTTATCTTCTAGTTTATTTTTGATAATGTATTTTAGTGATTTATTTGTTTAATAAACCTATTAATTTATTTTAGTTACAAAAAGGTTTCAAAAGAGAATTATGAGTAAGATTAAATTATTAAGTAAAAAAACCCAAACTTTTAGTTAAATTAAATTGTTAGTTAACTAAGTGGTAATTAATTGTTTGATCAATCCAAATATTAATAAACTGTATAAATATTTATACAAGGCCTGAAATCATGGAGAAATAGTCAAGATGGAAATGGATTGCAAACAGCAAAAATCAAAGGTGAGTTAATCTCACTCTTCTGGATTTTTATTTAAATTTAAATGATTAAATTTAAATGGTTAAATTCAAATAATTGGTTAAATGATTGAATTGATTTGATGTGCTATATTATATACGGTAGTATATATAGTATATATTGGAGTTATTGATATTCCCGCATTATAAAGAGTTTTAACTTAATTTCTCGAAAACCACTTCGATCCGGTTTGTACGTTTTCATGGAAAAACGAGTTTGGAGTCGAAGATGGAGCAGTGAAGTGCAAGGGCTAATCGCTACTAATCCTGAGGGTGATTCCAAAATGGATGTAGTAGGAATAGTGCCTTCGGTTCCGTTCGAACCCGAGACGGACTTGTATGGATGAATGCTTTCGAAACATCGTCAGGTGGACGATAGGCATTCTAAGTGATATGTTCTAAAAAGGTAACGCTTAGCCTCAAGCCTCATCAACCGGGAATGACTGAAAATCAGGGGTTATGCAGCAAGGCAATGTGGGTAGCGCCCATTAGGGTGAGGTCATCCCTGTCTAGATTCCCTTTTATTTCGGCTTAGTGGTGCGGTTGCTGATCCCAACTGTAACGACCCGAACTTGATGTCCGACAAACAACATCAAATTCGTATCGCCGGAGCTTATAACAACATCAGATGAAAATAAACAGCGGAAATAAACTAAATATCATACATCACAGATACACCAATATCATAATATCCAATACTACATCAGAGCATCATAATACATATGGATACAATAACAGAAAGATAATAACTCCACAGCGGAACAACAGATATTCCAAAAAGTTTCCAACATACTTCAACTTGATAAGGCCTTCAAAAACTCCAAGCACTTCGAAAGACTTCCAAATCCAAAAGCTTTCCAAAATCTGACAGCTTCCAAAATACGGATAACCTGCTTCTAGGCTGCCCGTGTGGAAAATTATGGGCACACAGAGTTTAGGAAGGGAACAATAAACTCCAGGTCAGTCATGGGACTGGAATGAGTAAACAAAAGCAGCTGCTTTAAATATAACAGATTTTTAAAAAAAAAATCGTTCATGCTTTTGGGAAATGAAACTACCATAAGACGTCCCGCCACACACACAATGCAATCGCAGACTTGGAGGAGATTTCTTCTTATGATAGTCAAATATGCTTAATACGAGAAAAATTCTTTGATATTATTACTAGTGCATAGTGTAGAAAGCCATTTCGAAAATATAATATTAATCTTAGCCAACATACAACCATTATTGTATGCCTACTATAGCTACCATCTAAACAGTGGTGACCACCATAAGTAAATGGCAGGTTCTACAACTAAAACCGTACAGGGTTCGTATTGGAAATTGGATTTCCAACAAATGGTCAGGCAAAGGAACTTCCTTACCGAAATGGGAACGCCTCTGGAAAGACGCCCCCGAGAACCTAACCGGATCTCTGCTAAACAAGGCCGATGCTACCTCACGCTTTAACCAAGCTGTAACTAGGTAACTACCACACGAGTATGCCATTCCCGATCGTTACCGACCTTTATCCGAGGGGCCCCTCAACCAACAAAGCAACATCACACAGTAATAATTTACAGTGTCCACACGAGTTAAGTATCTGGGCTCCATACCATGATACCACCCTTTATCCAAAAGAAAATGGACATCCCTAGGGGCGCGATCCCTAAAAACCTTGCAGCAACATTCCTGTTTCGACCATTACCGGGTTGTGAGGCTCGACGAAGTCTCGTCCACAAAGCTACGCTTTTTCACAAAGCCATGCTTCGATCAACAAATGATCTGCAGCACTTCGTATGCCACATTACCAAATTGGGAATGTATCACTAGTAACCATCAACTACATAACCTCTGAGCTTGTACGTCTCAGAGAAGGGTGTTAAGCTAAGAGAATAAATTCTCCGCCACCAACAGAAATGTATTTGATAGAAACCAGCTTTACATCTCAAAGTGTAACGTAAGACACACATCCATACAAGTCTGTTCCGGGTTTGAACAGAACCAAAGGCACTTCCGAAGAAGCCCTTGCAATCCGGGTATTCACAATCCCGATTGGACTTCCCATCACTTAGGGAATCTCTATACCGTAGCTACTCAGTGCAGAGACAATCGATAGGTCATCCTATCGCTCTCGCAAATACCCGGTCTTCACCACCGGTCTTCAAATGCTATCCATATCGTCGTATCACTTATTCGGAATGGGTTATATGACATAAAGGTCATCTCACGGCTAAACCGAATAATCGAGCGCAATTAAAAATCATATGGATACTGGGGTCTCAGTTAAATCATAGCTTAAAGCCCAAAACTTTTCATTCGAATGGTTAAAACAAATTACCATTTCCAATCTTTTGAACAAAAAGATTCAATTCACAAAGTTCACCCCATTCACAAAGATCCATTCATGGATTTCAAAACATTTTCAATTTTGATTGAATAGGTTTACTCGTTAAATCTTTAAATCAAGATTTAACTTATAGCTTTCAAAACTCGTTTGCAAAGATTCATTCATAGTTTTTCAAAACAATCCCATTTCAAGTTGGATTAACTCGTCTGGTCTTTGAAATCAAATACTCATTTCCTAGTTTTCAAAACTTTTCAATTCCATTTCAAACTTGAAACCTTTCAACACAATTTAGAAATCCTTTCTTAAAATGAAAGCTATTATCATTTGAAAACAAATAGTTTTCGTTTCGGAAAAATTCGATCTTATTTATACAAGTTGAATCTTTGGGTTAGTTCAAATTCCCAAAAAAACACTTTAAAAATGGTTTAAAACCCTTATAAACTTGTATAATCCTTTTTAAATCATAAGCACCAATATAGGATTCAATTTCAGATATTGAATTCCAATTTAAATCAAATTATTCAAATCTCAAATCTTTATTAAGTTATTCAAAATAACTTACATTTTTAAAACACCCTTTCAAAGGCTTTTTACTTTAAACCCAATCCATTTCCAACCCATTTGAATTTAATATTCAAATTGAAAATTATTTTAAAAATCTATGACTTAACTGATTTCCTTGTGCAATCCATATTTGTGTGTGTATGGTGTGGTCCAGGGATTTTACACAATAGTGCACAACATCAATCATCACATATATATCGATAAGCGGTATAACCCATAACGCTTATCTTCATTCACAGATTCATAGATAAAGTAAATTTATCAGTCACAAAGATTCACTATTACGATTCGATGTGGGTTTCGGATAACCAACTGGAATCCGACTCCCTGTCGCATCAAAGTTTAAATGGCGTTTTACGGGCAATAGGGTTTTCACATAAATACAGAGATAAATCACAAATCACAGTGCAGTACAGAGCAATTCACATCACACCGTATTACGATCACAACCGAAATAACAATCCAGTGTGCAACAATGGTTAATTGTTTCTAATCAAGGTGAATGTGATTTAATAAATTAACCAATTTGAAATTACTATTATAAATCATTCTTAATTATTTTTCAAAACAATTAATTAATAGTAACTATTTACCTTAATTAACATTTCAAATCTTCCTTACATTTTGAAATCAATCTATTACAATTATAAAGAGCTTTAATGTTGATTGACTTTAATGTTTAACTTAAATTAAGTTATTTAGCTAAGGTATTAATTTGAAAAACTTTATTAACTCAACAAAATCAACATTAGTCATTCTGCTAACACTTAAACTTGTTTAACATTATAACTGGAAATTTTTGTTTGGGCTTAACCCATTTTAAAACAAACCCAAGCAAACCCAGGTTCTCACTCGAGTCAAACTCGAGTTTCTCTCGTTCCTTCCCCG
Source organism: Allium fistulosum (assembly GCA_030737815.1). Lineage (NCBI taxonomy): Eukaryota > Viridiplantae > Streptophyta > Magnoliopsida > Asparagales > Amaryllidaceae > Allium > Allium fistulosum. The sequence continues at coordinate 849,821,892 of CM060903.1, forward strand.
AGTCTATCTCCTTCCCCCACCTACTCTTCTTCTTCCTGTTCTTTTTTTTTCTTTCTTTTGTTTAAACTTAAAATTTTAAACTAGGCAACAGGAAGCACACTTGCGAATGCGAGTTCCTTCCCGAAGCCAAGCACCCTCTTCCCCGAGTACCCACTCGAGTTCCTACCGCGAAACCCTCTGATGTCCAACCCATTTCCTGACATGACTTTGACGTTGTGCACGTGCACATCATCGCGCCGCCGTCCTGGCGAATGCCACCGGCCTCGGCAAGTCGCACTTTAACCCTATACTCGAAATCGAATTTTCGATTCAACCCAAAAATCTCGAAATCAAAAATGAGCATTTTGCTCGACACTGTCACACGAACTCACCAACGAAAATGCCTCGCCTCCATGCCTCAGACCACCAGAGATGCCACAACTTCGGCCATATCACGTCAATGCTCCATACTACCATTCCCCATCATCACGTGCAACTCGATCGCTCCATGGCGACGAAATCACTTCGTTTCTGACATGTCCAAAAACTCAAACAAAAACCCTAATCCAGCCTCGTTCTTTTAATTCATGCAATAGGAAAATTATTTGACAATTTTCAGGTAATCATCGATGTTCAAACTTGCTTCAAACAAGATCTCAGCACTCAATATTTGATCGATCATCAGAAATTCAAAAAAATGCGATTTTTGCTCAATTACAAACTGCTATGAAGATACTGAACTAAAAATCTTTATTTTTGTTTTAAAAATCATCATTTTCGAAATGGATTAGGATTATATAAATGAATCTTAAATTCATGTAGGTTGAAAATTGGATAAAGTTTGAATTTCCACTATATTCCTACTTCTAGACAAACTATTTCATATTATCTTGAAATTCTATTTTTAAAATTTAGTTATGATGATTTTAAACATACTTTGGTTTAATATCATTAGCTAAAGATGATTAGAGCAAATAGAATTTAATTTTGAATTAAAATTTAAACCTGTAAATTATCTAACAGAGGCCTTTTCCTGTTACCAGATATATGCACACAGATTATACATACATATAGGCATAAATATATATATTCACAACTTCCCAGATCATCACATGCAAACCAAATAAAATTTAAACAGATCCAAGGTTAAAAAAAATGAGTTTACTCACTTGTTTTCAAAGTAAACAGAGAAAACTTCTGTTTTGAAAATAAAATGGAGTTTTGATCTTCATGTTTGTTGATGATGATTTGCTTTAAATTTGGAACAGCCTTTGAATTCTTGCTAGAATCTTCTCTGGTTTGATTTGTTTTATGATCTTGAGTTTGAAAATATGGTGATACTTATATTTTTTTTTCTTTCTCTCAGTTTTACTATGTTATGTTTGAACGAACAAGAATATGGAAGTTGATATAAATCAAAATTGTGTACAGGCTGATGAATATAAAAGTACAAGATATTTCTTTTATTTGGTTAGAGAAGTTTTTCATTTGGAGGCTGATGGCACTTTGCCTTTGTGCTGCATTTATTATGTTGTACAATTTATATTTTTTTTCTTTCCTTTTCAGCTGTACAATGCACATAAGTATAATGTTGTACAAATATATTTATTTGCTTTCTTCATTTCGGCTGAAATCTTGCTTTGGCAGCTGAAGTGATATTGTGTTTTAGTGGCCATATTCATTACTTTGTACAAATATATATTTTATTTCCTTCATTCTTTTACAAGTCTACATATATTTTTGCTTTGCTTTAGCCTTATTACTTAGGGATATGAATGAAGTTCTATTGTTAATATGTTATTAGAATTTGCTAATGTGTTTAATTTATATTTCATAGTTTATTATATATACATTTGTTTCTATTTCTAACTTAAACATTTATTTTTAACTTTTATACTTATCGTCTCATTTTACATTTGCATTTCTACATATATATAGATATTTAACTTTAAACATCCTTTAAAAAATTATTTTATATCAATTTCAAAAAAAACTTTCAAAATATTCATTTGTATAATTAAAGGCACATCTAATTTAAATCATATCCAAAATCTAAATACAAATTTATTTTCTAAGATATTTAAATTTATTTCCCAATTTCAAATTCTATTTTCAATCTATTTTATATACATATTTATTTTCAAATATCCAAGTCAATCCTCAATTAATTCAAAATTTAACTAGAATTTTATATTAATTACAAATTTGAATTTGTTTTAAAATCGGGATCGTTACAACCTTCCCACCTTAAGAAATTTCGTCCCCGAAATTTGCCAAGGAGATAACAAAGAACAGATAAAAGATATAGAAATATCTTTTCAGATCAAACCGGATATCAATTCTGCATTTTTTTACCAAATCAGAATTATCAACAATAGATATGAGAACAAACTCAATCAACTATGAAACAATTGGGTTATCTGATCTACGAAGTATACAGGGTATTGGTTAGTTCGAAGGGATAACTAACCATTCGTAGATTATATCGAAACCCAATGAAACAAACAGAAATAGATTCGATTATGATCTCAGATTCAAGATTTTAACTCACTTACGATTTGCTGAGAAATAAAACTATGGGTAGTTCCCGTGTCGGACAAAAATCCGAGAATTTTATCGTAAATGAGAAAGTTACCTTCCAAAATTCCTTTTCCCTTATCAGCCTTTGAGGTTGAAGGATCATCTTTGATTGCATACACCTTTGCTACATGAGCTTGCTTCCTTTTCAGGCAATCTTTAACTTCATGTCCTGGTTTGTGGCAGTAATAGCATTCCTTAACTCCCTGACCAGTCTCCACAGGTTGTTCTTTCTTAACCTGTTTCCTTGGATTCTTGCAGTTGTTTGCATAGTGGCCCTTTTCTTGGCAATTGTAACAAGTTACATCTTTCGCCGGGTTTCCCTGATTGTCCTTCTTTTCATTGCCTTGATATGGTTTCTTGTTCCCGAGCTTTCTTTTCTTCCAATTTTGATTGTTCGTATCTCCTTCTTCCCTTGGGGTTTCTTGCATATCAAGCGTAGCATATCTGTACCCCATATCAACCAATTCTGAAAAGGATTCCTTGACGTGGCCAATCATCCTTTCGTGGAATTTCTTATTCATCCCACGAATGAACCTTTCGTTCTTTTTCAAAGGTGTGTTTACCAGTTCGGGACCAAAACGAGACAATTCATTGAATTTGTTTAGATACTCCTCAAATGACAAACTTCCTTGCTTCAAGTCCATAAATTCCTGGTACATTCGAGAAATACCAGCTGATGGCATATAGCGCTTCTCAAATGCTTCTTTAAATCTCTCCCAAGTAAACTCGTCTTCTAGCTTATCTATAGTGGTTGTCTCCCACCATGCTAAGGCTTCTTCTTGAAGTTGCCAGGAAGCTATTAGTCGCATCTGATCATCTTCCAAATTTAGCCCTTTAAAAATCCTTTCACTCGATCTGATCCAAGCTTGGGCCTCAACAATAGACTCCTTGCCGGTGAACGGCTTACCACCAAGTCTCGAGAAGCTTTTATACGAATCAGCCAGATTCGGCTGATTCTGAGTAGGCATTGCTGCTTCTGCTGTTGGGGGAATTTGATTAACTGCTGTGGCATTTCCTTGACCCCTAGCTCTTCCTCTTCGTCCGCTCATTCTTACTATCTGTAATTAGTAAGAAAACTGGATTTAGATCCACGGACAAAATATCTCAAGGAATATCAGCAGTAAAAGGAAATAGACTAGAAAAATTCAAGGTTTTGGGTTATACTCATTCTAGGGTATACTTCACCCTATCTCTAATGAGCCATCTAATGTGTTATACTCCATAGCTAAAGTTCTTACTCAACCATCAGCTCTAATACCACTTGTAACGACCCGAACTCGATGTCCGACAAACAACATCAAATTCATATCGCCGGAGCTTATAACAACATCAGATGAAAATAAACAGTGGAAATAAACTGAGTATCATACATCACAGATACACCAATATCATAATATCCAATACTACATCAGAGCATTATAATACATATGGATACAATAACAGAAAGATAATAACTCCACAGCGGAACAACAGATATTCCAAAAAGTTTCCAACATACTTCAACTTGATAAGGCCTTCAAAAACTCCAAGCACTTCGAAAGACTTCCAAATCCAAAAGCTTTCCAAAATCTGACAGCTTCCAATATACGGATAACCTGCTTCTAGGCTGCCCATGTGGAAAATTATGGGCACCCAGAGTTTAGGAAGGGAACAATAAACTCCAGGTCAGTCATGGAACTGGTATGAGTAAACAAAAGTAGTTGCTTTAAATAAAACAGATTTTAAAAAAAATCATTCATGCTTTTGGGAAATGAAACTACCATAAGACCTCCCGCCACACACACAATGCAATCGCACACTTGGAGGAGATTTCTTCTTATGATAGTCAAATATGCTTAATACGAGAAAATTTCTTTGATATTATTACTAGTGCATAGTGCAGAAAGCCATTTCGAAAATATAATATTAATCTTAGCCAACATACAACCATTATTGTATGCCTACTATAGCTACCATCTAAACAGTGGTGACCACCATAAGTAAATGGCAGGTTCTACAACTAAAACCGTACAGGGTTCGTATTGGAAATTGGATTTCCAATAAATGGTCAGGCAAAGGAACTTCCTTACCGAAATGGGAACGCCTCTGGAAAAACGCCTCGAGAACCTAACCGGATCTCTACTAAACAAGGCCAACGCTACCTCACGCTTTAACCAAGCTGTAACTAGGTAACTACCACACGAGTATGCCATTCTCGGTCGTTACCGACCTTTATCCGAGGGGCCCCTCAACCAACAAAGCAACATCACACAGTAATAATTTACAGTGTCCACACGAGTTAAGTATCTGGGCTCCATACCATGATACCACCCTTTATCCAAAAGAAAATGGACATACACTAGGGGCGCGATCCCTAAAAACCTTGCCGCAACATTCCTGTTTCGACCATTACCGGGTTGTGAGGCTCGACGAAGTCTCGTCCACAAAGCTACGCTTTTTCACAAAGCCATGCTTTGATCAACAAATGATCTGCAGCACTTCGTATGCCACATTACCAAATTGGGAATGTATCACTAGTAACCATCAACTACATAACCTCTGAGCTCGTACGTCTCAGAGAAGGGTGTTAAGCTAAGAGAATAAATTCTCCGCCATCAACAGAAATGTATTTGATAGAAACCAGCTTTACATCTCAAAGTGTAACGTAAGACACACATCCATACAAGTCTGTTCCGGGTTTGAACAGAACCGAAGGCACTTCCGAAGAAGCCCTTGCAATCCGGGTATTCACAATCCCGATCGGACTTCCCATCACTTAGGGAATCTCTATACCGTAGCAACTCATTGCAGAGACAATCGATAGGTCATCCTATCGCTCTCGCAAATACCCGGTCTTCACCACCGGTCTTCAAATGCTATCCATATCGTCTTATCACTTATTCGGAATGGGTTATATGACACAAAGGTCATCTCCCGGCTAAACCGAATAATCGAGCGCAATTAAAAATCATATGGATACTGGGGTCTTAGTTAAATCACAGCTTAAAGCCCAAAACTTTTCATTCGAATGGTTAAAACAAATTACCATTTCCAATCTTTTAAACAAAAAGATTCAATTCACAAAGTTCACCACATTCACAAAGATCCATTCATGGATTTCAAAACATTTTCCATTTTAATTGAATAGGTTTACTAATTAAATCTTTAAATCAAGATTTAACTTATAGCTTTCAAAACTCGTTTGCAAAGATTCATTCATAGTTTTTCAAAACAATCCCAGTTCAAGTTGGATTAACTCATCCGGTCTTTGAAATCAAAGACTCATTTCCTAGTTTTCAAAACTTTTCAATTCCATTTCAAACTTGAAACCTTTCAACACAATTTAGAAATCCTTTCTTAAAATGAAAGCTATTATCATTTGAAAACAAATAGTTTTCGTTTCGGAAAAATTTGATCTTATTTATACAAGTTGAATCTTTTGGTTAGTTCAAATTACCAAAAACAACACTTTAAAAATGGTTTAAAACCCTTATAAACTTGTATAATCCTTTTTAAATCATAAGCACCAATATAAGATTCAATTTAAGATATTGAATTCCAATTTAAATCAAATTATTCAAATCTCAAATCTTTATTAAGTTATTCAAAATAACTTACATTTTTAAAACACCCTTTCAAAGGCTTTTTACTTTAAACCCATTCCATTTCCAACCCATTTGAATTTAAAATTCAAATTGAAAATTATTTTAAAAATCTGTGACTTAACCGATTTCCACGTGCAATCCATATTTGTGTGTGTATGGTGTGGTCTAGGGATTTTACACAATAGTGCACAACATCAATCATCATAGATATATCGATAAGCGGTATAACCCATAACACTTATCTTCATTCACAGATTCATAGATAAAGTAAATTTATCAGTCACAAAGATTCACTATTACGATTCGATGTGGGTTTCTGATAACCAACTGGAATCCGACTCCCTGTCGCATCAAAGTTTAAATGCCGTTTTACGGGCAACAGGGTTTTCACATAAATACAGAGATAAATCACAAATCACAGTGCAGTACAGAGCAATTCACATCACACCGTATTACGATCACAACAGAAATAACAATCCAGTGCGCAACAATGGTTAATTGTTTCTAATCAAGGTGAATGTGATTTAATAAATTAACCAATTTGAAATTACTATTATAAATCATTCTTAATTATTTTTCAAAACAATTAATTAATAGTAACTATTTACCTTAAATAACATTTCAAATCTTCCTTACATTTAGAAATCAATCTATTACAATTATAAAGAGCTTTAATGTTGATTGACTTTAATGTTTAACTTAAATTAAGTTATTTAGCTAAGGTATTAATTTGAAAAACTTTATTAACTCAACAAAATCAACATTAGTCATTCTGCTAACACTTAAACTTGTTTAACATTATAACTGGAAATTTTGTTTGGGCTTAACCCATTTTAAAACAAACCCGAGCAAACCCAGGTTCTCACTCGAGTCAAACTCGAGTTTCTCTCGTTCCTTCCCCGAGTCTATCTCCTTCCGCCACCTACTCTTCTTCTTCCTGTTCTTTTTTTTCTTTCTTTTGTTTAAACTTAAAAATTTAAACTAGGCAACAGGAAGCAGGCTTGCGAACGCGAGTTCCTTCCCGAAGCCAAGCACCCTCTTCCCCGAGTACCCACTCGAGTTCCTACCGCGAAACCCCCTGATGTCCAACCCATTTCCTGACACGACTTTGACGTTGTGCATGTGCACATCATCGCGCCGCCGTCCTGGCGAACGCCACCGGCCTCGGCAAGTCGCACTTTAACCCTATACTCGAAATCGAATTTTCGATTCAACCCAAAAATCTCGAAATCAAAAATGAGCTTTTTGCTCGACACTGTCACATGAACTCACCAACGAAAATGCCTTGCCGCCACGCCTCAGACCACCAGAGATGCCACAACTTCGGCCATATCACGTTAATGCTCCATACTACCCTTCCCCATCATCACGTGCAACTCGATCGCTCCATGGCGACGAAATCACTTCATTTCTAACATGTCCAAAAACTCGAACAAAAAACCTAATCCAGCCTCGTTCTTTTAATTCATGCAATAGGAAAATTATTTGACAATTTTCAGGTAATCATCGATGTTCAAACTTGCTTCAAACAAGATCTCATCACTCAATATTTGATCGATCATCAGAAATTCGAAAAAATGCGATTTTTGCTCAATTACAAACTGCTATGAAGATACTGAACTAAAAATCTTTATTTTTGTTTTAAAAATCATCATTTTCGAAATGGATTAGGATTATATAAATGAATCTTAAATTCATGTAGGTTGAAAATTGGATAAAGTTTGAATTTCCACTATATTCCTACTTCCAGACAAACTATTTCATATTATCTTGAAATTCTATTTTTAAAATTTAGTTATGATGATTTTAAACATACTTTGGTTTAATATCATTAGCTAAAGATGATTAGAGCAAATAGAATTTAATTTTGAATTAAAATTTAAACCTGTAAATTATCTAACAGTGGCCTTTTCCTGTTACCAGATATATGCACACAGATTATACATACATACAGGCATAAATATATATATTCACAACTTCCCAGATCATCACATGCAAACCAAATAAAATTTAAACAGATCCAAGGTTAAAAAAAATGAGTTTACTCACGTGTTTTCAAAGTAAACAGAGAACACTTCTGTTTTGAAAATAAAATGCAGTTTTGATCTTCCTGTTTGTTGATGATGATTTGCTTTAAATTTGGAACAGCCTTTGAATTCTTGCTAGAATCTTCTCTGGTTTGATTTGTTTTATGATCTTGAGTTTGAAAATATGGTGATACTTATATTTTTTTTCTTTCTCTCAGTTTTACTGTGTTATGTTTGAACGAACAAGAATATGGAAGTTGATATAAATCAAAATTGTGTACAGGCTGATGAATATAAAAGTACAAGATATTTCTTTTATTTGGTCAGAGAAGTTTTTCATTTGGAGGCTGATGGCACTTTGCCTTTGTGCTGCATTTATTATGTTGTACAATTTATATTTTTTTTCTTTCCTTTTCAACTGTACAATGCACATAAGTATAATGTTGTACAAATATATTTATTTGCTTTCTTCATTTCGGCTGAAATCTTGATTTGGCAGCTGAAGTGATATTGTGTTTTGGTGGCCATATTCATTACTTTGTACAAATATATATTTTATTTCCTTCATTCTTTTACAAGTCTACATATATTTTTGCTTTGCTTTAGCCTTATTACTTAGGGATATGAATGAAGTTCTATTGTTAATATGTTATTAGAATTTGCTAATGTGTTTAATTTATATTTCATAGTTTATTATATATACATTTGTTTCTATTTCTAACTTAAACATTTATTTTTAACTTTAATACTTATCGTCTCATTTTACATTTGCATTTCTACATATATATAGATATTTAACTTTAAACATCCTTTAAAAAATTATTTTATATCAATTTCAAAATAAAACTTTCAAAATATTCATTTGTATAATTAAAGGCACATCTAATTTAAATAGTATCCAAAATCTAAATACAAATTTATTTTCTAAGATATTTAAATTTATTTCCCAATTTCAAATTCTATTTTCAATCTATTTTATATACATATTTATTTTCATATATCCAAATCAATCCTCAATTAATTCAAAATTTAACTAGAATTTTATATTAATTACAAATTTGAATTTGTTTTAAAATCGGGATCGTTACACCAACCGTGGGGTGATCTTACTCGGAATTATCCAGTAAGGGGTAGTTCCGGCCTTGTGTTGCAGGGGATCGGGCGTGGTCCTCGGTACACTGTTCTAGACCAGGTACTGTGACAGGTGATACCCCAATGCCTAGTCATTAGTTGGAAATCCATTCTCCCTACGCACCTTTTACGGTTTTTGTTTGTAGAACCCACTTTGTGGCTAGTATGCTGGAATTTAATCATGTAACAATTTCAGCTATTTGAATAAGTATTTGTATATAGACACTATTATAATATCAGACGGATTTGGTAAAAAGTGTTTTAGCTGTCGTAAGGTAAAAACCCGACATGTTTATTTGTGGCGTGGTCTTACTAGATGCTTTTGTTTCAAAAGGTTTTGAAACTTTAATAATCAAATTGAGTGTGATTTTCTCACGCTGGTATTCCAGACTGACTCGGGTGTTATTTTATTATAATGCTCGGGACAGACCGAGTATTATAGGATACAGGATATGATGATGTGGGGCTCAGGAGTCGAGCTGGATGGCGAGAGGTATCACACGTATATGATGTATATTCCGCTGTGTTGTGTATGCTGTGTATTCTGTGTGGGACACGTTATTATAACTGTCCTGAATCGTGATGTTGATTGTATTATACTCTGATTTTGTACTCTGATCATGTAATATATAAACAGATGTATTTTCTTTTGTGTAAAGATCATTTATTTTCTATTATATTTTATTCCGCTGCGATGGTCAGATTTTGTTGTTGTTCTATTTTCTTCTTCTACCTCTTCTTCTTTAACCTAAATGGTTTGTATTTCCGTTCTTCTTGTGTTGATTTGATGGAGATTAGTGTCAAATCAAGGGGTATGGAACTGCAGGCCGTTACACTGACCCGAGTATTGAAAATACCCAGATCTGGCTTGATAAACCAGCATGAGAAAAACTCAAATAATAAATGACAGTGTCATATATGAACCTTGGAAATAAAATCCTTTTGGAAAGAAAGAGTATCTCATAGGTCCACGCACACTCATAAACACGGACGAGTTTTTACCTTATGATAACTAAAACACTTTTATATCAAAACATTTGATATTGTTTCTAATGACATTCTTTTGAATACATTTGCAAATAAACTTATAAATCTTAGCCGAAATTGTTACCATTATTAAATTCCGAGCATAATCATTTAAGGCTATACAAACAAAACCGCAAGTTCTTATTGGAGAATGGATTTCCATACAATGACCAGGTAACGGGACTATCTTCCGATGGGTACACCTCTAGATGGATGTCCCGAGGGCCATAGAACATTTTCTCCCCTACCAACATAAGAACGGCCTACCTCTGTAATTAGATAGTACCGAATATGTCATCCCCCGGTCGTTACCGACCTTTATCCGAACGCTCGATTTCCATACACCACATTAATTTACATCCCGAACGTCATAGCAGGAAGAAATATATCTAGAAGAGAATGATCATATCCTAATGGGAATGACCCACTTAGCCTTGCTGCATCTACCCTGTTTTGGTCATTTCCGGTTGATGAGGCTTGAGGCAACGATTACCTTTTCACATAGCACAAATTCCTTCCACTTTGAATGCCATATTGCCATTTCATATTCACATGACTGGTCTTTACAAATATATAACTTCCTAAGCTCGTATGTCTCGGGAAAGGGTGTTGAGCTAAGAGAAGGTGTCTTCTCCGCCATCGACTGATATACATTTTATAGAGATCATTCAATGTGATTAGAATGCAAGGGCGGACACTCGTCCATACAAGTTCATTATGGGAATGAACGAAATTGAAGGTACTTTAGTCGGCCCATTACTATGCGAGAAGTCCTTGTGATTCTGAGATTTTTCATAACAAAGAGACGACTGCTACAATAAGTAAATCGGGAGTTTATCCCCAATTAATCAACAAGTAGTCCTTCGTTATTATTCATCTCAATGTCTCCGTCTTCATTTAGCTTCATTCTTCGAACATGTAAATTGGTTCGAAGTGGTTTTCAGATAGGAATCACCCAAATTCGATCCCGGTTCCTTCGAAATCCAATCATAGAGAAAAAAAGTGAATATGAGTATATAGGATTTATTAAGCCTCTTTTCACTATAATTCTTTTGGTTAATTACAAATCCCTTTCTTAAAGTGTTAGAGTAATTCTAAGTTAATTCACTTATTACTTGGGAAAACATTTACTATTTTCTTACTTATCATCGATCCAGAATTTCTGGACTTTTAAATGGGTCAAAAGCAATGTTATTTAAGACATCGTTTATTGTAAACCCTAAATCAATCTTAGAAAACATTATTGAGTAAATATGATCATAGAAATCATTCTATTTTTACTCAATATCAATTACTGTATCAACAAGTGCTATGGGCGGAATAACGGTGAGATCGCCTTTTAAATTCCACGAATAGGACGAGTTCCCTCTTCGGAATTTAATACTAAGTATAAGAAGATTATATCTATGCAATCCAAGTTGTAGTTTATCCATTTTCGAGATTGCTTAAATTTTGGATAATACTAATCTTCTTTTATTTTGGAAAAACTTAATATAATCTTATTAGAGCATCCGGGATTTCCTTTCGATCTGTTCCACCCCTACCCTAAGAAGAGAAATTATAGGCCAGATAAGTTCAGGGCACTGGTTGCTCCATTCCTAACCTTAGTTAAACACCTTGTTTTATCTTCCCAAATCTCACAAACGGGACAAATGCACTAGTCGTTTCCACATACTCAATTATTAACTTTTATTTTAGAATTGATTATAAACATTCCAAATTATCTTTTAAACACTTAATTATCCTTTTAAAAACAATCATAATTGATTCTAGGAAAAATCGTTAAGTTTAAACCTTCTTTTTTTTAAAAGTCGTAGAACCGGCAGTAGAAAAGTGCTACGGAAAGTGCTTGATAAGCTTTTTTGATTTAAAGAACTTTTAAATATTTTAAAATTCATATTTTCCACTCGAATCTCTTTTAAACTATTTTAATAGATTTATCAAATTTATTTCATATTTTTCCATAATTAAATATGCTCATTTAAATAGATTTTACGTTATGGTCACTTAACTACACAAGCGCGATTTTTCTATAAAATTGATTTGGACATAATTCAAAATCTACAAGACGAAATCTTGATTTTCTTTTTCTATTTGAAAATTATGGTTATAATAGACCGGACATTTCTTGTTTCGAAGAAATCCGAGCTATACTTCACTCTATACACTCATTCGGCGCGAAGTCGCGAACTGTCGTTACGCGACACACCTAGTTTTAACTTGATTTGCAATATTTGAAATAAATTCTCTAAATTGAATATAATGACTTATAAAAACATTACTAATCATTTTAAATCAATATTTTCGATTTTTAAAGTATTTAAAATATATTTTCACTATTCCCATATTATAATATTATTATATTCCTATTATTTTAATATTAAATTTTAAAATCCAATTTCAATTCAATTTCAATTCTAACTTCAAATTAAACTTAATTTAAACTTAGATTTCAAATCTAATTTCAATTCCAATTCAAATTTCTACCTTAATCCTAATTTCAATTTCAATTTCACTATTTATCTCAATTTCAATTTCACTTTCCATTTCAAATCCAATTCAAAAAATTTAATTTCGATTTCAGTTTCAATTATACTTCAATTCCAATTTGACTTTATTTCTAAAATCCAAATTTTATACTTTTTAATTATTAACTATAAGAATAAATAACTTCTCTATTGTTATTTATTATATATAACTTCTTTATTTAAGTTTTAGACCCTTTTAAATTTAAAATAAACAAAATCCATCATTTTCGAAGTAGCGAAATTACGGGTCGTTACATTCTCCCCTACTTAAAAGCATTTCATCCTCGAAATAAAAGTTAGATAAAGGAATCTATCTCATACTCGTATCCTTAAACATCCTGGCTTATTTACACTGATGATAGAAAAAATGCATGTATAAAAAGAAGGTCAATACCATAACAACGCTGAATAATTAACACTAGATATACATACATGGAACAGAGATTCCCCATACCAACCTGAGTACTTATCATGTACTTAAGGTTATACATACATACATCAAGTCTGACTCCTATCCTACCCATCCTAGTGCGTACTACACACTTAAGATAATATACACAACTACGAAATAGACTATACTTCCAAAAACAACCAAACTGATATTATATCAACATAAATGAATACATCCACATAACACATCCCCTGCCTGAGCATGTACTACTCCTGAGGTCTATATATATATACATATACATATATATATATATACATACCAAAACATAAGTCTAACCCCTATATCTTAGTGCCTACTATTTAAGATAACTATCCGACTACTATGTGGACAGACCAAAAACATCATACTATATGTGATATTTGATTCGATCTATTATTCGAATCCACAACATTACTTCCAAACTAGTATCGACCCCCCAATTTTATAGTGCGGACTTTGATCAGAATTCTTGATTACAAACCCTTGCTTTCCTTTCATAACTCTCGACTATGATATAAAACTTGAGTACGTAATCACAAACCCTCATCAATGTTCGCCGTCAAGAATCGTGTGATAAATCCTTTCTCAGATTGGTGTAAACACCTCAAAGTTCTGCACTCAAACCTTAGATCAAAATTTATGTGCCGAAATGATCTACGTATAACTTATGTATTTATTCACATTCATTTTACCTAATATATTTCTTCCAAAATCCAAGGTTATTTCACAACCATTTACTTTCTACTAAATCCATTATTACTTAAGCATACAAATATGACTTAAACTTGTATAATATACCTTTACTTCCTAAGAGTATATATACATATCCCCGAACTTCAAACTATTAATACTTCAATTAGGTTGTTTAACAAATGTGGAATTCTACTATTATCTCAAATTAATAAGTTATAAAACTTAATCCTTAGTTTTATTCACCTAAGGTCTTAATTTAGCTAATATTATTTGTCTTATCCATATATTAATAAGACAACTTTACTAAGTGTATATCTTTTTCTTACTAATTCTATGGTTATCTACTTAACTTAGTAACCTATCCATTTTCTAAATCAAATTTCTTAACCTTAAATCCATCAAATACCTTATAGTAAAATTGTGAAACTTAATTCACATGGTATTTGTTATTTAAACATTTTCATCCAAAAATCAACCTACTAACCATATTATTCAAAACTTCCCTTTTTTTAACTTTTTCTAACCTATCCACTTCCAATCTTACTTCATTTTGAATTACAAATGTTACCCTAAATGTATCACTAATTCAAAGTTTTATATTAGGATAATATTTCTTATATCTCTTATTCCTAAATTTCACTTTGATTTTAACCTAATCAAATTGTCTAAATTTCAAATTATCTTATCTCCTTTATAAGTGATAGAACTTACCCTTTTATATTATATTTACCCAAAGTCTCAATTTAGGCTTATCTTTTTCTATCTTATTGATAAGAATTTTTCTAAGTGCGCATTTTCTTTTTACTTTCTCTAATTACAACTTCTAGCTTTCATATTATCATCAAATATCATATAGTCAAATCATGAATTTTACTTCACAAGGTATTTGTACTTAGATCTTAAATCCATCAATTTTGATGATCATTAAATGATTATTTCTTAATAACCAAATGTCTTGGGATATATGATTAAAGTTCTAAATTCTAGCTTTCAACTTATTAATTCTATATGGGATATCTTATAGTCAAATCGTGCAATTTTAATCACAAGATATTCATATTTTAGTTTTACTATGCTAAATAACAAACAATCCTTAATTTCTAGCCAAAAATAATAATATCCCATTTAATATTCAAAATATAAACCCAAGGTGAAATTATTTCATTTACCAACTTCTTTAAAACAAAACCATTTTTATAAAATTAAAAAATACGTGCTCATATATAATACTCTCAACTCATTTTAGGGTGTCATTTACCTTATCTCTAATGAGTATTTACCCAACAAAGCCTAGGTGTTTGCTCAACCTAAGATCTGATGCCAAATGTCAAGGCCCGTTTTTCCGTACCCTTTAAGTTGACAATAAACCACATGATGTGCATGTAAATGTGTATATTTTTACCACCATATTTAATCTATTTAAATTAAATAAATGATCATATCGGTATTTTAACTTGTTTAAACCAAAATTCATATTATTTTCAAATCGTCACATATTCATCTTCATCCAAGGGCAAAATGGTCATTTTTGTGCATATATTAATTTGAGAAAATTTAATTGGAAATTTCTATATTATTTTATAGGAATTTGGCTTCATATACAAGTGGTTTCATGAAGATGTATGCATGCACAAGAGTGAAGATAAAGAAATGAAGATGGAAATAATTCAAAGGCATAATAATGGAGGACCCCACCTACCCACCTACCTTAATGTACAAATTAGAGGCTAATGCACATGCTTATGGAACTAATAGCTTCATGTACACTTAAATGATGATTAGTAGAAGCTAATGATTACTTGGCCTCCACACTTTCTCAAGGGTATTTTGGGCATTCCCCAAAAATATGAATTAGGGTTTAACACATGTATAAAGACCCCTTATGTTTCATGTAACCCTTTTCTTAGTTCCTCTTAGTCTCTCTTTTAGGCTCTCTTCTCTTAGTCTATTCTCTTAGGAAAATAAAAAGAAAGCTCTCTTTCTCTTTTCATGGCTACTTAGCCATTTTTATTTTATGTAATCTTCTTTTCTTTTTATGCAATGTTAATTTTTGTTTCCTTTTACTTACATGTTCATTTCCATTCATGCTAGTAGTGTAGATTTTCTTTTATGCAAGTAGATTAGTTTTTTCTTTCATTTAGCTCTCTTATCCTCTTTGTTTTATTCTATGTTGCAAGCTATATTTGTTGATATGATAACAAATATGAGAAGCTAAACCTCTTCAATTAGGGGTAATGAAGCTCTCTATATTATATAGCTTCAACATTTGGATAAATGTTATGCTCTCATTTTGTGCTTCATGGGAAATGATGTTTATGTAATTTTGTGCTTATTATTGAGTTTGATAGCTTATGTTGTTCAAAACAAATAGGCCATGCTTAGTCATATGAATCACAAATTGCCTCTTCATCTATATATGATTATGGCAAAGAAGTGAATGTTTAAATCAAAATTTGATGACCTATATTTCTAAACAATAGTTAATAAGTCATGCTTAAAATAGATTTTCATTTTCAACTTTGTTGTCATTTTCACGAGAATTAAAAGTGGTTTAAAGGTTGTGTTATAGTTTGATGGCTTATGTTGAGCTAATTAATAGCACAAATGAGTCATACTTATGATAAGCACATCAATTAAGCTAACTAATGACAAAGAAAAGAGAGATCATAACTTCATTTTGTTGATTTATGTGATCTAAAGAGTGGAAGTTGCCCTTAAATTGTCTTAACACTCTCATATTTTTATCTATTTTCTTTTAGCTTGTTTTTACTTTCTTTTAGTTAGTTAACAATCCCTCGACTTTGGTTTAATTTGATTGAATAGATTTTTAAAATCTAACAATTCCCTGTGGATCGACCCGTACTCGCCACGTACTATCGTTGTACGCCGTGCGCTTGCGGTAAATTTTATTTTGAAATTTTTCGCAAATTTCTAATCCGATAGAAAATTTGCCGACGAACAAGTTTTTGGCGCCATTGCCGGGGAATGCTTTGATTTTGTTCTTCTATTCTTCGAATTATTTCTATTTGATTTTTTTTGTTTCATTTTGTGTTTGTATTGCATTTAAAAAAATTTATTTGTGTGTATGTTTCTTGTGCATTTTGTGTGTGTATGCATCTTTTGTTTTTTTAGTGCATTTGGATTAGCATATTAATACACAACTTGATTTGAAAAAGGAAAAAAATAATTTCATTCCATTTTTCTGTTTTACATCTGCATTTTCTTCTTTTGTTTACATCTAAAAAAACTTCCATACACTGTTGCAAACTGTGCATATACATCTCTATGCATACAAATACACTGACTACTGCATATTGTTGCTTATACCGTGCTGCCCCTACCTCACTTTCTCCTCATCATCATCCAACCACCATCTTCCACCCATCTACCCTCCAACTCAATCACAGCACCACTTCATTTCCTGTTTGCATATCACATCTACAACTCCACAACACAACTTGCTTGCTTACATTCAAGACCACAATCTACATTCGCTTCCACTCCATACCACTATACATCATTACTGCTGCCCACTACAAACCATTGTCCACCATTTCTTACTCCACATATTCAACATTTCACAACAAACCATTTCTGCCTTCAAAACTGCATCATTGCTCCATCATCACCCTGCCTACTTGCAATCTATCAACACATTTGTGAAACCATAACAAGTTACATCCATACTTGCTAACTAAACCATTCACAAACTTTCCCTCGCATCACCTCCTCCGTCTCACCATACAGATCTATAGGCAACTGCCGTGCAACTCCACCATACAAGCTACATCAATCTCCATACTGTTGCAATACTTCACTGACCACAGCAGTATCAACCACATTAGCAACATCATTGAATAGACCTGCATAACCATATTCACCATTCCATTCCTCCAATCATCCTCACACATCCACACAATAATCATCTCCACACAACCAAACAAACTGCTGCTCAACCTGACACAACCGACCCTCTACTTGCCTCGACAGCAACCAAATCAATACCATCACACCACCTATCATCTCCTCATCTCAACATAAACTCAACCCAATCAGAACTGCTACCAGTTCATTGCAATACATACACTTCCACAACCATATACCTCCATACTTCACTGAATCCACTCCACTCATACATAACTCCCTCTGCCATCTACACAACCAACAACTCACATCTAACAAACTTTCAGACCCACCATCACTTCTAACTTCCTACTCCTCCCCCTTGCAAACATCTTACAACAAGGAAACTGCCTTATCAACAAGTCAACTGCCACAGTGTAATTACCACCCACTGTCACCAGACAGTGCACGACCACTTGTTTACCTCAGTCTTCCAGTGCAATTACCTCAGTCTGACAGTGCAATTATCAAAGTGGTATTTTCACCCTGACCAGTCTGCCAGTTCTGCCGTGCCACTACCGTGCCATATCAAACCACCATCGACCATCCACTGATCACCATAACTGGAGCCAAGCAATAACCGAACCTCCTTCACACCTTCAATTACACCCATCATTCCACAGTCTACCCTATCTTACGCCTGTCATTTCTACTGCCTAAACCAAAACTGAACAACATCGCAAGCTCAAACGACTTCACACTGCAATACAACACATAACTCATTACCACTTTAGCCACCATATTCACAACTAACTGCTCCACCATCTGCCTTCACCAACTCACAGCCTTCCACTGCATTCGCTTCTGCCATGTGCTGCTGTTCAATGTGCCTACTGCTTTGTACATCACAGCCTCCATCAAGCTACAACCACTGACATACCATCAAACACCATCAAACATCCCCTCTCTGTCACTTCAATTCACGTAATCAATCACCAACCTGAAACAAGTACTGCCGGCAACACTCGTATATACTGCCTTGCTTTTCCCCATCCACTGTCCACGTTACTTCATCACTAAGCCACCACGACAGTCAAAATCACCACTCAACAAAAAAAAATCGAACTACTCCATCGAAAACTCGAAACGAACCTCCACAAGCAATCGGCACCTCCATTCCACAATTCCACGAACTCCACCAAGCAACCAGGGCCATAACAAAGACTCGAAGCAGCGACCATCAGAGCATCAGTGACCACAAATAATCGCCTCGAGCATCCACATCTATTGCATGAATCTATCGCTTCCACCAATTCAAATCGCCAATCCATAATTCGACCCGAATCCTCCTCCATCACCTGAATCGAATTCGACCACTGCCTTGACTCTCGACTTCAAACCAGCAATCGCAAAAGCCATCTGTGTCTTCACTTCACCCAAATCAAAGGAATAGCATTACAAATCTCTCTCGATTCATTTCTGAAATTCGCCTCGATTTCAATTTTTTTTGAGCGAAAATGTAGAGTAGTTTACGAATTTGATTTGGAAGTAGAAAGTGGGCCGGGATGGTTTTGTAATTATTCTTTCTTTTGTTTGTTTTTCCCTTTTCTTCTTTTTTATTTATTTAATTTGTTTACTTAGGTCTTTCTCACCAAAAAAATACAAAACGAAAAAAAAACGCAAGTTTCAATTTTTTTTGTTTTCAATTGGTTTTTGTTTTCATTTGCAAATAGTTTTCAAAAAAAATTATTACTTTTTTTAAGTAAAACTTCACTTTTAAGTTTCCTTTTCAAAAAAAAACAAAGAGTCTCTCCTTAAAAAAAAGTTTTTTTGGTTTCGTTTGTTTTATTTCTTAATAAAAAAAGCAAGTTGTTTCGTTTTTAAATTTATTTTGTTTTTCCTTGCCAAAAAATATATTTTACGATTTCAAAAAAAGGGGGTTGTTTTGAATTTATTTTCATTTAGTTTGTTCTAGTTTTTCATTTTTCTTTGATATATATATATATATAATAAATTTGTATATATCGTGTTTTTATTTTCAGGTTGCAGAAGCAGATAAGGAAGAATAAGGGGATTGTGCTGCTAAGCTTGGCAAAAAAACTACTTGCTTGCTTATAATAATTTTTTTGCACCCTTATCTATTGTTTTATTGCTTTATTGATTGCTTGCATTTAAAAAAATCAAAAAATTTCAAAAACCAAAAACAAAAATTCATTCGTAGTTGCATTGTTAATACATGTTTAATTTCAGTTTTGCATCTCATTTTGCATTAATAATAACATTTAGTCATCGATAACACTAAATTGTGTATTTACAAGTTGTCTTCTTTGAACAATTTAATTTCTTGGTGTCTAGGCTACGGTAGAGTAATAACCATTTATAAATATTACGGTGATTCGTAAATATTATAGTGGTTGTTCCTCTGAAGGTACTTAAACCTTCGGCTGCATTGCTACGGTGATTCGTGGTGCACCGATAAATCTTGTCCGTTACCTGGCTGAGAACTATCTTGTTGAACTAAGACAATGTGTAATTATACAATTTTGGGTTAACTTAGGATAAATCATTTGTAATTAATCCTTGCAATCATTTAGTTGCATTAGTTCATGCATATTTAAAAAAAAATTCAAAATCCAAAACTAAAAAAAATTATATATATTCCTTTTCCTTTGAAATTTTTAAATCTTTTTTCTTTGAAATTTTAAAAGTCCAAAAAAATTTAGAAAAAAAAACCGAAATCCAAAAAAAATAAATTTAAAACCTTCTCAAAAATAAAGAAAAAATTGAAAAACCAAAAAACAAAACAAAAATCAATTTCCCTTTTGAAAAATAAATTTTATTCGTAAATATTTTTCCTTTACAAAAAAAAAACATTCTTGAAAATGTCCGAGTTTCCCCACTTACGTGAATTTTACAATAGTTGTGAAAATCAATATAATCCATATGATTTCACTCCAAATTCGTATGGATATTTTAACAACAACTATTGCTTAAATGATTCAAATTTTGAACCACAAAATTTTCAAATCGACGACCAACCCTTAAATCTCGAAAATAGCATTTCATCTTTACTTGAAATCTCTACACAACAAAATCAAATGATAAATGAGTTGTGTAATTCATATTTGTATGATAACTCGAATCAAAGTTTTCAAAATTATCAAAATTTGAATTCACTTCAAAATTCAAACGATTTCGAGTATAACCCATGCCAATTCAATATTGAACTCCAAAATGAATTTCAAAATCAAAACAAAAATGTGATCCACTTTTCAAATAATTTTGGCAATGGGAATAATCTCAATTACGATACGAGTGAAAATTTTTGTTCTCAACAAATCCAAATCGAAAATTCTCAAGTTAATAACTATAAATTCAGTTTTGTTGAGCAAATGAACGAAATTTACGATGATCACACGGATTCGTTGTTTGAAACATATATGAAACAACGTGAGCAACAAAATCAAATCCCAACGTGTGACAAGTCAACTAATAATCCACCTATTACCCAAATTGACGATTTTCAAAAAACAACTTTTGAAATTGAAAACGAAAATCTTAACGAACTTGTTGAAAATTTGGTGATTGACTTGGATTTAAATTCTTTTGAGGGTGAGAAACGTGATTTAAAATGTGATCTTCCTTTTTCTGATTTCGAAAATTTGAATACAACAACCTTCGGTTTTGAATTTGACATATGTAATGAAGTTGTTGATAATCAAACAAAGGAAGACGAATTTAACGAACACGATTTCTTTGGACTTTTCGAAAACGAGTTGTTAAATTTTGAAGGGGAAGATTTAAATCAACATTTTGATTTTGAAATCAATAATTTTGAAGAAGTTTTCAATGATAAATTTGAATTTCAATGTGGTGAAAAAGAACTTGAATTTCAATCAATTGTTTTATCGACCCCAAAAATCATTGAAAATAAAACACGTACGATTTTCAATAAAACGGCATTCGTTTTTCCAAATCCAAATTCAACTTCGAAATCTTTTACGGTTTGGTTTTCCGAGCTTAAGCTGTGTCTCGCATACTTGACGAGACAAATGAATCGGTCTTTGGAAGACCGTTTCATTTACCGATTCATTTACTTTTTGACGATATACTTTCTGATCTCGTATAAATACCGTTAATTTTTATTTAAATAAAGGTCATGTTTTATTTTTATTTTTCTCCTTCCACTTGGGTTGATTGCGGGGACACAGTCAAAATCAAGTGTGGGGGGAGACTCATCATCATTTTTGATTTTTCATGGTTTATTTATTTTTATTTTCTTTCCCAAATTTAAAAAAAAATCTCAAAAAAAAAACAAATTATTTTTAGCATTTTTTGATTTATTTTTGAAAAAACACTATAGGATAAATATATGGTTTTGGTTTATAAAATTGAAATTTTTGAAAATTTATTTGTCTTATCAAAAATAAAAATGAAGTTTGATTACAAATAACAATGGTTTAACTATTATATAGGAAGATTCATACGTGTTAATTATGAAATACATCTTAATTGAAAATCTTTGTTTTAAAAAGTGGTGATTTAAAGTAAAGGACATAACATGTTTTTTGTCTTCTAAGTTAAAGGGTGCTAAGACGATTTTGCGAAACTCTCTCTCTCTCTCTAAAAAAATAAAAATAAAAATAAATTATTTCTTGTAAATATGTATATTTTCTTAATAAACACCTAGAGTCAGGTGTTCACACTTGTGTGTTCACTCGCCATGCTCTGTACCCTTCTCACGTAAGCCCGAAAGGCAGTGCACGATCGGTATATCTGGCCTCTGTTTATCTGAGTTAGGTGTATATATATAAAAATTCTTGTTAATAATGCCTACAGTCAATAGGTGTTCACACTCGTGTGTTCACTCGCCACGCTCTGTATTCCCCTCACATCAGTCCGCAAGGCAGTGCATGGATAATATATCTGGCCTCAGTTTATTTGAGTTAGGCATATATAAATATTATTAATATCAATAAAATTTCACAATGAAAAAAAATGGAGAGAGTAAGCAATTGAAACCCAAGCACCATTTAAACTTATTTAATTTGATTTGTTATTGAAAAGAAATGAAAATACCACTTTGAAAAACTTTCATAATCAACTAAGGATCCATTTCAAATTACACTGTGTTATCAACCAAAACAACAAGTTAAACTATTGTCTATTTGTTATGATAACTTCATTTTTGTTGGAAATTTTGACAAGTAAATGACTTAAGTTTTCAAGATAATAACAAAAACAATATTTAACTTATTCGTTTTAATTTAAAAATAAATCCTTCATTCGTAAATATTTTCAAAAACTCGCATTCATCTCTTTGTAAATAAATCTTGCATTTTGTAAATATTTTCATCCTGCATTTGGATTTTGTGGGTAGTATCCGCTGAAAACCCTCACGAGACAACACTCGTCCTACTGGGGACACCCAAAGGTTTAACGGCTTGTTGCATTCGCTCAATGCAATCGTGCTCTCTACGAAAACAGATTTATCTTAGTTTTCTTTTATTCAAGGGCGAAAAAAAGATAAGTGTGGGTGTGACGCCCCACCTCTATACTCACAATAACAAAGGTTATTTCAAGGAATAACGTGTGTTATTACGAAGAATAAGGCTTATTAGAAGCGACCATCCGTAAGTTACGCCTTAGACGAGTATTGATTACATCGATAGGAGTTGTGTAAATTACTCCCAAAGATATAAATTCAATCCAAATCTAAAACGAAACTACGGTGGCTAAAGAAAAATCCAGAACAACTCATAATAAGAACAACATAGATAGTATAATCACATCAGAACAGAAATATCAAATATATAGCGGAAGACAAGTCTGGATACATGCTACAACAATCGATAGTTCACATAAACCAAATGTACATTTACATGTCATCAACATACATGAGACGAGAGTCAATGCACCAAAAAGAAACACCTCGAAGTCTAGACAAAAGATGATGTGAAATCCCAAAAGCTGAAGCAGCAACTTAATCAGAGATAGTGATTATCCTGAAATAACTCGGTCTGACCCGAGTATTATTTAAGATAAAATAATAAACGGATCAGTCTAATTTAAGCTTCAAAAATAAGTGTATGATAAACAACACTTAAGCAATTAATTATAATCTCGAATGAGATTATACAACATAAATAATCAGCATAGTTTAAAGGAAGAAATCTCATTAAACTCCATTAAAATCATCATTAGAATTCGTAATTGAATTCAAAAGATCAATACACAAAATTATAATCTCAGATGAGACTATACACAAAATTATAGTCTCGCATGAGACTATACAACATATTAATCAACATAGTTTAAATGGAGAAATCTCATTAAACACCATCAAAATCAACTTTCAAATTCACAATTGAATTCAAAGCAGCAATACGCAGAATCTAGAAATCAAAATAGATAACTAGAAAAATCAGCATAAAAGTGGATCGATCCCAGCAGATGGCGAGTTTTAGCTACGCCGCACGTGCATCTCAAATGGCCGAAGCCTACCAAGTACTATAATTTTTGGCGCCCAACAAATGACCCGAAGGTCCAACATATGACCCGAAGGTCCAACAGATGACCCGAAGGTCTAGTACTAGTAATTGACCCAAAGGTCCCTCATATGACCCGAAGGTCCAGCATAGTGGCTCGAAAGCCCAACAAAATCATCAAAATCATCAAATAGCAAATCATCAGCAAATATTTCAATTAACGAGTCCGGAATTAACCGAATTAGTAAAAGTGTGGTTCCATACTCCACACTTTTGTTAAATCGTTTAAATCTCTTCATCGTTTCCTTGAAAGTGAAAAATTGTGTATTTTATATAAATAAAATTTACGTTCTCAAACGGACAAGTCCGGAATTAAGCGAATCAGTAAAAGTAAGGGTTCGTAGTCCTCAATTTTGCTGAGGCGTTTAAATCGCTTCCACATTCTTTTGAAAGCGCAAACTGTAAATTTTTTGAAAACAATTTTATTTTAAAATGATTTTTAAAACATGTGATTAAACAGCAACATCTGTAGCAATTTCGACAAAGAAATTGCGCTTCACAAAACACCGTAAAAACGGATATCAAATCAGCGTTGCGGAATAACCGCTCAAAAATTCACTCTAATTTGACGTTTACTGAAGTCAAAACGACAGTAATTTTTATTCGTAAAAAATCTCATCAAGACAACACGTTTCAAAATATAGCACCGGAGTAAAAATCCGTTATAAAAATAACGATAAAAAAAATTCGTTACAAAACCAAACACCGGTTCAAATAAACTTTATATCAGACTGCGCTACTGATATAAAATATTAAATGTTGGATAGCCTCGGCACATATTTTTGTTATAAACACAACATGCATGCACGAGGATGAATTTCAACCGGATAGCATGCAAATTCTTGATACCCAACATGCAAATATAAAATGAATTACAAATTAAAACAACCTGGACTTCATTTATCCACGCATGCATACTTATACTACTCGTTGCACGCATATACTTAAAGAAAAATAAAGTGACTTGCCCACTTTCATGTATACATGAATACATACAAATGTATTTTAAATTATGCAACCAGGACCATATAATATTGTACACACTAATGTATTACAGAAATAGGACCTGGGTACACAAAAAAAATGAGATACACCATGCAAAAATGGTCTAGGCGTGGACATATTTTTAATGTACATGTAAGATGCATTGACACAAGTTCCTGGTCCAGAACTATATATGCACTAGAAAATATAACCTGACAATATTTTCTCACACGCAAGGGACACACACGCTACAAAATGCATACGAATGAAATAAGATGCCCTGTACTACAATCTTGTACACTTAAGACGCTCCTTGAGCTCATTATATACACGCACAGATTGAAAACACTCACACACAAATGAAGGAGCACGTACGATTATATATATACACGTGTATTTTGTGCACGCTAAACCTGCATGTAAGTTCACTTTAATGTGTACAATTGCACACCCGTGAAGAACAGCTTGAATTTACAAAGTTTAAAATATTTTTCGCGAGTTTGAGCACGTACAATTTTGCCTGAGCTAAGTTTCGTATCATATTATACACATGAAATAAGAAATTTAGCTTGTGCTTAATATACACGAAAATAGAAAAATTCATTTACCCTGACATTTGCCTATTAAGTTTCAACTTGTACGCAAAATGAAATGTACCAAAATATTAGACCTGACCCATTATATCAAAGCACGAATGAAAACACTAATGCCAATGACCATTTCCACGCAAATAATAAACATACAAAATATTTGCATACGGTAGAAGGTAAATAATTTAAATTAGAAGCGTGAGTTTTGAACTCACCTAAATTTCGCTTCAAGACCAAAAAGCAACCCAGACCAAAAGAGAACCACAATCAAACTGCCATTAATGCATTTTCTAACCACAGGAAGAACGAAAAATGTAGGCTACTGGAAAAGTAAGCAAAGGATGTAGCAGGCATACACTCTTCTCTTTCAAAATATGAACAAGTCAATGAGATAATGCGTGCTGGCCTTTATTTTGTACAAGAGCATTTAATGAAAACGTGCTCTAGCAAAGAGAAGGACATGCTGCAATTAATATGATGATGGCAGCCAATACAAACTGTTCAACCTAGCTTTAGAAAATTGTGACAGCAAATGTTTATACTTTTTGTTTATAAATGAATGTGTCCGCATAGTTCATTGTTTTTTTTAAAAATAAGTGAACTTTGTTTTATAAAGTGAATGTGACAGCACTATATTCACTTTGCTTTAATAAAATTTTCACTACTTGAATTGGACCCATAAATTTTCTCACGTGCAGGCCAAATGAAAATATAACACAACTTGGTTATGTTCAATGCAACAAGAAATTTGCAACTGACTTTAAAATCATTTTCGCATTGCAATTTTTATTTTTTCAAATTTCAATTTAAAATTTTCATTTTAAATTTATATTTCGACGGTAATAAAATCACGGTCGTTACAAACTCTGCCACTTATAAAAATTGCTAGAAGTTGTTTATAACACCAATAATTTATCACAACAAAGATTAAAATAGAAAAGATAGATCAAGAATGCTCACCCCCACCCGAAGAGGAGAGAAAACCTGGATAAGAACGCTCGATGAATTCTCTGGTTTCCCAAGTGCAATCTTTGGGGTTTGCGGACCATTGAATTTTCACAAGCGGGACTTCTTTATTCCGAAGGCATTTAACCTCCGAAGCTAGCACACGAATAGGATTTTGCACAATAGACAAGTCGGGTGATATCTCAAATCTTGCAACACATGAGGATCAATAATAGAATCCAAATCTCGAAGGCATCGACGAAGTTGGGATACATGAAATGCGTCATGAATTCTCGAAAACTGAATAGGTAGCAATACACGATAAGCATCTGGGCCAATGCATTCCGTAATAGGAAACGGTCCAACATACTGAGGAGCCAATTTCCCGGAGCTACTAAAACGCACCACACCCTTCGTCGAAGAAACACGAATGAATACGCGATCACCAACAGAAAATTCCAAAGGCTTCCTACGATGATTGGCATAAGATTTCTGCCTATTCTGAGCCTCTTTCATTCTCTGTCTGATAACATCAATCTTCTTAGAAGATTCATGAATAGAATCGGGGCCGAGAACTAACTTTTCCCCCGATTCCAACCAACAAGATGGTGATTGACACGACCTTCCGTAAAGGGCTTCGAAAGGAGCCATACCGATATTGGATTGAAAACTGTTGTTATAAGAGAACTCAACAAGAGATAAGTGGTCTTCCCAACTACCACCAAAATCAAGAATGCAAGCTCGAAGGAGATCCTCTAAAACTTGATTCACCCTTTCAGTCTGACCATCAGACTATGGATGATAAGCTGTACTGAGATTGAGCTTAGTGCCCAAAGCTTTCTGAAGGCTCTGCCAGAAACCACTAGTAAAAAGCGGATCTCTGTCACTAACAATAGAACTAGGGACACCATGAAGTCGAACGACTTCTTTAATAAACAGCTTAGCCAATAAAGGAGCAGTCCGATTGGACTTGATAGGAATAAAATGGGCTGATTTAGTCAATCTGTCAACAATCACCCAAATACTAGTATGGCCCGACCTCGAACGAGGTAGACCATCAATGAAGTCCATAGAAATTTGATCCCATTTCCATAATGGAATCTCAAGAGGCTGCAAAAGACCACTGGACGCTGGTGTTCTGCTTTAACAAGTTGACAAGTCATGCAACGACTTACATAACTTGCAATATCACGCTTCATACCCTCCCAATAGTATGAGCGTTTCATGTCAGCATACACCTTACTACTACCCGGATGGATAGTATACTTAGAACGATGACAGTCCTCAAGAATGTCATTTCTAAGATTAGAAACATTAGGCACGATCAACCTTCCCTTTTTCCGAATACAACCACGAATATCAATATCGAAATCCTTCAGATCATCACCTCGGGATTCCGATTCACAACTCTAAATAAGATAAGCAATATGTGGATCTTGTTTCTGGGCATTTGCAACACGATCCAACAAACTAGGACGAGCTTCCATGCTAAATAAAAGCACGGGAGAATTAGAAACTGAAGGACGGTCTCTAATATCACAAAGAGATAAAGCTTCCAACAAATTCCACTCTGCTAGCATCATGGAAACAACCACTTGCTACTTGCGACTAAGCGCATCAGCAACTCGATTACCCTTACCAGGGGTATATAGAATATCAAAATCATATGAAGCAAGAAATTCGAGCCAACACTGTTGGCTCATATTAAGTTCCTTCTGAGTGAATAGATACTTCAGAGATTTGTGATCAGTGAAGAGAACCAAACGCACGCCCAATAAATAATTTCGCCAAATCTTTAGAGCAAAGACTATGGCGGCTAATTCCAAATCATGGGTAGCATAACGAATCTCGTTAAGCTTTAGCTGTCTAGAAGCATAGGCAACTACTCTATCCTTTTTGCATGAGAACAGCACCGAAACCAATACGGCTAGTATTGGTACAAATAATGAAGTCTTAGTTCCCTTCGGGAATCACAAGGATAAGAGTATCGGAAAAGAGTTCTTTCAAATAATCTTCTTTCCTAAAAAGCTAAAACTTCCAAAATTACAATTATCTTTATGAAATCATTTTCTAGAAAAATTTACTTTTTATAGGTCAATTTATTGTGTCAAATTGTCTCATCAGAGCATTTAGGAGATTCCTATCAATAACGTTGATCAAGCGCATCGACCAGAATTCTTAAAGCACTCAATGGGCAATACAATCACAAAATCATCTTCTATATGATAAACAAAAATCCAATTATACTTGTAAATAAATCTTATGAAAAAGATTTGCAAATTTTAAATTGCCGTTTTCATTCAAAATCAATAAATACACAAATGGAGTCATCGAGATATTCGTAGAATACTCGATTCATAAAATGGATGAAATAAGCTGGGCAAACTGAATGACATAATAAGTCATTCATAAGAATCATAACGAGTGCAGAATGCGGTAAGTGGAATGCTATCTTCTGCAACTCGTAACTGATGAAAACCGGTAGCAAGATCGAGTTGGGAGAAAAGCTTAGCGCCACTTAACTGATCGAACATGTTGTCGATCTTAGGTAATGGATACCTATTTTTGATAATGAGCTCGTTAAGCTTGCGATAAACAATGCAAAGCCTAAGAGTACTATCTGGTTTCTAAATGATGACAACGGTGGCGCCCTAAGGAGATGTGCTAGAACGAATAAATCGTTTGGCTTCCAACTCAGATAATTGTTGCTTGAGTTCCTCATTTTCCTTAGCAGACATCCTCGTGGGAGGATGACTGACAGGATGAGCACCGAGATAAGATCAATACGGAACTCAATTGCCTTATTTGGCGGTAACACGAAAATAGGCATGAAGACATCAGAAAAATCACAACAACCGGAATATTATCTATGACATCCTCCGATTCGAAGGAAGAAATGATAGCATTCGAAGTATGATCCATGCTTCGAAATATAATAGATAACTCCTCGATAGCATCGGGATGCTTGAGATATAAAGTTCTTTCGGGACATAGGATTGAACTTCATAACGGACGAGCCAATCCATACCCAAAATCATATCAAAATCAAGATGATCCATAACATGCAGATTCGCATGAAAGGAAAAGCCACAAAGAATAATCTCAACATCACACACAACAAACCAAGAGTAACGGATCCACCAATAGGATTCACAATCCTCAACGGTTCATAAAGACTAATAACATCCAAAGAAATAACATCAACAAGCTCCTTCGACACGAATGAATGTGATGCACCCGTATCAAAAAGAACTCTAATAGAACGGCAATGGAGTAAAATAAAACCTTCCAAAACAGAAGGAAGAATACCTTTGGGCAGAGAAGAATCACTAGAAGCTTTATCAGCATTTAAGCTTCCCAGATTTGAAACCCTTAGGAGCAGTAGGACAATCAGAAACCCAACGACCTACTTTCTTGCAATAGCGACAATTGCAAGGCTTAGGACAACTACGAAGAAGATGATCAACTCCGTATTTGGACAAGGCCTCGAAAGATGCAACAAAATCAGAAACAGAGGACATTCCTTGTTTTAACTCAAGGAAACTACGAGCAAGATTGATAAGGAATTTAACAAATGGAAAACTACGGAAATATGAGATATATTCCTAAGCATATCCCAACTTGTTAAAGAAGATAAAAGTTTAAGAACAACGAAGGAATAGATTAGATAGGCACGACTAAAACCCTCGAATAGTTGTAACACATGTTCCATTCTACTTCTGTTCTGTGTTTATTATAATTTGTTCTGAATCTCAGCTCTGATACCAAGCTGTGACGCCCCACCTCTATACTCACAATAACAAAGGTTATTTCAAGGAATAACGTCTGCTATTGCGAAGAATAAGGCTTGTTAGAAGCGACCATCCGTAAGTTATGTCTTAGACGAGTATTGATTACATCGATAGGAGTTGTGTAAATTACTCCCAAAGATATAAATTCAATCCAAATCTAAAACAAAACTACGGTGGCTAAAGAAAAATCCAGAACAACTCATAATAACAACAACAAGGATAGTATAATCACATCAGAACAGAAATATCAAATATATAGCGGAAGACAAGTCTGGATACATGCTACAACAATCGATAGTTCACATAAACCAAATGTACATTTACATGTCATCAACATACATGAGACGAGAGTCAATGCACCAAAAAGAAACACCTCGAAGTCTAGACAAAAGATGATGTGAAATCCCAAAAGCTGAAGCAGCAACTGAATCAGAGATAGTGATTATCCTGAAATAACTCGGTCTGACCCGAGTATTATTTAAGAGAAAATAATAAACGGATCAGTCTAATTTAAACTTCAAAAATAAGTGTATGATAAACAACACTTAAGCAATTAATTATAATCACGAATGAGATTATACAACATAAATAATCAGCATAGTTTAAAGGAAGAAATCTCATTAAACTCCATTAAAATCATCATTCGAATTCGTAATTGAATTCAAAACAGCAATACACAAAATTATAATCTCGGATGAGACTATACACAAAATTATAGTCTCGGATGAGACTATACAACACATTAATCAACATAGTTTAAATGGAGAAATCTCATTAAACACCATCAAAATCAACTTTCAAATTCACAATTGAATTCAAAACAGCAATACGCAGAATCTAGAAATCAAAATAGATAACTAGAAAAATCAGCATAAAAGTGGATTGATCCCAGCAGATGGCGAGTTTTAGCTACGCCGCACGTGCATCTCAAATGGCCGAAGCCTACCAAGTACTATAATTTTCGGCGCCCAATAAATGACCCGAAGGTCCAACATATGACCCGAAGGTCCAACAGATGACCCGAAGGTCTAGTACTGGTAATTGACCCGAAGGTCCATCATATGACCTGAAGGTCCAGCATAGTGGCTCGAAAGCCCAACAAAATCATCAAAATCATCAAACAGCAAATCATCAGCAAATATTTCAATTAACGAGTCCGGAATTAACCGAATTAGTAAAAGTGTGGTTCCATACTCCGCACTTTTGCTAAATCGTTTAAATCTCTTCATCGTTTCCTTGAAAGTGCAAAATTGTGTATTTTATATAAATAAAATTTACGTTCTCAAATGGACAAGTCCGGAATTAAGCGAATCAGTAAAAGTAAGGGTTCATAGTCCTCAATTTTGTTGAAGCGTTTAAATCGCTTCCTCATTCTTTTGAAAGCGCAAACTGTAAAAATTTTGGAAACAAATTTATTTTAAAACAAATTTTAAAAGATGTGATTAAACAGCAACATCTGTAGCAATTTCGACAAAGAAATTGCGCTTCACAAAACACCGTTAAAACGGATATCAAATCAGCGTTGCGGAATAACCGCTCAAAAATTCACTCTAATTTGACGGTTACTGAAGTCAAAACGACAGTAATTATTATTCGTCAAAAATCTCATCAAGACAACACGTTTCAAAATATAGCACCGGAGTAAAAATCCGTTATAATAATAACGACAAAAAAAATTCGTTACAAAACCAAACACTTGTAACAGCCCTAGATTTTTGTATATATTTTAAATTTGACTTTCTTTTATTTAAATTATTTTCAAAATGGTTTATTTCAAATATTTCATTTTTAAATATAAATGTTGATTATTAAGTGGTTTATAGTTCAAACTAGTATAATTTGAATATTTTACTGTAAAGTGAATTTCTGGTCAAACTGTTCAAACTTTGACTTTTAAACTTCAAACTTAAATTATTTAAATTCTTAAATTTTATCTTTTACTTAAGAAAATAGATTTAATAACATGAATACTGCTTTTCATTTCGTTGAAAACGGAGTTAAATTGTGAAAGTTATGTGTATTTCAATATTGATTGCAATTTGTTTTATTTAGCAATTTTGTTTATTTTAAATTTTATAAATTATATATTCTCTGTCATATTTTATTTTAATATGTGTTAATATGTTATTTTATGTATATTTTTGTCTTTTAATATTTTTAATGTGATAATAAAAATTTTCCAAAATTTATTGCATTTATTTTCTATTTTTAAAAGCTAGTTTCCATTTTTCTGATATTTTCTTCATTTAAATTATATTTAATTAAAATTTATTTATTTATTTTTGTGAATGCATTTTATTTTTATGTTATTATCTTTATTTATAAATATTTTCTAGGTCCATATAAATCTTCCAAGTTTATTCTGTTTATTTTCAAATTTTCTAGACTAGTTTTCATTTTGTACTATTTTCTTATTTTAATCATATATAATTAATATTTATTTATTTATGTAACAACCCAATATTTTTGAAATTATTTTAATTTGAATTTATTTCATTTTGAAAATATTTTATAGTGAAGTAGAAATTTTTCTCGAATTAATGGTAGTTTTGTTGTAATTTTTATGTTCTGTTTCTTATTTTTAAACAATTCTTCAGTTCTTTTGGCCATTTTCTTTAAATTTAAATTATTTATTTCACTTTGGAAATGCTTTAAAATCATTTTTATTTCAAATTTTATGTTAGAATATTTTTTAAATGAAGTTGTTAATTTTCCAAAGTGAATGGTGATTTATTTTTAATTTTGGACACTGTTTTGGATTTTTCAAGTAATTTCTTATTTTCCTTTTCTATTTCTTTAAAATAAATTATTTATTCTTATTCTATATATTTTGTTTATTTAAAATTAAAAAGAAAAAAAAAGAAATATGAAGAGTTTAAAATTGCTTTTGAAACTGAAGCCTTTTCATCTCCGAAACTCTTCATTTCCATAACCTTCACTTTAATTTTTGCTATCCACTTCTTCAGTTTTGGCCATGAGTTATCATTCACTTTTCACGAAAATTTTTGTTTCTCAATTCATTTTTCACGGCCTCACAAAGTTCCTTGGTAATGGCCTCCTCTCTTTTCACTTTTTTCCATTTTTTCGTACTTTTTGCCTTGTTTCCTCTTCTATTTGCACGGCCTCCTCACCATAGACACGACCACCATCCCCTACCACTATTCCTTGGAATCATCTCCAGCCATCATTTCAGATCCATCCATGGCCGAACCTCCCTTGGTGATAAAACTCCACAAAATTGCAAACAATGCCTTAAATCTATGCATAGCCGAGCACCTAGTTGATCACCACTCCATTTTCCATCACCACCACCATCTTTGGCCGCCACCACCTCTTGGTCCAGACCCTACCTCACCACTCCAGCCCCTGATCTACCACCTGGACCCTCTGGCCGAGCCTAACCATCCATGGTCGAGCCTTAGTTTGATCACTTTTCCACCAAAATTGCCTAGAAACCATTCACCTACCTCAAGTGTAACTTCCTCCAATTGTTTCAGATCATGGCCGTGACTTTTGTGACCCATACCTGATCCAAATAGGTCCCAAACCTGACCTTATTAAACCCCTAGGCAGTGCAAAAGATTTTAGAAAGTAAGGCAAAAAGATTCGTATTCAAACTGCTTTTTGTTTCAAAGATACAATTTCAATCGTATTGATTTTTAACTTTTGTTTTGATTTTGTTTGGGTTGTAACACAAGATCTATAGCTTGAATATCACTCTCCACTCAAGTTCGTAGCTTTGTCTTTGTGTTTTAGGTTTGGTTGTGTCAGTTGAATTTGCAATCTCCAGCATTTGAGGTGAGTTATTCTCACCAGACAATATGTACATATATAACTAGTGGATTGACCCCTTTTTAATCTATAAAATGCATTATCATGTTACACTTGCTATGTTATGATTTTATGATGTTCACCTATGCTTAAACACCTATTATATTATATGTTACTGTTATATTATGTTGTTCTATTATTTTTATCAGTTTATCACACTGCAAGTTCCCTTTAGATTAGAATCACTATGGGTTGAAAATGATACATACCCGAACGGACTTTAGAATAGGAGAAAATCATTATGGGCTGAAATGATAGGCCTGAATGATTTTCAATTATTTTCATTTACTTGGGATTGCGGGTTTGAAATGATCAAACCCGGGTATCTTTGTAAATTACGGGTTGAAATGATAAATTACCCGTATCACTTTACCTAGGCTAAAAAATGAAATACAGACCCATAGTTAAAATATTTTAGAAATGTAAATATTATAATATTTTGATTTAAATTTGATTAAAAATGATTTTTGTAAAGCATTATTGATTTTCTGAAAGTTTATAAGAGAAATAAATTAATGGTAAAGTTAGAAAATCTGAAATGTAAGTTATTTTGGGAAATTTTTAATTTGGTGATAATTGGAATTTAAATTAAATATGAAATATGATAAATTCATGATAATTTGGATTAAAGTGAATTTAAATGATTTTATAATATATTAATGATTTTTGAATAAAGTTAAAATGTGAAATGAATGAATATTTAAGTTGAAATTTTGACATATAACTAAAATTGGAAATTTATGAATTTGGCATAAAAGTGAATTTTAAGTTAAGTAAATAAAAATGAAATTAAGTTATATTTGAAAATTTAAACTTAAGTGTTAAGTTAAATTTAATTTAATGAATTTAAAATTTAATGTTGGAATTTAATAAGTGAATTATTATTAAATTTTGATTTTTGAATGGAAATTTAACT
This sequence comes from Allium fistulosum, assembly GCA_030737815.1. Taxonomy (NCBI): domain Eukaryota; kingdom Viridiplantae; phylum Streptophyta; class Magnoliopsida; order Asparagales; family Amaryllidaceae; genus Allium; species Allium fistulosum. The sequence continues at coordinate 849,857,318 of CM060903.1, forward strand.
TTATAAAATCATGAATATAAGGGTATTTAATGATGACTATAAAAGTGAAATTATATGATTTTAAAATGTAAAAAAAAATGATTTATATAAAAATATAATTGTTTGAGAAATTATACTGAATATTTGAAGTTAATTAACCGTATTTCTGAAATGCTATTAATTCTAATGTAAATGATAATACAACATTTGTAAATGCTGTAGTTGATAATAATGAACCAAATGGCTAAATTTAATTAAAGGCTATTATAGCATTTTGGTAAATGTTATAATGGTTGAATTTAACTAAGTTTATTTGAAACTAATGTAACCCTATTACAGCATTTTAAATGCTATCTTTTGTTAAATTGAACTGTTTTAAATGTGACTTTCCGTAGCATTTTCTAAATGCTGCGAAAGTTGAATTTTCATTGTTTTAATTAATTTAAGTGAACGAATGAACTTTGAAGGATTAAAATTTTGGAAATTTAATAATTTAATTATTAAATATAATAACTTCATTTTTATGATTTAAAATGAAGTAATTTGTTTCGAAATATAAACTATTTTGAAATATGATATTTTGATATTTTGAAATGGATTTTTGAATGATATTGAATTTTGAAATGATATTTGATTTCGAAGTATAAAATACTATTTTGAAATTTTAACCACTGGTTGTATTTAATTTATGGTTTAACTGATCCTTAAAGGATGGGCGATCCCAAGCATCTTTTAAGTTATGGTGCATTTCTACTACAGTTCACTTGAGTTGGTTTACATTATATAAGTATATATTGTCCTGACTCGAGTGTTTTGTGTTTTACTTTACGCTCGGGTCAGCCTGAGTATTTACAGCTTAGCTTTGGATTTCTTTTTTAGAGTTAGGAATCGTTGGAGATTCTGCTTGTCTAGTTATCTGTTCCTTTCAGTTCAGTTGTTCTATTTCAGTTCTGGTATTCATAAACTTCTATTTATTTGAGATTTCTATTGTATATGTTTTCAAACAGATATTATGTATTATGTTTTGAGAGTTTGTTATAGTAGCTTCATGAACTACTATGGGTTTTTATATTCCGCTGCGAGTTATTCTGATATGTTCTGTGTCTGTGATTCTGTGTATTTGATTTCATTTGCTCCAAATTTATTTACAATCTGTTATTTTGAATTATTCAAGTCAGACATGTGTGGATTATTGTCAATTTGAATGGTCTAAAATAGTGGGTCGTTACAGTTGGTATCAGAGCTTTGGTTTTAGGCAAACCTTAGCCTGTGGAGCAAAAACTCATTAGAGATAGGGTAGAAATACCCTAGAATGAGTGAAATCAATCTCAGAATCATTTCTTTGTGAGAGGACGTATTTTCGAAGTATAAAATGATTTTCAAAGGATTTTTAAAGATTATTTTGATATAAAATTTTCTTGTTTTGAAAAAAAAAATTCTGGACATTATCCCTTTCGTATCCACCTTGTTAGTAATTTCTTTGATTAGGATTTCCTTAAAATTCTGAACCTCTATCTTAGTTGGAATTTCTTCGATTAGGATTCCTTTGAATTTTGGAACGCTCCCACTTGTTCTGAAATCCACTCCGGTCTCCCCTAACTGTATTCTTTTGATTTTTGGAGCATTCCATAACTCCACTTTGAATGACCTCTATAAAGATCGGCGGTTCCGCCAATTTTTTTGAATGATTTGTAAAAGGGTGAAACTCCCTTATAATTGTCATTGATTCACCGGAGATTTATGTATCTTTGGTTTACGATGTTTTCTATCTTCTGCTATATTTAGATTCTATCTCTGGCGATCGAAGGTCGATTTTCCTTAGATTTTCGCATCGATTATATTCCTGAAGTCACGGTTGACCCTGTTAAGGTCGCTCACGATCTATATGGGCTCATCCATCTTCTATTTGGTAATTTAATTATCTTATCTTCGTTTGAGCTTATCTTTGAATCAGAATTCTATTTGATTAGAGTTCCTCTAAATTTGAATCTCTATTTTGCTTTGAAATCCATCCTTGAACATCCATTGGTGAAATTTATGGTCAATTGTCTTTTGAAAACTGTGTATTCAACGAAATTGTTATTTTGATAAGGGTGACCGTATTATATATATATAAGTGAAATTTTTTCGATAAGGATTATATACCATTTTAAAAATGATAATTTGAAGTTTCGAAAGGATTTGGAATTTTGAAAGTTATATAAGAAATGGTTTCATATAAAACAATTTATAACTGAAGGTTTTGAATCTAAATTTGAGTGATTGAACTCCGGCATTTTGGAAATAGTTTTAAGATTTTGAAATAATAAATAATATGATTTGAAAGTATTTTCCGAATATGAAATGTTTCAAATGGTTTTAATGAGTTTCAAATGATTTCGAAGAAATTTCAAAAGAAATTTGAGAAAATAGAAGTCCATAACCCACTTATGTCGCTGGAAAATAATTTCGGTGATGAATGCATGCATCATCGACATTGATTTTCGAGTTTCAGAGTGGGGGAGAGGCCACTTCGGTAGCTTTGTTATGTGGGTGACTTGTGAAACTAATTTTTATTTCAAATTCCGAAGTGTGATGTGATATTTGAAAGATATATGTATATATATTTGAACAATTTGAAATGAGCCGGTGTTCAGTCCTTGAGTTTTGGATTTGGTTTGATATAACCCTATTTTTGGAATTGATTTACTGATTTAAAATGTGATTCCCAACTCTTGGATTGAAATATGATTTCTTCGACTATTTTGAGGGTTCGAGCACTTCCAAATCAAGGTTGACTTTTCAAAGCTAAGTAATTTTGAAAAGTATAAAGTATAAGTTTGGTATGTATGTTTAAATATGTAGTAATATGATTTAAATAAGTTGAAACTATTTTGTTGAGTAAATGAATAAGGCTATTTTGAATTTTTCTAATATGAAATTTAGATTTGAAATGCTTTGAAAAGAATTTGGTCTTCAAAATATTTTGAATAAAATTTAGTTTAAATGTTTAATTTAGTAACATCTTTATGAAACTATATATTTAAAAAGTTGGAATAGATACATAAGTTGTACGTATGCTGTTTTATTCGCATAATCAAATTGATCCAAGTTTGAGTACACAAGTTCGAGATGAATTACACCATTTCGTGTTAGGATTTTTCATTTGATTCTTGATGGCGAATATTTGATATGGATTTTGGGCTTGATTCTAGAATTCTCTATCATAGTATATGGCTATGCAAGGTGACTGATGGTTTCTAGTCGTGAAACCATATCGAAATCCACATTAGGGAAGTTGAATGGACAATACTAGTTCGAAAGCGAACTTGTGTGATCGAGCGAGCGATCGAATGAGACTTTGCGAAATGATAACATATGTACATCTTATATTCTTATGTCATTGATATACTTGCCGCTGAAATTGGAAGTTGTTGGGTTGGATATCTTTGTAATATAATTGGAATTCTTTCTTTTATGAAAAACTACTATCAATTTAAAACCATTTTTCAAAACTATTTTTCTTTTATTCTTCTCAAACAAACTGTTTTATTCTATTTTACATACAAACTATTTTACAAACCATTTTATTTACAAAACTATTCTACAAACTATTTTTCTTTTTTTTCTATATAAAACTATTGTAACAACCCTGTATTTTACAATTATTTTTAAATTGATTTCCAGATTTAAAAGCTTTATTTATGAAAAGAATAAATTTTGTTATTGTAAATATAAAAAAACTTTGATTTTGTATGTGGATTAGAATTCCAAATATGACTAAATTTAATATTTCCAGAAAATGTGAATTTTGGTCAAATAGTCAAACTTTGACTTTTAAATTTAAATTTTAAATATTTTAAATTATAAATTTTATCTTTTATTATGACAATAGATTTAATAACTTGAATACTGCTTTTTGTTTCGTTGGAAACGGAGTTAAAATGTAAAAGTTATGTACATTTCAATTTTTAGTATAATTTGTTTTATTGTGCAATTTTGCCTATTTTAAATTTTATAAATCATATTTTTCTTTCTAATATTTTATTTAATATGTGTCAATATGTTAATTTATGTATAATTTCATCTCTAAATATTTCAAAAATAATAATAGAATTTTTCCAAAATTTACAATGATGATTTCCTATTTTTAAAGGCTGTTTTCCTATTTTCTGCTATTTTCTTCATTAAAAATTATATGTAAATTTAATTTTAAATATTTATTTTGTGAATATATATTTATTTTATGTTATTATTTATGTTTATAAATATATTACAAGCTCATATGAATTTTTCTAAAATTTATTCTATTCAATTTCAAATTTTCTAGATTAGTTTACTATTTTTAGCTATTTTCTTAATTTAACTTTATATTTTTGATAAATATTTATATAAACTATTATATTTTGATAAAATTTCGAAATTTTATCTGGGATTATTATTTTTCCAGAAATATAAAGTTATAAAGATAAAATAAAATAATATGAAAGGCCCTAAACCTTCTATCTTTCTATGGGCTTTTATAGTCCACCTTTTTTTCGTTTTAACCTAACTTATCATCAATTAGACATTACTATTCCTCATTCTTTTTGTTTCAGCCGACTTCCCCATATCTTTCACGAATTTCAAAGCTTCTTAACCTTAAAAAAAAAGTCATGGCCTCCATCTTGAAAAAAATTAGGTAAATCCCTCTCTTCTTTCTACTTTTTCTTACTTTTTCTATGCAATTTTGCCTTGCCTTCTCCCTTGATTAACATCGGCCACTTCCCCTATTCCACGGCCACCACCTCCTTCCATCTCTTCCCGACCATCACCACCATCTACCCCACCAGATCTGACCATGGCCGAACCCCTTTTGATGGCCAAACTCTTCCAAATACAACCTAGATGCCTAGATCCATGCTTTGTTCACCACCTTTTGCTCATCCACTTCAACCACCACCCAAACCACCACCATAGCCGCCACCACTCCTCTGACCTGACCACGGCACACCCTCTCCCACCTCTTTCCAGTCATGGTGCACCACAGGCCGAGCCCAATCCCCATGGCCGAGCCCTTGTTTTGACCAAAAACCACCTAGTTGCCTTCAAAACCACATCACCTCCTCATGTACAAACTCCACCTTGTCTTGCCTTGAACCCGAGCTATGTTAGCCCAAACCTGACCCAAAACTTGACCACATCTGAGCCACATCAGACCCCAAAGCCATACCAAACAATAGAGAAGGCAAAGCAAAAGACTGCGTAGTCGTATCTCCTTTTATTTCAATGTTATTGCATTTTAAAGTCGTATTGAATTTCGCTGTTTTGATTGTTTGGTTTGGGTTGTACACAAGAGTTGTAGATTGGATTCGCTCTCCACTCAAGTCCGTAGTCTTGTCATCGTGCTTTTGTTTCCATTGTGTCATTGGTTTTGATATCTCCAGCACAAACAGGTGAGTTATTCTCACCAGACAATATGTACCTATATAACTAGTAAATTGACACCCTGTGAATCTGTAGAAATATAATATCATGTTATACTTGACTATGTTATGATCATATGATGTTTATACACCTATTATATCATATGTTACTGTTATTTAATGTTATTATGTTATTTATATCAGTTATCACCATTGCAAGTTCCCTGAAGACTAGAATCACTATGGGTTGAAATGATACATACCCGAACGGACTTTAGAATAAGGAAAATTCGTTATGGGCTGAAATGATAGGCCTGAATGGTTTTTATTTAATTTATTTTAACTTGGGATTGCAGGTTTGAAATGATAGAACCCAGATTTTTCTTTTTAATCTGCAGATTGAAATGATACATATCCGTATCACTTGACCTAGGCTAGAAAACTATATACAGGCCCATGGTTATTTTATAAAGTGTTTTGAATATTTTTAAGTATTTTAAAAATATAAATTTATGAAATTTGATTTAAACAGATTTTGAAATATTTTGAATTAAAGAAATTATGATTTTTCTATGTGTTAAAAATGTAATTAATGAATGGTTTAACTGGATTTTTGAAATATAACTTAAGTTGGAAATTTGGAATTTTGGTTAAAAATGATATTTAAGTTATATAAATAAAATGGATATTAAATTTTATTTCGAAATGGTAAATATGATAATTTGATTAAATTTGAATTTAAGTGATTTATTAAAGTATTATTGATTTTTCTATGAATTTAAGTGGTTAAATAAATGAATGTTCAAAAGTGATCTTTTAAAATATAACTTGACTAGGAAATGTGAAATTTGGTTTTAATTAAAGGTTTAAGTTAATTAAATAAAATTGGAAATTTAGTTAAATTGTGAAATGGTAATTTAAATTTGAAGTGTTAAGTTTATTTGTTGAAATGTGAAGAATTGGACACTTTTACACTAAAATTTATTAAGTAAATTGTTGAAAATTGGATTTGATTATAAGAAATTTATTCTGAAAAGATATATGTTAAATGATATGTAAATGAACATTTTAAATGTTAAAATATGATTTTAAAAATGTTTATGTGTTTTAAATTAAAGTTATTTAATTGCTGGAAATACACTAACACTTGAAATTAACTTTTAATAGCATTCAGAAATGCTATAGATTCTGTTTTGAACTAAAATTGTGTAAAAAGGAGCTAATACAGCATTTCTGGAATGCTGTAGTTGTTGTAGTTGAACTTATAGGCTAATATTGAACTCAGGCCTATTATAGCATTCTCTGGAAGTGCAATAATGGTCTGCAGTCTATGTTGAAATCAAATTTAACCCTTGTTTTGAAATCTGAACTACCGCAGCACTTCTGAAATGCTGTCTTTTCTGTTTTGAACTATAATTCAACTAAAACTGAGTTTTAACAGCAGTTTTAAGTGCTGTCTTTGTTGAATTAAAAATGTTTTCAAATATAACTTATAGCAGTTGTTTTTAAATGCTGTGAAATGCTAAAATTTTAATAATTAGGGTTTTTGACTTAGTAAACGAACTCAGAATGGTTTGAAACTTTGGAAATTGAATACTTGATTTGAAAATATAATAATTACACTTTTAAAAGGTTTGAATGAATTATTTTGATTGGAATATAAACTATTTAAAGGTGATTTGAAATGATAGTAAATGAACGATATCTTTGAATTTAAAAGGTATTTAAAGTTGAATATTTGGATTTGAACTGATAGGATATTTTATTATATTAAAATGATTTGAAATGAAGTTTTATAAGGATATGATATTTTATTATATTAAAATGATTTGAAATGAAGTTTTGTTAGGATATGATATTTTATTATATTAAAATGATTTGAAATGAAGTTTTGTAAGGATATGATATTTTATTATATTAAAATGATTTGAAATGAAGTTTTGTAAGGATATGATATTTTATTATATTAAAATGATTTGAAATGAAGTTTTGAAATGATATGAAAATTTAAATATATGGAAATGGTTTGGAATTGATTTAATCTTTATTTTGATAAAGATATGGTTTGAAATGATATTTTATTTTGAAGTAAAGTATTGTTTTTAAAAGTTATAACCACGGGTTATAATAACGATTGGTTGGCAAAGAGACCGGGATCGGATATGGACATACTCTCTGTCGATACCGAAAACCACTTTGACAACCGTGTACGCGGAGGAGATTCCAGAATGAAGTAGGATGGTGGCGACGTTCTTAAGGTATGTTAAGTGGACCCAACTCCCATGAGTTGGCATAAGGTGGCTAAAACAGGAGCGATCTCGGACCAGTGAGGTAGCACCTCTTCTTGGACACATTTCTTCGATATTATACTCTTACTTGTGATTGATTAGATGGCCATCCTCCGATTTGGGAGTGTTGTTCGAGGTGGAACGGTAGTGGCTGCTATGCGTATCCATCAGTCCGTGTGCGTAATTGGTATATCTACCCTGGCATTGCCTTGTGTGTCGTGTCACCTACCATATCGAACCCACTACGATTACGATTTTAAGATCCAACCGCGTTAAGGTTCTCCATCCCCTTAACGCTATTTTCTATATGATTATACTTTACTGATTAGACACTACTGTATATAGCGTATATTACTATATAGTAAATAGTTTAACGGACCCTTAGAGGATGGGCGGTCCCAAGCATCTTCTAAGTTACTTGTACCCTTATTACAGTTCGCTTGAGTTGGTTTACATTATATAAGTATATATTGTCCTGACTCGAGTGTTTTGTGTTTTTCTTTACGCTCGGGTCAGCCTGAGTTATTCATAGATTTGGATTTCCACTCTCTTGGAGATTTGAATCGCTGGAGATTATCTGCTTGTCATGTCCTATCTATTTCAATTCTGTTGTTCTACTCAGCTTGTACTTGGTTATTATATTGAGACTTTTGTTGTATTCTATTTCTTCTGTTATATCTCATGTAACTCTGATATATTTATATAGTAGCTTCGTGAACTACTATTTCTTTTACTTCCGCTGCATTATTTTACTCTGTGTCTGTGATCTGTGATTATATTTATTTACTGTATATTCTGAGATTTGCCAAATTTTATTTTCAACGCGGTATTTTGAGCAATTCAACTCCGGCATGAGTGTCTGCCTATACACTTATAATGGATGCGAATGGTTGAAAATATCGGGTCGTTACACTTGGTATCAGAGCTTTGGCTTTGAGGAAAAACTTAGAATGTATGGTAAATTTATTTATAGAATCACTTTCGTTCGAGTTTGAATCTCTTCCTTTTGATTTGATTTCCTTTGAATTTTGGAACGTTCCCTGCGGTTCCAAAATCCATTATTGTTCCTCACTATTCATCTTCTTTTGATTCTGGAGTATCTCATAACTCCACTTCGAATGACCTTTGTAGTGAATTGGCGGTCTCGCCAATATTCTAATTTTCTTGTAAAGGGGTGAAACTCCTTTACAATAGCATCGATTCACCAAAGATTTTATATCCTCGGTTTAGATGCTAGTATCGCTTACTATCCCAAACTCTATCTCTTGAGATCGGATGTAGATTTACCCCAGAAAAAAAATACACATTTGATCTTATTCATTAAGTCACGGTTGACCCGGTTAAGGTTGCCCGCAATTTATTTAAGCTTACCCATCTCCTTATTTTGTTATTTAATCATCTTGTCTTTTGTTTCCAAACTATCTCCAAACATTTTTAAATTGTACTTGTAAATCTATGTTTTGTTTTATATATTGTGTTTTTTGAGTTGTTGATGTTGATTTGGGCTTCCGATCGATTCGTCTGATCAACGATATCGATGGGATTTCTAAAACACTTTGACAGAACAAACTGACACAATATTATTTTTAAAAATTGGGTTAATGAAATAAATTTTGATATATAATTTATGGAACTTAATAAATTGATTTAAATTGATAATTTGAAGTGATAATACTTGATTTATCATTTATTTTTCTACAAATGAATTTATAAATAGTTGTTTATAAATTTATTTAGGAACTGAAATGAATTTAAAACAAGAAATTTAAGAATTTAATTTTCGATGGATTCAAACCTTGTGTTAAAAGTTTTAAAAGGATATATTATTTAAAGTATTTCCAAGTAGAAATTTGTTTCTAAAGGATTTTTAAGTTTAAAAATTTAGTGCTCTTCTCTTTGTCGCTGGAAAATAATTTCGGTGATGACTGCAGCATCATCGACGTTCATTTTAGAGTTTCGAAGTGAAGAGACTGTTCTGTAGTCTTGCTACAGCTTTGTTTTGGGGAATTTAATTAATATGAATTTCTAAAAATATGACTTGATTTATAATATATATAGATATATGATTTAAATTTGATTTGACATATTATGTACATATATTTATTTATCTCTAACTGGTTTGAAGAAAATCGGAAATTAATTCTTACATTTGTTTTCTTAAAGAATAATTTCAATTATAAAAAGAAAAATCAAAAATTTGGATAAATGATTCAAACTTGAGATAATTGAATTGGAAAGTTTTATTTGTATAACACAAATTTCATTTCCAATATAACTTACCTAAATTACACAGAAGTTGAATATGAAATTGGATAATATACTATATAAAAAGGATTTTATAAAAAAAATTGAGTGGTTATAATAAATGTTATACACTTAAATTTTAGTTATAAAAGATTAACAGAGGTAAATAGTGAAAAAGGAATTTAAAGAGATTTTATTTAAATAACTTAATAATCAAATTTGATTTAATATGGAACCTTAAGTCTAACCTAGGAATTTTAATAAAGGTTATTTCCTGAAATGAATATGTTGTATAATAAATAATGTATCTTTGAATAGATAAAATAAAATACATTTGAATTGGACTTTTGGTAATAAAGTTTATTTAACTTGAATTCATAGTTTAATTGATGTCTAAATGAATAAATGTGTAAAGAAATTTGATTGTTATATTTGCTATGATAAATATTTTATTTATGAAATTGATATGTCTTGAAAAATGAATAATTATGATTTAAATAGTTAAAATGTATTTTAACATCACTAAAACTTGATAATTGAGAATTTGGTTTTCAAATGGAAATTTTAAGTGTAACTTATTAAAGGAATATCTATTTATGAAATGGGTATTTTAAATAAAGTGTTAGGGTATGTGTTAAATTTAGAGCTAAGTAAAATAGTGAGCTTTTGACTTAATAAAGTAAGTATAGTTTAATTTGGATATTCCATTCATAAAAGTTTGTTTTAATAAGTCATAAGTTAAATGATATCCAAATGAATATTCTAGAATAAAACTGATTTGAAATATTAATATATCTACTGTAGCATTTTATAAGTGCTGCTGTTTTGAAAATACAATGTTTTGGAAATTTTTAAAATTGAATGAACTTATAAATGTTACAAATTTAAAATGAATATTGTTTGATCTTGGATTAAAATGGTTTAAATGAATATTATTTTTAAAAAAAGGTGTTATGATTTTCTAAGTGTTATGTTTTTTTTAAGAATAACATTTCCAAAGTGTTATGATTTTTAGTAGTATGATTTGCAAATGATAACATCTCTAAATTGTTATGATTTCAAAACATTATGGTTATAAATCTATTATCTTATTTTGTTTTTCAAACTATCTTTTGGTTGTCCTTATTTCTCTTATCTTGTTACAGAATGGAAAGGCTATTGCTTATACCAGTCTGTTTAGAAATCTTTCTGTAATCTTGATAATCTTTGTTACTCATCTGGATCTGAACACTGTTTTTCCATTCATAGACCGTCGGTCAAGTGAAAGGGAGATTCAGACTTTAGAGGATTTTTTTTTCGTGCTTGTACTCTTGATTTAATTACCTCCATCTTGTTAAACTTACCTATAACAATAGTTATCAGGTGTAATTCCAATCTTCTTATCATCTTGTCTTAATTCTATTCATTCTATCTTTTTATGTGCTTTCCCGTACCTCGTTCCTTTTCGGGGACGAAAAGTTTTGAGTGCCCTGTATTTTACAATTATTTTTAAATTGATTTCCAGATTTAAAAGCTTTATTTATAAAAAGAATAAATTTTGTTATTGTAAATATAAAAAAACTTTGATTTTGTATGTGGATTAGAATTCCAAATATGACTAAATTTAATATTTCCAGAAAATGTGAATTTTGGTCAAATAGTCAAACTTTGACTTTTAAATTTAAATTTTAAATATTTGAAATTATAAATTTTATCTTTTATTATGACAATAGATTTAATAACTTGAATACTGCTTTTTGTTTCGTGGGAAACGGAGTTAAAATGTAAAAGTTATGTACATTTCAATTTTTAGTGTAATTTGTTTTATTGTGCAATTTTGCCTATTTTAAATTTTATAAATCATATTTTTCTTTCTTATATTTTATTTAATATGTGTCAATATGTTAATTTATGTATATTTTCATCTCTAAATATTTCAAAAATAATAATAGAATTTTTTCAAAATTTACTATGATGATTTCCTATTTTTAAAGGCTGTTTTCCTATTTTCTGCTATTTTCTTCATTAAAAATTATATGTAAATTTAATTTTAAATATTTATTTTGTGAATATATATTTATTTTATGTTATTATTTATGTTTAGAAATATACATCAAGCTCATATGAATTTTTCTAAAATTTATTCTATTCAATTCAAATTTTGTAGATTAGTTTACTATTTTTAGCTATTTTCTTAATTTAACTTTATAAGATTGATAAATATTTATATAAACTATTATATTTTGATAAAATTTCGAAATTTTATCTGGGATTATTATTTTTCCAGAAATATAAAGTTATAAAGATAAAATAAAGTAATATGAAAGGCCCTAAACCTTCTATCTTTCCATGGGCTTTTATAGTCCACCTTTTTTTCGTTTTAACCTAACTTATCATCAATTAGACATTACTATTCCTCATTCTTTTTGTTTCAGCTGACTTCCCCTTATCTTTCACGAATTTCAAAGCTTCTTAACCCTAAAAAAAAAAGTCATGGCCTCCATCTTGAAAAAAATTAGGTAAATCCCTCTATTCTTTCTACTTTTTCTTACTTTTTCTATGCAATTTTGCCTTGCCTTCTCCCTTGATTAAGATCGGCCTCTTCCCCTATTCCACGGCCACCACCTCCTTCCATCTCTTCCCGACCATCACCACCATCTACCCCACCAGATCTGACCATGGCCGAACCCCTTTTGATGGCCAAACTCTTCCAAATACAACCTAGATGCCTAGATCCATGCTTTGTTGACCACTTTTTGCTCATCCACTTCAACCACCACCCAAACCACCACCATAGCCGCCACCACTCCTCTGACCTGACCACGGCACACCCTCTCCCACCTCTGTCCAGTCATGGTGCACCACAGGCCGAGCCCAATCCCCATGGCCGAGCCCATGTTTTGACCAAAAACCACCTAGTTGCCTTCAAAACCACATCACCTCCTCATGTACAAACTCCACCTTGTCTTGCCTTGAACCCGAGCTATGTTAGCCCAAACCTGACACCAAACTTGACCACATCTGAACCACATCAGACCCCAAAGCCATACCAAACAATAGAGAAGGCAAAGCAAAAGACTGCGTAGTCGTATCTCCTTTTATTTCAATGTTATTGCATTTTAAAGTCGTATTGAATTTCGCTGTTTTGATTGTTTGGTTTGGGTTGTACACAAGACTTGTAGATTGGATTCGCTCTCCACTCAAGTCCGTAGTCTTGTCATCGTGCTTTTGTTTCCATTGTGCCATTGGTTTTGATATCTCCAACACAAACAGTTGAGTTATTCTCACCAGACAATATGTACCTATATAACTAGTAAATTGACACCCTGTGAATCTGCAGAAATATATTATCATGTTATACTTGACTATGTTATGATCATATGATGTTTATACACCTGTTATATCATATGTTACTGTTATTTAATGTTATTCTGTTATTTATTGCAATGACCCTCTCTTTTCTACCTTCATTTTGTAAGGATTTTTTTTTACAAAGTGATATATATATATATATCATATATTAACAAACATCTTTCCCTAGGGTCATTTTTCTTTTTCCAATAAACAAACTTTATCCAGGATCAAAAGTTTTACCAATATAGATATATCAGTGCAACCACAAGGATATGCACACACATATGAAGATGCATGTGCCCCTCTTGCTTAATCAGGTTATGGCAAACAAGAGGTTACATTGATTGATTAAATTTAATCAATCCCCACATAGCTTAATTTTTTTATTATTTATGTAATAAAATCTTATTCATATAGGTAACAGTATGATTTTTAATCCTTGATAGCTTGCTGGATCCTCTATGAAACATGATCCATAAAAACCAGATAATTATGTTATGATTATCTATAAAAATCAATAGTGTAGTGTCTGTGCTCTGAAAATGATATAAGCTTCTATCATTTTCTATGTTTGCTTTCCTATAAAATCTACCTTATATGCAAACTCATATCTGGGATATTCTTAAGTGAATTATCATATTCCAGAAGCTTGATTCCTTGATACCAAGATACTAGACTAAATGAAATGTAGTCCGGGGTGAGTTTCCTGGGACATATGGATACTTAGCAAAGAAAACATGGGTTAAACAGACTCTCTGCTCAGGCATATTTCAGAGGGTCTTAAAATGAATTTTTGCCCAAAGCTTTAGTAAAAAGAAATTCAGATTTTATGTTAAAATTACTAAGGTACTGGTGTGACAATATCTGAGCAAATCATGTCTGAACCTGTATAAAATTTACTAATATGGATCTAACTTCTCCATCCTATAAAATCCCTATTGTGGATCTAACTTACAAAATTATAGCTAAAACTTTTCAACATTCCAGATAATAAAACTCAGATATTTTTAGATTCCAGTTACAAGCCAAATACTTAACCAAATATCCAACATCACTCTGTACTTACTACAATGGAAAATTTTAAAATATCAATACATGCAAATTTCATCTTTTAAGCTCTTATCTATCTAATTCTAGCATGCTATAATCTTCTTCTCAATGCTTTGCTTCTACTCCTACCTAGAGGCTGCTGTTCCTGAAAAAGCATTTGAAGCTGCCTCATTTTAAATGAGACACCCCAGATGCCATTAGCACACTAGGGTCAGACACATGTCTGGTATGAGAAAATTCACAAAAGCAATTAATTAATTAAGTTAAAATTGAATTAAGTACATATACATAAAGTTCTGCCCTTTGAAAACAAGTAATACTTGTGTGCATGTTCTGTGTCATTATGCATGTGTACACTTTAATCTTTCTTTCCAGAGACTTTGTATAGATATGGCACATACACTCAGGCATACAATATAAATCAAATAATCATTCACACCAAACAGAAAATAACCAATATGAGTTAAATCATTCATTCTTTCCTCATATTTTATTTCTGGGAAAACTCTAGTTTATCATCATATCAAATATTCTCCCCTTGATATATTTATCTACCCTGGTCTCATCTGCAATTTTTATGAATCAATGGACACACTGTAATGAACTAATTCACTCCATTACACAAAGATCTCAGGACTTAAACAAGCCATGTGTCAACTTGTATTACTCAAGAACACAAGTCATTCCTGCAGTAATCTTGACCCCATTTCCTAATCAAGTTCTTAGGTACTTTCTCTTTTTAAATTTTTCAGGGCAAACTCAATCAGTGAGTCACTTTACAAAAACAAGCATTCATCTCATAGCATTCCTCATCATTCTCATAAACAAACAGAGGTAATCAAGCAATTTAAGTATTGGTACTTACTAAAACATGTTCTTGCAATTTTAAGGAGATATAGACAACTAACATTGGTTTATGGCTCTATGAGAAGATTTTATTGCAAACATCTGTGCTTTAGTTAACTCAGATTGACCAAGCTTCCTAAATCACAAAATCTATTTGCTAGGTGGTTATTGTATATTTTCTTTGAATCAGGAGTATCAGCACATAGGCAAGCCTATTGCACTCCTAATTCCTTTTTATCTTAAGCCTCAGCACATATACATATGTATATTGCAGCCCATATGCTCATCAATTCTTCTGGGTTGAGCCAAAACCAACACTACTTGCTTATATTCCACATTTTATTTTCTGGGTATTTATTTATATTTCTAACCAATATCATATTAGAAAGAGATCTGGGTTTTTAAGATTCTTATGCATGCATACAGATCATATTTAGAATATTCACAAAATAAAACAACCAGAACAACCATTTGGCATTAAAGCATCCTTAACTTCTGAAAAAAAACAATCACATACACTTTTAAGAAAAATTAATTTATAACTGGCTGCCTTCATTAGGACTTAGTGCCTTAAGTTGTTGAGTGAGTTTTCTCACCTAGCTCTCTCCTTTACTTCCTTAATTAATTGATAACTTCTGCTTTAGTCTCAAGCTCTTTTCCTTCACTTGCCTTATGTTTTTATATGGTGTTTTTTTTTCAAAGTTCTTTTTGAGAAGGAGAGGAGGCTGCTGCTTATAAATATACAGAGTTCTCCTTAGGGTTTTGGGTATTGGCTAAAGCCATTTTTGCCCACCAGAAAATTATGTTATCTGCATTTTATTTGAACCCAAGATTCTACCCTCCCCGGCTTAATTTGGTGAAGAGAAAAGTGGTTATCTACTTTGGTTATTTTCAGAAATCTTGCTTTTCCATAAAATGCTTTTTCTCTTGTCTATTTGCACGCTAAATGTGTGATCTGATTTCTAGCAATATTATATACATATTTCTTTCTTTCTTAATTCAGCCCATACAAAATACATTTTTGTTTTCCTCCCATTTTCTATTTTTAGCCTTTACTTTATTATCTGGTGTTTTTCTTCTTATTTACCCACCAGAGAAAAAACATATTTGTGTGTTTCCTATTACTAGTTTAAATTCTAATACTTAGTTAGTATACTTACATATATGTTTTACAGACAATAACTTATATCCATATATACATCTATATTATTTTATACTGATACATATATGCACATGTATACTTAGTTATATTTCTGCATATAGCACATTTGAGGGTTTTCTTTATTTATCAGTAAATATATATATATATATACATATATATATATACATTTTCCATGCATAGCATCATGTACTCATTCATAGTATACAGGGATCTAGTTTTACTCATGTGTATTTTCTGTGCACAAAGGCACATCATTTTATTATACCACATCAAGCTATCTCATCTTTCCCTTAAACATGATTTTATAAACTGCTTAAAAATTATTTTAATCTTATTTATATTTTTTTTCCAAGATAAATTCCTAAATCCTTGGGTCATTACATTTATATCAATTATCACCATTGCAAGTTCCCTGTAGACTAGAATCACTATGGGTTGAAATGATACATACCCGAACGGACTTTAGAATAGGGAAAAATCGTTATGGGCTGAAATGATAGGCCTGAATGGTTTTTATTTAATTTATTTTAACTTAGGATTGCGGGTTTGAAATGATAAAACCCAGATTTTCCTTTTTAAACTGCGGATTGAAATGATACATATCCGTATCACTTGACCTAGGCTAGAAAACTATATACAGGCCCGTGGTTATTTTATAAACTGTTTTGAATATTTTTAAGTATTTTAAAAATATAAATTTATGAAATTTGATTTAAACAGATTTTGAAATATTTTGAATTAAAGAAATTATGATTTTTCTATGTGTTAAAAATGTAATTAATGAATGGTTTAACTGGATTTTTGAAATATAACTTAAGTTGGAAATTTGGAATTTTGGTTAAAAATGATATTTAAGTTATATAAATAAAATGGATATTAAATTTTATTTCGAAATGGTAAATATGATAATTTGATTAAATTTGAATTTAAGTGATTTATTAAAGTATTATTGATTTTTCTATGAATTTAAGTGGTTAAATAAATGAATGTTTAAAAGTGATCTTTTAAAATATAACTTGACTAGGAAATGTGAAATTTGGTTTTAATTAAAGGTTTAAGTTAATTAAATAAAATTGGAAATTTAGTTAAATTGTGAAATGGTAATTTAAATTTGAAGTGTTAAGTTTATTTGTTGAAATGTGAAGAATTGGACACTTTTACACTAAAATTTATTAAGTAAATTATTGAAAATTGGATTTGATTATAAGAAATTTATTGTGAAAAGATATATGTTAAATGATATGTAAATGAACATTTTAAATGTTAAAATATGATTTTAAAAATGTTTATGTGTTTTAAATTAAAGTTATTTAATTGTTGGAAATACACTAACACCTGAAATTAACTTTTAATAGCATTCAGAAATGCTATAGATTCTGTTTTGAACTAAAATTGTGTAAAAAGGAGCTATTACCGCATTTCTGGAATGTTGTAGTTGCTGTAGTTGAACTTATAGGCTAATATTAAACTCAGGCCTATTATAGCATTCTCTGGAAATGCTATAATGGTCTGCAGTCTATGTTGAAACCAAATTTAACCCTTGTTTTGAAATCTGAACTACCGCAGCACTTCTGAAATGCTGTCTTTTCTATTTTGAACTATAATTCAACTAAAACTGAGTTTTAACAGCAGTTTTAAGTGTTGTCTTTGCTGAATTAAAAATGTTTTCAAATATAACTTATAGCAGTTGTTTTTAAATGCTGTGAAATGCTGAAAATTTAATAATTAGGGTTTTTGACTTAGTAAACGAACTCAGAATGGTTTGAAACTTTGGAAATTGAATACTTGATTTGAAAATATAATAATTACACTTTTAAAAGGTTTAAATGAATTATTTTGATTGGAATATAAACTATTTAAAGGTGATTTGAAATGATAGTAAATGAACGATATCTTTGAATTTAAAAGGTATTTAAAGTTGAATATTTGGATTTGTAAGGATATGATATTTTATTTTATTAAAATGATTTGAAATGAAGTTTTGTAAGGATATGATATTTTATTATATTAAAATGATTTGAAATGAAGTTTTGTAAGGATATGATATTTTATTATATTAAAATGATTTGAAATAAAGTTTTGAAATGATATGAAAATTTAAATATATGGAAATGGTTTGGAATTGATTTAATCTTTATTTTGATAAAGATATGGTTTGAAATGATATTTTATTTTGAAGTAAAGTATTGTTTTTAAAAGTTATAACCACGGGTTATAATAACGATTGGTTGGCAAAGAGACCGGGATCGGATATGGACATACTCTCTGTCGATACCGAAAACCACTTTGACAACCGTGTACGCGGTGGAGATTCCAGAATGATGTAGGATGGTGGCGACGTTCTTAAGGTATGTTACGTGGACCCAACTCCCGTGAGTTGGCATAAGGTGGCTAAAACAGGAGCGATCTCGGACCAGTGAGGTAGCACCTCTTCTCGGACACATTTCTTCGATATTATACTCTTACTTGTGATTGATTAGATGGCCATCCTCCGATTTGGGAGTGTTGTTCGAGGTGGAACGGTAGTGGCTGCTATGCGTATCCATCAGTCCGTGTGCGTAATTGGTATATCTACCCTGGCATTGCCTTGTGTGCCGTGTCACCTACCATATCGAACCCACTACGATTACGATTTTAAGATCCAACCGCGTTAAGGTTCTGCATCCCCTTAACGCTATTTTCTATATGATTATACTTTACTGATTAGACACTACTGTATATAGCGTATATTACTATATAGTAAATAGTTTAACGGACCCTTAGAGGATGGGCGGTCCCAAGCATCTTCTAAGTTACTTGTACCCTTATTACAGTTCGCTTGAGTTGGTTTACATTATATAAGTATATATTGTCCTGACTCGAGTGTTTTGTGTTTTGCTTTATGCTCGGGTCAGCCTGAGTATTCACAGATTTGGATTTCCACTCTCTTGGAGATTTGAATCGCTGGAGATTATCTGCTTGTCATGTCCTATCTATTTCAATTCCGTTGTTCTACTCAGCTTGTACTTGGTTATTATATTGAGACTTTTGTTGTATTCTATTTCTTCTATTATATCTCATGTAACTCTGATATATTTATATAGTAGCTTCATGAACTACTATTTCTTTTACTTCTGCTGCATTATTTTACTCTGTGTCTGTGATCTGTGATTATATTTATTTACTGTATATTCTGAGATTTGCCAAATTTTATTTACAACGCGGTATTTTGAGGAATTCAACTCCGGCATGAGTGTCTGCCTATACACTTATAATGGATGCGAATGGTTGAAAATATCGGGTCGTTACAACTATTCTAAATTAAACCTTTTAGTAAGCAAAGATGTTCAATCCCATATAGCTCTTCGTACAGCGAAATTTATTTTTGAAAATTTTGATCCTTATATAAGATGTACTTTATGTAAATATAAGATGACTTTGGAAATGAATTGTTTGATTTAAACTATATTGATTTGGAAATTTGGATTATTTTCTAAACTTATGATTTTGGAAACTTTGAAAATGAAGATATTTGATTTGGAAGAATGATTTGGTGGAATTGTATATGATTTTTAAACTGAAATGATATTGAAACGAATTGAAATTGAGAACCTTATTTTAAATACTTGATTTTGGAGTTATCGAATTTATATATAAAAATTTGTTTGTATAAGTATGATGTTGATTCGAAAACTATGGATTTGAAAAGGTACTCAATTTGAAAAAGTGAAACCTTATATAATTGAAGTCTATATAAGTGTGATTTGATATACTATTGATTTTGGAAAGTATTTGATTTGAAAATGAAATCTTATATATAATGGACTTTATATAAGTATGATATTTGAAAGTGATTTGGAAAGGTACTATATGATAAATATTTTCGAAGTAAAGATATGGAAAGTGCCTTCTGCTTGATATCCGCTTTGTGGCCACATTGTGGATTCATTCTATCGATATTTCTCTGATTTTTGGTTTTCCGGATATGATACTCGAGTTTCCCATGAATTCCATGGAAATCTCCATGGTCTTACGAGCGCGACTTCATAGCATAATCGCAAGGTTGGGGGGCGGCCTATGGGTACGGATGTTTCCTGGGAGATCCAGGCGTAACCATTGTGTATCTGCGATCTATTGAGTCGCTTGGTAGCGTAATCAGCAGGGGCTGCGAGAGCCTAGGGTACGGATGTTTCCTGGGAGATCCAGGTGTAACCATTGTGTAACAACCCGACATTTCGTACCCAATTAATTATCGCCTCTTGACGATCTAATCTGGTTGCTAATAGCTATTGGCATTTTGATCAAACTGAAATTCAGGGATAAATTTTTTGTTAAAAGGGTTGTGGGCTAAACAAATCATCTGGGTCCATTCTTTCTTGGTGCCGCATTCATCAAAGACAACCCATCCCCATTCCCCTTTTCATTCAATTGTGTTTCAACCCTAAATCGAAAAGAAAATTGAAAATGGCGGCTACCTGTTCTTCTCGACCGTTCCTCCTTTCAATTAGGGCCTCGTGGTTATCTTTGAAGCAGCGTCTGGGAGGATTGTTCGTCTCCCTATAGCTTGTTTTAGGGGCTTCGTTCGATTCTGTGTACCGTGACGTCGACTTGCTCGAGCGAGAGATGGGTCGCGTTCAGCTGCCTCGTCGAAAAATGGTGAGTTCTGCTCACATCTAATTCATACCCGAGTATTATTCTGTTGTTATGCTCGATTGTTTTGAGATGTTTGTTCTCGGGGATAATCACTGTTATGAGTTTGAGTTTGACGACATTGATTTCGTCTCTGTGATTTTGGCTGATGCTTTGATCTTCGTTCGTACATGTCTATTTGAATTCGATGTCACTTCTGCTCATCTTGGTAGCATGTGTGACTTTCACCTGCGACCATATTTTTGATTCGATGCTTTGGCTTCCTTTCACTGCCTCGAGTCATTCGCAACCTGTAACTTGACTTGTTTGTGAATTTTCAGTGTCGTTTCATGGCTCCGGCCACTTGTACTATCTTGACTTTGGTACCGTTTCATTTGATATCGACATGTATGTGTGTATGTATATATATATATATACATATATATATATATATATGCATACATGTATAATTGTGTTTACTCACTTTCCATTGTGGCATTTGGTTTGCATACCATTTTCACTGTGTAGTCTTTCTCATCGATCACTTGAGCCTCTGTTTGCTATTCGAACTTAAATTGGGTTATTTTGTTGGTGTTGATTTTTTGATCGATTCTCTGACCTGTTGCATTCCATTGTCACCAGTAGCATTACTTTGTATTCGAGTCTGATGTTTTTGCCGGGCTTGCACTGTCACCTGTTTCTACATATGTGTGCATATACACAAATATGTTTGTGTGTATGCATATATGGGTGGATTGACTCGATAAATCTAGTCCATGTAATTGCAGTGCCTGATAGCCACTGTCTTGAATTAATTATGTTAGTTTTGCAATTGCTTTCGGTATTAATTTCGAAGTTGCTTTGTACTTGTGGCATACAGGTTGGCCACAGTCCTTTTGAATTTATCTTGACTTGTTCGTGAGTTTTGTTTGCCTTCTCATCTTCACTATTTCTGTTGCATAGCTTCTGGACTTAATTCTTTTGTGACTTTGGTCACTGTCATTGCTTCGAGCTCTTATATATGTATGTATGAAGTTTGAAGCAGTAGCCTTTTTGGGTTGTGCTCACTGGTCTCTCTGGTACACTTTGTTGTACCTGTTAGTAACTATATTTTCAATGGGGTATTCGATCTACCTATGCACTTGAATATGGTCTTCATGTACTTGAAATGGTGCATGTTGTTTCTGTCTTCATCTTGTTCACTTAGTCACTGCTGTAGTTTGATGTGGTTATATGTATTTGCTTGAACTTGAGCTACTCTGGTCACTTGAGTCTGTTGCCTTTGAGTATCTGGACTTGATTTTATTCATTCCTATATTGTGTAGTTGTGTTGTAATTGCATGTTTGATCTTTGATCCCTGACTTCATGCGTCCCTGACCTGTGACTTCTCGTGTGTTCACCCTTGACCTGTTTTGCTTCACTACATAGCATATTCTCTTTTGTTTATAGTTCGTACAGTCATGCTGCTTCATGTGTACCACACTTCACTGTGTTCATGTAGCCTGTTTCACTTGTATACCTTATTCATGTCACTTTACTATCTGCTCGATGTACCCTGTCAGTGTGATGTTGAACTTGTGATGATGTTCACGGTTATACTTCATGTCTCACTTCACATCTGTTTCACACTTTAATGCCTGGAATTACTTGCTGCATTGTGTCACTTATTCCAGTTATACTGCTATTAGTATTGCAATGCTTCATGTTGTAGCTTGACCATTTCAGTGTACATTGATGTGTTGATACCTCCTTGCTTTTGACTACTGTGACACTGAGCTTGATCTCTGTTGTACACATTTTGTCTTGATCATATTGAATCATACATGCTTGCATCCATGTAGATGATTTACTGGACATTTTCATGAAGCATGATATTTCGAACAGTTGAGTCTGCACATGTTTGGGTTGCATATATGTACTGCCCTTGTACATGCTTCACCGCATCATCTTCTACCTGTTGCTCTTGCAATGATGTTCTCCATTTCATGTTTGAATTCCTACTTGTTTGCCACTGCAGTTTCATTGTGGTGGTGACTTTATATTCGGTGGTGGCGAGGCAGTGCACGCGTGCGTGCACTGCAACCACCCAGAATCGATTGTTTTGAATTGATTTAGTCGATTTGATAAATTGTTTATTTATCTCTGTTGATGATTTAAATCTGCTGATTTTTTCTTAACACTGTTAAGTGTTATATATTTTTTTGTTATCCGATTTCTTTGTTAAAAGGATTGGATAGACGGAAATTATTGTGACTGTCATCTATTTGATTATTATTGCTTCCATGCATTAATAACTGAGTTTGAATTAGACTAACCCGTGTATTATCTTCTTTTGAATTTAATACTCGGGTCAGACCGAGTATTTATAGGTTGTAGATTTTTAGCTTTGGTTGCTGCTAGAGCTATGAAGACTTTTTATATCATTTGAAGTGGTCTTCGTCTTGTTGTAGTAGTTAGTGTGTCTGTTTTAAGATGATAATGTATTCATGTATATTAGTCGATAATGTACTTGTATATATAACTTCTTGAGTCGACAATTGTAGTTGTATCATTTGTATTGTGTCAAATGTATTGTAACTGATATCAGTTATTATATATATGAGACTTTTCGTTCCATCTGTATTCCGCATTTATGTTTTCTGTGTTATTTTTATATCTATTGTCCTAAACTATTATAGCCACTGTGTAGTAGCTTTGAGTTTGTATCGGTATGTCGGGTTTCCTCTAAAAATAAAATGCAATGTTTTAATATCTGACATATCGGTGCTCGCACAAAGCAATTACATAGATGGTCGCTCCTCAACAGCCTTATTCTCCGTGCTAGTTGACAACACTACACCGTAGTGTTCTTGGCTAGCGTGGGTATAGAGGTGGGGCATTACAGCTTGGTATCAGAGCCTGGGGTTTAGGACAATTATAAAACATAACTTAGATGGAGCATGTGTTACAACTATTTGTCGATGTTTTATCTCTCATCTTTACATATGATTATTTTTGACTGTTAGGTATGAATTCCTAACGCTTATTCTTGTGTTTTCGGATTTGAATTGATTTAGCCGATGTTGATTTTGTTCGAATCTCAGCAATTTTGAACTTGATATTTTGTGTTTTCCTCGGCTTGAATTCCATTTGACTTCGGTCACTTTGCTTTTGAGAAATTGCTGATTTCTTGATTTCCAAGACTCTGATTTTGTTTGCCGTTGGATTCTTTGATGATGATATTGATTCATTTTGTGTTCGACAGTGACTTGATTCTTACTTTTGTTGAAATCATTTATGCATTTCTGCTCGTTTTGCTTTGTTTTTCCAGTTGATAATCGATTCTTCTTTTCTAATTAGTTGTTATCACCTTTGTCGATTTTGATAACTTCTATTTCTGGAATTTTTGGGTATTCCTACTTTGATGAATTTGGAATCGAATTCTTTGGATTTTATTCACGTCTTCGAATGTGAAATTTTAGTGAATTGACTTGGTTTCCAAATTTAATCGATTCTTGATTATTTCCCCGATTTGTTGCTATCATTGATTAGCAACTTTGATGACATTTTCTTCGGGATTTTTGTGAACATACTTTCTGATGGATTCAGTATCGATTTCTTTGGATTCTATTCACATCTTTGTATGTGAATTCTTGTGATTGATTGTTTCTACAATCATTTTTGTGATTTGTCACTTTAAAAATATAAAGGTTTTCTATACTAGTAGTAAATATTAAAATCCTTTTTCTCCAAACGATTTCAAAACTATTTTACTACAAAGCTCTTTTTCTTAAACCGTTTTCCAATCTATTAGTATATACAAGCCTTTATTTCACTCGTATGAGAAATTGAATTAAACGGCCTAGTAAAACAAGTGGTATGAAACGCTTGCGTTTACTTCGTCGGTTAACTCCTGGACTTGTTCGATTGAACCTTTTGTGACAATTTTCTAGTGTAGATTTATAGTTTGTTCGTAAATATTTAAGTTAAGCAAGTGGTTATGGGACATGAAGCTAAACTTTTATATTTACTAGCTTAGTGTAATTGACACTTCTCGTTGATCATGACGATCATTTTATGATTTAGACTAGCAATTGTGCGATGTCTCTTTGTTTGCAAGGTTAGTCTAGACCGCAGTAGTGTGATTCCGACTCACACATATCTCTTTGTTTGCAAGGTTAGACTAGACCGCAGTAGTGTGATTCCGACTCAAACATATCTCTTTGTCCGCAAGGTTAGTCTAGACCGCAGTAGTGTGATTCCGACTCACACATATCTCTTTGTTTGCAAGGTTAGACTAGACCGCAGTAGTGTGATTCCGACTCACACATATCTCTTTGTTTGCAAGGTTAGACTAGACCGCAGTAGTGTGATTCCGACTCACACATATCTCTTTGTCCGCAAGGTTAGTCTAGACCGCAGTAGTGTGATTCCGACTCACACATATCTTTTTGTTTGCAAGGTTAGACTAGACCGCAGTAGTGTGATTCCGACTCACACATATCTCTTTGTTCGCAAGGTTAGTCTAGACCGCAGTAGTGTGATTCCGACTCACACATATCTTTTTGTTTGCAAGGTTAGACTAGACACCACTTGTGTGATTCCATTCACACATACCTTTTTGCTTTTTGGTTAGTCTAGACCTTAAATTTGTGTGATTCCACTCACACATATCTTTTTATCTGCTAGGTTAGCCTAGACCTCAATCTGTGTGATTCCGACTCACACGTGTGGGATAGCGACCCACGGTCTTTGGACCATTCCTGTGTGAAAATTTAATGGATGGCTTCCACGAGATAGCGTCCCGTCTTGTGATACCGGTGTTTTGGAGTTTTCATGCTCCCATTTTGTGATAGGCAGTCCCCTTTTCCTTTTTATGATTTAGACTAGCAAATGTGCGATGTCTCTTTCTCTGCGAGGTTAGCCTAGACCTCAATCTGTGTGATTCCGACTCACACGTGTGGGATAGCGACCCACGGTCTTCGGACCATTCCTGTGTGAAACTTTAATGGTTAGCCACCATGAGATAGCGTCTCGTCTTGTGATACCGGTGTTTTGGAGTTTTCATACTCCCGTTTTTATGCTAGGCCTCCCCCTCTATTTGTGATTTCTGGATTTCTTGTGATGATTTCTGGAATTTTGTGCTTCACCAATTTTTGTGATTTCTATTGATATGTTTATCAATTTTTGTGCATTGGTGAATTCATGTGTTATTGACTTGTTATGAATACAAGTTTAGGGTATGATATCCCTTTCTATCTTTGGGAAGATTCTTGTGACATTTTCTTATGAATGAAAATTCATTGGTATTATACTTTGATGCCAGTTATTTTGATGAAATTTGGACGTGTTAACTTCAGTAACCGTCAATTTTAAAATGGATTTACAAGCGGTTCTTCCGCAATGCTGAATTTGTTGTCCGTTTTACTGTACTTTGAGAAGTGCTACTTCCTTATCTAAGATGCTACTGATATTGCTAATTTAATCACGTGTTTTCAAAATTCTTTATTTTTAAAAAGTTGTTTCAAAAATATAAATTAAAATTGTTTTCAAAAATTTTTACAGTTTACATTTTCAAAAGAACGAGGAAGCGATTTAAACGTTTCAGAAAAATCGAGGACTATGACCCCTTTCTTTTACTGATTCGCTTAATTCCGGACTTGTCCGTTTGAGAATGTGAAATGTAATTTTTTTTTAAAAAAAACACACAATCCTGCACTTTCAAGGAAACGATAAAGAGATTTAAACGATTTAGCAAAAGTACGGAGTATGGAACCATACTTTTACTACTTCGGTTAATTCCGGACTCGTTAATTGAATATTTATGACTTCTGATTATCGTTTTTGATAATCAGATGTTTGTGTTTCTGATTATCGTTTTTGATAATAAGATATTTGTGAAATTTGATTATCGTTTGAGATAATTAAATATTTTTCGATTTGATTAATCGAATATTTGTGATTTCTGATTATCGTTATTGATAATCAGATATTTGTGAAATTTGATTATCGTTTGAGATAATTAAATATTTTTTTCGATTTGATTAATCGAATGTTTGTGTTTCTGATTATCGTTTGAGATAATTAGATATTTGATTTGTTTTCTGATTATCGTTTGAGATAATTAGATATTTGATTTGTTTTCTGATTATCGTTTGAGATAATTAGAAATTTGATTTGTCTTCTGATTATCGTTTATGATAATCAGATATTTGTGAAATTTGATTATCATTTTTGATAGTTAAACCTATTTGCGATTTGAAAATTCGATTATCGTTTTTGATGATTGAATATTTGCGATTTTGAGATTTGAGCTTCGTCTTTTTCTCTGGCGATTCAGGTGAGTAATTTGATTTACTCACATTCAATTCGTGAAGTACGTGAACTCTGCTCTATTTTCTTTTTCTTTTAAATGCTGGAACTCGATTGATTCTTGCTTTTGATAGTCGTCTGATTTTGATTCCTTGACCCCCACGATGTTGATTCTTTTGATTTGAATCAGTCGAACCTTTTGATTTTATATCTAATACTTCCCTGTTGACCTTTGCTTTGCTTATGCATTCGACATTGTTATGTTCTTATGGTTGTTACCTTTTTCCCAATTATCCCTTAGGATTGCGAGGACGCAATTTCTTTAAGGAGGGAAGTCTGTAACAACCCGACATTTCGTACCCAATTAATTATCGCCTCTTGACGATCTAATCTGGTTGCTAATAGCTATTGGCATTTTGATCAAACTGAAATTCAGGGATAAAATTTTTGTTAAAAGGGTTGTGGGCTTAACAAATCATCTGGGTCCATTCTTTCTTGGTGCCGCATTCATCAAAGACAACCCATCCCCATTCCCCTTTTCATTCAATTGCGTTTCAACCCTAAATCGAAAAGAAAATTGAAAATGGCAGCTACCTGTTCTTCTCGACCGTTCCTCCTTTCAATTAGGGCCTCGTTGTTATCTTTGAAGCCGCGTCTGGGAGGATTGTTCGTCTCCCTATAGCTTGTTTTAGGGGCTTCGTTCAATTCTGTGTACCGTGACGTCGACTTGCTCGAGCGAGAGATGGGTCGCGTTCAGCTGCCTCGTCGAAAAATGGTGAGTTCTGCTCACATCTAATTCATACCCGAGTATTATTCTGTTGTTATGCTCGATTGTTTTGAGATGTTTGTTCTCGGGGATAATCACTGTTATGAGTTTGAGTTTGACGACATTGATTTCGTCTCTGTGATTTTGGCTGATGCTTTGATCTTCGTTCGTACATGTCTATTTGAATTCGATGTCACTTCTGCTCATCTCGGTAGCATGTGTGACTTTCACCCGCGACCATATTTTTGATTCGATGCTTTGGCTTCCTTTCACTGCCTCGAGTCATTCGCAACCTGTAACTTGACTTGTTTGTGAATTTTCAGTGTCATTTCATGGCTCCGGCCACTTGTACTATCTTGACTTTGGTACCGTTTCATTTGATATCGACATGTATGTGTGTATGTATATATATATACACACATATATATATATGCATACATGTATAATTGTGTTTACTCACTTTCCATTGTGGCATTTGGTTTGCATACCATTTTCACTGTGTAGTCTTTCTCATCGATCACTTGAGCCTCTGTTTGCTATTCGAACTTAAATTGGGTTATTTTGTTGGTGTTGATTTTTTGATCGATTCTCTGACCTGTTGCATTCCATTGTCACCAGTAGCATTACTTTGTATTCGAGTCTGATGTTTTTGCCGGGCTTGCACTGTCACCTGTTTCTGCATATGTGTGCATATACACAAATATGTTTGTGTGTATGCATATATGGGTGGATTGACTCGATAAATCTAGTCCATGTAATTGCAGTGCCTGATAGCCACTGTCTTGAATTAATTATGTTAGTTTTGCAATTGCTTTCGGTATTAATTTCGAAGTTGCTTTGTACTTGTGGCATACAGGTTGGCCACAGTCCTTTTGAATTTATCTTGACTTGTTCGTGAGTTTTGTTTGCCTTCTCATCTTCACTATTTCTGTTGCATAGCTTCTGGACTTAATTCTTTTGTGACTTTGGTCACTGTCATTGCTTCGAGCTCTTATATATGTATGTATGAAGTTTGAAGCAGTAGCCTTTTTGGGTTGTGCTCACTGGTCTCTCTGGTACACTTTGTTGTACCTGTTAGTAACTATATTTTCAATGGGGTATTCGATCTACCTATGCACTTGAATATGGTCTTCATGTATTTGAAATGGTGCATGTTGTTTCTGTCTTCATCTTGTTCACTTAGTCACTGCTGCAGTTTGATGTGGTTATATGTATTTACTTGAACTTGAGCTACTCTGGTCACTTGAGTTTGTTGCCTTTGAGTATCTGGACTTGATTTTATTCATTCCTATATTGTGTAGTTGTGTTGTAATTTCATGTTTGATCTTTGATCCCTGACTTCATGCATCCCTGACCTGTGACTTCTCGTGTGTTCACCCTTGACCTGTTTTGCTTCACTACATAGCATATTCTCTTTTGTTTATAGTTCGTACAGTCATGCTGCTTCATGTGTACCACACTTCACTGTGTTCATGTAGCCTGTTTCACTTGTATACCTTATTCATGTCACTTTACTATTTGCTCGATATACCCTGTCAGTGTGATGTTGAACTTGTGATGATGTTCACTGTTATACTTCATGTCTCACTTCACATCTGTTTCACACTTTAATGCCTGGAATTACTTGCTGCATTGTGTCACTTATTCCAGTTATACTGCTATTAGTATTGCAGTGCTTCATTTTGTAGCTTGACCATTTCAGTGTATATTGATGTGTTGATACCTCCTTGCTTTTGACTACTGTGACACTGAGCTTGATCTCTGTTGTACACATTTTGTCTTGATCATATTGAATCATACATGCTTGCATCCATGTAGATGATTTACTGGACATTTTCATGAAGCATGATATTTCGAACAGTTGAGTCTGCACATGTTTGGGTTGCATATATGTACTGCCCTTGTACATGCTTCACCGCATCATCTTCTACCTGTTGCTCTTGCAATGATGTTCTCCATTTCATGTTTGAATTCCTACTTGTTTGCCACTGCAGTTTCATTGTGGTGGTGACTTTATATTCGGTGGTGGCGAGGCAGTGCACGCGTGCGTGCACTGCAACCACCCAGAATCGATTGTTTTGAATTGATTTAGTCGATTTGATAAATTGTTTATTTATCTCTGTTGATGATTTAAATCTGCTGATTTTTTCTTAACACTGTTAAGTGTTATATTTTTTTTTGTTATCCGATTTCTTTGTTAAAAGGATTGGATAGACGGAAATTATTGTGACTGTCATCTATTTGATTATTATTGCTTCCATGCATTAATAACTGAGTTTGAATTAGACTAACCCGTGTATTATCTTCTTTTGAATTTAATACTCGGGTCAGACCGAGTATTTACAGGTTGTAGATTTTTAGCTTTGGTTGCTGCTAGAGCTATGAAGACTTTTTATATCATTTGAAGTGGTCTTCGTCTTGTTGTAGTAGTCAGTGTGTCTGTTTTAAGATGATAATGTATTCATGTATATTAGTCGATAATGTACTTGTATATATAACTTCTTGATTCGACAATTGTAGTTGTATCATTTGTATTGTGTCAAATGTATTGTAACTGATATCAGTTATTATATATATGAGACTTTTCGTTCCATCTGTATTCCGCATTTATGTTTTCTGTGTTATTTTTATATCTATTGTCCTAAACTATTATAGCCACTGTGTAGTAGCTTTGAGTTTGTATCGGTATGTCGGGTTTCCTCTAAAAATGAAATGCAATGTTTTAATATCTGACATATCGGTGCTCGCACAAAGCAATTACATAGATGGTCGCTCCTCAACAGCCTTATTCTCCGTGCTAGTTGACAACACTACACCGTAGTGTTCTTGGCTAGCGTGGGTATAGAGGTGGGGCGTTACACATTGTGTATCTGCAGTACTGCCAGTCTTCATGGCGTAATCGCAAGGTTGGGAGGCGGCCTAAGGGTACAGATGTTTCCTGGGGGATCCAGGCGAAACCATTGTGTATCCGCGAACCATGATCGACATGTTTTTTTTGGATTGTACTTTCCATATCTGTTTTTTTTTAGTTTTCCAGTATTTTCACTGGGTGTTGAAACAAGTCTACTAAGTACTTGGAGAATTCTAGCTTTGCGCCTGATCAACACACTGCCAGAGCCTGCAGGAACGAGGATAAACTTGTTAAGACATCGAGTTATAAAAGTATTTTGATAAAATATTATATAAATGATACT
This sequence comes from Allium fistulosum, assembly GCA_030737815.1. Lineage (NCBI taxonomy): Eukaryota > Viridiplantae > Streptophyta > Magnoliopsida > Asparagales > Amaryllidaceae > Allium > Allium fistulosum. The sequence continues at coordinate 849,888,464 of CM060903.1, forward strand.
TTGAACAGTTATTTCCTTTTTAAAGGATTTTAAAGTGTTTTAAATATTTTACCTCTTTAACTAACAATTTTAAATAATGGTTCATCCTTCTCTTTCAACCTGCTTTCCCTCCTAGCTACTTTTCTTCCCTACCTTCTTTCGGGATGCCTTCCAACCTATTGTTCTTTCTAGTTGTTTCTCCGCTCCCTTCTATTTCGAGGACGAAAAGATTTGAGTGGGGGAGAGTGTAACAGCCCTAGATTTTTGTATATATTTTAAATTTGACTTTCTTTTATTTAAATTATTTTAAAATGGTTTATTTCAAATATTTCATTTTTAAATATAAATGTTGATTATTAAGTGATTTATAGTTCAAACTAGTATAATTTGAATATTTTACTGTAAAGTGAATTTCTGGTCAAACTGTTCAAACTTTGACTTTTAAACTTCAAACTTAATTTATTTAAATTCTTAAATTTAATCTTTTATTATGAAAATAGATTTAATAACATGAATACTGCTTTTCGTTTCATTGAAAACAGAGTTAAATTGTGAAAGTTATGTGTATTTCAATATTGAATGCAATTTGTTTTATTTAGCAATTTTGTTTATTTTAAATTTTATAAATTATATTTTCTTTGTCATATTTTATTTTAATATGTGTTAATATGTTATTTTATGTATATTTTTGTCTTTTAATATTTTTAATGTGATAATAAAAAATTTCCAAAATTTATTGCATTTATTTTCTATTTTTAAAAGCTAGTTTCCATTTTTCTGATATTTTCTTCATTTAAATTATATTTAATTAAAATTTATTTATTAATTTTTGTGAATGCATTTATTTTTATGTTATTATCTTTATTTATAAATATTTTCTAGGTCCATATAAATCTTCCAAGTTTATTCTGTTTATTTTCAAATTTTCTAGACTAGTTTTCATTTTGTACTATTTTCTTATTTTAATCATATATAATTAATATTTATTTATGTAACAACCCAATATTTTTGAAATTATTTTAATTTGAATTTATTTCATTTTGAAAATATTTTATAGTGAAGTAGAAATTTTTCTCGAATTAATGGTAGTTTTGTTGTAATTTTTATGTTCTGTTTCTTATTTTTAAACAATTCTTCAGTTCTTTTGGCCATTTTCTTTAAATTTAAATTATTTATTTCACTTTGGAAATGCTTTAAAATCATTTTTATTTCAAATTTTATGTTAGAATATTTTTAAAATGAAGTTGTTAATTTTCCAAAGTCAATGGTGATTTATTTGTAATTTTGGACACTATTTTGGATTTTTCAAGCAATTTCTTATTTTCTTTTTCTATTTCTTTAAAATAAATTATTTATTATTATTTTATATTTCTTTGTTTCAGTTTTAATGTTAATTTCTGAGTTATTTTGTTTATTTAAAATTAAAAAGAAAAAAAAAAGAAATATGAAGAGTTTAAAATTGCTTTTGAAACTGAAGCCTTTTCATCTCCGAAACTCTTCATTTCCATAACCTTCACTTTAATTCATTTTGCTATCCACTTCTTCAGTTTTGGCCGTGAGTTATCATTCACTTTTCACGAAAATTTTTGTTTCTCAATTCATTTTTCACGGCCTCACAAAGTTCCTTGGTAATGGCCTCCTCTCTTTTCACTTTTTTCCATTTTTTCGTACTTTTTGCCTTGTTTCCTCTTCTATTTGCACGGCCTCCTCACCATAGACACGACCACCATCCCCTACCACTATTCCATGGAATCATCTCCAGCCATCATTTCAGATCCATCCATGGCCGAACCTCCCTTGGTGACAAAACTCCACAAAATTGCAAACAATGCCTTAAATCTATGCATAGCCGAGCACCTAGTTGATCAACACTCCATTTTCCATCACCACCACCATCTTTGGCCGCCACCACCTCTTGGTCCAGACCCTACCTCACCACTCAAGCCCCTGATCTGCCACCTGGACCCTCTGGCCGAGCCTAACCATCCATGGCCGAGCCTTAGTTTGATCACTTTTCCACCAAAATTGCCTAGAAACCATTCACCTACCTCAAGTGTAACTTCCTCCAATTGTTTCAGATCATGGCCGTGACTTTTGGGACCCATACCTGATCCAAATAGGTCCCAAACCTGACCTTATTAAGCCCCTAGGCAGTGCAAAAGATTTTAGAAAGTAAGGCAAAAAGATTCGTATTCAAACTGCTTTTTGTTTCAACGATACAATTTCAATCGTATTGATTTTTAACTTTTGTTTTGATTTTGTTTGGGTTGTAACACAAGATCTATAGCTTGAATATCGCTCTCCACTCAAGTTCGTAGCTTTGTCTTTGTGTTTTAGGTTTGGTTGTGTCAGTTGAATTTGCAATCTCCAGCATTTGAGGTGAGTTATTCTCACCAGACAATATGTACATATATAACTAGTGAATTGACCCCTTTTGAATCTGTAAAATGCATTATCATGTTACACTTGCTATGTTATGATTTTATGATGTTCACCCATGCTTAAACACCTATTATATTATATGTTACTGTTATATTATGCTGTTCTATTATTTTTATCAGTTTATCACACTGCAAGTTCCCTTTAGATTAGAATCACTATGGGTTGAAATGATACATACCCAAACGAACTTTAGAATAGGAGAAAATCGTTATGGGCTGAAATGATAGGCCTGAATGATTTTCAATTATTTTCATTTACTTGGGATTGCGGGTTTGAAATGATCAAACCCGGGTATCTTTGTAAATTACGGGTTGAAATGATAAATTACCCGTATCACTTTACCTAGGCTAAAAAATGAAATACAGACCCATAGTTAAAATATTTTAGAAATGTAAATATTATAATATTTTGATTTAAATTTGATTAAAAATGATTTTTGTAAAGCATTATTGATTTTCTGAAAGTTTATAAGAGAAATAAATTAATGGTAAAGTTAGAAAATCTGAAATGTAAGTTATTTTGGGAAATTTTTAATTTGGTGATAATTGGAATTTAAATTAAATATGAAATATGATAAATTCATGATAATTTGGATTAAGGTGAATTTAAATGATTTTATAATATATTAATGATTTTTGAATAAAGTTAAAATGTGAAATGAATGAATATTTAAGTTGAAATTTTGACATATAACTAAAATTGGAAATTTATGAATTTGGCTTAAAAGTGAATTTTAAGTTAAGTTAAATAAAAATGAAATTATGTTATATTTGAAAATTTAAACTTAAGTGTTAAGTTAAATTTAATTTAATGAATTTAAAATTTAATGTTGGAATTTAATAAGTGAATTATTATTAAATTTTGATTTTTGAATGGAAATTTAACTTTATAAAATCATGAATATAAGGGTATTTAATGATGACTATAAAAGTGAAATTATATGATTTTAAAATGTTAAAAAAATGATTTATATAAAAATATAATTGTTTGAGAAATTATACTGAATATTTGAAGTTAATTAACCGCATTTCTGAAATGCTATTAATTCTAATGTAAATGATAATACAACATTTGTAAATGCTGTAGTTGATAATAATGAACCAAATGGCTAAATTTAATTAAAGGCTATTATAGCATTTTTGTAAATGTTATAATGGTTGAATTTAACTAAGTTTATTTGAAACTAATGTAACCCTATTACAGCATTTTAAATGCTGCCTTTTGTTAAATTGAACTGTTTTAAATGTGACTTTCCGTAGCATTTTCTAAATGCTGCGAAAGTTTAATTTTCATTGTTTTAATTAATTTAAGTGAACGAATGAACTTTGAAGGATTAAAATTTTGGAAATTTAATAATTTAATTATTAAATATAATAACTTCATTTTTATGATTTAAAATGAAGTAATTTGTTTCGAAATATAAACTATTTTGAAATATGATATTTTGATATTTTGTAATGGATTTTTGAATGATATTGAATTTTGAAATGATATTTGATTTCGAAGTATAAAATACTATTTTGAAATTTTAACCACTGGTTGTATTTAATTTATGGTTTAACTGATCCTTAAAGGATGGGCGATCCCAAGCATCTTTAAAGTTATGGTGCATTTCTACTACAGTTCACTTGAGTTGGTTTACATTATATAAGTATATATTGTCCTGACTCGAGTGTTTTGTGTTTTACATTACGCTCGGGTCAGCCTAATTATTTACAGCTTAGCTTTGGATTTCTTTTCTGGAGCTAGGAATCGCTGGAGATTCTGCTTGTCTAGTTATCTGTTCCTTTCAGTTCAGTTGTTCTATTTTAGTTCTGGTATTCATAAACTTCTATTTATTTGAGATTTCTATTGTATATGTTTTCAAACAGATATTATGTATTATGTTTTGAGAGTTTGTTATAGTAGCTTCATGAACTACTATGGGTTTTTATATTCCGCTGCGAGTTATTCTAATATGTTCTGTGTCTGTGATTCTGTGTATTTGATTTCATTTGCTCCAAATTTATTTACAATCTGTTATTTTGAATTATTCAAGTCATACATGTGTAAATTATTGTCGATTTGAATGGTCCAAAATAGTGGGTCGTTACAGTTGGTATCAGAGCTTTGGTTTTAGGCAAACCTTAGCCTGCGGAGCAAAAACTCATTAGAGATAGGGTAGAAATACCCTAGAATGAGTGAAATCAATCTCAGAATCATTTCTTTGTGAGAGGACGTATTTTCGAAGTATAAAATGATTTTCAAAGGATTTTCAAAGCTTATTTTGATATAAAATTTTCTTCTTTTGAAAAAAAAATTTCTGGACATTATCCCTTTCGTATCCACCTTGTTAGTAATTTCTTTGATTAGGATTTCCTTAAAATTCTGAACCTCTATCTTAGTTGGAATTTCTTCGATTAGGATTCCTTTGAATTTTGGAACGCTCCCACTTGTTCTGAAATCCATTCCGGTCTCCCCTAACTGTATTCTTTTGATTTTTGGAGCATTCCTTAACTCCACTTTGAATGACCTCTATAAAGATCGGCGGTTCCGCCAATTTTTTTGAATGATTTGTAAAAGGGTGAAACTCCCTTATAATTGTCATTGATTCACCAGAGATTTCTGTATCTTCGGTTTACGATGTTTTCTATCTTCTGCTATATTTAGATTCTATCTCTGGCGATCGAAGGTCGATTTGCCTTAGATTTTCGCATCGATTATATTCCTGAAATCACGGTTGACCCTGTTAAGGTCGCTCACGATCTATATGGGCTCATCCATCTTCTATTTGGTAATTTAATTATCTTATCTTCGTTTGAGCTTATCTTTGAATCAGAATTCTATTTGATTAGAGTTCCTCTAAATTTGAATCTCTATTTTGCTTTGAAATCCATCCTTGAACATCCATTGGTGAAATTTATGGTCAATTGTCTTTTGAAAATTGTGTATTCATCGAAATTGTTATTTTGATAAGGGTGACCATATTTTATATATATAAGTGAAATTTTTTCGATAAGGATTATATACCATTTTAAAAATGAGAATTTGAAGTTTTGAAAGGATTTGGAATTTTGAAAGTTATATAAGAAATGGTTTCATATAGAATAATTTATAACTGAAGGTTTTGAATCTGAATTTGAGTGATTGAACTCCGGCATTTTGGAAATAGTTTTAAGATTTTGAAATAATAAATAATATGATTTGAAAGTATTTTCCAAATATGAAATGTTTCAAATGATTTTAATGAGTTTCAAATGATTTTGAAGAAATTTCAAAAGAAATTTGAGAAAATAGAAGTCCATAACCCACTTATGTCGCTGGAAAATAATTTCGGTGATGAATGCATGCATCATCGACATTGATTTTCGAGTTTCAGAGTGGCGGAGAGGCCACTTCGGTAGCTTTGTTATGTGGGTGACTTGTGAAACTAATTTTGATTTCAAATTCCGAAGTGTGATGTGATATTTGAAAGATATATGTATACATATTTGAACAATTTGAAATGAGCCGGTGTTCAGTCCTTGAGTTTTGGATTTGGTTTGATATAACCCTATTTTTGGAATTTATTTACTGATTTAAAATGTGATTCCCAACTCTTGGATTGAAATATGATTTCTTCGACTATTTTGAGGGTTCGAGCACTTCCAAATCAAGGTTAACTTTTCGAAGCTAAGTAATTTTGAAAAGTATAAAGTATAAGTTTGGTATGTATGTTTAAATATGTAGTAATATGATTTAAATAAGTTGAAACTGTTTTGTTGAGTAAATGAATAAGGCTATTTTGAATTTTTCTAATATGAAATTTAGATTTGAAATGCTTTGAAAAGAATTTGGTCTTCAAAATATTTTGAATAAAATTTAGTTTAAATGTTTAATTTAGTAACATCTTTATGAAACTATATATTTAAAAAGTTGGAATAGATACATAAGTTGTATGTATGCTGTTTTATTCGCATAATTAAATTGATCCAAGTTTGAGTACACAAGTTCGAGGTGAATTACACCATTTCGTGTTAGGATTTTTCATTTGATTCTTGATGGCGAATATTTGATATGGATTTTGGGCTTGATTCTAGAATTCTCTATCATAGTATATGGCTATGCAAGGAGACTGATGGTTTCTAGTCGAGAAACCATATCGAAATCCGCATTAGGGAAGTCGAATGGACAATACTAGTTCGAAAGCGAACTTGTGTGATCGAGCGAGCGATCAAATGAGACTTTGCGAAATGATAACATATGTACATCTTATATTCTTATGTCATTGATATACTTGCCGCTGAAATTGGAAGTTGTTGGGTTGGATATCTTTGTAATATAATTGGAATTCTTTCTTTTATGAAAAACTACTATCAATTTAAAACCATTTTTCAAAACCATTTTTCTTTTATTCTTCTCAAACAAACTGTTTTATTCTATTTTACATACAAACTATTTTACAAACCATTTTATTTACAAAACTATTATACAAACTATTTTTCTTTTTTTTTCTATACAAAACTATTGTAACAACCCTGTATTTTACAATTATTTTTAAATTGATTTCCAGATTTAAAAGCTTTATTTATGAAAAGAATAAATTTTGTTATTGTAAATATAAAAAAACTTTGATTTTGTATGTGGATTAGAATTCCAAATATGACTAAATTTAATATTTCCAGAAAATGTGAATTTTGGTCAAATAGTCAAACTTTGACTTTTAAATTTAAATTTTAAATATTTGAAATTATAAATTATATCTTTTATTATGACAATAGATTTAATAACTTGAATACTGCTTTTCGTTTCGTTGGAAACGGAGTTAAAATGTAAAAGTTATGTAGATTTCAATTTTTAGTATAATTTGTTTTATTGTGCAATTATGCCTATTTTAAATTTTATAAATCATATTTTTCTTTCTTATATTTTATTAATATGTGTCAATATGTTAATTTATGTATATTTTCATCTCTAAATATTTCAAAAATAATAATAGAATTTTTCCAAAATTTACTATGATGATTTCCTATTTTTAAAGGCTGTTTTCCTATTTTCTGCTATTTTCTTCATTAAAAATTATATGTAAATTTAATTTTAAATATTTATTTTGTGAATATATTTTTATTTTATGTTATTATTTATGTTTAGAAATATATTACAAGCTCATATGAATTTTTCTAAAATTTATTCTATTCAATTTCAAATTTTCTAGATTAGTTTACTATTTTTAGCTATTTTCTTAATTTAACTTTATATGATTGATAAATATTTATATAAAATATTATATTTTGATAAAATTTCGAAATTTTATCTGGGATTATTATTTTTCCAAAAATATAAAGTTATAATGAAATGACCCTCCTATTTCCACCCTAATTTCATAAGGATTTTTTTTTTTGCTATGAGATGATATATTGATATATCATTCATTACAAACATATTTTCCAAGGTCATTTTCTTTTTCCAATAACTAAAATATATCCAGGATCAAAATAACTTACCAATATAAATATATCAGTGCATATCTAATAATATACACATACATATGAAGATGTATGTGTTCTTCTTGTTTAAATTCAGAGTATATACTTTATTTATTTTTTTTTTGTTCAATAACATCCTGTTTGATTTAGAGATTTAGTAATTCAGATACATTATTGTATTCAGATTTTTGGCCATAAAATCCACTAGAAACATGTACTTTAGTCTGTCATTAGGATCAAGAAATGATCAAGTAATATTCAGTAGTAAACAAGCTTTTAATGTAGATGATTGTGTTTAAAGTCTGGATAATATTAGATTCAGTATAAAAGAAAGTGGATCCTAAGTGAACACAAGCAACATCTAGGCGTAATGGAAACGCGCCTAACTTATACACAAGAGGTCACGAGTTCGAGTACCATGCAGGTCGGTTCAAACACAATTTTTGTTTTTTTTTTCTTTTCCTGTAGGGTTAGAAATCTGATACCTACCTATAATTGTACATATATGTTTAATTTTTGCCTATAACCCAACATACAAAACAATCCTTCTTACTTTACTATTTTTGTATCCCATTCCTACAACTGTTTTAAGAATTTATGATCATATTTTTGCTCAAATATCAACATGTACACATATATACATGTACATGTCAATATTTCTGCTCATTTTCCAGAAAACTGGGTGAAACAATTGCTAAATGTACTAAGCTTTGAAATGCATTTTTATTTTCAGAATACAATCTATCATGATCAACCAATACTTCATTTAATTGAAGCTGGTTAACTCATGAATCCTGTATCTGCCACACTAGTTCAATTTCATTGCATTCTGTTTAAAGCTTTAGGAAACATCTTACTCTTCTCAATACAATTCAGAAATGAATTCAAACTTAATTACAAAGCATTTCAGTAAAAGATAATAAAGTCCTTTTAAGTTTTCTTTTTGCTAAATCCAGATTTTGTTCTAAAACTCAGTGCTCTGTTATGTCTCAAGATTAACTAATACATAATATAAATTATACAAAACAGTAGCTCAACTACATATGCATATTTCTCTTCCAACATCCATATCAATAATTAAAATCATTTCATTGTTTCCCACTCAGATTTTTCCCTTGAGATTTTAAACCTTAATGCATAACAATATATTTAGCATGATACAACTAGTTCATCTAACCATAATAGAATTCATTACATGACTGGAAATCTTAGAAACATAAAATTTTTCCTGAATACATGCAGATATAATCAATTTGAACTCTTATTGAAACTAGCTAGCATGTTCATTCACTCCTCCATAACAGCCATTACTTCATTTTTACTTAGTGCCTGGGTTACCTGAAAGAACATAAGTGGCTGCCTCATTTTAAAATGAGACACCCCATATGCCATGAGCAAACAAGGGTCAGATCTATGATCTGGTATGAGTAACATCAATTCATTCATGATATTAAGCAATAGAGAATATAAGGGTACTAACTTGTTATTTAAGCAGATTTCTGCAATCAATTATTTTAACATAGTATAATTATGTTGATTCAGGTATGATATATTCATTTATCATTCTTTCACTTGCATACATAATCATGCAAACATAATTATCTATTTGCAACAATTTCACTTACTGGAATCAACTTGGTTCCATACCATTCAACCTAAGAAATATCCACATTCCTATTTCTTCATTTACAGGTTGTAATATTCAATTTAAATTCCTGCCTCATCTGCTATTAAGGAATCACTGGGACACATTGCAATGAACTAATTCACATCATTGCACAAAGATCTCAGGGCTTAAACAAACCATGTGCCAACTTGCATACTTCAAATATGACAAGCATTCCAGCAGCTTTCTTGGCCTTCCCTTCCCTAGTTTATTTACTAGTGTATAGTCTTAAATCCTATCATCAAATATGCTAAGTGAACATATCACTGCAAACATGGAAACATCCATAATTTCTTCTAGCATAATTCTCCTCAGAAATAATCAGACAGTTATTTCCTAAATGGGGTCAATATGTCTTGATCTTAGTAAAATATAAGAACATTTTCAACTGTAAAAGAGGCATGGCATGTTATATTGATCTGCAAGCCTTTATGATTGATTCAGATTCAAGATCTGGTTCAATCATAATTTTTGCTTGTGGGTTTCCTTTTTTTTTTTGATTTGATTAAGGGCTCAGCACTTAGAAAATTTCTATTGCACCCTTAACATTTTTCTTTTCAAGCCTCAGCACTTATACCAAGTATAATGCAGCTCCAATTATTTTTATAAAGTTTCCATGCCATAGATCTATAACAGTTGAGAGTATTCTCTATATAATTTTTAAGATCCTAAACTTTAACATTTATGAGAATAAATAAAACAGTATAATACTCATCCAAAGACAAATGTCTCAACCAATCAAAGATCATCCAATATCATCCATATTAAATCAAATCAGAATTAAAATAAGACATCCAAAAAGCATTGATGAAATCATATACATCAAAACCAGAAATACATAAATAACAATATAGAAAGTGGCTGCCTCAACTCAGGTCTTAATGCCATGAACTCAGTGAGATTACTCACCTAAATGTTTAATCCAGAAAATTCTTGTTTGAGTGTTCTCTCCTTTCTTCCAATATTTTCCTTCTTTTCTTATTTTTGTGCAGCTCGGGGTAAAAATGATTCTACTGGCTAAACTGCCTATTTATAAGCATTTTTCCTCTAGGGTTTTGTTGAAACAGAATTCCATTTCTGTCCTGGCTAGCATCATGCATTTTTCATTCATAATACCTCGGCCATATTAACCAATTTAAAGGCTGCATTTTCTTTCTTTTACTTTTCAGAAAATGGCCACTCTCCTAGTCATGTTAAAAGTGTGACTATCCTATTTTTATTTTAATTATTTCTGAAAATCCCCTTTGCTATTTTTGCCTATACAAGCTCATTAACTTGTATCACATTTCATGTCATTTTAATGTCATAGTTTTTACTTGCTTATATATATATATATATACTTTTCAGTGCTTAAAAATATATATATATTTGTACACATATTTTATCTAAGCTTATTTTAATTTCTCTTTAATTCCAGAAGCATATGTACCTATATGTATACAGGTTTACTAATATACATAATTTTCTCTTCTGGGTTTTAAATAAAATTTTGTTTACTGATTTAAAGTAAAACCTACTTTTCTTATTTTCTAAGATGATCCATATAATTTCAGAAATCAAACAACCATGTTGCCAAATCATGTTTGTATTGCCCTTTAATTCTTGTTTTAAATCCAAGAAATCTGGAGTTCTTCCTTGTGCCATTTCAGTGTGCACGTGCACACATATACCTGCACACTATTTATTCCAGAGACTTCACCATATTTAAATCTAAATATTTCAAAATTAAATCATTTTTCAAAAATGATTTTTCACAAAATTTTGGGGTATTACATTCACCCCTCCTTTTAGGAATTGTGTCCTCACAATTTTTTTCTAACATTTATAGTGAGCATCTTTTTCTTTTCTGAAAACTTATCAAACATATGCATAAGCAAACAAATTCAACCATATCAACCATGCATAACAAATAATTTTTCCAGAGAAAGAAAAAAAAAATTACCTTTTAATTTGCAAAAAGCTTAGGATAATCCATTCTAATCTTATCCTCTAACTCCCATGTGCAGTCATTAGGATCACTACTCCACTGGATCTTAACTAGTTTCAAGGTTTTGCTCCTTAATTTCTTTTCTTCCTTGGCTACAATCCCCACTGGTTCTTTTTCATAAACCAAGTCAGGATTTATTTGAATTTTGGTAGGCTCTTCCAAAATGTCTTCCTTATCATGTACCCATTTTCTAAGTTGGGACACATGAAAAACATTATGCATTGCTTTCATCTCCTCTGGTAGTTCTAATTTGTAAGCCAATGAACCAATTCTTTCCAGAATTTTATAGGGTCCAACATACCTTGGTGTAAGCTTACCTTGCTTGCCAAATCTCATGACTTTCTTCATAGGTGAAATCTTGATGAAAACAAAGTCTCCCACTTCATATTCCACTTGCTTTCTCTTCCTATCTGCAAATTTCTTTTGCCTATCTTGAGCTGCTGCTATTCTTTTTCTTATTAACCCAATTCTCTCTGTAGTTTCTTTAACATATTCAGGTCCAAGAACAGCCCTTTCTCCAGTCTCTACCCAGCATATAGGTGATAAACAAGGCTTGCCATATAAGGCTTCAAATGGTGCCATCCCTATGGTGCTTTGGTAATTGTTATTGTATGTGAATTCAGCTAGATGGAGGTGGTCTTCCCAGTTGCCTCCAAAGTCCAGTGTACATGCTCTCAACAAATCCTCTAAGACTTTGTTCACCACCTCAGTTTGACCATCTGATTGTGGATGGTAGGCAGTGCTTAAGCACAATTCACTTCCCATAGCCTCTTGAAAACTTTTCCAAAACCTTGAGGTGAAGATGGTATCCCTATCACTCACAATGGTTTTGGGTATGCCATGCAACCTTACTACCTCTTTCATGAATATTTGAGCCAATTTTGGAGCATTTCTTTCTGTTTTAACTGGGATAAAATGTGCTACCTTAGTTAGCCTATCCACTATTACCCATATACTTGTGTTTCCCTTCTTAGATCTAGGCAGACCATCTATGAAATCCATAGATATATCCTCCCACTTCCACTGTGGTATGCTAAGGGGTTGCAATAGTCCTGATGGCCTTTGTGTCTCTGCCTTGACTTGTTGGCAAGTCATGCACCTTGCAACATATCTGGCCACATCTGACTTCATCCCCTTCCACCAAAGATTTCTTTTCAAATTTTGATACATCTTGGTGCTACCTGGGTGTATGGAGTACTTACTCCTATGGTACTCATTTAATATTTCCTCTTTTAATTCTATATTTTCTGGAACACATATCCTGTTTTTATTCCTCAAATACCCATTTTTATCAACTTGATAATTTATTACTTCCTCCCCTTTTGATATGAGCATTTTCTTTTCCACCATGTTTAGGTCTTGTTCCTGCATTTGCCCAATCTTAAGAAGTAAATCTGATTGCAGAGATATCATACTTAATTTCCCTTTACCTTCACCTTCTTCAATAGGCATCATTTGTACCCCACTGTTTTCCTCAATTTCCAAATCAGTAAGTATAGACAAATCCCTAAATTCTTCCATCATCAACATGGCTACTTTGGCATGTTGTCTACTCAAGGCATCTGCAACTTTATTTGCCTTGCCTGGTGTATACAGTATGTCTAGATCATAGGCAGCTAGGAATTCTACCCATCTATGTTGCCTCATGTTCAAATCTTTTTGTGAGAATAAATATTTCAGTGCCTTATGATCAGTGTACAAAATGAATTTAGCACCTAACAAATAATGTCTCCAAAGTTTCAAAGCATACACAACTGCTGCTAGTTCAAGATCATGGGTTGCATACCTGGTTTCATGTGGCTTTAATTGCCTAGATGCATAGGCTACCACCTGGTCTTGCTGCATCAACACAGCCCCTAACCCAGAGCCACTTGCATCAGTGTACACAACCAAATTTTCATTTCCTTCTGGCACTCTCAACACTGGTGCATTAATCAGAGCTCCCTTTATTTTGATAAAAGCTTGCTCACATTTTTCTGTCCATACAAAGGCTTGGTTCTTTCTAGTTAAATTGGTAAGTGGTGATGATATTTTTGAGAAATCTTTTATGAATCTCCTATAATATCCTGCCATCCCCATAAATGATCTAATCTCACTGATGGTGCTAGGCCTTTTCCATGCTTGGATTGCCACTACCTTGTTAGGGTTTACTGATATTCCTTTGGCAGAGATGACATGCCCAAGGAAATGCACTTCTTCTTTCCAAAATGCACATTTTGAAAATTTTGCCTTTAAATCATTTTCCCTTAGTCTTGACAAAACTAAATGCAAATGATTTTTATGCTCTTCCACTGTCTTGGAATAAATCAAAATGTCATCAATAAAAATCAGTACAAATTTGTCTAGATAATCTCTAAATATTCTATTCATCAAATCAACAAAATATGAAGGAGCATTTGTCAAACCAAATGGCATAACCAAAAATTCATATAAGCCATATCTTGTGTTAAATGCAGTGTACTTAACACTTGAGTCTTCAACCTTCATTTGATGGAATCCTGATGCTAAGTCTAGCCTAGAAAATATTTTAGCTTCACTGAGTTGGTCAAAGAGATCATCTATTCTAGGCAATGGGTATTTATTCTTAATAGTTACTTTGTTTAGCTCCCTGTAATCTATGCACATTCTCAAGGTACCATCATGTTTTCTTACAAACACTACTGGAGAACCCCAGCAGGAATTGCTTGGCCTTATAAATCCCTTGCCTTCTAATTCTTCCAACTGATTTTTCAATTCTTTCAGTTCACTTGGCCCCATTCTATAAGGTTTCTTAATTATTGGACTTGCTCCTGGAATGAGATTAATTTGGAACTCAACTGGTCTGTGGTGTGGAACACCCTTAACTTCCCCAAACACATCCAAGTATTCATTAACTATGGGAATTTCTTCAATGGTTAGTTCACTCAGATCTTTTTCTAAGTCAACTAAATGATATAGTTTTCCTTCCTTAGCTACCTCACATAAAACTGTGATTCTCTGGCCTCTAGAATTTTGCAATGATATGGTGGATGAGTCTAAATTAATTATGGCTTTAAATTGCCTTAACCAGTCTACCCCCAATATAACACCTATATTTGGGTAATTCAAAACATATAAATTGGAAATAAAAATATTTCCTCCTATGTTTAACTCCACATCCACACAAATCATATTTAAAACACTAGAACTCCCCAATGGACTGTGTATATGCAATGGGGTTTCAACTAATATGCAATTCAGTTTTAGCATTTTAACCAATTCATAAGAAATTAAGGAGTGAGTTGCCCCAGTATCATACACTACTGTTATGGGTATGGTACAAATAAGTAATGTACCTTCCACTTGGCTATGGTTTACAGTGTTACTTTCCACTGTGGCTTTGCCTTTTCCTTCCAAATTTGCCAATTTGCCTTGCTGTTTATACTCAGGACAATTCCTCTTCATATGTCCCTCTTTCCCACATAGATAGCATTTGAAAGCTCCTCCTTTCAACTCTGGACATTTTGGTTTGATATGCCCTTCCTTTCCACACTGATGGCACACAATTTTCTTCTTGTCTTCCTTAGCTTTGACATCTCCAGTGCTTTTGTTACTAGCCTCTTCTTTCTTCTTATCATAAGGGTGATACCTCCCCTTACCTTTCTTGTTATTATTGCTCTTAAAATTTTTGAACTTCTCCCTTTCCTTGTCATGCTGCTCCAACCTCAAAGCTAAGTCTATCACATGATCAAAAGTCTTGTCTGCATAAGGTAACATAGCTCTGCTAAGTCCTGGGTTTAGACCTTTTATGTACCTATCATTTTTAGATGCTTCATCTGCCACAAGCATTGCTCCATATGTGGAAAGTCCCTCAAACTTTTGAGTGTATTCTGTGACAGTCATGGTTCCTTGTCTAAGCCTAATGAATTCTTCTAGCAAGGTAGTCTTTGCTGATGCCGGTACAAACCTTGCCTCCAACATCTCTTTGAATTGATTCCAAGTGATTTCATTCTCATTCCTTCCTGCAATGATTACTTCCCACCAGCCTAAAGCTACTCCTTTCAGCTGTCTTGAAGCCACTTGCCTCTTTCTTTGATCATCAAGTTGCATGTCATTGAAAATTCTTTCCAATGTTCTCAACCATGTTTGAATTTCCATGATACTCTCTGTCCCTTCAAAACTTTTGCCTCCTAAATGAGTATATGTCTTAAGCAGTTTTGAGAGTTCTTCATAGGGATTTTCTTGCCTTTGTCCTGCCCCATCCCTAAATGCTCTCACCAAGTCTTGCAGATTGACCATTGGTGGTGCATGGGAAGATCCTGCTCCCTGATTTGGTGGTCTCCCTACCATAGTTTGCTAATAATAATTTACATAGCTGGTTAGTTAGATATTTAGTTCCTTTTAATTTTATTTTTCTATCTAAGAACTTGATCCTTACTTCTACTATGTTGAATAACATAGCTCTGATACCAACTGAAATGACCCTCCTATTTCCACCCTAATTTCATAAGGATTTTTTTTTTGCTATGAGATGATATATTGATATATCATTCATTACAAACATATTTTCCAAGGTCATTTTCTTTTTCCAATAACTAAAATATATCCAGGATCAAAATAACTTACCAATATAAATATATCAGTGCATATCTAATAATATACACATACATATGAAGATGTATGTGTTCTTCTTGTTTAAATTCAGAGTATATACTTTATTATTATTTTTTTTTGTTCAATAACATCCTGTTTGATTTAGAGATTTAGTAATTCAGATACATTATTGTATTCAGATTTTTGGCCATAAAATCCACTAGAAACATGTACTTTAGTCTGTCATTAGGATCAAGAAATGATCAAGTAATATTCAGTAGTAAACAAGCTTTTAATGTAGATGATTGTGTTTAAAGTCTGGATAATATTAGATTCAGTATAAAAGAAAGTGGATCCTAAGTGAACACAAGCAACATCTAGGCGTAATGGAAACGCGCCTAACTTATACACAAGAGGTCACGAGTTCGAGTACCATGCAGGTCGGTTCAAACACAATTTTTGTTTTTTTTTTCTTTTCCTGTAGGGTTAGAAATCTGATACCTACCTATAATTGTACATATATGTTTAATTTTTGCCTATAACCCAACATACAAAACAATCCTTCTTACTTTACTATTTTTGTATCCCATTCCTACAACTGTTTTAAGAATTTATGATCATATTTTTGCTCAAATATCAACATGTACACAGATATACATGTACATGTCAATATTTCTGCTCATTTTCCAGAAAACTGGGTGAAACAATTGCTAAATGTACTAAGCTTTGAAATGCATTTTTATTTTCAGAATACAATCTATCATGATCAACCAATACTTCATTTAATTGAAGCTGGTTAACTCATGAATCCTGTATCTGCCACACTAGTTCAATTTCATTGCATTCTGTTTAAAGCTTTAGGAAACATCTTACTCTTCTCAATACAATTCAGAAATGAATTCAAACTTAATTACAAAGCATTTCAGTAAAAGATAATAAAGTCCTTTTAAGTTTTCTTTTTGCTAAATCCAGATTTTGTTCTAAAACTCAGTGCTCTGTTATGTCTCAAGATTAACTAATACATAATATAAATTATACAAAACAGTAGCTCAACTACATATGCATATTTCTCTTCCAACATCCATATCAATAATTAAAATCATTTCATTGTTTCCCACTCAGATTTTTCCCTTGAGATTTTAAACCTTAATGCATAACAATATATTTAGCATGATACAACTAGTTCATCTAACCATAATAGAATTCATTACATGACTGGAAATCTTAGAAACATAAAATTTTTCCTGAATACATGCAGATATAATCAATTTGAACTCTTATTGAAACTAGCTAGCATGTTCATTCACTCCTCCATAACAGCCATTACTTCATTTTTACTTAGTGCCTGGGTTACCTGAAAGAACATAAGTGGCTGCCTCATTTTAAAATGAGACACCCCATATGCCATGAGCAAACAAGGGTCAGATCTATGATCTGGTATGAGTAACATCAATTCATTCATGATATTAAGCAATAGAGAATATAAGGGTACTAACTTGTTATTTAAGCAGATTTCTGCAATCAATTATTTTAACATAGTATAATTATGTTGATTCAGGTATGATATATTCATTTATCATTCTTTCACTTGCATACATAATCATGCAAACATAATTATCTATTTGCAACAATTTCACTTACTGGAATCAACTTGGTTCCATACCATTCAACCTAAGAAATATCCACATTCCTATTTCTTCATTTACAGGTTGTAATATTCAATTTAAATTCCTGCCTCATCTGCTATTAAGGAATCACTGGGACACATTGCAATGAACTAATTCACATCATTGCACAAAGATCTCAGGGCTTAAACAAACCATGTGCCAACTTGCATACTTCAAATATGACAAGCATTCCAGCAGCTTTCTTGGCCTTCCCTTCCCTAGTTTATTTACTAGTGTATAGTCTTAAATCCTATCATCAAATATGCTAAGTGAACATATCACTGCAAACATGGAAACATCCATAATTTCTTCTAGCATAATTCTCCTCAGAAATAATCAGACAGTTATTTCCTAAATGGGGTCAATATGTCTTGATCTTAGTAAAATATAAGAACATTTTCAACTGTAAAAGAGGCATGGCATGTTATATTGATCTGCAAGCCTTTATGATTGATTCAGATTCAAGATCTGGTTCAATCATAATTTTTGCTTGTGGGTTTCCTTTTTTTTTTTGATTTGATTAAGGGCTCAGCACTTAGAAAATTTCTATTGCACCCTTAACATTTTTCTTTTCAAGCCTCAGCACTTATACCAAGTATAATGCAGCTCCAATTATTTTTATAAAGTTTCCATGCCATAGATCTATAACAGTTGAGAGTATTCTCTATATAATTTTTAAGATCCTAAACTTTAACATTTATGAGAATAAATAAAACAGTATAATACTCATCCAAAGACAAATGTCTCAACCAATCAAAGATCATCCAATATCATCCATATTAAATCAAATCAGAATTAAAATAAGACATCCAAAAAGCATTGATGAAATCATATACATCAAAACCAGAAATACATAAATAACAATATAGAAAGTGGCTGCCTCAACTCAGGTCTTAATGCCATGAACTCAGTGAGATTACTCACCTAAATGTTTAATCCAGAAAATTCTTGTTTGAGTGTTCTCTCCTTTCTTCCAATATTTTCCTTCTTTTCTTATTTTTGTGCAGCTCGGGGTAAAAATGATTCTACTGGCTAAACTGCCTATTTATAAGCATTTTTCCTCTAGGGTTTTGTTGAAACAGAATTCCATTTCTGTCCTGGCTAGCATCATGCATTTTTCATTCATAATACCCCGGCCATATTAACCAATTTAAAGGCTGCATTTTCTTTCTTTTACTTTTCAGAAAATGGCCACTCTCCTAGTCATGTTAAAAGTGTGACTATCCTATTTTTATTTTAATTATTTCTGAAAATCCCCTTTGCTATTTTTGCCTATACAAGCTCATTAACTTGTATCACATTTCATGTCATTTTAATGTCATAGTTTTTACTTGCTTATATATATATATATATATATACTTTTCAGTGCTTAAAAATATATATATATATTTGTACACATATTTTATCTAAGCTTATTTTAATTTCTCTTTAATTCCAGAAGCATATGTACCTATATGTATACAGGTTTACTAATATACATAATTTTCTCTTCTGGGTTTTAAATAAAATTTTGTTTACTGATTTAAAGTAAAACCTACTTTTCTTATTTTCTAAGATGATCCATATAATTTCAGAAATCAAACAACCATGTTGCCAAATCATGTTTGTATTGCCCTTTAATTCTTGTTTTAAATCCAAGAAATCTGGAGTTCTTCCTTGTGCCATTTCAGTGTGCACGTGCACACATATACCTGCACACTATTTATTCCAGAGACTTCACCATATTTAAATCTAAATATTTCAAAATTAAATCATTTTTCAAAAATGATTTTTCACAAAATTTTGGGGTATTACATATAAAGTTAAAATAAAGTAATATGAAAGGCCCTAAACCTTATATCTTCCTATGGGCTTTTATATTTTGATTATTGTCGATTTGAATGGTCCAAAATAGTGGGTCGTTACAACACCAGTTCAAATAAACTTTATATCAGACTGCGCTACTGATATAAGATATTAAATGTTGGATAGCCTTGGCACATAATTTTGTTATAAACACAACATGCATGCACGAGGATGAATTTCAACTGGATAGCATGCAAATTCTTGATACCCAACATGCATATATAAAATGAATTACAAATTAAAACAACATGGACTTGATTTATCCACGCATGCATACTTATACTACTCGTTGCACGCATATACTTAAAGAAAAATAAAGTGACTTGCCCACTTTCGTGTATACATGAATACATACAAATGTATTTTAAATTATGCAACCAGGACCATATAATATTGTACACACTAATGTATTACAGAAATAGGACCTGGGTACACACAAAAAAATGAGATACACCATGCAAAAATGGTCTAGGCTTGGACATATTTTTAATGTACACGTAAGATGCATTGACACAAGTTCCTGGTCCAGAACTATATATGCACTAGAAAATATAACCTGACAATATTTTCTCACACGCAAGGGACACACACACTACAAAATGCATACGAATGAAATAAGATTCCCTGTACTACAATCTTGTACACTTAAGACGCTCCTTGAACACATTACATGCACGCACAGATTGAAAACACTCACGCACAAATGAAGGAGCACGTACGATTATATATATACACGCGTATTTTGTGCACGCTAAACCTGCATGTAAGTTCACTTAAATGTGTATAATTGCACACACGTGAAGAACTGCTTGAATTTACAAAGTTTAAAATATTTTTCGCGAGTTTGAGCACGTACAATTTTGCTTGAGCTAATTTTCGTATCATATTATACACATGAAATAAGAAATTTAGCTTGTGCTTAATATACACGAAAATAGAAAAATTCATTTAACCTGACATTTGCCTCTTATGTTTCTATTTGTACGCAAAATGAAATGTACCAAAATATTAGACCTGACCCATTATATCAAAGCACGAATGAAAACACTAATGCCAATGACCATTTCCACGCAAATAATAAACATACAAAATATTTGCATACAGTAGAAGGTAAATAATTTAAATTAGAAGCGTGAGTTTTGAACTCACCTTAATTTCGCTTCAAGACCAAAAAGCAACCCAGACCAAAAGAGAACCACAATCAAACTGCCATTAATGCATTTTCTAACCACAGGAAGAATGAAAATGCAGGCTACTGGAAAAGTGAGCAAAGGATGTAGCAGGCATACACTCTTCTCTTTCAAAATATGAACAAGTCAATGAGATAATGCGTGCTGGACTTTATTTTGTACAAGAGCATTTAATGAAAACGTGCTCTAGCAAAGAGAAGGACATGCTGCAATTAATATGATGATGGCAGCCAATACAAACTGTTCAACCTAGCTTTAGAAAATTGTGACAGCAAATGTTTATACTTTTTGTTTATAAATGAATGTGTCCGCATAGTTCATTGTTTGTTTTAAAAATAAGTGAACTTTGTTTTATAAAGTGAATGTGACAGCACTATATTCACTTTGCTTTAATAAAATGTTCACTACTTGAATTGGACCCATAAATTTTCTCACGTGCAGGCCAAATGAAAATATAACACAACTTGGTTATGTTCAACGCAACAAGAAATTTGCAACTGACTTTAAAATCATTTTCACATTGCAATTTTTATTTTTTTCAAATTTCAATTTAAAATTTTCATTTTAAATTTATATTTCGACGGTAATAAAATCACGGTCGTTACAGTGGGGGTATTTGATGTGCACGTAAATGTGTATATTTTTACCACCATATTTAATCTATTTAAATTAAATAAATGATCATATCGGGTATTTTAACTTGTTTAAACCAAAATTAATTTATTTTCAAATCGTCACATATTCATCTTCATCCAAGGGCAAAATGGTCATTTTTGTGCATATATTAATTTGAGAAAATTTAATTGGAAATTTCTATATTATTTTATAGGAATTTGGCTTCATATACAAGTGGTTTCATGAAGATGTATGCATGCACAAGAGTGAAGATAAAGAAATGAAGATGGAAATAATTCAAAGGCATGATAATGGAGGACCCCACCTACCCACCTACCTTAATGTACAAATTAGAGGCTAATGCACATGCTTATGGAACTAATGGCTTCATGTACACTTAAATGATGATTAGTAGAAGCTAATGATTACTTGGCCTCCACACTTTCTCAAGGGTATTTTGGGCATTCCCCAAAAATATGAATTAGGGTTTAACACATGTATAAAGACCCCTTATGTTTTATGTAACCCTCTTCTTAGTTCCTCTTAGTCTCTCTTTTAGGCTCTCTTCTCTTAGTCTCTTCTCTTAGGAAAATAAAAAGAAAGCTCTCTTTCTCTTTTCATGGCTACTTAGCCATTTTTATTTTATTTAATCTTCTTTTCTTTTTATGAATGTTAATTTTTGTTTCCTTTTACTTACATGTTCATTTCCTTTCATGCTAGTAGTGTAGATTTTCTTTTATGCAAGTAGATTAGTTTTTTCTTTCATTTAGCTCTCTTTTCCTCTTTGTTTTGTTCTATGTTGCAAGCTATATTTGTTGATATGATAACAAATATGAGAAGCTAAACCCCTTCAATTAGGGGTAATTAAGCTCTCTAATTATATAGCTTCAACATTTTGATAAATGTTATGCTCTCTTTTTGTGCTTCATGGGAAATGATGTTTATGTAATTTTATGCTTATTATTGAGTTTGATAGCTTATATTGTTCAAAACAAATAGGCTATGCTTAGTCATATGAATCACAAATTGCCTCTTCATCTATATATGATTATGAAAAAGAAGTGAATGTTTAAATCAAAATTTGATGGCCTATATTTCTAAACAATAGTTAATCGGCCATGCTTAAAATAGATTTTCATTTTCAACTTTGTTGTCATTTTCATGAGAATTAAAAGTGGTTTAAAGGTTGTGTTATAGTTTGTTGGCTTATGTTGAGCTAATTAATAGCACAAATGAGCCATACTTATGATAAGCACATCAATTAAGCTAACTAATGACAAAGAAAAGAGAGATCATAACTTCATTTTGTTGATTTATGTGATCTAGAGAGTGCAAGTTGCCCCTAAATTGTCTTAACACTCTCATATTTTTATATATTTTCTTTTAGCTTGTTTTTACTTTCTTTTAGTTAGTTAACAATCCCTAGACTTTGGTTTAATTTGATTGAATAGATTTTTAAAATCTAACAATTCCCTGCGGATCGACCCGTACTCGCCATGTACTATCATTGTACGCCGTGCGCTTGCGGTAAATTTTATTTTGAAATTTTTTACAAATTTCTAATCCGATAGAAAATTTGCCAACGAACACCACACATGTCCAACTCAAATCGAACGAAAAGACGGAACATGAAGGGTAAAAAGAAAAATAAGATTGAACAGAATCTCACATGAATGGAATAATATATAATATTGAACAATATCTTTACAACGGAAAACTTTTAAAATACATATATCAGAGTCTACCTAGATTTAGCTTGGACAGTTATTGTGACCACCCGGGATTTTAGCAATATTATTTTAATAAGCATTCAATCTGATTTATTAAAATACAACTTATCATTTCAAAAAAAAATAAGACTTTTGGAACATGTACCATTTATTTATATATATACGTGTGTATTTGTGAAGAAAACTATGATTTGAAAATTCAAAATAAAGTCTCTCAAAAATATTTAAAATAAAATCTATCTTATTCACACTGAATATAAGTATAGATATATATATATAAGGATATAAATTAAGTATTGATAACTTAAACTCAAAATATATGTGTATAAGGATAGAAAAATATATATAAGTGGTTATTGTGTGTATGCAACATAAGTAAAAACCTATAACAATAACTATAATAACTTTATAATATGCACATAGGGTATAAAGCAAAACTAGGCAAAGAAAAGTATGTAAACATGTAAGGAGACACTTGCATTTAATGCTATCATTTCTAGCACAAAACAAGTCATTTCATTTTCCACAAAAATCATTTCAGTTATTATAAAATCTTAACTGGTCAAAAACAAAATCTTTGACCAAGAAGAAAATGTTGTACCAGTAAATACCTTCCCTGTAACAAGTGATGATAATTACAGGTGTAATTAATTGTAGATTGAAAATAGTTTTGGGTTGGAATGGTTAAGAATAATTGATCTATGTGGTCAATTAAAGTTAGATTAATTAATGTAATTAAAATTAATCAAGGAGGATCAATTAAGATAAATGATTATTGGATGATAAATTAATTGATTTGTAAATAATTAATAAGCAGGATTTAAAGGTAATTAAAGTAATTAATTTAATTAAATTGAGGTTAGTTAAATTAATTAAACATGGTATGGTTGATTAATCTTGCTTATGGAGGATTGAATGATATTGTGTGTCTTATATTAGATGATATCTATGAAGTGATGTGTGATGCTATGTGATAAAATATGTTGGGAACAACAGTGACATCTTGTATTTAAAGTTGAATTGTTTATTTATTTTATTAACTTGGTTAAGATGACATGGGATTCGAAGGGATCGGAGTTTGGTATTTGAAAATACCCGAAACCATTTCGATTAGAAATTTGCAATAATTCTTTATATGGGAAATCAATAGACTGAAATGGAATATTATGGACCATTGAACCCAGTTAGAATACTTGGAATTTGAGTTGTAAAATAAGCATTGAGTATAACAAGTAATAAACTCGTAGTAAAGTACAAGTTACCCGGGTTTCCTTTTATGGTTTGAATTTAGAATTTCTAATTTTAAGAGTTTGCTCATGCTGGTTTCCAGCCTGACCCGGGTGTTACTTTGATGTAATGCTCGGGTCAGACCGAGTATTATAGATTTTCAGGTAAGGATGTTCTGGAGCTCAGGAGGCGAGCCGGATGGCAGGAACGTATAGAGTGTATTCCGCTGTGATATATTGTTATTTATCTAGACAAGTTATTTTAATTGTCCAGTGATTGTGAAATGTTGTAACTCTGATGTATTGATGTAAATTAACTGATACAGTTTTTCCTTGTATAACCGTTATTTTATTTGATATTATATTTTGATCCATTGCGTTTTGTGAGAATCAGTGCTGTGTTTCTGTTTCTTCTTCTTCTATCTCTTTCTTTTTCCTAACTATCTGGAATATATGTACATTCTCTTTATTCCAGTTCGTTCACAACTGAGCAAACCAGAAAGTAAGCATCACAATTTTTCAAACTATAACAACTCAACTTAAGCAAAACAAGAGGATCAACGAAGATCAAGCTAACAGCTTTTCAAAACAGAAGTGTGTTCTCTGTTCAAACTTTTTACTTGTGAGTATTCTAACCTGGTTTCCTTTGTTTATTTTTGAAATGCCTATGAGTAACATTTATTTTAAAAAGTTTAAGTATATAAATCTGGTTGCATGACTAATGTCTGAAATAACTATGTTTGTGTATGTATATTATTGAATTTCTGGATGTATAGATGTGTGCATGTTTGTGATTTAGCTGTAACACTTCTGTTCCAATTCCAAGACCCAGTTTTAAATCAAAAATCATTATCTCAGGATCTAATCTATGTTAGGATTTAAGTCCTATACAAAACTTGTTTGTTTGATAATAGAGTAGGTTTTAAAATTTTATTTAAGTTAAAATAATATTGTATTGTCTCTGGAAATCAAAAACAACAGAGCAAGTATAATATAAGTGAAAATTTAAACTTCTAAATTCATTGATTCAGGCATGTAAGTTGAATCATCAACCAAAAACTTGATTTTTTGATACTAAAATCATGATTTTTTAGTAATGGGATAGTGGAGCAGTTCTGGTTTAATCAGAAAATGTGTTTTGGGGGATTTCTGGTGATCCACTTGCTCGGGAAGGTCGGGTTTTGCTCTGGTGATGGAAGGATGATCGGAGATCATTGGAAAAATGTCAGCTGGTGGAGCAAGGCACTGTAGCGGTGGTGGTTGATTGTTTAAGTTTGTAAACCTAGTTTCTAGGCTTGGTCAGGAATCTGTTCTTCACGGCATCTAGGGTGGATCGAGTTCCACCAAACTCTGAGGATTGGAAGTTTGGAGGTTGTCGAAGGCGTGGCTGGAGTCTCTGACACTCCGGTGGTCGGAGGAGCTAGGACGAAGCATTTCCAAGTTGAGGTGGTGGTTCCAGGCTTTGTTCCAGGTTTAGATTTTGAAGCTCGATTTCGATTTTGAGTTTGTGGTGTTGATCTGATGATCGTGATGGTGTGCGTGGTTGATTTCTGAGGTGAGGTGGTCGTCGTGGATGGTCGGAGGTGATGGAACCTCCGGTGCATGTGCACGACAGTTGTTTGGTGACAGTGTTTTGGTTGAAGTGTTGACTCAAAGAGGAGCTCATGATTTTGGGTTGGAGACTCGAAGGTGTTCTCGGGGTTTTGAATGATGGGCTCGGGTAAATTGTTGTTGCCAGGTTTTAAAATCTTGCTTTATATTTTTAAGAGGGATATATGTAAACCCACCAGTTTTGAGGCTAAAGAAATGAAAGTTTTGTTTAATATTACATTTGGGCACCCAATGATGCTCTTTTGTGAGGAGGGAGACCGTGCTTGACCACCGCACACGTGCGCGTGCGCCGATCCGACCCGGGTTCGGGTTCGGGCTAGTAACGGTGTAACACTTATATTTTGATTTATCTTAAAAATAATTTAGGTTTAATGATTAATGTTGATTAAGTTAATTAATTAATGGTTTAGTATTGATCAATTAGTAATTGTGGACTGTTAGTTAGTAAATTAATGGTTAATTAGTTAAGTAATTAAGGAATAAAGGAATAATTAATTTGTAATTAAGAAATCATTAATTGGATAAGATTTGATTATTAATTAATGATTAATAATAATTAATTTAAGTTTAAGTTTAATTTCTTAAGAGGAGTAATTAAAGAATTGTTAATAGTTAATGAAGATCATTAACTTGGGATTATTAAATAATTAATTAATGTGGTTAATTTAATGATTAATTAGATTAATTAATTAAAGATAATCATTTGTGGAAATTGTTTAAGTATAATTACTTAATGTATAATTACTTAGTCAAGTAATTAGTGATGATAATTACAGGTGTAATTAATTGTAGATTGAAAATAGTTTTGGGTTGGAATGGTTAAGAATAATTGATCTATGTGGTCAATTAAAGTTAGATTAATTAATGTAATTAAAATTAATCAAGGAGGATCAATTAAGATAAATGATTATTGGATGATAAATTAATTGATTTGTAAATAATTAATAAGCAGGATTTAAAGGTAATTAAAGTAATTAATTTAATTAAATTGAGGTTAGTTAAATTAATTAAAGATGGTATGGTTGATTAATCTTGCTTATGGAGGATTGAATGATATTGTGTGTCTTATATTAGATGATATCTATGAAGTGATGTGTGATGCTATGTGATAAAATATGTTGGGAACAACAGTGACATCCTGTATTTAAAGTTGAATTGTTTATTTATTTTATTAACTTGGTTAAGATGACATGGGATTCGAAGGGACCGGAGTCGGGTATTTGAAAATACCCGAAACCATTTCGATTAGAAATTTGCAATAATTCTTTATATGGGAAATCAATAGACTGAAATGGAATATTATGGACCATTGAACCCAGTTAGAATACTTGGAATTTGAGTTGTAAAATAAGCATTGAGTATAACAAGTAATAAACTCGTAGTAAAGTACAAGTTACCCGGGTTTCCTTTTATGGTTTGAATTTAGAATTTCTAATTTTAAGAGTTTGCTCACGCTGGTTTCCAGCCTGACCCGGGTGTTACTTTGATGTAATGCTCGGGTCAGACCAAGTATTACAGATTTTGAAGTAAGGACGTTCTGGAGTTCAGGAGGCGAGCTTGATGGCAGGAACGTATGGAGTGTATTCCGCTGTGATATATTGTTATTTATCTGGGACAAGTTATTTTAACTGTCCAGTGATTGTGAAATGTTGTAACTCTGACGTATTGATGTAAATTAACTGATACAGTTTTTCCTTGTATAACTGTTATTTTATTTGATATTATATTTTGATCCGCTGCGTTTTGTGAGAATCAGTGCTGTGTTTCTGTTTCTTCTTCTTCTATCTCTTTCTTCTTTTCCTAACTATCTAGAATTTTCGCGATCGAAAATTTCGGGTCGTTACATTTGGTATCAGAGTAGAAGGTTAAGCAAGAACCTTGGCTCTGGTGGGGGATACTCATTAAGTATACGGTCGATGGTACCCTAGAATGAGTTGAGTATATATATATATATATGAGAGCGTACTTGTTATTTTCTTATATAAAGATTTTAAATGATTTTATATAAGAATATATTTTGATATATATAAAGAAATATTTATTACTAATAAATGTTAAGGTAATTGGTTGTTAAATTATTGGAATTAAATTAAGAGGTATGAAATTAAATAAAGGTAAGTTTAAAATGGATTCAAACTGAAATTAAATCTTGAATTTGGGAAAAAGTTTTAGAATAAGATAATAATGAATTGGTTTCTAGATATGATAATATTGGTTATTATCATAAATGATTGTTGTGTTTAATAATAAGATGTGTATTAATGAGTAAGCAAAATGAAATGTTTAGATAAGTATGACTTATAAATTGGAACTGAAGGTGATCTAGATTGTGAAGTTTTAAATCTAAACCAGAAAATAAATGGTTATTGAGTTTAAATAGGATGATTGTTTTCCCAATAAACACATAAATGTTTTAAGAAAGTAACCATTAAATGTGAATAACTTGTAAATTAGAAAGGATGTAAATTGACAAGTTTTGAAATTGTTTCAAATGTTAATAGAAATAATAAAGAGTATTATTCAGAATATTTTGAATGTGATCTTAATTTAATAAGAGTTGTTTGAAAGCATTAAAGAAAACATTTTTGAACTAAAACCAAAGGTGATTTAAAATTTAAGGATAACTTAGTGTGTAAAGGAAATAATATGTATATATGAGGAATATTCATAATATCAAAGATGGTTTGAAATAAACTCTAAATGTTGAGTTTTAAATTTGGAATGAGATAAGATACCCAAGGTGATAAGTTTTTGAACTTATAAGATTATTAATGTGAAGTTTAAAGTTTGAAATGGGAATTCAAATTGGGTAAGGTTGTCTAGATTAAGTAAATTGAATTTAACTTTAGGAAAGTTAAATAAGTTTGGAATAAGCAACCTGAATTGGAAATTTCAAGATGAAATTAGGATATAACTTAGGGAAGTTAAATGGTTAATTTGAAATTGGGAGTTTGAGTGATCTCAAATGGGTTTGAGATCTGGAAATTGAAAATGGATGTTTTAAATAATTTGGATAATATTATCCTATGGTTATTAATAATCTTTAGATTGTAATTTGGATTTGTTTAAATGAATGAGGAATGAAGTGTGGTAATATGTCCATTATTGAGATAAAAGGGAAATTAAACTTTAATTTGAAATTAAGGATATGGAATTACTTTGAACTGATAATTTGAATAATTGAATTTGTAAATTAAAATTTGTTTAAGAACTGGTTTCAGAACTGGAAGATAAAAGTTGGGTAATAAATTGAATTTTTAAGATAAAATTGTTTGAACTCTTATTTGAACTTTGAAATAAGTTAAGTAAAGATTTTCTAAAATGGAATTTTGAGAATTGGAGTCAGAATTAAATTGTTTAAAGATTTGGATTATTGATTTAAAAATAAAGGTTAATTTGATTTAAGGGGTTAAATCAACATTTGAAAATTTAACTCGAATTTATATAATTCGAGATGGTTTAAGGTTGAGATTTAGATTTCATTAGTTCAAATTGAATTTAGTTTGAATTAACTAGAATTGAAGATGGATAAGTATAAAATTCAAATGGAAAATTTGAATTGGATTAATTTGAAATAAAATTGAAGATTGAATGAGTTCAAATTCAAATGGGTATTGGGATTAATTCATATAGAAATTGAAATGATTTGAAATTGAAGTGAATTCAATTTGAAATTAGTCTAAATTAATTTGAATAATTTGAAATTGTAATTAAAGTGAATATGTTTAAAATCAAATGGAATTTGATCTGAATTTGGAAAGAAATTGAGGTTAATTCAACTTGAATTGGGGATAAATCAAGTTCAAGGGAAATTGAAGTTATTCAAATGAGAAGTGAGTCAATTTAAATGGAAGTGGAAATTTAAATTGAATTGATGGGGAATTTAACAGTTTGACTCTGGACTATTTTCAAAATAATTTGTTTTAATATAAATCTATTTTTCCAAACTATTTACTATACAACTTTTCTTTTTAAACCTAAAACTATCTTAAGCTTGTTTTACAATTACTTTTGGAACTATTTAACAATTTTACAACTGATTTATAAACTAATTACTGTTTTTTAATTATTTTATAAATAATTACTATTTTTCAACTATTTTACAATTACTTAACTATTTTACAGCTATTTTACAAACTAATTATTATTATTTTTTCCAACTATTTATCTATTTTTAAATTTTCAAACTATTTCTTAAATATAAACTGGTCGGAGTTCAAACTGTTATTGATTAAATACCCAAACTGAGAAAAGAATTGAAGTGATAATCCAAATGGGGATTAAGGAAAATATGAATAAGTGGATAAAATCAAAGTGAGGATGAATAGAAAGGAAATTGATTTAACTGATAATCAATGAAGAAAAATACGTAGGATGTACGTATATTATTCTATTCGCATAGTGATTTGATCCAGATTCGAGCACAGAATTTCGAGATAGTATTATCGATCCGAGTTGGGATTTTTCATTCGATTTTCGACGGCGAACCTGGATATGGATTTTTGATTGGTTCTAGAAATTCTCTATCACAGTTGTGACCTATGCAAGGAGAATAACGGTTTCTGATCAAGAAACCAGACCTGAGTCCGCACTAGGAAGTCGGGTGGACGATACTAGTTCGGAAGTGGAATTGTGTGATCGAGTGAGCGATCAGATTGATATAGCGTACGGATGATATGTGTACATCGTACGGGTTTGAATGAAATTGATATTGAAAATTTATGGATAAGAATTGTAAAATGGTCTTTGAAATAAAGAGTATATTTTGTGAAATATACGATGAGGTAAAATGGAAATTAGAAATTTCTATGATTAAAGATTCACTTTATGAAGAAAAGTAATGTGGTTAATAACTTTATAAAAGAATAATCAAATTTGAATATTTGATTCGGAATAAACAAAGTTATATATCTGGTTATATAGGGTAGACTCCCCTTGTTGAATCTATTACGAGAAGAAAAGGGTTTTGAAAGTATTTGAAGTATAAAAAGGAAATTTATACAAGTATGAAGTGATTCAAAAATTTCCCAAGGTTATTATATATGTATATATATATGTATATACATATATATATATGTATATGTATATATAAAGGATTTTGTGAAAATGATTTTGAGGAAAAGTTTTGGGAACCTTTGAATTTGGAAGGGTTTTGATTTTTGAGGAAAATCAAATTTGGAATTTGGAAAGCCTAGTTTGTGAATTATCGATTTTGGGATAATCGATTTTGAGAAAGGAGATTTATATGAGATTCATACTTGGTGTATGATTTGGAAATACTATATATATATATATATATAGTATAAAGTGTTTTGAAGTGGCTATGGGGAAAAAGGCGCTCCCTTGAATGAATTTCTCAGGAGTGCCACAGGGTGGTACTGCCTTGAGCCCTAGGGGGGGTTCTAAAGTTGATCCTGTGAGGAGTCCGGACAAACTAGTTCCTGAGGATTTTTGGGTAGCGAAAGTCGAGGGCGCTAATGCCTATAGAGGCATTTGGGTTATGCTGTGACGATAGTGTAACTCGATGTCGCTGCGATCTACTGTGTGGACCATAGCAAAAATCATGTGGAGGATGAGTGCCAACAGTCTACACTTGATTTTGCCGGGACGACAACGTAACATCGGTAGACTGCGATCTATGGTCGAGTGGAGGAGTTTCATTCTTTTGGCAGCGAAATTCGAGGGCGCTGATGCCTACGGTTATATGGGTTTTTGCTGTGATAGCAACGTAAAGCCCGGGTATAACTGCGATCTGTAGTGGGTTCCATGGTGTAATCGAGGGGCGCGGAAGCCTACAGTTATCTATGGATTTTGCTGGGATGGCGACGTAACCATCGGGTTAACTGCGACCATGGATGGGGGTGATGATTTCCAGAGCATTCTCACCCAAGATATTTTCTCTATTTTCGAAACTGTTCTCTACATTTTCAATAAAATTATTTTCCAAAGTATTTTCACTGGGTGTTGAAAACGGGTTTACTAAGTATTTATATATTTTCAGTCCTACGCCTGATCAACGTATGACCGAATTTCTATGAGAACAAGGATGGACTTGTTGAGACATCGAGTTATAAAAGTATTTTTGTAAAAACTATTTTAGTAATATTATATAGATTTTTAAAGTATTTTAAAAATGATCAAAGAAAATTTATCTGATTTTTAGCATTTTAATAATTCTGGCTCCATTCCTCTTCGAGGACGAAAATATTCAAAGGGGGAAGGAATGTAACGACCCTGGATTTTAGCAATATTATTTTAATAAGCATTCAATCTGATTTATTAAAATACAACTTATCATTTTAAAAACAAATAAGACTTTTGGAACATGTACCATTTATTTATATATATACGTGTGTATTTGTGAAGAAAACTATGATTTGAAAATTCAAAATAAAGTCTCTCAAAAATATTTAAAATAAAATCTATCTTATTCACATTGAATATAAGTATATATATATATATATATAAGGATATAAATTAAGTATTGATAACTTAAACTCAAAATATTTGTGTATAAGGATAGAAAAATATATATAAGTGGTTATTGTGTGTATGCAACATAAGTAAAAACCTATAACAATAACTATAATAACTTTATAATATGCACATAGGGTATAAAGCAAAACCAGGAAAAGAAAAGTATGTAAACATGTAAGGAGACACTTGCATTTAATGCTATCATTTCTAGCACAAAACAAGTCATTTCATTTTCCACAAAAATCATTTCAGTTTTTATAAATCTTACCTGGTCAAAAAAAAATATCTTTGACCAAGAAAAAAATGTTGTACCAGTAAATACCTTCCCTGTAAACACCTTTTCACTCTATATATGTACATTCTCTTTATTCCAGTTCGTTCACAACTGAGCAACCAGAAAGTAAGCATCACAATTTTACAAACTATAACAACTCAACTAAGAAAAACAAGAGGATCAAAGAAGATCAAGCTAACAGCTTTTCAAAACAGAAGTGTGTTCTCTGTTCAAACTTTTTACTTGTGAGTATTCCAACCTGGTTTCCTTTGTTTATTTTTGAAATGCCTGTGAGTAACATTTATTTTAAAAAGTTTAAGTATATAAATCTGGTTGCATGACTAATGTCTGAAATAAGTATGTTTGTGTATGTATATTGTTGAATTTCTAGATGTATAGATGTGTGCATGTTTGTGATTTACCTGTAACACTTCTGTTCCATTTCCAAGACCCAGTTTTAAATCAAAAATCATTATCTCAGGATCTAATCTATGTTAGGATTTAAATCCTATACAAAACTTGTTTGTTTGATCATAGAGTAGGTTTTAAAATTTTATTTAAGTTAAAATAATATTGTATTGTCTCTGGAAATCAAAAACAACAGAGCAAGTATAATATAAGTGAAAATTTAAACTTCTAAATTCATTGATTCAGGCATGTAAGCTGAATCATCAACCAAAAACTTGATTTTTTGAAACTAAAATC
Source organism: Allium fistulosum (assembly GCA_030737815.1). Lineage (NCBI taxonomy): Eukaryota > Viridiplantae > Streptophyta > Magnoliopsida > Asparagales > Amaryllidaceae > Allium > Allium fistulosum. The sequence continues at coordinate 849,921,873 of CM060903.1, forward strand.
ATGATTTTTAGTAATGGGATAGTGGAGCAATTCTGGTTTGATCAAAAAATGTGTTTTGGGGGATTTCTGGTGATCCACTTGATCAGGAAGGTCGGGTTTTGCTCTAGTGATGGAAGGATGATCGAAGATCATTGGAAAAATGTCAGCTGGTGGAGCAAGGCACTGTAGCGGCGGTGGTTCATTGTTTAAGTTTGTAAACCTAGTTTCTAGGCTTGGTCAGGAATCTGTTCTTCACGGCATCTAGGGTGGATCGAGTTCCACAAAACTCTGAGGGTTGGAAGTTTTGAGGTTGTCGAAGGCGTGGCTGGAGTCTCTGACACTCCGGTGGTCGGAGGAGCTAGGATGAAGCATTTCCAGGTTGAGGTGGTGGTTCCAGGCTTTGTTCCAGGTTTAGATTTTGAAGCTCGATTTCGATTTCGAGTTTGTGGTGTTGATCTGATGATCGTGATGGTGTGCGTGGTTGATTTCTGAGGTGAGGTGGTCGTCGTGGATGGTCGGAGGTGATGGAACCTCCGGTGCATGTGCACGCCAGTTGTTTGGTGACAGTGTTTTGGTTGAAGTGTTGACTCGAAGAGGAGCTCGTGATTTTGGGTTGGAGACTCGAAGGAGTTCTCGGGGTTTTGAATGATGGGCTCGAGTAAATTGTTGTTGCCAGGTTTTAAAATCTTGCTTTATATTTTTAAGAGGGATATATGTAAACCCACCAGTTTTGAGGCTAAAGAAATGAAAGTTTTGTTTAATTTTACCTTTGGGCACCCAATGATGCTCTTTTGTGAGGTGGGAGACCGTGCTTGACCACCGCACACGTGCGCGCGCCGATCCGACCCGGGTTCGGGTTCGGGCTAGTAACGGTGTAACACTTATATTTTGATTTATCTTAAAAATAATTTAGGTTTAATGATTAATGTTGATTAAGTTAATTAATTAATGGTTTAGTATTGATCAATTAGTAATTGTGGACTGTTAGTTAGTAAATTAATGGTTAATTAGTTAAGTAATTAAGGAATAAAGGAATAATTAATTTGTAATTAAGAAATCATTAATTGGATAAGATTTGATTATTAATTAATGATTAATAATAATTAATTTAAGTTTAAGTTTAATTTCTTAAGAGGTGTAATTAAAGAATTGTTAATAGTTAATGAAGATCATTAACTTAGGATTATTAAATAATTAATTAATGTGGTTAATTTTAATGATTAATTAGATTAATTAATTAAAGATAATCATTTGTGGAAATTGTTTAAGTATAATTACTTAATGTATAATTACTTAGTCAAGTAATTAGTGATGATAATTACATGTGTAATTAATTGTAGATTGAAAATAGTTTTGGGTTGGAATGGTTAAGAATAATTGATCTATGTGGTCAATTAAAGTTAGATTAATTAATGTAATTAAAATTAATCAAGGATGATCAATTAAGATAAATGATTATTGGATGATAAATTAATTGATTTGTAAATAATTAATAAGCAGGATTTAAAGGTAATTAAAGTAATTAATTTAATTAAATTGAGGTTAGTTAAATTAATTAAAGATGGTATGGTTGATTAATCTTGGTTATGGAGGATTGAATGATATTGTGTGTCTTATATTAGATAATATCTATGAAGTGATGTGTGATGCTATGTGATAAAATATGTTGGGAACAACAGTGACATCCTGTATTTAAAGTTGAATTGTTTATTTATTTTATTAACTTGGTTAAGATGACATGGGATTTGAAGGGACCGGAGTCTGGTATTTGAAAATACCCGAAACCATTTCGATTAGAAATTTGCAATAATTCTTTATATGGGAAATCAATAGACTGAGAATATTATGGACCATTGAACCCAGTTAGAATACTTGGAATTTGAGTTGTAAAATAAGCATTGAGTATAACAAGTAATAAACTCGTAGTAAAGTACAAGTTACCCGGGTTTCCTTTTATGGTTTGAATTAAGAATTTCTAATTTTAAGAGTTTGCTCATAATGGTTTCCAGCCTGACCCGGGTGTTACTTTGATGTAATGCTCGGGTCAGACCGAGTATTACAGATTTTCAGGTAAGGACGTTATGGAGCTCAGGAGGCGAGCCGGATGGCAGGAACGTATAGAGTTTATTCCGCTGTGATATATTGTTATTTATCTAGGACAAGTTATTTTAATTGTCCAGTGATTGTGAAATGTTGTAACTCTGATGTATTGATGTAAATTAACTGATACAGTTTTTCCTTGTATAACCGTTATTTTATTTGATATTATATTTTGATCCATTGCGTTTTGTGAGAATCAGTGCTGTGTTTCTGTTTCTTCTTCTTCTATCTCTTTCTTTTTCCTAACTATCTGGAATTTTCGTGATCGAAAATTTCGGGTCGTTACAGTTGTAAACATCTGTCCTTACAAAATCTGACAAACATGAAACAACTGTAGCGGATAATAGAATACATCCATACATAGATGAATATCTCTAGCTCTCCTCTGCAAACTCCAACTGTCTTCAACTAAACCTGAAACTACTCGAATCTGACCCAAGTATTGAAAATACCCGGATCAAGCTTGATAAACCAGCATGAGAAAAACTCAAATAATAAATGACAGTGTCATATATCAGCCTTGGAAATAAAATCCTTTTGAAAAGAAAGAGTATCTCATAAGACCACGCCCACGCATAAACACAGACCGGTTTTTACCTTATGATAACTAAAACACTTTTATATCAAAACATTTGATATTAGTTCTAATGATATTCTTTTGAAAACATTTGCAAATAAACTTACAAATCTTAGCCAAAATTATTACCATTATTAAATTCCGAACCTAATCATTTAAGGCTATACAAACAAAATTGCAAGTTCTTATTGGAGAAAGGATTTCCACACAATGACCAGGTGAAGGGACTACCTTCCGATACGTACACCTCTAGATGGATATCACGAGGACCACAGAATATCTGCTCCCCGACCAACACAAGACCGGCCTACCTCTGTAACTAGATAGTACCGAATATGTCATAACCCGGTAGTTTCCGTTCCTTTATCCGAGCGCTCGATTTCCCTACACCACATTAATTTACATCTCGAACGTCATAGCGGGAAGAAATATATGTAGAAGGGAATGATCATATCCTAATGGAAATGACCCACTTAGCATTGCTGCATCTACCCCATTTCGGTCATTTCCGGTTGATGAGGCTTGAGGCAAATATTACCTTTTCACATAGCACAAATTCCTTCCACTTTGAATGCCACATTGCCATTCAATATTCGCATGAATGGTCTCTACAAATATATAACTTCCTTAGCTCGTATGTCTCGGGAAAGGGAGTTAAACTAAGAGAAGGTATCTTCTCCGCCACCGACTGATATACACTTTATAGAAATCATTTAATGTGATTAGAATGCAAGGTTGAACACTCGTCCATACAAGTTCGTTCTGGTACTGAACAAAACCGAAGGTACTTTCCTCGGCCCATTACTAGGCTAGAAGTCCTTGTGGTTTTGAGATTTTTCATAACAAAGAGACCACTGCAACAATAAGTAAATCGGGAGTTTATCCCCAATTAATCAACAAGTAGTCCTCCGTTATTATTCGTCTCAATGTCTCCGTCTTCAAATAGCTTCATTCTTCGAACACGTAAATTGGTTCGAAGTGGTTTTCAGATAGGAATCACCCAAATCCGATCCCGGTTCCTTCGAAATCCAATCATCGATAAAAATTTGAATATGAGTATACAAGATTTATTAAGCCTCTTTTCACTATAACTCTTTTGGTTAATTACAATTCCCTTTCTTAAAGTCTTAGAGTAATTCTAAGTTAATTCAATTATTACTTGGGAAAACATTTCCTATTTTCTTACTTATCACCGATCCAGAATTTCTTGACTTTTAAATGGGTCAAAAAATTGTTATTTAAGACATCGTTTACTATAAACCCTAAATCAATCTGAGAAAATAGGATCATAGAATATTATGGTATAAGAAGATTATCATGTTGGAGATTGCTTAAATTTTGGATAATACTAATCTTCTTTTATCTCGGAAAAACTTAATATAATCTTTTTAGAGCATCCGGGCTTTCCTTTCGATCTGTTCCACCCCTCGTCTAAGAAGAGAAAATATAGGCAAAGTAAGTTCAGGGCACGGGTTGCTCCATTCCTAACCTTAGTTAAACACCTAGTTTTATCTTCTCATATCTCATAGGCGGGACAAATGTACTAGTCGTTTCCACATACTCTATTATTAGCTTTTGTTTTGGAATTGATTATAAAGATTCCAAATTATCTTTTAAATGCTTAATTATCCTTTTAAAAACATTCATAATTGATTCTAGGAAAAATCGTTCAGTTAAACCTTCTTTTTAAAAAAGTCGTAGAAACGGCAGTAGAAAAGTGCTACGGAAAGTGCTTTATAAGCTTATTTGATTTAAACAATTTGTTAACATTTGAAAATTAATATTTTCCACTCGAATCTCTTTCAAACTATTTTAATAGATTTAACAAATTTATTTCATATTTTTCCATAATTAAATATGTTCATTTAAACAGATTTTACGTTATGGTCACTTAACTGCACAAACGCGATTTTTTTAGAAAATTTATTTGGACATAATTCAAAATCTACAAGACGAAATCTTGATTTTCCTTTTCTATTTGAAAATTATGGTTATATTAGACCGGACATTTCTTGTTTCGAAGAAATCCGAGCTATACTTCACTCTATACACTCATTCGGCGCGAAATCGCGAACTGTCGTTACGCGATGCGCCTAGTTTTAACTTGATTTACAATATTTGAAATAAATTCTCTAAATTGAATATAATTAATTATAAAAACATTACAAATCATTTTAAATCGATATTTTCAATTTTTAAAGTACTAAAAATATATTTCCACTATTCCCATATTATAATATTATTATATTCCAATTATTTTAATATTAAATTTTAAAATCCAATTTCAATTCAGTTTCAATTCTAACTTCAAATTAAACTTAATTTAAACTTAGATTTCATATCTAATTTCAATTCCAATTCAAATTTCAACCTTAATTCCAATTTCAATATTCAAAATCAATTTCAATTTCAATTTCACTATTCATCTCAATTTCAATTTCACTTTTCATTTCAAATCCAATTCAAATTTTTGATTCCGATTTCAGTTTCAATTATACTTAACAAATGGATTTGAAATTCCAATATTCATATTTAATTCCCATTTCAGTTTCAATTCCCATCACTATTCACCAAGAGGCTTAATAATTCCAACATATACCATATTTATAAAATTGGTCATACTTAACAAATGGATTACTTAATCAATAATGAGCATAATTACTTCCAATATTCATCATTAACTTAACATCTGTTCTCATCGCATAGTGATTATCAATAATTTTGTATATTAGCATAACTCTACTAGCCATCCAACATGTTCAAATAATCATTCAAACGTCTATATCATCAAATGGTGATTATCTAACATAACAATTAAACTTGATGATCTATATAATTAAATAGTGATGAGAATTTCTCACCTTCGTTTCCACTACGTCAATCTTTTGCCAAACTAGCGTGCTTCACGAACTAACGTGCTCTCTTTTTCCCGTGTTCTGAACTTGTCGCTTCGAATTTCTCTTTCTCTTTTTTATCTTTTTCTTTTTTTTCCTTTTCTTTTGTTTATATGGAGAAGGGTACGGCTTAGGGAGTGTGGGGTAGGCGGGTAGTGTAACGACCCGCCTTTCATTCCACAGAAAGACGCATCATTATGAAGAAAGAAAGGGATAGAAAAGAGAAAAGATAGGAAAGAAAGAAAAAAACAATATCAGAATCTCACAGCGGAACGAATAAAATATATTAATCATATAGATATTACATAGTATCATATACATCAGAGTCACACAGATTATACATCTCAAATTAGACAGTTATAAAGACCTGTCTATCATACATCTCAAAACATCAAACAAGACACTAGCACAGCGGAACCATATATATCTACACGCTGAAGCCTCCTGCTCCAAATCTCCTCCAAAATTCATCAAAGCTAACCTGAATCCCTTGGCTACTCGTAAAAATTTGAGTACCCAAGAGTTTAATAAAACATAAAATAAACTCCGGGTCAGACATGGGTCTGGTGTGAGTAAACGGGTTAAAGTTGTTTAACTTTGAAAAATAATTTGAAAAGAAAGGTATCTCGTAAGACTCTCCGCACATAAACACGGAAAAGTTTTTATCTTACGATAACCAAAATATTTGATAGGAAATCTGGTGATATTATAATAGTGTCTAGGGTTTTCAAGTAAAGTAGAAAATAGCTGGAATGCTTACATCTCACGTTCCAACATAGTTGGGCACAATCAAAACGTACGGCACTTATTGGAGATTGGATTCCATACAATGGCAGGGCTACTGGGGTACCGCCTGTCATAGTACGTGGCCTAGATCACCGTACCGAGGATCCACCCTAAATCCCCTGCAACACAAGACCGGAACTATCCCTTACTGGATAATCCCAAACAAGACAACCCCGCAGTTGGCGCGACCAACCGCATACTAAGCCGAAATAAAAAGGAACCTCTAGACAGGGGAAAATCTCATCCTACTTGGGTGCTACCCACTTAGCCTTGCTGCACCTCCCCTGTTTTAGCCATTCCCGGTTGATGAGGCTTGAGGCTACGATTACCTTTTTAGAACACATATCTTGGAATGCTCATCGTCCTCCACTGACGATGGTCTGAAAGCATTCATCCATACAAGTTCATTCCGGGTTCGAACGGAACCGAAGGCACTATCTCGCAACACTCACTTTTGGAATCACCCTCAGAGTTAACGACAATACCCCTTGCACTCTGAATTCTTCATCTCGATCTTCACTTCAGATTTCACGACCTATCGTTTAATTTGATCGATGTGGTTATCGGATATCCAATTTGGAAATCCGATCCCGGTCTCATCGAAATCCAAAACGCTGTTTTAAAGTCCAAGTTGTTTAAGTTTAAACAATTCAATTGATATTTAAAATAATATAATCACACAGATAGATAATTCACACTATTACAGATAGATAATCCATATTATCCTATTCAACCAAAGCATCTCATATCACATAGCAGCATAATCACATATCAGAGATATCACATAATCCAAGGCATTCAATATCATTCAATCATCCGTAAGCAAGATTAATCAACCACACCATTTCTAATTTATTTAGGAAAATTAAATTAAATACTTCAATCACTTTTAAATCCTGCTTACTTAATATTAATTAATTACAAATCAATTAATTAATAATCCATTAATCATCCATCTTAATTAATCATCCTAAATTACTTATTCTTTAATTACATTAGGTAATTAGCCTTTAATTAATTACATAAATTAATTAACCTTTAACCATTCACATTAATTAATCCTTAATTACTCTCATTAGTTAATTATACTAAGTAATTAATCCTTAATTACTTCCATTAAGTAATTATCCTTTAATTACTTTCATTAATTAACTTCGAATTACTTTCATTAATTAATTATCTTCAAATTACTTTCATTAATTAACCACTAATTACTTTCATTAAGTAATTATCCTTTTATTATTTACATTCATTAATTATCCATTAATTACTTATACTAAGTAATTATACTTTATTAATTACATTAAGTAATTATACTTAATCGATTTCAAAGTGATTATCCTAAATTAATTAAACTAATTAATTATCTTAAATTAATTACATTAATTAATTATCCCTTAATCACTAGTTAATGATCCTTAAATTAATTATATTCATTAACTATCCTTAATTACTTTCATTAAGTAACTACCCTTTGATTATTAACATTAATTAATTAACCCTTATTAATTACATTAAATAATCATCCATTCATTAATTACATTGAGTGATTAACCTTTAATTAATTTTCCCTAATTAATCACAACCTTGATCAATTAAAGACAAATTCTTTACCTTAATTAATTACTCAATTACATCATTAAACTTCCATTTGAAAAACATTTAGGAACTTAATTACTTAATTAACCTAATAAATAATTACAAACAAATTTTAAAAAAACATTTAACTTTGACATTTTAAATCTTTGGAACTTATAAATTTCTTTGAAAACTAAATCACTTAATAACCTTTAAAACTTTAAAACTTGGTTATATTATTTGCTTTTGAAACATGTTAACAATATTTACTTACCTTTAAAACTTGAATATGATTTCTGAAAAGTTTAAAACCTGAAATTTAAAATTTAATTTCATAATTAAACCTGTTAACATGTTTCTTTGTTTAAAACTTCAACTAGATAACAATTCAAAACAACCCTGAGCCTAACAAAAAAAACCTGGAGCAAAACACGAGTCACTCGCGTTCACTACTTACTTCGAGTCGACCCCGCAAAAAATCTTGAGCAACACACGAGAAGGCTTCGTCTTCCCCAAAGCCCAAACCAACCCAGATACGAAAATGCACACGTGCACATGCACGAACGTTCCGGCCATCATCGATCAACGCCGCGATCCTCCTCAAGTCGACGTCCACCTCGCCGTCACACACGACCACCGAGATCCTACGATTCCACCATGAATCAAAATCGAACTAATCGAACGAACCTGGAACCAAAACAATTCGACCAAAAACCTCTCACCGACGACGAATACGACCACCGGAGCCCACGTCCTTCCGACCTCAGCTGCGCCACGACCTCCAGCTTCCCCCACATGCGATCGCCTCTGATGGTCCAACGTCACCGTATGAACTCAGACAACCTCGTCTACCCAAACAGCGTTTCAAACTCTACCTCGCCGTCCCCTGGCCACCATGGCCAACTATAAATCTGGCGACCATTTTTCCAGTGATCATCACCCTTCCAGCAACCTTCACCCTCAAGCTCGACGTAAAACTCGTCGCCGTTCGACGGCAATTGACGAAAGTGCAATATCTGATCAACTCAAAAATTCCCAATACATACAAACTTAAAAATCCAGATTTTTATATCAAAATTCATCATTTTCTAACTTGAATCAATCTACGAAATCCAAACTTGAAATCGTGGATCTTGATTTTTGACTTATTTATGATTTTCACTATTATTTCCTATTCTTGAATTAATTACTAGATTAAAATACTTGAAACTATTTTTAGAATTGATATAACATTGTTATAATCATATTCCATTTATAAATCATAGCCTAAGAATGTTTGTATGGGAAGTTAAGAATTTTTGAAAGATGATCTTGAGCTTGTGAAAAACAACAGAGGATATAGATATACACGAACAATAACTAGACATATCAGTTTATTCACATGCATTCATACTTTTATACATTCATGCAAAACATAATTCACATCATAACTTCAAAGATTATCTCATTCATCAAGTTATCAAATAATTTAATGCTTTTAAAACAAATGTTTACTCACCTGAAATTATAAAACAGAGAACAAGGCTTTATTCTTTTATCTGGAAATTTGATTTTGTTGAAACAGAAGTTTGATTGATGATCCTTGAAACTGAAACTTGAAGTTGATTTGCTTGTTTAAGTTGAATTTGCTTGAAACTGCTTTGCTTTAATATTGAAACAGTTGAAGCTTTTAGTTTTGATTTCATTCTTCTTCTCAGGTTTTAGTTTAGATTTTTATTTTTCTTTTCTTTAGTTTTGAAAATGAAAGAAGATAGAGGAAGTTTTGAACTGAAAATGAAAAGCCAGGTTTCTCTCTAATACTACATTATTTATAAATTAAATTTTTAAATGAAATAATGTTGCCACTTGTTTTATTGCATGATACATAAGTGACAAATGTATTTGCATGAATTCCTTAATTTACAAATTTTAAAACAATGCATTATTATGTTTAAATCCTTATTCAAAAAGCACTTATGTTTTTATAAATTGTGTAATATGTTTATATATATTTTTGTAAATTCTTTACAAACTATCTTTATTTCAAATAAAATTTAAAAAGAAAGGATTTTAAACCTTTTTATTAAAATCTATACATACAAACCATATTTAGTCATGTATATTTTAAAAAGCAAGTATATTTAAACCTTTATTAAATCTTATTTAAGCTATCACATTTTAAAATAAATATTTATCCTATGTTTGGAAATATAGAATTTAACCCTAAATAGCTTTTGAAAATTATTATATTGAATTTAAAACAAAGCTTCCAATCCATATATATATATACATATATATTGAAATTAGACAACATATTTTTATTAGCTTTTGAAAGGATAAATTTTACCAAATTTATATATTTACAAAAGAAGACTGTCAAATCAAATAATTATTAATGAAGATTATTAAATCAATATTACCACTTTAAATAATTATCTTAGGAGATTATTAAAAAAATATTGCTCAAAATTCCGGGTCATCACATTCCTCCCCCCTTAAAATCTTTTCGTCCTCGAAAAGGAACAAAGGAAGAATTTCAATAAAATGTTTATTATCAGTTAAATTATTCTTAAACATTTTAACTCTTAACTCTTTTTATTAAATTTTTTAAAATACTTTAAAAATCTACATAATACTGCCAAAATAGTTTTATACAAATACTTTTTATAACTTGATGTCTCAACAAGTCCATCCTTGTTTTCACAGAAATTCGGTCATACGTTGATCAGGCGTAGGACTGAAAATCTATAAGTACTTGGTAAACCTGTTTCCAACACTTAGTGAAAATACTTGGAAAATATTTTAGTGAAAATATAGAAAACATTTTATACTATACACATATAGTATCTTTCGAATCATACTCTTTATATGAATCACTTATAAATCTCCTTTACACAAAATCGATATCTCAAAATCGAAAATTCTCAAACTTGGTTTTCCAAATTCCTAAAATTTATTTTTTCCAAAATCAAAAGCCTTTCAAAAATCAATGGGTTCCATAAACTCTTTTCCCAAAATCATTCTCATAAAATCATTTATATATATACATAGATATAAGTTTATTCTTTTAACTAGAACAAAATATATTTTTTAACACTTTGAAACAATTTAAATTTTTTGGACTTAGATTTAAAACTTTCAAATTTAAATCCCTTCCAATTTACAAGTCATACTAATCTAAATATTACTTCCTTAAACATTTCATTCTCCTTTATCATTGTTTATTTTAGAAAGATAAACATCCCTTTATTTAGATACAATACCCAATTTATGATAATTATCATGTCTAGACATTATACACACCATATATTCCATAATCATTTGCTGGAAAATCAAATCAAGGTAACTTATTTCAATACTTTAAAAATTCTTTTTAAATTTTCTAGGATTTAAATTCATTTTTGAATCCATTTCTAGCTCACTTATCTTCATAGTTAATCATTACCCAAATTTCTATTTGGTTGTATTTCTATTACCACTTAATTCTTATATTTAATTCCAATAATCAACAACCAATTACCTTAATATATATAATAATTAGAAAAATTATTGCTTTATATATCAAAATATAGGTTTATATAAAAATCATTCATTTTTAAAACCGTTTTTAAAATCATTATATAAGAAAATAACAAGTATGCTCTCATATATAATACACTCAACCCATCCTAGGGTACTATGGACCCTATCCTTAATGAGTAAACCAACCAGAGCCAAGGTTCTTGCTTAACCTTCTGCTCCAATACCACTGCAACGACCCGCCTTTCATTCCACAGAAAGACGCATCATTATGAAGAAAGAAAGGGATAGAAAAGAGAAAAGATAGGAAAGAAAGAAAAAAACAATATCAGAATCTCACAGCGGAACGAATAAAATATATTAATCATATAGATATTACATAGTATCATATACATCAGAGTCACACAGATTATACATCTCAAATTAGACAGTTATAAAGACCTGTCTATCATACATCTCAAAACATCAAACAAGACACTAGCACAGCGGAACCATATATATCTACACGCTGAAGCCTCCTGCTCCAAATCTCCTCCAAAATTCATCAAAGCTAACCTGAATCCCTTGGCTACTCGTAAAAATTTGAGTACCCAAGAGTTTAATAAAACATAAAATAAACTCCGGGTCAGACATGGGTCTGGTGTGAGTAAACGGGTTAAAGTTGTTTAACTTTGAAAAATAATTTGAAAAGAAAGGTATCTCGTAAGACTCTCCGCACATAAACACGGAAAAGTTTTTATCTTACGATAACCAAAATATTTGATAGGAAATCTGGTGATATTATAATAGTGTCTAGGGTTTTCAAGTAAAGTAGAAAATAGCTGGAATGCTTACATCTCACGTTCCAACATAGTTGGGCACAATCAAAACGTACGGCACTTATTGGAGATTGGATTCCATACAATGGCAGGGCTACTGGGGTACCGCCTGTCATAGTACGTGGCCTAGATCACCGTACCGAGGATCCACCCTAAATCCCCTGCAACACAAGACCGGAACTATCCCTTACTGGATAATCCCAAACAAGACAACCCCGCAGTTGGCGCGACCAACCGCATACTAAGCCGAAATAAAAAGGAACCTCTAGACAGGGGAAAATCTCATCCTACTTGGGTGCTACCCACTTAGCCTTGCTGCACCTCCCCTGTTTTAGCCATTCCCGGTTGATGAGGCTTGAGGCTACGATTTCCTTTTTAGAACACATATCTTGGAATGCTCATCGTCCTCCACTGACGATGGTTTGAAAGAATTCATCCATACAAGTTCATTCCGGGTTCGAACAAAACCGAAGGCACTATCTTGCTACACTCGCTTTTGGAAATCACCCTCAGAGTTAACGACAATAGCCCTTGCACTCTGAATTCTTCATCTCGATCTTCACTTGAGATTTCACGACCTTTCGTTTAATTTGGATCGATGTGGTTTTCGGATATCCAATTTGGAAATCCGATCCCGGTCTCATCGAAATCCAAAACGCCGTTTTAAAGTCCAAGTTGTTTAAGTTTAAACAATTCAATTGATATTTAAAATAATATAATCACACAGATAGATAATTCATACTATCACAGATAGATAATCCATATTATCCTATTCAACCAAAGCATCTCATATCACATAGCAGCACAATCACATATCAGAGATATCACATAATCCAAGGCATTCAATATCATTCAATCATCCGTAAGCAAGATTAATCAACCACACCATTTCTAATTTATTTTGGTAAATTAAATTAAATACTTCAATCACTTTTAAATCTTGCTTACTTAATATTAATTAATTACAAATCAATTAATTAATCATCCATTAGTTATCCATCTTAATTAATCATCCTAAATTACTTATTCTTTAATTACATTAGGTAATTAGCCTTTAATTAATTACATAAATTAATTAACCTTTAACCATTCACATTAATTAATCCTTATTACTCTCATTAATTAATTACACTAAGTAATTAATCCTTAATTACTTCCATTAAGTAATTATCCTTAATTACTTTCATTAATTAACCTCGAATTACCTTCATTAATTAATTATCCTCAAATTACTTTCATTAATTAACCACTAATTACTTTCATTAAGTAATTATCCTTTTATTAATTACATTCATTAATTATCCATTAATTACTTATACTAAGTAATTATACTTTATTAATTACATTAAGTAATTATACTTAATCAATTTCAAAGTGATTATCCTAAATTAATTAAACTAATTAATTATCTTAAATTAATTACATTAATTAATTATCCCTTAATCACTAGTTAATGATCCTTAAATTAATTATATTCATTAACTATCCTTAATTACTTTCATTAAGTAACTACCCTTTGATTATTAACATTAATTAATTAACCCTTATTAATTACATTAAATAATCATCCATTCATTAATTACATTGAGTGATTAACCTTTAATTAATTTCACTAATTAATTTTCCCTAATTAATCACAACCTTGATCAATTAAAGACAAATTCTTTACCTTAATTAATTACTCAATTACATCATTAAACTTCCATTTGAAAAACATTTAGGAACTTAATTACTTAATTAACCTAATATATAATTACAAACAAATTTTAAAAAAACATTTAACTTTGACATTTTAAATCTTTGGAACTTATAAATTTCTTTGAAAACTAAATCACTTAATAACCTTTAAAACTTGGTTATATTATATGCTTTTGAAACATGTTAACAATATTTACTTACCTTTAAAACCTGAATATGATTTCTGAAAAGTTTAAAACCTGAAATTTAAAATTTAATTTCATAATTAAACCTGTTAACATGTTTCTTTGTTTAAAACTTCAACTAGATAACAATTTAAAACAACCCCGAGCCTAACAAAAAAAACTGGAGCAAAACATGTAACGACCCGTAAATTTCAACTGTTTTAATAACGTAATTAGTTGAAATTTTGTGAAATTTTAAACGATAAAATTTTGAAATATAAATTTAATATTTGTAATGCGTCTAGTTAAACATAGCAACTGGTAAAGTTTCGTTCGAAAATATGAAAGTTTATTTCGCGCGTAAATTTACTTCAATTTAATCAGTAAAAAAAGTAATGAAAATAAAATGTTTCCGAAACCTAAATATTTTTACATAGAAAAATTCTAAACCATCTTCTGAGCAAGATGTTAGTTTGTCGTTTTTCCAAATTCAGACATCTTTGGCTCCGTCGATCTTATTTTTCAGTGTTTTTCTTGCACTTTCCGCTAATGGAAAATTCGAATTGTTATAATTCAACCATTCTACCGATATCTGTATATCGTTTTGATCATCTCGTCGAGCTGATCTTTAAGGTATATTCATATGTGTGTTTCGACATCCGGTGAACCGCGAAATCTGTTAAAACGTTAAACCATATCGGTACACGTTTTAAACTTTTGAGCTGTTGTGTCTATTCAGTCTCCCACTGGTTCAAATCAAACAGTGGTTTGCTTTATTTAATTCCTAGATTCGCGTGTGGCTGTCACTATTCCCACTATTTTCAATTTGTTGGTTCGTTTCTTCATTCGCTCTCTCTCTGTTTTTGTTCTCACCTTACTTTTGAAAAGAAAAAAAAATATAATGATAATATATTAAGTTGCTTTTAATCAAGATCTACTGCTTGTTTCGTTCTTCTTGCCGTCCCTTTCCTCTTGCAATTAAACCCATCAACTTTATCCACCATCTTTCACCATGCCCAGCAACAAAACCCACCTCCGTGCCCTACCTTCGAAGCCATCCCATAGCACAGCCTGCCACTTAGCTCGCCTTCCCCACCATGTCTCCCATTGCCAACTTTGCTGACCTCATCACCCACGTCCACCACCTGCCCTTCTCCAACCGTGAGACTTCCTCCCCCTTGAAGCGACCAAGTCTTGGTCTACGGTTCTTGGCAATCACCTCTCCTTCCACCAACGCCCCACCCTTCGACCGCATCTCATCTCTCCAACCACGCAGTGTCAGCCACACACGCCTTGAACTGCTCGCCACCACCAAACCTCCACCTTACTTCCCTAGACTTCCGCCTCCTCTGCCTCTCCGCGCGTAGCCTGGCGACCAGCACTCGTTTCTGCCTTCTGGCCCCTATACTTTCATTTTATAATAGGCAAGTCTATTATACATTAGTATATATTCAATTACAGCTTGATTTATTTTATTTTGTTTTAGTCTATATAAAAATCTGTTGTTAGTATGCATATATTGTATATATATTTTGTTATGGGTAATCTGTTTTTTTTTTCTTCTGGGCTTTTGCTGTTTTAGAAAGACCTATGTGTTTATAATATTTAGTCTATAGTATATAGGCTTTGTTAAATAAATTCTGTTTATATATTAACAATTATATATTGTATAATAATTAGGATCTGTTTGTTTTGGAAAATATATTATATAATTCAAGTTCATATTAGAGAAAAATATAAGTATATATATATTGGGCAGTCTGCACTTATATTGTTAACAGCATGCGCATGTATTCGGTTGCGTATATATATGTATATACAACATGTCATATGATTTGTATATCTATGTGAACTGTGGTCTCGTTTAAACATTTCAATATATGTTATATATCATGTTATTTGATATGCTAGTGTATATCTCATGTAAGAGTGTTTAATAAGAAGTATTTATATAAAATTTCTACAGTTTATAAGTTATAGATGAGTCACATATTTCATTCATGGCTTTATATATAAAGGGGTTGCTATATATATGAAGTATACAAGTTTATATTATTTTGTTTCTGCATGTACAAGTAGATATGAACGGCGTGTAGTGTTTTGGCTTTAATTTTAAAACTATATATATGTATATATTCTTTTATAAATGGTTGAAATTAGAATATGATTTTGTGTAAAAAATAATAATAATAATTTATTATTATATCTATACGAATTCACTTATACCCGTTATTTTCATCGACCCAATTTTGATTATTTTGCCTATTCATATTATCAGATCTGTTCTTCAATTCGTGCCAATCAGCCTTGACCGTTGAACTCGTACCGATTTACTTTGCTTGAATCCACAATTAATTTCAGAGTCTGTATCAGTGTGCGTATTCGGATCACCTTCTGTATTCTCTAGCCTCAAAAGGTGAGCACTCACTCACGATTAACGTTCTTTTATTTATTAAATTTGATTTCAATTGAAACGACAATTGAAATATGCTGCGGTTAGTTAATTACACTGTTATATATGTTATTGCCTATATCAGTTCACCTGTGACATTTGACACCATTATCTTTTAATTATTTATGCGATGATAATACAGTTTAGCTAATAATTGATTGATTGTTGATGTTTATATTGGACGTTAAATTGTTAATGTTAAGATGATAAATAGTATGCAATTGAACTTGATATAGGATAATTAAATGTTAAATTTGATTAACTGACACTTGTATAATATGATCCCTTTAACCGTTGAATTTATTGACACGTAGGATTTGTTTAATTACATTTTGAATCACTGAATGTATGTTGTTAAATTGATGATGTATGAAATTGTAAATAGATGACAAGTAAAAACCGTAATGTAATAATCTTTAATCTACATGAAATGATAGTGTAGATTCTAGAAGTAATTATATTAATTCGTACAAATAACAATGCGAATTAATACGGTTATCTCGGGATTATTTGAATTGATTATTGGATTGTTATTGATTGTTGTTATTGCTTGTTTATTTACTTTGACACCATCCCAGTTATCACACTGCAAGTTCCCTTTGTATGTTTTGATTTTGAATTGAATTGGAATCGGGTTGAAATGAAATACCCAAATTAAACTTTGACCTTAGATATAGAGAATTAAACAAAAACCCGATTGGTTAATAATTTGATTTAAAAATAAATAAAGATTGTAATGACCCAAGATTTTAGGAATTTATTCTGAAAAATATAAATAAATTTAAAATAATTTTTAAATAAATTTTGAAGGAGGAATTGATATAGCTTGATAGTGTATCAGTGTGTGTACATGTGTGCACAGGAAATGCACATGAATATAAGCTAAAACCCTGAACTCCAAGAATACATACATATTGATGTGTATGGAAATATATATATATATATATGTAGATTAAATTCTTAAAAGTAGTATGCATGAGTAAATGTATATATGAATGCTACTGAATATTTTTGAGTGTACATGTGCATGTGTGTGTCAGTATAGAAGGATGTATGAATATATAGGTGGGTGTACTAATTATTTCAGTAAGACTTATATAAATATATATGTGTTAATAAAATACTAGAGTTTAAACTAGTGAAATAAAATATACAAACATATTTTAATATAAGCAGAAATAAAAAGAATGAAGATATAAAAAGGAATAATCCTCTTATAAATAAATGAAGGAAGTACATACCATTTGCATGAAAGCTAAAAATAGGAAAAAATAAGATAAAACAGGGAAGTGCTTGGTATAGGCAGAATTAGAAAAGAGTATTTAATAAATAACAAAAATCAAGTCACATTTTTAGCATGATTGTAGACAAGGGGAAAAGTATTTTCTGAAAAGCAAATTTCTGGAAAAAAATGTGTAACCACTTTTCTCTTCACCCAAATTAAGCCGGGAAGGGTAAAACTTTGGGTTTAAAAAAAAATGCAGATAACATGATTTTTCTGGTGGGCAAAAATGGACTTAGCCAATACCCAAAACCCTAAGAGAGACCCTGTATATATATACATGAATATGCAGCAGCCTCCTCTCCTCCTCAGAAAAGAATTTTGAAAAAAAAAACAATACCATAGAAATCATAAGACAAGGGAAGGAAGAGAGCTTGAGGCTAAGGGCAGAAGCTCATCAATTAATTAAGGAAACAAAGAAGAGAGATAGGTGAGAAAACTCACTCAAAAATCTAAGGCAATAAGTCCTAATGTAGGCAGCCAGTTATAAGTATTTTTCTTAAAAGAGTATTTTCATATATGAATGCTTATCTGTGAACTTAAATCTGAAAATGTTTGGATTCTCTTTGGTTGATCATTTGTTTTATTATAACAAAGTTTTATGTGTTGTTAGTATACATATCTGTTTTATACACTCAGATCTCTGATATGTTAATGTTTAGGGATATAAACAAATACCCAGAAAATAAAATGTTGAGAATAGGCAAGTAGTATTGGTTTTGGCTCAACCCAGAAAGATGTAAATAATGTTGAGCTGCAATATACTCATGTATAAGTGCTGAGGCTTGAAATAGAAAGGAATTAGGGGTGC
This sequence comes from Allium fistulosum, assembly GCA_030737815.1. Taxonomy (NCBI): domain Eukaryota; kingdom Viridiplantae; phylum Streptophyta; class Magnoliopsida; order Asparagales; family Amaryllidaceae; genus Allium; species Allium fistulosum. The sequence continues at coordinate 849,940,510 of CM060903.1, forward strand.
AATAGGGTTGCCTATGTGCTGATGCTCCTGATTCAATAAAATGCATAGCAAACAAAATTTTGTGATTCAGTGAAACCAGGTCATCCTGAGTTTAACTCAAGCACAAATGTTTGCAAAAGAAAAACTCTCCCAGAAACCATAAGCCAATGTTAGTTGCCTAAACTCCTTTTAAATACCAGGATGAATATATATATATATACAGAACCTTATTTTGTAATCACCAATGGTTGTTTGCTTGTTTGCCTCTGTATGGTTATGAATAATATGAGATGCCATGTTATGGTTGTTTTTAGCTAATGAAATGAATCACTGAATGGTTTTGTCATGAAAAATCAAAAGAGTTATTATTAACTTAAACCTGATTAGGAAATTGGGGTCAAGAACACTTCAGGAATGACTTGTGTGCTTGAGTAACACAAGTTGACACATGGCTTGTTTAAGTCCTGAGATCTTTGTGTAATGGAGTGAATTAGTTCATTACAGTGTGTCCATTGATTCATAAATATTGCAGATGAGACCAAGGATAGATAAATATACCAAGGAAATAATACTTGAGAAGATGAGAAAACTAGAGTTTTTCCCAGATTTGAAATATGAGAATTGAATAAATGATTTAACTCATATTGGTTATTTTCCTGTTTGGTATGAATGAATGTTTGACTATGATTGAATTGTATGCTTGAATGTATGTGCCATATTCATATATGTAGTCTCTGGAAAGAAAATTAAAGTGTGCACATGCACAATGACACAGAGCATGCACACAAGTATTTGCCTGATTCCAAAGGGCTGAACTTTCTGTATATGTACTTAACTTGACTTTAACCTAATTAACTAATTATTTTGTGAGCTTTCTCATACCAGACATGTGTCTGACCCTAGTGTGCTAATGGCATCTGGGGTGTCTCATTTAAAATGAGGCAGTTTCAAATGCTTTTTCAGGGATTGCAGCAACTAAGTAGGAGTATGAGCAAGGCTTTGAGAGGAAGATATAGCATGCTAAACTTAGCTAGATAAGAGCCTAAATGTTGAAATCTGCATGTATTGACAATTTAAATTGCTACTTGTATTAAGTGTTGAATATTGGATGGATATTTTGTTAGGTATTTTATTAAGAGATTGACTTGTATCTGGAATCTATGAACCAAGTTAAATATCTGTTATGTTTAAAAAGAATTTTAATCAAATCTTGTAAGTGGATTTAGCAAGAACACCATGTTAAAATCGAATGATTACATTTTATAAATGTATTAGTCAATCTTGAGTCTTTGGAAAGGATTTAAGTTTTGGAAAATCTGGATAGTTGATTCTCAGAAAATTAAATGGTTTTATTTTCTACTATGGCATATGTATACAAAAGAAAATAGGCATAGGTTGAATGTTTTATATGGCTGCAAGGTTCCCATAATTAAACTTGTTTCATACAAATGTCTCATGTCCTATTTTTTTTAAAGAAAGGATTTGTAATCAGGGAACTGTAAGCCAGATCCAAATGGTTGCAGATATATATGCACATAAACATGTTTAGTGCAAATAATACCACACCTTTTCCTTTGTATTTGTGATAAGAATCTGAATTTCACTCAGATTCTAACCAAATGCACTCTTAATTCCAGACAGATTTTGTGAGAAGAAATTCAAACCTGGATAATGATAAACACTTCTATCATTTACAAAACCCAAGCAACAGACCCTTAATTTACATCAATCATGAAGCCTTCAAGGTTGTAGGAATGGGTTTCAAAAATAATAAAGCAAGAATTATTGTTTTGTATGATAGAATATAGGCAAAAATAAAGTATATATGTGCAGATATAGGTAGATAACAGGTTCCAAACTGTACAGGAGAAAAATGAAAAAGGAAAAACAAAAATTGTGTTTGAACCAACCAGCATAGTACTCGAACTCGTGACCTCTCGTGTATAAGTTAGGCGCGTTTCCATTACGCCTAGATGTTGCTTGTGTTCTCTTATGACCCGCTTTCTTTTAGCCTGAGTTTGACACTATTCAGAACTCAACACAAACATCTATATTAAAAGCTTGCTTTTCACTGATTATTACTTGATCACTTCTTAGTTAGGATAAACAGACTAAAGTATATGTTTCCAAGGGATTGTTTGGTCAAAAAAAAATCAGCAATCCAATATCCTCTTGTTTTCCAGAACTCTGATTCAAACAAGAGAGGCATATACATCCTCACATGTATGTGCTTATCTTTGTGAATGTACTGATATATTTATATTGGTTGATTATTGTGATCCTGGATATATTTGGTTTATTGGAGAAAGATATTGACCCTGAGAATTATAATTGCAATGGATGATATATCTATCTATATATATATATATCCTCTTTACCTTAAAAAAAAATCCTTATGGAATTAGAGTAGAAATAGGAGGGTCATTTCAGTTGGTATCAGAGCTATGTTATTTAACATAGTAGAAGTAAGGATCAAGTTCTTAGATAGAAATAAAATTAAAAGGAACTATATATATATATATATATATATATATATATATATATAACAATGTGTTCAGTGTGAAAAAAAAAACCCACTGAAACAACCAAATTACCAATCAAACTAACCAGCTATGTAAATTATTATTAGCAAACTATGGTAGGGAGACCACCAAATCAAGGAGCAGGATCTTCCCATGCACCACCAATGGTCAATCTGCAAGACTTGGTGAGAGCATTTAGGGATGGGGCAGGACAAAGGCAAGAAAATCCCTATGAAGAACTCTCAAAATTACTTAAGACATATACTCATTTAGGAGGCAAAAGCTTTGAAGGGACAGAGAGTATCATGGAAATTCAAACATGGTTGAGAACATTGGAAAGAATTTTCAATGACATGCAACTTGATGATCAAAGAAAGAGGCAAGTGGCTTCAAGACAGCTAAAAGGAGTAGCTTTAGGCTGGTGGGAAGTAATCATTGCAGGAAGGAATGAGAATGAAATCACTTGGAATCAATTCAAAGAGATGTTGGAAGCAAGGTTTGTACCAGCATCAGCAAAGACTACCTTGCTAGAAGAATTCATTAGACTTAGACAAGGAACCATGACTGTCACAGAATACACTCAAAAGTTTGAGGGGCTTTCCACATATGGAGCAATGCTTGTGGCAGATGAGGCATCTAAAAATGATAGGTACATAAAAGGTCTGAACCCAGGACTTAGCAGAGCCATGTTACCCTATGCAGACAAGACTTTTGACCATGTGATAGACTTAGCTTTGAGGTTGGAGCAGCATGACAAGGAAAGGGAGAAGTTCAGAAATTTTAAGAGCAATAATATCAAGAAAGGTAAGGGGAGGTATCACCCTTATGATAAGAAGAAAGAAGAGGCTAGTAACAAAAGCACTGGAGATGTCAAAGCTAAGGAAAACAATAAGAAAATTGTGTGCCATCAGTGTGGAAAGGAAGGGCATATCAAACCAAGATGTCCAGAATTGAAAGGAGGAGCTTTCAAATGCTATCTATGTGGGAAAGAGGGGCATATGAAGAGGAATTGTCCTGAGTATAAACAGCAAGGCAAATTGGCAAATTTGGAAGGAAAAGGCAAAGCCACAGTGGAGAGTAACACTGTAAACCATAGCCAAGTGGAAGGTACATTACTTATTTGTACCATACCCATAACAGTAGTATATGATACTGGGGCAACTCACTCTTTAATTTCTTATGAATTGGTTAAAATGCTAAAACTGAATTGCATATTGGTTGAAACCCCATTGCATATACACAGTCCATTGGGGAGTTCTAGTGTTTTAAATATGAATTGTGTGGATGTGGAATTAAACATAGGAGGAAATATTTTTATTTCCAATTTATATGTTTTGAATTACCCAAATATAGGTGTTATATTGGGGGTAGACTGGTTAAGGCAATTTAAAGCCATAATTAATTTAGACTCATCCACCATATCATTGCAAAATTCTAGAGGCCAGAGAATCACAGTTTTATGTGAGGTGGCTAAGGAAGGAAAACTATATCATTTAGTTGACTCAGAAAAAGATTTCAGTGAACTAACCATTGAAGAAATTCCCATAGTCAATGAATATTTGGATGTGTTTGGTGAGGTCAAGGGTATTCCACACCATAGACCAGTAGAATTCCAGATCAATCTAGTTCCAGGAGCAAGCCCAGTGATTAAAAAGCCAACTAGAATGGGGCCAAATGAACTAAAAGAATTAAAGAAACAGTTAGAAGAATTGGAAGAAAAGGGTTTTATAAGACCAAGTAATTCTTGATGGGGAGCACCAGTGGTATTTGTTAAGAAGCAAGATGGCTCCTTAAGACTCTGCATAGATTATAGAGAATTAAACAAAGTAACTATTAAAAATAAATACCCATTGCCAAGAATAGATGATCTTTTTGATCAATTAGCAGGGGCAAAAGTATTTTCTAGACTAGACTTAGCATCTGGTTTTCATCAAATGAAGGTGGAAGAATCAAGCATCAAGTACACTGCCTTTAACACTAGGAATGGGTTGTATGAATTTTTGGTTATGCCATTTGGCTTGACCAATGCACCATCTTACTTTGTAGATTTAATGAACAGAACCTTTAGAGATTGTTTAGACAAGTTTGTGCTTATTTTTATAGATGACATTTTGATTTATTCCAAGACAGTGGAAGAACATAAGCATCATTTGCACCTGGTTTTGTCTAGATTAAGGGAAAAAGATTTAAAGGCAAAATTTTCAAAATGTGTGTTTTGGAAAGAGGAAGTACATTTTCTTGGCCATGTTATATCTGCCAAAGGAATTTCTGTGAACCCCAATAAAGTAGTGGCTATTCAAGCATGGAAGAGGCCAAGCACTGTGAGTGAAGTGAGGTCATTTATGGGGATGGCAGGGTGTTATAGGAGGTTTATAAAAGATTTTTCAAAAATTTCTACACCACTCACTAACCTAACCAGGAAGAACCAAGCTTTTGTTTGGTCAGAAAAATGTGAAAAGTCTTTTGAACAGTTGAAGGAGGCATTGGTGAATGCTCCAATTCTAAAGGTACCACATGGAAATGAAGAATTAGTGGTATACACTGATGCTAGTGGATTTGGCTTGGGTGCAGTGTTGATGCAACAAGGCCAAGTCATTGCATATGCATCCAGACAACTTAAACCCCATGAAGTAAGGTATGCCACACATGATCTCGAATTAGCAGCTGTGATTTATGCTTTAAAACTTTGGAGACATTATTTGTTAGGCACTAAGTTTGAACTTTACACTGACCACAAGTCTCTAAAATATTTGTTTTCACAAAAAGATTTGAACATGAGGCAACATAGATGGGTGGAGTTCTTAGCTGCCTATGACTTTGACATACTTTATACACCAGGTAAAGCAAACAAAGTTGCAGATGCTCTAAGTAGACAGCATGCTAAATTGGCTATGATGATGATAGAAGAATTTAAAAACTTATTTTTGCTAACTGAGTTAGAGATTGGGGAGAATGGTTGTGTGCACATTAATGAGCAGATGCATGGTGCACAAGAAGATAAAGGGAAGTTAAGCTTAATGACACTTCAACCAGATTTAATTCTGAAGGTAGGAAAAATGCAAGAACAAGATGCTCACTTATTAGAGAAGAGAATGCTCCTCTCAAGAGGGGAGGAAGTAATGAATCACCACATTGATAAAGATGGTTATATGAGATACCAGAATAGGATGTGTGTACCAGAGGACATAGAATTGAAGAAGGAGATATTGAATGAATATCACAGAAGTAAATACTCCATACACCCAGGTAACACAAAAATGTATCAAAATTTGAAAAGAGACTTCTGGTGGAAGGGGATGAAATCTGATATAGCTAAGTACATTGCCAAATGTATGACTTGCCAACAAGTCAAGGCTGAAACTCAAAGACCATCAGGGTTGATGCAACCTCTTAGTGTACCACAGTGGAAGTGGGAAGACATATCTATGGACTTCATAGATGGACTGCCTAGATCTAAGAGAGGTAATACAAGTATATGGGTGATAGTTGATAGGCTAACCAAGGTAGCACACTTCATCCCAGTCAAGTCAGAAAGAACAGCACCAAAACTAGTTCAAATTTTTATAAAAGAAGTGGTAAAGTTACATGGCATTCCCAAAACCATTGTGAGTGATAGGGATACCATCTTCACTTCAAAATTCTGGAGAAGCTTTCAAGAAGCAATGGGAAGTGAACTATGTTTAAGTACTGCCTACCATCCTCAATCAGATGGGCAGACTGAGGTGGTAAACAAAGTTTTGGAGGACATGTTGAGGGCATGTATACTGGATTTTGGGGGCAACTGGGAAGATTATCTTCATCTAGTTGAATTTACATACAACAACAGCTACCAAAGCACCATAGGAATGGCTCCATTTGAAGCCTTATATGGTAAACCCTGTTTGTCACCTGTTTGCTGGGTAGAAGCAGGAGAAAGGTCTATTTTAGGACCTGAGTACATACAAGAAACCAAGGAGAAAATTGAGTTGGTAAGAAGAAGAATGACAGCAGCTCAAGATAGGCAAAAGAAATTTGCAGACATGAGAAGGAGGCAGGTAGAATATGAGGTGGGAAATTTTGTTTTCATCAAAATCTCACCCATGAAAAATGTGCTGAGGTTTGGAAAACAAGGCAAATTAACCCCAAGATATATTGGACCATACAAAATTCTGGAGAGAATTGGTCCCTTGGCATATAAGTTGGAATTACCAGAAAACATGCAAGGTATACATGATGTTTTTCATGTATCACAATTGAGAAGATGGGTCCATGACAAGGCAGAAATTCTTGAAACCCCAACCCAAGTGCAGATAAATCCTAATTTGATTTATGAAAAGGATCCAGTGGGAATTTTGGCAAAAGATGTGAAGAAGTTGAGGAATAAATCTCTGAAACTTGTGAAGGTACAGTGGAGTCTTGATCCTAGTGATTGCACATGGGAATTAGAAGACAAAGTTAGGATGAATTATCCTAAGCTATTTTCAGATTAAGGTAATTCTGATTTTTGATTGTTTTCTTTATTTTGGATGAATATATTTTTAGTTAGTATAGAACTAAGAATCTATTTGGTAGAGAATATATTTGTTCTCTGAATTAAGTTTAAATTTATTTTAAGCTTAGGAAAATTGTGGGACACAATTTCTAAAAGGAGGGGTGTATGTAATGACCCAAGATTTTAGGAATTTATTCTGAAAAATATAAATAAATTTAAAATAATTTTTAAATAAATTTTGAAGGAGGAATTGATATAGCTTGATAGTGTATCAGTGTGTGTACATGTGTGCACAGGAAATGCACATGAATATAAGCTAAAACCCTGAACTCCAAGAATACATACATATTGATGTGTATGGAAATATATATATATATATATATATATGTAGATTAAATTCTTAAAAGTAGTATGCATGAGTAAATGTATATATGAATGCTACTGAATATTTTTGAGTGTACATGTGCATGTGTGTGTCAGTATAGAAGGATGTATGAATATATAGGTGGGTGTACTAATTATTTCAGTAAGACTTATATAAATATATATGTGTTAATAAAATACTAGAGTTTAAACTAGTGAAATAAAATATACAGACATATTTTAATATAAGAAGAAATAAAAAGAATGAAGATATAAAAAGGAATAATCCTCTTATAAATAAATGAAGTACATACCATTTGCATGAAAGCTAAAAATAGGAAAAAATAAGATAAAACAGGGAAGTGCTTGGTATAGGCAGAATTAGAAAAGAGTATTTAATAAATAACAAAAATCAAGTCACATTTTTAGCATGATTGTAGACAAGGGGAAAAGTATTTTCTGAAAAGCAAATTTCTGGAAAAAAATGTGTAACCACTTTTCTCTTCACCCAAATTAAGCCGGGAAGGGTAAAACTTTGGGTTTAAAAAAAAAATGCAGATAACATGATTTTTCTGGTGGGCAAAAATAGACTTAGCCAATACCCAAAACCCTAAGAGAGACCCTGTATATATATACATGAATATGCAGCAGCCTCCTCTCCTCCTCAGAAAAGAATTTTGAAAAAAAAAACAACACCATAGAAATCATAAGACAAGGGAAGGAAGAGAGCTTGAGGCTAAGGGCAGAAGCTCATCAATTAATTAAGGAAACAAAGAAGAGAGATAGGTGAGAAAACTCACTCAAAAATCTAAGGAAATAAGTCCTAATGTAGGCAGCCAGTTATAAGTATTTTTCTTAAAAGAGTATTTTCATATATGAATGCTTATCTGTGAACTTAAATCTGAAAATGTTTGGATTCTCTTTGGTTGATCATTTGTTTTATTATAACAAAGTTTTATGTGTTGTTAGTATACATATCTGTTTTATACACTCAGATCTCTGATATGTTAATGTTTAGGGATATAAACAAATACCCAGAAAATAAAATGTTGAGAATAGGCAAGTAGTATTGGTTTTGACTCAACCCAGAAAGATGTAAATAATGTTGAGCTGCAATATACTCATGTATAAGTGCTGAGGCTTGAAATAGAAAGGAATTAGGGGTGCAATAGGGTTGCCTATGTGCTGATGCTCCTGATTCAATTAAATGCATAGCAAACAAAATTTTGTGATTCAGTGAAACCAGGTCATCCTGAGTTTAACTCAAGCACAAATGTTTGCAAAAGAAAAACTCTCCCAGAAACCATAAGCCAATGTTAGTTGCCTAAACTCCTTTTAAATACCAGGATGAATATATATATATACAGAACCTTATTTTGTAATCACCAATGGTTGTTTGCTTGTTTGCCTCTGTATGGTTATGAATAATATGAGATGCCATGTTATGGATGTTTTTAGCTAATGAAATGAATCACTGAATGGTTTTGTCATGAAAAATCAAAAGAGTTATTATTAACTTAAACCTGATTAGGAAATTGGGGTCAAGAACACTGCAGGAATGACTTGTGTGCTTGAGTAACACAAGTTGACACATGGCTTGTTTAAGTCCTGAGATCTTTGTGTAATGGAGTGAATTAGTTCATTACAGTGTGTCCATTGATTCATAAATATTGCAGATGAGACCAAGGATAGATAAATATACCAAGGAAATAATACTTGAGAAGATGAGAAAACTAGAGTTTTTCCCAGATTTGAAATATGAGAATTGAATAAATGATTTAACTCATATTGGTTATTTTCCTGTTTGGTATGAATGAATGTTTGACTATGATTGAATTGTATGCTTGAATGTATGTGCCATATTCATATATGTAGTCTCTGGAAAGAAAATTAAAGTGTGCACATGCACAATGACACAGAGCATGCACACAAGTATTTGCCTGATTCCAAAGGGCTGAACTTTCTGTATATGTACTTAACTTGACTTTAACCTAATTAACTAATTATTTTGTGAGCTTTCTCATACCAGACATGTGTCTGACCCTAGTGTGCTAATGGCATCTGGGGTGTCTCATTTAAAATGAGGCAGTTTCAAATGCTTTTTCAGGGATTGCAGCAACTAAGTAGGAGTAGGAGCAAGGCTTTGAGAGGAAGATATAGCATGCTAAACTTAGCTAGATAAGAGCCTAAATGTTGAAATCTGCATGTATTGACAATTTAAATTGCTACTTGTATTAAGTGTTGAATATTGGATGGATATTTTGTTAGGTATTTTATTAAGAGATTGACTTGTATCTGGAATCTATGAACCAAGTTAAATATCTGTTATGTTTAAAAAGAATTTTAATCAAATCTTGTAAGTGGATTTAGCAAGAACACCATGTTAAAATCGAATGATTACATTTTATAAATGTATTAGTCAATCTTGAGTCTTTGGAAAGGATTTAAGTTTTGGAAAATCTGGATAGTTGATTCTCAGAAAATTAAATGGTTTTATTTTCTACTATGGCATATGTATACAAAAGAAAATAGGCATAGGTTGAATGTTTTATATGGCTGCAAGGTTCCCATAATTAAACTTGTTTCATACAAATGTCTCATGTCCTATTTTTTTTAAAGAAAGGATTTGTAATCAGGGAACTGTAAGCCAGATCCAAATGGTTGCAGATATATATGCACATAAACATGTTTAGTGCAAATAATACCACACCTTTTCCTTTGTATTTGTGATAAGAATCTGAATTTCACTCAGATTCTAACCAAATGCACTCTTAATTCCAGACAGATTTTGTGAGAAGAAATTCAAACCTGGATAATGATAAACACTTCTATCATTTACAAAACCCAAGCAACAGACCCTTAATTTACATCAATCATGAAGCCTTCAAGGTTGTAGGAATAGGTTTCAAAAATAATAAAGCAAGAATTATTGTTTTGTATGATAGAATATAGGCAAAAATAAAGTATATATGTGCAGATATAGGTAGATAACAGGTTCCAAACTGTACAGGAGAAAAATGAAAAAGGAAAAACAAAAATTTTGTTTGAACCAACCAGCATAGTACTCGAACTCGTGACCTCTCGTGTATAAGTTAGGCGCGTTTCCATTACGCCTAGATGTTGCTTGTGTTCTCTTATGACCCGCTTTCTTTTAGCCTGAGTTTGACACTATTCAGAACTCAACACAAACATCTATATTAAAAGCTTGCTTTTCACTGATTATTACTTGATCACTTCTTAGTTAGGATAAACAGACTAAAGTATATGTTTCCAGTGGATTGTTTGGTCAAAAAAAAATCAGCAATCCAATATCCTCTTGTTTTCCAGAACTCTGATTCAAACAAGAGAGGCATATACATCCTCACATGTATGTGCTTATCTTTGTGAATGTACTGATATATTTATATTGGTTGATTATTGTGATCCTGGATATATTTGGTTTATTGGAGAAAGATATTGACCCTGAGAATTATAATTGCAATGGATGATATATCTATCTATATATATATCCTCTTTACCTTAAAAAAAAAATCCTTATGGAATTAGAGTAGAAATAGGAGGGTCATTTCAAAGATTTTATTTGAATAAATAATATGGTTTTGAAATGAAGTTGAAATTTGAATTTTTAATGAAAGGAAGATGTTAATATTTAATAAATCTGAAACAAAATATTAACAATGTAATTGTTGAAAGAATGTTGTTTAATTTGAGAAATGATTTAATTAAGTTTGAAATTATTAAACTTTGAAAAGATTTATTAATTAAGTTTGAAATTATAATTAAGTTTGAAATTATTAAACTTTGAAATTATTTAATAATTAAGTTTTGAATTATTTAATAATTAAATAAGATTGAATTATTAAATGATTAAATTGAATTGAATTCTTTAAAAAGTAAAAATTGGACTTTTGAATAAGTGAATTTTACTTCGTAAATAATTGAAATTGAGTTTCTTTATAAATTAAGTTTTTGGAAAATTATTTAAGGAAGTAAATAAGTGAGATTGAATTTCTTTAACAAGAAATGAAATTGTGATATTTTTGAAATTATTGTAAGACTTGTAATTGAAAGAATTGATTTGACGAATTTAATCTAATTCAAAATTGTAAGTTTTGATTTAATGAAGTTGAACTTAAAAAGGTAATGTAATGGATTTGAAACTTAATAGAAATTGTTTGAATGACAAATTTACTTAACGAATATTGAATGAAATCGATAAATGAATTTAAATTGATTTGAATGTTAAATTAAATTAATTTAAATGATTTCGAGATGAAACTTATTTTCGAACTTGAATTGATATTCGTATTGTTTAAATAAAAAATGGAAATTGAATTATAAGATTTTGAAATGGTGATTTGGAAGTTTTGAAACGAAAATTTTGGAAATTGATTTCGAAAGACAAATGAAATGTTGATTTATAAACTATGATTGAAATTGGAATTGATTTGGTTTTGAAATAAATAAACGACCAATCGGTGTAATAATTACGGAAGTTATTAAAGAGACCGGAATTCAGTTATGGATATACTCTCTATCTAAACCGAAAACCACTTTAATAACTATACGCGGAGTGATGATCCAGAATGAAGTGGTTGGAATGATGTACGTGATGACTGAAGAAAGAGAACGATGATGGATAGCCTTGACACTTGTGTCAAATTGGAAATGACTAAAACAGGAGCTGTGCCGGGCCAATGGAGGATTAGCTACCTCAAGTGGACACACTTCTTCGAACTACTTATACTTGTTGTCGATTGGTGCACCCTTGATTTTGGGAGTGTTGTTTCACGGTGTTGCGGGCGCTGCGGCGTTGTGTTCTCACCAGTCCGGATCAGGCGAACGGTAGTGTCACTACCTTGGGTATTGCCTCATGTGCCTTGTCATACTTGTATTCTATTTATACGCGACCACTACGATTTTGATTTGTACCTTTAGTATATGGATTTCCCTCTGGTGACTTCCGGTTTTGGGGAAACTACGGTCTTGTATATGCTTTTGGGAATAAAAATGTGTTAAGGGTGGAATGGGCCATGACTTAACGCTATTTTGATATCTTATTATTACTGATAGACATTATCTACTTATCGTACACTACTATATAGTAGATAGTTTAACGGATCCTTAAAGGATGGTTATTCCAAACATCCTTTAAGTTACTTGTATTTCAATTGCTATTTCACTTGAGTTAGATTTATTAATATAAGAATGTTAATCCTGACTCGAGTGTCTTGTGTTTTTGCTTTACGCTCGGGTCAGACTGAGTGTACCAGTATTCGAGACTCACCTTTGGAGTTGGAGCTTTGCTTGAAGATCCAGCCATCTATTCTGCTTTCAGTATTCGATGATTCCAGTGATGTATTCTGATTTGTATCTAATGTATCGTATTACTCTTCCGTTGTATCTATTCTAACTCTGATGTAACTTATACATTTATATAGTAGCTTCATGAACTACTATCTCTTTTATTTCCGCTGCATTTATTACTCTGTGTCTGTGATCTGTGATTATTTATTTACTGTATATGTTCGGTTTTGCCAAATTTAAATTAACAACGCGGTATTTTGAGCAATTCAATTCCGGCATGAGTGTCTACCTATACACTTATAATGGATGCGAATGGTCTAAAATTCCGGGTCGTTACAAAACACGAGTCACTCATGGTCACTACTTACATCGAGTCGACCTCGCAAAAAATCTCGAGCAACACACGAGAAGGCTTCGTCTTCCCCAAAGCCCAAACCAACCCAGATACGAAAATGCACACGTGCACATGCACGAACGTTCCGGCCATCATCGATCAACGCCGCGATCCTCCTCAAGTCGACGTCCACCTCGCCATCACAAACGACCACCCAGATCCTACGATTCCACCATGAACCAAAATCGAACTAGTCGATCGAACCTGGAACCAAAACAATTCGACCAAAAACCTCTCGCCGACGACGAATACGACCACCGGAGCCCACGTCCTTCCGACCTCAGCTGCGCCATGACTTCCAGCAACGTTTCCCCCACGTGCGATCGCCTCTGATGGTCCAATGTCACCGTATGATACCCAAACAGTGTTTCAAACCCTACCTCACCGTCCCCTGGCCACCATGGCCAACTATAAATCTGGCGACCATTTTTCCAGTGATCATCACCCTTCCAGCAACCTTCACCCTCAAGCTCGACGTAAAACTCGTCGTCGTTCGACGGCATTCGACGAAAGTACAATATCTGATCAACTCAAAAATTCCCAGTACATACAAACTTAAAAATCCATATTTTATATCAAAATTCATCATTTTCTAACTTGAATCAATCTACGAAATCCAAACTTGGAATCGTGGATCTTGATTTTTGACTTATTTATGATTTTCACTATTATTTCCTATTCTTGAATTAATTACTAGATTAAAATACTTGAAACTAATTTTAGAATTGATATAACATTGTTATAATCATATTCCATTTATAAATCATAGCCTAAGATTGTTTGTATGGGAAGATAAGAATTTTTGAAAGATGATCTTGAGCCTGTGAAAAACAACAGAGGATATACATACACAGACAATACCCAGACATATCAGTTTATTCACATGCATTCATACTTTTATACATTCATGCAAAACATAATTCACATTATAACTTCAAAGATTATCTCATTCATCAAGTTATCAAATAATTTAAAGCTTTTAAAACAAATGTTTACTCACCAGAAATTATAAAACAGTGAACAGGGCTTTATTCTTTTATCTGGAAAATTGATTTTGTTGAAACAGAAGTTTGATTGATGATCCTTGAAACTGAAACTTGAAGTTGATTTGCTTGTTTAAGTTGAATTTGCTTGAAACTGCTTTGCTTTAATCTTGAAATAGTTGAAGCTTTTAGTTTTGATTTCATTCTTCTTCTCAGGTTTTAGTTTAGATTTTTATTTTTCTTTTCTTTAGTTTTGAAAATGAAAGTAGATAGAGGAAGTTTTGAACTAAAAATGAAAAGCCAGGTTTCTCTCTAATACTAAATTATTTATAAATTAAAATTTTAAATGAAATAATGTTGCCACTTGTTTATTGCATGATACATAAGTGACAAATGTATTTGCATGAATTCCTTAATTTACAAATGTTAAAACAATGCATTATTATGTTTAAATCCTTATTTCAAAAAGTACTTATGTTTTTATAAATTATGTAATATGTTTATATATATGTTTTTAAATTCTTTACAAACTATCTTTATTTCAAATAAAATTTAAAAAGAAAGCATTTTAAACCTTTTTATTAAAATCTATACATACAAACCATATTTAGTCATGTATATTTTAAAAAGCAAGTATATTTAAACCTTTATTAAATCTTATTTAAGCTATCACATTTTAAAATAAATATTTATCCTATGTTTGGAAATATAGAATTTAACCCTAAATAGCTTTTGAAAATTATTATATTGAATTTAAAACAAAGCTTCCAATCCATATATATATATATATTGAAATTAGACAACATATTTTTATTAGCTTTTGAAAGGATAAATTTTACCAAATTTATATATTTACAAAAGAAGACTATCAAATCAAATAATTATTAATGAAGATTATTAAATCAATATTACCACTTTAAATAATTATCTTAGGAGATTATTAAATAAATTTTGCTCAAAATTCCGAGTCATCACATTAGGGTCTTGCGTAGGCGGGTGTGAGGTGTTTAAAGGTTGGTGGAGGCGGGTATGTGGGTGTATGGCTCGGGTAGGGTGTGTGTGTGGCACGGGTGGGTAGTGGCCAAGAGTAGGGAGGTGGGTAGGTGGACTTTTGGGCTCGGGTTTGGATGGAGGAGGGTACGACCATGGTGGTAGAGGGTGTGGAGGCATGTATGGGTTGTAGAAGTGGGGTTTGGGTGTGTAGGAGTTTGGTTAAGGTGATGGAATGGTGGAGTAGAGTTTAACGGAGGAAGAAGAAGGAAATGAAAAGGATGGAGAATGATTTTTTGGTGAGAAAGTGAAGATATGCGTGCTTATTTATACATGTAGTTTCTTGCCAAATGACTACAATGCCTTTCTCTACTTTTTTGACTTTTAAACCATTTTTAAAATCTTTTGCATGATAAGAAGTGTATTAAATGCGAGATGATGTTAGTATGTGAATTTGTCCTTAATGAAATGATTTTGCCTTTTTATTCTTTACTTTCTAAATTACATAAAAACCCTTTTACTTTTTTCCATGCAAGAAAGGACTTGTGCATTTATGGTGATGGATATGTTGAGTACTTGGTGTAATGATGTTGTTTTTAATTTTTTTATTTAAATTTTAAATTAGTCAAATCATGTTTTGTAAACTTTATTTAAAAACTTTCCTAAAATAAAATTTTGTCTCATATGCTAAATGTAATTTTTTTTATAGTTTGTAGAGGTGTATTTATGTATATATGTGTGTTAGGAAACATATCAAGTTTCAACAAATTAACGACAAATTGTTTTGGTTGAAAACAGTGTTTTTGTTGACATATTTTACAGTAATTTGATGTTTTTGTCAAATCGTTCCTTTATGTAAACCATCTTAAAAATTGAACTTCCTACTACATTTAATAAATTAAAACAAGTCTATTTTGGTTAAAATTCCATATCGTTAGGGTTAATATCAAAATATTGGATTTTGGAGTTGCATTGACAAAATGTGACAAAATCTGAATATTTTTGTAAAACGATTATAAGCCTATTTTTAAATCCTTTAATATACTTCTATTATCTTTATTAAGTGGTTTTGATAAGATTTAACTTTTCAAATAAATATTTAAACCTATTTATTTAAGCATTTATTTATTTTTAACAAAACTTAACTTTTGCTGATTTGTTCTAAAATCCAAATTTCATACTTTTTAATTATTAACTATATAAGAATAAATAATTTCTCTATTATTATTTATTATATATAACTTATTTATTTAAGTTTTGAACCCTTTTAATTTTAAAATAAACAAAATCCCTCATTTTCGAAGTAGCAAAATTACGGGTCATTCCAGCCTTAAACGCGGCATTGAGTTGGTGAAAAAAGGTGCATCCGTATTTTTCTTTGCGGAGGGCATATGGAGCAAGGATGGCAAATTGGAGTCATTTAACGTCAGAAAAAGCTAATTTGCTTTACATTGTTTGTCTTATTTACCTTGTAAACCGTCAAAAAGTTATGCTAGTTTAATAAACCAAAATTTATTTCAAACCTTAGCATCTGAAACTCTTCAATGTAGTAGTCCTTGACA
The DNA here is from genome assembly GCA_030737815.1 of Allium fistulosum. Classification (NCBI taxonomy): domain Eukaryota; kingdom Viridiplantae; phylum Streptophyta; class Magnoliopsida; order Asparagales; family Amaryllidaceae; genus Allium; species Allium fistulosum. The sequence goes on from CM060903.1 coordinate 849,957,081, forward strand.
GTGTAAAAAAGGTTCAATACTCCCATTATTATGGCATTTCCACTAGTGGCTAGTTTCTTAAGATTGGTAGTTAAGGGATCATATTAAGTTACGGCTGTGATTTATTATCATTTCAATTTGAATGTCTAGAATAATATAAAAAAACATGTCCGGTATTATAAATGCCTTGTAAACTTGATGGGTGTGGTTATAAGTAGGTCAGTATAAATATATTATTAATTTATCAACTGACCCACTTTTTTGTTAGAACTACTCTTAGTATGTTCTTTTAGGTTATATCATACGTATTGTTTCTAATTTATTCACCATTAAACTGGTTTTGCAAGGTCAAGTGATATTTATTGCTATCTTCGAACATATGATAGCTTACATTAATATTTGGTCCTAGTTGTTTATTAATAGGTCGCTCTTTATACTCACTCCTAGTTGGTTCTTACCATAATTATTTTGAGAAATGTTCCATTCTTTTCTTTTATGTAGAAAGGAGCATTCAGTGTTGCTGTGAAAACTGGTGTGCCAGTGGTGTCAATTACTCTCATGGGGACTGGAAATCTAATGCCTGTTGGAAAGGATGGCATGTTGAACTCAGATTCTGTGCAAGTTGTTATTCAAAAGCCTATGATCGGAGAAAAAGCCAATGAACTATGTAGAGATGTTAGAAGTGTCAATGCCGAAACATTCATTCTTTATGGTTTTGGAGTGCACATAACAAGTAATTCAATCTTGGTTTAGATCAAAGATGTATATTTAAAAGGGAGAACCAAAAACTGAGGTATAGTTTTCTTTACTATTTCAAGGTAGTATCTAACTTGATAGTTCACTTATTTACAAATTTAATATGATAGTTCACTAAAGTTTATTTGTCCATCCATAACAGATATACGAAGCTTGAAATGGTATTTCAAGTTACAATGTTTTTTATAAACAATATAATATGGCAAGCTTTTACTGTCAGGACTCATGCATAATGTCCCTTTGTTGAATCATTAATCTCCGAAAATGACCAATACTACAGATAATGGGAGTCCGGGTAGACCTGCTACCCATGATCTTCTAAACATATGTGATGTCCGTTAAGTATTATTCCCGATTGTACATGACATCTGACTAACTATTTCCATGAAATTTTGTTAACATACATAGGTACCACTGTTTATGAAGTGTATGTAGCATGTCACATGAGTGTGTTATGAATATAAAAGCAACATTGTTTATAAAGTGTATGTAAATTATAACATGTCACACGAGTGTGTTATGTCAGCATGTGTAAAATACCATCATTTTGTATTTATGCTTTCTGGGATAATTGCTACTAACCCTCTAGCAAAATAATATGTGCTAGCAAGATAATTCTATTATAAATTCTCGTACTTGCACACATGACTTGGTTCTGGGCATTTAAGTGATAAACTTTAAGCAGTTGATGTACATTTTACTTGTTCTATATACACGTGTGCTCTAATCATATTGCATTCTAAAACCATTTTGTTTTCAGCTGTTATGCCAGGCGTATCATGCATTGAGGTATGTCATAGACTTTGTGTAAATATAATTGGAGCTCCAGTTGCTGAGGATTCTGTAATTTGGAATTACATGGAGGATTTGAAGGTACACTTATCTTTATCATTTAGCATCAAATACATCTAATGAAACTTGTCATAGGACTGTGATTTCTTTACTTTTTGTTATATTTTATGGTTTCTTCCGGATTTTGGATATTTTCAAAGCATCTTTAGGCCAATGTTGGCTGAAGTGAATGGACAATGTATTGAATGAAGATCCTAGCTCAATGGCTTCTTATTTGAACAGTGATTCCCTTTTAAAGCTTAATATTGCTACCAATAGAGAAACTATAGTGAACACTATGGCATACATGAATTGCTTAATATTGCACTTTTCTCCCTTTTGTTTTGTAATAAATATTATTTTTCTTTTAAAAAAAGATTTGATCACTGTTAAATCTCCAAGCGAATCATTTTCCCTTATACCAACCGTTTTGAGATTTTATCAAAATCGACCCTAGGATCTAAGATTTTGTGAAACGAACAAACCAAAATATCAATGATTAAGCCAAAAAGTTGAATTTATATATCTGAACTCAAGCTGATGCTTAGTTTAAGTACCTGCTTGGATGGAAAAAACAATCTATTTTTTCACTTATATCTATATAATTTAATTCTTATGGTTCAACTTTTTATATAATAGATGGACAGATAGAAAAGAGGAAATATGAATTAGAGGAAATAAAAATTAAATTAGATCTGAACAGTTAACCGAGAAAGATGACGTAGTTCTTTTCAACCTGTGTATTGAAGAACACATATAGATGTAAAATAGATCAGAATAGCAGCATGATCATAAAGTTGTAGAAATAAGATGACATTGTTCCTTTTCAACTGTAAAAATGTGCACAATTGCTAAAGTATAACAAAAAATAAATTAGTTAAATAGTAACACAGTGGAGGCAACATAATGTCATTAGTAAAATATAGGTTCGACACTTTGAAAGGAAAAAACAGAAAATAAACCGATAAACCAACAGACAGGGTGAAGGAAACGTAATTGAGAACGAATAGAGAATAGGAATCATAAACCACTCCATCTATCCATAATCAGGCATCCTGCTTGCGTGTTCTCTCATAAGCTCTAGTTATGATAAATTCTGAGCTGATAAAGTAGGTAAATATATGACAATTACTGTTAAAGACACAATAAAATGCAGTTCAGTCAGATCAGTAAATAAAATTTTGATTTTGAAAGATAAGTTACATATTAGATGCATACAAGATTATGTTTGAAATGATATTTTTATAATTAATAACAATAATAATAACAAAAACTAAGTTTGTAAAAATTAACTAAGTTTATAATAATAATAATAATAAATTAACTAAGTTTATAATAATAATAATAATAATAATAAATTAACTAAGTTTATAAAAAAATTATAAGTTAGAGATAATTTATAAAAATTAACTAAGTTAATAAAATTTAAGTTTGAGATAATTTATAAGTTTAAATTAATTAAAATATAAGTTATGACATTTTAAGTTTTAACAATTGAGATAATGTATAATAATAATAATAAACAATAGTCTGAATAAATTAACTAAGTTTTATAAAATTTAAATACATCTATAAAAATTAATGTCTTTCTAAATACATTTACCCAGTTATTTAATTAACTATCGATTGACTTATTCAATCTCCTTCTAAATATAGAAAAAGCAGAGTCAGGATTCATTGTCCGTATCTAGAGTTGATGTTTGGGTTAAATCTCGCACTAAAAAAAATGGTGAACCAGTTAACACAGATGTTGCAAATATTCTTGTAAGAATATTTGATTTTGTCAACAACTAAACATTGCCATAAATTTACCATCGTACATAGCCTATATGTATATTAATTTATGTAGGAGGAGATTAAAAAAATTGATAATGCGAGACAATCCGACTCGACAAATAATGTCAAAGAAGATGCAGTTTGAAGAGGCACGTAGAAGCTTGTATGAATTAGTTGCATGAAGTTATCAACCACACTTATTGCTGAAGTAATTGGATATCACGTAGAAGCTTGTATTAATAAGTTGCATGAAGTTTGAAGAGGCATAAAATGTTCTTTCTTAGCCAATGAACTAAAATACTTATGCTAATGCTCTTGCTATTGTTAACGTCAATAAGTATGGTCAATAAGGATGCTAATGTCTTGCTAATGTTAATGTCAATAGTAATGCTCTTGCTATTCTTATATATATTATACTTAATTATGCATGTAATTCATACATTATCAGCACACGTAAATTATCAGGACATGTATGTAATTTTAACTATTGATCGTTATACTAGTCTACAGGTAATTAGCATTTCCGAAGTGAAGAACAGCTGCATCAAAGAATTATCGGTAATTAAGCAATGAACAAGACTTTAACTGTTATATATTATAATATTTTTCGCACTAGTTGTGTAGACTTATTTGTAAACAGTTGTGGTATGTGAATTCGCTTATTTTGTCGAAATACTATTATTGAAATGATTATCGATATTATACTTGATTATGCGATTAACGTGTTTTTTCAATTATTTGAATATGATGATTATCGATGTTGGTTTGAAAACGATAATTATGTGATTGATTGTTGGTTTTAATATGGCTATTATATGTAAGTGATTGTCGGAAATTATGCAAGCCATTAACAGTAAATAGCGGTGTGTAAAATGTGTTGTACAATAATCAATTAGTTTTAGTAGCGTTTTAAAAGTGCTACGGGAACAAATGAAATTTTGATTGCATTTTCAAAATGCTGCAAAAAAAACTTTGTAGGGTTTCAGAAACACTACAATATGTTTGTTTCTGGTAGCGTTTACTACAACGCAACTAAAACTTTCAGATTTTTAATTGCATGTCGTGTCGCGGCGTTTGCCGAAACGCTACTAAAAGTTTTGGAGCATTTTTTCAACGCTACGAAATGACTTTTTTTGTGTAGTGAAATACCATGGATATATTAAGTGCCGGATTTTGAGGGTCGAAAAGGTGGGTTGTTACATGATGTCTTTGGAGACTTGGAGGGAGCGTGAGGCATCCTAGATCCCAATTTTCAAGGAAGCGAGATCTTTTCTACGAACCACTAAGTCGATCATGGTCATCTCGATCCCCAGATGGACGATAAGAAACCTTCTTCCATGTTCTGAGCTTTGTTTCCAGTAGCCCTATATTTTGACATAAGCCAAAGGAATAAGCTGCCTTCTTGACTTTCTCCAAGGCATCATCTCGGATCAATTTCTTGAACTTGGATTGGAGTTTTTTCCTTTTCGAACTCATGCTTCCTGCAAGGAAAATGGGATTGGGATGTTGGAACCATTTCATTACATGCAAAACTCATCAGTGCAACAAGAATAAAGCCGGGTATGTGAGGTGCACATAACGTTTATACGAACCCTTTGGTTCCTTAGATATAATCAGCAGTTGCTAAACCTCCGCCAGCGATGTAGAATCCCCATAGTCAATACCCAACTCTGGGTCTTATAGGTAATTAGAATGGCTTTCGTCTTGATTAGATGTGGTGGCCTCACTATCTTTGGAATACAAACTTTTACCTTCCCACTCTATAAGAAATCTCAGTCAGCTAGTGTAACGAGGTCGAAGCTGAAAAACTCTAGCTTTGAATCCACTTCTATTCAGCTCCGGTCTTAGTGTCGGACGGGGCCAAGGCCAAATTAGTGTCAAGCGTAGGGGATTGAGTGTACTGCTCCCCACTGGTTTCACCCACATTAGAAGTTCCCCTTTCCTTTTCTCATGGGTCTTTGTGTTTGAAGGGCTTTGGCTTTCTCGATAGAATAGCCTTCAGCTAGCAGTCTTTATTGCCTTAAAGTCTTATCAGTCACCAGAAGAGGAACTTCTCATGACTCCAATGGAAACCCCATTAAGCTTTAAAGCATCTCCACCAAGTCGGTGCCCGTGGCAACCTTTACAATACCTAAGTAAACAACCAAGACAAGGGATAACAATCGATATAGAGACTCTTATATGAAAGGAACATGAAAAAATAATTAGGACCACTTGCATCATTAGTGCCACTAGTGAAAACAAGGAAAGTCGTCAATAATGAAGAAACACTCCCGCTTGAACATACTATATTTGGAGTATAAGCCCTCTACAGGCTTGAACATACTATCTTCATCGAGATATAAAAAAGGAAAGCCCTTTACCTTACCCTCGACTATATATAGAAATCTAATCTACCTATGAGTGGGAGGAGTCTGAAATTCCTGCATAAACATGACATAAAGACTTCTTAAGATAGCATGACTGTTAGGATGGAGCTAGAATGGGGAAATCTTCAAATATACGAAAACTCCCATTATCCATTGGTGAAGGGTAGGTAAGGCCCCCTTGATGCAGCGGTACCAGGAATAGGCCATATATGCCTTTGGGGGAGCATGAGGACATTGGTCAGGGGTTGGTAATAACACATCTCCCTTTCGGTAATCCATAGGCGACAACAATGGTGGTCAACTGTCTAGAAGTGAAAGTAGTGGCAACCGACGGTATAGAATCCACTAATAACTGCAAAGGGCCATAACCATGAACTAGAAAACAAGCCCAGCTGGATTAGCTAACCCTAGCCCCTCATGATGAAGGCTTGGAAGGACAGACGAGGAAGGAGCCCGAGCCCCAACAATACTTGATGAGCAAGTCGACGTCTGTCCAACATGTCTGTCTAATATATCAACCCATCTCATATACTACCATCGAACTTATGTGTGTATATGCCATGACAAAATGATAAAAATGCAATAGAATCTTTAAAAAGCCCTTAAGAGAAAACAATAGAAAAGGAAAGTTAAGTGTGCACTAAAGGGTTATAAAGTAGATGTAAACCTAAAAAACCAAATTGCTATGTGTTCGGTTCGGTTATCGAATCGGGATCGACCTAACATTCCCAGAACATTCTAAGTATTCTATCCGGTAGTGAAGGTCTATTGAACTAGTGAATCTAATGTACCTGGTTGTAAACATAAACTATGAAATAACGGTGTTTAGATCATTAGCTATGTATAATCACCTAGGCACCTCCAACCACTACATATTATGTAATTTTCACTTTTGTCTAGTAATTACCCAATAATCGAACCACCCCCAAAACCAAACTATCTATACCCTAGTGTTAGTCATATACGAGTGCTTAAGTCAAAAAAGGAAATGTAGTCGTTGGCCCTAACAGTCTAATCTAGTGTAGCTAGTATTGTCCTAATGTTGTTTTCAGTAGTAAAACCCTTGACTGAACCATAAAACCCTAAGAAACCATAGGCAAACCCAATCTTGCAAATTTTAATGCAACCACTTAACTTAAGGTTAGTCATGTTCTAACGAATTGGACTAAGCCCTACTCATGAGTTAAAGGTATAACCAAATTGTGGAACCTAAGTATTAAGGATGGAACCAAATCGTTACCAAAAATTGTTAATTTAAACACTCAAACTAGTGGATAAGAACATTACTTAATGGATTATAAAGATGGAAAACTGAATTTGGAGTTGGAGATAATTGGAACCAAATCTACGAACGTGCACAAAAAGAAGACAATGAGGCCCAGGATTTTGAAACAACAGATGAAATGAAAGGAAGTAAGTGTGGTGGTGGACTATGAGCATTCACATAGGTTGCTGCCTAGTTTGGTGCTCGATGTAGAATAACCAAACAATTTTCAACCGAACAGAAAAACGTGTTTGGTAGCCAAGTGCGAACAAAACTTAGTTTGAGAGGGATGGACTAACAATGAAGTTGATATGAAGATTGGAAAAGCAGTAATAGGCTTTAGGCAGAAGGACGAACAAAGCACACTCCATACTTTACTAAGTGTACTTTAGAGGGGCAAGTGTTGTGGGCGTTTCCATCCATGGAGCGGTGAATGTCAAAAGTCAATGCTAGAGATGTGAATGGCTAAAATATACATAGTGCAAGCAGTGCAACATGACCAAGGATCCTAAGAAAGAAGGCAAGAGGGTCGTGAGTTGCATGAGTAAAAGTAGAAAAAAAATAAAGGGAGTAGCAAAAATCCCCCTCTGCCCGGTAGAAAAATTAGCGAATAGAAATTCATGTTTGGCAGTCCTACTACCGAACAAGAATTTTTGTTCGGTAGTGTCACTACTGAATAGAAATTTTTGTCTGGTAGTAGACAAACCTAACAAGATTCCTTGTCCAGTAGCAGAACCACCGAATAGAAATTCTTATTCTTTAGTAGAATATACCAGACCAGAGATGTTCAAAGCTAAATGTGGCTAAGAACAAGGCTAGGTCCAACCCCAAACAAAGCACTGTCGAACCACCCATTCCTTGCCAACCCGAACAGCGTATTTAAGGTGATTCTGGATTCAATCTTTTATGTATGGTAATTCTGGACCGTATCTTTTATAAATGGAAATAACTTAACCAGGCATGATATATAAGGAAATTTCCTATTCTGTCAGCCTAGCCTCCTTGTAAATCCACTTGTATAAATACCTAAGTTTCCAACAACAACGAGGGCAAAAACAAGTGCAGCAAGAGCTACCGGATAGGGGTTATCGACAGAGAGTTTAAAGACCACATTTCATACTAGATCATTGTATTTCGTACTCAAATCGTTGTATAATTGATCAATAAGGAGTAATAAAAATGAAAAGTGGTTGGATGCACATTTCAATCGAACCACTATAAATTCTTATGTAATTTATTTTATTTCATCTTTCCTTTTCACTCTTTAAAGAATTCATTAAACCACATATAACATAATTGTGTCATACGCCCAGTATACACAACTCTACAACAAATTGATTTGAGGTATTTACCCATTTTCTGAGCAAGCAATAATATTTTAACAAAGGGTATTTATATTAAGGGAAACAAATTAATGAGATAGGCAAGAAGTGACATTGGCCCATGCCAAAATTATTAGTACATAAACCCTTAACCATATTCTTCTCTTCATTTGCTCTTATCTCATTATACCAAATCAAAAACTCTAAGCTAGGCTAACCACCATTTTTAAGAGGAAGAAGAGGATAATAAAAACTAAAGATTAAACTTTTCATCTATAAGGAAAAGAAGAAGATTTCAATCCATTTTTATAATCTAGGTGAATAATACTTACCTTAATGTTAACCCGCCTTTTGGAAAGACAGCATACAGGAGGATTTAACCCAATCGACTGCACAGTGATCAAAGCTGGATTGTCACGGACTTGGTTTAGACAAATGGCTGGACGATTAATCATGGATAATAAACATAATTATGAGGCCAGGATATAGCATAGTCGATGGAAAAACAACACAGGATACTAGAGTATGGGTTTTTGGCAAAGGTTGAGCTGCTCCGGGATCACAATGGGTTTACTTTCGGTTTTAAGGAGGATTGCTTCGAGTCAAAGAGGTGTTTGCTTCGGGTCACAATAGGGCATTCTTTGAAAGGGATGGCATTGGACCTCCATGGATCGACATTGTCTTGCTTCGGGTCATCTCAGCATTCACTTCGAGTCACTGGAGGGGTTACTTCGGGTCAGAGCCATGGATCGATCAATATCCACGTGATCCACATCAATTTCGTATCCATCAAACCTCATCTATCACTTCGTATCCATCCCCATCCATTTCGTATCCATCGGCCCACAAGCATCAATTCGTATTCATCCATCAAGACCCTTCGGTTCATATCCATCAAGCAACAGCATCGATCAAAGTTCATTTTCTTAACAACTACCTATTTCGTATCGATCTTTCTCTTGTATATTTTGTATCGATCAGCCAAATAATCGATACGAACAAGCATCGATACGAACCAGTAACCAATCGACCGATACGAAAACAATAAACATGCATCGATACGAAGGCAACATGCAAGCATCGATACGAAGAGAACAACCTCGGGTCGATAATGAAGGAAGTAGTCTAATCAAAGGAAGTGGTTTATAAGCATGAAACATGGATCTCCATAGAATTCTCGCTCCACGTCAACGATGCACAACTGATAGATACGAAGGCATCGATACGCAGCCATCATCCTAACTACAAGATCAACCTTGGATTGACCATAACTCAAAAACTTCAAGTCCAAATGCCTCCAAATTTTCACAGAAGCTTTCTTATCATCTAAAGGACCTCCATGATCGATCGCAGTGCAAAAGGAGCCAAATTTGATCGATAAAAAATATGCTTGGATTGATTAGGATCGGTCCTGAACAACCCCTGATCGATCTGGTGGGCCCATCCATATATGAGAAGAGGTATTCCGAGCTTTGAGGGAGATATTTCCAGATCTACTCCTATAAATAGCACCCCTACGCCTATAGGAAAAGGGACTTTTGGCTCTTCTGCGCCGTTACTCTGCTGAAATTACATTGTAACTTGAGTGCTATTGATTGTACTGTTATAAATCAGTTGAGAATTATCAATAAACAGCAAACTCTTCAAAGTGGACGTAGGCTACAACGCCGAACCACTATAAATCTTGTCTTTTTATTGCTTTCTTTTTAAATTTTGTTGTTCTTCATATTTATATCCTCTTTACATATTCTATCTATGGTCTACGACAATGAATTGGTGCTTTCATCTGCGATTGGGTGTTTGTGACCAATTTCGGCGCAAACATTTTGGTGCTTTCACCGAGAAAGCTAGCGCTCAGGTATTTTGAAGCTTGGATTTTGGATTTTAAGGCTTAGGAACTTGGATCGGGGAAGCCATGGCTAGGCAATCAACAAGGAGACAGAGAACAGAGAGGAGCCATCATGAAGGAAGTCAGGAGGCTTCCTCAGGAGCTAATCAGACCTCAATTTTCATCAACGGAGATGAGATGGAGATGATGATGGGTGCTATGCAGGAAGGGATGCTGAAAAGGCAGAAGGAAATGATGCAAAACCTACTCCGACAGGTTGGACAAGTTGGAGTGCAAAATCAAGAGAACGTAGCTATAGGGAATGCTGGAAATGTGGATCGTGAAGACGGAGCAGCAGGAGCAGAGGAAGTCCAGAATCTGAGTCATGGGAACGAAGCAACTAGGATACGGGATAGAATGGGGCCATCGGGAACAACCCTTAAACTAGGGGGCATGCCCCCGGATCATGTTGGCTCAATTCAAGGCAGGATACCAGGCGGTGCTGTGCAATTTGGCATCGATAGAGAAATGAATGCTCGTCCAGGAGAGCAGATTTCAAGATTCCCTCGAGAACTCGGGGGGGGGGGCAAGTCGAAGGCAACGAACAAAGACTACTGCTTGGTGACAATGACAGATTGGCAGAAATGGTCAGACGAACCATTAGAGGAGGATTGGTGAATAAAGATTTGGAGGATGTGAACAGGAACCCCTTCGCTCCCACAAATAGGCAGGCTAGGAATCCACCTGAATTCAAGCTACCAAAACTGGAGACGTGTGATGGAAGGACGGATCCTGCTGTTCATCTGACAAGGTATATAGGGCACATAGAAGTACCGGGGGCATCAGAGGAGGTCATGACCCGGTGTTTCCCTTTGTATTTGATGGATATAACAACACTATGGTTCAGGCAACTAGAAAGTTGCTCTGTTAGAACGTGGACCGAATTGATTGAAAGGTTTATGAGGCAGTTCAGAGTTCACATCTCGAGACCCAATAATGTGATGAGTTTGACAACACTGAAACAGAAGACCAGAGAGTCTCTGAGGAATTTTTTAACGCGATTTAATGCAGCAACAGCATTAGCGGATCATCCAGATCCATCCATGGTTTTTATGGCAGCTGTATCTGGCCTAGCCGATGGCACGAAATTCAAGAATTCATTGACAAGGAATCCACCTATGGATCTAGGAGAGTTTTACCATGAGGTAGAATGGTTTCTGCGATAGGAAGACGCGAAGGCTGAAAGAGAGGAAGGCGAGGAAGTTGATATTTATGCGCTCAAAGGCGGGGATCCGCCCGAGAAAGAATCAAACAAGGATAAAGGGAAGCGAAAAGCAGAGAACGGCTTTGATGAACCGAGGCGACCACGAAAGGAACCAAGATTCACCTCTTTTATGGAGTTGAGCGAGACATTAGAACGAATATACCAAGACACCAGGGGGCAGGTTCCTTACTGAAGGCCAATCAGGAGGGAGCCAACCAATAATGAAAGGAAATCGGACAAATACTGCCTATTCCACGAGCTAGGCGGACATAGTACAAATGGTTGCAGGCACTTGAGGGATGAGATCAAAAGACATATTCGGAACGGCATGCTGTTATAGTACGTGAAGAGGCAAACAGTGACGGTGGAACAAGAGCGATCCCCATCCGCATCAAATGAAGACGACCCCGGATCAAGGCGTCAGCTTATCATCAACTGATCGGGATAATGAAGAATAAGTAATAAACTCCATAATAAAACGGTTAAGTCACTTACACATGTACGGGATCACGAACGGTCCTCAGGCATGCTCTAAGATGACTATAAACCGCTACAGTGGAGATGCTTGCTCTTCGATGTTTTAGTTTTGCTTTTGTTTCTCTTCTTTGTATCTGGACTTGCTTTTATTAGTTGGATATTTCAATTATAAGACTCATCTGAATGTAAAATCTGATATTTATAATTCCAAACCCAACCACGAACAGTCACAATTCGCCTCGAACGGAACCCGACCACGAACGGTCACAATTCGCCTCGAACGGCACCCGACCTCGAACGGTCACATCTTGCCTCGAACGGCACCCCACCACGAACGGTCATAATTCGCCTCGAATGACACCCGACTTTGAACGGTCACATCTCGCCTTGAACGGCACCCGACCTCGAACGGTCACATATCGCCTCGAACGGCATACGATCTCGAATGATCGCTATTCACAACCAGGTAAGATCATCAATCTCTTCATAGGTCATCAACAGGTTTCGAACATCTAGCTTATGGCGATACAAAACACACCTTCTTATCGCAAGGCATGTTTTGGGGGGCAAAGTGTTAACCTACCTTTTGGCAAGATAGCATACATGCGGATTTAACCCAATCAACTGCACAGTGATCGAAGCTGGATTGTCATGGACTTGGTTCAATCAAATGGATGGACGATCAGTCACAGATAATAAACATAATTATAAGGCCAGGATATAGCATAGTCGAGGGACAAATAGCACATGATACTTGAGTATGGGTTTTTGGCATAGGTCGAGCTGCTCCGGGATTACAATGGGTTTACTTTGGGTTTTCAGGAGGATTGCTTCTAGTCAAAGAGGTGTTTGCTTCAGGTCACGATAGGGCATTCTTTGAAGGGGATGGCATTGGACCTCCTTGGATCGGCATTGTCTTGCTTCGGGTCATCTCAGCATTCACTTCGAGTCACTGGAGGGGTTACTTCGGGTCAGAACCATGGATCGATCAGTTTCCACCTGATCCACATCAATTTCGTATCCATCAAACCTCATCTATCACTTCGTATCCATCCCCATCCATTTCGTATCCATTGGCCCACAAACATCAATTCGTATCCATCCATCAAGACCCTTCGGTTCGTATCCATCAAGCAACATCATCGATCAAAGTTTGGTTGCTCAACAACAACCTGTTTCGTATCGATCTTGCTCTTGTATATTTTGTATCAATCAGCCAAATAATCGATATGAACAAGCATCTATACGAACCAGTAACCAATCGATCGATACGAAAACAATAAACAGGCATTGATACGAAGGCAACATGCAAGCATCGATACGAAGAGAACAACCTCGGGTCGATAATGAAGGAAGTAGTCTAATCAAAGGAAGTGGTCTACATGCGTGAAACATGGATCTCTACAGAATTCTCGCTCCACGTCATCGATGCACAACTGATCGATACGAAGGCATCGATATGCAGCCATCAGCCTAACTCCAAGATCAACCTTAGATCGATCATAACTCAAAAACTATAAGTCCAAATGCCTCCAAATTTTCATTGAAGCTTTCTTATCATCTAAAGGACCACCATGATCGATCGCAGTGCAAAAGGAGCCAATTTTGATCGATACGAAATGTGCTTGGATCGATCAGGATCGGTCCCGAACAACCCCTGATCGATCTGGTGGGCCCATCCACGTGTGAGAAGAGGTATTCCGAGCTTTGAGGGAGATATTTCTAGATCTACTCCTATAAATAGCACCCATATGCCTATAGAAAAAAGGGACTTTTGGCTCTTCTGCGTCGTTACTCTGCTAAAACTCCATTGTAACTTGAGGGCTATTGATTGTACTGTTGTAAATCAGTTGAGAATTATCAGTAAACATCAAACTCTTCAAAGTGGACGTAGGCTACCATGCCGAACCACTATAAATCTCGTCTTTTTACTGTTTTCTTTTTAATTTTTGTTGTTCTTCATATTTATATCCTCTTCACATATTCTATCTGTGGTCTGCAACTGTGAATTGGTGATTTCATCTACGATTAGGTCTTTGTGACCAATTTTGGTGCAAACACTTAATTACAACTAAACCCTTTTGGGTTCGAAATTGATATGATTCGGATTTTTTGATAGATGAACATGTTTTCAATGATAATGAATATTTTATATATGTCTGGGGGTTAAAGGACCATGATTTGAGACATGTTTGATGGTAAAACATGAATTAATCTTCTCCAAATGTTCCGAAAACTTAATATGATGCTTAATCATTAAAATAGAGGCGGTTTTAATTTTTAGAATTTGAATGAGAAAATTATTTATTATAAATTTTCTATGCCGAGAATAGGTAACTTTGGTTGCAAATTATTATCTAAAAATATTTAAATTTAATATTTTAATTCAAAATTTATACTGAAGGTAAACTAATATGTTTTCAAATTTCTATGAATTTTTGAAAAAATTCCATCAGTTTTCGAGTTGTTATGAATTAATAGGTAAGGAATAGAAAACCTTAAGGAAAGTAATTGATTAAAGAAAAAAAATCAAAGGAATCAATTTTGGCTATTCTCAAAGATTTCTATCGCATAAATAGAGTAAAACCAATAATTGACATATGTAATGAATTAGTCAAAAAGATGTTGCTTTATTAAGCACACTATTCGTTTTCCATTTAACTACAGGTTTGCCACTTTAAACATACGATAGCCTAAAGTTCTTATATTTAAGATAGCTCTAATTTTAGTTTTACGATACCTCTTATTTGAATTTTTCGGTAGCTCCTGTTCCAGTTATACGATAGCTCCCATTTGAGTTACAATAGTTTTTATTTAAATTTTATGATAGCTCATATTTGGCTTTTATGATAGCTCATATTTGATTTTTATGATAGCACCAACTTGAGTTTTACGATAGCTCTTATTTGATATTTACGGTGGCTCTTATTTAAGACTTACGATAGTGTTAAAATGTTAGAAGAATGAAAACACTTGAGTTTGTATCTACAATAGTGATAGAACTATGATAACTATTGAGCTAGAAATGTGACAACCAATGATAATAAATTTCTTAATTAATCAAGTAAATTTTGAGTAGCATTTTTGGAGCCCGATTCCAAAGTGTTTAATTTGCATTTCGTAAGAATGAAATTATGAAGAAAAATATTAAGTTAAAAATGCAATAACTTATTAGGAAAAATGAGGAGAGTGAGTTAATCTTAGGGAAGCTAAGAAACGATAATTGTATCATCTAAAAAGAAAGATAAAAATGTTTTAACTAAATAATTAAACGTTTTTGATCTAATATAAAGATTTAAAGAATGTGTATGATACACAATTAATCAACTAAAGAAGTGGATTGAACCTATGATAAAAAAATATACCAACTCATGGAGTTATTGAATTTCCAGGGGTCAAGGATTAGGGAAGTCTATATTCAATGGTATATGGTAGGGTGCCAAG
Source organism: Allium fistulosum (assembly GCA_030737815.1). Taxonomy (NCBI): domain Eukaryota; kingdom Viridiplantae; phylum Streptophyta; class Magnoliopsida; order Asparagales; family Amaryllidaceae; genus Allium; species Allium fistulosum. The sequence continues at coordinate 849,972,391 of CM060903.1, forward strand.
GCTTATGAAGTATATTAGTTCAATTTAGAATTTTTAACTTTACTGTGAGTAATAACATTAAAATGGATGCGAATAAACCGACAATGTGAAATGATGTGTTTCTTGGACTAGGGGGGATATTGACGCTTAGTTAGGAAGCTTGCTAGAATTTAGTAACAGTGCTTACGAACAACCTCCTAGGAGAATCTATGTGTCTCTAGTCAGGATGGCTCCCATGGTGAAATAATTGGCCATTACATTGGTGATTTGTCCAAAAAAAGATAAATTAATGGTAGAAAAACCTTTTGACATAATCACTAAATAAAGTCAATGGAAACCTTAATGATTGTATGACATGTGTTTGATGATTATATGACATGGTTCATGACAAATTGTTGATAAGTATATGGTACACTTAAACTAAAATGGATGGATGACATGGTTGATAAATGAGTGATATGTATATGGCATACTTATATTAGAAATGATGATATATGTATGCTTATGATGTGAAGATTATTTACATGATATGATGCAATACTTATTGTTGATTTAGTGAGGGAAAAATCCATTCCGCTAGGCAGCATAGTCTCACTATATGTATGTTAGGAAAATGTATTACTCTAACTAGGTTTTATGTCTAACTCGTGTTTTTATTATTGTTTTTCTCATAAACTGACGGTACTAATTTCGAGTAGGTTGAGTTTATGGATCAGACATGTATATTTTTGGAGGATGAATAAAAGCTCCAAAGACTAAGCAGGAGGCTTAGTAGAAAATAAAGTTTCTTATGTATTTCTCTATTGTAAACCAGATTACATAACTAGTTAAGTGTTCGTGTTGTCATCTTCATATGTCGAGCACAACAATATTTTTTATGTTTTATTATATTTACCCTTGTTTGGGTATGTTTTAGGATTATGAAAATGTAAAAACAATTATGTTTATTGAAATTTATTTAGTAGATCAGTTTAAATAATGTTGTTGAAAAAAGTTGATCCCATTTTATTGCTTGAAAATAATTCTGGTGATGACTACATCATTATCGACTATCATTTTTAGGTCTCAAAATGAGGGATATTAAAACTTGGTATCAGAACTTAGGTTGAATAAAACAAAGCCGAGTTGGAATTTAGGTATAAACTAGAAAGTTGAAAATTAACACCTTGTGAGGGTATACACTATATATAACGTAATTGTATTTTTATAGATATATAGATGGATATATCTATACCTCTACTTTGTTCTCACTCTCTTTACTTCTATTTCTTACAAATGCTTGCTTACGCAGATATCAAGAATGGAGACCCAAAGTGGACGTTTGGTGTTTGGAGGTGCAAGGACAAACACTAGTAGAGGAACCACAAATACTCAAACTAATGACTAAGGAGAGAAGGAAGCGCAGAGGTTAATGTTGAGCTTGGTACACAGATGCCTAGCTCGACGGATGGAGAATGGATATGAATGCTATTTTCCATCAATATATGGTAGGGATGATGAGGCAATAGTTGGCTAAATTTGTTGAACTGAGACCAGTATTTAGGTAGAGACTGTAACATCCCAGTTTTGAAATCCAAAGATGAAACCCCAATATGTCGTAGTCGCCTTGGAATTTTTTTTTCCGATGACATAATGAGATCGGTTATTTTTTCCAACAGTCTAAGTAAACAGAGAAACTAGAACATTTTCCTGTACCCATCAGTCTTTTCCATGCGGGGGAAAAATAATAATTATTACATACACTATAAGAAAAGCTAAAAATAGCTATAGAATCTAACGATGAAATTTTCCACCACTAAACTGTGATGGATTTTTGAGTGATGTAGAAGGGATACTTTAGGTTTTATTATTTAAGATTCTTTTATATCATCACGGTGCACTTAATCTACCCATCATTGAACCATCACCGATTATGTCAAATTGCTGACAGAAATTTTGTGAAAAATTTACAAAGGTTTTGCGAGTGAATTTTTTGGGCATTTTTTAAAACTTATACTCTGTTATAAAATGAAGAAAGTAGAAGCCATTAAAGAGAGAGAGAGAGACAGACGGAAGATATATTATTCATTTCTGAAAATAGACATGTATTTACATTACATAGCATTATTTATATAAAGGCTTCAGAGCTAAGGATTTAACTTATTCCACGATGTGGGACTAAACAAAACAACATAAAAGCATATTCATTTCATGATTTACATATATTGTAACACTCCCCCTTGAATATGCGTCTTAAAAATCTTTAATGCTCTAATAACTTGAAATTTTCCCTTTCGAAACGTGTATGATGATTGCTCCCCCTTATTATTATCTTTCTTGCATTTATCCATTCAGTCGATATAGATATTGTCCGTTGCTCATTAAAAACCTCTGTAAGGAAAACCCAATGGGAAAAACCTTGAAAGAGGAAAAAGAGTGCAACTTGTGAAATCATAGATATCATACTAAAAATGATATTCCTTCTAAGAGTTTGATACTTCGAGATCAAAATAATGTCTCATTAAACCCTTACTAAGAAAAACCCAATGGGAAAAATCTTAGTGAAGGAAAAAAATACAATGACATATCTTATTTTCTCATTTCTTCAAATGAAGTTTGATACTTCTGGATCAAACTTATGCCTTGTTAAAACCTTACTAAGAAAAACCTTATGGGAAAATCTTAGTGAAGGAAAAAGAGTACAATATAGTATGACATGTTTCAATAATTTACATAATCAAATAGAGTTTGATACTTCTGGATCAATATAATACTTCATTAAAAACCTTACAAAGGAAAACCCGATAGGAAAAACCTTAGTCAAGGATAAAAATACAATTTAACTTAAATAACATATTTGAGATGTTATTTCTTGAAAAGACGTTTGATTCTTCTAGATCAAGATAATGCCTCGTTAAAACCTTAGTAAGAAAAACCCAGTCGGAAAAAATAGTAAATAAGGAAAAAGAGTACATTGTAACTTATTTTCAAATGTTACTGGGGAGTTGATACTTCTGGATCAAGATAATGCCTCATTAAAATCTTACTAATAAAAACCCAGTGGGAAAAATCTTAGTTAAGGAAAAAGAATGCATTATAATATACTTATGGATGCTCCCCTTGATTTAAAAGTTTCCTCTGAATTCGTATTCGTCTTTCAATAACTTAAATTGGTTATAGATACTTTTGGATCCATAAATTTATCTCATTAATAATACAATTTATTAATAGTTTCCTTCGATACAATCAAAATTTCCAAGATTGTTTCTTCCAAATATGATTTGCATTTTATGCATTTTGTTTGCTACCTTTATGAAAAACACATCATATGCTTTCATTTTTATGCTTCAAATCAGTTTTGCATATTGCAACTACATTTTTGATGAATATTAAAAATTCCATTACAACAATACTTAAAAGCAGGAAGTAATCTACTCATCCTGAAGTGCACCAAGATTTTCATTACAGCAATACTTAGAAGAAAGTTGTAATCTACATTCCATGTTCTTTGCATTCTTTATAATCATCTAAGTTATTTATATTCTTCAGGAACTTATATCTTTTAATAAGTTTTGCATATCGCAACTAACACATCAATAGATATTAAGAGTTTCATTACAACAATACTTAAAAATAGGAAGTAATCTACTCATCATGAATTATATCAAGATTTTCATTACAACAATACTTAAAAGTAGGTTGTAATCTACGTTTCTTATTCTTTGCATTCTTTATAACCACGAAAGTTATTTATATTCTTCAGGAATTTGTATACTTTCATCATTTAATATGATTTAAACCATATTTATACCTTCAGGGTATATTAAGCATTTCAAGTACTTTCGCCACTTTGCGGACTACATGTCTATATTTCTCTATTAGTAAAGGATTCATGATGGCCAGTCATGTTTTCTCTTAATTCAAGATCCTTAATCTATTTATAAACATAAGCGCTTTATTATTTACAAATTTATCATCGATGATTATTTCTTGTCAGTCTAGACATGATTTATTGATATCTCTTTAATTATCATGTTTTAGGTACCTAAACCACTTCTAGGGTAGTTTGACAATCATGTCATTAGTCTCTTCAAGAGCACCCTTGAGTGTTTATTCAAGAACACCCACCTCTTTTATTTGGCATCTTTATTACTTACTCCAAAAGTATTTCAAACTGACTTTTGTACCATATTTCAGATGTGGTTTACACATTTTGATCCTTCAGGGATTCAAATCTATATTGAAGAAAGTATACTAGGGATATTATTAATAATTTATTCAAAATACTTAATATTTTGCATCATTATACATGTTAACAAATATTTGACACTAATGATCAAAATGAACTTGTATCCCTTTATCCTCCCCTCAATGTTGACAAACATTGTCACATTAAATAATAATCATCTTTGGATTCTCATTTTGATCCATTATCATATTGCTACTAGCAAATACACCATACATATTAATAATAGGAGGATAATTCTTTTATCAATTGATAAGATTCATTCAAGTGATATTTGTGAGCTTCTGACTCATGTTTAAATATGGGATTCAATTATGCTAAATTTTTCGTGAAATATAATCCAGTTGAAATTGTACCAAATTTGTCTAAATAAGCTTCTGGCTTTCAATTTTAGAAATAACGCAAAGATATTTTTTTTGACATTTTCATTATAGTTCCAATATGGTAGCCATCCATTTATATATCCTCAAAACTCAACAAATTTCTTTTAAATTTTGTTGAGTATAATGCATTTTGAATTAAGATATCTGTACTATTTGGTAATACTATATGGGCTCTTCCGGACCCTTCAATTATATTAGCAGATTTGCTATGGTTGAAACTTTTAGCTAAATATTTTCAGATAGTTCAGAGAAATACTTCTGGTTTTTCAAAGTCATATAAGTAGTTGCACTATCTAGTAGACATATATTATCACTCAAATATTGATGGTCCAGATCTTAAGAATTAAAGACAATATAGTTAGTCAACTATTAAAATTTGTAAGCATTAAATAAATGCTAATACTTTCCAAAAAAAATTAAAATGGACTACTGATTATAACACAACATTCATCAGTACGTTATTTCAATTAGTTCTGAAAGGAAAAACATACAAGCACCAACTTCCAACTGGTTGAAACTTCAGGTTCAACCACTCTTGTCTAGTGTTTGGAAGTGTGACCATCTTCTAGCGGTCATAACGCTCCTTCAGGGAGTTCCATAAGTAAAAATGATCCTTTTCAGTTAAATGTCTTATTTTAAGATTGCCGTGGATATGACACCTTAAAAATATAAGAGCCTTTGTTTTATCCTACTGGGACATATTATTATCATTTTTAATGGCAATTTCTAAGCATTGAGATTGTAATTGAATGTCAGCATTCAATATCTATGACAAAAAGTTATCTCCTAATAAGTCCAAAGGTTTAAATTCAAGCTTGGCTATGTTTATCATATTACCAACTATAAGTGGAAATAAAAATGCATAAGCATCAAAATATTGTTCATGGATATATAATCAATGCATTTCATAAAATAAGAACCCATATTTGATAGTAATTACAGTGAAAGAAAAAAAAACATTACTGCAAAATAGTAAAAGACAACCAAATATAATCTATAAAATCGACTATAATTTCTTATTTACATCCTTTTGATAGCTCTAGATCCAATCTCATTATTTTCATTCATTAATTTCCTTGAAAATGCAAAACTACCCTTGAAAATATGGAAAGGCCTTTATATGGATTGATTGGTGGAGAATGGATGAATTATAATTAAAGATTGTGCTGACTTTATTATGTTTACTTTCATAATATAGGCAGATTTAAGAATATGAATAGGTAGTATTAAATACCATTTATTAATTCATAACAACTACAATAGTGAGAAACATAAATATATACTATGTATATATGTTATGATCCTTGTCAACAATAAGAGATATAAAAGAAGAATAAATGTATGACGTATTCGTACGCATCTTTGTTGGACCATACTCATTAATAAATTAATTTTATTTAATGATTTATTAATTGCTTGATTAATATATGAATTAATAAAGCTACTGATTTATTCTTGTGACATGACAATAATAGATAAAAGATTAAGCATATAAAATAGTAAACATTGGAATACCTCTTTGTTGAAAGAGGAAAGATGAATGAGTTTTATATATAATATAACATAATTAATGGGTTTATAAATATTAACATTCATTTTATGAAGAATCCAAAATACTTACTTGATGAGCCGAAGGAAGAAAACTTGATCTATTATATATGTTACCTTTTGAAAGACATAATTGGATGCATGGAAGAAGGAAAAAAAGGAAATAAACTTCTTGTTAGAATACCTTGTTTTCTATTAAAAAGAAAGAGAGTAGGAGAGTGGATATATTTCTATGTATTTATTTGGTTTAGTAAAAGCACCAAATATACCAACAAATCTCTTCTGGAGATTTTTTTTATTATCATCACAATACTATTGGCAAATATTTTTAGAACTTCAGGTCTAAATTTTACTTTAAAATAAAGCCTTTGTTTAGTACTTTAGATCCTAAATGGTACAACTTGATTTTCATTATCAAACTTCAGGTTTGATTGCAAACATATTTGGAATTTACCATAATCTGAATTGGCTTTTCTAATAATTCAAAGCTTCACATCTCAAATTTATATATTTGAGTTTTGATATATAATCCCTTTTTTAGGAATGCAAACATATATGCATAATTTTTATTTGAGAACTTCGGGTCTCCAATATTAAATAAACACAATGAAACAAGAGGACTCTTCATAATTGTATTCGAACATGAGAATCATAATACTATTTCTCTTCGAGGAAATAGTATTTACCACATTTGTAATGTTATTCTAGCATATTGTTTTTATGTTATGTCTTCTGGACATATCAACATCTTCTTCTGGAATTGCTCGCTTATTTTCTTCAAAGCTTTATTTCAACTTATGAAAATTTTAATTTTTCACCTTCGCACATATGAACTTCAGGTTTCTATTCTTTCATATAAACTTAATACGATCTTCTTCTTCCCTGCCTTTTGATTGCGGATGCTGTGACCGATGGTTGCAGTATCCCCGCACTATATGATACCTCCGCATTTCTGCCTTTAGCTCAAGCTACGATCCTGGATATTCTACCTCCGATCGTTGATGAGGGTCCTAGTTGCGAAGTGGAGGTTGCAATCAGCTAGTACTTTGCCAGCTCTGGTTTCCAGATTGCCAGACCCAAATGTTGCTACTTCTTTTTTGACAAACGAATTGAAGGTTTAGTTTTCAATTTTCTTTAATTCTACTTTTTAACTATTCATGTTAAGCTGCAAAAATATGCTTACTGATGATGAGTAAACACTACTGCTTTTACTAGCCTTGATAAATATGTGGTCCCTTTATGAACTAATATTAACATTCAAACTATATAAAATATAAATAATCGATGTATATTACTAAGATTGTTCTTTAAGTGCTCTCGAAGTGATAGCAAGTTGATTGTTCACCTACTGGTCCAAAACTTCTAATCACTTAAGTTTCTTATCTACTAACAGGAAATTATAATGTTAATTTTGATATTTTGTTATGATAACATTTGCATAGTAAGGATATAGGCAATCAATTGTGTGCTTAGTACATAACATGATTTTGATGTTTATTGGGCTATAGAGTATTCTTGTGGGGTAACTTAATTACCTTATGTTAAAAATTGTAAGTTATTTAATAATTTATCTTGTATTGAGATGTCAATTTAAATGCCCATATTTTTTTGAAACTAGTTAAATACAAATTAGGCCCAAGCCCAAGAGAATTCGGGTGTAACCCAATTAATACACTAGTACACAACAATTTTCTACCTAGGGTTACATCGTGCCTCCACTTTCATACATCTCAACCCTAAATCGAGAAAACACAAAATGGCGGAATAATCTTCTACCATCAGATCTGCAACTCAACTCTCCAAATTAGCTCTGCTACTTTTCCCCCTCTCCTAATACGAGAGGTATTCGTTTTATTTCTCATTCCACCAATTTCTGCAATCAAGCTGCTATTGCAAAAATTCTTAGATGAATTTTCAGATCTATTAAAGTTTAGCTTCATGTCAGCAAAACCGCTCGCATCTGAGTAATTTCGAGGTTGATTATCCGCTTGTGGTTGCTTAGAAACTAAACCTAAGTAAGCTTCTCCTTGGCAAGTAGAAAAATTATGCCTTTGTTGCTCCGATCCAGTCTACTTTGCCTTCGGTTAGAGGAGATAATATTCAACATGCTTACTTCCAGCTTCGCGGTCCCATAACTCAGATATGTATCTGAGATCGCTTCGATTCTTTAGCTTCTTTTTGACTTTTGCAGTATGATTTTACTTTTAGTAATGATTTGCAACCATCTCTGCTCCTCGGTCAGTTTAGCTTTGTTATGCACTCTACTGTTATGCTCTTTTCAGATTTGATAAATTGCAGTAGTTAGTATTACATGGACAAAATCTCTTTCTAGAGACTTTGTGTTGAAACTGTCTTCGACATGTTCCATTGCTTGCTTTAAGTCCTTATAGTTTTTTTGCTTAATAACCAAAGTTTCCTGAATGTTATTCCAAATATAAAAGGAGAATCTGCACTCAAAAAACAAATGATTAGTAGATTCAAATTCACTTTCACATAGTGTACATACCAAGTTAACAGAATACCCCCATTTACTCATTCTGACTTTTGCTAGCAACCTGTCATTGATAGCAAAATAAGTCCATGTTTGAAATTTCATATCTTTACCATTTCATGTCGGAATTCAGTGAATCTTTTTCCAGTTCATAGATAAAATTTTCTACTTTTTGTATATCAAATTTCATACCATTCTGAGGTCATTAAGCCATTCAAATTATGTTTGAAAGTTGAACCCGGAGAAGATTTCAGACCTGGGTATTGTTTTTGCCTGTGCACTTTTTTTGTTCTTCCTTGTTTTCCCGTTCTATTTCCAACTTCTGCATCTTGTATTTGTGACATTTCTGAACTGTTTTGAAGGCTATGAAGCGTATCAATAGGCGAGCCAATATTTTAGAGAATTTGTGATTCAAAATGAATCGATTTTGAGATGTTTTCGAATGTCGGGTTTCGATATTTTTCGATGTTTTTCCTTGATTTCGAGCACGGGTTTTTCTAAATAATTTTGAAATAATTTTTAAAATAAATTGGCTTTTGAAAGAATTATTATATAATATATATAAATTATTTTCAAGCTATAAAATCTATATATTCTTTAGGGTTATTGACCCTATTCCATATACATTCATACCAATCCATACTTGGATGTTTACTCCTAATACATTCTCATGTCTGTTTAAAAGAGAATTTTCCACTTTTGTTTGTTGTCCATTCCCGGTAGTCTACATCTGCATCCATGTCAATTGGGATATTACATATATTTCCTTTTTGTGGTTAGTGATAGGATGCATTTGAGGTTGCTGTCTATTTTCATTAATTATCATAGACATTGCATCATCGGCTTTCCCAAAAATAACCAAGTTACTCCACTCTACTCTATTAATAAAAGATTTCATGTTGAAACCAAGGATCAAACCAAAAACTAGTATTTTGTCCATTCTTAAAGATTCTTCTAACATTAATTTACCTTGGTTTCTGCAATTTAAAATCTATTTCCAAGTATTTCATTGATTAATTTTTGGCAAAATATTCCTAAAATTATTATTATTCTTGAGATACTTATTTTTCATCCATTTTGCCCGTAAGGATTCTTCTTTTAAAAACCTCCAAAACAATTTTAAATGACATGTAAAATGAGATCCTTCATATTTCTAATCCCTATGCTTCCTTCTTTCTTTGGCCTACACACTTTTTCCCAACTTATTTTATGAAATCTTCCTTTCCAAAGAAAATCATCACATCTTTTTTCTATTTTTTTAACTGATGCTACAGGAATATAATAGGTCTGCAACTAATATAATATAATGGCATAAGCCACTGTTTTGATAAGTTCTATTCTACTTGCAATTGATAATAATTTGCTTGACCAATCTTCCATCTTTTATTTTTTCCACCAGAATGTTGCAATCACTATCTTTAATCTGATTAACAGATAAAGGCAGATCTAGGCACTTAATTGGAAGGTTACCTTCACTTACATATAACACCTTAAGGACTTCTTTTCTGCACCTGCAATTTTTACTGAAATATGACTTACTTTTGTATTCATTAATCTGCAACCCTGCATACTTATGTAAACACTCAAAAATACCATTAATAGCAAGTGCATTAGATCAGTTAGCTTTAACAAGCAGCATTAAATCATCAGCATATATCAAATGAGTAATAGTAGGTTGCACTTTATTATTTGGGTTAATAGTACATTTAATGGTTTCCATTTCCATCAAAATTGAGACATACTTTATTACCATATTGAATAGATATGGAGATAAAGGGTCCCTTTGTCTAATTCCTCTATTGCTTTTAATAAAACCCTCTAGTTTACCTTGAATCAAAATAGAAAAAGTTGGGTGTTAATACACTTATATACCAAATCACAAAATTTATCTGAAAAACCCAAATTAGACATTATATGATGTATGAATTTTCAATTAACTCTGTCATATGGTTTTTGTAAATCTATCTTTAAGCAAACATTGTCTCCAACTTTCCTATTAAAATTACGCACCATCTCATGAGCAAGCAATGAATTTTCTTAAATCAACCTACCCGGAACAAAAGCACTCTGATTCTCTGATATTAAAAATGGAAAAAAATCTTTAATTCTATTGCTTATCACTATTGCTATGATTTTATAAATAAAGTTACAACACGATATAGGTCTATAATCTCCAATGCTAGATGGATTCTTGTTTTTTGGAATTAATGTAATAAAAGTATGGTTTAGGTTTTTTAACAACTAACCTTCATTAAAAAATTCCCTTACTACATTAATAATCCAGCCTTTAATCGTTTCCCAATGAGTTTTATAAGATCTTGCATTAAAACCATCTAGCCCCAGACTTTTGATATCACCTGCTTTAAAAACAATATATTTGATTTCCTCTTCTTTAATGGGAGCAAACAAAATTTCTTCTGCTGTTGAATTAATTTTAGTTTTGAAGTTGATTTTTGGAAAATTAATTTCATGCTCCTCTGTATTATATAAACTTTCAAAATAAGTCACTGCTTCTTGAGCAATTTTATTATAGTTATTAGCTAAAATTCCATTATTATTAAAAATATTGCATATGTTATTAATATGTTTCCTACTGTTCATTTTAGCATGAAAAAATTTATTACAATCATCCTCCTGAGTAAGCCAATCCACTTTGGCTTTTTGTTTTAAATTCTCTGTATTTGTATATAATTCCTTAGAGAGGCGGTTGATTAGAAAAAAACTCTTTAACACTATTTACATCTTCTGGATTTTTATCTATTATGTCTTGTGAAATTTTACCTTCTTTCCTTATGGGTCATACCCGCATGCTCTAATTTGATACCCGCATGCGACTATCCTTATGGGTCCTACACACCGTAGCCGACTCGCAAACTAGAGTATGGTGTCATACGAATATCCTACTCCATCATCAACCTTTTGACTTCCTACAAAGGTCCGCTTCATTAGGCCTGCAATGCAAAAGCAGTCAAGGCATACTCTCTTGATGGAACACCTACAGACCTACCTCCGGGGTGCAGCTTCGTTAGGCCTACCCCAGAGGGCCATCCTAGAGTATGCTCACGTCCCGTTGAAGTCTCGTACTTCCTTCTAGCCTAAAATAACTATGTTGGATGTGCTCTTTCTGTACTAAAAATCTACGACGAACTGCTTCGTTAAGCTCTTTATCCAGATTCTCTTTGGGCTACTCCAAACGCACCTTACCGTTTTATTAGACCCTACGTCTAATCTTTTATTATGCGTTTAGTTTAATTTTCTTATTCTGTTGGCTATTTATTTACCCTAATCAGCATGCCCAGCCCCATCCACGTGTGAGACCATCAGTCTTAGACCTGAAAGGGAATGTTGTCGATACGGGCCACTGCTATTTTTTTGCTTATTAACTTAATCCAAGATCTAAGTTTGATAAAATAAGCCTCTTCTATTTCTTTCTTTTTAATTATAACCTACGTGTTACAATTATACTTGCAATTATCACTTTCATATTCTTTTCTTTCTTTTATAACCTACATGTTATAAATGTAATTGCAAGTGTTACTTTTCTATTCTAGTCTATCTTCTTTTATTATGATACTAAATTCTCTTTAGTTCTCTTATATTATATGACAGTCTTAGCTTGGGACTACGTCCAACTGTCACAAATTACTTATCATAATAACTGCTTTACTTTTATTCTACTATCTGCGTAGTAAATGTAGATCTAGTCACATTTTCTGTTTATTATTTCTAGTCTTGTCGAATATTTAACTTAATTAATTCCTCTTCTTTAATTTCTTTAATGCTTCACGTTATTCTCTTTTATTCTAGGAAGTAGTTATATTCTATTTGATTGGTTACAAAAACTGTACTAAAATCCATTTCCATGTTTTAATACTAAATAATGTCATAAACAATAACTCATAACTGCAAGATATTTCTTTTATTGTTTCTTTAATTGTTGGATAATGCAAAATACAGTAATGTCTCTATTTTGCACTAATTTTATTTTTCTTGCTTTTATTCTTGCAATTACGTTTACCGTTTTTCTTACAATATTAAACTATGGAAATGTATTCCCTTTTCTAAACCAGCCAACTAATCTATCACTAACTTCCAAGTCAAGTTATTAGATTTCCCTTTTTTATTTCATTTCCCAAGTTTTAACATAATTTACTGTAAATTTCTCACTTTTAGGCTTATGCCTTTCTCTATAATTTTTAAGCCTAATATTACTTATATTTAATTGGATTCCTTTCTTTTTCTATATAAATAACATTTAAATATAAGCACACTTCTTTGTAAAATTTACAGTTTCAACATAACTAACTAGTAGAACTAATTACTGAAATTAGTTCAAATGCTGAATTAAAATATTTCGTGGAAATCTAACGATATTATATATCATCAACATAAAAGATATATAATTTAAATCCACTCACCTGAAAAGAAAACACTCCAAATTCCAAATCTGATTTTTAGACCAGTTCTATTATCCATAGCCTTCCCCTTTGCAACCCTATTTGGATCCACAAACCCGAATTTGTATGCATTTATAAATCTGGATCTAATTGAAGAAAACTAAACGGATAAACTATAAAACGAGATCTGAAAACTCACCTCATACGGATGGCTTAATTTGGACATCAATTCTCTAGATCTACAGTTTCTACCTCCAAATTGCAAATCAGAAAACCTAAATCTAATACATTTGATTTCTAAAGAATTGGAGGAGAAAGAAAAGTGACAGGGCTTCCGCGCCCATTCAGAAAAATATGGGTTTGAAAGCTAGCCCTGCACGTTTACTTATAGAGAGCCAAAGCAACGTCGTCCGTTCCTTTAAAGCGATTGAAATCTAGCCGTTAAAAACAAGCAAAACGCATCAGTTTTGACGTGTCTAGCCTTTTTGTTTTATACATATTAATTTATTTCCTCCATTTTTAAATGTTATAAATTATTAAATGTTAACTTTTAATCGTTGCCTATTCATTCTAATTAATTTCCATCAATTGCAAATTTAATTTCCTTTACAACACATGTTTATTTTGAAATTCAAAAGTTGTTAATTAATGTTAATTAATTACCTCTAATTGCTTATGTCAATTAATTTCCTTTATGACGTGCGTTTATTTTGAAATTCAAACGCACGTTATTTCTGGAATTTATACGCGCATATATAAACAAATATATTTACATGTAAATTAATCAGAAAATCGCCACGAACACAATGACATAAGTTTTGAGGCCATATTCTGATAATTCCAACAATGCTCATTTTCATTGTTTATAATTATTTGATTATTTACTTATCTAAAAATGCGGGGTGTTACACACATCTTATCTCGGCTTTTGTCTTTATTCCACATTTTAAGATTAAGTTTAATATTCTTAAGCATCTTACTAAACTGATATTGATGTGTACCTTCACAAGAAAAATTAAAGCATTCATTCATTATTTCTTTATATTCACTATCAACAGACAAACCAGTTTTATATCCAAAAGGAACATTTCTTTTAGTTAAACTATTTGCATCATGAAATAGTCTATCCAGTAAAGGGGTATGATCACTTGTATTCTAGTATAAAGTATTACATAAAAAATTAGGAAATACTATTGAAAATTCTTTATTTATTAAAACTCTATCTAACTTACAATGAATATTCTTGTCAATACCAGATCTCCAAGTATATTTATTACCATTGATTAAAGGCTCAATTAGCCTAGTTTCTATTAAAAATTTATTAATTCTATCCAGCTTAGAAAATGGTGTATTAATTCCCCCAAACTTTTTATTTGAATGCATCACAGTATTAAAATCCCCTATTATAAGCCATGGAATTTTATAAGTATGATTCAAACTTTTAAGCCTACACCATAAACTGTTCCTTTGATTTTCAAAATTATTCTCATATACACTAGTTATTTGAATACTTGCTCCGCCAATATTCTTAAAATTACAGTCTACAAACTGTAAGTCTTTATTTATATTGTTATTAGCCTAAATATTTGAATTTCAAAGCACTAAGATTCTTCCTTTACCACCACAATCATTGTTATGAACTATTTTCCAGTTACTTGATAATCTCCTACATAATTTCAATATTTTCATTATTCATTTTATTTTCTATCAAAGCTATGATTGATGGTTCATAAACACTTAACATATTCATTATGTTAGTTTATTTGCTTGGGGAATTCATCCTTCTAACATTCCATGCAAAGATCGACATATAATAGAAATATTAAAAGGAGTTTCTGGTTTTCATACCTGACACTAATGCACTTCTGGTTCTTTTTTTTACACACTGTCCCTTTTACTTTAAGCTTTGTGGTCATTTGATCCCATTCTTCATTTTCTATTATGTACTTCTGCTTAAATTTTGCTTTATCCTTACTCATTTCTCTATTCCCCTTTTTATTGATGTGCAGCTCTGAGATGTCAATATTTTCAGATGTTCGAGGTAGGACTGAGTCAATGCAATCCATATCCTCGGTATTTGCAGCATTTTCTGATCGAGGGATTACCTCCGTGGTTATAGGGTATTTTCATTGTTTAAATGAATATCCTCATTTATACTTATAATATCATCAATGTCTGTAACTAAAGGAGAATCTAAAACATAGGGGATTTCAGATTCTATGACCTCTTATTTTTCTGATCCCCCACTGTATTGTAGTTTATTATCTCTATCGATTTCTTTGATCATTTTCTGAAGGAGGACCTTCCTCAGCCATGAATTGATCTTCTTGATCAGTGAGTTGCTCTTGAATTTTTTCTTGACCTAAGATGATACCTTCTTGGTTGATCAGAGAAGTTGGTTCATATATTATTTCAACATTATCACTTTGCTTTTCTGAGCCCAGGTTCTTATCACCATTTGAATCCATTTCTTGATTTCTTGGAGCAATATTCTAACTTCGCTGATTCCCTGAGTTTGGTACCCATGCTTTTTTTGTGTTACACTGCTCTTTAGTGTGTCCGAAGCATTTGCGAACAACGCACTTTAGGGGAATCCATTCATATATGACTTCTTGGGTAATGCTTTCACCATTATGCAAAGTTAAATAAATTTCTTCAGGAAGTTCATCTTCCGCAGCCACTTCTACCAGAAGACGAGCATAATTCAATCTTGTTTTCATTGCAGTGGCTGCATCCATTTTAATGGGTTTTCCAATTAAACTTGCCATGACGCTAAATGCTTCTTTGTCCCATAGCTGCAAATTGACACACGACAGCCTGACCCATATTGGCATTGTTGTTAATAGATCTCTGTCCAACTTTAACTTGTTAGACCATTTTCTTATTATGATGAGTTTGCCATTATAAAAGTATGTACCATTTTTTAACAGATTCACAATCTTTTGCTTCTTTAAATTTAATCAAGAAGCCATTCTCTCTTGAATACATTTCAAGCTCGCCTATTGGCCTCCAAACTCTTTGTATATATGATTTAAAATACAAAAAGTATGTTTGGTACCCACCACATACACAAGAACAGAATTACTTCACCACTCGTCGGTCCTCTTGTTGGCTACCTCTTTAATTGGACCATACTTTTTGTTATTTATCTTAATAGGTGCTATGTATTCAAGATTGCAGTCTTCTTCTTTTGGTTCCTCGGCAACAATATCTAACCAAGATTTAGGGCCTTGAGCCCTATTCAGTGAGATGACAGCTGGTTTCTTGCTTTGTCCGATCTCTGATCTGCCCTTATTCATAGGTGGAAAAGAAGGTCATGAGCTTTCCTTTCCCACCACATTGCCTTTTGCTTGAGCCGACAACAACTCCTGATTCTTCTTGGTTTCCCTTCTTTTGTTGGTTCTCTTTTGAACCAATTGCAATCCATCATTATCTATGATGACACCCCCGATAGCTTTCTGATGTGAGATGATTGAATAGAATCGGGTTGTCTAACAAGCTTGGATGAATCAGAAATTTTAGAAAAGCATGAGAGAGGAATTTGGTTTTCCCCATGGCTGAAAGGAAATCCTAGATTTTTTTCTCTGTTTTTGCTTATGTTTTTAATGCCTATATTTATCTTCTAACGCCACTTGCTCACTTTTTAAAAAAAATTAACTTCTTCTGAATAACCATGCTGCTAGAAGTGCTATAAGTAGATATTGGGCCACTGCACTTATTGTTTTTCTTTGTGTAGTGCTAATAAATAATTGTAACTACAATCAATCAAACTCCCTTTTGATGGTTAAATATTACAATTAGTAGCTCTAGTTACTTTACTCTGTGTGTGTATTGCTTCCTACTTTACTCCTCGTGTTGATGAAGAAACAAAAATAGTTTAGTTAGTTTAGTGTTAGAGGTTGATGTACATTTCTCTTAGTATCTGGAAGGTATTAATATTCATGAGTATGTACTGGATTATTTCTTCAATATATGTGGCCTATATACTTGCTCCCTACTAAATATAAGGTGTTTAAGTATACAAATTCAAGTATGCCCGATTCCTACTTGACTACCAGTCTTCCATTTTTTTAACATGGATTAACGTTATCAAATATACCTATGTGGACCACTTCCATAGAGATAAGTCAAATATTGAATTAATTTGATTTCCATAAAATCACATATTTGATTTTAAATTAATAATACTAATATTCAAGTGAATTAAAAGTACAACTATAAAAAATATATTAACTTCAATTTGCAGACAATATATAGTAGATTATTTAATTTATGATATATTTTTTGGTTAAAAGTTTAATACAATAATGATAATGGTTTAAATCTAAAAGTATTTAATTGTCGGTATGCATATTTTTTTATTTATCATTTGAAAAAAAACCTAATCATTATGTTCTATTACAATAATGTAGGAAATGGTTTGTTTCTTCTAAATAAGCTAAGATCTAGAACCATTCAAATTTTCTTGGCAATGAGACTAATGATGAGGTGCTTAATTACAATATTTCTACTTATATTAGTTTATGTCATGTAAAATGTAACAAATGTATTTTGTGCATTCAGCTTATTAAGTGAGTCCATCCCGAAAAAGTATAAGTGTTTTTTGAGTTTTATTTCGTACTTTGTTGTGCTTTTCTATACTTATATTTTTATTCGGAAGAATATATTTTTAAAATTTAATAACAAATCAACCAGAATGATTTTCTTTTTTCCTTTTTCTTTCTTTCTTTTTTTCTTCCTTTTCTTCTCTTTTCTTTTTTTTGATAGTAAACTTAGGGGTATCACTATTGTTAGCAATGATTAAAATATGAAGGACGATCATCTCCCTCTTTTCTTTAACTACTACCCTTTTAAGATCACTGTATGTGTATATAACATGAAATTTAGAATTTATTATAGTTGTTACATTCCAATTGATCTATGCAAAAAAATTATGAGTTAATATTTGATTTATTTAGGCAGTTGAAGTGAGAGTACGAAGAATTATTGATGTTCGAATAAAAATTTAGTAATATCCAGGTCCTAGTAATGAAGTCTACCATTGCATTCATTATCCGGACTCTTTTAAGTTGGGTTATAATCAAGCTAATGTAACATATTCACGTTTATGATTTTTTTTTCGACCGACCTCAAAATAAGTACACGACACTTTCAGAAATTTGAACAGCTCCATGAACCTGATAAAGTTTCATAGGGCTGCACTGAATTTGTTGAGTTAAAAGCGATAAATCTAACATTACTTAGTTTCTTGTCAATTCTTAAAGTAGAGGGATATTTTAGTCAAACTAATGTTGCTGATTTTATTTTCTTTGGTGCCCAACACCCGATTTTAACAAAGAAGAAATACAGGATAAGGATGGTATGAAGGATTCTTGAAGACAATATGGGTATTCTCACTATTAACAGGAAGGTAACATCTTTATTACATCTTATGTATGCTCTAGTTTAATTAATTTGCCCACAGATTGCACTTTTGAAATGTCAAAATTATTTCTTTTCTGTTAGTTTTTGTTCTGCATAAATACTACTGTAAAACAATTAATAACCATTGTTCCTTAAGATACTTTAAATTATATTTCATCACAATTGTTAAATTTCTTCATTACAAGGAAATAAAGACTTTTGGAGCAAAAATTAGCAAAATGCTATGTTATCCAAGTGAAATGACCCTCTCTTTTGTACCTTCATTTTGTAAGGATTTTTTTACATATATATATATATATATTCATATATATATATATATATATATTTCTGAAGCCTAGAGTCATTTTTTTTATCTACAACTTATCCAGGATCAAAATCTTTACCAATATAAATATATCAGTGTATTCATAAGGGTATGCACATACATGTGATGATGCATGTGCCTCTCTTGTTTGAATCAGAGTTCTGGTAAACAAGAGGGTAATTTGATTGATTAAATTTAATCAATCCACACATAGTTCAATTTAATTCATGCAATAAAATTCCATCCATATATGCAACAATATGATTTTTAACTCTTGATTTCTTGCTAAATTCTCTATGAAGTGTAATTCCTAGAAACCAGATAATTGTGTTATGATTATCTATAAATTAATGGTGTAGTGCTTGTGCTCTGAAAAATGATATAAGTTTCTATCATTATCTATGTTTCATTTTCTTATAAAATCTGTTTAGTGTACTAACTCCTTTCTGGAATAATTTTTAAGTGATATATCATATTCCAAAAACTTATTTCTTTGATACCAGGATGCTAAGCTAGATGAAATGCAAACTTAAGTGGGTTTCCTGTAACCATGGGTATCCAAAACATGGTTCAACCAGACTCTTTGTTCTGGTATAACCCATATAGTCTTAAAAATGCATATTTGATCAAAGTCTGAGTGAAAAGGAAATTCAGATTCATGTTAAAAAATACAAAGGTAACTGGTGTGCTAATATCTGTACAAAACATGTTTAAATGTGCATATATATACAACTATTATGGACCTTGCTTTCAACTCCTATATTACAGATTCTTCCTTTATTTAAAAACAAGGTATAAAACATTTTTGTAGAACAAGTTGAATTATGAAAACATTGCAGACACATAAATACATTTTCTCTATGCCTATCAACTCTTGTATACAAATGTCAAAGTGGAAGAATAAATCATATAATTTGCTGAGACTCAACTATCCAGATTTCCCCAAAACTTAACCCTTTTCAAAGACTCAAAATTGACTAATACATTTATCAAATGTAACCGTCCTATTTGTCATAGAGTTCTTGCTCAGATTTACTTACAAAATCATAGGTTAGCTTCTTCATTTTTCAGATAATCTCTAAATTCATAAATTCCAATTACAACTAAATTCCTTAGCAAAACACTTAGCAAAATATCCCTCCAACATTCAGTATTTAAATACAAGTGATAATTAAAATATCAATACATGTAGATTTCATCTTTTAAGCTCTTATCTAACTAATTTTAGCATGCTATAAACTTCTTCTCAAAGCCTTGCTCCTACTCCTACTTAGTTGCTGCAGTCCCTGAAAGTGCATTTGAAGCTGCCCCATATTAAATGAGACACCCCATATGCCATTAGCACACTAGGGTCAGACACATGTCTGGTACGATAAAATCCACTAAAACAATTTGTAAATCATGTTAAAGTTTAAACATGTATATATGTATATAGCTCTTCCTTTTGAAAACAAATAAGTCATGTGTGCATGTTCTGTGTCAGTGTACAGGTGCACACTTAAGTCTGCCTTTCCAGAAACCTCAAAAAGATATGGTACATTCATACAACTCAGTCATAAACCAAATGAGCATCCATACAAAGCAGAGAAATCACCAAAATGAATTAAATCATTTATTCCCTACTCATTTTTCTTTCCAGGAAAACTCTAATTCCTCTATATATCAAATTCTCTTACATTGCTATATTTATCTACCTTGGTCTCATCTGCAATTAAATGAATCAATGGACACACTGTAATGGACTAATTCACTCCATTATACAAAGATCTCAGGACTTAAACAAGCCTTGTGTCAACTTGTATTACTCAAGAACACAAGTCATTCCTGCAGTGCTCTTGACCCCCATTTCCTAATCAGGTTTAAGTTAATAATAATACTTTTTGATTTTTTTTTCATGACTAAACCATTCAGTGAATCATTTCACTAAAACAAACATTCATGTCATAGCATTCTATATTATACATAACCAACAAAGACAAACAGGCAATTAACATAGGTGTTCATTAAATAAGATTCTGCATATATATATCCTTGCATTTTTTAAAAGAGTATAGACAACTAACATTGGCTTATGGCTATTTGAGAGAGAGTTTTTCTTTTTTTTGCAAACATCTGTGCTTAAGTTAAACTCAGAACGACCAAGTTTCGCTGAATCACAAAATTTATTTGCTATGTGAATGAATATTTATATATTTTCATTGAATCAGGAGCATCAGCACATAGGCAACCCTATTGCACCCCTAATTCCTTTTTGTCTCAAGCCTCAGCACTTATACATAAGTATATTGCAGCTCACATGTTTATATTTTTCTGGGTTAAGCCAAAACCAACACTACTTGCCTATATTCAACATTTGATTCTCTGGGTATTTACTTATGTTTTTAAACATTAACATATCAGAGAGATCTGGGTTTTTAAAACATATATATATACTAATAATACCTAGAACTTTCATATAATAAAGCAAGTAGAACAACCAGCTAGAAATCAAAACATTTTTATCTTTGAAATCACAGATAGACAATCACATGTGAAAATACATTTTTAAGAAAAATTAACTTATAAACTGGCTGCCTACATTAGGACTTAGTGCCTTAGATTTTTATGAGTGAGTTTTCTCACCTAGCTCTCTTTCACTTTTCAGTTGATTGACAAGCTTCTGCCTTCAACCCTTTTCTTCACTTGTTTTATATTTATATAATATATATATTTTTCTCAAGAGCTATCCGGGAAGAAGAGGAGGTTCCTCATATCACTGCTTATTTATGCAGGGCCTCTCTTAGGGTTTATGGCACTAGCCAAAGACATTTTTTCCCATCAGAAATCATGCCATTTGCATTTTATCTAAACCCAAAATCTTACCCTCCCCGGCTTAAGTTTGTGAAGAGAAAAGTGGTTATATTCTTTTGGTTATTTTCAGAAATTTTTGCTTTTCCAGAAAATACTTTTCCTCTTGTCTACTATCATGCTAAAAGTGTGACTTGATTTCCATTGGTTATTATATATATATCAAGTATTCTTCCTAATTCTGCCTATACAAAACATATCTCTGTTTTATCTTATTTTCTATTTTTAGCTTTCACTTAAATGGTATGTACTTCCTTTATTTATTTATAAAAGGATTACTCCTTTTATATCTTCATTCTTTTCTTTCTGTTTATAATTCAAAAATATATTTGTGTACTTTATTTTACTGATTTGAACTCTAGTATTTGATTAGCATACATATATGTATATATAAGTCTTATAGAAATAATCAGTGCACACATATATATCTATGCATTATTTTGTACTGACACACATGCACATGTACACTCCAATGCAATCAGTATCATATATATATTTATTCATATAGCTTTTTTAAGGATTTACTCTATTTATCTGTATATATATATATATTTATACCCATCAACATTTGTTCATTCATATCATTCAAAAATTTAGCTTCAATTCATGTGTATTCCCTGTGCACACATGTACACCCATACTGTTACACCATATCAAGCCATATCAATTCCCCCTTTTCTTTTAAAATTAACTTAAAAATTACTTTAAGCTTATTTATATTTTCAAAAATAAATTCCTAAAAATCTTGGGTCATTATATACACCCCACCTTTTAGAAATTGTGTCCCACAATTTTCCTAAGCTTAAATTAATTTTAAACTTAATTCAGAGAATAATACATTCTCAACCAAATAGATTTTTGTCCTATCACAAAAACTAAAAATACATGCATCCAAAAGGAAAGCAAATTAAAAATCAGAATTACCTTTAATCTGAAAATAGCTTAGGGTAGTTCATCCTAACTTTGTCTTCTAATTCCCATGTGCAATCATTAGGATCAAGACTCCACTGTACCTTCACAAGTTTCAGCGATTTATTCCTCAACTTCTTCACATCCTTTGCCAAAATTCCCACTGGATCCTTTTCATAAACCAAATTAGGATTTATTTGCACTTGGGTTGGGGTCTCAAGAATTTCTTCCTTGTCATGAACCCACCTTCTCAATTGTGATACATGAAAAACATCATGCATCCCTTGCATGTTTTCTGGTAATTCCAACTTATATGCCAAGGAACCAATTCTTTCCAGAATTTTGAATGGCCCAATATATCTTGGGGTTAACTTGCCTTATTTCCCAAATCTCAGTACATTTTTCATAGGTGAGATTTTGATGAAAACAAAATTTCCTACTTCATATTCCACCTGCTTCCTTTTCATGTCTGCAAATTTCTTTTGCCTATCTTGAGCTGCTGCCATTCTTCTCCTTACCAACTCAATTTTCTCTTTAGTTTCTTGTATGTACTCAGGTCCTAAAATAGCCCTTTCTCCTGCTTCCACCCAACATACAGGTGACAAACATGGCTTGCCATATAAGGCTACAAATGGAGCCATCCCTATGGTGCTTTGATAGCTGTTATTGTATGTAAATTCAGCTAAATGGAGATAGTCTTCCCAGTTGCCTCCAAAATCCAGTGCACATGCTCTTAACAAGTCCTCTAAAACTTTGTTCACCACTTCAGTCTGCCCATCTGATTGTGGATGGTAGGCAGTGCTTAGGCATAATTCACTCCCCATGGCCTCTTGAAAACTTTTCCAGAATCTTGAGGTGAAGATGGTATCCCTATCACTCACAATGGTTTTGGGAGTGCCATGTAGTCTTACCACCTCTTTCATGAATACCTGAGCCAATTTTGGTGCATTTCTTTCTGATTTCACTGGGATAAAATGTACTACTTTAGTTAGCCTATCCACTATTACCCATATGCTTGTGTTTCCTCTTTTAGATCTAGGCAGGCCATCTATGAAATCCATAGATATATCCTCCCATTTCCACTGTGGTATGCTTAGAGGTTGCAACAACCCTGATGGTCTTTGTGTTTCTGCTTTAACTTGTTGGTAAGTCATACACTTTGCAACATGCTTGGCCACATCTAATTTCATTCCCTTCCACCAAAAATTTCTTTTCAAATTCTGATACATTTTTGTACTGCCTGGGTGTATAGAGTACTTACTCCTATGATATTCATTTAAAATTTCCTCCTTCAACTCTATGTTTTCAGGCACACATATCCTATTCTTGTTTCTCAAATAACCAATTTTATCAATGTGGTAATTTGTCACTTCTTCCCCTTCTGATATGAGAATTTTCTTCTCAACTATAATAGGGTCTTGGTCTTGCATTTTACTTACCTTCAAAATTAATTCAGATTGAAGTATCATCAAGCTCAACTTCCCTCTATTTTCCTGTGCACCGTGCACATGCACATCCATGTGCACACAGCCATTCTCCACAATTTCTAACTCAGTAAGCAAAGACAAGTCCTTAAACTCTTCTATCATCATCATAGCTAACTTAGCATGTTGTCTACTTAGAGCATCAGCAACTTTGTTTGCTTTTCCTGGTGTATAGAGTATATCTAAGTCATAGGCAGCTAGAAACTCCACCCACCTATGTTGCCTCATGTTTAAATCTTTCTGTGAGAACAAATATTTTAGTGCCTTATGATCAGTGTACAAAACAAATTTGGCACCTAATAAGTAATGTCTCCAAAGCTTTAAGGCATACACTACTGCTGCTAGTTCAAGATCATGGGTTCCATACCTAGTTTCATGTGGCTTTAACTGCCAAGATGCATAGGCTATTACTTGGTCTTGTTGCATCAACACAGCCCCTAGCCCAGAGCCACTTGCATCGGTATACACAATTAATCCTTCATTTCCTTCAGGTACTCTCAACACTGGTGCATTAACTAAAGCTTCTTTTATTTTGATAAAAGCTTGCTCACATTTTTCAGTCCATATAAACACTTGATTCTTTCTAGTTAAATTTGTAAGTGGTGATGACATTTTAGAGAAATCTTTCATAAATCTTCTATAATATCATGCCATCCCCATAAATGATCTTACCTCACTCACTGTACTTGGTCTTTTCCAGGCTTGAATAGCCACTACTTTATTGGGGTTCACAGAAATTCCTTTGGCAGAAATGACATGGCCAAGGAAATGTACTTCCTCTTTCCAAAATGCACATTTTGAAAATTTTGCCTTTAAATCTTTTTCCCTCAATCTAGACAAAACCAGATGCAAATGATTCTTATGCTCTTCTACTGTTTTGGAATAAACCAAAATATCATCAATAAAAATTAGAACAAACTTGTATAAATAATCTCTGAATATTCTATTCATTAAATCTACAAAATATGAAGGGGCATTTGTTAGCCCAAATGGCATAACTAGAAACTCATACAAACCATATCTAGTGTAAAATGCAGTGTACTTAACACTTGAGTCCTCAACCTTCATCTGATGGAACCCAGATGCTAAGTCTAACCTAGAAAATATTTTAGCTCCACTGAGTTGATCAAAGAGATCACCAATTCTAGCAATGGGTATTTGTTCTTAATAGTAACTTTATTTAGCCCTCTGTAATCTATACACATTCTCAAAGTACCATCATGTTTTCTTACAAACACTACTGGAGCACCCCAGCATGAATTACTTGGCCTTATAAATCCTTTGCTTTCTAATTCTTCTAACTGATTTTTCAATTCTTTTAGTTCACTTGGCCCCATTCTATAAGGTTTCTTTATTATTGGGCTTGCTCCAGGAATAAGATGATTCGAAACTCTACTGGTCTATGGTGTGGAACACCCTTAACCTCCCCAAACACATCCAAGTATTTATTGACTATGGGAATTTCTTCAATAGTAAGTTCACTGGAATCTTTTTCCAAGTCAATTAAATGATATAATTTCCTTTCTTTAGCCACTTCACATAAAATTATGATTCTCTGGCCCCTAAGATTTTACAATGATATGGTGGATGATTCTAAGTTAATTATGGCTTTAAATTGCCTTAACCCGTCTACCCCCAATATAACACCTTTGGGTAGTTTAAAACATATAAATTGGAAATGAAAATGTTTCCACCTATGTTTAATTCCACATCCACACAAATCATATCTAAAACACTAGAACTCCCCAGTGGACTTTGTATGAACAATGGAGTTTCAACCAATATGCAATTCAATTTTAGCTTTTTAACTAGTTCATAAGAAATCAAAGAGTGAGTTGCCCCAGTATCATATACTACTGCTATAGGTATGGTACAAATAAGTAATGTACCTTCCACTTGGCTATGGTTTTCAGCATTAATTTCCACTGTAGATTTGCTTTTGCTCTCCAGGTTTGCTAACTTCCATTGCTGCTTATACTTAGGACAATTTCTCTTCATATGCCCCTCTTTTCCACATAGATAGCACTTGAAAGCTCCTCCTTTCAATTCTGGACATCTTGGTTTGATATGTCCTTCCTTTCCACATTGATGACACACAATTTTATTCTTGGTTTCCTTAGCTTTAATATCTCCAGTGCCCTTGTTACTGGCCTCCTCTTTCTTCTTATCATAAGGGTGATATCTCCCCTTGCCCTTCTTAGTGTTATTATTCTTAAAATTTCTGAACTTTTCCCTTTCCTTGTCATGCTGCTCTAATCTCAAAGCCAAGTCTATTACTTGATCAAATGTCCTGTCAGCATAAGGTAACATGGCTCTGCTAAGTCCTGGGTTCAAACCTTTAATGTATCTATCATTTTTGGATGCTTCATCTGCCACTAGCATTGCTCCATATGTGGAAAGCCCCTCAAACTTTTGAGTGTATTCAGTGACATTCAGAGTTCCTTGCCTGAGTCTAATAAATTCTTCTAGTAAAGTAGTCTTAGCTGATGCTGGTACAAATCTTGCTTCCAACATCTCCTTGAATTGATTCCAAGTGATTTCATTCTCATTCCTCCCTGTAATGATTACTTCCCACCAGCTTAAAGCTACTCCTTTTAGCTGTCTTGAAGCCACTTGCCTCTTCCTTTGATCATCAAGCTGCATGTCATTGAAAATCCTATCCAATGTTCTCAACCATGCTTGAATTTCCATAATACTCTCTGTCCCTTCAAAGATTTTGCCTCCTAAGTGAGTATAAGTCTTGAGTAATTTTGAGAGCTCTTCATGGGATTTTCTTGCCTTTGCCCTGCCCCATCCCTAAATGCTCTCACCAAATCTTGTAGATTGACCATTGGTGGTGCATTGGAGGATCCTGCTCCCTGATTTGGTGGTCTTCCTACCATAGTTTGCTAATAATAATTTACATAGCTGGTTAGTTTTTTTTTAATGTCTAACTCAGACTTGATCATCCAGTGATCAATCCCTACAAAATATTTTACTTATATTTTGTTTCTTAAGTCCTTAGTTTCATAGAAGGATCTGATTTCAGTTTTCAACTATGTTTTAGTAACATAGCTCTGATACCAAATGAAATGACCCTCTCTTTTGTACCTTCATTTTGTAAGGATTTTTTTTACATAGATATATATATATATATATATATATTCATATATATATATATATATATATATATATATATATATATTTCTGAAGCCTAGAGTCATTTTTTTTATCTACAACTTATCCAGGATCAAAATCTTTACCAATATAAATATATCAGTGTATTCATAAGGGTATGCACATACATGTGATGATGCATGTGCCTCTATTGTTTGAATCAGAGTTCTGGTAAACAAGAGGGTAATTTGATTGATTAAATTTAATCAATCCACACATAGTTCAATTTAATTCATGCAATAAAATTCCATCCGTATATGCAACAATATGATTTTTAACTCTTGATTTCTTGCTAAATTCTCTATGAAGTGTAATTCCTAGAAACTAGATAATTGTGTTACGATTATCTATAAATTAATGGTGTAGTGCTTGTGCTCTGAAAAATGATATAAGTTTTTATCATTATCTATGTTTGATTTTCTTATAAAATCTGATTAGTGTACTAACTCCTTTCTAGAATAATTTTTAAGTGATATATCATATTCCAACAACTTATTTCTTTGATACCAGGATGCTAAGCTAGATGAAATGCAAACTTAAGTGGGTTTCCTGTAACCATGGGTATCCAAAACATGGTTCAACCATACTCTTTGTTCTGGTATAACCCATATAGTCTTAAAAATGCATTTTTGATCAAAGTCTGAGTGAAAAGGAAATTCAGATTCATGTTAAAAAAATAAAAGGTAACTGGTGTGTTAATATCTGTACAAAACATGTTTAAATGTGCATATATATACAACTATTATGGACCTTGCTTTCAACTCCTATATTACAGATTCTTCCTTTATTTAAAAACAAGGTATAAAACATTTTTGTAGAACAAGTTGAATTATGAAAACATTGCAGACACATAAATACATTTTCTCTATGCCTATCAACTCTTGTATAAAAATGTCATGGTGGAAGAATAAATCATATAATTTGCTGAGACTCAGCTATCCAGATTTCCCTAAAACTTAACCCCTTTCAAAGACTCAAGATTGACTGATACATTTATCAAATGTAACCGTCCTATTTGTCATAGAGTTCTTGCTCAGATTTACTTACAAAATCATAGGTTAGCTTCTTCATTTTTCAGATAATCTCTAAATTCATAAATTCCAATTACAAGTAAATTCCTTAGCAAAACACTTAGCAAAATATCCCTCCAACATTCAGTATTTAAATACAAGTGATAATTAAAATATCAATACATGTAGATTTCATCTTTTAAGCTCTTATCTAACTAATTTTAGCATGCTATAAACTTCTTCTCAAAGCCTTGCTCCTACTCCTACTTAGTTGCTGCAGTCCCTGAAAGTGCATTTGAAGCTGCCCCATATTAAATGAGACACCCCATATGCCATTAGCACACTAGGGTCAGACACATGTCTGGTATGATAAAATCCACTAAAACAATTTGTAAATCATGTTAAAGTTTAAACATGTATATATGTATATAGCTCTTCCTTTTGAAAAAAAATAAGTCATGTGTGCATGTTCTGTGTCAGTGTACAGGTGCACACTTAAGTCTGCCTTTCCAGAAACCTCAAAAAGATATGGTACATTCATACAACTCAGTCATAAACCAAATGAGCATCCATACAAAGCAGAGAAATCACCAAAATGAATTAAATCATTTATTCCCTACTCATTTTTCATTCCAGGAAAACTCTAATTCCTCTATATATCAAATTCTCTTACATTGCTATATTTATCTACCTTGGTCTCATCTGCAATTAAATGAATCAATGGACACACTGTAATGGACTAATTCACTCCATTATACAAAGATCTCAGGACTTAAACAAGCCATGTGTCAACTTGTATTACTCAAGAACACAAGTCATTCCTGCAGTGCTCTTGACCCCCATTTCCTAATCAGGTTTAAGTTAATAATAATACTTTTTGATTTTTTTTTCATGACTAAACCATTCAGTGAATCATTTCACTAAAACAAACATTCATGTCATAGCATTCTATATTATACATAACCAACAAAGACAAACAGGCAATTAACATAAGTGTTCATTAAATAAGATTCTGCATATATATATCCTTGCATTTTTTAAAAGAGTTGTAACGACCACGACTTTCTCTCCACAGAAAGTCGCATCGTTAATAAGAAAGAAAGGGATAGAAAGAGAAAAGAAGAGAAGAAAGAAAGAAACAACAACAACGATCTCACAGCGGAACGAATAAATTATATTAATAACATAAACTATTATATAGTATACAACAATTTACAGAGTTACACAGCATATACATCACTTACTAGACAGTTATAAACATCTGTCTAGACATTACAACTCAAATACAAGACAAGACACTATCACAGATATCAACACAGCGGAATACTATATCTACGAACGCCGAAGCCTCCTGCTCCATTGCTCCTCCAGAATATTCGTCAAAGCTAAACCTGAATCCCTTGGCTACTCGTAAAAATTTGAGTACCCAAGAGTTTATAAAACAGAAATAAACACTTGGGTCAGACATGGGTCTGGTGTGAGTAACAGGTTAAACTTGCTTAACTTCAAAACCTTTAGAAAGAAAAGATATCACGTAAGACTCCCCACAAATAAACATGGGTAAGTTTTTACCTTACGCTAACCAAAACATTTGATAGGAAATCTGATTTTATTATAATAGGGTCTAGGGTTTTCAAGTAAAATATAGAAATAGCTGAAATGCTTACATCTCACATTCCAACATAGTTGGGCACAACTAATACGTACGGCACTTATTGGAGTTTGGATTCCATACAATGGCAGGGCTACTGGGGTACCGCCCGTCACAGTACGTGGCCTAGATCACCGTACCGAGGAGTACGCCCGCTCCCCTGCAACACAAGGCCGGAACCATCCCTTACTGGATAATCCCGAACAAGACAATCCCGTAGTTGGCGCGACCAACCACACACTAAGCCGAATAAAAGAAAAAGGACCTCTAGACAGGGATCTATCTTGCTCTCAGTGGGTGCTACCCACGAAACCTTGATGCACCTCCCCTGTTTTAGCCATTCCCGGTTGATGAGGCTTGAGGTTACGATTACCTTTAATCAGAACATATCACTTAGAATGCTCATCGTCCGCCTGACGATGTGCTGAAAGCATTCAATCCATACAAGTTCGTTCCGGGTTCGAACGAAACCGAAGGCATTATCTCGTTACACTCGTTTTGGAATCACCCTCAGAGTTAACGACAATAACCCTTGCACTCTGAATCTTCATCTTCACTTGAGATTCACGACCTATCGTTATTTTGGATCGATGTGGTATTCGGGTCTCCAGACCTGGAATCCCGGTATACGGAAACCCGATCCCGGTCTCATCGAAATCCAAAACGTATCTTTTAAGGCCAAGTTGTTTAAAGGTTTAAACAATTCAATTCAATACTTGAATTCACACAGCATTTAACACAGATAAATATCACACATTTATCACAGATATATCCAATATCATATCAAAGAATATCATAGCATATCATCCAATAGATATCAACCAAATCAGACATTCTACTCAAACAATCATCCATAAGCAACCATTTATTAATCCATATTATAATCAATTTAATCAACTTAAATTAAATTAATTACTTAAGAATTAATTCCTATCCTTGCTTAATCAGCCATTAATTAATTACAACCTTTTAATTAATTAATCATTCCTTTAAATATCCTTTAATATAAAGTAATCAATCCCTAATTACTTTTATAATTAATTAATTAACCTTAATTAACTAATTAATTACCTCTTAATTATTAATTAATAAAACTTAATTATTAATTAACAACCTTTGTAACAACCCTGTATTTTACAATTATTTTTAAATTGATTTCCAGATTTAAAAGCTTTATTTATGAAAAAGAATAAATTTTGTTATTTTAAGTATAAACTTTGATTTTGATGTGGATTTGAATTCCAAATATGACTAAATTTAATATTTCTAGAAAATGTGAATTTTGGTCAAATAGTCAAACTTTGACTTTTAAATTTAAATTTTAAATAGTTTGAAATTATAATTTTTATCTTTTATTATGACAATAGATTTAATAACATGAATACTGCTTTTCGTTTCGTTGAAAACGGAGTTAAAATGTAAAAGATATGTACATTTCAATTTTGAGTATAAATTGTTTATTTTGCAATTTTGTTATTTTAAATTTTATAAATTTTATTTTATTTGTCATATTTTGTTCTAATATGTGTTGATATTTTATTTTATGCATATCTTGACTTTTAAATATTTTTAAAACGATGATAGAATTTTTCCAAAATTTACTGTATTTATTTTTTATTTTTAAAGGCTGTTTCTATTTTTCTGCTATTTTCTTCATCTAAACTATATTTAAATTAAAATTTATTTATTTATTTTTGTGAATTCATTTTATTTTGTGTTCTTATCTTTATTTATAAATATTTTTAAGTACATAAAAAGTTTCCATAGTTCATTGCATTTATTTACCATATTTTCAAGACTAGTTGCAAATTTTGCTGTTTTATTTAATTAAATTATATATATTTAATATTTAGTTATTTATTTTTTTGTTATTTACTAAATTTTCGTATTTTTATCTGATTTTATATTTATATTTCAGTTATATAAAATTAAAATAAAATAAATGGAAATTTGAAAGGACTTAAGTTGTAAATTGTGTGACTTTTCATTAACCAAACCCTTCATTTTTCCATAACGGCTCATTTATTCTTTTGTAACCGTGTATGCCTTATTGTTTCACGTGAAAGACTTCCCTTTCATTCACAATTCATAGCCAAAAACATTTCTGAAGTTGTTTGGGTAATGGCTTCATCTTCTCTACCTTTCTCTTCTTCATTTCCTATTAAATTTTCTATTGTTTTGCTTGATTCTTCCATAGCTTTGCTCGGCTAAATCCTCCACCATCTCCACCATAGCCTCGACCACCATCCCCTACCACTCTTCCTTGGCATCATCTCCAGCCATCATTTCAGATCCATCCATGGTCGTGACCTCTCCTTGAAGCTAGCACCACAAAACAATGTCAAAAACTCCAAAACAACGCACTAGTCACCACTATTACTTCACCACCTTCATCCACCACCTTGGCCACCACCATAGCCGCCACCACCACATTGTTTTGACCACTTACCATCACCCCTTACCTCTGTCCAGATCTGGAGCAAGCATGGCCAAGCCCAAACAATGACTAGACCGAGCCTAGTGTGCACCAAAACCACTCCTTTTGGCCTTGACTCTTTGTCTTCTTCATGTGTAACTCCTACCATCATCATTCCATTGTTTTGCCTTCTTTTTGCTGACCATTGGATGACTATTTCAGGTCTAGACCTGATCATAGCTGAGCCAAATGATGTCATGGCCAAGCACTTGAATGGTTGAGGCAAGGTCAAGTCATCTATTTCTTTGTTGCTCCTTATTTAAAATTGTTTCAATATTGTTTGTGTTGAATATTTATGTATACATTGTCTTGTTTTGTTTATATGTATACAAGGCAATTATATTTGGCTCTCCACTCTCAAATCATATTCATGTTGTCGTGCCTTCAAAGATTCTGTGTTATGTGCTTGGTCGTCATCTCCAGCTTAAACAAGTGAGTTATTCTCACCTGACAATATGTACCTATATAACTAGTAAATTGACACCCTGCGAACCTGTAGAAATATATTATCATGTTATATATGCTTATATTATTATCATATGATGTTCACACCTGTTATTACATCTGTTATATCATATGTTACTGTTATTTAATGTTATTCTGTTATTTATATCTGTTATCACACTGCAAGTTCCCTGTAGATTAGAATCACTATGGGTTGAAATGATACATACCCGAACGGACTTTAGAATAGGGAAAAATCATTATGGGCTGAAATGATAGGCCTGAACGATTTTTATTTAAATTATTTTAACTTGGGATTGCGGGTTTGAAATGATAGAACCCGGATTTTTCTTTTTTTAACTGCGGATTGAAATGATACATATCTGTATCACTTGACCTAAGTTAGAAAATTATATACAGGCCCGTGGTTATTTTATAAAGTGTTTTGGATATTTTTAAGTATTTTAAAAATTATAAATTTATGGAATTTGATTTAAATAGATTTTGAAATGTTTTAAAATAAAGAAATTATGATTTTTTCTATGTGTTAAAAATGTAATTAATGAAAGGTTTAACTGGATTTTTGAAATATAACTTAAGTTGGAAATTTGGAATTTTGGTTAAAAATGATATTTAAGTTATATAAATAAAATGGATATTAAATTTTATTTGGAAATGGTAAATATGATAATTTGATTAAATTTGAATTTAAGTGATTTATTAAAGTATTATTGATTTTTCTATGAATTCAAGTGGTTAAATAAATGAATGTTTAAAAGTGATCTTTTAAAATATAACTTGACTTGGAAATGTGAAATTTGGGTTTAATTAAAAGTTTAAGTTAATTAAATAAAATTGGAAATTTAGTTAAATTTGTGAAATGGTAATTTAAATTTGAAGTGTTAAGTTTATTTGTTGAAATGTGAAGAATTGGAAACTTTTACACTTAAACTTATTAAGTAAATTGTTGAAAATTGGATTTTATTATAAGAAATTTATTGTGAAAGAAACGTGTAAAGTTCTAATTAATGAAAGAAATATGTAGAGTTTTAATTTATGAAAGAGACATGTAAAGTTTTAATTTATGGAAGAATATGTAAAGTTTTTAATTTATGAAAGAAAAATGTAAAGTCTTAATTAATGAAAGAAACATGTAAGTCTTAATCAGTGTAATATTGAATAAAATAATAAATGCCCTTTTTGTAATAAAACGTAAATTAAAACGTACATTTGATAATGTAAGTGTAATTAGTGTAATATTGATTAAATGATAAATGCTCTTTACTGTAATAGAAATGTAAGTTAAAAAGTACATTTAATATGTAAGTTTTAATTTACGTAAATGACACATTTTAATGACTAAAATAATAAAGTTTCTTTATTGTAATGATAATGTAAGTTAATAAGGTACTCTTAACTTAACATAAGAATTTCAGCATTAAATTGGATATTACAGTAACAAAGTTTATTTAACTATAAGGCTATGATAAAATGACCATGTTAAAAATTTGTAAGTATATAAATACTTTGATTATATAAAATGTTAAATTGGAAAGTATTACATTCCAAAAATGCTATGATTACTTAAGGTTACATTACCAAAATGCTATGATAATTTAAAGGAAGATTTCAAGTTTAATAAATTAAAGGAAATATTCAGTGATTTTGAAATTTGGGTTTTATTGAAATGATATATTATTGAATTGGTTTTGAAATGGAAATGATATATTTTTTGAATTAGTTTTGAATAGATATGTTTTGGGTTTGAAAGTATGTATTAGTTTGAAATAAATGATATGATTTTGAAATGGTTTAAAGGATGTATTTTGATTTGAAACATAAACTATTTTAAAAGTTATAACCACGGGTTATAATAACGATTGGTTGGCAAAGAGACCGGGATCGGATATGGACATACTCTCTGTCGATACCGAAAACCACTTTGACAACCGTGTACGCGGTGGAGATTCCAGAATGAAGTAGGATGGTGGCGACGTTCTTAAGGTATGTTACGTGGACCCAACTCCCGTGAGTTGGCATAAGGTGGCTAAAACAGGAGCGATCTCGGACCAGTGAGGTAGCACCTCTTCTCGGACACATTTCTTCGATATTATACTCTTACTTGTGATTTGACTAGATGGCCATCCTCCGATTTGGGATTGTTGTTCGAGGTGGAACGGTAGTGGCTGCTATGCGTATCCATCAGTCCGTGTGCGTAATTGGTATATCTACCCTGGCATTGCCTAGTTGTGCCGTGTCACCTACCATATCGAGCTTTACTACGATTATGATTTTAAGATCCGACCGCGTTAAGGTTCTCCATCCCCTTAACGCTATTTTCTATATGATTATACTTTACTTATTTAGACACTATTATAATATCGAATATTACTACATAGTAGATAGTTTAACGGATCCTTAGAGGATGGGCGGTCCCAAGCATCTTCTTGTTACTTGTACCTTTATTACAGTTCACTTGAGTTGGTTTACATTATATAAGTATATAGTGTCCTGACTCGAGTGTTTTGTGTTTTGCTTTACGCTCGGGTCAGCCTGAGTATTCACAGATTTGGATTTCCACCTTCTGGAGATTTGACTCGCTGGAGATTATCTGCTAGTCTTGTTCTATCAACTTCGGTTCCGTTGTTCTATTCAGCCTGTACTTGGTTATTGTATTGAGACTTCTGCTGTACTTTATTTCTTATGTTGTATCTTATGTAACTCCGATATATTTTCATAGTAGCTTCATGAACTACTATTTCTTTTACTTCCGCTGCATTATTTTACTCTGTGTCTGTGATCTGTGATTATATTTATTTACTGTATATTCTGAGATTTGCCAAATTTTAATTACAACGCGGTATTTTAAGCAATTCAACTCCGGCATGAGTGTCTACCTATACACTTATAATGGATGCGAATGGTTGAAAATATTGGGTCGTTACAACCTTAATTACAAATTAATTAATTCATAATTACCTATTAATCAATCTTTAATGATAATTAATTAACCCTTAATAACAGTTAATTAATCCTTAATTAACTTTAATCATAGATTAATAATCTCTTAATTATTAATTAAGAAAACTTAATTATTCTTAATAAAACCTTATTAAGTATTTCTTAATTACCATTTTAATTAACCCTAAATCATTTAATTAATGCTTATTAATAATTAATTAAATAAATTAATTAAACTTAAATTTCTTAATTAACTTAAATAATTTCAACTCATTAAAAATCTTAATTAACCTTGAGATAAAACATTATCATTAAAACATTTGATCTTAGTAATTAACTTACTTAATTAGATCATTAATTAAGTTTTTAAATAAATAATCATTAATTACTTATCTCTAATTATTAATTAACAATCCTTAGTTACAATTTAATAAATCTTGAAAACCTTAATTGTTAATTTACTTATCCTTAACCATTAACTAATTTAATTAATAAATCACTCTTTATTTATTCCATTAATTTCAAACTTAAATTAAGTTTTTAAGATAAACATTTCCTTATTAATTACCTTATTATATTTCAAATTAAGTTTGAAAATAACTTAAGATTTGACTTAATATATTTAAGTTAATCAATTCATACAACTTAATTTTATTTAAAACATTCATTACAAAGAAATGAAATTTCAAGACAATTTATTTAACTTGATTATTTAAATTTAAAATCTTACCTTTAATTAAATTTTAAAAACTGATTTAAATATTTACTTTGGGTTTGACCCATATGTACTTGAACAAAAGCCAAGTCTTTCTTCTTCTTATTTCCCTTTTTAAAACAGAGTTTAGTTTTAAAATTTAAAACTGTTGGGTTTAAAAGTTAAACTGTTAAAACTTTTAACAGTTATCACTCACTCACTCGCGTACGACCCTAGTATAAACCCGAGCCAAAGCCTTTCTTCCCCGAGACCCCTTCGAGAAAAACTCACGAAACCCAAACCCAAATCAAACTGACACACCTCATCGTTCGTGCATGTGCACCACCAACGGTGAACTTCCGACCACCGCCAAAGCTTCCCACATACCCACTATTGCTCCAGCAACCCATCGCAAACATCAAAACACCATCATATGCCAAGATTCAAAATCGAGCTTCTCAGCAGAAACACGAACTTGAACATCACCAGAAATCGCCTCGAACTTCTCGTCTCCGATCATTGGAGTCGCGGCAACACCGACTACATCTTCCCTATCATTCCAAGCCACTATCTTTAAAATCTAACATCACTCGATCAACTCGAGATACAATAATGCCCTCATTTTCAGATTCGAACATTCTTTGGGTTTTAACCCTACTCTGACGAACTGCTGCCGCCACGGTGGAAATTAAAGCCACCTACCATTTTTGCCATGATCAACGACCTCACAGCCACCTCCAGTAGCAATCCCGTCCACCCCAAACTCCTTGATCGTCAGAGAAGACCAAAAACCCACTTTCTAATAAATCTTGAATATCTCATTCAATACCATCTTAAAAATTATGATTTAACTCTTAAAAATCATTATCTAAGACAAGGATTTAGATTATAAAAGAAAATCAAAAGAGTATATAGTTTGAATTTTAACATATATTAAAATTCCTACTGTCACTTTCTTTTCCAAGTGATGTTTAAATTTTCCTTACTTAATTTTAATTCCAAAACTTAGATTAGGATTTAACAAACAATTCTTATTTGAATCCTAAAGCCTATCAGAGAATAAATGAAATGATTTTGATTTTCCATCAAAACTTCAAACTGTGAATAATGAACAGAGATATACTCAAGCAACCAACATACACACATGGTTCTAATAATTCATATATACATGTATTCAGGTCTAAAACAAACATGCATATTTATTTCAAACATACATTCCAATATTATTTCCAACATATATCATCTGTATCAAATTTAAAGGGGTTTCCTGTTCACAGTTAAAAGGCAGAGTATTGAACTAAAACTTAGATGTTTAAAATTTACTGATATACACATTTCTTAAATATACCAGAGCATACATAATTCTAGACATGCACAGCAATTACCACACATTAATTCACATGCAATAATATTAGATACTTTAAGTTTTAATTTAAAGGTTTACTCACCTTTTTAGAGATGAACAGAGAAGTGATAGACTATAAGCTTTGAAAAACTGAATTTGCTTTGAATTCATCTGCTTGTTTTGAAAACTGAAAACACTTGCTTTTGAAACTGAAAAGCTCTTGAAAACTTGTTTTGAAACTGAAACTTGCTTGATTTATTTGCATGCATCCTTGGAATGATTCAGACTTGAAAGAATATTGCAGATTTGTCTTGAAAGAACAAATGTTAACAGGCTTTTGAACTTGAGAATTTTGGCTTTTGAAATGATTCCAGGTTTAAGAAATAATGGTTTCAGGTCTTTGAAAACAATGGTTACAGATCTTTGATATGATCTGAAATGTGGTTTTAGGCAATTGAACTTTTGAAATGATTTGAGTTTTAAGCTTCTGAAAATGATTTCAGGTTTGAGATGAAATCTCAGTTTTGGTTTGAGGAAAGAATTTCTATTTTGGTTTGAGAAGATCTTCAGATTTGTTTGTGAAGATTTCAGTTTTGGTTTTGAGAATATTTCAGTTTGGTTTGAGGATGATTACGGTTTGATCATTTCTGGTTTTGGTTTTTGAGGATTGAGATTAGAAAAAGAAGAGAGAATGAAGAGGTAGGCTTATATAACTTAATTTATGGTTTATTTAAAAATCAAAGAAAAATGAAAATAAAATTGACACTTGTCACAAACATTGTTTAATTAACTTACACCTATTACTAACATGACTTAATTTATTAACACTTGTCATTATATAATTTCATATTATTTTTAAAAAGATTTTAAAAGCTTTTATATGTATTTCCTAAATAGATAAATACATTTATTAGTTATAAATGCTTTTCTATATTATAAATAAATGAAACCTTTAAAAGAAAATAAAATAAAACTCATTTATATCCTAATAAAATCATATACATGTATTTCATTCATTTTTAAGTGTAAAAATATCTCTTGTATTCAATTCACTATTAAATAAATATTTTCTAAATTTATATGAATAAAATTCCTTTTAAAGAAAATATTGTAAACAAATCTTATTTTAAATAAAAGCCTTATTCATATATTTTATACCCAAATAAAATAAAATAATTATCTTTTAAAGATTCAAATTTAAATCCAGATTAAAAATTCAAATTTTACTTTTAAAAATCCAATTTAAAAGTCAACTCAACATTTATATTTTTAAATAAACATATTATTAACTTTGAAATTGATATAAAACTACTCAAGACAATATATATATATATTTAAACAATACTATTAAATATTGGAAATGATAAATCTATTTTAAAATCAAATTTATAAAATAACATAATTAAATAATTATCCTTATTATAATTCAATCTATATCATAATTAATACATCACATTATTATTATTTGGTTATTTATATTGGAAATAACAATATTATCAATTAAAATAATTTAAATTAAGAGATTATCACATTTTAAACTTCTCGAAATTCCGGGATATCACAAGAGTATAGACAACTAACATTGGCTTATGGCTATTTGAGAGAGAGTTTTTCTTTTTTTTGCAAACATCTGTGCTTAAGTTAAACTCAGAACGACCAAGTTTCGCTGAATCACAAAATTTATTTGCTATGTGAATGAATATTCATATATTTTCATTGAATCAGGAGCATCAGCACATAGGCAACCCTATTGCACCCCTAATTCCTTTTTGTCTCAAGCCTCAGCACTTATACATAAGTATATTGCAGCTCACATGTTTATATTTTTCTGGGTTAAGCCAAAACCAACACTACTTGCCTATATTCAACATTTGATTCTCTGGGTATTTACTTATGTTTTTAAACATTAACATATCAGAGAGATCTGGGTTTTTAAAACATATATATATACTAATAATACCTAGAACTTTCATATAATAAAGCAAGTAGAACAACCAGCTAGAAATCAAAACATTTTTATCTTTGAAATCACAGATGGACAATCACATGTGAAAATACATTTTTAAGAAAAATTAACTTATAAACTGGCTGCCTACATTAGGACTTAGTGCCTTAGATTTTTATGAGTGAGTTTTCTCACCTAGCTCTCTTTCACTTTTCAGTTGATTGACAAGCTTCTGCCTTCAACCCTTTTCTTCACTTGTTTTATATTTATATAATATATATATTTTTCTCAAGAGCTATCCGGGAAGAAGAGGAGGTTCCTCATATCACTGCTTATTTATGCAGGGCCACTCTTAGGGTTTATGGCACTAGCCAAAGACATTTTGCCCATCAGAAATCATGCCATTTGCATTTTATCTAAACCCAAAATCTTACCCTCCCCGGCTTAAGTTTGTGAAGAGAAAAGTGGTTATATTCTTTTGGTTATTTTCAGAAATTTTTGCTTTTCCAGAAAATACTTTTCCTCTTGTCTACTATCATGCTAAAAGTGTCATGACCGGGATTTTCGACTTTCGAAAATTCGACATCGATACTCACTTTATCGACTGTCGAGCAATCGAGTGCCGGAAACTCCAATAGTGAGGGTTTTAGAAAGAAGAAATAGGTAGAAGAAGAAGAAAAGAAGAAAAGAGAAAGAAGAAACAACAGAGAACAAGAGCAGAAACAGAAACAGACAACAATATCAGAATCTCACATATCGCAGCGGAACAATATATAATAGATAAATGAATATCATTTAAAACAAAAGAATTATATCTGTTATTACATTTCATCACATCATATCATCAGAGTCAATAAACAACAATGGACAGTTATATAACTTGTCCTCATACAGAATACACAGCGGAATAAATACTATCAGATACAAATACTACGTCTCGTCATCCAGCTTATCTCCAAAGCTCCAGAATATCCAGAATATCCTGATAATCTAACTCTAGACTGCCCGTGTGGAAATTGGTGGGCACCCAGAGTTTAGAAGGGAAACAATAAACTCCGAGTCAGTCATGGTGACTGGTGTGAGATCGTAAAACAGTTATTCTTTAAAATAAACAGCAGAGAATTTTAAAGTCAATTCGCAATGCTTTTAGAAAATGAAACTACCATAAGACCTCCCGCCACACACACAATGCAAACGCAGACTTGGAGGAGATTTCTTCTTATGATAGTCAAAGATGCTTACTACGCAAAAATCAAATTCTTTTTTGATATTATTATTAGTGCATAGTGTAGAAAACATTTCGAAAGTAGAATATAAATCTTAGCCAGCATAGGTACCATTATAGTATGCTTGCTATAGCTACCATATTAAATGGCAGGTTCTACAACTAAAACCGTACAAGTCACGTATTGTTTCTTTGGATTTCCAACAAATGGTCAGGCTAAGGAACTTCCTATCCACGATGGGTACGTCCCTGGAATAGACGACCCGAGAACCTAACCGGATCTCTGCCAACACAAGGCCGGGTTACCTCTGCAAAAATAGGTAACTACTGACACGCGTATGCCATCCCCCGATCGTCACCGATCTTCCCGAGGATCCCCGATTCGCAACAAACCACATAGAAAAATAATGCAGTAACCACAGAGGTTAAGTATCTGGGCTCCATACCATGATACCACCTTTATCCAGAAGGAATGACATACACTAAGGGGCGCTACTCCCTAGAACCTTGCTGCATTCGTCCTGTTTCGACCATTTCCGGGGTGTGAGGCTCGATGAAGTCTCGTCCACAAAGCTACGCTTTCTACAAAGAGCCCTGCTTCGGGTCAAACATAATGATCAACCTATGATCACAAAGATATAAGATCAAACAAATGATCATATCGCAAATGATCAAACACTGATCATTTCACAGCAACACTCAGTATGCCACGTTACCAAATTGGGATATATCGCTGATAAATTTCAACTACATAACCTCTGAGCTCGTACGTCTCAGAGAAGGGTGTTAAGCTAAGAGAATAAATTCTCCGCCACCAACAGAAATGTATTTGAAAGAAATCAGCTTTACATCTCAAGTTGTAACGTCAGACACACAATCCATACAAGTCTGTTCCGGGATCGAACAGAACCGAAGGCACTTCTCACGAAGCCCTTGCACATCCGGATAATTTTCAATCACGTCAGGACTTCCCGTCACTAAGGGTGATAAAACCTCTAAATCGGAGATCAGCCGATGTAGAGTAACTCAACGGTAATCCTTCCGTTTTCAAAAATATCCGGTCTTCAACACCGGTCTTCAAATGCAATTCATATCGACGTATCACATATTCGGAATGGGTTATACGACCCCATGGTCCTTTCCCGGCTAACCCGAATAGTGAGCGTTTATTCAAAAATAAGTGTGGCATTCAAATTCATTCAATTCACAACAAATACCTATCTAAAGGTAATTATTGATAGTCGGTTATTTAACTATCAATAAAGATGCGAAACATCATCAGATTCCAAATAATTTTCCAAATTATTTCATCTTCCAAAATATCTTTTTACTAGATATATAATTTCCACACTTCAAAAATAAATCAACGTTTATTTTTAAAACGAATTCCCATTTCTTTATAAATTCCATATTGAATTTATATTTCAAAATATCTTCTGATATACGATTTTCAAATCGATTTTCAATATTCAATTTCAATTTATCTTTTACAAAGATAAATTCTCAAAACGTTCATTTCATTGGAAAAGCATTTCCATACTTATTTAATAATAAGTAATTCACAAATCTATTTATTTTCAACATTTGAAAATATTCGATATACTTAAATCAAATTAAGTATATATTCATCCTTTAAGGAAAATATTCTTTTAACACATTTATTTGAGTCAAAACGAATGTTGCGTAAAACATCGTTACGACGACTCGAAATCACTAGTATAGGGATTCGGAATTTAGGTAGATATATAAATCCCAATACTATATAAAACATTTCCTTTCGGAAATCATTTACTATAACAACAGTGTTATAGTCCATCATCTCCTTATTTTCTCGAAAACGTCTATTTCAACAATAAATGTTGAAATCTATGATTTCGATATTTAACACGTTTTAAAACATCTTTTAAAACAATTACTTCATTTTATAATATCGTTTCTCCAGAACATATCCATTTTCCTTAAGAGTATATTCGCTGTCCAAAATCGTGAATATAATTCACTTAACTAAATTTCAGCCATCTCTACACGTTTTATTTCAATAAAGATTCGCTATCCAAAATCGCGAATATATCTTCTTTAAAAATCTTCTATATTTAATTTATCAAACTCCATCGATTTTGAATTTATAAAACAACGTTTATAAATCCTATTTCTATATTTTTTTAACAACTTTGATTTATAAACCTTCTTTATTAACGATCCGATCAATATTCCATTTAAAAGCAGAAATCCAATTTATAAGTAAATTTTCTTATAATCATTCATTCTACAACTTCATTCTTTATAAATCTATAAATTTCATATCTTTACAATTTATAATTCTATACATTTCATATCTTCACATTTTATAATTATAAATTTCATATCTTCACATTTTATAATTATAAATTTCATATCACTTATAAAACTCATTTTAAAAACACCAATAACTTTAATTGATAAATATCAATTTGATACATCTTTTTATATACATTGGTTTAAGAATTCAAAAATCTCAACTTAAACCATTTCATAAATTTCTTAACTCTTTATTTCAAAAGAAATTACTTCTTTGTTAAAATTCACAAAATATCAACTTTTATAACTTAAAAGTTTTAACGTTTATCTTTTTAAAGTAAATCAATTCAACAATTTAAATAAACGTATATTTTCAAAGATCACTTTTAAAATTTCGCTTTTAAAATCAACATCGTTATTTTTAAATTTCAAAATTTGAATCCGATGATGCAACGCATCAATTAGTCAATCACAACAGTCAATATCATATCTCAACATATGACAACAGAATATATATCAACATCTGTAAATAAATAAATACAGTTGAGGAATCCAGTTGGATCCCTCCAACCTGTTTCCCTGCATCCAAAGATGTTAGCACAATACCAATTCCGCTCCAGTACGGAATTATCGCGGTATATAGGTTTTTATAAATCCGCTTACTAACGGCGCAATAGGGTCTCATCCGCTATACGAGGCGGGAAATCAATCAATCCAATATATACATATGCCAATATGTATATACTGCTATATATATAGATATATCCTATCATATCTAATACCACATCCAATAGCAATCAAATCATCAATCAATAAATAACTGAAAATTCCACTTTTCAATCGAGTGAGAAAAATCTCACCTTAGCATTTATTTTGCAATCCATTCCAAATCCAGGTTTATTTTCTTCGTTGTGTTCGACCTTGTATAAACAATTATACAATTTTATTAATAGTCGAATAAGTCAATTACCGTTTAATAGTCGAATTAACTGATAGTTCTACTTAAACCAATTTTCCTTTAAATAAATTTATTTAACCAACATTTCAATTTCAATCCAACTTTCCTTTTAAATAATTTTCTTGATAACCAAAAACAAATTTAACAAGTTATTTTTCTCCCCAAAATTACATATGCATTCTTATAAAATAACCTATGCCGGTTTAAAAATCTATTTTCTTTTATATAAACTATACGATGTTATAAAATTTCTGGATATGCATTTCTTTACCTTACATATACGTACTTATACAAAATCTTTTAAACTGAAATATAAATTTTGTTTAAACCTTACTGCACAAAATTTCCATTTTATATTTTAATTAACTAGTTA
Source organism: Allium fistulosum (assembly GCA_030737815.1). Taxonomy (NCBI): domain Eukaryota; kingdom Viridiplantae; phylum Streptophyta; class Magnoliopsida; order Asparagales; family Amaryllidaceae; genus Allium; species Allium fistulosum. Next base: position 850,016,897 of record CM060903.1, read on the forward strand.
ATCATCTTAAATGTCATTTAGAAAATTACATCGTGAGTTTAAAATCGTGTACATACTTTCCTTTTCAGTAAGCAAAATAAGAATTTACCTTACTGTCATATAGATATATAGCTGTTTTGCAATCAACAAATTTTAAAATTTTATTGTTTGTAATATATAAACTGGAAACTAGAAAACAATCTATGTACGAAGAATAACAAAATGTTAACGAGATATACCAGATCCTGACATTTGCTCGAACTCAGGTAGAACCACGCGATCTCGAACCCCAGAACACCACGCGAAACCCAAATGCCCAATCGCCTTATTCAAATCGCCAGCAACCCCTCACCCAGGTCACGACCACGCCTCCATCCACGCAACTTCGCGCCTCGTCGAATTCGAACAGAGCCCCAGATGTTGATCTTTGTCACGCGAACCCCTAGTCGCCGCTGCCGTGCCCTAGACCTCCATCGCGACGAACCACCACGCGAGCCTCGCGACATCGCCATCGCCGCCCCTCAAGTGCGTGCGCCCTCTCTAGACTGTCGCCTTCTCGTGCCATCCAATCGCCATCGCGAGCGCGACTTAAAATTTTGAAATCGAACGAGTTGAATACGATTTCGATTGAGGAAGGAGAGCACGCCTCGTTTTCTGGGTTCGAACGAATTGGTTCGTTCGTTTTTCTTCTCCTTTTTTTTTCGAGATTGTGAAATGAAGATGAGGTATCGGCTGAAAAAAATTTCGATGGGTTTGGGTAATTTTAAAAGATGAAGGGGGATCGGTGATTTCGAACTGGAGAGGAGGTTTTATTCTCTTCGGCCATTGTTTTCGTTTTGAGCGAGACATTGTTTACTTTGATTTTGAAACTGGAGAGGGAGATATGGTTTTACACGATTCTATTCGCGATTGCAGGCGCGATTTTAGGCATGAGATAAGGGAAAGGTATCGTGATTGTCTGCGTGGTGGAAAGGAGTGAACGTGTTACAGTTGACCAACTTTTAAATTTAAGTTCGAATTAATTTCAACGCGTTAAATTTCCGTATGCTCTCATATCAACTCCGAAAATTACGAAAATTGAGATCCGGCTAAAATTCAACGTTACGGATCCAATGAAACTGGTTTCGTCGAATTCCGAGACTGTTTGAAAAATGACTATTCTATAAATATCGGTTCGAACGATTTAGTCAAAACTGATCAAATCGATTTCAATTTCGATTCTGAAGCTTCTGTTATCTTCAGTAATATCAACACGAATTTTAAAAGCTTTTGAAATATTTTTCTTCAGCTCAGAATAAAAAAAAATTCAAATAAATTTATTCAATTCAATAGACTAAATTCTGTAATTTAACCGCCAATTTCAAAGTTCGATCGGGGATTCAAATTAAATTATCATTCAAATATTTAAAATAAATTAAATATTTTCAATTTAATTTGTTCGAAATTCTGGGTCGTTACAGACTTCCCTCCTTAAAAGAATTTCGTCCTCGAAATTACAAGTTAGGAAAAATGGTCCTTAACTCGTCTACTATTTTTCAACATCTAATAGTCTTATCAAATTTCCAAAACAAATCTCTCTACTAGAGATTCGTTATCATTCCAACTATCTTTCCATCTTCAATTATAGGCTTCAAACAACATTGCTTTACTTCAATTCAAATTTAAATTCAAATTTCAAATTTAAATTTTCAAAATTTCTCAAAAATTTTCTAACACCCTAAATTTCCGAAAAATTTCGCCAGCGTCTCCTTTGCGCGGCTAATACGGTACTACTACAAAACGTCCCTACGGACTCTCAGATTTCAAAAAGAAAAAGAAAAAGCCAAGCGGCTAGAGAGAAATCATCAAAAACTCATATTAAAATTCAAATACATACCTTTTTCGAGCAATTCGAATTATCTGTGAAATAAAATTTCCAATCCCTTTATACCTGTATATCTACTAGCCATTATATCTAGTTACAGCATTCAAATCATTTTGCAAATTCAATTACAAATTTTTCAATATAAATTGCTTATACGATTTTACTTCACTATTGAAGTTATATCCATTTTCATTCAATTTTGCATTTCAAATTTCTTTTGAATTCAATTCACAATTCCAATCTAATTTGGATTCAGATTATCTTCTGAATATTGAATTTTATCGATTATCTTTAGTTCACTTCCACTAATCTTGAAACTTCATTTAATTTCGCACAATTCACATTTGTTTTCAACATTCAGTTCTAATTCCAGTTTTATCTTCATTCAATCATCAACTTAGAATAATTCCAATATCAGATTTTACTTAATGTGACGACCCGGCTTTCCACTCCCGGAAAATCGCATCGACAGAAAGAAAGAAAGGGGTGAGAATTAGAAAAGAGAAGAAGAGAAAAGAAAACAACAACAGATACTCACAGCGGAAACGAAACGAAATATAATATATCACATAAATATTACATAGTATCATATACATCATCTATCAGAGTTTCACAGATTACACATCACATACTAGACAGTTATAAACATCTGTCTAGTTATTACATCTCAACACAATACAGATCAATACAAAGATCAACACAGCGGAAAACTACTATCTATATCTACAACGCCGAAGCCTCCTGCTCCATTGCTCCTCCAGATTACTCGTCAAAGCTAAACCTGAATCCCTTGGCTACTCGTAAAAATTTGAGTACCCAAGAGTTTATATAAAAGAAATAAACAACTTGGGTCAGACATGGGTCTGGTGTGAGTAACAGGTTAAACTTGTTTAACTTCAAAACCTTTTGAAAGAAAAGGTATCACGTAAGACTCCCCACCAATAAATATGGGTAAGTTTTTACCTTACGCTAACCAAAACATTTGATAGGAAATTCGATTGTATTATAATAGGTCTAGGGTTTTCAAATAAATATGAAATAGCTGGAATGCTTACATCTCACGTTCCAACATAGTTGGGCACAACTAAAACGTACGGCACTTATTGGAGTTTGGATTCCATCAATGGCAGGGCTACCGGGGTACCGCCCGTCACAGTACGTGGCCTAGATCACCGTACCGAGGATCACTCCCAATCCCCTGCAACACAAGGTCGGAACATCCCTTACTGGATAATTCCCGCACAAGATACCTCACGGTTGTCATGACCAACCGCACACACACTAAGTCGAAAATAGAAAGGGACATCTAGACAGAGGTCATCTTGTCCTACTTGGGTGCTACCCACTAACCTTGCTGCACCTCCCCTGTTTTAGCCATTCCCGGTTTGTGAGGCTTGAGGTCACGATTACCTTAGAAAAGAACACATCACTTAGAATGCTCATCGTCCACCTGACGATGTTCTGAAAGCATTCAGTCCATACAAGTTCGTTCCGGGTTTGAACGAAACCGAAGGCATTATCTCGTTACACTCGTTTTGGAATCACCCTCAGAGTTAACGACAATAACCCTTGCACTCTGAATCTTCATCTTCACTTGAGATTCACGACCTATCGTTAATTTGGATCGATGTGGTATTCGGGTCTCCAGACCTGGAAATCCGATATACGGAAACCCGATCCCGGTCTCATCGAAATCCAAAACGTATCTTTTAAGGCCAAGTTGTTTTAAAGGTTAAAACAATTTAATTCAATTATCTTTATACACTTAGAAAGAAAATTCACAATAGATAATCAACATTATCAATATCATCAGATAATCCATATTATCACAATTCAACTAAACATCCATATCACATAGCATATATCTCATCAGAGATATCAATCAAATGCAAAGCATTCAGTATTATCATCCATCCATAAGTACTGATTTATATCATCTCTAATTAATTTAAAGTTAATTAAATTAATTACTTTTATTTTATAAATCCTTCTTACTTAAACATTAATTAATTACAAATTAATTAATTATCCTCTAATTACCTTTTTCAATTAATCATCTTTGATTAATTATCTTTTAATTACCATTTTCAATTAATCATCTTTGATTAATTATCTTTTAATTACCTTCAAGTAATTTATCTTTAATTAATTACTCAAATTAATTAACCTTAACCGCTGATAGTAATTCACCTTTAATTACTTCATTAATTAATTAACTATAATTAATTAAATTAATCACTATAATTAATTATATTAAACCTTAATTAATTACATTAATTAATCACTTCATTTATTAATTATACTTAATTAACCCATCTTAATTACATCATTAATTATATTAATTAATGATCCTTAATTACAACTTAATTATTAATTACTTTAATTAAATTAATTACATTAAGTAATTAACTTTAAATTAAACAACATTTATTAATCACCTTGATTAATCTTCAATCAGTAATTAACTACCCTTAATTACTTTCATTTACTAAATTAATTCTCCTTAATTAATTCCTTAATTAATCCCTTGATTAATTATTCAAAGTAATTAAACTTAAATTACTTTCCTTAATACATCACTATCCACTTAATTACTTCCAGTAATTATCTATTATTTACTTCCCTAAATAATTATACCTTACTAATTACATTAAGTAATTATTTATCAAATCATCCATTGATTATTCTAAATTAATTAAACTTAATTAATTTACTTAAACTAAATCTAATTAACTTAATTAATTACAATAAGTAATTAATTCTTAATTACTTCCATTAAGTAATTCATTTAAACAAATTCTATAATTGATTATCTTTAAATTAATTAATCTAATTAATTATTAAAATTAATCACATTAATTAATTATTTAATAATCCATAGTTAATGACCTTCATTAACTATTAACAACTCTTTAATTACTTTTCTTAAGTAATTAACTTAGATTAATTATTATTAATTTCAAATTAATAAATCTTAATAACCAATTTAATTAATCTTTAATTATTTAATTAATTAAGTGTTAACCATAACTTAATTAATCTTTAATTACTTTATTAATTAATTCCTAACCATTAATTAATATTTTAATTTATAATCCTCAATTATAAATTAACTATTCTAATTAATTTATCTTAATCATTAAAAATCAAATCCTATTTAATAAATGAATCTTATTTATAAGTTAATTATTCTAAAAATATTTAATCTTAAACCTTTAAGATTAAACCTTTAATTGCTTTTAAGTAATTATTCATTTTATTAATTTATTAGATAAATTAATTATCCATTTAATTTCCCTAGTAATTAAATGTATATAAATCATTAACTTGTAATTTAACTTCAACAAGTTTTAAATCAATTTAAAACCTTTAAGTGATAAATAATATTTTTCTTATAAAAGAAATTTTATAAGATTTAAACATATCTCTTTTTAAATTCAAAACATTTAAATTTAATAAACATTTAAACTTATTAAAATATTTGAATTTATAAAACTTGTTTATCTTAAATCTAAGATTCAAAACTAACTTGAGTTTATATTTTTAAACTTTGATTTAAATCCTGTTTTAAATATTCTTTCACAATTTAAACTCTGTTTAAATTTAAACAAACAGGCTTCTAAAAAAAACTGGCAACAACTAAACTCCAGACCACTACAAATTCCTTCGAGTCGCAACCTAATTTTCCCGAGTCTCACCCGAGCTTTCCCTGTCAAAACTCTACAGCTAAACGAAGAAGCTCACCCAATTCCTACTTCGAGCCAAACACTAAAAACCCCGAGTCTCCCACGAAACAACTCGAGTAACCCTCTGTTAAAACCCAGGTTCACCAGAAATTTGATCGCGTGCACGTGCACCGTAGTTACCACCATCTCCGACCATCGTCGAGCATCCCCACAAGTCGTCGATCATCTCTACACCATATCACGATCCTCCAACCTTCGAACAACACTCGAAATCAAAAACGAGAATTTCGAGCCTAAAATCGAAACCTGGAACAGTTTTCAATTCCTGGAAACTACCTCGTACTCGAGATTTCGATCACCAGAGAGTCTACTTTTCTGGCCATATCCTCGCCTATATCCCATCTTCCTCTTCCCAAAGTATGGTAGCACTCGGTCGATTCAAGAACCCGTGGTACTCATTTTCCCTAACCCAAATAAACTAGGTTTATAAATTTAAACTCTAAATCACTACTGCCTCACTACTCTATTTTACTTTTCAATAATTTTTCTTTCATCTTCGATCACTCTACTATCCTCAGAAAGAAACTCGACTTCCCAAACCATCTAGATCAAACGAATTACCCAAAACTTCATATTTAGTTCATCACAGAACTGCTCCTTTAATACTAAGCTAAAAATTATGATTTAAATGCTAAAAATCATATTATAGTTTAGGTATTCAATATATAATCCTGGATTTCCGAATTACCCAGTTTGAATTTTCATATTTATATACATGCATTTCAGTTTTTGGTTTACAGAGAAACTTAACTTTATTTTTGACTTAATTAAATTTTTAAACATTAGTATATGATAAATCTAACAATTCTTGTTTATAAATTAAGTCCTAAATAAAACTGGATCAAGAGATAAGAAATTTCGAATAGAAATTTAAGCCTGGCAACCAAAACAAGAACAGAGCAACCAATATATCATATTGTCACAGCAGATTCCACTATACATACATGCAATACATATTTGTCACAAAGATTTAACATGCAACTTATCTATAAATTTAAACTTTAGAAATAGTGATGTTACTCACCTTAATTGAGAGTGAACAGAGCCTTATATTTGGAAAATCTTGAAACGGTTTTTGAACTTTAAAATCTGAATGCCTTTCTTTGAAACCTTAAACTTGCATGCCTCTTTTGATTTAAAACTTGAGTGATTGCTACTGAAACTTGCATGCAGGCTTGAATTTAATTCTAAACTGCTTTGAATTACATGCATGCTGCTTCCAGATTGTAAATGAATGCAAGCAGGCTATGGGTAGATTTCAGATTTGAAAAGAATGCAGCAGCTTTGAGTTGCTTCCAGATTTCAAATGAATGCAGACAGAAGACTTTTGATTGTTTAGCTTGAGTGGATTTGATTTTAAAAAGAATTACAGGGTATTAAATTTCTGGTTGAAGAAGATCTACATGCTTTTGCTTTAGGATTTGGAAATTTGGTTACTGATTTGTTTTGAATAATTTTCAGCTGAAGCTTTTATCTTAGCTTTTGAAAAATGAAGATTAGAAAAGAATGGGAAATGAAGAAAGCATGTTTTTATAAGTATAATTGATTTATTTAGAAATTAAAAGAAAAATCAAAAATAAAAGGACACTTGTCTCAAATTTTAACAATTGTCAATTTGTAATGTTTGTTGATTAACACTTGTTAAAACAAAGACTTAAGATAATGACATATGTCTCTTAAGTAATTTTTACATATTTAACTTATTTTAAAAATGCCTTTTCTTATTTATAAAATACTTATCTATATATATATATTACTTTTTAAAGAAACAAAAACAAATTATATTTTAAAATAAAAGTGTATACAAATATTCTAAGATCTAAAACAATTTAAATATTTATTCTTTTGAATTTCAAAACTTAAATTCAAATCCAAATTAAATTAAATCCTAAGATTCAATTTAAAAGTTAAGTTATATATATTTATATATAACTATTTATTCATTTTAAGCTTAAGTTAAAATATATCTTAAACAATTTAAACATTTATCTAAAGTATATTTAAAACTATAAAGTTATTTATTTAAATAACTTTGAAAGCTCATATTAAACTAAATCTAAATTTCCAATTTACCAAAGCTTCTATTTATAATATATACAAATAAATATATATTACAAATAGAAAATATCTTATTAGCCTTTAAAAGAAAAAATCACCAATTAATACTAATTTAATCAGATTATTAAATTAAATTCAAATCTTATTATCAAAGATCATCAATATCAATTTAATTATTTAACAGATTATTAAATTGATATTGTTAAAATTTCCGGGATATTACATTCCTTCCCCCTTAAAATAATTTCGTCCCCGAAATTTAAACAAAGGTAATTTAATAATCTTATTAAAGATTTTAAATTTTAAAACACAAGCATATACTATCATCCATATGCTAACAACCATAGCAACCAATCATCCAATCAATCAAATCTAACTATCCAGACAAAATTCTAGATAGAATTCCTCGAGTTTCCCCAAGTATATATATACCGGGATACTCGCTCTACAACAATCTAAACTACTAAGCTATAGATCTCCTACTCATCTAGATCTACAGAACTAAACAGAATATCAGACTACAAACGAGTCTGCCTCAACAACTAAACCTTCCAGAACTGCTGATTCTAAAACCAGAGATAGATCTTACACGTACTCCCTCAGAGAAACGTAAAACACAATGAATTCCAGTTGTCCAAACTGACAATTCAATCCTGAAAACCCAATACTTATCCAAATCAGAACACAGAAGAGATCCAAACATAACTTTACTTCACAACATCAGTAGATTCCAAACTTACTTCTCCTATCCAGAGATATACTCCAAACTGCTTTCGCTGCTCAATTCTGATCTGAGGTAGAACACAAGCACAGACTGGACAACTCCTGACTTCTCTGAAGACATCCAGAAAATCTCTGATAACCCAAGAGAACACTCAAACTATCGCAAGTCACTTTTGCGATCAACCCAGCCTATTTCCAAAGAAAACTGTTCCTCTTAACAAATCAGAACAGCCCATACTTAACTATCCAATCCATCGAAGAAATGGATGCACCCTGCTGCTTCTGAATTTCACCTCCAGAAAAACTACTCAGCTTGACAACTTCCTGCCAACACAGAATACTCCGAGCTGCACTGCTGACACTGATGCCAAAGACTTTCTATCCAAAGATCTTTGAGAAACTCGAACTCCAAACCAAACAGAAATACCATGCTGAACTCAGCCATAACACTGAAACAGACACACTTCCTTAAACTCGTTCCAAAGAAAACATCTTTGGGAACATCCATCGTCACTGCATCTCATCGCACAGCTACTATTACCTGAGGTATCAAGATACCATCACTTGCTTCTGTTCAACCGATAGATCCAAACTCTACTCATCCAACTTTACAGATAAACTCCGAACCTTAACAGGTTTCCTTCAGAGATTCGATGAAATCCTTCATCACAGCAAAACTTACTCGAGACAGTATTGGGTCTACAGTCTCGATAAATACACTTCCAACCTTAATTCCAACCATTGGTAGTCGTGTTTCATACACTACTACCCTATCTACCTTTATATCTTATATTGGAGAACCTGTACGGGTAACCCAACAATATAGGTAGAATATATATATATAGTTATATAAAAATTACAAATACGCTCTCTCACGATAGATACCACTCCAGAGCTTAGGTATTCACTCAACCAATAGCTCTGATATTCACTTAACCAAAAGCTTAGGCATTCGCTCAACCTAAGCTCTGATACCACGTGTGACGACCCGGCTTTCCACTCCCGGAAAATCGCATCGACAGAAAGAAAGAAAGGGGTGAGAATTAGAAAAGAGAAGAAGAGAAAAGAAAACAACAACAGATACTCACAGCGGAAACGAAACGAAATATAATATATCACATAAATATTACATAGTATCATATACATCATCTATCAGAGTTACACAGATTACACATCACATACTAGACAGTTATAAACATCTATCTAGTTATTACATCTCAACACAATACAGATCAATACAAAGATCAACACAGCGGAAAACTACTATCTATATCTACAACGCCGAAGCCTCCTGCTCCATTGCTCCTCCAGATTACTCGTCAAAGCTAAACCTGAATCCCTTGGCTACTCGTAAAAATTTGAGTACCCAAGAGTTTATATAAAAGAAATAAACAACTTGGGTCAGACATGGGTCTGGTGTGAGTAACAGGTTAAACTTGTTTAACTTCAAAACCTTTTGAAAGAAAAGGTATCACGTAAGACTCCCCACCAATAAATATGGGTAAGTTTTTACCTTACGCTAACCAAAACATTTGATAGGAAATTCGATTGTATTATAATAGGTCTAGGGTTTTCAAATAAATATGAAATAGCTGGAATGCTTACATCTCACGTTCCAACATAGTTGGGCACAACTAAAACGTACGACACTTATTGGAGTTTGGATTCCATCAATGGCAGGGCTACCGGGGTACCGCCCGTCACAGTACGTGGCCTAGATCACTGTACCGAGGATCACTCCCAATCCCCTGCAACACAAGGTCGGAACATCCCTTACTGGATAATTCCCGCACAAGATACCTCACGGTTGTCATGACCAACCGCACACACACTAAGTCGAAAATAGAAAGGGACATCTAGACAGAGGTCATCTTGTCCTACTTGGGTGCTACCCACTAACCTTGCTGCACCTCCCCTGTTTTAGCCATTCTCGGTTTGTGAGGCTTGAGGTCACGATTACCTTAGAAAAGAACACATCACTTAGAATGCTCATCGTCCACCTGACGATGTTCTGAAAGCATTCAGTCCATACAAGTTCGTTCCGGGTTTGAACGAAACCGAAGGCATTATCTCGTTACACTCGTTTTGGAATCACCCTCAGAGTTAACGACAATAACCCTTGCACTCTGAATCTTCATCTTCACTTGAGATTCACGACCTATCGTTAATTTGGATCGATGTGGTATTCGGGTCTCCAGACCTGGAAATCCGGTATACGGAAACCCGATCCCGATCTCATCGAAATCCAAAACGTATCTTTTAAGGCCAAGTTGTTTTAAAGGTTAAAACAATTTAATTCAATTATCTTTATACACTTAGAAAGAAAATTCACAATAGATAATCAACATTATCAATATCATCAGATAATCCATATTATCACAATTCAACTAAACATCCATATCACATAGCATATATCTCATCAGAGATATCAATCAAATGCAAAGCATTCAGTATTATCATCCATCCATAAGTACTGATTTATATCATCTCTAATTAATTTAAAGTTAATTAAATTAATTACTTTTATTTTATAAATCCTTCTTACTTAAACATTAATTAATTACAAATTAATTAATTATCCTCTAATTACCTTTTTCAATTAATCATCTTTGATTAATTATCTTTTAATTACCTTTTTCAATTAATCATCTTTGATTAATTATCTTTTAATTACCTTCAAGTAATTTATCTTTAATTAATTACTCAAATTAATTAACCTTAACCACTGATAGTAATTCACCTTTAATTACTTCATTAATTAATTAACTATAATTAATTAAATTAATCACTATAATTAATTATATTAAACCTTAATTAATTACATTAATTAATCACTTCATTTATTAATTATACTTAATTAACCCATCTTAATTACATCATTAATTATATTAATTAATGATCCTTAATTACAACTTAATTATTAATTACTTTAATTAAATTAATTACATTAAGTAATTAACTTTAAATTAAACAACATTTATTAATCACCTTGATTAATCTTCAATCAGTAATTAACTACCCTTAATTACTTTCATTTACTAAATTAATTCTCCTTAATTAATTCCTTAATTAATCCCTTAATTAATTATTCAAAGTAATTAAACTTAAATTACTTTCCTTAATACATCACTATCCACTTAATTACTTCCAGTAATTATCTATTATTTACTTCCCTAAATAATTATACCTTACTAATTACATTAAGTAATTATTTATCAAATCATCCATTGATTATTCTAAATTAATTAAACTTAATTAATTTACTTAAACTAAATCTAATTAACTTAATTAATTACAATAAGTAATTAATTCTTAATTACTTCCATTAAGTAATTCATTTAAACAAATTCTATAATTGATTATCTTTAAATTAATTAATCTAATTAATTATTAAAATTAATCACATTAATTAATTATTTAATAATCCATAGTTAATGATCTTCATTAACTATTAACAACTCTTTAATTACTTTTCTTAAGTAATTAACTTAGATTAATTATTATTAATTTCAAATTAATAAATCTTAATAACCAATTTAATTAATCTTTAATTATTTAATTAATTAAGTGTTAACCATAACTTAATTAATCTTTAATTACTTTATTAATTAATTCCTAACCATTAATTAATATTTTAATTTATAATCCTCAATTATAAATTAACTATTCTAATTAATTTATCTTAATCATTAAAAATCAAATCCTATTTAATAAATGAATCTTATTTATAAGTTAATTATTCTAAAAATATTTAATCTTAAACCTTTAAGATTAAACCTTTAATTACTTTTAAGTAATTATTCATTTTATTAATTTATTAGATAAATTAATTATCCATTTAATTTCCCTAGTAATTAAATGTATATAAATCATTAACTTGTAATTTAACTTCAACAAGTTTTAAATCAATTTAAAACCTTTAAGTGATAAATAATATTTTTCTTATAAAAGAAATTTTATAAGATTTAAACATATCTCTTTTTAAATTCAAAACATTTAAATTTAATAAACATTTAAACTTATTAAAATATTTGAATTTATAAAACTTATTTATCTTAAATCTAAGATTCAAAACTAACTTGAGTTTATATTTTTAAACTTTGATTTAAATCCTGTTTTAAATATTCTTTCACAATTTAAACTCTGTTTAAATTTAAACAAACAGGCTTCTAAAAAAAACTGGCAACAACTAAACTCCAGACCACTACAAATTCCTTCGAGTCGCAACCTAATTTTCCCGAGTCTCACCCGAGCTTTCCCTGTCAAAACACTACAGCTAAACGAAGAAGCTCACCCAATTCCTACTTCGAGCCAAACACTAAAAACCCCGAGTCTCCCACGAAACAACTCGAGTAACCCTCTGTTAAAACCCAGGTTCACCAGAAATTTGATCGCGTGCACGTGCACCGTAGTTACCACCATCTCCGACCATCGTCGAGCATCCCCACAAGTCGTCGATCATCTCTACACCATATCACGATCCTCCAACCTTCGAACAACACTCGAAATCAAAAACGAGAATTTCGAGCCTAAAATCGAAACCTGGAACAGTTTTCAATTCCTGGAAACTACCTCGTACTCGAGATTTCGATCACCAGAGAGTCTACTTTTCTGGCCATATCCTCGCCTATATCCCATCTTCCTCTTCCCAAAGTATGGTAGCACTCGGTCGATTCAAGAACCCGTGGTACTCATTTTCCCTAACCCAAATAAACTAGGTTTATAAATTTAAACTCTAAATCACTACTGCCTCACTACTCTATTTTACTTTTCAATAATTTTTCTTTCATCTTCGATCACTCTACTATCCTCAGAAAGAAACTCGACTTCCCAAACCATCTAGATCAAACGAATTACCCAAAACTTCATATTTAGTTCATCACAGAACTGCTCCTTTAATACTAAGCTAAAAATTATGATTTAAATGCTAAAAATCATATTATAGTTTAGGTATTCAATATATAATCCTGGATTTCTGAATTACCCAGTTTGAATTTTCATATTTATATACATGCATTTCAGTTTTTGGTTTACAGAGAAACTTAACTTTATTTTTGACTTAATTAAATTTTTAAACATTAGTATATGATAAATCTAACAATTCTTGTTTATAAATTAAGTCCTAAATAAAACTGGATCAAGAGATAAGAAATTTCGAATAGAAATTTAAGCTTGGCAACCAAAACAAGAACAGAGCAACCAATATATCATATTGTCACAGCAGATTCCACTATACATACATGCAATACATATTTGTCACAAAGATTTAACATGCAACTTATCTATAAATTTAAACTTTAGAAATAGTGATGTTACTCACCTTAATTGAGAGTGAACAGAGCCTTATATTTGGAAAATCTTGAAACTGTTTTTGAACTTTAAAATCTGAATGCCTTTCTTTGAAACCTTAAACTTGCATGCCTCTTTTGATTTAAAACTTGAGTGATTGCTACTGAAACTTGCATGCAGGCTTGAATTTAATTCTAAACTGCTTTGAATTACATGCATGCTGCTTCCAGATTGTAAATGAATGCAAGCAGGCTATGGGTAGATTTCAGATTTGAAAAGAATGCAGCAGCTTTGAGTTGCTTCCAGATTTCAAATGAATGCAGACAGAAGACTTTTGATTGTTTAGCTTGAGTGGATTTGATTTTAAAAAGAATTACAGGGTATTAAATTTCTGGTTGAAGAAGATCTACATGCTTTTGCTTTAGGATTTGGAAATTTGGTTACTGATTTGTTTTGAATAATTTTCAGCTGAAGCTTTTATCTTAGCTTTTGAAAAATGAAGATTAGAAAAGAATGGGAAATGAAGAAAGCATGTTTTTATAAGTATAATTGATTTATTTAGAAATTAAAAGAAAAATCAAAAATAAAAGGACACTTGTCTCAAATTTTAACAATTGTCAATTTGTAATGTTTGTTGATTAACACTTGTTAAAACAAAGACTTAAGATAATGACATATGTCTCTTAAGTAATTTTTACATATTTAACTTATTTTAAAAATGCCTTTTCTTATTTATAAAATACTTATCTATATATATATATATTACTTTTTAAAGAAACAAAAACAAATTATATTTTAAAATAAAAGTGTATACAAATATTCTAAGATCTAAAACAATTTAAATATTTATTCTTTTGAATTTCAAAACTTAAATTCAAATCCAAATTAAATTAAATCCTAAGATTCAATTTAAAAGTTAAGTTATATATATTTATATATAACTATTTATTCATTTTAAGCTTAAGTTAAAATATATCTTAAACAATTTAAACATTTATCTAAAGTATATTTAAAACTATAAAGTTATTTATTTAAATAACTTTGAAAGCTCATATTAAACTAAATCTAAATTTCCAATTTACCAAAGCTTCTATTTATAATATATACAAATAAATATATATTACAAATAGAAAATATCTTATTAGCCTTTAAAAGAAAAAATCACCAATTAATACTAATTTAATCAGATTATTAAATTAAATTCAAATCTTATTATCAAAGATCATCAATATCAATTTAATTATTTAACAGATTATTAAATTGATATTGTTAAAATTTCCGGGATATTACACTTAAGAATTTCGCTCTTCATTTCTTAGGTTCAATATAAATATTCCATGTAGACATTATATTTATTTTCGATTTACCACTTTGGTTCATAACTACTTATATTAAACTGGATTTCCAATAACATATGAATTTTAATTCCTCTTTCAATTTACATCTCATACATCAAATTTTCAAATATGTATAAGTCTTCGACTTATTTACATTCCAATTTATTTGTTACTACTCCAAATTTATTTTCAACTTAATAAATTTTCTTTAAGTAATCTTTTCACTTTATTTAATTTATTCACTTATACTTACTTTGATTTAACTTCATTCTTTAAGTTAAATTTATTCTATCAAAATTCAAATTGTATAAGTTATCAACTTATTATCATTTCATAAATATCTTTAATATAGCATTCCAGAGTCTACCAACATTTCAAAGCCATTTTGAAAACAATTCAAATTATCCTTTTAATTTCCAAAACAAAATCCAAATTTTCCAAACACTTCCATTAAAAACAATTTGGCAGCAATTTCTCTTTTGGAAACCCGAAAATGAACACCAACGATGCCGCGGTCATCATCGAAGTTATTTTCCAGCGACCGAAAAGAGTTTAGAGCTTTTCATCTCTTCAAAATATTTTTCAAACCTTTGAAATTCATTTTCAAACCAAAAAGGATTTAAACTTTCAAATCTCCAAAATTTCTTTTCAAAATATTTCCAAAAACTTCTCTGGAATTCCGTTTCAAATTACAATTCACATTTATAATTTATATTCTTTAATTTCATTTGTATGTGAATTTATGTCTTAACTTTGGAGTTACGATTTGAATTTCTTATTCAATTTCAATGATAATAGATTAATATTATCACTTCTAACATCCATGCAACCATATACTATAATAATTCATAGAAAATCAATTCGTTTCTATACAAAATAGTTTTGGGCAAAATTATTTCATTCACCCTATTTAAAACAACACTGTGCCGAATTGTTCTATTCGAGTGTTTAGAGATCCCTATCAATGATCGTTAATTACTCGTATTGACCAGAATCCATATACCACTCAACAAATCAATCATCACAATATAAAACAATTTTATATTCAAATAACAAATACGCGCTCATATCTATTATTACACTCAACTCATTCTAGAGTACTACTGACTCTATCTCTAATGAGTAACACCCAACAGAGCAGGGTTGTCGCTTAACCATATGCTCTGATACCACTTTGTCACATACCGAAGTAAGCGGTCACAACCGGTAGGCTTTTCAACCATCCCGGCCCCACCGTGGCTGACAATGGTACCCCAAACTTGCTTTTACGGCCAGCCTCTCGACTGTCACGGCCTCTGCCTAACCAACCCATCCCTCTCAGGGACATGTAGGGGTAAGAGTCTCCCGTTCGCCACCAAACTGCGAAGCGAGAATCCCCTATCATGCTGTAATATAGCAAGACTGGTGTGAGATCGTAAAACAGTTATTCTTTAAAATAAACAGCAGAGAATTTTAAAGTCAATTCGCAATGCTTTTAGAAAATGAAACTACCATAAGACCTCCCGCCACACACACAATGCAAACGCAGACTTGGAGGAGATTTCTTCTTATGATAGTCAAAGATGCTTACTACGCAAAAATCAAATTCTTTTTTGATATTATTATTAGTGCATAGTGTAGAAAACATTTCGAAAGTAGAATATAAATCTTAGCCAGCATAGGTACCATTATAGTATGCTTGCTATAGCTACCATATTAAATGGCAGGTTCTACAACTAAAACCGTACAAGTCACGTATTGTTTCTTTGGATTTCCAACAAATGGTCAGGCTAAGGAACTTCCTATCCACGATGGGTACGTCCCTGGAATAGACGACCCGAGAACCTAACCGGATCTCTGCCAACACAAGGCCGGGTTACCTCTGCAAAAATAGGTAACTACTGACACGCGTATGCCATCCCCCGATCGTCACCGATCTTCCCGAGGATCCCCGATTCGCAACAAACCACATAGAAAAATAATG
The DNA here is from genome assembly GCA_030737815.1 of Allium fistulosum. NCBI lineage: Eukaryota > Viridiplantae > Streptophyta > Magnoliopsida > Asparagales > Amaryllidaceae > Allium > Allium fistulosum. The sequence continues at coordinate 850,033,856 of CM060903.1, forward strand.
CAGTAACCACAGAGGTTAAGTATCTGGGCTCCATACCATGATACCACCTTTATCCAGAAGGAATGACATACACTAAGGGGCGCTACTCCCTAGAACCTTGCTGCATTCGTCCTGTTTCGACCATTTCCGGGGTGTGAGGCTCGATGAAGTCTCGTCCACAAAGCTACGCTTTCTACAAAGAGCCCTGCTTCGGGTCAAACATAATGATCAACCTATGATCACAAAGATATAAGATCAAACAAATGATCATATCGCAAATGATCAAACACTGATCATTTCACAGCAACACTCAGTATGCCACGTTACCAAATTGGGATATATCGCTGATAAATTTCAACTACATAACCTCTGAGCTCGTACGTCTCAGAGAAGGGTGTTAAGCTAAGAGAATAAATTCTCCGCCACCAACAGAAATGTATTTGAAAGAAATCAGCTTTACATCTCAAGTTGTAACGTCAGACACACAATCCATACAAGTCTGTTCCGGGATCGAATAGAACCGAAGGCACTTCTCACGAAGCCCTTGCACATCCGGATAATTTTCAATCACGTCAGGACTTCCCGTCACTAAGGGTGATAAAACCTCTAAATCGGAGATCAGCCGATGTAGAGTAACTCGACGGTAATCCTTCCGTTTTCAAAAATATCCGGTCTTCAACACCGGTCTTCAAATGCAATTCATATCGACGTATCACATATTCGGAATGGGTTATACGACCCCATGGTCCTTTCCCGGCTAACCCGAATAGTGAGCGTTTATTCAAAAATAAGTGTGGCATTCAAATTCATTCAATTCACAACAAATACCTATCTAAAGGTAATTATTGATAGTCGGTTATTTAACTATCAATAAAGATGCGCAACATCATCAGATTCCAAATAATTTTCCAAATTATTTCATCTTCCAAAATATCTTTTTACTAGATATATAATTTCCACACTTCAAAAATAAATCAACGTTTATTTTTAAAACGAATTCCCATTTCTTTATAAATTCCATATTGAATTTATATTTCAAAATATCTTCTGATATACGATTTTCAAATCGATTTTCAATATTCAATTTCAATTTATCTTTTACAAAGATAAATTCTCAAAACGTTCATTTCATTGGAAAAGCATTTCCATACTTATTTAATAATAAGTAATTCACAAATCTATTTATTTTCAACATTTGAAAATATTCGATATACTTAAATCAAATTAAGTATATATTCATCCTTTAAGGAAAATATTCTTTTAACACATTTATTTGAGTCAAAACGAATGTTGCGTAAAACATCGTTACGACGACTCGAAATCACTAGTATAGGGATTCGGAATTTAGGTAGATATATAAATCCCAATACTATATAAAACATTTCCTTTCGGAAATCATTTACTATAACAACAGTGTTATAGTCCATCATCTCCTTATTTTCTCGAAAACGTCTATTTCAACAATAAATGTTGAAATCTATGATTTCGATATTTAACACGTTTTAAAACATCTTTTAAAACAATTACTTCATTTTATAATATCGTTTCTCCAGAACATATCCATTTTCCTTAAGAGTATATTCGCTGTCCAAAATCGTGAATATAATTCACTTAACTAAATTTCAGCCATCTCTACACGTTTTATTTCAATAAAGATTCGCTATCCAAAATCGCGAATATATCTTCTTTAAAAATCTTCTATACTTAATTTATCAAACTCCATCGATTTTGAATTTATAAAACAACGTTTATAAATTCTATTTCTATATTTTTTTAACAACTTTGATTTATAAACCTTCTTTATTAACGATCCGATCAATATTCCATTTAAAAGCAGAAATCCAATTTATAAGTAAATTTTCTTATAATCATTCATTCTACAACTTCATTCTTTATAAATCTATAAATTTCATATCTTTACAATTTATAATTCTATACATTTCATATCTTCACATTTTATAATTATAAATTTCATATCTTCACATTTTATAATTATAAATTTCATATCACTTATAAAACTCATTTTAAAAACTCCAATAACTTTAATTGATAAATATCAATTTGATACATCTTTTTATATACATTGGTTTAAGAATTCAAAAATCTCAACTTAAACCATTTCATAAATTTCTTAACTCTTTATTTCAAAAGAAATTACTTCTTTGTTAAAATTCACAAAATCTCAACTTTTATAACTTAAAAGTTTTAACGTTTATCTTTTTAAAGTAAATCAATTCAACAATTTAAATAAACGTATATTTTCAAAGATCACTTTTAAAATTTCGCTTTTAAAATCAACATCGTTATTTTTAAATTTCAAAATTTGAATCCGATGATGCAACGCATCAATTAGTCAATCACAACAGTCAATATCATATCTCAACATATGACAACAGAATATATATCAACATCTGTAAATAAATAAATACAGTTGAGGAATCCAGTTGGATCCCTCCAACCTGTTTCCCTGCATCCAAAGATGTTAGCACAATACCAATTCCGCTCCAGTACGGAATTATCGCGGTATATAGGTTTTTATAAATCCGCTTACTAACGGCGCAATAGGGTCTCATCCGCTATACGAGGCGGGAAATCAATCAATCCAATATATACATATGCCAATATGTATATACTGCTATATATATAGATATATCCTATCATATCTAATACCACATCCAATAGCAATCAAATCATCAATCAATAAATAACTGAAAATTCCACTTTTCAATCGAGTGAGAAAAATCTCACCTTAGCATTTATTTTGCAATCCATTCCAAATCCAGGTTTATTTTCTTCGTTGTGTTCGACCTTGTATAAACAATTATACAATTTTATTAATATTCGAATAGTCGAATAAGTCAATTACCGTTTAATAGTCGAATTAACTGATAGTTCTACTTAAACCAATTTTCCTTTAAATAAATTTATTTAACCAACATTTCAATTTCAATCCAACTTTCCTTTTAAATAATTTTCTTGATAACCAAAAACAAATTTAACAAGTTATTTTTCTCCCCAAAATTACATATGCATTCTTATAAAATAACCTATGCCGGTTTAAAAATCTATTTTCTTTTATATAAACTATACGATGTTATAAAATTTCTGGATATGCATTTCTTTACCTTACATATACGTACTTATACAAAATCTTTTAAACTGAAATATAAATTTTGTTTAAACCTTACTGCACAAAATTTCCATTTTATATTTTAATTAACTAGTTAATCATCTTAAATGTCATTTAGAAAATTACATCGTGAGTTTAAAATCGTGTACATACTTTCCTTTTCAGTAAGCAAAATAAGAATTTACCTTACTGTCATATAGATATATAGCTGTTTTGCAATCAACAAATTTTAAAATTTTATTGTTTGTAATATATAAACTGGAAACTAGAAAACAATCTATGTACGAAGAAGAACAAAATGTTAACGAGATATACCAGATCCTGGCATTTGCTCGAACTCAGGTAGAACCACGCGATCTCGAACCCCAGAACACCACGCGAAACCCAAATGCCCAATCGCCTTATTCAAATCGCCAGCAACCCCTCACCCAGGTCGTGACCACGCCTCCATCCACGCAACTTCGCGCCTCGTCGAATTCGAACAGAGCCCCAGATGTTGATCTTTGTCACGGGAACCCCTAGTCGCCGCTGCCATGCCCTAGACCTCCATCGCGACGAACCACCACGCGAGCCTCGCGACATCGCCATCGCCGCCCCTCAAGTGCGTGCGCCCTCTCTAGACTGTCGCCTTCTCGTGCCATCCAATCGCCATCGCGAGCGCGACTTAAAATTTTGAAATCGAACGAGTTGAATACGATTTCGATTGAGGAAGGAGAGCACGCCTCGTTTTCTGGGTTCGAACGAATTGGTTCGTTCGTTTTTCTTCTCCTTTTTTTTCGAGATTGTGAAATGAAGATGAGGTATCGGCTGAAAAAAAATTTCGATGGGTTTGGGTAATTTTAAAAGATGAAGGGGGATCGGTGATTTCGAACTGGAGAGGAGGTTTTATTCTCTTCGGCCATTGTTTTCGTTTTGAGCGAGACATTGTTTTCTTTGATTTTGAAACTGGAGAGGGAGATATGGTTTTACACGATTCTATTCGCGATTGCAGGCGCGATTTTAGGCATGAGATAAGGGAAAGGTATCGTGATTGTCTGCGTGGTGGAAAGGAGTGAACGTGTTACAGTTGACCAACTTTTAAATTTAAGTTCGAATTAATTTCAACGCGTTAAATTTCCATATGCTCTCATATCAACTCCGAAAATTACGAAAATTGAGATCCGGCTAAAATTCAACGTTACGGATCCAATGAAACTGGTTTCGTCGAATTCCGAGACTGTTTGAAAAATGACTATTCTATAAATATCGGTTCGAACGATTTAGTCAAAACTGATCAAATCGATTTCAATTTCGATTCTGAAGCTTCTGTTATCTTCAGTAATATCAACACGAATTTTAAAAGCTTTTGAAATATTTTTCTTCAGCTCAGAATAAAAAAAAATTCAAATAAATTTATTCAATTCAATAGATTAAATTCTGTAATTTAACCGCCAATTTCAAAGTTCGATCGGGGATTCAAATTAAATTATCATTCAAATATTTAAAATAAATTAAATATTTTCAATTTAATTTGTTCGAAATTCTGGGTCGTTACAAAAAGTGTGACTTGATTTCCATTGGTTATTATATATATATATCAAGTATTCTTCCTAATTCTGCCTATACAAAACATATCTCTGTTTTATCTTATTTTCTATTTTTAGCTTTCACTTAAATGGTATGTACTTCCTTTATTTATTTATAAAAGGATTACTCCTTTTATATCTTCATTCTTTTCTTTCTGTTTATAATTCAAAAATATATTTGTGTACTTTATTTTACTGATTTGAACTCTAGTATTTGATTAGCATACATATATGTATATATAAGTCTTATAGAAATAATCAGTGCACACATATATATCTATGCATTATTTTGTACTGACACACATACACATGTACATTCAAATGCAATCAGTATCATATATATATTTATTCATATAGCTTTTTAAGGATTTACTCTATTTATCTGTATATATATATATATTTATACCCATCAACATTTGTTCATTCATATCATTCAGGAATTTAGCTTCAATTCATGTGTATTCCCTGTGCACACATGTACACCCATACAGTTACACCATATCAAGCCATATCAATTCCCCCTTTTCTTTTAAAATTAACTTAAAAATTACTTTAAGCTTATTTATATTTTCAAAAATAAATTCCTAAAAATCTTGGGTCATTACACCAAGTGTTTGAAATTCGTTTTAATTTAGTAAGCACATTAAAATTTTCAGTTGGGCATTTTGTCATCTAGTAGTATTTATGGTATGAATATTTTGAAAACTTGACTTATGAATATTATGTTAACTTAGTTTATTAATATTGTTTGAATTTGGATATTTTCAATATATAATATGTTGAATTATTCAATTTATTTGTATGATTGTTTTTTATGCGATTGTTTTTTGAACTTGATTCGAATATGTTATATCTAATGGTTAACCGAAGAATACTTGATTATTATAATTGTTTTTGTAGACATTGGTAAAACAACGTGTGACTAGCGACACTAAATACACCACAAATAGTGGTGAATTACCGAGAGGCTAGTGTAACGACTCAGGAATTTTAACGATTTTTATAACGTAATTAACCAAATTTTTCGTGAAAAATAAATAATAAATTTTAAAAATAAAAATTTGATAATTGGAATGCGTCTATTGAAACGGAACAAATGCCAAATTTTCATTTGCAAATATGAAAGTTAGTTCTATTGTGTAATTTTCAATTTAAAATCAGTTGATTGATGAAAATAAAATATTTTTGAAATCTGAATATTTTTATATAATAAAAATGTAAATCAATTTCCGAGCGAGACGTCGAAATTCGTTCGTCAAATTTGGACAGTTATAGCCCTGTATATCTTATTTTCGGCGTTTTAGCAGCATTTTCAGCAGCAAAAATTCGAGTTTTTATAACTTGGTCATATTGCTGATATCTGTATACCATTCTGTTCATCTCATCGTGTTGATCTCCGCAGTATATTCATTCCTATAATTCGGTGTACGGTACGCGACGAAAACGACAAAACAGTTTGTCATACCGGTGCCGAATTTGTGCCTTTTTGTTTTTCCTTTGTCTTTTCGAATTTTCAGCCGTGTAACCTTTAGTCCTGGCTTTAATAAATTTCTGAAAATCAACTGGTGTCCTTTCCTATTTCTTTGGATTTTGATATATATATGCTCGGCTGTCCTTTCACTTCTTCTTCTCTATTCATTCTAAAATTTAAAAAAAATATCACGAAGGTAATTTTCCATCTTGGTTTTCGGTTTTGAGGATGTTCTTCTCCTTCAAAGCTTACCAGAGAACAACCCGCTTCCTTTTGAAATTTTCCCGAAGAAATCCCTAACCTCGCATGCGTGCTTCTCCCTCTTTTGACCCGAAGTTGCACCTGATCCTTTTCCCCTTTTTCCCGAAGCACCCTAGACACCCATCTCTCTCCCTCCTCTCCATCATCTTCTTGTCCATACACGTGTTCCCCTTCCACAAACCCAAAGCCATCTCCAAGATGGTCCCGATCGACCCCTCTTATTTTAGAGCTGACTTTGTTTCCTTTGTGATTTTTTAAAAGAAACATATATATTATATATAGGACGTGTACACTGACTAAGACGTGTGTGTATATATATTGCTATATATATATATATATATATATATATATATATTACATACGTCTATTGTAACGACCCGACTTCCTAGACCCGGAAAATCGAACCATTTTAGTTAAGAAAAAGAGGTAGAAGAAGAAAAATAGAAAACAACATCAGAATCTAACCATCGCAGCGGAATAAAATATAATATATATTAACAGATCTTTACACAAATCAAATCTATATCAGTTTTATATAATATAGCATCAGAGTATACACCAGAGAACACATAACATACAACTGGACAATAACCATATCATGTCCTCAATACAACAGAGTACAACAATCAACACAGCGGAATATATATATATAAACAAGTACGGGAGATACGTCTCGCCATCCAGCTCATCTCCTGAGATCCACAGCATCATATCCTGTAACCTATAATACTCGGTCTGACCCGAGCATTATATAAAACAATACCCGAGTCATTCTGGAATACCAGCGTGAGAAAATCACACTCAACTTGATTATTAAAGTTTCAAAATCCTTTGAAAACAAAAGCATCTCGTAAGACCACGCCACAAATAAACATGTCGGGTTTTTACCTTACGATAGCTAAAACACTTTTTATAAAAATCCTCTGATATTATAATAGTGTCTATTCACAAATACTTATAAAATAGCCGAAATTGTTACATCTATTAAATTCCGGCATACTAGCCACAACGTGGGTAATACAAACAAAACTCGTACAAGGCACGTAGGGAGAATGGATTTCCAACGAATGACTAGGCACTGGGGTACCACCTATCACAGTACGTGGCCTAGATCACAGTACCAAGGAGTACGCCCGCTCCCCTGCAACACAAGACCGGAATCATCCCTTACTGGATAATTCCAAGTAAAATCACCCCACGGTTGGGATCAGCAACCGCAACACTAAGCCGAAATAAAGGGACATCTAGACAGGGATGACCTTACTCTCAAGTGGGGGCTACCCACGAAGCCTTGCTGCATAACCCCTGATTTTCAGTCATTCCCGGTTGATGAGGCTCGAGGCTAAACGATACCTTTTCAGAACATATCCCTTAGAATGCCCATCGTCCACCTGACGATGTCACGAAAGCATTCGTCCATACAAGTCCGTCCCGGGTTCGAACGGAACCGAAGGCACTATTCCTACTACATCCATTTTGGAAATATCCTCAGGATTAGTAGCGACTAGCCCTTGCACTTCACTGCTCCATCTTCGACTTCGAACACGTTACACGAAACGTACAAACCGGATCGAAGTGGTATTCGAGTCTCCAGACCTAGAATCCCGGTATACGGAAACTCGATCCCGGTCTCTTCGAAACGATCAGCGCATTTGGCCAATATTGATAGTCGGTTGTTTAACTATCAATTAACATCCATAACAACCATCACACAATAAATAATTTTCCACATTATTTATTTGTCTCAAATATCTTTTACAAGATATATTTCAAAATTTTCAAAGCTCATTTGGAAACAATTTCAAAACAATTTCCGCTTACGGAATTTATTCCCCAAATATTTATTTCTTCTGAACCACCAAGTACCAAATACTTTTAGATTTAAAAATAATAATTTAAAAACACTTTATTATAAATATACTTTTTAACATCGAAGTTTAAAACTACTTTTTAATACTTTACTAAAATATATGCTTAGGGAATATTTAAAATGAAACCACTTTATAAATATAAACTAACTTTCTTTCTTCTTCTTTTTTTAAAACATAATACCAACTCACTTTTATATAATTACTACAATAATAGATTTTTGAAACTACTTACTTTAAAAAGTTAACATTTAAAAATAATCAATTTTCTAAAACATGCTTTTTAAAACATATTAAAACTTTTAACTTATATTTAAAACTACCTTGAAAACGTACTTGGCTATCCAGAGAAATACACTTCTCATTTCCATCCTTTAAAAATAAATCAACATTTATTTTTAAACAAATTCATATCCCTTTTAAAATTCCCACCTTGAATTTATATTTTATAATATCCACTGATATTTTATTTTTCTTTATAAACCCAGTTTATAAATTCCAAAATCTCATTTCTCTTCTAAAATTCCAATTTTAAACAACTAAATCAATTTCCAATTGATTTCCCAATTTACTCTACTTACTTTGAAATAAATTTCCTTTGCTACTTCATTTATTCCAAAATACATTAACCTTTAGATTTTTATTCCTTATTACGAGTTAAACCCCTTTTTTACCAATATCGATTATAGATTTCCAAAACTCCTTATTTATTCTTTAATTAACTTTAATCCTTAATTTCAAAAATAACTTCTTTTATTCTTCAAATAATATCACTTAAGTATAAAATTTATTATCCCTTGTGAATTCAAAATCCCCTTATTTCATATTTGTTAAAATTCCAAATCACCTTATTTTTATTTCAATTCGTTATAAATTTTATCCCAATTCCTCGAATTATTTTACTTAAACTTTTATTCCTTTATTTCTTTTCAAAAATTCAATTCCATAGATTTTATAATTTATTATACTGGACAATCCAAATCAACCACATCATCCAATATAAAATCATCACATGATATCAAATATTCTGAACACAGAATATTAAATAATCTAATAATTTTGAGGAATCCAGTTGGATCCCTCCAACCTGTTTCCCTGCATCCACAGACGTTAGCACAATATAAAATACCAATTCCATTTCAAGGTGGAATATCGCGGTATATAGGGTTTATATAAAATATCATCCGCTATTATGCGGCGCATAGGGTCTCATCCGCTATACAATGCGGAAATATCAACAACTCCAATATATACATATGCCAATATATATATATATTGCTATATACTACTATATATAATATAGCACATCCAAATCAATTCACCCATTCAATTTAACCATTTAAATTTAAATTCAAATGAGTGAGATTAACTCACCTTTGCTCCTACTTGCAATCCATTCCAATATTGCCTTGGTTTCTTGATTTTTGACCTTGAATAAACATACTATGATTTTATTAATATTTGAATTAACCAAAACAACTTATTGCTATTGAATTAACCGAACAATTAATTTCCATTTATTTATCTAATTCTCAACTAATAATTCCCTATAAAATCTCTTTGTACCCAAAATAATTAAAATAAATTAATTACTCTAGTTAATCTTCTTAATATATTATTAACAATAACTAGTTGGTGAAGATATGATCTTACATTTATATATATCTATCTTTAAAACTCAAAAACAAAATCCATTTATATAGATTTAAAATCTAATTTTTTGTAAATTCCTTTTTTTTACATTTAAATTCCTATCTATTTTCAACATTTTATATATCTATTCACTGCTTATTCTATATATATATATAAGTATAAATCTCTAAATAAAAAAAATAGATAATAATAATTCCAAATGTTCCTTTCTAACCTATATACATATAATTTAAATCAAATTCAAATTTGAAATTAAATTTTTAACATATATACCTTACCAAAGAACCCCTCGTGAGCATCACTGCTCGATCGAATTTCCCAAATCGCGACCGCCCCCATCGAGCAGCTCAAACCCTACGCGATTCACCGCGCCACCAGTTGCAGTCTTCAACCGCGATTTTCGCCAAGTCTCCATCACGACACTGACTCGCTTCCTCAATCACCACTACTGCCGAACTCGCCTATGCGGCCTGCTCTTCGATTCACGACTGCCTTTGCATGAGATTAGACGCGACCTCCCTCGTTTTGGATTTACGAACAAAGAAGGAAGGGGAGGAAACTCGATTTTGCAAATGAACGTAGCTCGCGAATCCATGGTCTCCTCGCGCCTTCGATTGTTCTGCTGCCATTAACTTCTCTATTTGGTTTTTGAATTTTAGAGGAAAGGTGCTTTGTTTTGATTTCGAAAATGAGGGGAAAGAGGGAGTTTTCGTTCAAATAGAAAAAGGTTTTATCTTGAACTGGAAAATTGGGAAAGAAGGGATTTTGACGAAGAAGAAAAATGGAACGATAGTTCGTGACTTATAACTGAAGCATCGAATTTTATTATTTATTTTCTCAGATATTTTGGTCCTATTTGACTTCCAAGAGAAGACAGGCTCAACTATCTCTTTTATTTATTTGATCGGTTAGAACTTTCTTTTATTATTTTATATAAATCATTATCTATCAGCCTGTCACAATTCCAATTAAAAAGTGGAGGTAGGGTGGCTAATGTGATAGGTTAGACCAGTTAATATGTTATTATATTTAAATTTTCAATATATACATCAGCGCGTTTATCTGTCGTTTGCTCACACAACAACTCCAAATGCTCCAAAACTTGAAATTCGGTAATAATACAATATTACGGACCCAATGGAACTGGTTTCGTCGAATTCCGAGACTGTGCCTCGGAAGGGTTATTTTTAAATTCAATTTAAACGATATATTTTAAAAACTGAACAAAACACTTTTAAATTCAATTTTAAAAGTTTCATCACATTCAGTATTAACAATATAAATTTTCTAAACCTTTAAATTATTTTTAACAAGCTCAAAACTCGAGATTCTCTATTTTACCCTATTTTCAATTGTTTAATTCAACAATTAAATTATCCAACAAATATTGATATTTGAAATTCAAGTTAAAAAAAATTAACTTTCGAATATTTAAAATCAATTAAATATTCCAATTTCAAATGCTCAAAAATTCCGGGTCGTCACATTCCTCTCCCCTTAAAAGAATTTCATCCCCGAAATTACTAGTTAGGAAGAATGATTCTATTCCCGTTAACTATTTTCCAAATCCAAATAGTTTTTAACAATTAACTCCACAATCTTTTTATCACAGACACACTATCTTTTCCCACCTTTCAAACTTAGCTATAAGTTTCCCAACAATATCACTTACTTATCAATTCAAATTTTAAATTGTCAAAAATTTCTCAAAATTTTTCTAACTCCCTAAATTTCCGAAAAATTTCGCCAGCGTCTCCTTTGCGTGGCTAGCTCGGTACTACTACAAAATGGCTCTACGGCCTCCCAATCTCAAAAAGAAAACAAAAAGCCAAGTGGCTGGATCAAAAACCCAATCAAATTTCATATAGAAATTCAAATACATACCTTTTTGTCGGGCCATTAAATTTTATCTTCTAAAATCAAAATTCCCAATTTATCCATTGCTTTTATACACCTGTATATCCTATTAAGCAATAATATTCAATCACAATTCCAAAGTCATTTTATACTTTCCTTTACAAATTTTCAATATTTGTTTTACTTATGCTCGTACGATGCACATATATCATCCGTACGCAATATCACATTCGATCGCTCACTCGATCACACAATTTCACTTCCGAACTAGTATCGTCCACCCGACTTCCTAGTGCGGACTCAGATCTGGTTTCTTGATCAGAAACCGTCATTCTCCTTGCATAGCCACAAACTATGATAGATAATTACCAAAATCAATCAACAATCCATATCCAGGTTCGCCGTTGAAAATCGAGCGAGAAATCCTAACTCGGATCGGCATAATTACCTCGAAATTCTGTGCTCTACATCTGGATCAAATAGCTATGCGAATAAAATAATATACGTACACCTTACGTAATTAGCCCAATTGAATTATCCATTTTATCAATTTCCTTTTTATTCACATACATTTTGATTGTTATCCACTTATTCACAACTATCCCATTTCGCAACTTCCAATTTAACCTTTCATGCAATTATCCACTTAGAATAATTTCCTCGATACCCACTTCACTTAAAGAATTTCATTTTTCAAATCCTTAAGTTTAATATAAATATTTATACACTTCTTACATTAATTTTCACTTTACTATCAAAGTTTATTTTCATTACTATTCATTCTGCCCACGCAACTTCATTTGAATTCAAATTGGCTTCCATTTGACTATTGAATTAGTTCCACTTACTAATTAATTTAAATCTCGATTAAAAGTTTATTTGCAAGCTTTACTTTCGTTAGTTCCTTCGATTTCACTTACTTTACTTTCACATTTTAAATAGATTTCAATACTCAGTTTCAACCTTATTTGTTTAACAAATTTTAATTCATTTGTTGTTAGTGAAAATTTCCAAAAATTTTCAAAAATTTTCTAACTCCCAAAATTTACGGAAAATTTTGGCAGAGTCTCCCTTGTATGGAGGGACTTCTGCGATATCGCAGGATGCACAAATATATATATACATCGGCCTCAGGCCGGAAATCACAATATATATCAATATATGCAGTTCATATCTCCTATTTTGAATTTTTTTGCGTAAGCGTACCTTATTTTAGCATTTTAAAGCAAGCAGTTATTTATTTTAGCATGTTGTGCCATCAGATTCAGCCAACCGGCTTCCCTGAACCTGTACTAACTCAATTACAACATGTAAGTGCCACATATCCAAAGTTTATTTACATTTCACTAAAATTTAAATTGCTAAAACATGGATTCAACAAACAATGCATGTTATATACTTCCATAAGTGAATTTATAAGGTTCCAACACAAATTTAAATGCTTTCAATTCATTCACCCACCATCACTTTCAATACATTCTTATTTCGTTCCATTTAAATGGTTTACACTTCATTGCTTATATTCAATTCACCTTTAACCCAAACAAACCCATATTCATTTTAAATGATTCCAAAAATCAATTTATTTACTTTTATCAATCAATTCCATTTTATTTTACTAATTTAATTCAATTAGTACTCATTCAATCCATTTCAAACTTATTTCACATTTCTATTTACTTTCGACTGATTATTTCAATAATAAAGCCACTTCAATTTATTTCTACTCACTAGAATTTTATTTGCAATACAAATCATTCTTATTTTAATTCAATTCCATTCAACAGCAATTCATTTTTGATTCACTTGCTATTTCAAGTTAGGTTTACATTTATAACTCAAGCTTCACTTTAAAATTTTATCACTTATTCACGATTCAAATTTTAATTAACCAATTCGAGTTTCATTTCCATATTCCATTAATTAATCAAATAATTTACTCTAACTTTACCCAATATTTGATTTTTATCCATTTCCCAAAATACAAAACAATTTTATTTTGGCTTATTTATCCCACTTCTAAATTTATAAGTCACAACTTCTTTATATCCATACATCCATTTTACTACAATTCAATTTTGTAAGTTTCTATAAGTTCCCCAATTTACTTACCCTCTATTTGTTTACTTCTTTTAATTTACTACAATTAATTAGCTTTATTCTAACTTATTTTCATTTCCTTACTTCAAATTTTGTAAGTGTCCAAAATTTATTCATTATCCCATAAACATTTTAAATAAAGTTCCAGAGCTTTACAAATTTTCAAAATTTCAAAATTCCCTTTGAAATCAACTATATCCCAAAATTCTTTGGCAATTCAACTATTCCTTTGAATTTTCAAAACCAAATCCAGTTCGCAAACAAATCCCATTTCAAACAACTCGGTAACAATTTCTCTCCTAGAAACTCGAAAATGAACATCGATGATGCTGCAGTCATCACCGAAGTTATTTTCCAGCGACCGAAAGAGAGTTAAATGCTTTTATCTCTTTAAAATCCCTCCAAATATTTTTAAATCCCAAATCTCTCCAGATTTCAAATCCAATTCAAAAATATTTCCGAAATAATGTCACCATTATTTCTCCAAACCCCTTTGAAAACCATTTCCAACTCAAAGGAATTTTAATCTTCACAAAATTCCAAATTTAAAACCCATCCAGTTTTATATCCATCGTTACTCTGGAATTTTATCTCATTCCAATTTTAAATATTTCTCTAGGACTTCATCTTAATTTCCATTATATATGACATTTAGTTTACATTTACATATCTCGTTTGTATATGAAGTTTATTTCAACTTATAAATTACATTTATAATTTATATTCTCAAATTTTATTTTATTATAAAATTTTATTCTTTACTTTGGTTATAAATTTCAATTTCTAGTTAAGTTTCCATATAATAATGATAATAATTCCCTATTATCACTTCTAACATCCAAACAACCATATATATATTAACTAGAAATAGTTTACAAAACCTTTCTTTTTATACAAAAATAATTTGGGTAAAATTATTTCATTTACCCTACTTTAAAACAATACTGTGTTGAATTGTTCTATTCAAGTGTTTAGAGATTCCTATCAATGTTGTGGCGTCCCACACATCGACCAGAATCCATAAACTACTCAATAAACCAGCCAACACAATATAAAACCATTTTATATTCACTAACAAATACGCGCTCATATTTATTTATACACTCAAAATTCCCACCAGAGCCAAGGTTATCGCTAGCCTAAGCTCTAATACCACTGTAACGACCCGACTTCCCAGACCCGGAAAATCGAACCATTTTAGTTAAGAAAAAGAGGTAGAAGAAGAAAAATAGAAAACAACATCAGAATCTAACCATCGCAGCGGAATAAAATATAATATATATTAACAGATCTTTACACAAATCAAATCTATATCAGTTTTATATAATATAGCATCAGAGTATACACCAGAGAACACATAACATACAACTGGACAATAACCATATCATGTCCTCAATACAACAGAGTACAACAATCAACACAGCGGAATATATATATATAAACAAGTACGGGAGATACGTCTCGCCATCCAGCTCATCTCCTGAGATCCACAGCATCATATCCTGTAACCTATAATACTCGGTCTGACCCGAGCATTATATAAAACAATACCCGAGTTAGTCTGGAATACCAGCGTGAGAAAATCACACTCAACTTGATTATTAAAGTTTCAAAATCCTTTGAAAACAAAAGCATCTCGTAAGACCACGCCACAAATAAACATGTCGGGTTTTTACCTTACGATAGCTAAAACACTTTTTATAAAAATCCTCTGATATTATAATAGTGTCTATTCACAAATACTTATAAAATAGCCGAAATTGTTACATCTATTAAATTCCGGCATACTAGCCACAACGTGGGTAATACAAACAAAACTCGTACAAGGCACGTAGGGAGAATGGATTTCCAACGAATGACTAGGCACTGGGGTACCACCTGTCACAGTACGTGGCCTAGATCACAGTACCGAGGAGTACGCCCGCTCCCCTGCAACACAAGACCGGAATCATCCCTTACTGGATAATTCCAAGTAAAATCACCCCACGGTTGGGATCAGCAACCGCAACACTAAGCCGAAATAAAGGGACATCTAGACAGGGATGACCTTACTCTCAAGTGGGGGCTACCCACGAAGCCTTGCTGCATAACCCCTGATTTTCAGTCATTCCCGGTTGATGAGGCTCGAGGCTAAACGATACCTTTTCAGAACATATCCCTTAGAATGCCCATCGTCCACCTGACGATGTCACGAAAGCATTCGTCCATACAAGTCCGTCCCGGGTTCGAACGGAACCGAAGGCACTATTCCTACTACATCCATTTTGGAAATATCCTCAGGATTAGTAGCGACTAGCCCTTGCACTTCACTGCTCCATCTTCGACTTCGAACACGTTACACGAAACGTACAAACCGGATCGAAGTGGTATTCGTGTCTCCAGACCTAGAATCCCGGTATACGGAAACTCGATCCCGGTCTCTTCGAAACGATCAGCGCATTTGGCCAATATTGATAGTCGGTTGTTTAACTATCAATTAACATCCATAACAACCATCACACAATAAATAATTTTCCACATTATTTATTTGTCTCAAATATCTTTTACAATATATATTTCAAAATTTTCAAAGCTCATTTGGAAACAATTTCAAAACAATTTCCGCTTACGGAATTTATTCCCCAAATATTTATTTCTTCTGAACCACCAAGTACCAAATACTTTTAGATTTAAAAATAATAATTTAAAAACACTTTATTATAAATATACTTTTTAACATCGAAGTTTAAAACTACTTTTTAATACTTTACTAAAATATATGCTTAGGGAATATTTAAAATGAAACCACTTTATAAATATAAACTAACTTTCTTTCTTCTTCTTTTTTTAAAACATAATACCAACTCACTTTTATATAATTACTACAATAATAGATTTTTGAAACTACTTACTTTAAAAAGTTAACATTTAAAAATAATCAATTTTCTAAAACATGCTTTTTAAAACATATTAAAACTTTTAACTTATATTTAAAACTACCTTGAAAACGTACTTGGCTATCCAGAGAAATACACTTCTCATTTCCATCCTTTAAAAATAAATCAACATTTATTTTTAAACAAATTCATATCCCTTTTAAAATTCCCACCTTGAATTTATATTTTATAATATCCTCTGATATTTTATTTTTCTTTATAAACCCAGTTTATAAATTCCAAAATCTCATTTCTCTTCTAAAATTCCAATTTTAAACAACTAAATCAATTTCCAATTGATTTCCCAATTTACTCTACTTACTTTGAAATAAATTTCCTTTGCTACTTCATTTATTCCAAAATACATTAACCTTTAGATTTTTATTCCTTATTACGAGTTAAACCCCTTTTATACCAATATCGATTACAGATTTCCAAAACTCCTTATTTATTCTTTAATTAACTTTAATCCTTAATTTCAAAAATAACTTCTTTTATTCTTCAAATAATATCACTTAAGTATAAAATTTATTATCCCTTGTGAATTCAAAATCCCCTTATTTCATATTTGTTAAAATTCCAAATCACCTTATTTTTATTTCAATTCGTTATAAATTTTATCCCAATTCCTCGAATTATTTTACTTAAACTTTTATTCCTTTATTTCTTTTCAAAAATTCAATTCCATAGATTTTATAATTTATTATACTGGACAATCCAAATCAACCACATCATCCAATATAAAATCATCACATGATATCAAATATTCTGAACACAGAATATTAAATAATCTAATAATTTTGAGGAATCCAGTTGGATCCCTCCAACCTGTTTCCCTGCATCCACAGACGTTAGCACAATATAAAATACCAATTCCATTTCAAGGTGGAATATCGCGGTATATAGGGTTTATATAAAATATCATCCGCTATTATGCGGTGCATAGGGTCTCATCCGCTATACAATGCGGAAATATCAACAACTCCAATATATACATATGCCAATATATATATATATATATTGCTATATACTACTATATATAATATAGCACATCCAAATCAATTCACCCATTCAATTTAACCATTTAAATTTAAATTCAACTGAGTGAGATTAACTCACCTTTGCTCCTACTTGCAATCCATTCCAATATTGCCTTGGTTTCTTGATTTTTGACCTTGAATAAACATACTATGATTTTATTAATATTTGAATTAACCAAAACAACTTATTGCTATTGAATTAACCGAACAATTAATTTCCATTTATTTATCTAATTCTCAACTAATAATTCCCTATAAAATCTCTTTGTACCCAAAATAATTAAAATAAATTAATTACTCTAGTTAATCTTCTTAATATATTATTAACAATAACTAGTTGGTGAAGATATGATCTTACATTTATATATATCTATCTTTAAAACTCAAAAACAAAATCCATTTATATAGATTTAAAATCTAATTTTTTGTAAATTCCTTTTTTTTACATTTAAATTCCTATCTATTTTCAACATTTTATATATCTATTCACTGCTTATTCTATATATATATATATAAGTATAAATCTCTAAATAAAAAAAATAGATAATAATAATTCGAAATGTTCCTTTCTAACCTATATACATAAAATTTAAATCAATTTCAAATTTGAAATTAAATTTTTAACATATATACCTTACCAAAGAACCCCTCGTGAGCATCACTGCTCGATCGAATTTCCCAAATCGCGACCGCCCCCATCGAGCAGCTCAAACCCTACGCGATTCACCGCGCCACCAGTTGCAGTCTTCAACCGCGATTTTCGCCAAGTCTCCATCACGACGTTGACTCGCTTCCTCAATCACCACTACTGCCGAACTCGCCTATGCGGCCTGCTCTTCGATTCACGACTGCCTTTGCATGAGATTAGACGCGACCTCCCTCGTTTTGGATTTACGAACAAAGAAGGAAGGGGAGGAAACTCGATTTTGCAAATGAACGTAGCTCGCGAATCCATGGTCTCCTCGCGCCTTCGATTGTTCTGCTGCCATTAACTTCTCTATTTGGTTTTTGAATTTTAGAGGAAAGGTGCTTTGTTTTGATTTCGAAAATGAGGGGAAAGAGGGAGTTTTCGTTCAAATAGAAAAAGGTTTTATCTTGAACTGGAAAATTGGGAAAGAAGGGATTTTGACGAAGAAGAAAAATGGAACGATAGTTCGTGACTTATAACTGAAGCATCGAATTTTATTATTTATTTTCTCAGATATTTTGGTCCTATTTGACTTCCAAGAGAAGACAGGCTCAACTATCTCTTTTATTTATTTGATCGGTTAGAACTTTCTTTTATTATTTTATATAAATCATTATCTATCAGCCTGTCACAATTCCAATTAAAAAGTGGAGGTAGGGTGGCTAATGTGATAGGTTAGACCAGTTAATATGTTAATTATTATATTTAAATTTTCAATATATACATCAGCGCGTTTATCTGTCGTTTGCTCACACAACAACTCCAAATGCTCCAAAACTTGAAATTCGGTAATAATACAATATTACGGACCCAATGGAACTGGTTTCGTCGAATTCCGAGACTGTGCCTCGGAAGGGTTATTTTTAAATTCAATTTAAACGATATATTTTAAAAACTGAACAAAACACTTTTAAATTCAATTTTAAAAGTTTCATCACATTCAGTATTAACAATATAAATTTTCTAAACCTTTAAATTATTTTTAACAAGCTCAAAACTCGAGATTCTCTATTTTACCCTATTTTCAATTGTTTAATTCAACAATTAAATTATCCAACAAATATTGATATTTGAAATTCAAGTTAAAAAAAATTAACTTTCGAATATTTAAAATCAATTAAATATTCCAATTTCAAATGCTCAAAAATTCCGGGTCGTCACATCTATTGTATATATGCATATCCTATCTGAGTCGTATGTACACATTGATATATATATATAGGCTGTGCATATCATCTTGCTGTAGCACGCATATACCTGCTCATTTAAAACAGCCTATATTTGTTATATATATAATGCATATATATATGTTGTCGACAAAACTTATATATGTCACATTTATATTTGTCGACGGAAATTATATATGTTGCCTATATATATTTGTTCCTTTTAATATCTATAAAACAAATGTATGTATGTATATCGCATATTGTATATATATTTGTTTTCATCGAATTCTTGTGCTAAATCTGTTTTGCTTGTCGCAGCTATTTGACGTGTTGTGCCAGTGTCCATGTTCATATCTGTGTCAGTCGCTTCTCATTTCCATCGTTCTCTAGCCACGAAAAGTGAGCAATCACTCACGATTAACATTCTTATATGTAGTAAATTTAATTCACATGAAATGACGATTGAAATATGTTGTTAAATTTGAATTGTTGTTATTTAATTGTTAAATATGATATGCCATTATCTGCAATTGTTTACTTATGACATATGACACCATAACTTGTTGTACATATTATATTTAAATTTGTTACTGAAGATATATGCCAGTTGTTGATATATAATTATCATATTCGTTCTCACTCTACAGGTTCCCCGTTAGTTTGGAAATTCCCTATGGGTTAAAATGATACATACCCGAACGGTCTTGTAGATTAAGGGAAAATCATTATGGGTTGATATGATAAACCCAAGCGATTTTCACTGATTTTGCATTTTGGGATTGTGGGTTGAAATAATATATACCCGTATATTTAAATAAATTGCGGATTGAAGTGATAAATATCTGTATCACTTGAACATAGGTTAGAAAACTATATACAGACACCGTTGGTCTATTTTGAAAAATGATTTCCGGAATTTTTGATAGGAAAATAGATGGGTTTTGATAAATATTGATTATAAATTATAATATAAATATTTATTTTAAATTTATAAATTTAGATTTTAAATTTATATGTTTTTGAAATTTTAAAATTATAAGTTAAGTTTTAAAATAAAATTTTACTTATAACTTCATTATTATTAAAATTTAACTATTAATATATGTAACGACCCGTAAATTTTTAATAATTTTATTTGTTTTATTAATATATTTAATTGAAATTTTGTGAATTTTAAATAATAATATTTTGAAATAAAAATTTAATATTTGGAATACGTCTAATTAAACATAACAAATGGTAAATTTTCACCATATAATATGGAAGTTTATTTTCTTGTGTAATTTTATTTAAATACAGATCAGTTAAAATTGATGATAATAAAATATTTTCCAAAACTGAATAGTTTTACACAATAAATTTGTAAATCATCTTCTGAGTGAGACGTCATATTTCGTCAAATTTGAACAACTATTGCTTCGTTTATCTTATTTCTAGAAAATTAGCAGCATTTTTCGGTACCGATTATCGACTTTTGATAGGATGATCGTACCACTGATATCTATATACCGTTTTGATCGTCTCGTCATGCTGATCTCTATAGTATAATCGTTTGTGTGTTTCAGAGTCCGAGAAACAGCGAAATCTACGGAATGATTTCCGTATCGGTTCCGCAATTTGCCTTTTGATTTCAGTGACCATTCATTTACTCACCTGTTGGAAAACCAATGGTCACTAGCCTTTGCATGCCCAGATATTTGTGCCATTCAAATTGCCTCTTGTATTCCCTATCTCTTTTCTCTGATTTCTGTTTTTCAAAAAGAAAAAAAATTAATATGATACATTGATTTGTATTTTAGTTTCATTTCAAAAATATGAACTGCTGCTCTTCTACTCTTTTGCTCTGTTCATTCTCTTGCGTGCTTGACCACCCTTCCACCATTGAACTTGCTTACTGCCGATCACCACAAACCTCCGGCCCCACCTTCTTTTTCCCCTCTCTACCGTTGCTTGTTTCTAGAGCCTTCGGCCTTCACTCCTTTAGCCGACCATCTTACCGAACACCTCATCTTTACTTATTTATAGGTAATATTTTGGTTGATATATATATATATATATATATATATATTTCCAAATTTTATAATAGTTTACTGTATAAGTTTATATATGTTGTTTACGTATATATATATGTTTCTATAATATACAAGTTCTTTGTGATATGTGGTTCTGTTGTTATATAAAAGAAGTTGTCTATATATTTTGTTATAGGTTATATATATATAGCCTAAGTCTGAATGTAAAGGTTTTGTTTAATATGCTTTTTATGTTATAAACTATAGTTTCTACTAGCTTTCAAAAATATATGGAGTTATGGAATATAAGGTATGCTAGTAATATATATATATATATATATTGCATGTTACTATTTGTTTAAATCTTGCCTGCATATATATATATATATATATATATATATATATATTGAATTTGTTCAGGGGGGAGACCGACCGGAGTCGTAAAACCTCCCCTAGTGCACCTAGCCTGGTCCGCGAGCACCACATAAGTGCCTGATCTGAGCGTATGCACATGGTAAGCTCTGGTAGTAGGGCAGTCCGGGAATCGAACCTGCGACCTCATTAACATGAGGCAGGTGTCTCAACCACTGGGCCGCTACTGCGGACATATATATATTCTTGTATGTTGTAGTATATTCTTGTATGAGGATTTAAAAAAAAGAATATGTGTTTAAGTATATATATATTGTTTGTATGGTATAAAATGTGTATAGTATATATATTTATATTTTACATTCTTGTTTTACAAAGAGTTGTTTTGTTTCATTTTCCGATGCTTTTATATGGTTTGAAAGCTATTTTGTATATATGTATTTTCAGGTTATTCCGTATATTATATATGATAGTTTATTGCATATGTGATATGCTTTAGTTAGTGTATATTATATAAAGTAAGTCTGCATATATATATATATATATATATATATATATATATATATGCGTTACGCAAGTTTTATGTTTGTGACAGTTTGTGTATATACAGTTTAACTCATATCAAGCTATTATATTTATTATAAAGTATGAATGTTATCTAAGTTATATATTAGTTTATATAAGTGTATGATCTATCAATTTTAAATGTTTGTTTTGAATTTATATGAGATATGTTTGTTTTGTTTTAAAGATTATGTTATACCAATTGATTATATATACATTAGTTAATATATGCCTTTGTTTTGCCGTTCTCTGTAGTGCATATAATAGTATACGTATAATATAATAGTTTGGAGAAGTGAGTTCGTGTGCTGTAAATTTTAATATAATACATATGTTTAAATATATGTGTGTAACAACCCGGGATTTGCATTACCTATAAATAAATAAAAGTTAGGATTTTTATTTATGTTAATGAAGCATAAAAGGATTTGGAATAACAAAATTTATTTGAAAAAGGCTATTTTAATTAAATGGGAAATATGAGATTTTAAAATGAGGATAAAATGTTATTTTTTGGAAAGTTAAATATTTTAAGAGAAGTTTTAAAACGGGTTTGGGTAAGAGAAAAAAAATGAGTTTTATAAACATATATGAACACTTAGACTAATTTTTGGAAAAACATGTAAATAACTCTCTTCTTATTGGGTTACTGAACCTAGCCCAATAACCCACCCTAAACCTCCTCTATAAATTATCTCAAACTCTCCTAACCTTATTCATTCATCCCTAATCAAAACCCTAATCATTTCCTAAAGCTTTCATAACAAAAATGGCCTCTATCTTCATCTCCTTCTAGTTTTTGCTTATGCAAGTCATTCTATGCAAAGGTAATGCAAATACCCACCTCAAATCCCTTTTTTATATCTCTCTAATTTCTGAAATTTAATTGGTAACACATGTTTTATGTGTTTTTTTGATCTTATAGCCTCCTAATCATCTTTTGCTAACTTGGGTTGATGCTATAGTAGTCTTTGTTACTTTTGTGAGAGGTATATTGCTAAAAACCTCTTCTAATATGTGTTTAATCATCTTTTGATTTCAGTAATCATTTAGTAACACGTGTTTTATTATGTAACATGTGAATCATAGCTCTTTGATCCTCTTTGCTTTCATTTTGGGTGTGCACACAAGTTGCTTGCTATATTGGTTGAGGTATAATTGCTAGCTAAATCATTTTTTACTTGATGCTTCTATAATTTTCGTTTTGGAATTGTAGCTGAAACGAAATCAGGCATAACTTCTTCATTTCTCATCCATTTTTAGTCAGGTTTTTTTTGCTGCAAACTAGATTCAATAAGGAACACTTTTTGTTCAGTGAGTTTTCTGTAATTTTGCCATTTAGATGACCTGAAATGCATTCAAAGACAGAAGACTAATTCTGTCTTTAACAAGTTATCTTGAGTTTCAATCTGATATTGTTTTGCATGTATCTCTCTAGTTTTTGATCCAAATTAGATAATTTTGGATGTTCCGGAAAGGGTAAAACATATGCTACAATTTTTGTTCAGTGAGTTTTCTGTAATTTTGCCATTTAGATGACCTGAAATGCATTCAAAGACAGAAGACCAATTCTGTCTTTAACGAGTAATTCTTTTTGCGTTCTGAAGTAGGAATGTCGGACTACGTTCCTACCATGCCATTCGGATTCAGTCTGCTTGTCCGAATAATTTTCCGAACCTGGGTTCGCGTCAGTTTTGGACTATTTTCCAACACTTAGACTATTTTCAGTGATTTTCTGGTTTTATCGATTTCTTTGAGATTTGTCTCTGGATTTTGTACACGGGCCTTATAAAAAGGTTTTAAAAGGATCTTTCGCTCCGAAATGGCTTTCGAAATTATTATATAATATTATTTTTAATTAGTAGACTATTTACTCCATAATAGAAGAGTTTTCAAAATCCGTTTTAGAGTGTTCTCAAAATCAATTATAAATCCGTTTCGAACCATTATTTTCTATAATAAAAAACTCACACTCACTTTTTAGCACGTAAAGCGAAGTGGAAAGGTGCTTAAACGGTTAGGAAATCTCCGGCCTATGGAACCGTGTGTATTTTCTTTCCGGTTAATCCCCGACCTATTCGATTGATCGTTTTGACCTTTGGGTCTAGTTTACCGATGATACGAGGTGGACTTTTTATTGTTTGGAGTGTGAGCTTGCTATTGGTTAGTAAACCGTTTAGTGCGAACGTGGGGTATGGGACTCATCGTTAACACTTTACGGGTTCCTCTCCAAGAAGTTTGTGACACATTAGCCTCTGGGCAGCCAGTACTGGACCTCTGGGTCACCACGCCTCTGGGCAACCGTCTCTGGACACCTGTTCTATGGAGCAGTTTCTTTTTCGGCATGTGCCTCTAGGCCTTTATCCTTCTGGGAAGGATCTCGCCGTCTCGCGCGTTCCGCATCTGTGCAAGTGATCGATCACAACTCTACAGTACTTGGCAATAACGACTCCGATCGGTGCACGTGCTATACTTGTATTATCTGATGATTTTTATATCCATTCGAGTACCGCCATTCGGTGTTGGTTCTATGGAACCATACGATGTAAGTGCGATTACCTTGTGGATTCACAGTGTCTCTGGACACTGCTTTTCAGTATATCCCCATTGCTCTTTGGAGCATCGATCTTTGCTTGGGCATTGATTATAGACTCTGGCCACTCTTGGGATTATTGCCTATGGGCAACTTTATATAGCTTTGGCTACGCCGATGATATGAGGCGATTTTATTTATTCAACACTTTGGTGCTGATATTCTCTTTGGAGATTTTTACTGTTGATTGATGATTAGGGACCGTCATTATATTCATGTGGTCCAAAATACTCTTCTCTTAGGAAAAGTACTGTTTTATTTATGTACCGCATTATTATATATCTCAGTTATTACTGATTGTTTAGCTAGCCTGACCCGAGTGTTTTCGCTCGGGTCAGACCGAGTTGTTTCAGGTTAGGTCTCTGGACTTAGCTTCTGTGCTTCCGCTTTGGACATTATCTGCTATGCTGATAGATAGCGCTTTTATTTGTCCACTATTCCGCTACTCTGTTATTATTCAGACTTTGATATGTACATATTTTTGACTCACATGTGTGGGCAGTGGCTTTGTACCCACTTATAGTATTTGGATTTGTATTGACGATGTATTGTCCTAGGATTTTATATCTGTTATGTGATTTTATTCTGTGATGTTTTATCATTTTATTACTATGCTTATTCTGATAGATCTTTAGCCATTGTAATTTCATTATAAATATTTATTGAATATGTCGAACCACTTGAAAAAAAAAATAGATACCACCCTTTCGACGTATTCAGTAGATAGTTATAGCTTGATTACAAATGGTCGCTTCCACTATACTCTATTCTCCGCTTTAACAGATGGTATTACTCCCGTAATACTCTTTGTTACAGTGGGTCTCAGAGTGGGGCGTTATAGTTTGGTATCAGAGCTTGGTTTCAGGAATAAGCGTAATAAACACAGAACATATACACTTAGTACAATACATTTTAATTAGATTCGAATTAAATCAAATCCCTTCTTTATGTTTATTGATAGATAAGTTAGGAATATGTATAGGAATCCGTTATATTCCGTAGTATTCCTTATTTAATTATCTATCTTTGAATCGTGCTTAACTAAATCTACCGATCATATGTTCGAGAGTGTCCCAAACCTCTCTATTGCACCTTCTGCAAGAAGGAGGGACACAGGATCTCCGCTTGTCCTATTGCTCCAGCTAGTGCCAAGCCTGGCAGGCTTAATGCTGCCAAGGCTCCTACCACTTCTGCTCAACCTAAAGGTACACATCTTTCCGTTCTTGAAGGCTCTATTTTATTTCATGGTAGATCTATTAGAGTTCTTTTTGATACGGGTGCCTCTCACTCATTCGTATCAAAGGAACTAGTTGATACTTTATCTTTGGATGTTACTTGTTTGGTTTCTTCACTAAGGATTGTGAATCCCATCGGCGGATCCACGACCCTTAGCTTGCTTTGTGAGGATATAGATATCGATCTTTGTGGATTTTCTTTCCATGCGAATCTGCACGTTATGGAGTATTTGGGCTTTGATATGATTCTTGGCATGGATTGGCTCGTTCTGCACGACGCCAAAAATTATTTGTTCGGAGCGGATATTATTCATTCATCACCCTGACTCGTCCTCTCCGTTAGCTATTGTTCTTCAAGATGTTGGGCTTTCTGATGTTACTTTATTCTCTCTCGATTCATGAGGTGAGGATTTGAACTTATCTCGTATTCCTGTTGTTCGGGATTTCCCCGACGTATTCGAGCCAGTATCAGGCCTGCTGCCAAAGCGGGCCATTGAGTTCCGCATCGATCTCATTCCAGGCTCCCACCCAGTTGGGCGTCCTCCCACGAGGATGTCTACTAAATAGAATGAGGAACTCAGGAAGCAGTTAGTAGAGCTTGAGGCGAAGCAGTTCATTTGTTCCAGTTCTTCGCCATGGGGTGCTGCTGTGGTCTTCGTTAAGAAGGCTGATGGCTCTCTTAGGCTTTGCATTGACTATCGCAAGCTCAATGAGCTGACCATCAGAAATCGCTACCCACTTCCTCGGATTGACGACATGTTTGACCAATTGAGCGGTGCGAAGGTCTTCTCTCAGCTTGACCTTGCCACCGGATTCCATCAGCTACGAGTCACGGAAGACAGCATTCCTCTTACAGCATTTCGCACTCGTTATGGTTCTTTTGAGTGGTTGGTCATGCCGTTCGGCTTGATGAACGCTCCGGCTTTCTTCGTCGATCTCATGAATCGAGTATTCCGGGAATACATCGATATATTCGTTCTGGTTTTCATCGACTATATTCGTGTTTATTCTAGATCCGAGGCAGAGCATGCTCGTCATCTGCGGATCGTCTTGGATACTCTTCGTCAGCATCAGCTTAAGGCCAAGCTCTCCAAGTGCCATTTTTGGGAGAGCAAGGTCAAGTTCTTGGGCCATATTGTATCATCTAAGGGTATTTCTGTCGATCCTGCCAAGATCGAAGCTATTCAGAATTGGAAGCAGCCCGAGAACGTTCATGATATTCGCAGCTTCCTTGGTTTGGCGGGTTATTACCGTCGATTTATCAAGGATTTCTCTCGTGTTGCACTTCCCCTCACGACTCTGACTCGTAAGGGGGTTCGCTTTATTTGGTCTGATAAGTGTGAAGTTTCTTTCCAGCGATTGAAGGAACTTCTCACTCATGCTCCTATCCTTGTGGTTCCTGAGAGTAACCAGGATCTTGTTGTTTACACCGACGCTTGTGGTAGCGGCCTCGGTGCTGTGCTTATGCAGAAGGATCGGGTAGTTGCTTATGCTTCTAGGCAGCTACGTCCAAATGAGGTTCGCTATCCGACTCATGATCTTGAGTTGGCAGCTATCGTCTTTGCTTTGAAGACGTGGCGTCACTTTCTATTAGGCGAACGCTTCACTCTTTACACCGATCACAAGTCGTTGAAGTATTTCTTCAGTCAGAAGGATCTTAATATGAGGCAGCAGCGATGGCTTGAGTTTCTCGCCTCATATGACTTAGACATTCAGTATACCCCTGGCAAGGGTAATCGTGTGGCTGATGCACTCAGTCGCAAACACTCGGCAGTAGTTTCTATGATGATAGCCGAGTGGGATATTCTTGAGACTCTTTCTATGTGTGATATTCGAAATCGAGCTCCGTCTTCTGATCCTCAGATCTTGCTATTCAGCTTAGAAGCTCGACCTATTCTATTGGATCGCATTGCCCATGCTCAGCGGCAGGATCCAGACTTGTTGCGATATATTCATCTCCTTGAGTCGGGATCCAGTGATGAGACATTGTTGGATTATTCTATTGATTCTCATCGGTGTCTTCGCAGGAAGAACCGTATTTTGGTACCATCTGATTTATCACTTAGGCGTGACATTCTAGACGAGTGTCATCGCACTAAGTACACTATACATCCCGGGTCGAGTAAGATGTATGCCGACATGTGTCGCCTATTTTATTGGGAGGGCATGAAGAGTGATGTTGCAAGTTATGTAAGCTGTTGCATGACTTGTCAACAGATCAAAGCTGAGCATCAGCGTCCATTTGGTCTTCTTCAGCCGCTAGAGATTCCATTGTGGAAACGGGATCAGATATCCATGGATTTTATTGACGGTCTGCCTCGATCGAGGTCAGGCCATACTTCTATTTGGGTCATCGTCGATCGCTTGACCAAATCAGCTCATTTCATTCCTATTAAGTCCACTCGGACTGCCCCTCAGCTTGCCAAGCTATATGTGAAGGAAGTCGTTCGACTTCATGGCATTCCTAGCTCTATCGTCTGTGATCGAGACACTATCTTTACTAGTCACTTCTGGAAGTGCCTACAGTCAGCTTTGAGCTCAAAGCTGAATTTCTCGACTGCTTATCATCCTCAGACTGACGGTCAGACGGAGAGGGTGAATCGTGTTTTAGAGGATCTTTTGCGCTGTTGTATTCTGGATTTCGGAGGTAGTTGGGAGGATCACTTACCGCTTGTAGAGTTCTCCTACAACAACCGCTTTCAGTCTAGTATCGGCATGGCACCTTTCGAGGCTCTCTACGGAAGGCCATGTCGCTCTCCTGCTTGTTGGTTAGAATCTGGCGAGAAGCTCATTCTTGGTCCAGATTTAGTTCGGGAATCTTCTGAGAAGATTATTCTTATTCGTCAGAGAATGAAAGAGGCGCAAAACTGTCAGAAATCCTACGCGGACAACCGTAGGAAGCCTCTTGAGTTCTCCATTGGTGATCATGTCTTTATTCCGATATCTCCTCTGAAAGGGGTTGTGCGTTTCAGCTCTATAGGGAAGTTGGCTCCTCACTATGTTGGACCATTTCCTATTACGGAACGCATTGGCCCCGTGGCTTATCGAGTGGCTCTACCTGCTCACTTCTCTGGAATACACGACGTGTTCCATGTTTCCCAGCTTCGCATGTGTGTCCGCGATCCTGATTCTATCATTGAGCCGCATGCTGTGCCTAATTTAGAGATCTTACCTGATTTATCTTTGGAGCAGCAACCTCTTCGTGTGCTTGATTCGGAGGTTAGACGCCTTCGCAACAAAGAGGTCCCACTCGTGAAGATTCAATGGTCACCGAATCCTAAGGACTGCACTTGGGAGACCAGAGAATCTATCGAACGCTCTTATCCTGGCTTTCTCCCATCTTCTTCTACGGGTGAGAATTCTCTATTTTATCTCTATCACTTCTTTTGTGGATTTGACGTTATAGACGACATCTATCTTAAGGAATTGTGGGGACGCAATTTTCTTAAGGGGGGGAGTCTGTAACAACCCGGGATTTGCATTACCAATTAATAAATAAAAGTTAGGATTTTTATTTATTTTAATGAAGCATAAAAGGATTTGGAATAACAAAATTTATTTGAAAAAGGCTATTTTAATTAAATGGGAAATATGAGATTTTAAAATGAGGATAAAATGTTATTTTTGGAAAGTTAAATATTTTAAGAGAAGTTTTAAAACGGGTTTGGGTAAGAGAAAAAAATGAGTTTTATAAACATATAAGAACACTTAGACTAATTTTTGGAAAAACATGTAAATAACTCTCTTCTTATTGGGTTACTAAACCTAGCCCAATAACCCACCCTAAACCTCCTCTATAAATTATCTCAAACTCTCCTAACCTCATTAATTCATCCCTAATCAAAACCCTAATCATTTCCTAAAACTTTCATAACAAAAATGGTCTCTATCTTCATCTCCTTCTAGTTTTTGCTTATGCAAGTCATTCTATGCAAAGGTAATGCAAATACCCACCTCAAATCCATTTTTTATATCTCTCTAATTTCTGAAATTTAATTGGTAACACATGTTTTATGTGTTTTTTTGATCTTATAGCCTCCTAATCATCTTTTGCTAACTTGGGTTGATGCTATAGTAGTCTTTGTTGCTTTTGTGAGAGGTATATTGCTAAAAACCTCTTCTAATATGTGTTTAATCATCTTTTGATTTCAGTAATCATTTAGTAACACGTGTTTTATTATGTAACATGTGAATCATAGCTCTTTGATCCTCTTTGCTTTCATTTTGGGTGTGCACACAAGTTGCTTGCTATATTGGTTGAGGTAAAATTGCTAGCTAAATCCTTTTTTTACTTGATGCTTCTATAATTTTCGTTTTGGAATTGTAGCTGAAACAAAATTAGGCATAACATCTTCATTTCTCATCCGTTTTTGGTCAGGTTTTTTTTGCTGCAAACTAGATTCAATAAGGAACACTTTTTGTTGAGTGAGTTTTCTGTAATTTTGCCATTTAGATGACCTGAAATGCATTCAAAGACAGAAGACCAATTCTGTCTTTAACAAGTTATCTTGAGTTTCAATCTGATATTGTTTTGCATGTATCTCTCTCGTTTTTGATCCGAATTAGATAATTTTGGATGTTCCGGAAAGGATAAAACATATGCTATAATTTTTGCTCAGTGAGTTTTCTGTAATTTTCCCATTTAGATGACCTGAAATGCATTCAAAGACAAAAGACCAATTCTGTCTTTAACAAGTTATCTTGAGTTTCAATCTGATATTGTTTTGCATGTATCTCTCTCGTTTTTGATCCGAATTAGATAATTTTGGATGTTCCAGAAAGCTTAAAACATATGCTACAATTTTTGTTCAGTGAGTTTTCTTTAATTTTGCAATTTAGATGACCTGAAATGCATTCAAAGACAGAAGACCAATTCTGTCTTTAACAAGTTCTCTTGAGTTTCAATCTGATATTGTTTTGCATGTATCTCTCACGTTTTTGATCCGAATTAGATAATTTTGGATGTTCCGGAAAGCTTAAAACATATGATACAATTTTTTTTCAGTGAGTTTTCTGTAATTTTGAGTCTAACTTGGTCAAAAATTGATTTTTCTACTATCTTCCCGAGAGCGATACACATATTAGCTCTGTGGATGAAGCTGAAACTATTTTGGTCATAACTTTTGAGCCGCTAGTTGGAATTTGACGATTTTGCTCTCGTTGGAAAGATGGAGTTATGAAATCCATATCTGGAAAGTTTAGTCATCATCTGAGTTCATTAGACCCTTCGAATTTCCTGTCAGAGTTGAACCTAGATCGCTGTGCAAAACAGTGCATTTCATGTTTCTGTGTCCGACTTTGGAACGTCGCTACGCCTTCGTTTCAAGTCGGAATCGAGTAATTCTTTTTGCGTTCTGAAGTAGGAATGTCGGACTACGTTCCTACCAATTTTCATGCCATTGGGATTCAGTCTGCTTGTCCGAATAATTTTCCGAACTTGGGATCGCGTCAGTTTTGGACTATTTTCCAACACTTAGAATATTTTCAGTGATTCTGTGGTTTTATCGATTTCTTTGAGATTTGTCTCTGGATTTTGTACACGAGCCTTATAAAAAGGTTTTAAAAGGATTTTTCGCTCCGAAATGGCTTTCGAAATTATTATATAATATTATTTTTAATTAGTAGACTATTTACTCCATAATAGGAGAGTTTTCAAAAGCCGTTTTAGAGTGTTCTCAAAATCAATTATAAATCTATTTCGAACCATTATTTTCTATAATAAAAATCTCACACTCACTTTTTAGCACGTCAAGCGAAGTGGAAAGGTGCTTAAACGGTTAGGAAATCTCCGGCCTATGGAACCGTGTGTATTTTCTTTCCGGTTTATCCCCGTCCTATTCGATTGATCGTTTTGACCTTTGGGTCTAGTTTACCGATGATACGAGGTGGACTTTTTATTGTTTGGAGTGTGAGCTTGCTATTGGTTAGTAAACCGTTTAGTGCGAACGTGGGGTATGAGACTCATCGTTAACACTTTACGGGTTCCTCTCCAAGTAGTTTGTGACACATTAGCCTCTGGGCAGCCAGTACTGGACCTCTGGGTCACCACGCCTCTGGGCAACCATCTCTGGACACCTGTTCTATGGAGCAGTTTCTTTTTCGGCATGTGCCTCTGGGCCTTTATCCTTCTGGGAAGGATCTCGCCATCTCGCGCTTTCCGCATCTGTGCGAGTGATCGATCACAACTCTACAGTGTTTGGCAATAACGACTCCGGTCGGTGCACGTGCTATACTTGTATTATCTGATGATTTTTATATCCATTCGAGTACCGCCATTCGGTGTTGGTTCTATGGAACCATACGATGTAAGTGCGATTACCTTGTGGATTCACAGTGTCTCTGGACACTGCTTTTTAGTATATCCCCATTGCTCTTTGGAGCATCGATCTTTGCTTGGGAATTGATTACAGACTCTGGTCACTCTTGGGATTATTGCCTATGGGCAACTTTATATAGCTTTGGCTACGCCGATGATATGAGGCGATTTTATTTATTCAACACTTTGGTGCTGATATTCTCTTTGGAGATTTTTACTGTTGATTGATGATTAGGGACCGTCATTATATTCATGTGGTCCAAAATACTCTTCTCTTAGGAAAAGTACTGTTTTATTTATGTACCGCATTATTATATATCTCAGTTATTACTGATTGTTTAGCTAGCCTGATCCGAGTGTTTTCGCTCGGGTCAGACCGAGTTGTTTCAGGTTAGGTCTCTGGACTTAGCTTCTGTGCTTCCGCTTTGGACATTATCTGCTATGCTGATAGATAGTGCTTTTATTAGTCCACTATTCCGCTACTCTATTATTATTCAGACTTTGATATGTACATATTTTTGACTCACATGTGTGGGCAGTGGCTTTGTACCCACTTATAGTATTTGGATCTGTATTGACGATGTATTGTCCTGGGATTTTATATCTGTTCTGTGATGTTTTATCATTTTATTACTATGCTTATTCTGATAGATCTTTAGCCATTGTAATTTCGTTATAAATATTTATTGAATATGTCGAACCACTAGAAAAAATATAGATACCACCCTTTCGACGTATTCAGTAGATAGTTATAGCTTGATTACAAATGGTCGCTTCCACTATACTCTATTCTCCGCTTTAACAGACGGTATTACTCCCGTAATATTCTTTGTTACAGTGGGTCTCAAAGTGGGGCGTTACAATGTGTTTTGAAATTTATTTTAGAATATATATATATATATATATATAATGTATATATTTTTAGTTAATATCAAAACTGATTCTGATTTGTTCTCATCGATTCCCATTTATCAGCTTTTGTTCGTCGTGCCTGCTTTCTTCATCGAATTGTGCCCATCTCATTCTGCTTTGGAATTTGTAGCTTGCTCTGTTGTCAAAACTCTCTAGCCTCGAAAGGTGAGCAATCACTCACGATTAACGTTCTTTTATTTATTAAATTTGATTTCAATTGGAACGACAATTGAAATATGCTGCTGTTAGTTACTTACATTGCTATATATATACTGTTATCTATATCTGTTCACCTGTGACATCTGACACCATTATCTGTTATTTATATTGATGATATATGCCTGTTATATTATTATCATATCTGTTATCACTCTGCAAGTTCCTTGTTAGTATAGAATTCACTATGGGTTGAAATGATACATACCCGTACGATCTTGTAGAATAGGAGAAAATTGTTATGGGTTGAAATGATAAACCCAAGCGATTTTCATTGACATTGAATTTGGGATTGCGGGTTGAAAAGATATATACCCGTATATATTTAAATTACGGATTGAAATGATAAATATCCGTATCACTTGACCATAGGGTAGAGAATTATATACAAACATCGTTGGTTTATATATATTTTGAAAATGATTTCTATGGTTTTGAAAAGAAATATATAGTTTTAATAAATATTGATTTTAAAGATTTATTAAAGTTGATTTAATGAAGTTGATATATAATATGTTGAAGTATTTATTTAATATCTATATTTTCAAATATAGAGTTTATAATGATTCAGATTTGAAAGATAAATTTGAAATTGATTTGAAATTATATTTATTTAAGAATTATACTTAAATAAGTTTGATTTGAATTTTTTTAAATTTGAGATTTAAAGATATGATTTTATAACTTGATTTTGGTTTAAAGTGATTAAATGAATATTTCAAGTTTAATAAATCGAAGGAAATATTTAGTGGTTTGAAATTTGGAGTTTTATTTAAATGTTATTGAATGATTAAGTAAATATTTTAGAACTAAATAATAGTATAGTGAATTTGATATATATATATGAAATTTAGTTTTGAAAATGTTGAATATTTAAACTTTGAAATATATTGAAATTGAAATGGCTTATTTTATGGTTCAAATATGTATTTGAAATCGATAATTTGAAATGGTTTACTGAGAAACTGAATCGAATTGAAATTGATGATTTGAGATTTGATTAAATTTGAATTTTGGAATTATAGTTGATTTTGAATCGATTTGTGAAATTTGAAGAAGCTATTTATCATTTAAATTTTTAAACTATATCTAAAACTATTTATATTTTACTTTATAAATTATTTTAATATAATCTATTTTAATATAAATCGTTTTCAATATAAATTATTTTATTATAAACTATTTTAACTTATAACTATTTTATATAAACTATTTTTATTTTATAAACAGTTTTACTATATATACTTATTTTAATATCTAAACTGTTTAAGAGGAAAGTGTTATGGATTCCAAAATGCTATGATTTCAAAGCTATGATTTCAAAGTGTTATGAATTTCAAGGTTTTGATTTCCAAAGTGTTTTGATTTTAAAAGACTATGATTTCGAAAGCGTTATAATTTTTGGAAAGTGATATGATTTTTGGAAATGGATATATTTGAAGTGAAAATGATATTGTATTGATTTGGTTTTTGAAATGGAAATGATATTTTGGTTTTGAAATATAAACTATTTTGAAATGACCGCGGTGTTATAATAACGTTTGGTTGTTAAAGAGACAGGGATCAAATATGGGCATACTCTTTGTCGATACCGAAAACCACTGTAACAACTGTGTACGCGGTGGAGATTCCAGAATGAAGTAGGATGGTGGCGACGATCCTATATGAGGTATATACGTGGACCCGACTCCCGTGAGTTGGCATAAGGTGGCTAAAACAGGAGCAATCGACGGGCTAATGAGGTAGCACCTCTTATCGGACACACTCCATTGTATGCCATTCTATTACTTTGTGATTGATTTTGTGCGCACCTTCGGATTTTCGGGAGTGTGGCTCGAGGTGGGCGATTGCTGTGGCTTTGAGTTACCACCGGCCCGGAAGTGTAATTGGTATATCTACCTTGGATTGCCTAGTTGTGCCATGTCACCTACCCTAGTGTACTTTACTACGAGTTTGATTTGTGTCGTACCTATGGAGTATCCTCTGGTAGCTCCAGTTTACGGGGTATTACGGTACTGTATAGACTACTGGCACTATAAATGTGTTAAGGGGGATATGGGTAACGCCTTAACGCTATTTTAATAGTTTACTTTACTTTAGACATATTATAATAGTGTATATTACCACATAGTAGATAGTTTAACGGATCCTTAGAGGATGGTTATCCCAAACATCCTTTGAGTTACTTGTATTTCAGTTGATATTTCACTTGAGTTGGATTTACTGATATAAGAATGTTAGTCCTGACTCAAGTGTTTTGTGTTTTTCTTTACGCTCGGGTCAGACTGAGTGATACAGCATTTGAGACTCACCTTCGAGTTGGAGCTTCACTTGGAGATCCATCTATCGATTCTGCTTTCAGTTATTCAGTTGATTCCAGTGATGTATTCAGATCTTGTATTTGACTATTGTATTGAGACATCTATGTATTCGTGACTTCTGTTGTATCTTGTTTAACTCTATTATATATATATAGTAGCTTCATGAACTACTATTCTTTTTGTTTCCGCTGCATTATTTTATATTACTCCGTGTCTGTGATTCTGTGATTATTTATTTACTGTATATGCTGAGTTTTGCCAAATTTAAATTAACAATCTGATATTTTGAGCAATTCAAGTCTGACATGTGCGGATGCGAATGGTTGAAAATATCGGGATGTTACATGTGGTATCAGAGCTCTGGTTTTAGGCAAAACTTGGCATCTATAGTAAATTTAATTACAAAATCACTTCATTTGAGCTTGAATCTCTTCCTCTTTGATTCGGTTTCCATTGAATTTTGGAACTCTCCCACTCGTTCTGAAATCCATCTTGGTTTTCCTATTCGTGTTCTTTTGATTCTGGAGTATCCCATAACTCCACTCCTGTTGATCTCTATAATAAATCAGCGGTCCCGCCGATATTAGAATGATTTGTAAAGGGGTGGAACTTCTTTACAATAAGCATTGATTCACCGAAGATTCTTGTATCCTCGGTTTACGATGCTATCTATTTATTGCTATGCCTGAATTCTATCGATCAAATGTCGATTTGCCTTAGAATTCTGCATCAATCTTATTCTTGAAGTCACGGTTGACCTGGTTAAGATTTCCCGCAATTTATATAAGTCTAACCATCTTCATATTTCACAATTTGATTGTCTTATCTCCCTTTCGAGCCTATCTATTTTAGTTAGAATTCTCTTTGATAAGAGTTCCTCTAAATATGAATCTCTATCCTTGTTTTGGAATCTATTCTTGTATCATCGAGTGAGGGAGTGTATTTGTGACGCCCCACCTCTATACCTACGCTAACCAAGAACACTACGATGTAGTGTTGTCAATTAGCACGGAGAATAAGGCTGTGGAGGAGCGACCATCCATGTAACTTCTTTGTGCGAGCACCGATATGTCATATAGAATAGAATGCATATCATTTAAGGAGGAAATCTGACATACCGATACAAACTCAAAGCTATCACACGGTGGCTATATATAATCTTCGGAGACAAACATAGAAATAAACATAACATAAATCAGTCACAGACATCCATATCACAAAGGCGGAAGAAGATATGAATATATATATAACACATAAAAGTGTACATCAGAGTAGTGGTCGGAAAGATCCACGATAATACAAAAGAATAGCAACATGTGCTATACAAATGAATAAGTACACAACATAGAGTCTATATCTCAAATGTGTACATCCAAAAACTACTAATTTATGTAGTTAGCCAAAAGTCAGAATAATCCTGAAGAGAAGTCAAGCAGAAGCACCTGTAACATCTCGGTCTGACCCGAGTATTATTTATAAGAAAATAATAAACAGATCAGTCTAGCTATAAATATCAAATGACATGGTATAAAGTAAAAGACATGGCATGAACATGTAATAACCATCGTAGCATACTACTATAAGTATGTAATTGAAAATCAACAAGAGATTAATCAATATCACAAGAATCTTCTCAAAGATAAAATAGGGTATCATACCCTAAACTTGTATTCATAACAAGTCAATAACACATAAATTCACCAATGCACAAAAACTGATATCATATCAATGAAAATCATGAAAATTGGTGAAGCACAAATTCCAGAAGTCAACACATGAAATCCAGAAAACACATAAAAAAGGGGGAGGCCTAACACATGAACGGGAGCATGAAAACTCACCAACGCGTGAAACACATAAACGAGAAGCTATCTCATGGAAGCTATCCATTAAATTTTAACACATGAACGGCCCGAAGACCATGGGGTGCTACCCCATATATGTGATGATGAAACATCACAAAAGCGGGGTCTAGTCTCCCTCGTAGACAAAGAGACATCGCACAGTTGCTAGTCTAAATCACAAAAATGATCGTCATGATCATATAGAAGTGTCAATTACACTAAGCCAGTAAATATATGAGTTTAGCTTCATGTCCCATAACCACTAGCTTAACTTAAATATTTACGAACAAACTGTAGATCTTCACTAGGAAATTGTCACAAAAGGGTTCAATCGAACAAGTCCAAGAGCTAACTGACGAAGTGAACGCGAGCGTTTCATACCACTCGTTTTACTAAGTCATATAATTCAATTTCTCATTCATGTGAAGTAAAGGTTTGTATATACTAATAGATTGGAAAACAGTTTAGGAAAAAGAGCTTTGTAATAAAATAGAGTTGAAATCGTTTTGATGAAAGAGCTTTGATATTTACTACTAGTATTGAAACCTTCATATCTTTAGAGTGACAAGTCACAAAACGATTGTTGAAACAAATTGAATCACATAAATTCACGTTCGAAGACGTGAGAAAAATCCATGGAAATCAGCTCAAATGCATCCAAGTAGAAAATAGGAGGTGCGGCCTAACATGCGAGCGACCTAAGGAAATATAGGTCGAAGGACCTATAAGTGATGCAACCTAAGCTGCTGCGCGACTTAACAGGATGTCTCGATCTAACAAAACCAAGCTAAAAAGGTGCGCGACCTAACAGTCTCGAGCTAAGGAATTGCAAGCAGGTCAAACGAACTAGCGACCTAAAGGTGTTCGCGAGTTAGCATTAAACAAAGACAAACGACCTAGTAGAAAACAAGGTCTAACGACCTAACACCAAGGTGCCGAGCGACCTAACGAGGTACCATCCCGAGCGACCTAACAACCTAAAGTGTCAAGCGACCTAGCGGCATAATGCCAAGCGGCCTAGCAACTTAAATACTCGCGACCTAGCGCGTGAGTCGGCCGAGCGACCTAAGAGTTTAACACGTGAGCGACTTAAGGTTTTAACACGCGAGCGACCTAAGGCTTTAACACGCGAGCGACTTAAGGTTTTAACACGCGAGCGACCTACAAGAGAAGGCCTAGCGACCTAAAGTGATGCACGACCCACGACCTAGCAGGGTCGAGCGACCTAGAGCCGCCTTGAGATATAAGGTCGGAAACGACCTAAGGAGATACAGCCTATAGCCAGCGTGACCTTTCCACGCGAACGACCTATCGAGACCAGAGCGACCTAGCACGCCTAGAACGACCTAAGTGCAGGAATTTTCCAAAAACGCTGAAAATTGGATTTTTCGCCAATCCAATCCAAACCAAATGCAAATATGCATGCTAAATTGATGGGGAATCATTCCTAACAACCCAATGACAGTTATAGGCAAGATGTGAGATTAAAATCTCACCTTTTCACTAAAATGGATGAAGATGAAGCTTGAAAGCAAGGAGAAGCAATCCAAAGCTTGAATCCAATATCTTCTACTTGAATTTGGAGTTGAATGTTGGATTTGCAATTGAATTTGAGTTTGGAGTTCTAATTTCCCCTTCCCACCACCATTTTTGATGAAGCTTGAATGTTAAAACAAATGATGAATGAAGTGAGGAAGAGGGTTGGGCTGAACTAAAGAAGGTGCAGTCCAAACCAAAGTCACAAGCGGAAAAAGTGGCGAAAATTCCACTAACTCCAAACATATCGAAGTTTATACTCAAAAAGATCGCAAACATCATTTTGAATTCAATGGGGGTGGTCTCGAGTCCTAATTTGACCGTATGCAAAAAGTAGCTTTTCGGACCAAAATCCGATTAACGATAAATATTTAAATAAAATATTTAAATATAAAATCGATAAACATGCGGGTTGTTACAGTATTTGTAATTAATATAAAATGTTTTATATGTTGTGTTGTTTGAGTTGTTAATGTTGGTTTGGATTTTCGATCGATTCGTCTGATCAGCGATATCGATATGATTTCCAAAACACTTGAACAGAGCAAACTGACATAATATTTTCTTCAAATTGGTAAATGGAATAAAATTTATATTATATATATAAGTAAAATTTTCTGGAATTTAATAAGTTAATTAAATTGGTTGTTTGAAATGATAATATTTGATTATCATTTATTGTTCTATAAATAAATTATAAATCATGGTTTATAAATTGATTTTGAATTGAAATGAACTTAAGTCAGGAATTTGAGAATTTAATTTCCAATGATTTCAAACTTTGGCCTTAAAGTTTTAAAGTGTATATTATTTAAAGCATTTTCAAATAGAAATCATTTCAAAGAATTTTTAATGTTTAAATCAGTACTCTTCTCTTTTGTCGCTGGAAAATAATTTCGGTGATGGCGGCTGCATCATCGACATTCATTTTCGAGTTTCAAAATGGAGAGACCATTCAGTAGCTTTGCTACACTTATGTTTTAGAAATTAATTTGATTTGAATTTCTTTAGTATGATTTGATTTATATATATATAGGTATATTATTTTAAATTTAATTTGATTTGATATATATTGTATATACATAATTATCTCTAAATTGTTTGAAGTTAATCGGAAATTTAATTCTTAAATTTTATGTTAAAGGATGATATCAATTATAAATAAAGCTAATTTTTTTTAATAAATATTTAAATTTGAAATGATTGAATTGGAAAGTTACTTATATAATACCCAATTTGATTCTAATACAACTTACCTAACGTATTCAGAAGTTGAATATGTAATTGGATAATATACAATATATATATAAAATGATTTTAAAAATAAAATTTGAGTGGTTGTAATAAATTTTGTACACTTAATTTTAATTATAAAAATGTTAATAGAGATTAATAGAATAATAAGTTGATTGAATAGTAAATAAGACAAAGTAAATAAAATTTTGTTTTGAAAGAAACCTTTTGTATCAAATAGTAATAAATTGAAATAAAATCAACTTAATGAAATACCTTGAATTTAAAATCAATTATTGAATATAAATTAATTTAAATTGAAAGTTATATGGTTTAAATTAATTGTTTAATTTTTTTTTCAAACTATTTTCTTTTTGGTTGTTTCCATTCTCCTACCTCCTTCCTTCTCGGGGACGAAAAGTTTTGAGTGGGGGAGAGTGTAACGACCCGTAAATTTTTAATAATTTTATTTGTTTTATTAATATATTTAATTGAAATTTTGTGAATTTTAAATAATAATATTTTGAAATAAAAATTTAATATTTGGAATACGTCTACTTAAACATAAAAAATGGTAAATTTTCACCAGATAATATGGAAGTTTATTTTCTTGTGTAATTTTATTTAAATATAGATCAGTTAAAATTGATGATAATAAAATATTTTCCAAACCTGAATATTTTTACACAATAAATTTGTAAATCATCTTCTGAGTGAGACGTCATATTTTATTTCTTCAAATTTGAACCACTATTGCTTCGTTTATCTTATTTCTAGCAAATTAGCAGCATTTTTCGGTACCGATTATCAACTTTTGATAGGATGATCGTACCACTGATATCTATATACCGTTTTGATCACCTCGTCGTGCCGATCTCTACAGTATAATCATTTGTGTGTTTCGGAGTCCGGGAAATAGCGAAATCTACGGAACGATTTCCGTATCGGTTTCGCAATTTGCCTTTTGATTTCAGTGACCATTCATTTACTCACCTGTTGGAAAACCAATGGTCACTAGCCTTTGCATGCCCCGATATTTGTGCCGTTCAAATTACCTCTTGTATTACCTATCTCTTTTCTTTGATTTCTGTTTTTCAAAAAGAAAAAAAATTAATATGATACGTTGGTTTGTATTTTAGTTTCATTTCAAAAATATGAACTGCTACTCTTCTTCTCTTTTGCTCTGTTCATTCTCTTGCGTGCTTGACCACCCTTCCACCATTGAACTTGCTTACTGCCGATCACCACAAACCTCCGGCCCCACCTTCTTTTTCCCCTCTCTACCGTTGCTTGTTTCCAGAGCCTCACTCCTTTAGCCGACCATCTCACCGAACACCTCCTCTTTACTTATTTATAGGTAATATTTTGGTTGATATATACTTATATATATATATATATATTGATTTCCAAATTTTATAATAGTTTACTGTATAAGTTTATATATGTTGTTTACGTATATATATGTTTCTATAATATACAAGTTCTTTGTGATATGTTGTTCTGTTGTTTTATAAAAGAAGTTGTCTATATATTTTGTTATAGGTTTTATATATATATATATATATAGCCTGAGTTTGAATGTAAATGTTTTATTTAATATGCTTTCTATGTTATAAAAACTATAGTTTCTACTGGCTTTCAAAAATATATGGAGTTATGGAATATAAGGTATGCTAGTATTATATATATATTGCATGTTACTATTCGTTTAAATCTTGTCTGCGTATATATATATATTATATACATATATATATATTCTTGTATGCTGTAGTATATTCTTGTATGAGGCTTTAAAAAAATATGTTTTTAAGTATATATATTGTTTGTATGGTATAAAATGTGTATAGCATATAGATTTATATTTTACATTCTTGTTTTACAAAGAGTTGTTTTGTTTCATTTTCCGATGCTTTTATATGGTTTGAAAGCAATTTTGTAT
Source organism: Allium fistulosum (assembly GCA_030737815.1). Lineage (NCBI taxonomy): Eukaryota > Viridiplantae > Streptophyta > Magnoliopsida > Asparagales > Amaryllidaceae > Allium > Allium fistulosum. Next base: position 850,076,645 of record CM060903.1, read on the forward strand.
ATATGTATTTTTAGGTTATTCCGTATATTATATATGATAGTTTATTGCATATGTGATATGCTTTAGTTAGTGTATATTATATAAAGTAAGTCTGCATATATATATATATGTATATATGCGTTACGCAAGTTTTATGTTTGTGACAGTTTGTGTATATACAGTTTAACTCATATCAAGCTATTATATTTATTATAAAGTATGAATGTTATTTAAGTTATATATTAGTTTATATAAGTGTATGATCTATCAATTTTTATATGTTTGTTTTGAATTTATATGAGATATGTTTGTTTTGTTTTAAAGATTATGTTATACCAATTGATTATATATACATTAGTTAATATATGCCTTTGTTTTGCCGTTCTCTGTAGTGCATATAATAGTATACGTATAATATAATAGTTTGGAGAAGTGAGTTCGTGTGCTGTAAATTTTAATATAATACATATGTTTAAATATATGTGTTTTGAAATTTATTTTAGAATATATATATATATATAATGTATATATTTTTAGTTAATATCAAAACTGATTCTGATTTGTTCTCATCGATTCCCATTTATCAGCTTTTGTTCGTCGTGCCTGCTTTCTTCATCGAATTGTGCCCATCTCATTCTGCTTTGGAATTTGTAGCTTGCTCTGTTGTCAAAACTCTCTAGCCTCGAAAGGTGAGCAATCACTCACGATTAACGTTCTTTTATTTATTAAATTTGATTTCAATTGGAACGACAATTGAAATATGCTGCTGTTAGTTACTTACATTGCTATATATATACTGTTATCTGTATCTGTTCACCTGTGACATCTGACACCATTATCTGTTATTTATATTGATGATATATGCCTGCTATATTATTATCATATCTGTTATCACTCTGCAAGTTCCCTGTTAGTATAGAATTCACTATGGGTTGAAATGATACATACCCGAACGATCTTGTAGAATAGGAGAAAATCGTTATGGGTTGAGATGATAAACCCAAGCGATTTTCATTGACATTGAATTTGGAATTGCGGGTTGAAAAGAAATATACCCGTATATATTTAAATTACGGATTGAAATGATAAATATCTGTATCACTTGACCATAGGGTAGAGAATTATATACAAACATCGTTGGTCTATATATATTTTGAAAATGATTTCTATGGTTTTGAAAAGAAATATATAGTTTTAATAAATATTGATTTTAAAGATTTATTAAAGTTGATTTAATGAAGTTGATTTATAATATGTTTAAGTATTTATTTAATATATATATTTTCAAATATAGAGTTTATAATGTGTAACAACCCGCATATTTTACGATTGAATATTTAAATATTTTATTTAAATTTTGAATCGTTAATCGGATTAAAGTACGAAAATCTACTTTTTGCAAACAGTCAAATTGGGACTCGAGACCCCTTCCATTGAGTCCAAAATGGCGTTTGCGACTTTTTTAAGTATAAACATTGATATATTTGGAGCTAGCTAAAGATTTGACCTTTTTCACTTTGGGTTTGGATTTGGGTTCAGCCCACTAGCCAACTTAATACCCAAAACTGAACCACCTCTCTTCATTCATCCCTCTTCCTTATCTTTTCAGTTCTGAAGAGAATAATGGGGGAAGAGAAAGAGAATTAAAAATCCTAAGCCCTAGTTTCCATTTGCAAATCAAGTTCTAGCTCCAAATTCAAAGAGAAGCATTGGTAAGCATCATCTCCATCTTCTCCAACTCATTCTCTCTTTGATTTTAGAAAATTCCTAAACCTAATTTGGGAAGTGTTTCTCTTTTAAGCTTAGATTCAAGCTTCTTGTGTTGAGATTGAAGAGTGGTTGATTCTCCTTTGTTTTCAAGCTTCTCCTTCCTTGTTTTTGTGTAAAAGGTGAGATTTTTATCTCACATCTATGTCTATTCCCATCATTAATGTTAGGTATGAATTCCTAACACATATTCATGTTCAATTGCTTTTGGTTTGAATTGATTTGGTGAACACTTCAATATTTGGTGTTTTGAAGTCAAAACTTTGAAAATCCTTGTTTTGATTTGTGAACATGTTTTTGGTGGCGTATCGAAGAGCCTATAGGGCTAGGTTGTCGATTGGCGTAAACCCCTAGCGTCCACTGCTCGTCCGTTCGCCAATTGTTTGGGATTTTGCTCCTTGGGGGCTAGGCTGAGAATACTGGAATTTCCAGTATCGGTTGACCGACCACCCTGTCTCGGTCGACCGATCCTGGAAACAGAAAGTTTCCAGGCGTTGGCCTGGAAATAGAAAGTTTCCAGGCATGGTTCAGTCGACCGACCACCCTGGCTCGGTCGACCGAGCCTGGAAACAGAAAGTTTCCAGGATTTGTGTCGGTCGACCGACCACCCTGGTCCAGTCGACCGAATCTGCTGTCTCTGCCTATTTTGCCTTTTGTGTTTGCGTTTCCAATTTGTAATCGATTCTTGATTCTTCATTTTGTAGTTATCATTTGTTATCGATTTTGATGACTTCTTTTTCGGGATTTGCGAATATCCATTTCGATGGATTCTTTATCGGTTTAATTGGATTTGATTCACGTCTTCGAATGTGAATTTTAATGATTGATTGTTTTTACAATCACTTCTATGATTTGTCACTTTAAAATATAAAGGTTTTAAATACTAGTAGTAAATATCAAAACCCTTTCATTAAAACGATTTCAACACTATTTTATTACAAAGCTCGTTTCTTAAACCGATTTCCAATCTATTAGTATATACAAACCTTACCTCACTCGTATGAGAAATCTAATTAAACGGCTTAGTAAAACAAGTGGTATGAAACGCTTGCGTTCACTTCGTCGGTTAATTCTTGGGCTTGTTCAATTGAATCTATTGTGACAATTTTCTAGTGGAGATTTACAATTTGTTCGTAAATATTTAAGTTAAGCGAGTGGTTATGGGACATGAAGCTAAACTCATATATTTACTAGCTTAGTGTAATTGACACTTCTTGAAGATCGATGATGATCATTTTTGTGAATTAGACTAGCAATGTGCGATGTCTCTTTGTCTGTGTGGGGGACTGTACCCCATTTTAGTGGAGCTTCGGCTCAAATTTGTGGGGTAGCGACCCATGGTCTTCGGACCGTTTTAGTGGAGCTTCGGCTCAAAATTAATGGTTAGCAACCATGGAATAGCGTTCCATTTTGTGATACACGTGTTGGGAGTTTTCATGCTCTCGTTTTGTGATAGGCCTCCCCCTCTTTTTATTGTGATTTCTGGACTTCTTGTTGATGATTTCTAGAACTTGTGTTTCACCAATTTTTGTGATTTAATTTGATAAGTTTTATCAATATTTGTGCATTGGTGAATTTGTGTGTCATTAACATTTTGTGATTGGCATTGATATAACTGACAATATTTTCTGTTTGTGAAAGTGAAAAAGAATATGACATTCTTTTCATTCTTTTCTGTGTTTTGAGATTTCTTGAGGTATTGTATGATTTTGGTGTTTTATATGCATACTAGTTATAGTATGGCATTAAAGTTATCATACGTCTTTTGTCATATCTCATATTCTATCTCATTTTACCCTGATATTTATAGTTAGACTGATCCGTTTATTATTTTCTTATTAAATAATACTCGGGTCAGACCGAGATGCTACAGGTGCTTCTGCTTGACCTCTCATCCGGGAGTATTATCTGACTTTTGGCTTACTACATTAGATTTGTAGTTTTGTTGTTATACATTAGAGATAGAGACTCCTTAATGTATATATTCTTTTGTGTAGCACCTGTATCTATTCTTTTGTGATATTGTGGATCTTGTTTGACCACTACTCTGATGTACACTTTTATGTGTAATATTCATATCTGTTTTCCGCCTTTGAGATATGAACTTCTGTGACTGATTTGTGTTATATTTATTTCTATATTTGTTTTCGAAGATATTATAGCCACCATGTAGTAGCTTTGAGTATATATCGGTATGTCGGATTTCCTCTTGAGATGAAAAGCATGTTATTCTATCTGACATATCGGTGCTCGCACAAAGAAATTATACGGAGGATCGCTCCTCAACAGCCTTATTCTCCGTGCTAGTTGACGACATTACTCCGTAGTATTCTTGGCTAGCGTAGGTATAGAGGTGGGGCGTAACAGCTTGGTATCAGAGCCAAACTTCGGAACTATATGGAATAATCTAACAAGGATCATTGTCCTAAGTCCTTCTTAGGAGTCGTGCCTTAGGATTTTATTCGAGTCAATTGGACCCGTTTTATCCTATTTTCTTTTATGATTCCTTGTTTTATCAATCAAGTTTGCTTGATATTTGTTTTGAGAGTAACCTTTTCTTTTTCTTTCTTTCTTTCTTAAAGAAGGGAAATGGTTAGACCAGGCCGACCCAGCGCCGGTCAATCCAGTGCTACTCCCCAGGATGGAGTTTTTATGTCTGCCCAGCAGCTTCTTGATCTTGTAAAGAATGCTCAAGCAGCCGGTTCTATTCCGGAGCCTACTCACCCTAAGTCTTGATTTGCACGCTTGTGCAACGATTATACCAACTTGGGTGGAAAGCCATTCAAAGGTTCTGAAACCATTATTGAAGTCCAGGCTTGGCTAAGAACATGCGACCGCATCTTTTCTCACATGAATCTTATTGATCTTCACCGAGTTCAGGTGGCCTCTAGTATGCTCCAAGAAAGAGCACTAGACTGGTACGAGCTTCTGATTTTTAAAATTAATGAAACGGATCTTACTTGGGAGCAATTCCGGGAACGATTCGAATTAAAGTTTGTGCCAGAAGCTGAGAAGGTGACTTTGGCCCGTCGTTTCATAGACCTTGTTCAAGGTGAATCCTCCGTGGCAGATTATGTCGCATCCTTCGAGTCACTTTCTAAATATGGGGTTGAATACATAAACACCCTGTTATCCCGCCTTTTGGCAAGGCCGTGACACCAAGGACTTAACTAGAAACCGGTGACAGATCGTCTCGAAGACCAGCTACGCGCAAGGATCGCTATGAATATCGATGGAATTTGTTCGAGTCCGGATCAGGCTAGAATTGATAAGGCACGTCAAGCAAATCCATGGGAACCAACGATCCAAGTTTCAAGTCAATCTGAGTTCATATGACCAAGTTATCGTTGATGAAAAATGGAGTAAATGGCCTAAGTTCGAATCCATAGGCCGAGCCTATGATTCGAATCCATCAACATAGGTTTACCCCGAATCGATCGCTATTTCCTTAGTTCGTATCCATCAGAAGATAGCATGGTTCGAATCCATCTGAAGTAGCCTTAGGTTCGAATCCCTCGGGAGGAGGAGCTTCGAATCCACGAAGCATAACCCTTCTTCGAATCGATCAGAGCAAACCCCGTCTTCGAAACCATCAAGTTCGCCCCTGTTCGAATCCATCGAATTTCTACACGTTGAATCCATAATGCCACTTCACTTCGAATCCATCAGATGGTCAAGCATCGAATCCACATTCGTTTCCTTCGACATATCCTTAGTTCGAATCCAACGAGATGCTCCGCTTCAAATACATTCAACAGAGAATCCTTCGAATCGTTTAAACCGTGACCTACCTTAGTCGATTCGAGGAGAATGTAAGTCCGATCGATTCGATGAAATCGTACCTTCGTATCCATTACCTCGAATCCAAACCATGGATTCAACCCAGTCAAACCGGAGTAAAAAGTGGATCGATGCAAGAAGCACGCACCACGTCACTATGGGCATCGAGTCGACCCTATCGATTCGAAGGGATCGATTCGAAGTATCCATGATTCACCAGAAATGCAACATTGAATCGATCATATCTCGAGTTCTACAAGTCCAAATGCCATGAAATTTTCACAGAAGCTTAAACACATGATGAAGAATGTTCACACCAAATTTCAACTCGATTGGACACTTTCTTGATCGATTTGAACCAAGGGTCGAATCGATCCCAAAGTGGGCCCGGTTCTCCAGATTTCTGCCATGTGGCTCCCTCACGTACCAGAACTGGTCTCCCCGGATTTTAGGCGAAATATCAGCCTCCTACACCTATAAATAGAGCCCCTGGTCATTCAGAAAAGGGGTCGGACAATTCTAAGTACTAAAGAGCGCCCAGATTCTACCAGATTTACTCTGGAACACCGCCGCTGCTTTAGATTGAGACTTAGTATATAATTTCAGTTGTACTACAGTATAAAGAATTGTAATCTTCAAGTATCGAGCAATAAAATCATCAGACTTCATAGTGGACGTAGGCAAAACGCCGAACCACTCTAAATCGCTTGTCTTTGCAATTTACTTTCTGTCATTTTGGAGTTTTTGTTAGATAATCTTCATTTTTAATCTTCATTCTTCACTTTTATCTCTTCAAAAACTTCCGAAGAGTGTTGTGCCCATTTTTGGTACAAACACTTTGGTGCTTTCACTGAGAAGAAACCTGCTTTTTTCTCCTGCTCCTTGGATCTACCATCGATACCGGATTGTATAAATCCAAGAGGAAGATCCAGATCTCTAATTCCTAATCCTTCCATTCTATTCAGATTTGCATAAAGTCTAGGAAAAGGATTCATCATTCAAAATGGTTAGCACAAGAACCGCTTCTACAGCTGCTGGACAAGAAGGTAGGGATGGACAGAATCCTGCTCAACAACAGCCATCCAACCAAGACAACGTCGCTCATTCAGAACCGTCTGGACCAGTCACCAGACAGGAGCTCCATATGTTGCTTCAAGAGCTGACTCAAAGTCGGCAACAATTGGTCGAACAGTTGCGTGCTAATATTGAATTAACAAACCAACTGAACCGCCAAGGCCGCAGAAGGTCCAGACGGGATGATATCTCCCGATCATCTACTGAAAGTTCCGCCTCATCGGACCACTATCACAGATCTACCCGTCCTCGATTAGACGAGAGTCATACACAAACGGCCGGATATCAGCCCGCCTTGACTGTTGGACAGTTGAGGGCAGGACCGTCGACCAGCTTTCAGGCCGGGCCCTCAACACAAGGAGGCCCTACTACACAGCATACCGCGGACAATCATGCCGCAGCTGCCACAATAGAAACAAGGGTTGATACCCGAAATCTTTCAGAGCCAAATAATCAGCAACCTAGGCATACTCCTGAGCCATACGTCCCAGAAGACGCTGAGCCAAGGAGGCGAAATTTGGACCGTCGACAGCGCCCGGTCCGAACTCGCGCTGTGGAACCCGACCACACCTTAGCTTAGCAAGCTCAAAATGTAGCAACGCCTGACATTTCGACTATGATACGTCAGATGATCCGCGAAATCCAAGGTCTTACCAACGATGATTGGGGGATTTCACGAAGTCATACTCCTTTCACGGACGAGATACTATACGCTGAACCTCCTCGGCGATTCAGAATGCCAACTCTCCCTATGTACGAAGGAAATTCTGATCCCAATCAACACATTTTAAAATATGAATGGTCAATGAGCGCCGCAAGGGCCGACGATGCAGTGAAGTGCCGAAGTTTCCCCATCTCACTGGGAGGAATTGCAACGATGTGGTTTACAAGATTACCTCCTAGATCTATCTCTTCATTTGATTAATTGGCTAAGAAATTTGTTGAACAATTTCGCATGCATGTCGCTAGACCCAAAGATGTTAACACCCTGTCCAATGTTACCCAAGCTCATGGGGAAACGTTAAGGCGTTACTTGGAGAGATTCCATGTGGCATGTGTGGAGATTAGTAATCCCAACGATAACTCAATTTTAATGGCATTAACAAAAGGAATTGATCCTGATTCTGAATTTGGAAACTGGTTAGCTGGAAAACCACCCGCATCGTTGGACCGTTTCTACTCCAAAGCCGCTCAATTCTTACGGCAAGAGGACGTGAAACAGTCTAGGAAGCAGGACGATGCGAGACCCGGAAGTGAAGGAATACAAAGTAATATAGCAGTTAGACAGTTCGGCGACAATTCTGGAAAAGTTCAGCTAAACATACAGAACAAACAAACTCAGCCAAGAGATAATAGTGGTCGGGACAAGAAAAGAGATCCAAATCCAGGCCCACGGCGTAGGGCTCCGATGTTCGAAAATTATACACCATTAAATACATCGCTGGAAAATGTGTACCTACAAACTTGCAACACTGAACAGTATAAGAAACCCGCTCCGAAGCGTTCATCAGAGAGGCAGATTCAGACAGGGAAGTTTTGTAGATTTCATGAAAGTTATGGCCACAATACTAATGACTGTCATCATTTGCAGGATCTCATAGAAAAGTTGATCAGGGAGAGAAAGTTAGATCAATTCGTGCGGGCACCGCAGTCTGGTGGTGCGGGCCCATCAAACCCAAACCGTACGCAAGACCAAGAAAGACAAGAGGAACCCGCTCGTACAGGCGGGAGGCTAGTTATCAATACCATAAGTGGTGGTCCTCATCCAGCAGACAGAAGCTGGAGGGAAATGGAGTCGTATGCTAGCTCCATCAGGCATGCGAGCTTCGAATGTTGCAGTAATTGTGAGGATGGATCTCCGGCTAAACAACAAAAGACAATGTCTGATGACATCATATTTAGAAGCAGAGATGCTGACAAAATCGAAGCCCCAACAATCGACCCACTGGTCATATCTGCCCAGGTTGGTCCTGCTTGGATGAAGAGGATCCTGGTCGACAGTGGGAGTTCTGTAAACATTTTATTCAAACGAGCTTATAATTTAATGAAGATGGAAGCAAAGGACTTGAAACCCTGCCAATCCCGAGTTCATGGCTTCAATGGGAGTGCTACGATACCCACTGGAATAGTGGAACTACCAGTAGAACTGGGGATTGGAGAACGCAGGAGAATCTGACTGCTGCAATTCGTTGTTCTAGACATCGCTTCACCGTATAATGCATTCTTGGGCCGACCAGCCCTTACTGAATTCATGGCAGCCATTGCCCCGTGGTGTTTGACTTTGAAGTTCCCGATTGACCATGGGATTGGAGTCATTCAAGGGGATCAGGCAGCAGTAAGAGCCTGTTACGTTGCTGAATTGCGTGAAGCGTAGAAGAAGGAGAAAGGAAAGGGCGTAGAGGAATCTCTCTGCGTTCGTTTTACTGATAATTGACAACTAGCGCTTGGGCCCCGGCCCGGGCACCGCTACCAATTCCTTAAAGATCTTGACCCTAGAGATAAAGAAGATAAAGATGAAGTTAAAGAGAATCAAGCTTCTCCAGCCGAACTGACTGTGGACGTCCCAGTCAGTAAGGATGACGACTCAAAAGTACTAAAAGTTGGGTCTCAACTGGGAAAACAGATACAACAGGAATTGGTTGAATTTCTCCAAGAGAATCTCGATGTTTTCGCCTGGACGCACTACGATATGTGCGGAATCTCACCAAACGTTGCAAGTCACTCCTTGAACATTGATCTGCGACATGTTCCGGTCAAGCAAAAAAGGCGTGGTATGGATCCAGAGAGATCTGCCGCCCTTAAAGAAGAGATTGACAAGTTGCGATCAAATGGGTTCATCCGAGATGCTCTATACCTGGAGTGGGTGTCAAATCCGGTAATGGTTCGAAAACCGAATGGGAAATGGAGAACTTGTGTCGACTACTCCGACTTAAACAAAGCTTGTCCAAAAGATAGTTTTCCACTTCCTCGAATTGACCAACTCGTAGACTCAACATCAGGCCATGAATTGTTATCTTTTATGGATGCTTATTCCGGTTATAATCAAATACCTATGCATTTACCCGATCAAGAACATACCAGCTTCGTGACCGATCTGGGACTTTACTGTTACAGAGTCATGCCTTTTGGTTTAAAGAATGCCGGAGCAACTTACCAACGCTTGGTTAATCGAATGTTCGCTGACCAGATCGGGAAGACCATGGAAGTTTATGTGGATGACATGTTAGTAAAGTCCCGATTTTCCACAGATCACGTCAAAGATTTAGATTCAATGTTCCGCATCCTACGAGAATATGGAATGAAGCTTAACCCGTTGAAGTGCAACTTCGGCGTCGCGTCCGGAAAGTTCCTCGGTTTCATCGTCAACGCTCGTGGGATAGAAGCAAATCCCGAAAAGATATGGGCAATAAGGAATTTGCAAACTCCAAGGACCATAAAGCAAGTCTAGAGTCTCAACAGGAAGGTAGCAGCGTTAAGCAGGTTCATTTCAAAATCCACTGATAAATGCATTCCTTTCTTTGATTTGATCCGGAAGGGAAAACAAAACTTTGAATGGACCATGGAGTGTGAAGGTGCATTCCGATCGCTGGTTCAACATCTCTCTACGTCACCAATCCTGTCAAAACCGGTTGATCACGAACAGTTATACCTTTATCTGGCAGTATCGGAGCATGCGATCAGTGCCGCTCTGGTCCGAGGAGAAGATCGAGTGCAGAGATCGGTCTATTATGTTAGTAAACGATTGACAGGAGCTGAAAGAAATTACCCAAGGTTGGAGAAACTGGCTTATTGCCTAGTCATTGCCTCAAGAAAGCTTCGTCCTTATTTCCAAGCTCATCCGCTTACTGTGTATACCGATCAGCCGTTACGACAGGTCCTCACGCGGCCTGAGACGTCTGGAAGGTTGCTCAAGTGGAATATCGAACTGAGTCAATTTGACATCACTTATGCTCCGCGGAAAGCTATTCAAGGGCAAGTCCTAGCTGACTTCATAGCTGAATTTACTGTTCCGGACGAATTACCCGAAACCAGTGAATCTCCTGAATATGTCTGGAAACTTTATACAGATGGTGCATCAAACGATCGGTGTTCGGGTGCTGGTGTTGTACTAGAAACCCCCGAAGGACGATCCATATGCTATGCTTTGAAGTTTGATTTTCACGCAACCAACAATGAAGCCGAATACGAAGCTCAATTGACTGGGTTAAGACTTGCCAAAGACCTGAGAATTATCGCTATAGAAATTTATTGTGATTCACAGTTGGTTGTGTGCCAGGTACGGGGAGAATATCAAGCAAGAGACCGAAGATTAGCTGCTTACCTAGCCCGAGTTCAGGAAGCACTGGATCAGTTTGATTATTATGCCATTTACTATATACCACGAGATCACAATCAAAAGGCCGATTCATTGGCAAAGTTAGCCAGCACAGGTGAGGCACAACAAATGGGACTCGTCCCCATCGAAACTTTGCCCTCCCCAAGCATTGATCAAATAAAAACGAGCGATGTGCTTGAAACCTCTCCCTGCAGAGAATCATGGATGACCCCATATAGAAATTACATTGAGAGTGGGATGTTGCCTGAGCACCAAAATGAGAAAAGGCAGATTCTACGAAAAGCTTCGCGGTTCGTCATTCAGGACGAGATCATGTATAGAAAAGGTTATTCTGTTCCACTCCTCCGGTGTATCGCTCACGACGAAGTCAAACGAGTGTTACAAGACGTGCACGAAGGAGAATGTGGCGATCACACCGGTGGACAAGCACTTGCTAAGAAAATACTCCGATATGGATATTACTGGCCGACAGTGAACCGAGATGCAGCTAACTATGCCAGAAAGTGCGACAAGTGCCAGAAACACGCTCGAATTCCAAGAGCCCCACCTACCGAGATAACTCAAATGGTCAGTCCCTGGCCGTTCGCTATGTGGGGTATCGATATCATCGGCGCTTTACCTCTGGCGAAAGGTGGAGCGAAGTACGCCATCGTCGCTGTTGACTACTTCACGAAATGGGCCGAGGCCGAAGCTCTCGCAACGATCACAACGAAGAAAGTAATAAACTTTGTGGTTCGCAATATCATATGTCGATTTGGACTCCCACATACCATCATCACCGATAATGGAACCCAATTCGAGAGTTTAGAATTCAAGAATTTCTGTCAACGGTTTCATATTCATAAAAAGTTCTCAGCAGTCGCACATCCACAAGCAAACGGTCAAGTCGAAGCTGTTAACAAAGTTATAAAATCCATCTTAAAGAAGCGACTGGAAAAGGCTGGCGTCAAATGGGTTGATGAACTTCCTATGGCGTTATGGGCTTATCGAACAACTCACAAGACCGCAACCGGACACACCCCATTTTCCTTATCCTATGGATCGGAGGCCGTTATTCCAGTCGAGACAGAAGTATTTTCTCACCGCGTGACTTATTATGATCCGAAAACAAATGCTATATTACTCGCTGAATCCTTGGATCTATTGGATGAGAAACGGGAAGAAGCTGATTTAAGAGCGGCCGCATACCGAAGTCGGGTCGCCCGGTTGTATAATACCAAAGTTCGACCCCGAACCTTTGAACTCGACGATCTTGTCTCAAGAGAATCTATCCGGTTCCTTCACACATGAAACCAAATTGGGAAGGACCATATGCGATTACGCAAAGACTTGGAGATGGCACATTCAAACTATCGACTGTGGACGGTCTTGTTTTGCCAAGGGCCTGGAACAGCGAGAGTCTCCGTCGCTACTACATATGACAGGCTTTATTTACTTTATTGTTTAGCATTTTCCTTTTGCATTTCGATTTTAGAATTTGTAATAAGGCAACTGACTTTGCCATGTTTTCTTATTCCAGCAATAAAATGCCATCTTTTCGAGCCAGAGCTGTGATTCATTAAATACAATGTACAACATCACGAGGCACGAAAAGCTAAAATCCATCACACAGTGGAATTTATTCAAATAGGGAGTGGCTATGAAGCAATCAACCACTCACTAAAAGAAACCCGAGCTCGGGGGCAAGCCATCACATCAGGCCAGAAACGGGTTGATACACGACAACCCTTCACTTAACTCCGTACTCCCAGAGTGCGAGGCGGAGTATAAACATTTTCCTAACTCCGTACTCCCAGAGTGCGAGGCGGAGTATAAACATTTTACTTAACTCCGTACTCCCAGAGTGCGAGGTGGAGTATAAACATTTTCCTAACTCCGTACTCCCAGAGTGCGAGGCGGAGTATAAACATTTACAAAATCCCAGAGTACTCCGAGAGCACGAGCTGGGTACAAACTTTTTACTTAACTCCGTACTCCCAGAGTGCGAGGCGGAGTATAAACATTTACAAAATCCCAGAGTACTCCGAGAGCACGAGCTGGGTACAAACTTTTTACTTAACTCCGTACTCCCAGAGTACGAGGCAGAGTATAAACATTTACAAAATCCCAGAGTACTCAGAGAGCGCGAGCTGGGTGCAAACTTTTTGCTTAACTCCGTACTCCCAGAGTGCGAGGCGGAGTATAAACATTTACAAAATCCCAGAGTACTCCGAGAGCGCGAGCTGGGTACAAACATTCCTTAACTCCGTACTCCTAGAGTGCGAGGCGGAGTATAAACATTCATTCAGCTCCGTACTCCCAGAACGCGAGACGGAGTATAAACATTCACAAAACCCCAGAGTACTTCGAGAGCGCGAGCTGGGTATAAATATCAACGAACTCCAGACTCCCAGAGCGCGAGGCGGAGTATAAACGTATGTCAACTCCACACTTATCCCCAATACTGGGGGCAGAACCATGACACATAACAAGTTGAAGGCCAAAACGAAGATTCCCAGTTCCATCGTTCTCGACTCGATTTATTTCCATGTTTACCTGATTTTGTGTGATAACGAGGGAAGCTCGAAGGAGTTTGATCGACTCATGGGAGATGAGATTGTCTTTAGCTCTAAAACATCGATTTGAAGTACGGCGTCAGAAGGGTCAGGGGGACGTTCGACTCCATCGGTTCGAACAGCCAAGTTTGAATCCCTCAATTCCAAGTCCGTCCAAGCTTCGAATCCATCCGGATACCATCGATTCGAAGTTCCATCGGTTCGAGGCAGTTAACCGAAGATGAATCAAAGTCACTGTGCCCTATCGATTCGGAGTGCCAACTTCAAAACTATCGACTTGTAGCATGACGAAGAGTATCAGTTCGAGTAATCCTCTCGAATCTATCAAAAACGATCGAATGGGAATAAACGCATCGCTTCGAATATAAAAATTGTTACTTGTCTACTTTGTACAGCGGTTCAGGAGAGGATCGATACCAAGGAGTAGTCATGGACAATCATCAATACACCGCTTAAACTCGAATCTCAAATCGATTCAGGAGAGGATCGATGCAGAATTCGATAACAAACCGAACTGGCAACGACTTGCGATCACGCGACGTCAACTAAAGTCAGACAAACAGCCAATCACGGTCATTCAGTGGTCAATTACAGCAATACGGAATGCAGCTTTCGGTAAAGCACGTCGTAGCTGTCCAGTGAGAGACTGCAGCTTTTCAAAGCACGTCATGTTTACACAAGACGTACTTTGGGGGGCAAATGTTATCCCGCCTTTTGGCAAGGCCGTGACACCAAGGACTTAACTAGAAACCGGTGACAGATCGTCTCGAAGACCATCTACGCGCAAGGATCGCTATGAATATCGATGGAATTTGTTCGAGTCCGGATCGGGCTAGAATTGATAAGGCACATCAAGCAAAGCCATGGGAACCAACGATCCAAGTTTCAAGTCAATCCGAGTTCGTATGACCAAGTTATCGTTGATGAAAAATGGAGTAAATGGCCTAAGTTCGAATCCATAGGCCGAGCCTATGATTCGAATCCATCAACATAGGTTTACCCCGAATCGATCGCTATTTCCTTAGTTCGTATCCATCAGAAGATAGCATGGTTCGAATCCATTTGAAGTAGCCTTAGGTTCGAATCCCTCGGGAGGAGGAGCTTCGAATCCACGAAGCATAACCCTTCTTCGAATCGATCAGAGCAAACCCCGTCTTCGAAACCATCAAGTTCGCCCCTGTTCGAATCCATCGAATTTCTACACGTTGAATCCATAATGCCACTTCACTTCGAATCCATCAGATGGTCAAGCATCGAATCCACATTCGTTTCCTTCGACATATCCTTAGTTCGAATCCAACGAGATGCTCCGCTTCGAATACATTCAACAGAGAATCCTTCAAATCGTTTAAACCGTGACCTACCTTAGTCGATTCGAGGAGAATGTACGTCCGATCGATTCGATGAAATCGTACCTTCGTATCCATTACCTCGAATCCAAACCATGGATTCGACCCAGTCAAACCGGAGTAAAAAGTGGATCGATGCGAGAAGCACGCACCACGTCACTATGGGCATCGAGTCGACCCTATCGATTCGAAGGGATCGATTCGAAGTATCCATGATTCACCAGAAATGCAACATTGAATCGATCATATCTCGAGTTCTACAAGTCCAAATGCCATGAAATTTTCACAGAAGCTTAAACACATGATGAAGAATGTTCACACCAAATTTCAACTCGATTGGACACTTTCTTGATCGATTCGAACCAAGGGTCGAATCGATCTCAAAGTGGGCCCGGTTCTCCAGATTTTGGCCATGTGGCCCCCTCACGTACCAGAACTGGTCTCCCCGGATTTTAGGTGAAATATCAGCCTCCTACACCTATAAATAGAGCCCCTGGTCATTCATAAAAGGGGTCGGACAATTCTAAGTACTAAAGAGCGCCCAGATTCTGCCAGATTTACTCCAGAACACCGCCGCTGCTTTAGATTGAGACTTAGCATATAATTTCAGTTGTACTACAGTATAAAGAATTGTAATCTTCAAGTATCGAGCAATAAAATCATCAGACTTCATAGTGGACGTAGGCAAAACGCCGAACCACTCTAAATCGCTTGTCTTTGCAATTTACTTTCTGTCATTTTGGAGTTTTTGTTAGATAATCTTCATTTTTAATCTTCATTCTTCACTTTTATCTCTTCAAAAACTTCCGAAGAGTGTTGTGCCCATTTTTGATACAAACACACCCCATTGAAGAAGAACCAAAGGTTTGTCTATGGTTTGAACAAAAATCTCAAGAAGCCATTACTTCTAAAATTAGAAGTCTCTTTTGATCAACTCATTGACATCGCTCTTCGACTTGAAGAGGCAGATAGAGTAAGTGATGTTGAGGTTGGGAGTGCTAAACCGAACTTCACCAACAAGAAAAGGCCTAATAAGTTCAAAGGTCCTTATCCCAACAATAAGAAAGGGAAACAAGCTTCTCCAGCAACTAAGACTTCTACCTCTAGTGGAGGGCAATGCTACAACTGTGGTTCTAAGGACCATTATGCGAATAAGTATTCAAAGCCCCGTGCTTGTTGCTATTGCAAAAGCCCGGACCATTATATATCTGTGTGTCCCAAACTTCAAGACAAGAAGGAGGGAAAGCTTAATGTGGCGAAAGCTCCTTGCAACACTTCTCATGGTCAAGGTATTTCTCATTCTATCCTTGATGGTATTATTGTGTTTCGTGATCATCCTATTCGAGTTCTTTTTGATACGGGTGCGTCCCATTCTTTTATTTTAAAGGAACTTGTTGATAATTTTTCTTTGGATGTTATGTGTTTGATGACTTCTTTGAGAATTGCGAATCCGGTTGGTGGATCCGCAACACTCAGTCTATTTTGTAAAGATGTCGAGATTGTTTTATGTGATTTTTCTTTCCTAGCCGATTTGCATGTCATGCGTTACTTAGGCTTTGGGATGATTTTGGGAATGGATTGGCTTAACCGTTATGAAGCTCATATCATATGTCCTGAGCGGACTATTTATCTTCGACATCCTCAATCTGTTAAGTAGGTTTCTATTGTTCTTAAAGATTCGGATTCTACTTTGGCAGCATCCTTATATTCTCTAAACCCTCGTAATGACGATAATGATGATGAGGAAGATGTCATTTCTCTTATTCACGTTGTTTGTGAATTTTCTGACATATTCGAGCCCGTTCTAGGATTGCCACCTAAGCGAGCAATTGAGTTCAGAATTAATCTTGTCCCTGGAGCTCAACCTATCACTCGTCCTCCTTATCGCATATCCAATAAGGAAAATGAGGAGATGCGCAAACAATTATCCGAATTGGAGACGAAGCAATTTATTCGCTCTAGTTCCTCGCCTTGGGGAGCTTCGACTATTTTTGTGAAGAAATCCGATGGTACACTTAGGCTCTGCGTTGACTACCGCAAGCTTAATGATCTCACTATCAAGAATAAATATCCATTGCCTCGGATTGATGATCTATTTGACCAACTTAGTGGTGCTAGAGTCTTTTCACAATTGGTCTTAGCAACTGGTTTTCATCAGCTTCGTATTGCAGAGGATAGTATTCCTTTTACATCATTCTGTACTCGTTATGGATCGTATGAATGGCTTGTTATGCCATTTGGTTTGATGAATGCTCCAGCTTATTTTGTTGACCTCATGAATCGAGTTTTCAAAGATTTCCTCGATCGATTTGTTCTCATCTTTATTGATGATATTCTTGTGTATTCAAAAACCGAGGAAGAACATGAAAAGCATCTTCGAATTGTGTTGGAAACTCTTAGGAGTAATCAATTGAAAGCAAAATTTTCTAAATGCCACTTTTGGCAATCTCGTGTGAAGTTTCTTGGTCATATTATTTCCGAATCCGGAATTTCCGTGGATCCTTCAAAGATTGAAGCGATTCAAAATTGGAAGAGACCGGAGAGTGTGACGGAAATCCGTAGCTTTCTCGGATTGGCGGGCTATTACCGCCGTTTCATAAAAGACTTTTCTAAAATTGTCGTACCTCTTACTAGTTTGACAAAGAAGGGAGTTAAATACATATGGTCCGACAAATGTGAAGCTTCTTTCCAGAAATTAAAGGAACTCCTTTCCGATGCTCCTGTTCTTGTGATTCCCGAAGGAAACCAAGATTTTGTTGTGTATACCGATGCTAGTCGCGTTGGTTTGGGTGCCGTTCTTATGCAAAGAGAACATGTTATTGCTTATGCTTCTAGGCAATTGAAGCCAGCCGAGACTAGATATGCCACTCATGATTTAGAGCTCGCGGCTATTGTTTTCGCTCTTCGAAATTTGGCGTCCTTATCTTTTGGGAGAAAAATTTATTCTTTACACCGATCATAAATCTTTAAAGTTTATTTTCTCAAAGGGAACTTAATTTGAGTCAACAACGTTGGCTCGAGTTCCTTGCATCATATGATCTTGATATTCTTTATACTCCTGGAAAGGGAAATCGTGTTGCCGACTGTCTTAGCTGAAAGCAACAAGCGGTTGTTTCTATGATGATATCCGAATGGAACGATCTCGAGACTTTGTCTACTTGTGAGATTCGGGATCGTGTATCTGATTTATGTTCATCTCTTGTTTTATGTAGCCTTGAGGCTTATCCATCTCTTTTTGACCACATTCTTGAAGCTCAAAAGCTAGATCCCGAATTGACTCTTCTTGGCCAAAATTTTAGGGATAAAATTGATATTGAGGGTATGAAAGATTTTGGTATTGATTCTCGTGGCGGTATTCGAAAATTGGTAGACTTGTCGTGCCAAATATTAGTGATCTTCGCAAAGATATATTAGAAGATTTCCATCGTTCTAAATTTACCATTCATCCCGGTAGTAGTAAAATGTACGCGGATATGAAGCGACTTTATTATTGGGAGGGAATGAAATCTGATATTGCTAACTTTATTAAGTGTTGCATGACTTGCCAACTTGTAAAGGCCGAGCATCAAAGGCCCGGTGGGTTATTGCAACCATTGGAAATTCCAATATGGAAGTGGGATCAAATTTCCATGGACTTTGTTGACGGTCTTCCCCGTTCTCGTTCGGGTCATGATAGCTTATGGGTGATTGTTGATAGACTTACTAAATCCGCCCATTTTATTCCCGTTCGGTCTAATCGGACCGTTCCTCTTTTGGCCAAACTCTTTATTAAAGAAATTCTTAAATTGCATGGAGTCCCTACTTCTATTGTTAGTGATCGTGATCCATTGTTTACTAGTGGATTTTGGAAGAGTCTTCAAAAAGCTTTGGGAACGAAGCTTAATTTTAGCACCGCTTATCATCCGCAGTCCGATGGACAAACCGAGCATGTGAATCAAACTCTTGAAGATCTTCTTCGTGCATGTGTTCTTGATTTTGGTGGAAGTTGGGAAGATCACATCTCTCTTGTTGAATTTTCCTATAATAATAGCTTCCAATCTAGTATTGGAATGGCACCTTTCGAGACACTATACGGAAGGTCATACCGGTCTCCTTCATGTTGGCTTGAAGCCGGTGAGAAGCTGGTTTTAGGTCCAGATTTTAGTCGTGATGCCACAGAAAAGATCGACCTTATTCGTCATAGGATGAAAGAAGCCCAAAGTAGACAAAAATCCTATGCCGATAACCGAAGAAGGAAATTAGAATTTTCTGTGGGAGATTTTGTGTTTATTCGTGTTTCACCTATGAAGGGTGTTGTGCGTTTCAGTCGATCGGGAAAATTAGCACCTCGATATATTGGCCCATTTCCCATCACCGAACGCATTGGTTCCGTGGCTTATCGCCTTTTGTTACCGGCTCAATTTTTTGCTATTCATGACGTGTTTCACGTTTCTCAATTACGGAAATGCCTTCGAGATTCCGATTCTATTCTCGAGCCCGGTGTTGTTGAAGAAATTGAAGTTTCGCCTAATTTAACATATAAGCAACATCCTATTCGTGTTATTGCTTCGGCGGTTAAACGCCTTCGAAATAAAGATGTCCCGCTTGTGAAAGTTCAATGGTCCTCAAATCCTAAGGATTGCTCTTGGGAATCTAGAGAATTCATCGAGCGAACACATCCGGACTTACTCTCTTGAGCTCTTTGAGGTGAACTTCTTATTTCAAATTTCTTCTTTTGTGCTGATATGCTTTTTTGGTTGTTACTTTTTGTTCAAATATTTCTTATGATTGCGAGGACGCAATTTCTTTAAGGAGGGGAGCCTGTAACAACCCGCATATTTTACGATTGAATATTTAAATATTTTATTTAAATGTTGAATCGTTAATCGGATTAAAGTCCGAAAATCTACTTTTTGCAAACAGTCGAATTGGGACTTGAGACCCCTTCCATTGAGTCCAAAATGGCATTTGCGACTTTTTTAAGTATAAACATTGATATGTTTGGAGCTAGCTAAAGATTTGATCTTTTTCACTTTGGGTTCAGCCCACTAGCCAACTTAATACCCAAAACTGAACCACCTCTCTTCATTCATCCCTCTTCCTTATCTTTTCAGTTCTAAAGAGAATAATGGGGGAAGAGAAAGAGAATTAAAAATCCTAAGCCCTAGTTTCCATTTGCAAATCAAGTTCTAGCTCCAAATTCAAAGAGAAGCATTGGTAAGCATCATCTCCTTCTTCTCCAACTCATTCTCTCTTTGATTTCAGAAAATTCCTAAACCTAATTTGGGAAGTGTTTCTCTTTTAAGCTTAGATTCAAGCTTCTTGTGTTGAGATTGAAGAGTGGTTGATTCTCCTTTGTTTTCAAGCTTCTCCTTCCTTGTTTTTGTGTAAAAGGTGAGATTTTTATCTCACGTCTATGTCTATTCCCATCATTAATGTTAGGTATGAATTCCTAACACATATTCATGTTCAATTGCTTTTGGTTTGAATTGATTTGGTGAACACTTCAAATTTTGGTGTTTTGAAGTTAAAACTTTGAAAATCCTTGTTTTGATTTGTGAACATGTTTTTGGTGGCGTATCGAAGAGCCTATAGTGCTTGGTTGTCGATTGGCGTAAACCCCTAGCGCCCACTGCTCGTCCGTTTGCCAATTGTTTGGGATTTTGCCCCTTGGGGGCTAGGCTGAGAATACTGGAATTTCCAGTATCGGTCGACCGACCACCCTGGCTCGGTCGACCGAGCCTGGAAACAGAAAGTTTCCAGGCATGGTTCAGTCGACCGACCACCCTGGCTCGGTCGACCGAGCCTGGAAACAAAAAGTTTCCAGGATTTGTGTCGATCGACCGACCACCCTGGTCCAGTCGACCGAATCTGCTGTCTCTGCCTATTTTGCCTTTTGTGTTTGCGTTTCCAATTTTTAATCGATTCTTGATTCTCCGTTTTGTAGTTATCATTTGTTATCGATTTTGATGACTTCTTTTTCAGGATTTGCGAATATCCATTTCGATGGATTCTTTATCGGTTTAATTGGATTTGATTCACGTCTTCGAATGTGAATTTTAATGATTGATTGTTTCTACAATCACTTCTATGATTTGTCACTTTAAAATATAAAGGTTTTCTATACTAGTAGTAAATATCAAAACCCTTTCATTAAAACGATTTCAACACTATTTTATTACAAAGCTCGTTTCTTAAACCGATTTCCAATCTATTAGTATATACAAACCTTACCTCACTCGTATGAGAAATCTAATTAAACGGCTTAGTAAAACAAGTGGTATGAAACGCTTGCGTTCACTTCGTTGGTTAATTCTTGGACTTGTTCGATTGAATCTATTGTGACAATTTTCTAGTGGAGATTTACAATTTGTTCGTAAATATTTAAGTTAAGCGAGTGGTTATGGGACATGAAGCTAAACTCATATATTTACTAGCTTAGTGTAATTGACACTTCTTGAAGATCGATGATGATCATTTTTGTGAATTAGACTAGTAATGTGCGATGTCTCTTTGTCCATGTAGGGGACTGTACCCCGTTTTAGTGGAGCTTCGGCTCAAATTTGTGGGGTAGCGACCCATGGTCTTCGGACCGTTTTAGTGGAGCTTTGGCTCAAAATTAATGGTTTGCAACCATGGAATAGCATTCCGTTTTGTGATACACGTGTTGGGAGTTTTCATGCTCTCGTTTTGTGATAGGCCTCCCCCTCTTTTTATTGTGATTTCTGGACTTCTTGTTGATGATTTCTAGAACTTGTGTTTCACCAATTTTCGTGATTTAATTTGATAAGTTTTATCAATATTTGTGCATTGGTGAATTTGTGTGTCATTAACATTTTGTGATTGGCATTGATATAACTGACAATATTTCCTGTTTGTGAAAGTGAAAAAGAATATGACATTCTTTTCATTCTTTTCTGTGTTTTGAGATTTCTTGAGGTATTGTATGATTTTGGTGTTTTATATGCATACTAGTTATAGTATGGCATTAAAGTTATCATACGTCTTTTGTCATATCCCATATTCTATCTCATTTTACCCTGATATTTATAGTTAGACTGATCCGTTTATTATTTTCTTATTAAATAATACTCGGGTCAGACCGAGATGCTACAGGTGCTTCTGCTTGACCTCTCATCCGGGAGTATTATCTGACTTTTGGCTTACTACATTAGATTTGTAGTTTTGTTGTTATACATTAGAGATAGAGACTCCTTAATGTATATATTCTTTTGTGTAGCACCTATATCTATTCTTTTGTGTTATTGTGGACCTTGTTTGACCACTACTCTGATGTACACTTTTATGTGTAATATTCATATCTATTATCCGCCTTTGAGATATGAACTTCTGTGACTGATTTGTGTTATATTTATTTCTATATTTGTTTCCGAAGATATTATAGCCACCATGTAGTAGCTTTGAGTATGTATCGGTATGTCGGATTTCCTCTTGAGATGAAAAGCATGTTATTCTATCTGACATATCGGTGCTCGCACAAAGCAATTATACGGAGGATCGCTCCTCAACAGCCTTATTCTCCGTGCTAGTTGATGACATTACTCCGTAGTGTTCTTGGCTAGCGTGGGTATAGAGGTGGGGCGTAACATAATGATTCAGATTGGAAAGATAAATTTGAAATTGATTTGAAATTATATTTATTTAAGAATTATACTTAAATAAGTTTGATTTGAAGTTTTTTTAAATTTGAGATTTAAAGATATGATTTTATAACTTGATTTTGGTTTAAAGTGATTAAATGAATATTTCAAGTTTAATAAATCGAAGGAAATATTTAGTGGTTTGAAATTTGGGGTTTTATTTAAATGTTATTGAATGATTAAGTAAATATTTCAAAACTAAATAATAGTAAAGTGAATTTGATATATATATGAAATTATCGAATTTAGTTTTGAAAATGTTGAATATTTAAACTTTGAAATATTTTTTTTTTAACTCAGCTCCGAAGGGAAGAGTCCCTACCTAGTGAGTCCGCCAACCCTAGGAGGGATTTAAGCCAGCCCCAGCACAGAGGATTGATGTTCCCAACCATGTTTATCGGTTTTTGCAGGAACCCACCTCCGCGCCTTGAGGGGAGTAGGGCAGACGGGTATCGAACTCGCGACCTCGTTAACAGGAGGCAAGTGTCTCAACCACTGCGCCACTACTTGCGGACTAAACTTTGGGGCCATGGATACTTTGTATTCCATAGCCTTTGGTTAAGCCGGTTTTATAAGTGGCCGTGCACTATGTATCATTATTGTGGCCGCTGGGTATCGAACCGGTGCCACTACAACACAATGTAGCAACTCCACTATGTCTTAACCACTGGACCACTAGAACTAGACTAAACTTTGAAATATATTGAAATTGAAATGGCTTATTTTATGGTTCAAATATGTATTTGAAATCGATAATTTGAAATGGTTTACTGCGAAACTGAATTGAATTGAAATTGATGATTTGAGATTTGATTAAATTTGAATTTTGGAATTCGAGTTGATTTGAATCGATTTGTGAAATTTGAGGAAGCTATTTTATCATATAAAGTATTTTTAAACTATATCTAAAACTATTTATATTTTACTTTATAAATTATTTTAATATAAACTATTTTAATATAAATCGTTTTCAATATAAATTATTATATTATAAACTATTTTAACTTATAACTATTTTATATAAACTATTTTTATTTTATAAACAGTTTTATTATATATACTAAATTTAATATCTAAACTATTTAAGAGGAAAGTGTTATGGATTCCAAAATGCTATGATTTCAAAGCTATGATTTCAAAGTGTTATGAATTTCAAGGTTTTGATTTCCAAAGTGTTTTGATTTTAAAAGACTATGATTTCGAAAGCGTTATAATTTTTGGAAAGTGATATGATTTTTGGAAATGGATATATTTGAAGTGAAAATGATATTGTATTGATTTGGTTTTTGAAACGGAAATGATATTTTGGTTTTGAAATATAAACTATTTTGAAATGACCGCGGTGTTATAATAACGTTTGGTTGTTAAAGAGACTGGGATCGAATATGGGCATACTCTCTGTCGATATCGAAAACCACTTTAACAACTGTGTACGTGGTGGAGATTCCAGAATGAAGTAGGATGGTGGCGACGATCCTATATGAGGTATATACGTGTACCCGACTCCCATGAGTTGGCATAAAGTTGCTAAAACAGGAGCAATCGACGGGCTAATGAGGTAGCACCTCTTATCGGACACACTCCATCGTATGCCATTCTATTACTTTGTGATTGATTTGGTGCGCACCATCGGATTTTGGGAGTGTGGCTCGAGGTGGGCGATTGCTGCAGCTCTGCGTTACCACCGGCTCGGAAGTGTAATTGGTATATCTATCTTGGCATTGCCTAGCTGTGCCGTGTCACCTACCCTAGCGTGCTTTACTACGAGTTTGATTTGTGTCGTACCTATGGAGTATCCTCTGGTAGCTCCAGTTTACGGGGTATTACGGTACTGTATAGACTACTGGCACTATAAATGTGTTAAAGGGGATATGGGTAACGCCTTAACGCTATTTTAATAGTTTACTTTACTTTAGACATATTATAATAGCGTATATTACTACATAGTCGATAGTTTAACGGATCCTTAGAGGATGGTTATCCCAAACATCCTTTGAGTTACTTGTATTTCAGTTGATATTTCACTTGAGTTGGATTTATTGATATAAGAATGTTAATCCTGACTCGAGTGTTTTGTGTTTTGCTTTACACTCGGGTCAGACTGAGTGATATAGCATTTGAGACTCACCTTCGAGTTGGAGCTTCGCTTGGAGATCCATCTATCGATTCTGCTTTCAGTTATTCAGTTGATTCCAGTGATGTATTCAGATCTTGTATTTGACTATTGTATTGAGACATCTATGTATTCGTGACTTCTGTTGTATCTTGTTTAACTCTGTTATATATATATAGTAGCTTCATGAACTACTATTCTTTTTTTTTCCGCTGCATTATTTTATATTACTCTATGTCTGTGATTCTGTGATTATTTATTTACTGTATATGCTGAGTTTTGCCAAATTTAAATTAACAATCTGATATTTTGAGCAATTAAAGTCTGACATGTGCGGATGCGAATGGTTGAAAATATCGGGATGTTACAATATATATAATATGTTAAGTATTTATTTAAAATTATATTGATATTTTAAAATATATTTTTTGTAATAACTTTAAGTAAATTAAAGTTGGGAAGATAAGTTAAATAAGAATTGATTGTAATTTAATTTGTTAAGAATTGAATTTAAATAAGAATCGATTTATAATTAAATTTGTTTAGAATCGAATTTAAATAAGGTTTGATTTGAACTTATTGATTGGAGATTTTGAAAGGTATGATTTTATAACTTGATTTGATAAAAAGTGATTTTATGAATATTTTCAACTTTAAATAAAATGTTCATTGAATAATTAATTTCGATTTTAATTTGTAATTTTGGAGATTTTATTTGAATGTTATTAAAAATGATTAAGTTAATATTTCAAATTTAAATAAAATTAAAGTTGAAATTTTTAAATATAAATGAAATTTATCTAATTGAGTTATTGTAAATTGGTGAATATTTAAACTTTGAAATCTACTGAATTTGAAATGGTTTAAATTGTAGTTCAAATCTGGGTTTGAAATCGATAAATTAAAATGGTTTTGGTGAGAATTTGAATTGAGATTGAATTTGGAACTAAAGTTGATTTGAATGTGATTTGTGAAATTTGAAGAAATAATTCTAATTATAAACTATTTTTAATTATAAACTATTTTTAATGAATAAACTATTTTAAATCTACAGCCTATTTAAATATATAACTATTTTAATTTATAACTATTTCAAAATATATATACTATTTTTAATATTTGCACTGTTTTAAGTTGGAACTGTTGTGATTTAGATTTAAGGAATTTAAATGCGAATATGTTGATAGGATGGTTTGAACTATTTTGGAAGTGAAATAATGATTTCGAAGTAAAATATGATTTTGAAAGTGATATGATTTTTGAAATGAATACGATATTTTGATATGAAGTATGAACTGTTTTGAAATAAAATGACCACGATGTGAAATAAGCATTTGGTTGTTAAAGTGACCGGGATCGGATATTGTCATACTCTTTGCCAATACCGAAAACCACTTTACAACTATGTACATGGTGGAGATTCAAGAACGAAGTAGGATGGTTTGATGACGATCCTATATGAGGTATGAACGCAGCCCTGACTCCCACAAGCCAGCTTGATGTTACTAAAACAGGAGCTATACCGGTCCAAGTGAGGTCGCTCCTCCGATCGGGCATGCTTCTTCGATACCATTCTATTACTTTGTGATTTGATTGGGCGCACCTTTGATTTGGGAGTGTGTCTCGAGGTGGGCGGTAGTAGCTGCTATGCATTACCACCAGTCCGGGAGTGCAAAAGGTAGAATCCTACCCTGGCATTGCCTCGCGTGCCTTGTCACATGCCTTATCGCGCCCTCTACGAGTTTGTTTTGTACCATACCTATGGAGTGCTCCCTGAGTAAACCACCAGTTTGGTGGAGCTTACAGTATCTGTATAGACTACGGGAATATATAAAATGTGTTAGGGGGATTTGGGTAACGCCTTAATGCTATTTTAATAGTTTACTTTATTGTAGACATTATATATGTAGCGTATTGTACTATGTATGTGGATAGTTTAACGGATCCTTAAAGGATGGGTATCCCAAACATCCTTTAAGTTACTTGTATTTCAGTTGACATTTCACTTGAGTTGATTTACTGTTATAAGAATGTTAATCCTGACTCGAGTGTTTTGTGTTTTTCTTTATGCTCGGGTCAGACTGAGTCTCACAGCATTAGACTCACCTTTGGAGCTTTGAGACCTGCTTGGAGTTATCTACTCAGCTTTCCAGTTATTTTAGTTTATTTTAGTTGTTTGGTTCAGACTTGTCATTAGCATTGGTATTAGTAACTTCTGTATATTTAAGATTTCTGTTGTATTTTGTTTTGACTCTGTTTTATATAGTAGCTTCATGAACTATTATTTATCTATTCCGCTGCTTATTGTTGTATTACTGTGTGTCTGTGATTCTGTGATTGATTTATTTAGTGTATATGCTGAGTTTTGCCAAATATAGATTTACAATCTGTAGTTTCAAGCAATTCAAGTCTGACATGAGTGGATGATTGTCGATTTTAATGGTTCAAAATGTCAGGTCGTTACAGTTGGTATCAAAGCTCTGGTTTAGGCAAAACTTAGCGTATGGAGTATAATTTAATTACAGAATCATATTCGTTTGAACTTGAAATTCTTAGTTAGGATCCTCTTAGATTAGAATTTCTTTTGAATTTTGGGACTTTCCCTTTGTTCTGAAATCCATTCTTGCCCTTTCTTATTCGTGGTCTTCTTGATAATGGAGCATCCCATAGCTCTATTTCTGTTGATCTCTGTAATAAATTTGAGTTCATCTTGCCACCTCAACTGGCAACTTCGTCCTTATGTGTGATTAATTCCATCGTATGCTTGTGGTACTCAGGTGTTTCATTTCTACTGTATGGCGTGAGAGAAACAAGCGTATATTTGAGCAGAAGAGTAAAAGCAGGCGGGAGTTATTAGCAGAGATGAAGGGGGCTATAAACAAACTTATGAGATGGTTGCACTCTATTGGTCTTGTTTCATACTGGATGCATTAATTATAATGGTATTTGGGCTCTGATGGGCCTGAATCCTGTTTTAATTACTGGCATATGCTTTTTTCTTCTGCTTTATACATGTATACTAATTTTATTGTACTTATTTTTGTAATTTCTAACATTTAATTCAGATTTGGTAGAGGCCAGTATAAAACCTCGTTTACCTTTAAAAAAAAAATTCCATCGACGGTCCCGTCAACCTTTGTATGATTTGTAAAGGCGTGGAACTCCTTTACAACAAGTGTCGATTTACCAAAGATTTCTACATCCTCGGTTTTGATGTTGTTATTTCTTGCAAGGCCCGAACCGTTTCTCTAGTAGACGACTAGGGAAATTTTCTTATGGTTGAATGTCGATTGCCTCAGGATCATGTAGACGGTCTTATCTTTTCGCTTGATGCTTAGCCTGGTGACCTTGACTCCACCCCGATAGTCAGGGATTATCCTGATGTATGGTGAAGTCACTTCTCTCCCTCTCAAGCGGGAAGTTGAATACTACATCGATCCTATTTCTAGAGCTCGGCCTGTTGTCCTTCTCTTTGGGCGAATGGTTTCCATGAATGGTTAGTCATCCCCTTTGGATTAACCACTGCCCCTATTTCTTCATCAATCTCATGAATTCGCGTTCTTCGCAATGTTCTCAACAAATTTGTTTCCATTTCCTTTGATGATATTCTCGTTTTCTAAATCTCGGTTGACCCGGTTAAGGTCGCCGCGATTAATATAAGTCTATCCATCCTTCCTTTTTGATTTGAATCTCTATCCTTGTTCCAAATCCTTTCTTGAATCATCCTATAAGAGAATGTATTTGTAATTGATATAAAAATGTTTTATATTGTGTTGTTTGAGTTGTTAAGTTTGATTTGGGGTTTCGATCGATTCGTTTGGCCAACGCTATCGATAGGAATTCCAAAACACTTGAACAGAGCAAACTGATACAATATTGTTTTCGAAGTGATAAATGGAATAATCTTATGTATGATTATATTTTATATATAAGTATAATTTTCTAAAATTAAATGTAACGACCCGTATTTTTACGGATCGAAACGTTGTAAAACTATTGTCATTAGGTCATTTCAGATTTTGAGCAGAGATACGTGTATGTCCTAGGTCGTAAACGACCTAAGACATGTAGTAAGTCGTGTGCGACTTAGGGAGCTTCAGCTCCAACTTACCAGTTGCGTCGTCATAGATCATTAACGACTTAAGTGATAAGTCGTGAGCGACTTAAGGAGGTCTGCAACTTAAGGGGTTTAGCGAGTTAAGGGATGACACGACTTAAGTTAGTGGCGACTTAAGAGTTAGGTCGTATGATAGCTTAGGTCGAGAAGGAGGTTATGTCGTAGGCGACCTAAGGATTGGGATAAGTCGTGTAGGAATTAGGTCGTGTGGAAGATTAAGTCGTGGAGCGACCTAAAGAAGTTTGCGACTTAAGGAATTGGAACGGCTTAAGGATAGTTGGCGACTTATAGGTTGGCGACTTAAGAGGTTAATGACCTAAGGAGGCTGGGATAGTAGTAAACGACCTAAGTAGGTTAAGTCGTAGAAGACTTAGGAGTTAGGTCGTAAGAGGTTAAGTCGTGTCCCAGTTAGATCGTGTATATAGCTAGGTCGTTAGACGGCCTAAGGGGATTAGGTCGTAGCCCAGCTAAGTTAGTATGTCGTGTGAGTTTCTAAGTCGAGGCAGGAGTTAGGTCGTACATTCGTTAGGTCGTAAGTCGTGTGAAGGCACTGATCTGCTATGTGATAAGTCGTGACCGACTTAGGGGTTAGCTGCTAAGTCATGAGTCGCAGGTTCACTAAGTCGTAAGTCGTAACATAGTTAGGTTACACATTGTTTAGGTCGCGTGAAGGCTTAAGTGTTAGGTCGCTGAGTCATGAGCGACCTAGGAGTTGAGTCGATTGTGTGCTAAGTCGCGTGGGGATAGGTCGCGCGCCTGCAATGTGTTGGGTCGGCAAGCAGTTAAGTCGTAGGTCGTCTGGAGTGTTAGGTCGGAGAGGGAGTTGAGTCGGCAACGACTTAAGAAGGCGGACGAGTTAAGGGAGTTTTCAGCCTATAAATACTCGTCCATTTCTCACTTTTTGGGATCCGGATTTCGAAGCGACGAAGTGCTGCCATTTTGAGAGCTCGACTTCTACACTTCTTCACTTCTTTTCTCCACTCTAATCTAGTGATTCCATCCATCCAAGTTGAAGATCAAATTGAAGATTCAAGAGCTTAGATTGAAGATCTACATCCATTGAAGTGAGATTTCATCGTTTGAAGCGGATTGGTGATAGATCGAGCTAGATCCTTCGCTGTTCAGATCTGAAGCGTGTTGATTTGGGGTTGTTTAGGTGATTTGGTGAGTGGTGATTATCTCTCACACGGATCCAAGGGAGTATATCGGATCGTTGGCTTGATTTGGTGTTAAAGTAGAGATTTCCATGCATTTTCCTAATCATATGTGTAGATCCATATAGATCCATTGTCCATGATGATTTGATATCCATTTTACTACATGTTAACTTATGCAAGATCATTCATCAAGATTATAGAGACATTGCTCATGTTTTCATGCTTGTTGGACTTTTGACTCTTTAATTACGAAATTGCCATTGTTGTTATAATTGTCTATTTAGATCATATTTGAATGCTTGTTTACTTGCATTAATGTCTGATTTGATTGATTGCTATGAATTAGATGATTGATGACTTGATTTAGACCGAAGATGATTCAAAAGCTAAGAGAAAGGCTCTTGAATTGGGAAAGCTGCTCGTGGCATATGTAGCGGATGGTGAAGCTCTTATGCTTAGATTTGATGATGATGTTGAGATGAGGCTTTGCGAGGATGTGATGAAGCGAGGCATGATATGAGATAGTCTTGGTCTAATCCAGACGGGATCATTCCAAGCATGTTGATAACTCGGTGATATGGTTCGAGTTGATGATAATGGTTGGCTCGAGAGGCGCTTGAGCTAGTATGAAAATAGTCATCGAGGAGGATGACTAGAAGGCTGAGATCTCATCGTTGTTGAAGGTTCTAGCATGCTCAAAGCAAGAGTACGTTGGGCAGATTCGATAGTCCCTGAAGGCTAATGATTGATAGTCAAGTACTCTGGGCAGATTCGATAGTCCTAGGCACGGGTCACGATGACGTGCAGAGTTATGTCTAGAACCGGGGTTTCCATTAGCCCTTGACGGACGGCTAAAAGAATGTGCCGGCCATTCAATTAACGATGATATCAAGGCAATGATAACAGTGATAGCCAGAGTCATGGATGTTTGGTTGTATCGTCATTCGGTCTCAAGAGCGGTATTTTCTGGGTGCTTATCTGATCTTGGTTTAGGCCTTGGGGGTTTGTACTTGGAAAACATCACCCTTGACTCGAGTGATAATTGCTTTACCTTAAATTGTGTGCTTTGCTATGTTTGCTTTTACTTAGTGTGTGTCTGGGGGCATTCACTGTAGAAAGAGGTGGAGTGGGAGGGTTGTATTCCTATTCCTTTTTCCTTTATGCTCTTTTGGTATGTTGTTAGTTAATTTACTGCTCACTAAGACTGTTGTCTGACTCAAGGCTTTATGTTTTAATTCTTATTGCCTTGGGCTGTTCGTCCATTTTGGGATGGGCAGACTAGGTAGCAGGTGACAGGTGCTGTTCTTGCTTTCTACGAATGCTGATGTCGAAGACGAGCTGGAGGCTTGCATATTATCTTCTTACTATATGTACTAGATGTTCCACTGCTTGTATATTCTGTGAGTGTTATGTAGTGAGGCTTGATGTATTGACTATCCAGATGTTTGTATTCAACTATTATAAAGTTTTATTGATGAGATTCTATTCCGTGAAGCTTCACTATGTATATGTTCTATTGTATTTTGTCCATGCGCTGTGAGTAATACGATAGATTCTGCTATTTTTAATTTAACCTGACAATCGTCCATGGCTGCCTGGCACGCTTTACAGCGCACTTTCTCTAGGTTCAGTGCGGGGGTTATGGGCGGTCGTCACATTTGGTATCGGAGCTTTGGTTAATCGATTTTACCCAACGCTCGCTGACGTAACTACGTATGAGAGACGTAATTGTATTTTTATGGATGATTACTATATATAATATAGTAGCTTAGTAGAGTTTGAGTCCTTTATGCAGTTGTTTCTCTAAGATGTTCTGATCATTCCTTTTTATAGATATTGAGAATGAGTCGAAGAGGGAGACCAGCTGCTAGGGAAGGCCGTGCTACTGAAGGGGCTGGTGATTATGCTGCTATGTTCGAAGCAATGATGACTTCGATCATGAGAAGGATACCAGTTCCGGGGGCAGCAGTAGATGTTGGAGTTCAAGTTTAAACTCCAAAACCGGTGGATTTTGCTAAGCTGTGTAAGGACTACACTGCTCTTGGAGGAAAAGTTTTCTTGGGAACATAATCAACCATTGAAGTTCAGAGGTGGATAGATGCATGTAGAAGGATCTTTGGTGACTTGGGAATTGAGGATGCAACTAAGAGGAAGTTAGCATCAAGACAGCTTCAAGGGAGAGCTTCTGATTGGTGGAACTCTATTACCATCAATACTCCAGAGGAAGAGATTACTTGGGAGCAATTTCAAGTCAGATTTGAAGCTAAGTTCATTTCTACAGCTCAGAAGTCTGTTCTGTTCAAGAAGTTTGTGGAGCTCAAGCAAGGTGGAAGACCAGTTCTTGAGTATGTTTCTGAGTTTGAAGCCTTGTCTAAGTATGCTCGATCGTATATTGAATCTGCATATCAGAAGAATGAGAAGTTTGTGACAGGCTTGGACAGTTATCTTGGGAGACAGTTGGTGGATCACTTGCACGATTCATTTGAGAAGCTTGTGGAGAAAGCTCTCAGGCATGAGAGTCTGTTTCCTAAGGAAGGATCTGTTGTTGCTGTGACCAGAGGAGAGTCTAAACCACAGCAGAGTGGAAACAAGAAGAGGAAGCAGCAGCAGCAGAAGGGTAAGGATGGCCAGAAGAAGCCGAAGGGAGAAGTGACTTGCTAAAATTGTCAGCAGAAGGGCCATTTCTCGAAGGATTGTAAGAATCTGAAGGTACCGATAAAGTGTCACAACTGTGACAAGCCGGGGCATATCAGGAAGAATTGTCCAGAACCGAGGAAGGACAAGCAGATTGTGCAAGCTTATGCTTTGGGGGCTGTTCCATCATCTTCGAAAGCTCCTACCGCTGAAGAGAAGGGAAAGAGTGTGGTGGCTCAAGGTACTCTTTTCCTATGTGGTGTTCCAGTTAGAGTGTTGTTTGATACTGGGGCATCGCATTCGTTTGTTTGTAGTGAACTTGTAGGCCGGTTGGGTTTAGAACCGGATATTGTTGATAGTCCATTGGTTGTGACTAATCCAGTTGGGGGTTCGTCTTGTTTGTGTATGTTATGCCGTGGTCTGATTGTATCGAGTCATGGTTGCTCTTTTGTTTGTGATTGTTTTGTTCTGAACTTTGCGGGGTTCAGAATTATTTTGGGTATGGACTGGCTTAGGAAGTATGCGGCAAAGGTTAATTGCGAAAGGTTGGAGGTGACAGTTGAGAATGTGGAGGGGCGAAAGATTGTGATACGATGTAAGCATGAAGAAGGCGTCTTCATGAGCTTCATGTATTCGCTGGTTGTTCCACGGGATGGACTGTGATCGGTGCCAATTGCGAATGGATTCGAGGATGTCTTTGACGAGGTCAAAGGGTTACCGCCGCATAGAGAGATCGAGTTTCGTATAGATCTAGTTGAAGGAGCCAGACCTGTTGTGATGCCTCTTAGGCGGATGGCGCCTAGGGAACAGTAGGAGTTGAGGGTGTAGGTTGATGACCTTTTGCAGAAAGGATTCATTCGGCGTAGTGTGTCCGAGTGGGGTGCACCAGTTGTGTTATCAACCAAGGCAGATGGGTCGTTGAGATTGTGTGTGGATTATCGTGAGCTGAATAAGGTGACTAAGAAGAACAAGTATCCATTGCCGAGAATAGATGACTTGTTTGATCAGCTTCACGAAGCTAAGGTGTTTTCTCAGATGGATTTGGCAACGGGATTTCACCAGTTGAGAGTGGCTAAGGATAGTGTGCCGAAGACTGCTTTTCGAACACCATCCGGTTTCTTTGAGTGGCTGGTAATGCCGTTTGGATTGACTAACGCGCCAGCATATTTTGTGGATCTTATGAATAGAGTGTTCAGAGATCAGTTGAACAAGTTCGTGCTTGTGTTCGTGGATGATATTCTGATTTACTCCAGAACTGAGGAAGAGCACAAGACGCACTTGCGTATTGTTTTGGAAATCTTGCGGAAACATCAGCTGAAGGCTAATTTTTCGAAGTGTCACTTCTGGAAGAGTGAAGTGAGGTTCTTTGGCCATGTTATCTCTGGAAATGGAATAGCGGTTGATCCCGCTAAGGTGGCAGCAATCCAGGATTGGGTTAGACCTAAGAATGCATCTGATGTAAGAAGTTTTCTTGGAATAGCAGGATATTATCGACGGTTTATCAAAGACTTCTCCAAGGTAGCTGCACCGTTAACAGGATTGACGAAGAAGAACCAAGTGTTCAGATTGGAAGCTAAGTGTGAGCAAGCTTTCGGGATCCTGAAAGAGCGATTGACGAGTGCTCCTGTTTTGACTATTCCAAGTGAGAATGATGAGATGGTGGTTTACACCGACGCATGTGGTATTGGACTTGGAGCAGTGCTGATGCAGAGGGATAAAGTTGTTGCGTATGCTAGTCGACAACTGAAGCCGCACGAAAGGAATTACCCGACTCATGATTTGGAGTTAGCGGCGATTGTTTTTGCTCTGAAGATGTGGAGACATTATCTATTGGGAGTTCTATTCGAGTTGTTTACGGATCATAAGTCGTTGAAGTATCTTTTCTCCCAAAAGGATTTGAATCTTCGGCAGCAACGTTGGTTAGAGTTTTTGGCATCATATGATTTTAGTATAGCTTATACTCCGGGAAAAGGTAACACAGTGGCAGATGCGTTAAGTCGAAGACATGCAGGATTGGGAGCCATGTTTTCGGAATGGAAGAATCTCGAGTATTTAGCTGGATTTGACTTCAGGCCTAGATGCGAATTGGAACCTGAGATGTTGGCAAACCTATCGATAAGATCGACTCTTGTGGAAAGGATTTGCGAGAGTCAAAAGCGAGATAATAAGATGGTCAAGATTATCCGTGAATTGGAATCTGGATTGGATCCAGAAAAGGATAAAGGGTTCGAGGTCGATCGAGAGGGTTGGCTTCGGAAGCAAGGACGACTAGTTGTTCCCGATATAGACGAATTGAGGAGTGAAGTTCTGAAGGAAAGTCATCACTCGAAGCTGACAATTCATCCAGGTGGAAATAAGATGTATCGGGATATGAAGAAAACCTACTACTGGGAAGGTATGAAGAAGGATGTTGGAAATTTTATTTCCAAGTGTATGAACTGCCAGTTGGTAAAAGCCGAACAGAAGAAGCCAAGTGGATTGCTTCAGCCATTAGAAGTTCCTACATGGAAGTGGGAGCAGATATCGATGGACTTTATTAATGGTCTACCTAGAACAAGAGCGGGAAATGAAGGGATTTGGGTCATTGTAGATCGTTTGACTAAGAGTGCAAGATTTATTCCTGTTCGATCGACTAGGACTGCATCAAAGTTGGTTGAATTGTATGTTAAGTGGATAGTTCGATTCCATGGTATTCCGAAGAGTATAGTGAGCGATCGAGACCCATTGTTCACTAGTGGATTTTGGAAGAGCTTCCAAGAAGTTTTGGGAACCGAGTTGTGTTTGAGTACAGCTTATCACCCTCAAATAGATGGTCAGACCGAGAGAGTCAACCGAGTTTTGGAAGATCTCCTTAGAGCTTGTGTTTTGGATTTTGGAGGATCATGGGAAGATCACCTTCATTTGGTGGAATTTGCATACAATAACAGTTACCAGTCAAGCATTGGTATGGCACCGTATGAGGCATTGTATGGGAGACCGTGTAACTCTCCGACATGTTGGTTAGAGACAGGAGAAAAGCTGATGCTTGGGCCAGAAATGATTCGACAGACCTCGGATTGCATAGAGGTCATTCGGCAACGAATGAAGGCAGCCAAGATCGTCAGAAAAGTTATGCCGATAAGCGTCGTAAGGATTTGGAATTCGACGTAGGTGATATGGTTTTTGTGAAGATTTCTCCACTGAAGAATGTTATTCGATTCGGGAAGAAAGGAAAATTGACTCCGAGATTTGTTGGACCATTTCCGATCATTGAGCGAATTGGAAAGCTCGCCTACAGATTGGAGTTACCAGAGAAGATGTCGAGTGTGCACAATGTTTTTCATGTATCGTATCTACGGAAGTATGTGCACGACTCGAATACAATGGTTTCTGCTGATAGCTGTGAAGATTTTGAAGTTGATCCAGTCGATAAGAGACCTCGTAAGTCGCTTCGTGTTGTGGAAACCGACACGAAACATCTTAGGAGGAAGGTAGTTAAGTTGCTCAAGATACAATGGAGTGATGATGATAACGACTGTACGTGGGAGGTGGAAGAGAGGATGAAGGCAGCTCATCCTGAACTCTTCAAGGTATGGCCCTAAGGTGTCGTGTCATCTCACGATATTGTAACTTGTTCTAGTTTTAGAATTCTGCATGCTAAGCTAGAATTGGATGCATGGTTTGTTGATTGCTATGGATGATAGGCGTGCAGAATAGTCTTTGATTGCTTTGTTTGTTTGGAATTTCGGGGGCGAAATTCCTAAGGGCGAGAGAATGTAACGACCCGTATTTTTACGGATCGAAACATCGTAAAACTATTGTCATTAGGTTATTTCAGATTTTGAGCAGAGATACGTGTATGTCCTAGGTCGTAAACGACCTAAGACATGTAGTAAGTCGTGTGCGACTTAGGGAGCTTTAGCTCCAACTTACCAGTTGCGTCGTCATAGATCGTTAACGACTTAAGTGATAAGTCGTGAGCGACTTAAGGAGGTCTGCAACTTAAGGGGTTTAGCGAGTTAAGGGATGACGCGACTTAAGTTAGTGGCGACTTAAGAGTTAGGTCGTATGATAACTTAGGTCGAGAAGGAGGTTATGTCATAGGTGACCTAAGGATTGGGATAAGTCGTGTAGGAATTAGGTCGTGTGGAAGATTAAGTCGTGGAGCGACCTAAAGAAGTTTGCGACTTAAGGAATTGGAACGGCTTAAGGATAGTTGGCGACTTATAGGTTGGCAACTTAAGAGGTTAACGACCTAAGGAGGATGGGATAGTAGTAAACGACCTAAGTAGGTTAAGTCGTAGAAGACTTAGGAGTTAGGTCGTAAGAGGTTAAGTCGTGTCCCAGTTAGATCGTGTATATAGCTAGGTCGTTAGCCGACCTAAGGGGATTAGGTCGTAGCCCAGCTAAGTTAGTATGTCGTGTGAGTTGCTAAGTCGAGGCAGGAGTTAGGTCGTACATTCGTTAGGTCGTAAGTCGTGTGAAGGCACTTATCTGCTATGTGATAAGTCGTGACCGACTTAGGGGTTAGCTGCTAAGTCATGAGTCGCAGGTTCACTAAGTCGTAAGTCGTAACATAGTTAGGTTACACATTGTTTAGGTCGCGTGAAGGCTTAAGTGTTAAGTCGCTGAGTCGTGAGCGACCTAGGAGTTGAGTCTATTGTGTGCTAAGTCGCGTGGGGATAGGTCGCGCGCCTGCATTGTGTTGGGTCGGCAAGCAGTTAAGTCGTAGGTCGTCTGGAGTGTTAGGTCGGAGAGGGAGTTGAGTCGGCAACGACTTAAGAAGGCGGACGAGTTAAGGGAGTTTTCAGCCTATAAATACTCGTCCATTTCTCACTTTTTGGGATCCGGATTTCGAAGCGACGAAGTGCTGCCATTTTGAGAGCTCGACTTCTACACTTCTTCACTTCTTTTCTCCACTCTAATCTAGTGATTCCATCCATCCAAGTTGAAGATCAAATTGAAGATTCAAGAGCTTAGATTGAAGATCTACATCCATTGAAGTGAGATTTCATCGTTTGAAGCAGATTGGTGATAGATCGAGCTAGATCCTTCACTGTTCAGATCTGAAGCATGTTGATTTGGGGTTGTTTAGGTGATTTGGTGAGTGGTGATTATCTCTCACACGGATCCAAGGGAGTATATCGGATCGTTGGCTTGATTTGGTGTTAAAGTAGAGATTTCCATGCATTTTCCTAATCATATGTGTAGATCCATATAGATCCATTGTCCATGATGATTTGATATCCATTTTACTACATGTTAACTTATGCAAGATCATTCATCAAGATTATAGAGACATTGCTCATGTTTTCATGCTTGTTGGACTTTTGACTCTTTAATTACGAAATTGCCATTGTTGTTATAATTGTCTATTTAGATCATATTTGAATGCATGTTTACTTGGATTAATGTCTGATTTGATTGATTGCTATGAATTAGATGATTGATCACTTGATTTAGACCGAAGATGATTCAAAAGCTAAGAGAAAGGCTCTTGAATTGGGAAAGCTGCTCGTGGCATATGTAGCGGATGGTGAAGCTCTTATGCTTAGATTTGATGATGATGTTGAGATGAGGCTTTGCGAGGATGTGATGAAGCGAGGCATGATATGAGATAGTCTTGGTCTAATCCAGACGGGATCATTCCAAGCATGTTGATAACTCGGTGATATGGTTTGAGTTGAGCATAATGGTTGGCTCGAGAGGCGCTTGAGCTAGTATGAAAATAGTCGTCGAGGAGGATGACTAGAAGGCTGAGATCTCATCGTTGTTGAAGGTTCTAGCATGCTCAAAGCAAGAGTACGTTGGGCAGATTCGATAGTCCCTGAAGGCTAATGATTGATAGTCAAGTACTCTGGGCAGATTTGATAGTCCTAGGCACGGGTCACGATGACGTGCAGAGTTATGTCTAGAACCGGGGTTTCCATTAGCCCTTGACGGACGGCTGAAAGAATGTGCCGGCCATTCAATTAACGATGATATCAAGGCAATGATAACAGTGATAGCCAGAGTCATGGATGTTTGGTTGTATAATCATTC
The DNA here is from genome assembly GCA_030737815.1 of Allium fistulosum. Lineage (NCBI taxonomy): Eukaryota > Viridiplantae > Streptophyta > Magnoliopsida > Asparagales > Amaryllidaceae > Allium > Allium fistulosum. Next base: position 850,115,167 of record CM060903.1, read on the forward strand.
GGTCTCAAGAGCGGTATTTTCTAGGTGCTTATCTGATCTTGGTTTAGGCCTTGGGGGTTTGTACTTGGAAAACATCGCCCTTGACTCGAGTGATAATTGCTTTACCTTAAATTGTGTGCTTTGCTATGTTTGCTTTTACTTAGTGTGTGTCTGGGGGCTATCACTGTAGAAAGAGGTGAAGTGGGAGGGTTGTATTCCTATTCCTTTTTCCTTTATGCTCTTTTGGTATGTTGTTAGTTAATTTACTGCTCACTAAGACTGTTGTCTGACTCAAGGCTTTATGTTTTAATTCTTATTGCCTTGGGATGTTCGTCCATTTTGGGACGGGCAGACTAGGTAGCAGGTGACAGGTGCTGTTCTTGCTTTCTACGAATGCTGATGTCGAAGACGAGCTGGAGGCTTGCATATTATCTTCTTACTATATGTACTAGATGTTCCGCTGCTTGTATATTCTCTGAGTGTTATGTAGTGAGGCTTGATGTATTGACTATCCAGATGTTTGTATTCAACTATTATGAAGTTTTATTGATGAGATTCTATTCCGTGAAGCCTCACTATGTATATGTTCTATTGTATTTTGTCCATGCGCTGTGAGTAATACGATAGATTCTGCTATTTTTAATTTAACCTGACAATCGTCCATGGCTGCCTGGCACGCTTTACAGCGCACTTTCTCTAGGTTCAGTGCGGGGGTTATGGGCGGTCGTCACATTAAATAGTTAAATGAATTGATTGTTAGAAACGATAATACTAGATTATCATTTATTATTCGTTAACATTCATGAACCATTAACTATTCATGTATGTTATATGAATATGAATTTTTAAAACATGGTTTATAAATCTGTTTTGCAAATGAAAGGAAATGAATTTAAATTAAGGATTTGATAATTAATTTCCGGTACTTTTCAAAATCTGGTTTTCAAAGTTTTGAAAATATATTATCTGAAAATATTTTCGAATGGTAATTGTTTTCAAAGGATTTTAAAGGAAGTAAGTCAATAATCTCCTTTTTTGTCGCTGGAAATTAATTTCGGTGATGACTGCAACATCATTGACGTTCATTTTCGAGTTTCAAAGTGGAGAGACCAGTTCGTAGCTTTGCTACATTATGTTTCGGAAAATGGATTTGATTTAAATTTCTTGAGTATGATTTGATGTATAATATATATATATATATATATATATATGTATGTATGTATATATTTATTTCGAAATAGTTTGAAGTGAAACCAGGAATTTAACTCTTAAGTTTTATGTTAAGAGATGGTTTTCAATTATTAAAATGAGGCAAAATTTTGAATAATCGGAGTGTTTAAAATGAAAGTGAAATTTAAACAACTTGGAACAGTTGAACTAGGGTAAAATTAATTTGCATTATACTCAATTGCATTCAAAACAATATAACTTACTAGAAATATTCAAAAGTAAAATGTTAATGAGAATATGTAATTAAATAATATACAACATAAATGTAAGTAATAAGATGTCCAAAAATTTAAGTTTTGTTAAGGGAATTTATAAATAAAATTTGAGTTGCTATAATGAATGTTTATAAATTTAATTGATGTTATAAGAAATGTAAGTGAAATAAATTAATAATATAAAGAAAATGCTATTTAAGTACATAAAATGAACTTAAGTAATAAACAAGGTGAATGCAAATAAAATTAGATACGAATGTAAATCAATTGATGGTGAGTTAATTAGAATAATAATAAATGGATATTGATAAGTAATGAGCTCTTGAAACTGAAATTTATACAGTTTTGAATTAACAGTTTGAATTAAATAAAATAAATGGAAATTAATTGTTGTATCTGGTAGTATGAATTTCAAATCTATCTTTCTCTTTTGTTGCTTCTATTCTCCTACTGCGTTCCTTTTCGGGGACGAAAAGTTTTGAGTGGGGGAGAGTGTAACGACCCGGGAATTTTAATGATTTTTATAACGTAATTAACTAATTTTTTCATTAAAAATAAATAATAAATTTTAGAAATAAAAATTTGATAATTGGAATGCGTCTATTGAAACGTAACAAATGTCAGATTTTCATCTGAAAATATGAAAGTTAGTTCTGTTGTGTAATTTTCAATTTCAATTTAAAATCAGTTGATTGATGAAAATAAAATATTTTTGAATTTAAATATTTTTATATAATAAAAATGTAAATCATTTTCCGAGTGAGACATCGTAATTCGTCTCATCAAACTTGGACTGCTATAGCCCCGTTTATCTTATTTTCAGCGTTTTAGCAGCATTTTTAGCATCAAAAAATCAAGTTTTTATAACTTGGTCGTATCGTTGATATCCATGTACCATTCTGTTCATCTTATCGTGCTGATCTTCACAGTATATTCATTCCTGAAATTTGGTGTTCGGTATGCAACAAAAATGACAAAACAGTTTGCCATATTTGTGCCTTTTTGTTTTTCCTTTGTCTTTTCAAATTTCCAACCGTGAACCTTTAGTCCTGGCTTTAATAAATTTCTAAAAATCAACCAGTGTCCTTTGCTATTTCTTTGGATTTTAATATATATATAGGCTCGGCTGTCCTTTCACTTCTTGTATTCTATTCATTCTAGAATTAAAAAAATACTTACTAAAGGTAATTTTTCATCTTGGTTTTCGGTTCTGAGCATGTTCTTCTCCTTCAAAGCTTACCCGAGAACAACCCGCTTGTGATATCCCGGGTTTTTGAGCAATATAAATTTAATAATCTGTATTGATAATTCAATTGAATTGATAATTTTCCTTTATAATTTTAGTTTAAATTGGTAATTTAATCTTTAAAGGATAATCAATATTTAATCTGGCAATATTAATTCATATCTTTTCCAATAATTTAAAATGGATAAAATTTATCTTTGAAAGCTAATAAAATTTTATTCTATATACAATATATATATTTGATATATATTGTGAATAAGGTATCTTTTGTTTAATAAAAGGTGAATTTTTAAATTGTAATATATATATGGTATGTATATGTTATAATTTGATATTGTTTGAAATTTATTTTAATCTATTGATAATATATATATGTATGAATTGTAATTTAAAGCTTTGTTTTAAAATTTAATATTTTTCAAAGGTTAGTTAAAGATTAATTCATTTGTTTTCAAAATATAAGATAATTATTTGTTTTAAATATGATAGTTTAAATAAAGTTTTATTTTGTATTCTTTAAAGTGTTTAAATTTAAAAGGTTATAAAATACATGTATAAGATATATTTGAATTATAATTAGTTTTAGAATAATTTCTTTTAAAAGTAATTTATATATACATATGTAAATTAAGAAAATTTAAGTATGTAAGTTATATTAACATTTGAATTAAATAAAAATTTAAATTACTTAGGACATGTGTTAATATCTTAACACATGGTAATAACATTTGTAATTCATAGAAACACCTATTAACATTTGTATATTCATGCAAATTAACAAGTGGCCTTCATTTCATTTATTTGAAAATTTAAAAACTAAATTATCTTAAATAACATATGTTTAGAGAAACCTGGTTTCATTTCTCAGTTCAACTCTTTTCTTTCTTCCTCTAAAACTAAAAACAAATCAAAACAGAAACAAAAACCAAATCAGAACTCATTCCTTCTCTCATAAACAAATCTGAAGTAAGAAACTTTTAGCCTGTAAACCCTCCTCATAAACAAATTAATAATCAAACAAATTCTCCAAACAAACCTATAATCAATTCTCTGTAAAGCCTCTTCTTCAATCCCTGTAACTCATTTTCAATCTGGAAACAAAAGACTGCAACTTCTTTCAAATCCGGAGGCATGTCAAATAAGGCATCTCTGCATGCAAATTTAAACAGCAAGCTTCAGATCATTTCAAAATGTAAAGTACCAGAAACAAAATCAAATGCAAAATTTCCAGAAATAGAACAAATACCAGTTCTCTGTTTTACAGGTGAGTAAACCTTTCTTAAAAACAGTTTTTAATCTATGTTCATATTTATGCATGTGATGAATATGGATAGAAATATTGAAATATGGTTTGCATGATTGTTTCATTTGGAATATATATTTTTAAACTGCTCTGTTGATATGAGTATATGCCTGAGTTTATGAATATTGGTCTCTGCTATGATCACAGACTTAAAGACAAAGCAAAAGAATTCAAATTCTTCTTATATATCCAAATTTAGGTTATGATTTCAAAAGAAGATATGATGGTATGAATGTAATAGAAATTTTTAAATGAACCCAAGTGTGTATATTACATATTTATTTAGCAACTGGTAATTACAGTAAATATCAAAAAGAAGTCGAAAATTAATGAATTCGATTTCATGTTTGGATTGCATAAATGGAATTGTAATAGGAAATCATGATTTTTAATATATGTTTCATGATTTTTAATTTGATGGATCGTGGGAATTTGGGTTTTATTCGAGTTGGGGTTTTTGATGATTTTCCATTGATCAACGTGTTGATCGGAGCTGTAGCTTTGGTCGAAGCTTGCTAGTAGATAGGGGGAGATAGGAAAAATACTATCGAATTTTTTTCCAATGTCTAAATTGATCGTAATCGATCAAACTAGGGTTTAAACTCGTGTATTCTTCTTCTGGACTGTCGAGGCAATGGCGAGAGATAGGGGGATCCGGAATCGTTCGCGATAGGGGGAAAAGATTGCTGGAGGTGTGGTGAAGATGCGGCGAAGTTGGCGAGTGTTCTCGAGGTCGGAGGCGATGAGGAGGAGCAGTTTTCAGTTGATGTATGGTTCCAGTAGTCGAGATTTTAACTCGATTTTGGGTTCTGGCGTAATCAATGAAGAACTGGGTTTGGATTCGTGTTCGAGGTGGTTCGAGTGGTCGGTGAGTATGGTCGTGACGATCATCAGAGGATGGCGGAGTTGGTGCACGTGTACGTGTGCACGTTCGTGTACAGGAGTGTTTGATTTGGGAAGACGAAGTCACTTAGGTTTGGGTTCGAGTTTTCTTCGCGTGCGACTCGAAGCTGAAGACGTGTGCGTGGGTGTATGTCTGGAAGTAGTGTGATGATTGGGGAAGAGAGTGTTTCGAGTCGTACTCGAGTCTGGGCTAGGGATGACTCGAAGCAGTTGGTTGGGTGTTTATCTAGGGGCGGGCTCGGGTTTTAGTGAGGGTAACTCGAGTATTTACATTGTAGTGTTTATCTGTTTAAGTAAAACAAATTTTTTGTAAAAGGAAATCAAGTTTAAAATTTAAAAACAAGTTTTTAAAATAAATGAAAAATTAAGATTTTAAGAGTGTTTCAAATTAATATATTAGATCAAAGTTTTAAGAATTTAAAACAATTTTTAATAAGAATGTTTCAAAAATTTAAGGTATATTTGAAGAAATTATAAAGTAATGTTCAAAATAGATTTCAAGTTTTATTTTAAATAGATAAGTTTAAAGAATATGATAATTATTTCAAAGATAAATAATTGTTTAATTTAATTAAACATGTTTGAAAAGCATTTTTAAAGATTTTAAGTATAATAAAAATTAAGGGTTTGAATTGTTTTAAAGTAAAATTACATTTTAATTATATAATTGATTTTTAAATGAGTTTTAATATAGTAAATAATTTGAGTTTAATTAAGGATAATTAATAATTAAATTAAAGCTTAATTACTATTTGTAATTAAGGATAATTACTTAATGAAGTAATTAGTGGAAATAAGTGTAATTAATAAATAAATTAATTTAAAGATTAAGTGATGATTAATTGAGTAATTAATTAATGTAATTAATTATAGGTTAATTAATTAGTCCAATTAATTAAAGATAATCACTTATGATTAATTAAGTGTAATTACTTAGTCAAGTAATTAATGGAAAATTACAGAATGTAATTAAGATAAGAGAAAATTACTTATGGAAGTAATTAAATGTAAGTAATTAAGAGTAATTACTTAATTATTTTAGTTAATTAATTAATGTGATTAATTAAATATGTTTAATTTAAGATTAATTACTAAGTGTAATTAATTTAAAAGTAATTAATTAATAAAGTAATTAATTAAGGATTAACTATTAATTTAAATTGATTAATAATTACTTAAGGAAGTAATTAAAGATTAACTAATTAGATTTATTAATCAAGGTTAATTAATTAAGGTAATTAATTAAGGAAGTAATTAAGGATCATTAATTTATATAATAAATAATGTAATTAATTATGAAGTAATTAGAGATTTATTAATTAATAATTAAATGAAATAAATCAAGGTTGATTAATGAAAGTGATTAATTAATTGTAATTAATCAAGGATTAATATAATTAATTATAGTTAATTGATTAATGAAGGTTCATTAATTATTGTAATTTATGATGGTAATTAAATGTTAATTACTGAATATGGTTAAGGATAATTACTTGAATGTAATTAAAGATAATTAATCAAAGGAGATTAATTAAGGAAGATCATTAAGAGATGATTAATTTATTTTTTTGTAATTAATTAATGATAGTGAGCAGGATTAAGATAATCCAAGTAATTAAAGGATAGTAATTAATTTAATTAAAGGTTAATTAAATTGATTTAAAGTTAATCAATTCTGTTTAGATAATTGATTAATACTGGATGTTTGATATTGGGTGATTGGTTGATATTGGATGATTTGAATATCTCTGATATATATATATGATATATGCTGCTTTGTGAGATGAATGTTGATATGAATTATCAATTATGATAATATGATTTATCTATCTGTTTATATCATCCTGAATAAGTTTAAATGTTTAAAACTTTAAACAACTTGGCCTTAAAAGATACGTTTTGGATTTCGATGAGACCGGGATCGGGTTTCCAGATTTGGATATCCGAATACCACATCGATCCAAATTAAACGTGAATCGTTAATCCAAGTGGAGCAAGTGAAGACTCGAGGTGTAAGCACTATTCTGTGTCAGTAGAACTCTGTGGGTGATTCCGTAATGAGTTGACGGAGATAGTACTTATAGGTTCGAGATGAAGATTCAGAGTGCAAGGGTTATTGTCGTTAACTCTGAGGGTGATTCCAAAACGAGTGTAACGAGATAATGCCTTCGGTTTCGTTCGAACCCGGAACGAACTTGTATGGATTGAATGCTTTCAGAACATCGTCAGGAGGGCGATGAGCATTCTAAGATAGATGTGTTCTATAAAGGTAATCGTAACCTCAAGCCTCATCAACCGGAAATGGCTAAAACAGGGGAGGTGCAGCAAAGCTTCGTGGGTAGCTCCCACTGAGAGCAAGATATATCCCTGTCTAGAGGTCCCTTCTTTTTATTCGGCTTAGTGTGTGGTTGGTCGCGCCAACTACGGGGTTGTCTTGTTCGGAATTATCCAGTAAGGGATGGTTCCGGCTTTGTGTTGCAGGGGAGCGGGCGTACTCCTCGGTACGTTGATCTAGGCCACGTACTGTGACGGGCGGTACCCCAGTAGCCCTGCCATTGAATGGAATCCAAAATCCAATAAGTGATAACGGACTTGATTGTATACCTATGTACGCTGGAATTTAATGAATGTAACAATTTCGGCTATTTCATATTTACTTGAAAACCCTAGACCCTATTATAATACAATCGAATTTCCTATCAAACGTTTTAGTTAGCGTAAGGTAAAAACTTACCCATGTTTATTTGTGGGGAGTCTTACGTGATACTTTTGTTTTTCAAAAGTTTTCAAAGTTAAGCAATCTAACCGTTTACTCACACCAGACCCATGTCTGACCCAAGTGTTTATTTTCTGTTTTATTAATCTCTTGGGTACTCAATATTGTATTGAGTAGTCGAGGGATTCAGGTTAGCTTTGACGAATTCTGGAGGAGATTTGGAGCAGGAGGCTTCACCGTGTAGATATATGATGATTCTGCTGTGTATATGTTGTGTCTGTATCTGTGATATTTGTGTTGTATTGTATGATAGACAGGAATTTATAACTGTCTATTCTGTGATGTAAGTTGTGTACTCTGATGTATATGATACTATGTAATATCTTGTGATATAATATATTTTCCGTTCCGCTGTGAGATTTCTGTTGTCTTGTTGTTCTTTCTTCTTTTCTTTTCTTCTTCTATCCCTTTCTTTCTTAATTCATGATACGTCTTTCTGGTGGTAGAAAGTCGGGTCGTGACAGTTGGTATCAGAGCTTTAGGTTGAGTGAATACCTAGCTCTGGAGTGATTTCTATCTATCTTGAGAGAGCGTATTTGTAATTTTTATATAACTATATATATATATATATTTCTACCTATTTGTTGGATTATCTGTTTGGATTTTCCAATATGAGTTATAAAGGTAGATAGGATGGTGGTGTGTGTAACACGACTACCAATGATTAGAGTTGAATGTTTGAGGTTAGAAGTATATCTATCAAGACTATAGACCCAATATCGTCTCGAGTAAGTTGGCAGTATGGAGTAAGGATGTCTTGGATCTCTGAAGGAAATTTTTTTCAAGATTCGGAGTCCATCTTTGAAGTGTAAGTTTGGATGAGCTCGGGTGAGTAGATTTTCTAGAATTGGATCTGTCGGAAGTGAAGAAGTAAGTGATGGTAGCTTGGCAACTTCAGGAAGGAGCAGTTGTGTGATAAGACACAGTATCTATGGATGTTCCCGAAGGAGATTTTCTTTTTGGAACAAGATTAAGAAGGTATTGGAGGAACAGTTGATGTCTACCACAGGAAAGACTCGGCTGTATAGGAATTCTCTGATATCAAGTAAGAGAGTTTTATCTATTTTGAAGTATGAAACTAAGGTCGATTAGTTGTTCTTCGGACATGGTCTCATTGTTCTCTTAAGAAGAGTAAGTTGTTGGCGTTTGGTTTGGAGCCGAGTTTCTTTTGGGATGTCTGCCATCTCGGAAGTTCGTTGTGAGGCTTATTGATGATTTTAGTTTTGAGAAGCCTTTGGATTAGAAATTCTTGGTTAGCTGTGATAGCAGTGCAGCTCGGAGTGTTCGGTGTGCTGTCGAGATAGAGTTTGGATGCAGCAGTATGGTCCGTTTCTTCGATGGTCCCGGAATCTTTGTGGTTCTTCTATCAGCAGTCCGGGAAGATGGTGAATGTTTTCTTGAAGGGTTAACCTTGTTTGGAAAAACTTAAGGCTGTTTTAATTGGTAAAGAGAGAACAGTATCTTTAGAATCCGAACTAGGTAGGATCGCAAAAGTGACTTGCGATTAGTTTGAGAGTTCATCTTGAGAAATCTTTTGTATGGAGTTGAGGCATCTCAAGAGGAAGTAAAAGTTATCGAAGAGGTCAAAGTTTTAGTTTATATCGATTTATTCCTAGAAAAGGATTTGGTGAAGTATCTTAGAATTTTATAGAGTATCTGTGTTTTCTCTTCTATTTCTAATTTCGAGTTTCCTCTAGCCAAGGATAGCTGAAGACAGTACCATTGACCGAGGACTTGTCCATTCTTTGAGTAGTTGGTTATGTCTTTAAGATAACCAATGTTCCCGCTTGTTTTTGGATCTAGTTTGTGCTCGAGTTCATCGACATTGTCATTTACTTCAAAATCAGAGTTGTGCAGCGGAAGCAAAGGTAGTAGCTGTGCGAGAAAGGAAGTAACCTCAGATTTCTATAGGAAGTTTATGTGAACATTCTGAGTGTGTATAGAAGTTTCTGGAATCTGGAAGGAAGTTCAGTCTTCTATTGCTTGTGGAGTAGAGTTGTGGATTTCAGTAGATTTTGGAATATCATCTTGTTGATAGGATCTAGAAATCATTTTGTTTCTTGGTCCAGTTGTTTCAAGAAGCATCAGCAAAGGTTAAGTTGATCAGGAAGAGATGAGGTAGCTCGGGATCGTCTGATGAGTTATGCAGATATGAGACCGAGTTTGGAATTCGGAATTGAAAATTGGAAGTTGTTTAAGTCTTTCCTCGATTAAAGAGCTATAAGATTTGATAAGTCTGGAAAGTTAGCTCTGAAGTATTTTGGATTTTCCTGTGTTCTCGAGAGGAGTAGTTCTTTGTCTACAGGATTGAATGGCCAGTTTGGATATCTGGAATTCATTGTATTTCACGTATCTCTGAGGGAGTACGTGAATGGTTCATCGTTGATTGTGGGATCTGTAGTTCAGTTGGATTTGGAAGATTGAGCTGGACTTGAGTGTGGTCTGATATTCTGTTCAGATTAGTAGATCTAGAGAAGAGAGGAGCTCTGGATCATAGTGGTGTTGTTTGTTTAGCTTCTGTAGAGCGAGTCTCCCAGTGATTTATACTCGGGGAAACTCGAGATAGTATTATGAAGTCTATTCTGATTTATATCAGAATAGTTAGTTAAATTAGATTGTTTGATTGGTTGCTTTGATTGATAGGAATTGGATGATAGGTTTGTGTTTGAAATTAAAAATCTTTGCTGGATTATTAAATTAACTTTGCTTTTAATTTCGGGGACGAAATTATTTTAAGGGGGGAGGAATGTGATATCCCGGGTTTTTGAGCAATATAAATTTAATAATCTGTATTGATAATTCAATTGAATTGATAATTTTCCTTTATAATTTTAGTTTAAATTGGTAATTTAATCTTTAAAGGATAATCAATATTTAATCTGGCAATATTAATTCATATCTTTTCCAATAATTTAAAATGGATAAAATTTATCTTTGAAAGCTAATAAAATTTTATTCTATATACAATATATATATTTGATATATATTGTGAATAAGGTATCTTTTGTTTAATAAAAGGTGAATTTTTAAATTGTAATATATATATGGTATGTATATGTTATAATTTGATATTGTTTGAAATTTATTTTAATCTATTGATAATATATATATGTATGAATTGTAATTTAAAGCTTTGTTTTAAAATTTAATATTTTTCAAAGGTTAGTTAAAGATTAATTCATTTGTTTTCAAAATATAAGATAATTATTTGTTTTAAATATGATAGTTTAAATAAAGTTTTATTTTGTATTCTTTAAAGTGTTTAAATTTAAAAGGTTATAAAATACATGTATAAGATATATTTGAATTATAATTAGTTTTAGAATAATTTCTTTTAAAAGTAATTTATATATACATATGTAAATTAAGAAAATTTAAGTATGTAAGTTATATTAACATTTGAATTAAATAAAAATTTAAATTACTTAGGACATGTGTTAATATCTTAACACATGGTAATAACATTTGTAATTCATAGAAACACCTATTAACATTTGTATATTCATGCAAATTAACAAGTGGCCTTCATTTCATTTATTTGAAAATTTAAAAACTAAATTATCTTAAATAACATATGTTTAGAGAAACCTGGTTTCATTTCTCAGTTCAACTCTTTTCTTTCTTCCTCTAAAACTAAAAACAAATCAAAACAGAAACAAAAACCAAATCAGAACTCATTCCTTCTCTCATAAACAAATCTGAAGTAAGAAACTTTTAGCCTGTAAACCCTCCTCATAAACAAATTAATAATCAAACAAATTCTCCAAACAAACCTATAATCAATTCTCTGTAAAGCCTCTTCTTCAATCCCTGTAACTCATTTTCAATCTGGAAACAAAAGACTGCAACTTCTTTCAAATCCGGAGGCATGTCAAATAAGGCATCTCTGCATGCAAATTTAAACAGCAAGCTTCAGATCATTTCAAAATGTAAAGTACCAGAAACAAAATCAAATGCAAAATTTCCAGAAATAGAACAAATACCAGTTCTCTGTTTTACAGGTGAGTAAACCTTTCTTAAAAACAGTTTTTAATCTATGTTCATATTTATGCATGTGATGAATATGGATAGAAATATTGAAATATGGTTTGCATGATTGTTTCATTTGGAATATATATTTTTAAACTGCTCTGTTGATATGAGTATATGCCTGAGTTTATGAATATTGGTCTCTGCTATGATCACAGACTTAAAGACAAAGCAAAAGAATTCAAATTCTTCTTATATATCCAAATTTAGGTTATGATTTCAAAAGAAGATATGATGGTATGAATGTAATAGAAATTTTTAAATGAACCCAAGTGTGTATATTACATATTTATTTAGCAACTGGTAATTACAGTAAATATCAAAAAGAAGTCGAAAATTAATGAATTCGATTTCATGTTTGGATTGCATAAATGGAATTGTAATAGGAAATCATGATTTTTAATATATGTTTCATGATTTTTAATTTGATGGATCGTGGGAATTTGGGTTTTATTCGAGTTGGGGTTTTTGATGATTTTCCATTGATCAACGTGTTGATCGGAGCTGTAGCTTTGGTCGAAGCTTGCTAGTAGATAGGGGGAGATAGGAAAAATACTATCGAATTTTTTTCCAATGTCTAAATTGATCGTAATCGATCAAACTAGGGTTTAAACTCGTGCATTCTTCTTCTGGACTGTCGAGGCAATGGCGAGAGATAAGGGGATCCGGAATCGTTCGCGATAGGGGGAAAAGATTGCTGGAGGTGTGGTGAAGATGCGGCGAAGTTGGCGAGTGTTCTCGAGGTCGGAGGCGATGAGGAGGAGCAGTTTTCAGTTGATGTATGGTTCCAGTAGTCGAGATTTTAACTCGATTTTGGGTTCTGGCGTAATCAATGAAGAACTGGGTTTGGATTCGTGTTCGAGGTGGTTCGAGTGGTCGGTGAGTATGGTCGTGACGATCATCAGAGGATGGCGGAGTTGGTGCACGTGTACGTGTGCACGTTCGTGTACAGGAGTGTTTGATTTGGGAAGACGAAGTCACTTAGGTTTGGGTTCGAGTTTTCTTCGCGTGCGACTCGAAGCTGAAGACGTGTGCGTGGGTGTATGTCTGGAAGTAGTGTGATGATTGGGGAAGAGAGTGTTTCGAGTCGTACTCGAGTCTGGGCTAGGGATGACTCGAAGCAGTTGGTTGGGTGTTTATCTAGGGGCGGGCTCGGGTTTTAGTGAGGGTAACTCGAGTATTTACATTGTAGTGTTTATCTGTTTAAGTAAAACAAATTTTTTGTAAAAGGAAATCAAGTTTAAAATTTAAAAACAAGTTTTTAAAATAAATGAAAAATTAAGATTTTAAGAGTGTTTCAAATTAATATATTAGATCAAAGTTTTAAGAATTTAAAACAATTTTTAATAAGAATGTTTCAAAAATTTAAGGTATATTTGAAGAAATTATAAAGTAATGTTCAAAATAGATTTCAAGTTTTATTTTAAATAGATAAGTTTAAAGAATATGATAATTATTTCAAAGATAAATAATTGTTTAATTTAATTAAACATGTTTGAAAAGCATTTTTAAAGATTTTAAGTATAATAAAAATTAAGGGTTTGAATTGTTTTAAAGTAAAATTACATTTTAATTATATAATTGATTTTTAAATGAGTTTTAATATAGTAAATAATTTGAGTTTAATTAAGGATAATTAATAATTAAATTAAAGCTTAATTACTATTTGTAATTAAGGATAATTACTTAATGAAGTAATTAGTGGAAATAAGTGTAATTAATAAATAAATTAATTTAAAGATTAAGTGATGATTAATTGAGTAATTAATTAATTATAGGTTAATTAATTAGTCCAATTAATTAAAGATAATCACTTATGATTAATTAAGTGTAATTACTTAGTCAAGTAATTAATGGAAAATTACAGAATGTAATTAAGATAAGAGAAAATTACTTATGGAAGTAATTAAATGTAAGTAATTAAGAGTAATTACTTAATTATTTTAGTTAATTAATTAATGTGATTAATTAAATATGTTTAATTTAAGATTAATTACTAAGTGTAATTAATTTAAAAGTAATTAATTAATAAAGTAATTAATTAAGGATTAACTATTAATTTAAATTGATTAATAATTACTTAAGGAAGTAATTAAAGATTAACTAATTAGATTTATTAATCAAGGTTAATTAATTAAGGTAATTAATTAAGGAAGTAATTAAGGATCATTAATTTATATAATAAATAATGTAATTAATTATGAAGTAATTAGAGATTTATTAATTAATAATTAAATGAAATAAATCAAGGTTGATTAATGAAAGTGATTAATTAATTGTAATTAATCAAGGATTAATATAATTAATTATAGTTAATTGATTAATGAAGGTTCATTAATTATTGTAATTTATGATGGTAATTAAATGTTAATTACTGAATATGGTTAAGGATAATTACTTGAATGTAATTAAAGATAATTAATCAAAGGAGATTAATTAAGGAAGATCATTAAGAGATGATTAATTTATTTTTTTGTAATTAATTAATGATAGTGAGCAGGATTAAGATAATCCAAGTAATTAAAGGATAGTAATTAATTTAATTAAAGGTTAATTAAATTGATTTAAAGTTAATCAATTCTGTTTAGATAATTGATTAATACTGGATGTTTGATATTGGGTGATTGGTTGATATTGGATGATTTGAATATCTCTGATATATATATATGATATATGCTGCTTTGTGAGATGAATGTTGATATGAATTATCAATTATGATAATATGATTTATCTATCTGTTTATATCATCCTGAATAAGTTTAAATGTTTAAAACTTTAAACAACTTGGCCTTAAAAGATACGTTTTGGATTTCGATGAGACCGGGATCGGGTTTCCAGATTTGGATATCCGAATACCACATCGATCCAAATTAAACGTGAATCGTTAATCCAAGTGGAGCAAGTGAAGACTCGAGGTGTAAGCACTATTCTGTGTCAGTAGAACTCTGTGGGTGATTCCGTAATGAGTTGACGGAGATAGTACTTATAGGTTCGAGATGAAGATTCAGAGTGCAAGGGTTATTGTCGTTAACTCTGAGGGTGATTCCAAAACGAGTGTAACGAGATAATGCCTTCGGTTTCGTTCGAACCCGGAACGAACTTGTATGGATTGAATGCTTTCAGAACATCGTCAGGAGGGCGATGAGCATTCTAAGATAGATGTGTTCTATAAAGGTAATCGTAACCTCAAGCCTCATCAACCGGAAATGGCTAAAACAGGGGAGGTGCAGCAAAGCTTCGTGGGTAGCTCCCACTGAGAGCAAGATATATCCCTGTCTAGAGGTCCCTTCTTTTTATTCGGCTTAGTGTGTGGTTGGTCGCGCCAACTACGGGGTTGTCTTGTTCGGAATTATCCAGTAAGGGATGGTTCCGGCTTTGTGTTGCAGGGGAGCGGGCGTACTCCTCGGTACGGTGATCTAGGCCACGTACTGTGACGGGCGGTACCCCAGTAGCCCTGCCATTGAATGGAATCCAAAATCCAATAAGTGATAACGGACTTGATTGTATACCTATGTACGCTGGAATTTAATGAATGTAACAATTTCGGCTATTTCATATTTACTTGAAAACCCTAGACCCTATTATAATACAATCGAATTTCCTATCAAACGTTTTAGTTAGCGTAAGGTAAAAACTTACCCATGTTTATTTGTGGGGAGTCTTACGTGATACTTTTGTTTTTCAAAAGTTTTCAAAGTTAAGCAATCTAACCGTTTACTCACACCAGACCCATGTCTGACCCAAGTGTTTATTTTCTGTTTTATTAATCTCTTGGGTACTCAATATTGTATTGAGTAGTCGAGGGATTCAGGTTAGCTTTGACGAATTCTGGAGGAGATTTGGAGCAGGAGGCTTCACCGTGTAGATATATGATGATTCTGCTGTGTATATGTTGTGTCTGTATCTGTGATATTTGTGTTGTATTGTATGATAGACAGGAATTTATAACTGTCTATTCTGTGATGTAAGTTGTGTACTCTGATGTATATGATACTATGTAATATCTTGTGATATAATATATTTTCCGTTCCGCTGTGAGATTTCTGTTGTCTTGTTGTTCTTTCTTCTTTTCTTTTCTTCTTCTATCCCTTTCTTTCTTAATTCATGATACGTCTTTCTGGTGGTAGAAAGTCGGGTCGTGACACCGCTTCCTTCTAAAATTTTCCCAAAGCAATCCCCAACCTCACCTACGTGCGTCTCCCTCTTTTGACCCGAAGTTGCACCCGAGCCTTTCCCTCTTTTTCCCGAAGCACCCCAGACACCCATCTCTCTCCCTCCTCTCCATCATCTTCCTGCCCATACGTGTGTTCCCCTCCCACAAATTCGAAGCCATCTCCAAGACAGCCCTGACCGACCCCAAGCCCAAACCCGATCCACTTGACAACCAAAACCTGAAGCAAACCCTTTAGCCTCTAGACATGTGCGTGCTCCTTCATTTTGCCCGAGCACTACCCAGATATTTCATTTTTTGCACGAAGCAAGCTCGTGCGTCTCCTTTCTTTTGGCTCGAGATCCGTTGTGTTTCTTCATCGCCAAAGCACCGCACGTGCTCTTGCCCGTTTTCCAAAGCCTAGACCTAAAGTGAAACCCACCCCTTCACCGAGCTTCACCCAGTCGCCATCCATCCCACTGACCCGTGTTTCCACCTCTCTCACCCGAAGTCAGACCCCAAGTTACAGCCACCCTAACTCCAAGCCGCCTCTAAACAGCCTTCCATTTTCCCGAAGTAGCCCACCACCGATCCATGCACAGCCGAGCCCTCTTATTCTAGATCTGACTTTGTTTCCTCTGTGTTTTTTTAAAGGAAACATATATATATATATATATATATATTATATAAGACGTGTACAGTGACTGAGACGTGTGTGTGTGTTTGTATATATATTGCTGTATGTATATATATAGGTGGCAGTCCATCTAATTGCAAACAGTTATGTGTTGCATGCATATATCTATGTGTTTCGTTTGCCATTATATAAACTGAGATAGATGCAAATATATGTATGTGACAGCTGTACATTTAGATCGAAATATATATATATATATATATATTGCATACATCTATTGTATATATGCATAACCTGTCTGTGTCGTGTGTATACATTGATATATATAGGTTGTGCATATCATCGTGTTGTAGCACGCATGTACCTGCTCATTTAAAACAGCCTATATATGTTATATATATAATGCATATATATATATATATATATGTTGTCGACAAAAGTTATATATGTCACATTTATATTTGTCAACGGAAATTATATATGTTGCATATATATATATATATGTATATATATATATATATGTATATATATATATGTATATATATATATTCTTTCCTTCTAATATCAATAAAACAAATGGTATATCGCATATTGTATATATATTTGTTTTCATCAAATTCTCGTGCTAAATCTATTTTGCCTGTCGCAGCTATTTGACGTGTCATGCTAGTGTCTGTGTTCATATCCGTGTTAGTCGCTTCTCATTTCCATCATTCTCTAGCCACGAAAGGTGAGCAATCACTCACGATTAACATTCTTATATGTAGTAAATTTAATTTACATGAATTGACGATTGAAATATGCGGTTAAATTTGAATTGTTAAGTTATTTCATTGTTAAATATGATATGCCATTATATGCAGTTGTTTACCTATGACATATGACACCATAACCTATTGTATATATTATATTTAAATTTGTTATTGATGATATATGCCTGTTGTTGATATGTTATGCTATTATCATATTTGTTCTCACTCTACAAGTTCCCTGTTAGTTTAGAAATTCCCTATGGGTTGAAATGATACATATCCGAACGGTCTTGTAGATTAGGGGAAAATCGTTATGGGTTAAAATGATAAACCCAAGCGATTTTCATTGATTTTGCATTTTGGGCTGCGGGTTGAAATGATATATACTCGTATATTTAAATAAATTGCAGATTGAAATGATAAATATCCGTATCACTTGACCATAGGTTAGAAAACTACATACAGACACCGTTGGTCTATTTTAAAAAATGATTTTCGGAATTTTTGAAAGGAAAATATATGGGTTTTGATAAATATTGATTTTAATATATAATATAAATATTTATTTTAAATTTATAGATTTAGATTTTAAATTTATATGTTTTGGAAATTTTAAAATTATAAGTTAAGTTTTAAAATAAAATCTATAAAATTTTACTTATAACTTTATTATTTTTAAATATATAGAATAAGATTTAAAAAGATTTAAAGATAATAAGATTTAATTTAATAATAACTGATATAATAAAATTTATTAAGAATTTAATATAACTAATAATATATATAATATGTTAAGTATTTATTTAAAATTATATTAATATTTTAAAATAGATTTTTTTTTTGCAATAACTTTAAGTAAATGGAAGTTGGGAAGATAAGTTAAATAAGAATTGATTGTAATTTAATTTGTTAAGAATTGAATTTAAATAAGAATCGATTTGTAACTAAATTTGTTTAGTTAAATAAGAATTGATTGTAATTTAATTTGTTAAGAATTGAATTTAAATAAGAATTGATTTATTATTAAATTTTTTTAGAATCGAATTTAAATAAGGTTTGACTTGAACTTATTGATTCGAGATTTTTAAAGGTATGATTTTATAACTTGATTTGATAAAAAGTCATTAAATGAATATTTTCAACTTTAAATAAAATGGTAATTGAATATTTAATTTCAATTTAAATTTGTAATTTTGGAGGTTTTATTTGAATGTTATTAAAAATGATTAAGTGAATATTTCAAATTTAAAAAAAGTTAAAGTTGAAATTTTGAAATATAAATGAAATTTATCAAATTGAGTTATTGTAAATTGTGAATATTTCAACTTTGAAACCTATTGAATTTGAAATGGTTTAAATTTGTAGTTCAAATCTGGGTTTGAAATGTGAGAAATGCGGATTACGGACCTTAAGGCTGGAATAACACTAGAGGGGGTGAATAGTGTTTTGTGGATTTTCTAAATCTTTTTGAATCTTATGTAAATTTAATCACCAACAGATTCAATTCACAGACACAGATATAATCACAGAATCAGACATAGATGAAAATAATAAATAAAAGCAGTAAAGGAAAGAACACACCAGGATTTTATACTGGTTCGGAGTTACCCTACATCTAGAATAAAACTTAAATACAAATTTAGTACTTCTTAATTATTAATTTATTAACTTCTAATTACTAATTAATTAATTTCTAATTACTAAATTAATAAATCTCTAATTATTAATTAATCTCTAATCATTAATTAATCTCTAATTACTTTTATTAATTAATCTCCAATTTCTTTCATTAATTAATTACTCTTTTAAATAATTACATTTAACAAGTAACTTTAATTAATCACATTCTTAATTAAAGATAAATTCTTTATCTTCATTATTTTCCAAATTTTATCATTGGAAACATTTAGGGGTTAACTACATGATTTTAAAATATAAGATTCACTTTAAACTAAACAATTAAACATTTAATTTGTTTAAAACAATTAAATCTTTGAACTTTACATCCAGAAAAACTGCTCATCCAGAAAACTTTCCTGCCAACGCGCAGAATACTCCGAGTTGCACTGCTGATACTGATGCTCCTATCCAAAGCTCTTCAATCTTCGAATTCCTAACCTTGCTTATTCAACCATTAATTAATTACAACCATTTAATTAATTAATTATTCCTTTAAATATTAATCACTTGATTAATTATCCATTAATTACATAAAGTAATTATCCTTTAATTAATTTCACAAATTAATTATTCTTATCAAATCTCATTAAGTATTCATACTTAATCCTTATCAAGTGATTTCTTTAATTAATTTACCTGCACAAATGTACGGATTTCTTATCAAAAATAATCTCCCAGATTACACCCTCGATTTCAAGGCCACGAGGTACACCCTCCTGTATTCGATTCCGGGGTAAACTCACTTGATTTACCTGGCCACAAGATCACATAATCGATTTCCGAAGCAACAATCATACCCAATTGATTTCAAGGCTCAACCGCACCTTTTACTCAACAGTTTGATTTACAAATAATCCTATAACTCTGAATAGCACTGAGATCTTATGGAGAGAGTGGCAGAGAATCAAACAAGAGATAATCAAGTTTGATTCACTTGGTATTTCGGCAGAGTATGGTTTTGGATTCTTTAGAATAAATGTGGAAGATGAAGAGAAGAGAAGAGAAAACAAGTGAAATCTGATTCAAAATTCGTTTAGAACTACTGGTATTTATAGGAAATCAACAGCCATATCCATTCGTGAAAGGATACGACGAATAGACACTTCTTTTGAAAATTTGAATTTTGAATTTAACGGACACCATATCGATATGGGGTATCCCATGATGTCGACATACCCTAGTTAAAAATAATGTAAATTTTTTTTTGAAAATGATATTGAAAGGAAAACAAGATGAAATGATTCTAGAGTAAAATAAACTAATTTTCCTATGTTTTAAAATAAAGAAGAGTAGAAAATATATATTTAGAATGTATATATAAATTTGATTTTAAATCTCAAGTATATATATATTATAAAGAATATTTAAAAATCAAAAGATAGTTTTAAAAACAAACGATGTTTAAAACAAGAGTTTATTTAAAAACAAAAACAAAGAATATTTTAAGGCTAAAACATTTTGAAAAGCAGTTTTGAAAATCATTTTGAAGTATTTTTGCAAGCTTCTTCCTGCAGAATATCTCATCACATCAGAACTCGAGAACTTGTACAAAACTAGGATGTTCATGGGTTTGTAGGCCACTTATCGTAGGTTTATAAGCTACTTGTCGTGGGTTTGTAAGCCACTAAAAGGGTAGAAATGGGTTCCATCCCAAATGAAATATGGAATGAAGATTTCAGTGCTATTATGAAGTTTTAACATAATTCTAGACTCAATACTTATCTTGTACTATTAAAATCTTGAACTCTTGATAACTTGATTTCTTGATACTCATGAGTCTTCAATTTTGATATCTTTGATCTTTAAATTCATTAGTCTTTTATCACTATACTATACAGTCTTCATTCTTAGTACCTGCATGTTTATATCCTACATATATATATATATATATTTATATATATATATATAAACTATAATATTCGTATTTATATTTTATAACAAGTCCTAAGGTTGTTGTCATCAAAACCATCCTTCTCAAGGACTAACAATCTCCCCCTTTTTGATGATGACAACCTATGTTTATAAAATATACTTCTCCTTTACAATAACTCCCCTTAAAACTAATAACTCCCTCTTAATCTAAGCCTAACTAGTCTATTTTATATTTCTCCCCCTTTGTCATCAACAAAAACTAATCCTAAACTAATATAACTCCCCCTTAGTCTTATATTGGAGTACCTGTGACAAATTAAGATGGAGTATGTGTGTGTGTGTGTGTGTGTGTATATATATTTATATATATAATAACATGAGTTAATTAATGAAAACATAACCAATATGATAGTTTAAATCCTATAAACATATACTATGTTTCATATCATTTTATACATTCCATTCAAATCAAATCAATTCTAAATAAATCAAATCAAACAATTCAAATCAAATCAAACAATTCAAAAACAAGCAATTCAAATCAAATCAAACAATTCTAAAACAAGCAATTCAAACCATAAGGAGATCAAATAATTTTAGGAACTTCAATCCATCCTTCTTCTCCAAAGATAATATCCTTTTTAATATCTTCCTAATCTTCATTATCTTGAATTAAAGTTCCTTGAGGATTTGCATCGAGATCATCTTTGTTTAGGGCAGAAATCATCCAACGGAGGGCATCGAAATGCTTGTCTTGTTCTTTTATCATCTGCATTTGACTTAGTTCTAAGTGCCTTTGATTGCGGAGAATAAAAGTAAGTATATTCTAGAATGAATTGAGAGTTTCTTCTAGATTTTCACTTAAAATTTGAGAAGAGGAAGCCATTTTTGATAAGTAGTTAAAAGTTATAAATAGAGATAAGTAGAAATGAAGAGATTATGAATTTCTGAAAGAAATAAGTATTTAAATAGGCAGAAATTCGTTTAAAATGAATAGACATGAGTTAGTTATTTTAATTTCAAAATTTAAAAAATAACCAAATCAGACAGTTATATATCGACATAGTGGGTTGGGGTATGTCGACATGGGTATGTTAATCTATGTGTCTTCTTTGTTTTGTGAATACGTATGTATATATATATAAACTTATATACTATACTAACATTTATTTCAGAGACACGATAAGGTAGAAAAACATAAGATAGATAAATGAGTTAATACATGAGATACTTTATGATAAAAGAGCAATACAAGTTCATACAAAATAAACTAGTACATCATATCCTAGTTTTTAGAATGTGCTAGAGGATGAGGAGGATGATGATAAGCCAAGTTTCCGACCAACTTTAGCAAAGAACTTGTTCAAGTTAGTGGTCATTTTATCCAATTTCTTACTAACGGATCTTTTGAGAATCCGTTGGTTTTCCACTATGATCTTTTGATTTTTGAGGAGTGTTTTGTTGGAAGGATTGTTAGGATATTCAATACTTTCCAAGGAGGTATCTTCATTTTCTTCTTCAATTTCCATTTCCTCCCCTTCTTCTTCTTCTTCCTCATTTTCTTCCTCTATCTCTTCATGTGCCAACCTTTCATCCTTTTCGGCAAGAGATTCATATTGTTGAAATATGAAAGGAATTGTCATAAGAGAAATATTGGCATGATTAAACACTTTTCTTGAAATAAATTCTTCCCTTTTGTAATCAACGCCAAAATAATTAAAAATCTGAGTGAGATAGATTCCATGATACAAAGTATTCTCACCCATTTCCAAATTTTTAGGATGAAGTTCATCCATAATCACTTGCGCCCAATTAATGTCATAATGACCAAAAATGGCAAAAACAGCTTTACAAACTTTTAAAGTCGGATTATTGAAATTTCTCGATCTAGGAGTGATAGTATGTTGCAAAAGAAGATTAACAATACGTGCTTTCGGATGAAAGTTACGATTTTTAAATTCAAAGTTGTCATCTCCTTCGAAAATGTGATGAAATGTCTCACGATCATCTTCATCAATATTAAAAGTAGAAAGATCCATTCCCGAATTCTTGCAATTGAGAATGTTGCCCAAAATTTCATAATTTAAAACAATTTTAGTGCCTTTAACACTACTCCAAATTTCATTTCCTTCATGAAAACCGCGATTCAAATTTGCATAAAACATTTTAATAAGATTTGGATAACAAACAAAATCATTTTTAGAATTGTCAAAAAGACTAAGTATGTAACAACCCGCATTTATACGATAATATATTTAAATATTTTATTTAAATATGACATCGTCTATTCGTATTGAAAATCCTAAATATGAATTTTTATCGTGTTCGAATTAGTTGTTCTAATGGATTCAAATCGTGTTTTAAATATCACCAAAGTGTTTAATAAACATGGTTAAAAGTATTCGGGCTTTATAAATTTTTAAAAATCTTGGCCCATGCTTGATCTGTTGCCGTGATAATCATCTAGACCAGCCCGGCCCTTTTATTTTATTTGTGCTAGTGTTGTTTCAATCAATCCCTTTTGCTCTGGCCCGATCCTTTTGAGAAATAGAAGTGTTGATTAGGGTTTCGGTGATCTCTGGCGAATCTGACTTGCTCGACTGAATTAGGGCTTTGTCCTTGATCGTTTTGCTGGCGATTTGAAGCTTTGGCTTCTTCGATTCTTTGTAACTCTGGCTTGTGGTTTTCTTTGTGGTGACTCTGGCTTCGGCTTCGCTGTTGCCTTTGGCGATTCTTAATCTGACTTGCTCTGATGATTTGCGCCTTTCTCTTAGCTCTGAGGTCTAGGGCTATTTCGAAGCTCCGATGCAGGTTCGATCGTGGTTGATTGTGCGCGATTTAGCCTGACTCGATCGATTTCTTCTTCGTCTTGCTCACGGCTGCCTCCTCGAGTATTCGTCGTTGTAAGGTGAGTACTTCTCGTACTCACACTTCTAAATCCTATTCCAGTATTTCGTGCATCACTTATTTATAGTGAGTCTGGTTTCTTATTTAATTGATGAATTTGGGAGGGGAATTTCAGTTTGCTGCCTTTATCGAATATATGATTTTGGGGTATTTATTCATGATTAGTGGCGATTTTGAGCTGCTACTTGTTTGGGTTCCACAGTTTGGGTTGTGAATTTCTGGTGACTTCGGTCACTAGATGTTTTTGCTTTGGTCTCGTTGCAGTGTTGTTATATGTTGCAAACTTGCATTTCAGTGTGCTTCAAATCAAGTTCATGTATATACATACATACATGTGTGTATATATGTGCTTGCCCGTGCATTTGATTGATTGATTGTAGTCTTCTTCACTTGATATTTGTTATGCAATTGTAATTGCACTTGTTACTTCTGATATGTTCATTTCAAGTTTGCATACTGAAGTCTTGGTCATTTCTATTCTGAGTTCTCTGGCATGTTCCTTGATAACTTTCTGAAGCTTGCTTGCATTCATTCCAGTCTGGTCTCTGTCCTGTAGCATCCAGTTTGCCTCTGTTGGTTCGATAGTGCACTTTGATTTGAGCTACAGTTGCATAGCTTGAACTTGGATCTAGTTTGTATTGAGTTGTAGCTGATCATTTTGAACTTAGTTGATGTCCTAGCATTACTAAGGTGCATTCATATTTGCCTTGGGGTTTCATGCATTTTGTTTGCATATTTCTACTAGTATACTTCACATGCACAATTCAGATTTTATCTTGCAGTCTATTTGACAGACTTCAAGTGGTCTTCATACATATGTATGTAGTCACGTATGTATATACATCATCTGATATGTATACATGTATGTTTGAATTGCATTATTTTTACTATTGAAGTTATTGACTTGGTCTGGTTTCTTCCTCACTTCGTCCTAGGCTACTATGTTGCACCGTAACACATGACTATATGTTGAGTGTCACTGCATTTATACTTACAGTAGTTGTAATTGAGTCTTTTGTGCTTTGCATTCCATTGACTTATATACTTCCGGTTTCAATGTGATCCATTATACCACTGTTGTAGCCCTCTCTTAACCATTTTGGCATTTCTCTGCCTTGTTCGAACTTGTTTGGTTTCCGTTGCTTGAGATAGCCAATCACTTCAATTCACTTGGTTGAAACTCTTCTCTACTGTCACTTGTTTATTGCATTTGTTGGCACTGGGAATTCTTGAGCCTTGTCTCTACACACTATTTTTATGATACTTTGACCTGTTGCACTCAGTTGACCGTTTGGTGCCTTCTTGAATTTCCAGTCTTGTTCAATAACCCTGTGTTGAACCTATCTGTAAATCGGGTTTGACCTTGTTTTTGATTTCTGTACATTTTCTCCGGCTTGACGTCTGTTTGTAGCCTTGCTCATCTACTTGAGGCCTGGCATTTTATACCATCCCTGTCCAGGTTGATTTATTGAGCTGTATATATGATTTGCCCATTTGTGCATTCTTGTAGTCACTTGGGCTTGTTCTGTGGATTGCTTTGACAATTGTGTTAAGTTGTCATGTAACTCTTCTTGGCTTTGACATTGCTGAGTCTTTACCTTCGATATTATTTTGTGGCCTTTGTTTTAGTTCACTGTCATCTGAACTGTTGCCACTGTCTTCTTTGTAGTCCCAGTCTGCCCTTGTCTTTGCAATTGTTTGCCACTGCAGTTTCATCGTGGTGGTTGCTTTGAATTCGTTTATGTCTGCAGTTTGCATGTGTTTTGCAGTTTTCCCCCTGTTGGGACTTGTTTCTGAATTCACTTGCATTGAACCCGTTTTCGGGGTTTGACCTTGCGATCATTGTGATTTTCACTGAGCTTTTGTGTATCTCCTGCGATAGTGGCGAGGCAGTACACGCGTGCGTGTACTGCAGCCCTATCAGATTTGACAGTTTTAAATTGACATTTCAATTGTTTAAATTGCTTTGGATTTCTGTTTTGTGGATTAACACTGTTTAGTGTTATATCTGCCGTTATCCGGTTCTCTTATCGAGAAGTTGGATATACGAGATTTCTGTGACTGTCATCTATTTTGAGATTAATTATTATTGCTTCTATGCGCTAATAACTGAGTTTGAATTAGACTGATCCGAGTATTATTTTCTTTTGAATGTAATACTCGGGTCAGACCGAGTATTTACAGGTTGTAGATTTTTAGCTTTGGGTTGCTGCTAGAGCTATGAAGACTTTTTATATCATTTGAAGTGGTCTTCGTCTTGTTGTAGTAGTCAGTGTGTCTGTTTTAAGATGATAATGTATTCATGTATATTAGTCGATAATGTACTTGTATATATAACTTCTTGAGTCGACAGTTGTAGTTGTATCATTTGTATTGTGTCAAATGTATTGTAACTGATATCAGTTATTGTATATATGAGACTTTTCGTTCCATCTGTATTCCGCATTTATGTTATCTGTGTTATTTTTATATTTATTGTCCTAAACTATTATAGCCACTGTGTAGTAGCTTTGAGTTTGTAACGGTATGTCGGATTTCCTCTAAAAGATGAAATGCATGTTATTCTATCTGACATATCGGTGCTCGCACAAAGCAATTACATGGATGGTCGCTCCTCAACAGCCTTATTCTCCGTGCTAGTTGACAGCACTACACCGTAGTGTTCTTGGCTAGCGTGGGTATAGAGGTGGGGCGTCACAACTTGGTATCAGAGCCTGGGGTTTAGGACAATTATAAAACATAACTTAGATGGAGCAGGTGTTACAACTATTTGTCGATGTTTTATCTCTCATCTTTACATATGATTATTTTTGACTGTTAGGTATGAATTCCTAACGCTTATTCTTGTGTTTTCGGCTTTGAATTGATTTAGCCGATGTTGATTTTGTTTTAATTTGGCAAATTAAAGCCATTTTGACTTTTGGACTTTGTTCCACTTTTGTTCTATGCTATGAGTGTCATTGTGTACCTGTTACACTGTGATGAAAAATAGCTGGACCAGTTGCAAACTGAGTGATTTTGATTTCTCATTCACATCTAGTTTGAATCTCAGCGATTTTGAACTTGATATTTTGTGTTTTCCTCATCTGGATTTCCCTTCGACTTCGGTCACTTTGTTTTTGAGAAATTGCTGATTTCTTGATTTTCAAGACTCTGATTTTGTTTGCCGTTGGTTTCTTTGATAATGATGATTGATTCATTTTGTACTCGACTGCGGCTATTAATTGTTGACTTCGACATTGACTTGATTCTTACTTTTGTTGAAGTCAATTATGCATTTCTACTCGTTTTGCTTTGTTTTTCCAGTTGATATCGATTCTTCTTTCCTAATTAGTTGTTATCACCTTTATTGATTTTGATAACTTCTATCTTCTGGAATTTTTGGGTGTTCCTATTTTAATAAATTCAGTATCGATTTCTTTGGATTCCATTCACATCTTCGTATGTGAATTCTTGTGATTGATTGTTTCTACAATCATTTTTGTGATTTGTCACTTTAAAAATATAAAGGTTTTCTATACTAGTAGTAAATATTAAAATCCTTTTCTCCAAACGATTTCAAAAATTATTTTACTACAAAGCTCTTTTCCTAAATCGTTTTCCAATCTATTAATATATACAAGCCTTTATTTCACTCGTATGAGAAATTGAATTAAACGGCCTAGTAAAACAAGTGGTATGAAACGCTTGCGTTTACTTCGTCGGTTAACTCCTAGACTTGTTCGATTGAACCCTTTTCGTGACAATTTCCTAGTGAAGATTTACAGCTTGTTCGTAAATATTTAAGTTAAGCAAGTGGTTATGGGACATGAAGCTAAACTCATATATTTACTAGCTTGGTGTGATTGACACTTCTTTATGATCATGACGATCATTTTTATGATTTAGACTGGACCTCATCGGTGTGATTTCGTCTCACACATATCTCATGGGCTTTGAGGATTGTCTAGACACCAGTGTGTGATTTCGTCTCACACATATTGCACGGTTAGACTAGGCCTCATCGGTGTGATTTCGTCTCACACATATCTCTTGGGCTTTGAGGGTTGTCTGGATACTCTTTGTGTGATTTTTATGATTTAGACTAGCAACTGTGCGATGTCTCTTTGTCTGCGAGGGAGACTAGACCCCGCTTTGTTGTAGGGTAGCGCCCTACGGTCTTCGGGCCATTCCTGTGTGAAAATTTAATGGATGGCTTCCATGAGATAGCGTCTCGTCATGTGATACCGGCCGGTGAGTTTTCATACTCCCATTTTTGTGATAGGCCTTTCCCCTTTTCTTTTTTTTTTGATTTAGACTAGCGATTATGCGATGTCTCTTTGTCTGCGAGGGAGACTAGACCCCGCTTTGTTGTAGGGTAGCGCCCTACGGTCTTCGGACCATTCCTGTGTGAAACTTTATTGGTTAGCCACCAAGAGATAGCGTCTCGTTCATGTGATACCGGTGTTTTGGAGTTTTCATACTCCCATTTTTATGCTAGGCCTCCCCCCTTTATGTGTTTTTCTGGATTTCTGATGATGATTTCTAGAATTTGTGCTTCACCAATTTTCGTGATTTCTATTGACAAGTTTCGTCAATTTTTGTGTATTGGTGAATTCATGTGTTATTAACTTGTTATGAATACAAGTTTAGGGTATGATATCCCTTTCTATCTTTGAGAAGATTCTTGTGACATTTTTGATGAATGAAAATTCATTTGGTATTATATTTTGATGCCAGTTATTTTGATGAGATTTTGACGTGTTAACTTCAGTACTCGTCAATTTTGAAATGGATTTACAAGCGGTTCTCCCGCAATACTGATATTGCTAATTTAATCACGTGTTTTCAAAATTCATTATTTTTAAAAGTTGTTTCAAAAATATAAATTAAAATTGTTTTCAAAATTTTTACAGCTTACATTTTCAAAAGAACGAGGAAGCGATTTAAACATTTCAGAAAAATCGAGCACTATGACCCCTTTCTTTTACTGATTCGCTTAATTCCAGACTTGTCCGTTTGAGAATGTGAAATGTTATTTTTAAAACACACAATCCTGCACTTTCAAGGAAACGATAAAGAGATTTAAACGATTTAGCAAAAGTACGGACTATGAAACCATACTTTTACTACTTCGGTTAATTCCGGACTCGTTAATTGAATATTTATGACTTCTGATTATCGTTTTTGATAATCAGATATTTGTGAAATTTGATTATCGTTTAAGATAATTAAATATTTTTCGATTTGATTAATCGAATATTTGTGTTTCTGATTTTCGTTTTTGATAATCAGATATTTGTGAAATTTGATTATCATTTGAGATAATTAAATATTTTTCGATTTGATTAATCGAATATTTGTGTTTCTAATTATCGTTTTTGATAATCAGATATTTGTGAAATTTGATTATCATTTGAGATAATTAAATATTTTTCGATTTGATTAATCGAATATTGGTGTTTCTGATTTTCGTTTTTGATAATCAGATATTTGTGAAATTTGATTATCATTTGAGATAATTAAATATTTTTCGATTTGATTAATCGAATATTTGTGTTTCTGATTATCGTTTTTGATAATCAGATATTTGTGAAATTTGATTATCATTTGAGATAATTAAATATTTTTTGATTTGATTAATCGAATATTTGTGTTTCTGATTATCGTTTTTGATAATCAGATATTTGTGAAATTTGATTATCATTTGAGATAATTAAATATTTTTCGATTTGATTAATCGAATATTTGTGTTTCTGATTTTCGTTTTTGATAATCAGATATTTGTGAAATTTGATTATCATTTGAGATAATTAAATATTTTTCGATTTGATTAATCGAATAATTGTGTTTCTGATTATCGTTTTTGATAATCAGATATTTGTGAAATTTGATTATCATTTGAGATAATTAAATATTTTTCGATTTGATTAATCGAATATTTGTGTTTCTGATTATCGTTTTTGATAATCAGATATTTGTGAAATTTGATTATCGTTTAAGATAATTAAATATTTTTCGATTTGATTAATCGAATATTTGTGTTTCTGATTATCGTTTTTGATAATCAGATATTTGTGAAATTTGATTATCGTTTGAGATAATTAAATATTTTTCGATTTGATAATCGAATCTTTGTGATTTCTGCTTATCGTTTTTGATAATCAGATATTTGTGAAAATTCGATTATCGTTTTAGATGATTGAATATTTGCGATTTTGAGATTCGAGCTTCGTCTTTTTCTCTGACGATTCAGGTGAGTAATTTGATTTACTCACATTCAATTCGTGCAGTACGTGATTTCTGCTCTGATCCCTTTTCTTTCAATTGCTAGAACTCGATTGATTCTTGCTTTTGATAGTCGTCTGATTTTGATTCCTTGATCCCCACGATGTTGATTCTTTTGATTTAAAGCAGTCGAACCTTTTGATTTCATATCTAATACTCCCCTGCTGATATTTGCCTTGCGTATGCATTCGACATTGCCATGCTCTTATGGTTGTTACCTTTTATCCATTTATTCCTTATGATTGCGAGGACGCAATTTCTTTAAGGAGGGAAGTCTGTAACAACCCGCATTTATACGATAATATATTTAAATATTTTATTTAAATATGACATCGTCTATTCGTATTGAAAATCCTAAATATGAATTTTTATCGTGTTCGAATTAGTTGTTCTAATGGATTCAAATCGTGTTTTAAATATCACCAAAGTGTTTAATAAACATGGTTAAAAGTATTCGGGCTTTATAAATTTTTAAAAATCTTGGCCCATGCTTGATCTGTTGCCGTGATAATCATCTAGACCAGCCCGGCCCTTTTATTTTATTTGTGCTAGTGTTGTTTCAATCAATCCCTTTTGCTCTGGCCCGATCCTTTTGAGAAATAGAAGTGTTGATTAGGGTTTCGGTGATCTCTGGCGAATCTGACTTGCTCGACTGAATTAGGGCTTTGTCCTTGATCGTTTTGCTGGCGATTTGAAGCTTTGGCTTCTTCGATTCTTTGTAACTCTGGCTTGTGGTTTTCTTTGTGGTGACTCTGGCTTCGGCTTCGCTGTTGCCTTTGGCGATTCTTAATCTGACTTGCTCTGATGATTTGCGCCTTTCTCTTAGCTCTGAGGTCTAGGGCTATTTCGAAGCTCCGATGCAGGTTCGATCGTGGTTGATTGTGTGCGATTTAGCCTGAATCGATCGATTTCTTCTTCGTCTTGCTCACGGCTGCCTCCTCGAGTATTCGTCGTTGTAAGGTGAGTACTTCTCGTACTCACACTTCTAAATCCTATTCCAGTATTTCGTGCATCACTTATTTATAGTGAGTCTGGTTTCTTATTTAATTGATGAATTTGGGAGGGGAATTTCAGTTTGCTGCCTTTATCGAATATATGATTTTGGGGTATTTATTCATGATTAGTGGCGATTTTGAGCTGCTACTTGTTTGGGTTCCACAGTTTGGGTTGTGAATTTCTGGTGACTTCGGTCACTAGATGTTTTTGCTTTGGTCTCGTTGCAGTGTTGTTATATGTTGCAAACTTGCATTTCAGTGTGCTTCAAATCAAGTTCATGTATATACATACATACATGTGTGTATATATGTGCTTGCCCGTGCATTTGATTGATTGATTGTAGTCTTCTTCACTTGATATTTGTTATGCAATTGTAATTGCACTTGTTACTTCTGATATGTTCATTTCAAGTTTGCATACTGAAGTCTTGGTCATTTCTATTCTGAGTTCTCTGGCATGTTCCTTGATAACTTTCTGAAGCTTGCTTGCATTCATTCCAGTCTGGTCTCTGTCCTGTAGCATCCAGTTTGCCTCTGTTGGTTCGATAGTGCACTTTGATTTGAGCTACAGTTGCATAGCTTGAACTTGGATCTAGTTTGTATTGAGTTGTAGCTGATCATTTTGAACTTAGTTGATGTCCTAGCATTACTAAGGTGCATTCATATTTGCCTTGGGGTTTCATGCATTTTGTTTGCATATTTCTACTAGTATACTTCACATGCACAATTCAGATTTTATCTTGCAGTCTATTTGACAGACTTCAAGTGGTCTTCATACATATGTATGTAGTCACGTATGTATATACATCATCTGATATGTATACATGTATGTTTGAATTGCATTATTTTTACTATTGAAGTTATTGACTTGGTCTGGTTTCTTCCTCACTTCGTCCTAGGCTACTATGTTGCACCGTAACACATGACTATATGTTGAGTGTCACTGCATTTATACTTACAGTAGTTGTAATTGAGTCTTTTGTGCTTTGCATTCCATTGACTTATATACTTCCGGTTTCAATGTGATCCATTATACCACTGTTGTAGCCCTCTCTTAACCATTTTGGCATTTCTCTGCCTTGTTCGAACTTGTTTGGTTTCCGTTGCTTGAGATAGCCAATCACTTCAATTCACTTGGTTGAAACTCTTCTCTACTGTCACTTGTTTATTGCATTTGTTGGCACTGGGAATTCTTGAGCCTTGTCTCTACACACTATTTTTATGATACTTTGACCTGTTGCACTCAGTTGACCGTTTGGTGCCTTCTTGAATTTCCAGTCTTGTTCAATAACCCTGTGTTGAACCTATCTGTAAATCGGGTTTGACCTTGTTTTTGATTTCTGTACATTTTCTCCGCCTTGACGTCTGTTTGTAGCCTTGCTCATCTACTTGAGGCCTGGCATTTTATACCATCCCTGTCCAGGTTGATTTATTGAGCTGTATATATGATTTGCCCATTTGTGCATTCTTGTAGTCACTTGGGCTTGTTCTGTGGATTGCTTTGACAATTGTGTTAAGTTGTCATGTAACTCTTCTTGGCTTTGACATTGCTGAGTCTTTACCTTCGATATTATTTTGTGGCCTTTGTTTTAGTTCACTGTCATCTGAACTGTTGCCACTGTCTTCTTTGTAGTCCCAGTCTGCCCTTGTCTTTGCAATTGTTTGCCACTGCAGTTTCATCGTGGTGGTTGCTTTGAATTCGTTTATGTCTGCAGTTTGCATGTGTTTTGCAGTTTTCCCCCTGTTGGGACTTGTTTCTGAATTCACTTGCATTGAACCCGTTTTCGGGGTTTGACCTTGCGATCATTGTGATTTTCACTGAGCTTTTGTGTATCTCCTGCGATAGTGGCGAGGCAGTACACGCGTGCGTGTACTGCAGCCCTATCAGATTTGACAGTTTTAAATTGACATTTCAATTGTTTAAATTGCTTTGGATTTCTGTTTTGTGGATTAACACTGTTTAGTGTTATATCTGCCGTTATCCGGTTCTCTTATCGAGAAGTTGGATATACGAGATTTCTGTGACTGTCATCTATTTTGAGATTAATTATTATTGCTTCTATGCGCTAATAACTGAGTTTGAATTAGACTGATCCGAGTATTATTTTCTTTTGAATGTAATACTCGGGTCAGACCGAGTATTTACAGGTTGTAGATTTTTAGCTTTGGGTTGCTGCTAGAGCTATGAAGACTTTTTATATCATTTGAAGTGGTCTTCGTCTTGTTGTAGTAGTCAGTGTGTCTGTTTTAAGATGATAATGTATTCATGTATATTAGTCGATAATGTACTTGTATATATAACTTCTTGAGTCGACAGTTGTAGTTGTATCATTTGTATTGTGTCAAATGTATTGTAACTGATATCAGTTATTGTATATATGAGACTTTTCGTTCCATCTGTATTCCGCATTTATGTTATCTGTGTTATTTTTATATTTATTGTCCTAAACTATTATAGCCACTGTGTAGTAGCTTTGAGTTTGTAACGGTATGTCGGATTTCCTTTAAAAGATGAAATGCATGTTATTCTATCTGACATATCGGTGCTCGCACAAAGCAATTACATGGATGGTCGCTCCTCAACAGCCTTATTCTCCGTGCTAGTTGACAGCACTACACCGTAGTGTTCTTGGCTAGCGTGGGTATAGAGGTGGGGCGTCACAAAGTATATGGTTCTCTTCAAGAAGAGTATTGATTTCATATGTAGAGAAATCGCTAAAGATAGCAAACTTTCCTGTATGAACTTTTCCGTAATTAGCATAGCTTATATAAGCCTTGATTGCTTCCGGATCATTATAGAGATACTCTTTGATGGTTTTAGACAGCCCCATTGTGGATGGAGTGCTTGAAAAAGCCATTTTTGAAGAGAGTAGAAAGTTTGAAAGAGTGAAAGATAGTTTGAAGTTTAAAATGAAAGTGAAAAGATATGATAAGATAAGGGAAATAAATAGATATTCAATAGTCATGTTTTCTGGTCAAGAGGTACCTTTCCAGAACATTGGAGTTAGTGAAAAGGTGGAGGGAAGTTCAAAGATTTAAATTCAAATTTGAATTTCAAATTTCTGTCAAGGATGTCGACATCATAGGTAGGACCATGTCGACATGGGTCAGAGAATTCATGTGACTTATATTTTCCTATATACTTTAATCTCTATATATTTATATATTATTTTTAATGTCTATATATTTTCCGGAGTAATATTTAATATAATAATATTAATTTAATAAAAAATATTATAATATTAAAATAAATATAATAAAAAAATAAAATTCAAACAAAAACAATCAAACAATCAATTAATTTTAAGCAAACAATTTCAACCAATATATTGTAAATGTGTACCTTTTTCTAGATTCGTATCTCTGAGATCATCGGAATCATGAATAGCCATAAAGCACATATTTGAATTTTCTGTCTTCTGATCATCATCGCTTGAGGATGAGTCTGAGTCCGAATCGTCTAGTGTAGCGGTATACTCTCTCTTCCTTTTCTTTGTATAATCATCGCTTGTAGGAAACTTTTGCTTATCAGGGTGCGGACAGTCTCTTTTGAGATGACCTGGTTCGTCACAGTAGAAACATTTGACGTGGTTTGGTACTTCATTATGATTTCCGGAATTCTTATGATCATTCTTTTTTAAGTTGTTTATCTTTCTGTATTTTAGAAACTTTCGAAAATTCCTTGTCATGAAAGCTATTTCTTCATCATCATCACTTCCCATTTTGATCCATCTGTTAATGCATTGAATGCAATTGACTTCTTTTCGAATTCCTTGCTATCTCTTCTCTCTTGCATTTGTACTTCAAACGACATTAAATTTCCAATCAATTCTTCAATCTTTAAAGTACTGATATCATTTGCTTCTTCAATTGCAAGAGTTTTCTGATCCCATTTCGGAGTAAGAGAATTTAGTATTTTTCTAACTTGATCTTCTTCAGAAAAACTTTTTCCCAATGATATTAGAGAATGCACAATATCTTGAAATCTACTATACATATCTGAAATGGACTCATTAGAATTCATTTTGAATAATTGAAACTGATTCGTGAGTATGGATATTTTGGTCTGTTTGACTTTGCTTGTTCCTTCATGAGTAACTTGCAAAGTTTTCCAGATATCATATGCAGACTTACAAACAGATACTCTATTGAATTCATTCCTATCAAGTGAACAAAATAAAATATTCATTGCTTTGGAATTATTTTGTGCAATAGTCTTTTGCTCAGTAACCCACTGTGCAAAATTAATTGTAGGTTCAAAATATTTAGTCTGTGTGATATTCCAAGTGTCTAATCCTATTGACTGTAAATATATTTTCATTCTACATGTCCAATATGCATATTTACTACCATTAAAAAGTGGTGGTCTGGAAGTA
This sequence comes from Allium fistulosum, assembly GCA_030737815.1. NCBI lineage: Eukaryota > Viridiplantae > Streptophyta > Magnoliopsida > Asparagales > Amaryllidaceae > Allium > Allium fistulosum. Next base: position 850,150,484 of record CM060903.1, read on the forward strand.
GACTGACCCTCTACAAATGAACTAGTGATAGTGTTAACAGAACCAGTGTTGGTAGCCATTTTTTTAAAAAAAATTTTCAAAATTCAGATTATGAAAACTTTGAAAACCTTGCTCTGATACCAAATGTGAGAAATGCGGATTACGGATCTTAAGGCTGGAATAACACTAGAGGGGGGTGAATAGTGTTTTTTGGATTTTCTAAATCATTTTGAAACTTATGTAAATTTAATCACCAACAGATGCAATTCACAGACACAGATATAATCACAGAATCAGACACAGATGCAAATAATAAATAAAAGCAGTAAAGGAAAGAACACACCAGGATTTTATACTAGTTCGGAGTTACCCTACATCAAGTCCCTCACAAACGTACAGATTTCTTGTCAAAAATAATCTCCCAGATTACACCCTCGATTTCAAGGCCACGAGGTACACCCTTCTGTATTCGATTCCGGGGCAAACTCTCTTTATTTACCAGGCCACAAGATCACCTAATCGATTTCTGGGGCAACTTCACACCCAATTGATTTCAAGGCTCAACCGCACCTTTTACTCAACAGTTTGATTTACAAATAATCCTATAACTCTGAATAGCACTAAGATCTTATGGAGAGAGTGGCAGAGAATCAAACAAGAGATAATCAAGTTTGATTCACTTGGTATTACGGTAGAGTATAGTTTTGGATTCTTTAGAATAAATGTGGAAGATGAAGAGAAGAGAAAACAAGTGAAATCTGATTCAAAATTCGTTTAGAACTACTGGTATTTATAGGAAATCAACAGCCATATCTATTCGTGAAAGGATATGACGAATAGACGCTTCTTTTGAAAATTTGAATTTTGAATTTAACGGACACCATGTCGACATGGGGTATCCCATGATGTCGACATACCCTAGTTAAAAATAATGTAAAATTTGTTTTGAAAATGATATTGAAAGGAAAACAAGATGAAATGATTCTGGAGTAAAATAAACTAATTTCCCTATGTTTTAAAATAAAGAAGAGTAGAAAAATATATTTTTAGAATGTATATATAAATTTGATTTTAAATCTCAAGTGTATATATATTATAAAGAATATTTAAAAATCAGAAGATAGTTTTAAAAACAAACGAAGTTTAAAACAAGAGTTTATTTAAAAACAAAAACAAAGAATATTTTAAGGCTAAACCAATTTGAAAAGCAGTTTTGAAAATCATTTTGAAGTAGTTTTGCAACCTTCTTCCTGCAGAATATCTCATCACATCAGGACTCGAGAACTTGTACAAAACCAGGATGTTCGTGGGTTTGTAAGCCACTTATCGTAGGTTTGTAAGCTACTTGTCGTGGGTTTGTAAGCCACTAAAAAGGTAGAAATGGGTTCCATCCCAAATGAAATATAATATGAAGATTTCCGTGCTATTATGAAGTTTTAACATAATTCTCGACTCAATACTTATCTTGTACTATTAAAATCTTGAACTCTTGATAACTTGATTTCTTGATACTCATGAGTCTTCAATCTTGATATCTTTGATCTTTAAATTCATCAGTCTTGTATCTCTATATTGTACAGTCTTAATTCTTGGTACCTGCATGGTTATATCCTGCATATACATATATATATATCTAAACTATAATGTTAGTATTTATATTTTATAACAAGTCCTAAGTTGTTGTCATCAAAACCATCCTTCTCAACGACTAACATGAAATCCATAAATTAAATTGGTTTTGATGAGAATTTGAATTGAGATTGAATTTGGAACTAAAGTTGATTTGAATGCGATTTGTGAAATTGGAAGAAATAATCTAATTATAAACTATTTTTAATTATAAACTATTTTTAATTATAAACTATTTTTAATAAATAAATTATTTTAAATCTATTACCTATTTAAATATATAACTATTTTAATTTATAACTATTTCAAAATATATATACTATTTTTAATATTTGCACTGTTTTAAGTTGGAACTGTTGTGATTTAGATTTAAGGGATTTAAATGCGAATATGTTGATATGATGGTTTGAACTATTTTGAAAGTGAAATAATGATTTCGAAAGTAAAATATGATTTTGAAAGTGATATGATTTTTGAAATGAATACGATATTTTGATATGAAGTATGAACTGTTTTGAAATAAAATGACCACGATGTGAAATAAGCATTTGGTTGTTAAAGTGACCGGGATCGGATATTGTCATACTCTTTGCCAATACCGAAAACCACTTTACAACTATGTACATGGTGGAGATTCAAGAACGAAGTAGGATGGTTTGATGACGATCCTATATGAGGTATGAACGCAGCCCTGACTCCCACAAGCCAGCTTGATGTTGCTAAAACAGGAGCTATACCGGTCCAAGTGAGGTCGCTCCTCCGATCGGGCACACTTCTTCGATACCATTCTATTACTTTGTAATTTGATTGGGTGCACCTTTGATTTGGGAGTGTGTCTCTATAACGACCCGGGTATTTCTGGCGTTAATTGTGAATATTTAAACGGTTTTAAATATTGAATTCGAATTATAGATTGATTTTGAATATGAAAGTTTGGTTTTTATAAGATAAATTTAGAGTTTAAATATAGCGATTTACTGGATAATTTAATTATTGATGTTTATAATTAAATATTGGATAAATTATTGGATCTTGAGTTTAAGCTTGTTAAAAATAATGTAAAGGCTTATAAAATTTATATTGATAATAATGGAGATAATAAAAGTTTTAAAATCAAAATTAAAATTGATCTGTTCGATTTTAAAAAATAGCTTGTTTAAATTGGCATTTAAAAATAGCCTTCCGAGGCACAGTCTTGGAATTTGACGAAACTAGTTCCATTGGATCCGTAATAGTGTATAATTATCGGATTTCAAATTTCATAGTATTTGGAGTTGTCGTTTGATCATACGGGGTAGAAACGCGCTGAATTTATATCGGAATTTCAATATAATAATTGGATCCAAAAAGCTATCTTCTCTATATGATCGACTTAGGACTCGAAACCTTCTCCATTGCGTTCGAAATAGGGGTATAACATTATAAACGCCTAGCGGCATGCTTCGATAGGGGTTCATAATTTTAAGCTATGTAAATCGAGACAATTTGGAATAATATATAATTTGTTGACCGGTCAAATTCTTTTCACATCAGCACTTTTTCATTCCTATCAAAAATCACCATAGCTTTACCCCTACACGCCACCTTCTTTTCAACTTCACGACTTGCCCACTTTTCTCCTTTGTATCACGCGGTGTTGTTTTTCAAAATTTAAAACCCTTCGAAAAAAAAACTCGATAATCATGAAAACCAGAAGAAAGACAACAATGGTCGAAAAAAAAGAGAAGGGAACGTAGAGGAAAAAAATCTTATCTCCCTTCAATTTAAAAATCAAACATCTCGTATTCAATTTCTAATGCATCCCGGAAATTTACGAAGCCAGCTCCATCTCAAATTAAAAATCGCGACTCCCTTTCTTAAATTCTCAGATCATATTCAAATAAGAAAAGGAAGAGTAAAGAATGGCAACTTCGTTTTCAATTGATGGAAGGGGGGTGTGACGCCCCACCTCTATGCTCATAATAACAAAGAGTATTAAAAGAAATACTGTCTATTATTACGAAGAATAAGGCTGGATAGGAGCGACCATCCGTAATTTGCCTTACACTAATATTGGTTATCTCGATAGGAGTGGTATATACTTTTTATTTTTCATCTATTACTTATTTACTCCCATCGACATATCCAATTATCAGTATAAAACAAACTACGATAGTTCATAATAGTTTAGGACATTAGATATAACAATAACACAAATAATATAAATGCGGAACACAGATAAAAACAAAAGTCTCATAAATATATAACTGATGTCAGTTAATACATAGTTGACACAATACATATGATACAACTACAACTGTCGACTCTAGAAGTTATATATACACGTACATTATCGACTAATATACATGAATACATATCATTCTATACAATGACACGACTACTACAAAAGGACAATGACAACTTCAGAAGATGTGAAAAGTCTTCAAATCCCGAACAGCGACTCAAAGGAGGAAATCTACAACCTGAAATACTCGGGTCTGACCCGAGTATTAAATTCAAAAGAAAATAATACACGGGTCAGTCTAATTCAATACCAAACAAGATCAGAGGCAACAGTTTAGATAACAGTAAACTAAAGTAAATACCACAAAATAATACCAAAGGCAAAGACTCAGCAATGTCAAAGCCAAGGAGAATTACATGACAACTAAATACAATTGTCAAAGCAAGCTACAGAACAAGCCCAAGTAACTACAGGAATGCACAAATGAGCAAATCATATATGCGGCTCAACAAATCAACATCAACAGAGATGGTATAAAATGCCAGGCCTCAAGTAGACGAGCGAGGCTACAAACAGACGTCAAGCCGGAGAAATGTACAGAATCAAAAACAAGGTCAAACCCAATTATACAGATAGGTTCAACACAAGGTTAATGAACAAGACTGGAAATTCAAGAAGGCACCAACAATCAACTGAGTGCAACAAATCAAAGCATCACAAAAACAATGATGCAGGCTGAAGACTGGAAAACAATGAGGCAACACAGTGATGTATCGTGAACACCAGGAACATAACTAAAGCCATACATGAAGTAGTGCAATGCAGTCATGAAACCACAATGCAAGGATCAGTGATGCAACTAAATGCATGAATCCGACTAGACTACAACCAAATACTAACAAGAACCAGATTCATGTATCAGAATTAAGGCAGATAACATCACGACTCAAAAGAATCTACAATGATGTATGCAGACAAAAGGATCAAGCAAGCTAAACCAACTAAACAAGGCTCAACTGAAAGGATACAGTATGGCCAGAGTGAAGACTGCATTATCAAAAGAGTAGTGTACAACAAACTGAAACAAGTATCGGACTACACGGAATATAACTAAAGGTACACGAATGCAAAAGCTCAAGAATGAAATCAAAGCAAACTCATGTGGACAGTGCAATCAAATATGCAGTGACACACAAAGAAGCCCAGGCAACAGTAGAACGAAGACTACAACCAGAGACAACTACAAGCAAGTAGTGGATACAACGAAAATCTGGCCAAGTCAAACAAACTCATCAACCACATAACAAAGTAAATCATTTTGAATGGACAGAGCCATTGAAATGCCAGTAATCAAAATGATCAAACTCAAAAAGGATCCAACACTGTAATAACCACGAAATGAATAAAAATCGTGGTAATCAAATAATTTATGAATATACCAGCAAAACAAAGTTAGGAAGACATCAACATCCAAACGAAACTGCCGAGATAAACAACTGACAATTCAAATAATCAAATACCCAAGTCACGAATAAGCACATGCTAGAAATCACCGAAAATGATATGAACTATATGTGAGTGGTAAACCACTCAAGTTCATAGCAGCGGTAGCCGAGAAAGTAAACAACAAGATTCACGAATAACGAGCTTAAATTAGATGTGAGTGAGGGTCGTTCACTCACCTTTTTTCGGTCGAGAAGGCGAAGTCGAACTCGATTAATCGAGGAGCAGCCACAATCGTTCACAAATGATTGACATTGCACGAAGCCCCAATTTAACGACGAGACGAGCATGCCCAAATTTCCGAGCTAAGAGGAACGAACGAGAAGACAGAGTCACCATTTCTTTTTCTTAGACTTATGGTTTTCCACGCGAAAATGAATTGGGTCGGGTATTCGAAAATGAAGGAGGGAGGAACGAACGATGTCGCCATTTTTTTTCCGTTTAGATCTAGGGTTTTCCCGAAAAATGAAAGGGGGAACCGATATCTCCTTGACAAAAGAGAGCGGCGACAAAGAAATACAAACATGGGCTAGATTCACAATACAAAGCCCATTTCACTCATTTGAAAATTGTTTAAAAGAATATCAATTTGATTCAAATTCCCAAACAACATTTTACAATTCTTATTTACTCTACTTACAATGTTTAATAGAGGATTATACAAATCAAAAGAAAATGAATTTCAGATTGATTTAAAATCTCTAACCACGTATAACAATTTTATTAAAGAATTTAAAATACAATTTAAAACTCAATATCAATTGTCAACTAGATTAAATCATCATTTTGTCGATAATTAAAATTTACAAAAATCCCGGTTGTTACAGACTCCCCTCCTTATAAAAATTGCGTCCCCGCAATTTTCATAATTAAGGTCGTCATTAACAATAAATTTTCTAACATAAACTGGTTATGCTAGAAAATAAGAATCGAGAACACAAATACCAAAGAAATCTTTTAATCTCAATAAAGAGATTCGCAAATTTTCAACAAAATCTAACTATCAATAGATAATCAGAAAATAATCAAAACCGAATAAATGTAGTCATCAGCAATATCCAATCATCCAACGATAGTCAGAAAATCAATCAACAAATATCAAATTATCAAAAACGACGATCAGAAAACATCAAATATCTACTTATCTACTTATCAAGACGAAAATCAAATTTCAAATCAATAAAGATTCGATTATCAAAATCGATGATCAAATTTCAAATCAATAAATATTCGATTATCAAAAACGATAATCAAAATTTTCAAATCAACAAATATTCGATTATCAAAAACGATAATCAAATTTCTCAAATCAACAAATATTCGATTATCAAAAATGATAATCAAATTTCTCAAATCAACCAATATTCGATTATCACAAACGATAATCAAATTTCTCAAATCAACAAATATTCGATTATCACAAACGATAATCAAATTTCTCAAATCAACAAATAATTGATTATCTCAAGCGATAATCAAATTCCAAATTCAATAAATATTTGATTATCTCAAGCGATAATCAAACTTCAAATTCAATAAATATTTGATTATCTCGAGCGATAATCAAATTTCAAATTCAATAAATATTTGATTATCTCAAGCGATAATTAAATCTCGAATCAACAAATATTTAATTATCTCAAGCGATAATTAAATCCAAAATCAACAAATATTTAATTATCTCAAGCGATAATTAAATTTCAAATCAACAATTATTTAATTATCTCAAGCGATAATTAAATCTTGAATCAACAAATATTTAATTATCTGAAGCGATAATTAAATCTAAAATCAACAAATATTTAATTATCTCAAGCGATAATTAAATTTCAAATCAATAATTATTTAATTATCTAAAGCGATAATTAAATCTCGAATCAACAAATATTTAATTATCTGAAGCGATAATTAAATCTAAAATCAACAAATATTTAATTATCTCAAGCGATAATTAAATTTCAAATCAATAATTATTTAATTATCTAAAGCGATAATTAATTCTCAAATCAACAATTATTAAATTATCAAAAGCGATAACTAAAGCAACAATTATCCGATTATCGAAAACGATAATCAGAACTCATATCAACAAATATCTAATTATTACAAGCGATAATTAGAAACAACAAATATCCGATTATCAAAACGATAATCAGAACTCATATCAACAAATATTTAATTACCGATACGATAATTAAATCTCATAACATCAGATATCTAATTACCTGCAGATAATTAGAAACAACAAATATCTAGAAATCAATTAAGAAGACTAGAAAATCAACATAAAAGCTTGGATCGATCCCATCATATGGCGAGTCTAAGCTACGCCGCACGTGCATCTCATATGGTCGAAGCCTACCAAGTACTGTCATCATAATTTTGGCGCCCAACATATGACCCGAAGGTCTAGTACTGGTATTTGACCCGAAGGTCCATCATATGACCCGAAGGTCCTTATAGTGGCTCGAAAGCACACGAAAGCATCAAAATATTTCAATTAACGAGTCCGGAATTAACCGAAATAGCAAACGCACATGTCCCATACCACGTGTTTTACTAAATCGTTTGATTCTCTTCATCGTTTCCTTGAAAGTGCAAAATTCATCAAAATCATCAAACAACAGATATTCAATTAATGAGTCCGGAATTAACCGAAATGGTAAAAGTGTGGTTCCATACTCCGCACTTTTGCTAAATCGTTTAAATCTCTTCATCGTTTCCTTGAAAGTGCAAAATTGTGTATTTTGTAAAAATACACTTTACATTCTCAAACGGACAAGTCCGGAATTAAGCGAATCAGTAAAAGAAAGGGGTCATAGTCCTCGATTTTGCTGAAACGTTTAAATCGCTTCCTCATTCTTTTGAAAGCGCAAACTGTTAAAATTCTTGAAAACAATTTTATTTATTTTGTAAAAATAACAATTCACATTCTCAACTGAACAAGTCCGGAGTTAAGCGAAACAGTAAAAGAAAGGGGTCATAATCCTCGATTTTGCTGAATTGTTTAAGTCACTTTCTCATTCTTTTGAAAACGCAAACTGCTAAAATTTTATAAAACAATTTTCATTTTAAAACGATTTTCCAATCACGTGATTAAAACAGCAAATCAGTAACAATTTCGGTAAGGAAATCGTACTTCTCAAAATACCATAAAAATGGTCACAAAACAGCATTGCGGAATAACCGCTTGAAAATCCACTTTTAAAATTTGACGGTTACTGAAGCCAAAGCGACAGTAATTTTAAAACGTCAAAATCACATCAAAACAATTTACATCAAAATGTAATATCAGAGAATTTTCATTCATCAAAATGCCACAAAACACCGTGCTTCAAAAATTTAGCATTGGTGTAAAATCCCGTTATAAAAATAACGGCAACAAAATACGTTTCATAACCTAGCATCGGTTCAACGTAAAATAAATACAGTAACGTGCAATTCATTTGCACGCACATTACAATATAAACAAAGAAATCATTAGAGTGTATCTTCAATGAAGACAACTCAAAACAGCAAAAGCTAATCAATAGATGATTAGTACAAAAGAAAGCCAGCGGAAATTTCAACAAAAATCACATATCTGCAATTTCTTCGAATCCTCAATTCGGATTCGAAATTCTCAAAGAAACAAAGTAATTACAACTATGTAAACAACAAATAAAATTCATATCAATTTCGTATTTCGATTTTTAAATCAAAAAGATTATCAGTTGTACTCAGCGAAGACAGTTTCACTGTTTCCGCTGCGCACTCAGATAAATAGAACACAAATCAATCAAATCATCGGAACACAATTTCATCAAAACAACAAAACACAATTCCACTTTTATTTTTAAATAAAGATATTTAAAAATTTCATCAAAATTTCAAAACTTTAGTTTTGACTCAAATCACAGATAAAACATCGACCAATAGTTGTAACATATGTTCCATCCAAGTTATGTTTTATATTATGTCCATAAACCCCAAGCTCTGATACCAACTGTGACGCCCCACCTCTATGCTCATAATAACAAAGAGTTTTAAAAGAAATACTGTCTATTATTACGAAGAATAAGGCTGGATAGGAGCAACCATCCGTAATTTGCCTTACACTAATATTGGTTATCTCGATAGGAGTGGTATATACTTTTTATTTTTCATCTATTACTTATTTACTCCCATCGACATATCCAATTATCAGTATAAAACAAACTACGATAGTTCATAATAGTTTAGGACATTAGATATAACAATAACACAGATAATATAAATGCGGAACACAGATAAAAACAAAAGTCTCATAAATATATAATTGATGTCAGTTAATACATAGTTGACACAATACATATGATACAACTACAACTGTCGACTCTATAAGTTATATATACACGTACATTATCGACTAATATACATGAATACATATCGTTCTATACAATGACACGACTACTACAAAAGGACAATGACAACTTCAGAAGATGTGAAAAGTCTTCAAATCCCGAACAGCGACTCAAAGGAGGAAATCTACAACCTGAAATACTCGGGTCTGACCCGAGTATTAAATTCAAAAGAAAATAATACACAGGTCAGTCTAATTCAATACCAAACAAGATCAGAGGCAACGTTTCAGATAACAGTAAACTAAAGTAAATACCACAAAATAATACCAAAGGCAAAGACTCAGCAATGTCAAAGCCAAGGAGAATTACATGACAACTAAATACAATTGTCAAAGCAAGCTACAGAACAAGCCCAAGTAACTACAGGAATGCACAAATGAGCAAATCATATATGCGGCTCAACAAATCAACATCAACAGAGATGGTATAAAATGCCAGGCCTCAAGTAGACGAGCGAGGCTACAAACAGACGTCAAGCCGGAGAAATGTACAGAATCAAAAACAAGGTCGAACCCAATTATACAGATAGGTTCAACACAAGGTTAATGAACAAGACTGGAAATTCAAGAAGGCACCAACAATCAACTGAGTGCAACAAATCAAAGCATCACAAAAACAATGATGCAGGCTGAAGACTGGAAAACAATGAGGCAACACAGTGATGTATCGTGAACACCAGGAACATAACTAAAGCCATACATGAAGTAGTGCAATGCAGTCATGAAACCACAATGCAAGGATCAGTGATGCAACTAAATGCATGAATCCGACTAGACTACAACCAAATACTAACAAGAACCAGATTCATGTATCAGAATTAAGGCAGATAACATCACGACTCAAAAGAATCTACAATGATGTATGCAGACAAAAAGATCAAGCAAGCTATACCAACTAAACAAGGCTCAACTGAAAGGATACAGTATGGCCAGAGTGAAGACTGCAATATCAAAAGAGTAGTGTACAACAAACTGAAACAAGTATCGGACTACCAGGAATATAACTAAAGGTACACGAATGCAAAAGCTCAAGAATGAAATCAAAGCAAACTCATGTGGACAGTGCAATCAAATATGCAGTGACACACAAAGAAGCCCAGGCAACAGTAGAACGAAGACTACAACCAGAGACAACTACAAGCAAGTAGTGGATACAACGAAAATCTGGCCAAGTCAAACAAACTCATCAACCACATAACAAAGTAAATCATTTTGAATGGACAGAGCCATTGAAATGCCAGTAATCAAAATGATCAAACTCAAAAAGGATCCAACACTGTAATAACCACGAAATGAATAAAAATCGTGGTAATCAAATAATTTCTGAATATACCAGCAAAACAAAGTTAGGAAGACATCAACATCCAAACGAAACTGCCGAGATAAACAACTGACAATTCAAATAATCAAATACCCAAGTCACGAATAAGCACATGCCAGATATCACCGAAAATGATATGAACTATATGTGAGTGGTAAACCACTCAAGTTCATAGCAGCGGTAGCCGAGAAAGTAAACAACAAGATTCACGAATAACGAGCTTAAATTAGATGTGAGTGAGGGTCGTTCACTCACCTTTTTTCGGTCGAGAAGGCGAAGTCGAACTCGATTAATCGAGGAGCAGCCACAATCGTTCACAAATGATTGACATTGCACGAAGCCCCAATTTGACGACGAGACGAGCATGCCCAAATTTCCAAGCTAAGAGGAACGAACGAGAAGACAGAGCCACCATTTCTTTTTCTTAGACTTAGGGTTTTCCACGTGAAAATGAATTGGGTCGGGTATTCGAAAATGAAGGAGGGAGGAACGAATGATGTCGCCATTTTTTTTCGTTTAGATCTAGGGTTTTCCCAAAAAATGAAAGGGGGAACCGTTATCTCCTTGACAAAAGAGAGCGGCAACAAAGAAATACAAACATGGGCTAGATTCACAATACAAAGCCCATTTCACTCATTTGAAAATTGTTTAAAAGAATATCAATTTGATTCAAATTCCCAAACAACATTTTACAATTCTTATTTACTCTACTTACAATGCTTAATAGAGGATTATACAAATCAAAAGAAAATGAATTTCAGATTGATTTAAAATCTCTAACCACGTATAACAATTTTATTAAAGAATTTAAAATACAATTTAAAACTCAATATCAATTGTCAACTAGATTAAATCATCATTTTGTCGATAATTAAAATTTACAAAAATCTCGGTTGTTACAGGGGGATCGCCCGCACGAGTGCTTTGGTGGTGCGTAGAGAGGCCAGCGTTGATCGGAGTGATTGGTAGCGGCATGGTGAAGTCGTGATGTGGGGCCAGGGGTTCGATCGCATTGTGGAATTAGGGGGAGTACGCGATCAAATCGCGACTGGAGGTGGGAGTTTGGCGCACGTTGGGGAGGTCAGTCGTGGCGAAGGAGGGTAGTTGAATGGGTGATTGTCAATGCCTGGAAGTGTTCGAGATCGACGAGGGTTGAGGCGCTCGGTGGAGGAAGAGGGGATGCACTCACGTGTGGGAAGTCTATCAGTGCCTATAGCTCGGTTAGGGGGGGAAGAACATCAGACTTCAATGGCAGCAGCGATGGGGGTATAATTCTGTTTTAGGGCTTAATTATATATTTAATTATTAATTAAAAAGTTTGAATTTGGATAGCTAATTAATTTAAATAAAAATTTACATTCGAGGTCCAAAATAAACGAATCAAGAAGAGTTTGTATTCGTAGACGAGAAGTATACAAGCTGGAATTAAAAATGGGATCGAGGAGGAAATTCGAAAAAAGTAAAGGTGAGAATTTTCTCACTCATTTGGATTACCGTATTTAGGTTTAAAATGTTTAAATTTAAATTATTGGATGCTAGATTAAACTGATAAATTATAATTGTCTATTGGATGTTATAAAATACATATATTGTAGTATATATATTAGTATTGGACTGATTGATATTCCCGCATTTTATAGTGGATGAGACCCTATGCGCCTCGCATAATAGCGGATGACCCTATATACCGCGATATCCCCCTCGAAGTGGGATTGGTATTTATTTTATGTGTATTAACATCTGTGGATGCAGGGAAACAGGTTGGAGGGATCCAACTGGATTCCTCAAATTTATTGTTTATTTTTCATATATAGTGATATATGATTTGTGTAGAATAATCTATTATAGATTATTGTAGTGATTGAAATTATTGGATGCTATTGTAGCACTGGCCTGAATTTTGATAATTTAAATACTATAAATATATTTTAAAAAATTATAGAATTGAGGGAAATTTGAAATATATATATATATATATATATATATGAATTGGGGTTATTTTAAAGAAATTGAATTAGAAAAAAAATAATTGATTGGATATACTTAACTATTGTGAATTAGTAAACGAAGATTTTTAAAATGAATTATATAAAAGAATTTATAAGTGATTTCTGGAAATATAAAAAGAAGTTGAAACCAATATTGAAAAGTAGTTTGGAAGTATTAATAGGGTTTATAAGTAATAAAATTTATATAATAGATTTTTATAAATAGATTTGTTTTTATAAATAGGTAAAACCAAAGGGGGTTATAAAATTGATAAACGTTGTTTATAATGAAGAAATTCAATATCAGATGGTAATTAGGAATATAAATTCATAGGAGGAATTTATATTAGAATATGGAAACAGGATTGAGAAAAGAATGGAAAAATTCTATTTTTGAAATAGGAATGATTAGGGAATCGACAATAAATTGAGATGTTGTGAAATCGAGAGAAAGTTATAAATTAAAATTGGTTATTGAGATTTTAAGAATATATTTTTAATTATAAGAGGTGAGATTGCATTAAAGGGAAAATTTTATTATTTTAAAACTATGGAAATTTAAACCAGTTGAGATTTAAATACTAGGTAAGTAGATTTTTAAATATGAAGCATTTATTTTAGTAAATTATAATATTTTTTTTTAAAAATCAGCTTTGAAAATTATTTATTTAACTAAAAATGAGTTATTAATGTTATGAAAGTGTTTTTGATATTTTAATAATTACTTGAACATATTTTAAAAATAAATTATTAATCTTTTAAATACTCATTATATATATATATATATAGAGTTTTAAAGAAATTTGGAAAAAAAATTATTTTATAAACTCTCTCGAGATTAAAAAAAAGTGGCTTATAAAAGGATATGATTTGAGGAGAGGAAATCTATTTGTGATTCCGGTGCTTTTGGGAAAAAGTTACGGAATTTTTTTTTTGAAACGTTAATATTGAAAGGATTTTTGGAAAATAAGACTGGTAATATTTTCGTAAGTATAGAAAATAGAAATTTGGAAATATTTCTAAGTGTTGAGATGTTGGGAGTATCCTATTACAGATTTGAGTATTTGAAAAATTGTTTTCAAATGTTGGGAGGAAATTATATATCTTTTAAAGATATTTTGGAAGTAAATATCTTGGAAAAATTTATATTAAGGTCAGATGATTGCTTATGGATGTTTAATTTGATTGTTAAATAACCGACTATCAATACTGGCCCATTTCGTTAATCGTTTCGAAGAGACCGGGATCGGATTTAATTATCCGAAAACCACTTCGATCCGGTTTGAACGTAACGAATGAATACTGTGAAGATGATGAAGACAATGATTCGGTTTGTCCAGACCCAGGACAACTTATATGGATGAATGCTATCAGCACATTGTCATTGGAGGACAATGAGAATTCTTAGTAAAATCGTCCTTGAAAAGGTAACGCTTAGCCTCGAGCCTCATCAACCGGGAATGACAGAAAATCAGGGGAGATGTAGCAAGGCTAAGTGGGTCATACCCAAGTAGGGTAAGGTTACCCCTATCTGGAGATCTAGATTCCCTTTTTATTCGACTGTGTAGTGCGGTTGCTGATCCCAACTACGGGGTAATCTTATTCGGCCTATCCAGTTTAAGGGGTAGTTAGGTCTTGTGTAGTAGGGGATCTCGGAGTGGTCCTCGGTACATTGTTCTAGAGGTGTACTGTGATAGGTGGTACCCCAGTTCCTAGTCATTCAGTTGAAATCCATTCTTCAATACGAGCTTACGGTTTGGTTTGTAGTGCCTAGTATGCTGGAATTTAATTAATGTAACAATTTTGGCTATTTGAATAAGTATTTGTATTTAGGCACTATTATAATATCATTGGATTTTCTGTAAAATTGTTTTGGTTATCGTAAGGTAAAAACCCGTCGTATTTATATATGACGTGATCTTATGAGATACCTTTGTTTTTCAAAGGATTTTGATAACTCTAATAATTCAAATTGAGTGTGTTTTCTCACGCTGTTTTTCCAGACTGACTCAAGTGTTATTTTATTATAATGCTGGGGTCAGACCGAGTATTACAGATTCAGGTTAAATGTTATGGAGCTGAGGAAGCTAGCTGGAGGAGATTCAGACGTATTTTTGTACTTGACTTATATTCCGCTGTGTAAGGACATGTTATATAACTGTCCAATTTGATGTATTGATGGTTGTACTCTGATGATTGTTAGTATATGAACAGTTATAGATTCTTTTGTATAAAATATGTTAATATATATTATATTTTGTTCCGTTGCGATTGTGAGATTCTGTGTTGTTGTTTCTATTTTTCTTCTACCTCTTTCTTCTTCTTACCCCTAATGGACTGGTATTTCCGGTACTCGGCTTCTCGGCATTTATACAGTGGACGTATTAATGTCGATTTTTGAGGATCGAATATCCCATCCGTGACACTTGGTCTCAGAGCTGAAGGTTAAGCGAGAACCTTGCCTCTGGTGGGAATTACTCATTAGAGATAGAGTCAGTAGTACTCTAGAATGAGTTGAGTGTAATAATAGACATGAGCGCGTATTTGTTAGTGAATATAAAACGGTTTATATTGAGTTAACTTATTGGTTGAGTGGTATATAAATTCTTGTCAAATAGTGGGATGCCACTAAATCAATAGGAGTTTCTAAACACTTGAACACGATAATTCGACACAGTATGGTTTTGAAGTGGGTAAATGAAATAATTTTACCCAAAACCATATTTTGATATAAAAGAAATAATTTTCTGAAATTATTATATATTTGGAGTGTTTGGATGATTATATTATAATAAAACGAGGTTATAAAATTTAAATGGTTTATACAACCAAATGGGAATTGTATAAGAATAAGTTATGCAAATGAATTACAAATTAAAAAGGGGTTTAAGCCAGAATTGGAAAATTTAACCCCGGAGATTTTTGGAAATATTTTCCAAGGGATTTGAAAGGGATAATAGTAATATTATTTTTGGAAGGGATTTGAATATAAAATGTTTTTAAATGGATTTTGAAAGTGATAATAGCACTGAACTTGCTTCGGTCGCTAGAAAATAATCCTGGTGATGACTACAACATCATTAGTATTCATTTTCGAGTTTTCAAGTGATGGATTGCTACCGTAATTGATCTGTTCAAGATTTGTTGGGCAAAGAAGTTTTATTTTGGAAATTCCGAAGGGAATTTGTTTTGGATAAAAACCAGGGTTGGATTTAAAAATTTAAAAGTGTGATTTTGGAATATTTGAGATTTCAAAAATGATTTGAAACAAATACCGGATGTTTAAAAATTCTGGAATACTTATTCAAATATTTAGAGATCATCAAAAGATAAGTTATAAACTTATAAATGGTGAATGATTTTGAAGAAAATATGGAGATTGAATTTTGGGATTAAAATTAAAAGTGGAAAAGTTAAAATGAATTTAACTTGGATTAAGTTGAGCAAATTAAAATTTTGAAATTAAATTGATGATGAATTGAATGGAATAAATTAGTGAAGTAAACTAGTTAAATGGATTAAATTGGGATGTGAATGAATTGAATTGAGAAATAACATTGAATTGAATCGAATTTAACTTTTAAAAAAAATGAAATTTAGTTGAATCTGGATTGGATTGAAATGAAATTGAGTTGAGTTGTAGATGATATTAAATGAAATTGAATTCTTACTTAAAAGTAAAAAGAAAATGGTATGAAGCTGAATTTAGAGTAAATTTGTGATATTTTGGTGAAGGAAATAAAAATCCAAACTCGAGTTATAAAATAAAATTGAACTCAAGTAAAATATTTGAAGTGATTTTTAAAAATAAAAATCAAATATTGATTCAAATAAAAATTGGAAGTGGGCTAATTAGCTAAATAAATTAGTTGATTGAATATGTTAATGGGATTTAACTCGGTTAAATAAAATTGAATTGTTAGTTAAAAATGGATTTTTGAAATGAAACTCGAGTTATAAATAAAATTCGACTTAGATTATAAGTGAATTATAATATAATTGAAAACGGGTCAATTGAAATGGGATTGGATTAAAATAGAAATGGTTTGAGTCATAAATAAATCCAATTTGAATATGAATAAATTAAATGTGGCCTTAAATATTATTTTAATGAATTCGAATATGGGAATTCAAATTAAAATGGATGAAGTGAATGAAGTAATAAAATTTATTAGTAAATGGGATATAATTTGATTGAATAAGAATCAAATTGAAATGAAAGGAAATTTTTGCAAAAAGAAAAGAACTTAAGTTGTTGGTTAAGATGATTGAAATAAATTACTTAAGTTAATATTTAAAGGGAGCTTGGCTTAAATTTATTTGAGAAATGGTTATTTAATATAACGGCATGGAATGGTTCCGAGTTTAAATAAAAATAGATTTGAAGGTGATGAGGGCGAAAATAAATGGAATGTAATTGAATTGATTGAGAATAAATTTAAAATGGAATAGAATTAAATATAAATTGATTTGGAATCAATTTAAAATAGTTATAAACTAAAGTGGATATTCTATTAAATAAATATCGTCGAATTTTCATAGAAAAGTTTGTCGTTTGACGTAAACGGAAGAAATAAAATTCTATGAATTAATAGAAGTGAATAAATTGATTTTTAATCAATTTTGAATGGATGTGAGTTTGGTTGGTTTAAAGATAAATTGAATGCATGTAAAGTGAGTGTAAATCACTTAAATTTAACGGAATGGTATGAAATTCGAGTGAAAGCAATTGAACAAGTATTGGAACATTGTAATTGCTTATGAAAAATTGTTTAGTATGCATTGCTTGTAGAATCTATGTGTTTAACCATTTAAATGAATGAAATGTTATCGAATTTCATGTTTTGGTACTTACGGGTTTAAATTGAGTAAGTACAAGTACCCAGAGGGATTGTTTGGCAAGATTGGGGTTACGTGTTTGCATATGAAGTAAATGCTTGCTAAATAATGCTTAAAAACGCTAAATAAGGTACGTTTTCGGATTAAATACTACAAAATATAAATATTGATATATATATATTTTTTGTTTTCCGACCGTGTGGGTCGATGTATATATATTTATCTTTCTTGGCATATTGCAAAAGGCACTCGGTACAAAGGAGACTCTGCCAAAAAAATTCGAAAATTTAGGGTGTTAGAAATTTTTGGAAAATTTTGTTAACGACAATTTGATTTCGAAATGAAATTGAAATAAAAGGCCTTGGTATAGAAATGGAAACTAAATAGTTTGGATGAAACTAAAGAGATTAAAAAGGTGGGATATCGAGTTTTCACTAAGTGGGTTTTGAAAAGTTAATGGGTTTGGAGCATCCTTCTACCTTAGCAATTTTGGGGACGAAATTCTATTAAGGGGGGAGGAATGTAACGACCCGGGTTTTTCTGCCGTTAATTGTGAATATTTAAATGGTTTTAAATATTGAATTCGAATT
The DNA here is from genome assembly GCA_030737815.1 of Allium fistulosum. Lineage (NCBI taxonomy): Eukaryota > Viridiplantae > Streptophyta > Magnoliopsida > Asparagales > Amaryllidaceae > Allium > Allium fistulosum. The sequence continues at coordinate 850,168,938 of CM060903.1, forward strand.
ATAGGTTGATTTTGAATATGAAAGTTTGGTTTTTATAAGATAAATTCAGAGTTTAAATATAGCGATTTACTGGATAATTTAATTATTGAAGTTTATAATTGAATATTGGATAAATTATTGGATCTTGAGTTTTAAGCTTGTTAAAAATAATGTAAAGGCTTATAAAATTTATATTGATAATAATCGAGATAATAAAAGTTTTAAAATAAAAATTAAAAGTGATCTGTTCGATTTTAAAAAATAGCTTGTTTAAATTGGCATTTAAAAATAGCCTTCCGGTGCACAATCTCGGAATTCGACGAAACCAGTTCCATTGGATCCGTAATAGAGTATTATTATCAGATTTCAAATTTCGTAGTATTTGGAGTTGTCGTTTGATCATACGGGGTAGAAACGCGCTGAATTTATATCGAAATTTCAATATAATAATTGGGTCCAAAAAGCAATCTTCTCTATACGATCAAATTAGGACTCGAAACCTTCTCCATTGCGTTCGAAATAGGGGTATAACATTATAAACTCCGAGTGGCATGCCTCGATATGGGTTCATAATTTTAAGCTACGTAAATCGAGACGATTTGGAATACTATATAATTTGTTGACCGGTCAAATTCTTTTCACATCAGCACTTTTTCATTCCTATCAAAAATCACTGTAGCTTTACCCCTACATGCCACCTTCTTTTCAACATCACGTCTTGCCCCCTTTTCTCCTTTGTATCACGCGGTGTTGTTTTTCAAAATTTAAAACCCTTCAAAAAAAAACTCGATAATCACGAAAACCAGAAGAAAGACACTAATGTCCGAAAAAAAAGAGAAGGTAACACAGTGGAAAAAAATCATATCTCCCTTCAATTTAAAAATCAAACATCTCGTATTCAATTTCTAATGCTTCCCAGAAATTTACAAAGCCGGCACCATTTCAAATTAAAAATCGCGACACCCTTTCTTAAATTCTCAGATCATATTCATATAAGAAAAGGAAGAGTAAAGAATGGCGACTTCGTTTTCAATTGATGGAAGGGGGAATAGCCCGCGCGTGCACTTTGGTGGTGCGTAGAGAAGACGGCGTTGATTGGAGTGATGGGTAGCGGCGTGGTGAAGTCATGATGTGGGGCCAGAGGTTCGATCGCGTTGTGGAATTAGGGGAGTACGTGATCAAATCGCGACTGGAGGTTGGAGTTTGACGCGCGTTGGGGAGGTTAGTCGTGGCGAAGGATGGTAGTCGAATGGGTGATTGTCGATGCCCGGAAGTGTTCGATATCGACGAGGGTTGAGGCGCTTGGTGGAGGAAGAGGGGATGCACTCACGTGTGGGAAGTCTATCAGTGCCTATAGCTCGGTTAGGTGGAGGGGAAGAACGACGGACTTCAATGGCAGCAGCGATGGAGGTATAATTTTGTTTTAGGGCTTAATTATATATTTAATTATTAATTAAAAAGTTTGAATTTGGATAGCTAATTAATTTAAATAAAAATTTACATTCGAGGTCCAAAATAAACGAATCAAGACGAGTTTGTATTCGTAGACGAGAAGTATACAAGCTGGAATTAAAAATGGGATCGAGCAGGAAATCCGAAAAAAATAAAGGTGAGAATTTTCTCACTCATTTGGATTACCGTATTTAAGTTTAAAATGTTTAAATTTAAATTATTGGATGCTAGATTAAACTGATAAATTATAATTGTCTATTGGATGTTATAAAATACATATATTGTAGTATATATATTAGTATTGGAGTGATTGATATTCCCACATTTTATAGCAGATGAGACCCTATGCGCCCCGCATAATAGCGGATGACCCTATATACCGCGATATCCCCCTCGAAGTGGGATTGGTGTTTATTTTATGTGTATTAACATCTGTGGATGCAGGGAAACAGGTTGGAGGGATCCAATTGGATTCCTCAAATTTATTGTTTATTTTTCATATATAGTGATATATGATTTGTGTAGAATAATCTATTATAGATTATTGTAGTGATTGAAATTATTGGATGCTATTGTAGCACTGGCCTGAATTTTGATAATTTAAATACTATAATATATTTTTAAAAATTATAGAATTGAGGGAAATTTGAAAATAAAAAATATATATAGGAATTGGGGTTATTTTAAAGAAATTGAATTAGAAAAAAATATAATTGATTGGCTATACTTAACTATTGTGAATTAGTAAATGAAGATTTTTAAAATGAATTATATAAAAGAATTTATAAGTGATATTCTGGAAATATGAAAAGAAGTTGAAACCAATATTGAAAAGTAGTTTGGAAGTATTAATAGGGTTTATAAGTAACAAAATTTATATAATGGATTTTTATAAATAGATTTGTTTTATTAACAGGTAAAACCAAAGGGGGTTATAAAATTGATAAACGTTGTTTATAATGAAGAAACTCGATATCAGATGGTAATTGGGAATATAAATTCATAGAAGGAATTTATATTAGAATATGGAAACAGGATTGAGAAAAGAATGGAAAAATTATATTTTTGAAATGGGAATGATTAGGGAATCGACAATAAATCGAGATGTTGTGAAATCGAGAGAAAGTTATAAATTAAAATTAGTTATTGAGATTTTAAGAATATATTTTAATTATAAGAGGTGAGATTGCTTTAAAGGGAATATTTTATTATTTTAAAACTATGGAAATTTAAACCAGTTGAGATTTAAATACTAGGTAAGTAGATTTTTAAATATGAAGCATTTATTTTAGTAAATTCTAATTTTTTTTTAAAATCAGCTTTGAAAATTATTTATTTAACTAAAAATGAGTTATTAATGTTATGAAAGTGTTTTTGATATTTTAATAATTACTTGAACATATTTTAAAAATAAATTATTAATCTTTTAAATACTTATTATATATATATAGAGTTTTAAAGAAATTTGGAAAAAAAAATTATTTTATAAACTCTCTCGAGATTAAAAAAAAGTGGCTTATAAAAGGATATGATTTGAGGAGAAGAAATCTATTTGAGATTCCGGTGCTTTTGTGAAAAAGTTACGAAATATTTTTTATGAAACGTTAATATTGAAAGGATTTTTGGAAAAAAAGACTAGTAATATTTTCCTAAGTATAGAAAATAGAAAATTGGAAATATTTCTATGTGTTGAGATGTTAGGAGTATCTTGTTACGGATTTGAGTATTTGAAAAATTGTTTTCAAATATTCGGAGGAAATTATATATCTTTTAAAGATATTTTGGAAGTAAATATCTTGGAAAAATTTATATTAAGGCCAGATGATTGCTTATGGATGTTTAATTTGATAGTTAAATAACCAACTATCAATATTGGCCCATTTCATTAATCGTTTCGAAGAGATCGGGATCAGATTTAATTATTCGAAAACCACTTCGATCCCGTTTGAACGTAACGAATGAATACCGTGAAGATGATGAAGACGGTGATTCGGTTTTTGCATTCCCAGGACAACTTGTATGGATGAATTCTATTAGCACATTGTCATTGGAGGAATATGAGCATTCTAAGTAAAGTCGTTCTTGAAAAGTTAACGCTTAGCCTCGAGCCTCATCAACTGGGAATGAATGAAAATCAGGGGAGATGCAGCAAGGCTAAGTGGGTCGCACCCAAGTAGGGTAAGGTTACCCCTATCTAGAGATCTAGAGTCCCTTTTTTCGGCTGTGTGGTGCGGTTGCTGATCCCAACCGTGGGGTAATCTTATTTGGGCTATCCAGTTTAATGGGTAGTCTGGTCTTGTGTAGTAGGGGATCCCGGAGTGGTCCTCGGTACATTGTTCAAGAGGTGTACTGTGACAGGTGGTACCCCAGTGCCTAGTCATTCAGTTGGAATCCATTCTCCAATACGAGCTTACGGTTTTGTTTGTAGAGCCTAGTATGATGGAATTTAATTAATGTAATAATTTCGGCTATTTGAATAAGTATTTGTATTTAGACACTATTATAATATTACTGGATTTTCTATAAAAATGTTTTGGTTATCGTAAGGTAAAAACCCGTCGTGTTTATGTGTGACGCGGTCTTACGAGATACCTTTGTTTTTCAAAGGATTTTGATAACTCTAATAATTCAAATTGAGTGTGTTTTCTCATGTTGGTTTTCCAGACTGACTCGGGTATTATTTTATTATAATGCTCCGGTCAGACCGAGTATTACAGATTCAGTTAAATGCTATGGAGCTGAGGAGGCTAGTTGGAGGAGATTCAGACGTATTTCTGTACTTGACTTATATTCCGCTGTGCAAGGACAAGTTATATAACTGTCCAGTTTGATGTGTTGATGGTTGTACTCTGATGATTGTAAGTATATGAACAGTTACAGATTCTTTTGTATAAAATCTGTTATTATATTTTGTTCCGCTGCGATTGTGAGATTCTGTTTTGTTATTTCTATTTCTCTTCTACCTCTTTCTTCTTCTTACCCCTAATGGACTGGTATTTCCGGTACTCGGCTGCTTAGCCTTTATACAGTGGACGTATTAATGTCGATTTTCGAGGATCGAAAATCCCATCTGTGAAAGTTTCGAGGTGGGCGGTAGTAGCTGCTATGTGTTACCACCAGTCCGGGAGTGCAAACGGTAGAATCCGACCCTAGCATTGCATCGCGTGCCTTGTCACATGCCTTATCGCGCCCTCTATGAGTTTGTTTTGTACCATACCTATGGAGTGCTCCCTGAGTAAACCACCGGTTTGGTAGAGCTTACAGTATCTGTATAGACTACAAGAATATATAAAATGTGTTAGGGGGATTTAGGTAACGCCTTAACGCTATTTTAATAGTTTACTTTATTGTAGACATTATATATGTAGCGTATTGTACTATGTATGTAGATAGTTTAACGGATCCTTAGAGGATGGGTATCCCAAACATCCTTTAAGTTACTTGTATTTCAGTTGACATTTCACTTGAGTTGATTTACTAGTATAAGAATGTTAATCCTGACTCGAACGTTTTGTGTTTTGCTTTATGCTCGGGTCAGACTGAGTCTCATAGCATTAGACTCACCTTTGGAGCTTTGAGACCTGCTTGGAGTTATCTATTCAACTTTTCAGTTATTTCAGTTTATTTTAGTTGTTTGGTTCAGACTTGTCATTGGCATTGGTATTAGTAACTTCTGTATATTTAAGATTTTTGTTGTATTTTGTTTTGACTCTGTTTTATATAGTAGCTTCATGAACTATTATTTATCTATTCCGCTGCTTATTGTTGTATTACTCTGTGTCTGTGATTCTGTGATTGATTTATTTACTGTGTATGCTGAGTTTTGCCAAATATAAATTTACAATCTGTTGTTTCGAGCAATTCAAGTCTAACATGAGTGGATGATTGTCGATTTGAACGGTTCGAAATGCCAAGTCGTTACAGCTAGGATGACTAAAAGTGTGTAAATCCTAAAATCCGCTACTAAACCTTTGCAAAATAGCTTATAATTTGCTATAGAAGCTTTTATAGTTTTACCTTATGTCGCTAATCTCATGCTAGATAGCAAGGGTTTACCCACGACTATTTATTAAAATAATATAAGTTTACATATTATAATTTTTTTGTAGACATTAGTAAAATGTGGGTGATTTCACACTAAAATCCATCGCTAATCTGACACTAGATTACCGACAATAAATTTTCCACCCTCTTTATACCATCATAAATTCGTAGCTAAATGCAATTTAGAAACGGTTTAGAGATGGATTTACCCCACTACAAAATCAATATTTTCTTGTAGTGATTGTAGCACCCAAGATCCAACATATGAAGATGTCGAACCCTTGTAGTCCCTCACATTTTAGCAAGCGGAATTAAAACTACTACTAGAGATAATAATAGTAAGGCCTTGTGCCCATCTTCATCTTCAAAATGGTCTCGAAAAATGTCCTAAAGCAATTTGATTATAATTTAATTCATGACGATCATAAGTTGAAAGTTCATATTCTATAGTCATAAATAAATAGTTTGTTGGACAATACTCGACAGACTTCATCAATTATCTATCATTTGTACCCCTATGAACTCAACATAGTCAAAGAGTACCCAAGAGTTTATAAGGGACAAACCATTAGAAAATAAGTCAGACATAAGTCTGGTGTGAATAACATCATTTCCTATCGAAACTCCTCTGTTAGTGGGAACTCACCGCTAAAGCACAAATTGGGATTAAACATACATAAACATGTCTCAGTAAAACTACACACGAACCTATCTTCAGTATAATGTCTCAGATATAAAATACTCAACCTATGTTTATATATAGGTTTTGGTTAAAAAAGTTATGAAACTATCGATGGCTTTGTTTGTTAGATCACTTACATTGTAAGGTACAACCCTAAACAATTTCAGTATTCCATTCATTTACATTATACTACAAGGTACATCTCAAGCAGTTTTAGAAATTCATTTATTTCTTTTTTACTACATTGTACATCCCTGAGCATCAATTTTAGAAATTCAGTTATTAACCTTATATTTAAGGTACATCTTCAAATATTTTTGGAAAATATTTTATCTTTAAGCTTGAACAACACAAGAGAGCTACCACAAAGGAACTAGATCCGTTTTGCAATAGATGAAATGGGTAAATTTCAAAAAATAATCCATAATCAGATCTTAGTTGGCATTTGAAATCTAATATTTAACACTAGATCCAATTTAGTTGTTTTAATAAAATCTTATTTTATTTTGAATGTTTTGCTTTATTTAATTAATCTGATTAGTTAAATATATTTCATGTGAATATAGAGGAAAAGAGGTAGACGACGGAGTGGTCAGCCATAGACGAAAGAATAAATTGAATGAAATTTAATCAAATAAATGGCAAGTTTTGTTTCATTTAGAGAAGGAAACCTTTTCATTTTTTTAAAAAAATTTCCTTTAATTTTAGAGCCAACAATTTGACCATATCCTTCTATGTGTGGCTAACCAATTAATGATTTATATATGGACTACTACATCTAATATGTTACACATAATAATTAATAACACATATAGGATTACACAATGATATGACAAATAGGGACAAAGTAAATATATGATTGTATAGATATTGGGATTTATATCTACCGTGTATACAGTAGTCATACATATATAGCTTTAATTTAATTGTTTCCTAAATATACATACATACAACCACACATACATTCATATACATTCATACATACATATGTATGTATGTATAATGTTTCCAAAAAAACATATTCTAATAACATAAAGGTTGAACTGATAATATTTAACATAGATTGATTGAATTAAAATTATGAAAAAATTATGGATTAAAATATCAGATTGATTTGTAGAATATATTTAAATTTAGATCAAGATTGAGTTAAGCAATATAAAATATCACTTTGTATTAATATTGTAAAATATCTATATGTATAAATATGTAATAATAAGACTAAAATAATTTTCAATTTATTTAATGTAACGACCCGTAAATTTCAACTGTTTTAATAACGTAATTATTTGAAATTTTGCGAAATTTTAAACGATAAAATTTTGAAATATAAATTTGATATTTGGTATACGTCTAGTTAAACATAGCAACTGGTAAATTTTCGTCCGAAAATATGAAAGTTTATTTCGCGCGTAAATTCACTTCAATTTAATCAGTTAAAAAGTGATGAAAATAAAACATTTTCGAAACCAAAATATTTTTACATAGAAAAATTCTAAACCATCTTCTGAGCAAGATGTCAGTTTGTCGTTTTTCAAAATTCGGACATTTTGGCTCCGTCGATCTTATTTTTCAACGTTTTTCTTGCATTTTCCGCTAGTAGAAAAATCGAATTTTTATAATTCAATCGTACCACCGATATCTGTATGCCGTTTTGACCATCTCATCGTACTGATCTCTACGGTATATTCGATTGTGTATTTCGGAGTCCGGAAGACTGCGAAATCTACGGAAATGATTTCTGTATCGGTTTCGAAAAACTTAGCTTTTGGCTTTCAATGACCCTTCAAATTATTCAAATTTCCACTACGCAAATTCCAATGCTTCTGTTGCCTATTCAATTTCCACTTCGTAACTTCCAATAGTCTTTAGCATTCATTTTATTGAATTCAGTTAGTTGGCTTTTGCTTTTCACTAGGCTGATTTACATTCCTCTGTGTCGTTCACTTTTCATTTGTTTTCTGTGGTATACATTTCATTTGCTATTGCAAGTACCCACCATCCTCTGCTTCCTTCCATTTGCATTTGCCTATTTGAATTCCAAAGACACGTCCCACTTCCCATTCTCTTTTCTCCTTATTCAAATTCTTACAATAAGCTCTCCTCTTCTTTTCCATTTTTCCTCCTCCACGCAAGTTCCATTTCCACACCCAGAGGGCATGCCGGCCATCATCTTCCCGACTTTTCCCCTCGTAGCTCCGCCTGCCACCCTTCCCCGTTCCTCCACCGCGCCCAACAACCTGCTACGCCTCCACCAGAGCGCCTACCCACCCACCAGACCCGAAAGCAAACCAGATCCACCCACCCATCTTTACGTCGCCCCTAACCGTGCCTCTCCCTGGCCCGCAAACCAAGCACCATCCGCCTATCCCACTTCTGCCTCCCCACCACCAGCATCCAACCACGTTGAAACGCCGACTGTCCCCACCATAGCCCGAGCCAATCCCCGCTTCCCCTACCCTCTTCCCTGTATCTCCTTCCAAGGTCTTCCCCGCTGCCACATAATCCACCACGGCGTGGCTGCCTCCACCTCCTCGCAAGCTACTTTGTCGTGTCATCACCTTTGCATCTTTATTACGGTATAAGTTATACTAGTTTTATAAAATATTTGTTATAAAAGTAGGTATGTATACAACAGTATCCTTATTATTAGTTATACTATATATGTTGACATTGCATTTATAAAGCTGTTGACCTGCCTATTGTATTTATGCTATAAGTGCTACATATATAATTTTACAAACCATATTTATGTTGATTACTTAAGTTTATAAACCAGTTATATATATTACTATTATTATTTTGGGTGTTAGTTTTATTGTTGTTTATATAGAGGCTTGTGGAGTTTGCATACAATGGTTTTCGCCTATAGCATGCTGGCCTTTTCATATATGTTTCGAAACTTTGCATAGAGGCTTCCCTGCTTTATATAAATACTCATTGTATTATTGACTTTAATTTATATATACATACATATATATATATATATATGTGTGTGTTATAATAATAATACTAATACTACTAATAATAATAAAGCGTGTTTATAGTCTAAGTATGACATTATAGAAAAGGTATACATCAGATTTTAGCAATATCACTTATATTATTTTGTTCATTGTTTTGTTTATATATGTCGGTTTAATTATAATATGTTATAATTCCATATATTTTCTTATATACATGTTACTTAGCTACTGTATATAGGTTTTATAAGTTTGTTGTTATAATTTTGTTACCTGCTCATTTCTTTTCCTTATACTTTCGTTTAAAATTTTATTCAAAGCTTACATATGTAAGCGTGCACTAATATACATATGAAATTTGTAATTGATGAGCTAAGATTTGTTTACACATACGTATATATGTCAGTTAACTGGTTTCTATATATTTACTATGTTATGTTATATAAATTACGCTACGTTTTGTTTTATATATATACATACACCTTAGTCTAATGATACGTTATATAGGTAGGGTCTACTACTGTTAGTGATGCATGTAGTTGATGTTGTATAGGCAAAGTGTTAGGCTGTGGTTTCACATATGTATATTTTATTAAAAAAATATAAAGTTGTTTATATACTAGCTAGTTAGTTATATAGCTATTTCGAAAGTTGTTTTGGAAATGTTTTCATACACTTTACATACAAAATATATGAGTTAGATATGTATATTCAAAAATATATATATATATATATATATAAAAGAAAAAAAATGTGTTTGAATATATAATATGATTTTGTATATGTACATTGTTATATATCTGTTCACTTATGCCCATTTATCTTCATCGACCAAATTCTGATTTGATTTTCGTCTATTCCTATTATCAGCAAGATCGTCGAATTCGTGCCATCTAGCTTTGTTTTGGAATTTGTGGTTGGATTCGTAACTCAAGTTCAATGTCCTTATCCGTGTTCGTATCTGTGTCATCTTCTGTCCTTTAGCCTCGAAAGGTGAGCACTCACTCACGATTAACGTTCTTTTATTTATTAAATTTGATTTCAATTGAAACGACAATTGAAATATGCTGATGTTTGATATTTACACCGTTATTACCTGTATCAGTTCACCTGTGACATCTGACACCATTATCTGTTATATATGCAATGATAATCCAGTTTTGGTTGTTAAATGATTGATTGTTGGATGTTTACAATTGGACGTTAAATTGTTAATGATGTAAGTGATAAATAATTTTGAAATTGACGTAGGATAGTTAGATTTGATATATGTGTTAAATTTGATTAAATGACATTTGTTTAATATGACCCCTTTAACTGTTAAATTTATTGACACGTAGGATTTGTTTAATTACACTTTGAACCACTGAATGTATGTTGTTAAATTGATGATGTATGAAATTGTAAATAGATGACAAGTGAAAACCGTAATGTAATAATCTTTAATCTACATGAAATGATAGTGTAGATTATAGAAATAATTATATTAATTCGTACAAATAACAATGCGAATTAATACGGTTATTTCGGGATTATTTGAATTGATTATTGGATTGTTATTGTTTGTTGTTATTGCTTGTTTATTTACTTTGACACCATCCCAGTTATCACACTGCAAGTTCCCTTTGCTATGCTTTGATTTGAATTGAATTGGAATCGGGTTGAAATGATAAATACCCAAATTGAACTTTGACCTAGGATAGAGAATTAAATAAAACCCGATTGGTCAATAATTTGATTTAAAAATAAACGAAGATTTTATTTGAATAAATAATATGGTTTTGAAATGAAGTTGAAATTTGAATTTTTAATGAAAGGAAAATGTCAATATTTAAAAATCTGAAACAAAATATTAAAAATGAAATCGATGAAAGAACGATGTTTAATTTGAGAAATGATAGAATTAAGTTTGAAATGATTAAATAATTATGTTTGAAATCATAATTAAGTTTGAAATTATTAAACTTTGAAATTATTTAATAATTAAGTTTTGAATTATTTATTAATTAAATAAGATTGAATTATTTAATGATTTGATTGAATTGAATTCTTTAATAAGTGAACTTGAACTTTTGAATAAGTGAATTTTACTTCGTAAATAATTGAAATTGAGTTTCTTTATTAATTAAGTTTTGGAAAATTATTTAAGTAAGTAAATAAGTGAAATTGAATTTCTTTAACAAGAAATAAAATGCGATTTATTGAAATTAATGTAAGACTTGAAATTTAAAGAATTCGATTTGATGAATTTAATTTAATTCAATTTGTAAGTTTTGATATAATGAAGTTGAATTTAAATAATGGATTTAATGAATTGGAAATTTAATAGAAATTGTTTGAATGGCAAATTTACTTAATAAATATTGAATGAAATCGATAAATGAAGTTAAATTGATTTGAATGTTAAATTAAATAAAGTTAAATGATTTCGGAATGAACTTATATACGAACTAGAATCAATATTTGAATTGTTTTAAAGGAAATTGAAATTGAATTATAAGATTTTGAAATTATGAATGTGGAAGTTTTGAAACGTAAATATTGGAAATTGATTTAGAAAGACAAATGAAATGTTGGTTTACGAATTGAAATTGAAATTGAATTTGATTTGGTTTTTGAAATATATAAACGACCAATCGGTGTAATAATTACGAAAGTTATTAAAGAGACCGGAATCGGTTATGGATATACTCTCTATCTAAACCGAAACCACTTTAATAACTATACGCGGAGTGATGATCCAGAATGAAGTGGTTGGAATGATGTTCGTGATGACTGAAGAAAGAGAACGATAATGGATAGCCTTGACACTTGTGTCAAATTGGAAATGACTAAAACAGGAGTCGTGCCGGGCCAATGGAGGATTAGCTACCTCAAGTGGACACACTTCTTCGAACTACTCATTACTTGTTGTCGATTGGTGCACCCTTGATTTTGGGAGTGTTGTTTCATGGTGTTGCGGGCGCTGCGGCGTTGCGTTCTCACCAGTCCGGATCAGGCAAACGGTAGTGTCACTACCTTGGGTATTGCCTCATGTGCCTTGTCATACTTGTATCCCTTTATTCGCGACCACTACGAATTTGTTTTGTACCTTTAGTATATGGATTGCCCTCTGGTGACTTCCGGTTTTTGGGAAACTACGGTCTTGTATATGCTTTTGGGAATAAAAATGTGTTAAGGGTGGAATGGGCCATGACTTAACACTATTTTGATATCTTTACATATTACTGATAGACATTATCTACTTATCGTACATTACTACATAGTAGATAGTTTGACGGATCCTTAAAGGATGGTTATTCCAAACATCCTTTGAGTTACTTGTATTTCAATTGCTATTTCACTTGAGTTGGATTTATTAATATAAGAATGTTAATCCTGACTCGAGTGTCTTGTGTTTTTGCTTTACGCTCGGGTCAGACTGAGTGTACCAGTATTCGAGACTCACCTTTGGAGTTGGAGCTTTGCTTGAAGATCCAGCCATCTATTCTACTTTCAGTATTCGATGATTCTAGTGATGTATTCTGATTTGTATCTGACGTATCGTGTTACTCTTCCGTTGTATCTGGTTTAACTCTGATGTATCGTATTACTCTTCTGTTGTAAACTCTGATGTAACTTATACATTTATATAGTAGCTTCATGAACTACTATCTCTTTTACTTCCGCTGCATTTATTACTCTGTGTCTATGATCTGTGATTATTTATTTACTTTATATATGTTCAGTTTTGCCAATTTAAATTAACAACGCGGTATTTTGAGCAATTCAACTCCGGCATGAGTGTCTACCTATACACTTATAATGGATGCGAATGGTCCAAAATTCCGGGTCGTTACAGTTGGTATCAGAGCTTTGGTAGCTCTAGGCAAAACTTAACATATAGGGTAAATGTATTTACAGAATCACTCTCATTCAAGTTTCAATCTCTTCCTTTGACTCAATTCCTTTGAATTTTGGAACGTTCCCCTCGGTTCCGAAATTAATTCGTGTCCCTCACTATTCGTCTTCTTTCAATTCTGGAGCACCCCATAACTCCATTTTTGAATGATATCTATTATATATCGGCGGTCTCGCCAATCTTCGAATGATTTGTAAAGGGGTGAAACTCCTTTACAATAGGCATTGATTTACTAAAGATTTCTGTATCCTCGGTTTAGGATGCTATCTATCTCCTGCTATACCTGAATTTTATTTCTTGAGATCGAATGTCGATTTACCTCGGAATTCAGCATCGATCTTAATCTTGAAGTTACGGACGACCCGGTTAAGGTTGCCCGTGAATTAAATAAACGCATCCATCTCCTGATTGTGGTAATTGAATTATCTTATCTTCTGTTTCAAACATATTTTCGAATCAAAATTCTATTTCATTTGATTTCCATCAAATTTGAATCGCTTTACATGTTTTGAAATCTATTCTTATATAGTCAAGCGAGGAAGTGTATTTGTAAATTAATATCGTTTTCAAATTTGGTAAATGGAATAAATTTGTATGATTATATTATAAATATTTATAAGTAAAATTTTCTAAAAATTTAATAGATTAATTAAATTGTTTGTTTGAAATGATAATATTTGATTATCATTTATTGTTCTAAATAAATTTATAAATACGGTTTATAAATTAATTTGGAATTTGAAATGAATTTAATTCAGAAATTTGAGAATTTAGTTTCCTGTGATTTCGAACTTTGGTTTTAAAATTTTAAAGTATATATTATTGAAAGTATTTTCGAACAGAAATCGTTTTCAAAGAATTTTAAAATATTGAAATCAGTGCTCTTCTCTTTGTCGCTGGAAAATAATTTCGGTGATGGCGGCCGCATCATCGACATTCATTTTCGAGTTTCGAAGTGGAGATACTATTCTGTAGCTTTGCTACGGTTTTGTTTTGAAAAATATTTTGATTTGAATTTCTTCAATATAATTTGATTTATATATATATATATATATATAGGTATTTTATTTTTAAATTTTAATTTGATTTGATATAATATATTATATATATCTCTAAATTGTTTAAAGTCAATCAGAATCTAATTCTTAAATTTTGTTAAAGGATGATTTTAATTATAAATAAAACCAAAATTTGGAATAAATATTTAAACTTGAATAATTGAATTAGGAAAATTTTATTTGTAAATTGTTAAACTGCATTCTAATACAACTTACCTAAATCATTCAGAAGTTGAATATGTAATTGGATAATATATAAGATAAATTGGATTTATAAATAAAATTTGAGTGTTTATAATAAATGCTATACACTTAAATTTTAATTATAAAATATTAATTGAAATAAATAGAATAATAAGTTAATTGGATAATAGATGATGTAATAAATTTGTTTGAAAGAATTAATAAATTGGAATTTAATCAACTTATGAAATACCTTGAATTTAAAAGCAATTAGAGAATATAAATTAATTTAAATAGAAACTTTTATGGTTTAAATTAATTTATATGGGTTAAATATATGTGATAAGGTATATTAAGTAGAATAAATGTAACAATAATTTGGAATAAAGAAGAATTTAAATTGTTGGAAATAAAATATGATTATAATAAAAGACTATTCAAATTTATGGTTTTAGAAATTATAAATTTAAGAAAATGGGATAATAAGATAATGAATTTAGAAATAGTTGAGATTGATTTTAGTGAAATCAAATGGATTAAATCAATTATTGAATATCAATTAATTTAAATTTGAATTTATATGGTTTAAATTAATTGTTATTTTGTATTTCAAATCTGTTTTTCTTCCTGGTTATTTCTATTCTCCTACCTCGTTCCTTTTCGGGGACGAAAAGTTTTGAGTGGGGGAGAGTGTAACGACCCGTAAATTTCAACTGTTTTAATAACGTAATTAGTTGAAATTTTGCGAAATTTTAAACGATAAAATTTTGAAATATAAATTTGATATTTGGTATACGTCTAGTTAAACATAGCAATTGGTAAATTTTCGTTCGAAAATATGAAAGTTTATTTCGCGCGTAAATTCACTTCAATTTAATCAGTTAAAAAGTGATGAAAATAAAACATTTTCAAAACCAAAATATTTTTACATAGAAAAATTCTAAACCATCTTCTGAGCAAGATGTCAGTTTGTCATTTTTCAAAATTCGGACATCTTTGGCTCCGTCGATCTTATTTTTCAGCGTTTTTCTTGCATTTTCCGCTAGTAGAAAAATCGAATTTTTATAATTCAATCGTACCACCGATATCTGTATGCCGTTTTGACCGTCTCGTCTTACTGATCTCTACGGTATATTCGATTGTGTATTTCGGAGTCCGGAAGATTGCGAAATCTACGGAAACGATTTCTGTATCGGTTCCGAAAATCTTAGCTTTTGGCTTTCAATGACCCTTCAAATTATTCAAATTTCCACTACGCAAATTCCAGTGCTTCTGTTGGCTATTCAATTTCCACTTCGTAAATTCCAATAGTCTTTAGCATTCATTTTATTGAATTCAGTTAGTTGGCTTTTGCTTTTCACTAGGCTGGTTTACATTCCTCTGTGTCGTTCACTTTTCATTTGTTTTCTATGGTATACATTTCATTTGCTATTGCAAGTACCCACCATCCTCTACTTCCTTCCATTTGCATTTGCCTATTTGAATTCCAAAGACACGTCCCACTTCCCATTCTCTTTTCTCCTTATTCAAATTCTTACAATAAGCTCTCCTCTTCTTTTCCATTTTTCCTCCTCCACGCAAGTTCCATTTCCACACCCAGAGGGCATGCCGGCCATCATCTTCCTGACTTTTCCCCTCGTAGCTCCGCCTGCAACCCTTCCCCGTTCCTCCACCGCGCCCAGCAACCTGCTCCACCTCCACCAGAGCGCCTACCCACCCACCAGACCCGAAAGCAAACCAGATCCACCCACCCATCTTTACGTCGCCCCTAACCGTGCCTCTCCCTGGCCCGCAAACCAAGCACCATCCGCCTATCCCACATCTGCCTCCCCACCACCAGCATCCAACCACGTTGAAACGCCGACTGTCCCCACCATAGCCCGAGCCAATCCCCGCTTCCCCTACCCTCTTCCCTGTATCTCCTTCCAAGGTCTTCCCCGCTGCCACATAATCCACCACGGCGTGGCTGCCTCCACCTCCTCGCAAGCTACTTTGTCGTGTCATCACCTTTGCATCTTTGGTACGGTATAAGTTATACTAGTTTTATAAAATATTTGTTATAAAAGTAGGTATGTATACAACAGTATCCTTATTGTTAGTTATACTATATATGTTGACATTGCATTTATAAAGCTGTTGACCTGCCTATTGTATTTATGCTATAAGTGCTACATATATAATTTTACAAACCATATTTATGTTGATTACTTAAGTTTATAAACCAGTTATATATATTACCATTATTATTTTGGGTGTTAGTTTTATTGTTGTTTATATAGAGGCTTGTGGAGTTTGCATACAATGGTTTTCGCCTATAGCATGCTGGCCTTTTCATATATGTTTCGAAACTTTGCATAGAGGCTTCCCTGCTTTATATAAATACTCATTGTATTATTGACTTTAATTTATATATACATACATATATATATATATGTGTGTTATAATAATAATACTAATACTACTAATAATAATAAAGCGTGTTTATAGTCTAAGTATGACATTATAGAAAAGGTATACATCAGATTTTAGCAATATCACTTATATTATTTTGTTCGTTGTTTTGTTTATATATGTCGGTTTAATTATAATATGTTATAATTCCATATATTTTCTTATATACATGTTACTTAGCTACTGTATATAGGTTTTATAAGTTTGTTGTTATAATTTTGTTACCTGCTCATTTCTTTTCCTTATACTTTCGTTTAAAATTTTATTCAAAGCTTACATATGTAAGCGTGCACTAATATACATATGAAATTTGTAATTGATGAGCTAAGATTTGTTTACACATACGTATATATGTCAGTTAACTGGTTTCTATATATTTACTATGTTATGTTATATAAATTACGCTATGTTTTGTTTTATATATATACATACACCTTAGTCTAATGATACGTTATATAGGTAGGGTCTACTACTGTTAGTGATGGATGTAGTTGATGTTGTATAGGCAAAGTGTTAGGCTGTGGTTTCACATATGTATATTTTATTAAAAAAATATAAAGTTGTTTATATACTAGCTAGTTAGTTATATAGCTGTTTCGAAAGTTGTTTTGGAAATGTTTTCATACACTTTACATACAAAATATATGAGTTAGATATGTATATTCAAAAAATATATATATATATATAAAAGAAAAAAAATGTGTTTGAATATATAATATGATTTTGTATATGTACATTGTTATATATCTGTTCACTTATGCCCATTTATCTTCATCGACCAAATTCTGATTTGATTTTCGTCTATTCCTATTATCAGCATGATCGTCGAATTCATGCCATCTAGCTTTGTTTTGGAATTTGTGGTTGGATTCGTAACTCAAGTTCAATGTCCTTATCCGTGTTCGTATCTGTTTCATCTTCTGTCCTTTAGCCTCGAAAGGTGAGCACTCACTCACGATTAACGTTCTTTTATTTATTAAATTTGATTTCAATTGAAACGACAATTGAAATATGCTGCTGTTTGATATTTACACCGTTATTACCTGTATCAGTTCACCTGTGACATCTGACACCATTATCTGTTATATATGCAATGATAATCCAGTTTTGGTTGTTAAATGATTGATTGTTGGATGTTTACAATTGGACGTTAAATTGTTAATGATGTAAGTGATAAATAATTTTGAAATTGAAATTGACGTAGGATAGTTAGATTTGATATATGTGTTAAATTTGATTAAATGACATTTGTTTAATATGACCCCTTTAACTGTTAAATTTATTGACACGTAGGATTTGTTTAATTACACTTTGAACCACTGAATGTATTTTGTTAAATTGATGATGTATGAAATTGTAAATAGATGACAAGTGAAAACCGTAATGTAATAATCTTTAATCTACATGAAATGATAGTGTAGATTATAGAAAAAATTATATTAATTCGTACAAATAACAATGCGAATTAATACGGTTATTTCGGGATTATTTGAATTGATTATTGGATTGTTATTGTTTGTTGTTATTGCTTGTTTATTAACTTTGACACCATCCCAGTTATCACACTGCAAGTTCCCTTTGCTATGCTTTGATTTGAATTGAATTGGAATCGGGTTGAAATGATAAATACCCAAATTGAACTTTGACCTAGGATAGAGAATTAAATAAAACCCGATTGGTCAATAATTTGATTTAAAAATAAACGAAGATTTTATTTGAATAAATAATATGGTTTTGAAATGAAGTTGAAATTTGAATTTTTAATGAAAGGAAAATGTCAATATTTAAAAATCTGAAACAAAATATTAAAAATGAAATTGATGAAAGAACGATGTTTAATTTGAGAAATGATTGAATTAAGTTTGAAATGATTAAATAATTAAGTTTGAAATCATAATTAAGTTTGAAATTATTAAACTTTGAAATTATTTAATAATTAAGTTTTGAATTATTTATTAATTAAATAAGATTGAATTATTTAATGATTTGATTGAATTGAATTCTTTAATAAGTGAACTTGAACTTTTGAATAAGTGAATTTTACTTCGTAAATAATTGAAATTGAGTTTCTTTATTAATTAAGTTTTGGAAAATTATTTAAGTAAGTAAATAAGTGAAATTGAATTTCTTTAACAAGAAATAAAATGCGATTTATTGAAATTAATGTAAGACTTGAAATTTAAAGAATTCGATTTGATGAATTTAATTTAATTCAATTTGTAAGTTTTGATATAATGAAGTTGAATTTAAATAATGGATTTAATGAATTGGAAATTTAATAGAAATTGTTTGAATGGCAAATTTACTTAATAAATATTGAATGAAATCGATAAATGAAGTTAAATTGATTTGAATGTTAAATTAAATAAATTTAAATGATTTCGGAATGAACTTATATACGAACTAGAATCAATATTTGAATTGTTTTAAAGGAAATTGAAATTGAATTATAAGATTTTGAAATTATGAATGTGGAAGTTTTGAAACGTAAATATTGGAAATTGATTTAGAAAGACAAATGAATTGTTGGTTTACGAATTGAAATTGAAATTGAATTTGATTTGGTTTTTGAAATATATAAACGACCAATTGGTGTAATAATTACGAAAGTTATTAAAGAGACCGGAATCGGTTATGGATATACTCTCTATCTAAACCGAAACCACTTTAATAACTATACGCGGAGTGATGATCCAGAATGAAGTGGTTGGAATGATGTTCGTGATGATTGAAGAAAGAGAACGATAATGGATAGCCTTGACACTTGTGTCAAATTGGAAATGACTAAAACAGGAGCCGTGCCGGGCCAATGGAGGATTAGCTACCTCAAGTGGACACACTTCTTCGAACTACTCATTACTTGTTGTCGATTGGTGCACCCTTGATTTTGGGAGTGTTGTTTCACGGTGTTGCGGGCGCTGCGGCGTTGCGTTCTCACCAGTCCGGATCAGGCAAACGGTAATGTCACTACCTTGGGTATTGCCTCATGTGCCTTGTCATACTTGTATCCCTTTATTCGCGACCACTACGAATTTGTTTTGTACCTTTAGTATATGGATTGCCCTCTGGTGACTTCCGGTTTTTGGGAAACTACGGTCTTGTATATGCTTTTGGGAATAAAAATGTGTTAAGGGTGGAATGGGCCATGACTTAACACTATTTTGATATCTTTACATATTACTGATAGACATTATCTACTTATCGTACATTACTACATAGTAGATAGTTTGATGGATCCTTAAAGGATGGTTATTCCAAACATCCTTTGAGTTACTTGTATTTCAATTTCTATTTCACTTGAGTTGGATTTATTAATATAAGAATGTTAATCCTGACTCGAGTGTCTTGTGTTTTTGCTTTACGCTCGGGTCAGACTGAGTGTACCAGTATTCGAGACTCACCTTTGGAGTTGGAGCTTTGCTTGAAGATCCAGCCATCTATTCTTGTAACAACCCAGTGTTTTATAGCCGTTGAATATCGTCAAGTGGTGATTTAAATTGTTTATCAATTGCAATTGAAATTTTATTCGAGTTAAAATTCGTGCATAAAATTGTTAAGTACTTTTGTCAGTGTAAATTCATTTATAAAACGATTAACGTTGACAAATATTTGCTGTCAGGAGTTTCGATACTAGTAGACATCCGTTTAAAAATCTGAGATGGTTAGTTCAACAACATAATTTAACATAAACAAAACAAATTTGTTTTTAAAAGAAAAGAAAAAAAAATTGATTTAACATCCCTCCATACCTCCGGTACCCCACCCCATACCCTTCCAAAGACACGCCCCCTCTCTTTTCAAATCAGAACAGAAGAAAGGAAACGAACGAAATGAAATGGCGGCATCATCTTCGCCCTCGTCTTCCCAAATTAGGGCTTCAAGAATTCGAAGGCGTTGTTGGTCGTAGCTTCACTTTCTTTCGTCAAGTGATCGAATCGTTCGCGGCTCCTTCTGATTAGTCGAGTTCGTACTTGCGTCGACAAAGGTGAGTGATCTCCTCACTCACATCTAATTCAAACTGTTTCGTGGCTATCTTGGCTTCGAATTTGTTGTTTGATTTTCGTGACTCGTTCATCTTTTAATTTCGAAACCCTTATTTTCGTCGTATATATTGATGACTTCGGTCTTGCTTTGAGATTAACTTCGGTCGTTTCCATTTCTGGTGCGTGAATTTCTTGAATTGAGAATATGGTGTTCTGTTGCTTTATGGTTTATAATTTGTCATTTGACTTTGTTCGTTGCTGATGAATTCACTGCCTTTATTAGTCTTGTGTAATTTGACAATTGCAAACTTTTGTTGGCTTCGGCCATCACTTTAGCCTTGACACTTGGATTTTATCACTTGAGCTTCTGGCCTTGATATCATGGTGTACATGTAAGTTGCATTGTTGTTGCATATTGTAGTTCACTGATCTAGTGTGTCGTTGTACCACTATTGTCATTACCTGAACCTTGAACAGATTTATATGTGTCTGCATTAGATTTGTATTTGTTTCCTCACATCGGGACAGTTTCAGTTGCAAATGCATTTGGTTATTTCCACTTGACTTGGTTGAGCTAGTACTTGTGTCACTGTGAGATATTTAAATTCACAGTTGTTTCTTGCATTTTGATCAACCAGTATGCACTCCCACCTTGCTATGTTGTTTTGTGTGGTATCTGGTCTTCGACTTTGCATTTCCTATGTGCATTGGCTTCATCCATTATGCACTTGATTTATTTGCATATTTGACTTTGATATACTTCGCATATGCCCCTGATACCTAAATTCTCATTCGAATTAGCTGGGTCACCCAGTTATTTGTGTACTGCATATGCGTAAATGACGTGTTATTCACGTTGTTGCCTTGAATTGTTGCCATCATGATTCACGTTCATTTCCATGTAAGTTGAAATCTCCAGTTCCCTGTAGTTGTTACTGGTGCATGTTGCAGTTTCATTTTGGTTTCTCTGTCTTTGACGTTGAAGCCATTCATACATGTTGAGTCATGTTTCTTTGAGCTTGGTTTATCTTGATTTTGGTCGAAGCTGCATATAAGAGTTTTGCTTTCACTTGAGAGTGTATTGCCATGTTGCATGGGTTTTGGTTGCTGCAGTTGTGTTGAGTTGGTGATTTGACCTCTGCAGTTTTGATTGCTATTAATCTGAGTTGAGTTGTTTTGTTTGCCTTGTGCATGCTCTCTGGAGTTGTGTCATGCATCCTTTACTACCCTGATTTTGTTGCAGCCATTTTATCGTATATATATACACTGAAGGCTGTACATTTGAGTCTTGTTCCTGCCATTTGGCACTGTGCTTCGAGTATAGGAGCGGTTTCAGTTTGAATTGAAGCTGTCTTGACCCTTTGAACTTAGTTGACGTTGGTTTTGTGAGTTTTGGTTCATTGTAGTTTGATGTGAATTGCATCTTTCTGTTGCTTCATGTTGTACCAGTGCCATATGCATTTGGTCATTCGAGTCTTCATGCTCTGTTGGTTCGGGTTGCATAAACCCACTTTACTGTGCCATCATGTGTGTACCACCGCTCTTGTGCACTTGGCCATTCATTGTGCCCAGATCATTTCGTGGCTTGCTTTACTTGGTATGCGAGCCTAATGTTTCTGGAACCTGTTACTGTCCTGTTTCACCATTGTACCTCTGATTCATTTTGCTATGTGCAGTTGGTTATGTACCATCACTTGTGTACATATTTCATATCCACTTGGTTGAAGCTTTCCACTACTGTCACTTGCCTATTGCATTTGTTGGCACTGTGAATTCTTGAGCATTGGCCTGGTGCCTTGTGGCTTTCTCTTTATATGCTGTTGTGGCGAGGCAGTGCACGCGTGCGTGCACTGCAGCCACCCAAACCCGACAGTTTTGAATTAATATTTCTTTTGTGTCGTGATGCATTGATCTTTTATGCTGTATTGGCGAGGCCGTACACGCGTGCGTGTACGGCAGCCAATCGAGTTTTGATGGTTTTAATGTGAAAATTTCTATGGCTTTAAATTGATTTAGTCGATTTGATAAATTGTTTATTTATCTCTGTTGATGATTTAAACCTGCTGATTTTGTTAAACACTGTTAAGTGTTATATTGACCGTTATCCGGTTTCTTTGTTTAAAGAATCGGATAGACGGGAATTATTGTGATTGTCGTCTATTTAAATTATTACTGCCTATATGCACTAATAAACTGGTTTGAATTAGACTGACCTGGGTATTATTTTCTTTTGAATGTAATACTCGGGTCAGACCCGAGTTATTTCAGGTTGTAGATTTTCTTCTTTGAGTTGCTGTTCAGGATTTGAAGACGTTTCACATCTTCTGAAGTTGTCAGTGTCATTTTGTAATAGTCGTGTCATTGTATAGAACGATATGTATTCATGTATATTAGTCGATAATGTACTTGTATATATAACTTCTAGAGTCGACAGTTGTAGTTGTATCATATGTATCGTGTCAACTATGTATTAACTGACATCAGTTATATATATATGAGACTTTTGTTTTTATCTGTGTTCCGCAATTATATTATCTGTGTTATTGTTATATCTAATGTCCTAAACTATTATGAACTATCGTAGTTCGTTTTATACTGATAATTGGATATGTCGATGGGAGTAAATAAATAATAGATGAAAAATAAAAAGTATATACCACTCCTATCGAGATAAACAATATTAGTGTAAGGCCAATTACGGATGGTCGCTCCTATCCAGCCTTATTCTTCGTAATAATAGACAGTATTTCTTTTAATACTCTTTGTTATTATGAGCATAGAGGTGGGGCGTCACAATTCTGCTTTCAGTATTCGATGATTCTAGTGATGTATTCTGATTTGTATCTGACGTATCGTGTTACTCTTCCGTTGTATCTGTTTTAACTCTGATGTATCGTATTACTCTTCTATTGTAAACTCTGATGTAACTTATACATTTATATAGTAGCTTCATGAACTACTATCTCTTTTACTTCCGCTGCATTTATTACTCCGTGTCTATGATCTGTGATTATTTATTTACTGTATATGTTCAGTTTTGCCAATTTAAATTAACAACGCGGTATTTTGAGTAATTCAACTCGGGCATGAGTGTCTACCTATACACTTATAATGGATGCGAATGGTCCAAAATTCCGGGTCGTTACATTTAAGATACACATACAAGTTATATGAAATTATTCTAATCCAATGGCAGTAATATACGTAGAAACATACGTACGTATGTACATACATACATACATACATGTATGTATAATATAAAGAATCTTTTGCGAAGACAAATACATACACACACATATATATATATATATAATATAAAGAATCTTTTGTGAAAACACCTCCTTTTTAATTTTAAAACAACCAAAATTTTGAAGTCAAAATACATATGTTAACTTGAATAAGAAATCAATGAATTTTATGTTTCTAAATGATCAAAACTCAAAACTAAATAATTGAATTACGAAAAATTTATAATATACCTAGAAAGTTATTGCATGTTTATTAAAACCATATTCATAGTTAAAAATATTATTTTGAGCATATGTGTATTTTGATTTTATTCCATCAAATTAAATCAAAACAAATAAATCAATTAGTTGTTTAGAATGTAATACTCCTGTATTCTTAATAATTTATAATATTGGATTTAATTGAAAATTTTATTCATTTAAATATTATATGGGAAAATAGTCATTTTTGTTACTTTTGAAGTTGACAACGAGGCCCGTGCTATTGTGTTTGGCTCATTTTTTTGATTCGCGCCATATATTTACTTATTCGATTCGGAGGACGTATGGAGGAGATACGTGTGAAATAGTTGTTGGGTTTTAGGCAGGTTTTGGGTTAAGTTTGAATTTTAATTTTGAAACTCAATAGACATTTTCCCACCATCTATTAAGTCAGCCCAAAAGTAATCGTACACTATTTTTTTTCTTCAGAAAACTTCTTCTTCTCGTTTTTTTCCCTCTTCACTGCCAAACTTCAAAACCCAATAAATTTCTCAAATCTAACCAAAATTCAATGAAACCAGTGGAATATCGTAGGGGACAATAAAGTCTATCATCTAAATTAAGAGTTAGGATGAAACTTTGAAGTTTGTGCATGTAGTAGTCTAGACAGTGAGGATATTTTAGGATTTAGACCTTATTTTTTGTAAGTGGACCATCTCTACTTATGTATAATGCAATTAGGGTGTTAAATCATTATTAAGGGTCTGATTATGGTAGAATAACAAATTATTATATGAACTATTTTAAAGATGAATTAAAATGGGTTAATGGAATTTAAAGTAAGTCTTGTCTTGTTAAAATGATGCTAACCCAACTTTATATCAAAATTGGATAAACTGGAGATAAAAATATTAGTTATATGATTAAATAATGATGTATAACGATTCGTACAAATTAGTTATAATCATATTTGAAAGAAATATTGAAAAATGGAATAATCAGAGAGCGAAACGGAGGAGAAACAACGCACATGGAGCAAGCTTCAGAGCAACAACGATGCATTGGTGGCTATCATCGGTGGACCGATAGCCGAACATTGGACTAGGTTAACCTAAACCTACTCGGTTTGGTACGAATCAGAGACGCTTTGCAAAACTGGGACTTCGTATGACACTTCGGACTACTCCAGAGGAGGTGATGCGGGACCTTGCAGACAGTGCGAAAGATGTTGTCGAATATACATGTGTCCAGTATGTTTGCTATTGGTTGTTTGACTAATTAATTGATGTTTGTAAATTGTATTGAGTACGCATGATTGGATATTGGATATTGGGCACGCTTGACTTGCTATTGATTGTTAAGTGGTTAGATATTGGATATTGGAATTTTGATATGAGGCACACATGGTACAGGGAATAGTTTTCCCGAGGAAATTGTTGTTCCCTCAGTATTCAAAACGAAAATAGTTATTTCGAGGAAATTGTTATCCTTCGGTATCTGTGTTAGTGATTCAGTAAATAAGATATTTTTGGGAATATGGTTATTCCCTTAGTATATCGTATTGATTGTTTAGGAAATGGTGTTCCATAGTAATCAGGATTTGGTAGACTCTATTAGTAGAGTGTGTGTATTTGTTTATAGTGTAAGATGAATTGGAATATGACCTTAATCGAGTAGTCGACCTAGTTTTGGTGTAGATATTACTCCTTGGATGTAAGTAGGTAGGTTAAGTTATGTGTACAGGTTAGGAGACACTAATGATGTTTTACCAATCTTTTTGTAGTATACATGAGATATACCTTTTTTGCTTATTTATCTGTATGTGTGATCCATCCTATTTTGCTTTTTGTCTATATCACCAGGTTGATGGATCATGGTGGCGTGGTGGACATGGAGATGTAGACTTTGTATTGTAAATATTTTATAAATTTATATTTCTATATATTGTAGATTGGATTGAGATTTATTTTTATAACAACCCTGGTTTTGGTGATTACCTATGATAGCGGTGGTTATAATTTAATAAAGGAGGAATAAAATAATTGGAGATATAAAATTTGTTAAAATTGTTTCTTTTAAATAAACAATGGATTTTGGTAAGATAAAATGGAGTTAAGTTGGATTGGTTGAAATTAAGTTTTAATAAATATAAAATGTTGAAAATAAAGTTTTAAAATTTTTATTATGTTAGTTTGGGGTACATATTTTATTGTCTAGGAGGAATCACGCTTACTTGTTTTTTAGTACAAGTAGCTACGGGTTTTGCTATGACTTTTTACTATCGTCCAACTGTTACGGAGGCCTTTTCCTCTGTTCAATACATAATGACTAAAGCTAACTTTGGTTGGTTTATTCGATCAGTTCATCGACGGTCAGCAAGTATGATGGTTCTAATGATGATTCTGCACGTATTTCGTGTGTATCTTGCAGGTGGTTTTAAAAAACCTTGTGAATTAACTTGGGTTACAGGTGTGGTTCTGGCTGTATTGACTGCATCTTTTAGTGTAACTAGTTATTCCTTACCTCGAGACCAAATTGGTTATTGGGCAGTAAAAATTGTGACAGGCGTGCCTGACGCTAATCCTATAATAGGATCTCCTTTGGTAGAGTTATTACATGGAAGTGCTAGTGTGGGTCAATCTACCTTGACTCGTTTTTATAGTTTACACACTTTTGTATTGCCTCTTCTTACTGCCGTATTTATGTTAGTGCACTTCCCAATGATACGTAAGCAAGGTATTTCAGGTCCTTTATAGTTATAGCTTTATTTTATAGAAAAAGAAGATCATAGATATTTGTAATTTCTGATATATCCTATCGAGAAGGAACAATAGTATATCATTGCTACAAATATGTATTATTGAAAAAATAAGACATGTTTTTTGATACTTCTCTTCAACTCTGAAGTAGTTTAGTTCTTATTTGATAAGAATAGTTGAAGTGGATTCTCCGAAGAGAGGATGGATGGATTATGGGAGTGTGTGACTTGAACTATTTATTGGGCCATGCCAATATATTATTTTATCCGCCACGTTGAAATTCACAACCAAACGTGTCTCCATATCCAACCACCACGTAAATCCCCCTATGTAGCATAGGATAGGCCGGTTCGTTTGAGGATAATTGTAACATCCCGTATTTTTAAACTATTGAATTTGAACATTTAATTCATTTTAAATGTTTAATGTGGATCCTTAATTGATTTTGAAATGAATGGATTTGGGTTCAATCAATGAAAATGAGCTATAATTTTAATTTATAGCAATTCTGGTTGAATTTGATTAATGGAAAAATAATATTTAAAATATTATTTGGACTAAGAAAATTTGGGGATCTGGGAGTAAATAGCTATAAAATGGTTTTAAAATTTATTTTAAAGTCTATTTGGACATAAATAATATTGTTGGAATTTTAGATGAATTTTAAAGTGAATAAATTATTATTTGGGGTTTATATTAATTTAATAATGAATTTAATATTATTAAAATGCAATTTAATCAGATTTTGGTCTAGAATGAGCCAGAATGATTTTTAATGTGTTTATAAATTTTATATGATTTATTGTTCAGTTAATAAAATTCTAAAAGTGAAATTTTAAGCGTTTCCGTAAATATTGAAAATCGCCCGATTTAATAGACGAGTAAAATAGTCTTTCGGGGCACAGTCTCGGAATTCGACGAAACCAGTTCCATTGGATCCGTAATAGTTAGTTATTATCGGATTTCAATTTTCGTAGCAATCAGAGTTGTCGTGTGACCGTGGCAGCTCGAAACGCATCGAAATCGATTTAACCGATTTAATTTTAAATTGATCGTTTTATTCCGTATCTCGCGCCTACGATCAAATTAGCTTACGAAACTTGTTCCATTGTGTCCGGAACGCGGAAAAACCCCAGGATAGCCTGTCGGAACGTGAGATTTGGAGGTCGTTTGCATTAACTGTTAATTTGAGAAATTTCATTAATTAAATATTATTAAAACAATTATATATATTCACGTTTATCTTCGAAACCCTAGTTTAATATGTAGCCGCCGTTCTCTTTCACCAATGGCCGGAAACGCTCACGCTTCTTCCTCATTTTCCCATCAATCCACTAAGTAATTTCAAAAACTTCCTACATGAACATTGTTAGGCTCGAGAAGATCTTCAGTTTCATACGGTCGTGATCGAGATTTGGAAAGCGTGGAGGACAGGGGGCCACCGCGTTCGACCCACGTTCGAGGGGTGTTCGCATCGCCTAGAGGCGACCGGGCTTGGCCACCTTCTGGCCAGGGGCGCGCGTGGGGTAGGGCTTCGCAACGGGAGTGTTCGATCGAAGCCACGTCGATCGTGGAGGTCGCGGTTGCAAGCCCTAGGAGGCGTTCGTTGGGTTTCGTCTGTTCGTGTTCGCGTGCGTGAGGAGTAGAGAAGGATTGGCTTCGATTTTTATTTCCACTGCTTGATGTTCGGCCGAGATTTGTTTTTGAGGTTGAAAATGTAATTTAAATTTATATTCAAAATCTATAGAATTTAATAACTCGTTCATATGATATCAGAATTCGACGAAACTGGAACCGTTGGAATCGCAGTGTCGCGTACTACGTAGTGGTGCAGTTTTGGAATCATTTCGGGCAAGTATAAATTTGAGTTAAATCGGACATCGTCCGGTTTAATTTAAATTTCGAACGCTCGCCGAAACTCAAGGTGAGTTTTTCTCACTCACATCTGGATGCTAGACATTATAAATAATTGGTATTTAAATATCTGAATGATTGGTTGACTTTAACTGCTGTTATCTGGCTGGATTGATATTTATATTGTGATGTGCTAACATCTGTGATGCAGGGAGAAACAGGTTGGAGGGATCCAACGGGATTCCTCACAATTGTAGCAATTTATTTTATAATTGTTAGTGAATACCTGTTTATATGATGTGATTGATAAATCTGGAAATTTAGTTGTTCTGTGACATTGTGGTATAAATTGTAATCACAGAATTTAATTATAAATGGATAAATTGTGTTTCTACGAAATAAAATGAATTGTTAAATTTAAAATTTCAAAGAGTAAAATTTGAAGTCGGATTTGAAAGGAAAAATGTAATTGGGCCAAATTGGGATTTTGAATATAATGGGAAGTTTATGAAATGGGTAAATGGAAAATATAAATTTTCTGGAGATTAAATTTATGAAATTATAAATTGTTTAAAATAACGGTGTTTATTTTAATAATGACTAATGTTATCCGGAAATTAAAAATATGTTAAAATGAAGTTTCCGACTATAAATTAACAAGTTCAAATGAATGTTTTGAAATGCCGTATTTCATTGGAATTTAATTAAGTGAATTGGAAATTTGGCTTCCATTGAAAATTCACCAAAATGTTTATTTAAAAATGTTTAAACTATATTTAAAAATGAATTTCCGGAAATGAAAAATTGTGATTTAACTTCGGAGGAAGTTATAGTTAAGTATGGGATTGGGAATTTATGTTGAAATCATAAATTGACTTGAAATAAATCAGAGGATTTATATGAAAGAGTACTTGGAAATGTTTTGAAACGGGAAAGTGTTTCCCTGGGAAAACCAAGTAAATGTTTATAAAAAGATTTTATTTAACTAAGGTTAAGTTTTAAATCGTTTTAAAAGTATTTTTAAGAAATCGTTATTTTTAAAGAAATGAATTAATAATTTTTAATACCGTAATAATTTGGGAGTATATTAGCAATTATTTTACAAATGGATTTATTTAAAAGTTGGTTTTGGCTTAAGCTGTTAAAATTAGCATTTTTCTTCTTATAACGCTATTTTGAATTTAGTGAAACTAAACCCTTATCTTTAAATCAAAGTTTATGTGTTAATAACTAGTTTTCTTCACATATTTTAAATTTATATTTTGAGTAAATAAATAGAAGAAATTTTCACATTTTAAAGTATATTTCAGTATAAAGTATTCTTAACTGTTTTAAATGCAAATTGTTTTATACTTGGTTATTCCCGATGGGAATAAAGGGTAAAGGATTTACCTTGTAAAGGAAGAGTTTTGGGAAACTGTTTTCAAACGAGTTTTGAAAATTTGAAATATATATCTTTGAAAGATATTAGAGGCAAATAAATAATATGGAGATTATTTATTGTGAGATGGATGTGTATGGATGTTTGTGAACATTAATTGATAGTTAAATCACCGACTATCAATATTGGCCAAATACGCGATCGTTTCGAAGAGACCGGGATCGAGTTTCCGTATACCGGGATTCTAGGTCTGGAGACTCGAAAACCACTTCGATCCGGTTTGTACGTTTCGTGTAACGTGTTCGGAGTCGAAGATGAAGCAGTGAAGTGCAAGGGCTAGTCGCTACTAATCCTGAGGATATTTCCAAAACGGATGTAGTAGGGGTAGTGCCTTCGGTTCCGTTCGGACCCGGGACGGACTTGTATGGACGAATGCTTTCGTGACATCGTCAGGTGGACGATGGGCATTCTAAGGGATATGTGCTATAAAGGTATCGTTTAGCCTCAAGCCTCATCAACCGGGAATGACTGAAAATCAGGGGTTATGCAGCAAGGCTTCGTGGGTAGCCCCCACTTGAGAGTAAGGTCATCCCTGTCTAGATGTCCCTTTTATTTCGGCTTAGTGGTGCGGTTGCTGATCACAACCGTGGGGTGATTTTACTTGGAATTATCCAGTAAGGGATGATTCCGGCCTTGTGTTGCAGGGGAGCGGGCGTACTCCTCGGTACTGTGATCTAGGCCACGTACTGTGACAGGTGGTACCCCAGTGCCTAGTCATTCGTTGGAAATCCATTTTCCCTACGTGCCTTGTACGGTATTTGTTTGTATACCTAGTATGCTGGAATTTAATCATGTAACAATTTCAGCTATTTTAATAAGTATTTGTAAATAGACACTATTATAATATCAGAGGATTTTTATAAAAAGTGTTTTAGCTATCGTAAGGTAAAAACCCGACATGTTTATTTGTGGCGTGGTCTTACGAGATGCTTTTGTTTCAAAGAATTTTCGAACTTTAATAATCAGTTTGGATGTATTTATGATGCGCTGGTATTCCAGACTGACTCGGGTGTTATTTTATTATAATGCTCGGGTCAGACCGAGTATATTTCAGGATAGGTTGCTATGGAGCTCAGGAGAGGAGCTGGAGTCCGAGACGTATTTCTCGTACTTGTATTATTCCGCTGCTGTGATTGTTGTATTGACTGATTGACTGGATATTGATGATTGTATTGATATACTCTGATGATGATGTATTGTATATAAACAGATATAGTTTCATTTTGTGTAAAGATCTGTTCTATATATTATATTTTATCCGCTGCGACTGTGAGGTTCTGATTTTGTTTAGTTCTTTCTTCTTCTATCTACTTTCTTATTCTTCTACAATCTGTCTTTTCCGGCATTCGATCGTCGGCATATTATACTGTTGAGTATTTTGTGTCGATTTTCGAGGGTCGAGAAGGGCGGGTCGTCACAGTTGGTATCAGAGCTTAGATTGGCGACAACCTAGGCTTTGGTGGGAAAATTACTCATTTTTAAATAGAGTCGGAAGTACTCTATAATGAGTTGAGTGTAATAATAGCTATGAGAGCGTATTTGTTAGTGGATATAAAATTGTTTTTGTACTGTGTTGACTTATCGGTTGAGTGTTTATGAATTCTGGTCGGTACGGGAAGTACAACCGTATCGATAGGGGTTTCTAAACTCTTAAACAAGATAAACCGACATAGTATTATTTTTAAAGTGGGTAAATGAAATAATTTTACCCAAAATTGTATTTTGATATAAAAAGGAAATAATTTTCTAAATTATTATATATATTGGATGTTTGTTTGGTTGTTAATACAGTAATCAAATAAGAAATTGAAGTATGTTCTAAAATTTGAAATGATTTCTAAGCAAATAAGAAGTTAAAATATTAAAATGGTTTATAACCAAATAGAGTTAACTCAATATGTCTTAAATAAGAAAAGTGAAATTTAAATTTGATTTAAACTAGAATTTTGACCACGGAAATTTTGAAAGGGATTTCAAATGGAATTAAACAAAGTTTTGGGAGTTTGACTTCGTGGAAATGTTAGAAATGTTTTCAAAAGCATTTGAAGGAATGGAGTATATTTTGGGGAAATATTTTTGAATAGAAATTGTTTTGAGGTGAATTTTGGAAGTGGAAAGCACTGAACTCACTTCAGTCGCTGGAAAATAATCCTGATGATGCTGGCCACATCATTAGAATTCATTTTCGAGTTTCTAAAGTGATGGATTGCTACCAAAATAGTTGGTTATGACATTGTTTGGACTTGTTTGGGAAAACAAGTGATTTTGGGAATTTTCAAAAAGGAAAATTGTTTGGCAAAAACAAATTGCTTTGGGATTTGGTATTTGATTGGATATCAAATGGGAATATGTTGATTTTTATTTCAAATTGGTTTTGAAATAAATCCGGGTAAATTGAATTCTGGAAATCCTGTTTAAATAAAAATGTGAAAGTTGAAATGATTCAACTATATAACTTATAAAGGAAAGTTGATTTAAAGAAGAATTGAGTATATATGGAATGTAAATTTACTTTGAATAAATGAAGGTAAATATGGAATATATCTGGATTTAACTTATGATAAGTTAAATAAAATTAAGAATTTGAAATTGAATTAAATCTAAATGAATTGGAATTAAATGGAAGTGGAGATAACGGTGAAATGTAAATGCTTATGATTGTGCAAATGAATTCATATTCTTAAGTTATTAAGTGTTAAAATTTATCATTGTGATTATAAAAATGTGGATTGGTTTGAAATGAGCAATATAAACTTACAAGTAAATAAGTTGGAGAACTTGAGAATGGAAGATTTGATTTTAACTCAAGAAAAATGGAATTATAATCACAAATGGAAATAATAAATTGGAATGGTGAATTCGAACTTAATTTTAAATGGAATGCAAGGTAAGGTGAAACAATTATAAAATATAAAAGAGGTAAGTGAACTGAAGTTAGTAAATAAGTTGAACTTGGATATGGAGAATTAAGATTAAATTGAATTTGGTTTAACTTCGACTAAAATGGAATTAAGCTGAATATTAAAATTCCGTTGTGTTATGAATAAGAATGAATGTAATTAAATTCTTATTTAAAGTAGTAAAGGAAATGGTTTAAATTCAGGTGGGCTAAATAAAATTTAGAAGAAGTTGAATAAATTCTGGAAAGGAATTAAATTGAAATTGCATATATAATTTAGTTAACCTTGAATTAAAATGGGATAAGAATTGAGTTTAATGGAAATTTAATTCAGTTGAATGATGTTGAATGAAGTAATGTTTACTCAACTAAATCCAAAATGATTGTTTGGAAATAAATCTTGTGTAAGCTAAATTAAATGGAGTTTGTATTGCAATAAATAGGATTTTGATAGTTTGGTCAAAATTTAGAAAGTAAGGAAAAAAAAAATCCAGTTGTTGAATGAAATTTAAGTTTGGTAATAAATGTTGGAAGTGAGAATGTATAATGGGATTAGATTATAATAGTGATGGTTTGAATTGTAGGTAAATTCAAATGAGAGAAATAATTTAAATGGTCTCTTTGTTGATAAAATAAATCTAAAATGGATTGGATAAATAAACGAAGAGCATTAAACTTTGTAAATGAATTTGAATTTGAATTTGATTTGAATGAGAATCAAATGAAAATAAAATAAAATTGATATAAGAAGATGATGGAAATTTTATGGAAGAACTTAAGCATCTTGGAAGAGAAAAACAAAATGATTTTGAATGGGCTTATTAAGTAATCTTGAATACAATTTGTTAAATAATAAAATGGAAATGCATGTGTCATTGTATTAATTAATTATTGAGATGAAAGGGAAATTTAATTTAACAATTGCATTGGAAAGAGAAAATACTTGGATTGTGAACAATGCAAAAGTTGAATAAGATTAATACACATCCAAGTTGAAATTAATTTTGAATGGTAATAAGCTTAAGTGACAATAATTTTTGCTTGAATGGCGTGAAAATTGCTTGTATACAGAATTGAGTTGTTTAAAAAGCAATTGGAATTGAATTGTGAATAAATTGATATGAATGGGAACCCAATTCAAAGAGTTTTGTAAATAAATGCAAGTGAATTGGTTTAAATGACAAGTGGAATTGGTTTTGAATAAATTGGAATGGATTGAAATATTGTTAAGTGATTTTGCATATGAATGGAAATGGATCATAACTGAAATGCAAATGTTTCAAGTTAAAATGAAGTTTGATTGTAAATCAAATTTGGAATGTAAGTAAATTTAAAAGGTAAGAAAGGCATATGTAATCATATTGAAGTGGAAATGAATTGGTTGAGATAAATATGAATGGTATATAGTAAACTTGAATGTAAATCATTCAAATGAAATAAAATAGTTGGACTTGAATAAGTAACTTGAAAGGTGATTGAAAACTTGAATTTAAGGCATTCAAGTGAAATAAAATGAGGTAGACTTGAATAAGTGATTCGGAAGTGATTGAAATTTTTGGATTGTTGAAAATATAGTGACATTGTTAAACTATGAAATTGCTTGGTTTGGTTATGCAATGAATATGTTTGGTTTGCATTTGTATTGGAAATATTATGAAAATGCACATATCTTGAAACTGATGAGTTTGCTTGAGTAAGTACAGGTACGAGAGGCGTTCGAGAGTGTTGGAGCGCGTATATGCGATATATTAGCCGCTCGCTATTAAAAATTGCTTAAAAGGTACGCTTACGCAAATATAATTGGGAAATGATATATATATTGTGATATATTTTGGTTTCCGGCCATGTGAGCCGATGTATATATATTTGTGTATCCTGCGATATCGCAGAAGCTCCTCCGTACAAAGGAGACTCCGCCAAAATTTTCCAGAAATTTTGGGAGTTAGAAAATTTTTGGGGTTTTGGGAAAATTTTTTTATAACTAGTAAAGTTATTGGAAAACGTTAAAGTTCAAAGGCTTTTGAATGTGAATAAAGCAAATGGGTTTAGAATTGAGTTAAAGTATTTTGGAAGTGAATATAGCCTTTAACTAAGCAAATGGGATAAGTGAGTTGAGTTGGAAAGTATATTTTTACCTTAGCAAATTTCGGGGACGAAATTTTTATAAGGGGGGAGGAATGTAACATCCCGTATTTTTAAACTATTGAATTTGAACATTTAATTCATTTTAAATGTTTAATGTGGATCCTTAATTGATTTTGAAATGAATGGATTTGGGTTCAATCAATGAAAATGAGCTATAATTTTAATTTATAGCAATTCTGGTTGAATTTGATTAATGGAAAAATAATATTTAAAATATTATTTGGACTAAGAAAATTTGGGGATCTGGGAGTAAATAGCTATAAAATGGTTTTAAAATTTATTTTAAAGTCTATTTGGACATAAATAATATTGTTGGAATTTTAGATGAATTTTAAAGTGAATAAATTATTATTTGGGGTTTATATTAATTTAATAATGAATTTAATATTATTAAAATGCAATTTAATCAGATTTTGGTCTAGAATGAGCCAGAATGATTTTTAATGTGTTTATAAATTTTATATGATTTATTGTTCAGTTAATAAAATTCTAAAAGTGAAATTTTAAGCGTTTCCGTAAATATTGAAAATCGCCCGATTTAATAGACGAGTAAAATAGTCTTTCGGGGCACAGTCTCGGAATTCGACGAAACCAGTTCCATTGGATCCGTAATAGTTAGTTATTATCGAATTTCAATTTTCGTAGCAATCAGAGTTGTCGTGTGACCGTGGCAGCTCGAAACGCATCGAAATCGATTTAACCGATTTAATTTTAAATTGATCGTTTTATTCCGTATCTCGCGCCTACGATCAAATTAGCTTACGAAACTTGTTCCATTGTGTCCGGAACGCGGAAAAACCCCAGGATAGCCTGTCGGAACGTGAGATTTGGAGGTCGTTTGCATTAACTGTTAATTTGAGAAATTTCATTAATTAAATATTATTAAAACAATTATATATATTCACGTTTATCTTCGAAACCCTAGTTTAATATGTAGCCGCCGTTCTCTTTCACCAATGGCCGGAAACGCTCACGCTTCTTCCTCATTTTCCCATCAATCCACTAAGTAATTTCAAAAACTTCCTACATGAACATTGTTAGGCTCGAGAAGATCTTCAGTTTCATACGGTCGTGATCGAGATTTGGAAAGCGTGGAGGACAGGGGGCCACCGCGTTCGACCCACGTTCGAGGGGTGTTCGCATCGCCTAGAGGCGACCGGGCTTGGCCACCTTCTGGCCAGGGGCGCGCGTGGGGTAGGGCTTCGCAACGGGAGTGTTCGATCGAAGCCACGTCGATCGTGGAGGTCGCGGTTGCAAGCCCTAGGAGGCGTTCGTTGGGTTTCGTCTGTTCGTGTTCGCGTGCGTGAGGAGTAGAGAAGGATTGGCTTCGATTTTTATTTCCACTGCTTGATGTTTGGCCGAGATTTGTTTTTGAGGTTGAAAATGTAATTTAAATTTATATTCAAAATCTATAGAATTTAATAACTCGTTCATATGATATCAGAATTCGACGAAACTGGAACCGTTGGAATCGCAGTGTCGCGTACTACGTAGTGGTGCAGTTTTGGAATCATTTCGGGCAAGTATAAATTTGAGTTAAATCGGACATCGTCCGGTTTAATTTAAATTTCGAACGCTCGCCGAAACTCAAGGTGAGTTTTTCTCACTCACATCTGGATGCTAGACATTATAAATAATTGGTATTTAAATATCTGAATGATTGGTTGACTTTAACTGCTGTTATCTGGCTGGATTGATATTTATATTGTGATGTGCTAACATCTGTGATGCAGGGAGAAACAGGTTGGAGGGATCCAACGGGATTCCTCACAATTGTAGCAATTTATTTTATAATTGTTAGTGAATACCTGTTTATATGATGTGATTGATAAATCTGGAAATTTAGTTGTTCTGTGACATTGTGGTATAAATTGTAATCACAGAATTTAATTATAAATGGATAAATTGTGTTTCTACGAAATAAAATGAATTGTTAAATTTAAAATTTCAAAGAGTAAAATTTGAAGTCGGATTTGAAAGGAAAAATGTAATTGGGCCAAATTGGGATTTTGAATATAATGGGAAGTTTATGAAATGGGTAAATGGAAAATATAAATTTTCTGGAGATTAAATTTATGAAATTATAAATTGTTTAAAATAACGGTGTTTATTTTAATAATGACTAATGTTATCCGGAAATTAAAAATATGTTAAAATGAAGTTTCCGACTATAAATTAACAAGTTCAAATGAATGTTTTGAAATGCCGTATTTCATTGGAATTTAATTAAGTGAATTGGAAATTTGGCTTCCATTGAAAATTCACCAAAATGTTTATTTAAAAATGTTTAAACTATATTTAAAAATGAATTTCCGGAAATGAAAAATTGTGATTTAACTTCGGAGGAAGTTATAGTTAAGTATGGGATTGGGAATTTATGTTGAAATCATAAATTGACTTGAAATAAATCAGAGGATTTATATGAAAGAGTACTTGGAAATGTTTTGAAACGGGAAAGTGTTTCCCTGGGAAAACCAAGTAAATGTTTATAAAAAGATTTTATTTAACTAAGGTTAAGTTTTAAATCGTTTTAAAAGTATTTTTAAGAAATCGTTATTTTTAAAGAAATGAATTAATAATTTTTAATACCGTAATAATTTGGGAGTATATTAGCAATTATTTTACAAATGGATTTATTTAAAAGTTGGTTTTGGCTTAAGCTGTTAAAATTAGCAATTTTCTTCTTATAACGCTATTTTGAATTTAGTGAAACTAAACCCTTATCTTTAAATCAAAGTTTATGTGTTAATAACTAGTTTTCTTCACATATTTTAAATTTATATTTTGAGTAAATAAATAGAAGAAATTTTCACATTTTAAAGTATATTTCAGTATAAAGTATTCTTAACTGTTTTAAATGCAAATTGTTTTATACTTGGTTATTCCCGATGGGAATAAAGGGTAAAGGATTTACCTTGTAAAGGAAGAGTTTTGGGAAACTGTTTTCAAACGAGTTTTGAAAATTTGAAATATATATCTTTGAAAGATATTAGAGGCAAATAAATAATATGGAGATTATTTATTGTGAGATGGATGTGTATGGATGTTTGTGAACATTAATTGATAGTTAAATCACCGACTATCAATATTGGCCAAATACGCGATCGTTTCGAAGAGACCGGGATCGAGTTTCCGTATACCGGGATTCTAGGTCTGGAGACTCGAAAACCACTTCGATCCGGTTTGTACGTTTCGTGTAACGTGTTCGGAGTCGAAGATGAAGCAGTGAAGTGCAAGGGCTAGTCGCTACTAATCCTGAGGATATTTCCAAAACGGATGTAGTAGGGGTAGTGCCTTCGGTTCCGTTCGGACCCGGGACGGACTTGTATGGACGAATGCTTTCGTGACATCGTCAGGTGGACGATGGGCATTCTAAGGGATATGTGCTATAAAGGTATCGTTTAGCCTCAAGCCTCATCAACCGGGAATGACTGAAAATCAGGGGTTATGCAGCAAGGCTTCGTGGGTAGCCCCCACTTGAGAGTAAGGTCATCCCTGTCTAGATGTCCCTTTTATTTCGGCTTAGTGGTGCGGTTGCTGATCACAACCGTGGGGTGATTTTACTTGGAATTATCCAGTAAGGGATGATTCCGGCCTTGTGTTGCAGGGGAGCGGGCGTACTCCTCGGTACTGTGATCTAGGCCACGTACTGTGACAGGTGGTACCCCAGTGCCTAGTCATTCGTTGGAAATCCATTTTCCCTACGTGCCTTGTACGGTATTTGTTTGTATACCTAGTATGCTGGAATTTAATCATGTAACAATTTCAGCTATTTTAATAAGTATTTGTAAATAGACACTATTATAATATCAGAGGATTTTTATAAAAAGTGTTTTAGCTATCGTAAGGTAAAAACCCGACATGTTTATTTGTGGCGTGGTCTTACGAGATGCTTTTGTTTCAAAGGATTTTCGAACTTTAATAATCAGTTTGGATGTATTTATGATGCGCTGGTATTCCAGACTGACTCGGGTGTTATTTTATTATAATGCTCGGGTCAGACCGAGTATATTTCAGGATAGGTTGCTATGGAGCTCAGGAGAGGAGCTGGAGTCCGAGACGTATTTCTCGTACTTGTATTATTCCGCTGCTGTGATTGTTGTATTGACTGATTGACTGGATATTGATGATTGTATTGATATACTCTGATGATGATGTATTGTATATAAACAGATATAGTTTCATTTTGTGTAAAGATCTGTTCTATATATTATATTTTATCCGCTGCGACTGTGAGGTTCTGATTTTGTTTAGTTCTTTCTTCTTCTATCTACTTTCTTATTCTTCTACAATCTGTCTTTTCCGGCATTCGATCGTCGGCATATTATACTGTTGAGTATTTTGTGTCGATTTTCGAGGGTCGAGAAGGGCGGGTCGTCACAATAATTTTTTCTATGATCATGTCCGAATTATGTCATGCATGAACAAGCTCCGTAAATCCCGTAGAATAAGTGATGTGCCACGATCCAATGTTTGATCTATCCCACTTACTTATTTATAGTATGGAAATGCATTCATTTCTTCTGCATCGACCTCGATCTATAATATGATACTATCAGAGTGAAACAAGAGATCTAAGGAAGAACGGAGGCTAGACTTTATTAGTAACAAGCAAAGACTTTGTATGTAAGAAAATCGAGATGTTGTGGGGAAAAAACGAATAAAATCAAAAAGACATGAGACAGTCCAAAAAGCCCTTGATCATGACCAAATTTTTAAGCTTACTTGGACATTGAGCATTTATCTGTAAGAACTAAATTATTTGCACTGAATATGAATAGGTGCAACTTCAGAAATGGGACCTAGTAAATCCTTTATCACTTATATAGATTTTCTATCAATCTATTTCTGTAATATTTTTGAATCTTGCTCGAGCCGAATGATGAAAAATTGTCATGTCCGGTTCTTTCGGGGGATGGATCCATAAGAATTCACCTATCCCAATAACAAAGAAACCTGACTTGAACGATCATGTATTAAGAGCTAAATTGGCCAAAGGGATGGGGATAATTATTATGGAGAACCCGCATGGCCAAATGATCTTTTATATATTTTTCCGGTAGTAATTCTAGGTACTATTTCATGTAATGTCATCTTAGCAGTCCTGGAACCATCAATGATTGGTGAACCGGAAGATCCATTTGTAACTCCTTTGGAAATATTGCTCAAATGGTACTTTTTTCATGTATTTCAAATACTCTGCATAGTACCCAATAAATTATTGGGTGTTCTTTTAATGGTTTTGTACCAACAAGATTATTAACAGTACCCTTTTTAGAGAATGTTAATAAATTCCTAAATCCAGTTCGTCGTCCAGTAACTACAACATTCTTTTCGATTGGTACCGTAGTAGCTCTTTGGTTAGGTATTAGAGCAACATTACATATTGATAAATCTCTAACTTTAGGTCGTTTTCAAATTGATTCAACTGTGAAATACCATGATGTAGGTATCTAGGGAATAGTCGCTTCTAAAGTGAATCCTTCCTAGATACATGAATTTTATTATGATCTATTTCGCGAAAATACGAATTGTGTGTCGAAGATAAAAAATGAAGTTTTTTTAATAAAAAAAGAATATTAAAAAATTTATTTAAAATGAAAACTTATTCTTAGGTAAATGGATTGCGAAATGTTTCTGTTGAGTGTCCAATATCCATTTTACATCTTTAGTACGAAAATATTCAATTCTCATAAGATCCTCCTGACTATTACTCAAAAGGTCCAATAATGTGTGTATATTGGACTTTTTGAGACAATTATAGGCCCTAGGAGATAGTTCTAATTGGTCAATAAAAATACATTTCAATGGAATTCCTTTTTTGTTTTTCCTTAACTTAGTTAATCCATTTTGAAAGGTACAAGGAGGTAGAGTAAACCTGTTTTTATTTTCCTCAAAATGAATGTTCCTTTCCTCCGCATGCAGAAAAGGAATAAATAAATTAATCAAATTACGAGAAGTATTTCTTGTTTTTCATTTCCATTTCCATAAGAATGAATACTATGATTTGCATTTCGAGCAGGCATGGATACAACATCTATAGGATAACTTT
Organism: Allium fistulosum; assembly: GCA_030737815.1. Lineage (NCBI taxonomy): Eukaryota > Viridiplantae > Streptophyta > Magnoliopsida > Asparagales > Amaryllidaceae > Allium > Allium fistulosum. The sequence goes on from CM060903.1 coordinate 850,210,233, forward strand.
CGTTTTGAAAGTTATTTGTGGGGTTCATATGGTATCCGCGATCTCTATTGATTTGTAATCCAATACGCAAATCAATTGGTTCCGTCAGGTTAGCTATATACTGTGTTCTGTCAACTATTTCCAAGGAAGGCGGTGAGATAATATCTTGAGCGGTTGCGTATCTAGTACCTCTAACGCAAATGGATGCATCTCTAACTCCATACAGATTACTTCTCAATGCAATTTCTTTCAAATTTATTAAAATTTCATGTACCGATTCCTCAATACCTACTATCGTAGAATATTCATGTGGCACTTTCTTAGATTTAGCACGTGTGACACTTCTCCAAGTAAAGCCCTTCGCATGGAAATACCTATGGTATCGGCTTGCCCTTTCATGAGTGGGGACAGAATGAAATGACCATAGTAAAGATGCGTACTGTTTACTCTTGATTCAACACATTTCCACTGTAGTGTTCGAGTGGATCCTGCTATTTCCTCTCGAACCATACTAATATTATTATTTGGTTAGATCATTGAATCATTTATTTCTCTTGAAATCCATTTAATTCTTTTTTTACACACGTCTTTTTTTGGGAGGTCTACATCCATTATGTGGCATAGGTGTTACATCACGTACAAAACTTAATAGTATACCACTTTTACAAATAGCCTGTAATGCTACGTCTCTTCCGAGACCAGGACCTTTTATCATAACTTCTGCTCGTTGAATACCTTGATCTACTACACTATGAATAGCATCTAAAATGGCTGCTTGCACGGCATAGGGTGTTCCCTTCTTGTGCCTTTGAATCAAGAAGTACCATCGGAGGCCTAAGAAACCACTCGACCTCGTACATCTGTAACAATTACAATGGTATTGTTGAAACTGGCTTGAACATGAATAACTCCTTTTGGTATTCTACGTCCAGTCTTACGTAAATTAATAAGCCCATTCCTACGCGAACCAATTCTTTGTATAGGTTTTGCCATATTTTATCATCTCATAAATATGAATCATAAATATATAAAAAGATATGGAGATATCCATTTTATGTTAATACAAATCTTTTATTTTTACTTAACCACTCTTTGAGAAACTTTAGAAAGATTATCCTTGTCTCTGTTTATGTCTCGGATTGGAAAAAATCAATATAATTCGTCCGTGCCTATGGATCAGTAGACATTTTTCACAAATTTTATGAACAAAAGCCCTTATGCATAAATAATTTTATGTAATTTTATTGTTAAAAATATTGTTTTTATGTAAATAATAGTGTAAATTGAAGTATTTAAATAAAAATAAGAAATTAATGATGGAAAATAACTTTAAATGGCTAAAATTAATTTTTGTATGTTGTGAATCATTTTTGTTAACATAGAAATATGTTGTATAAATTTATTTGGTTAAAATATGCATAAATATGGTGAAAATATGGTGAAATAAAGTGTTAAATAGATTAACTTAGTTAAATCTTAACTAAGTATGAATACATAGCCATATTGGGTGGTTTTGGGTCCAAACCCAAATGAAACTTCTAGGAAAGGGTAGGAGGTCAGAAAAGTTTGTACGTACATCTCGTTCTCCTCCTTTTATTCTTTTCTCCAGAATCTCCATCAATGGCTGCCTTCTCTTAAAATTCAAATTTAGCTCCAAAATGAACAAAATTAAAAGAGAAATTCAAGGAAAATTAGTAAATCAAATTCCTAGCAGGTAATTAATATCAAAACCACAGATTATCTCATCCATTTTCTGATTTTTGAGAAATGGGTTGTCTGTAATTTCTCTCTTTCTTGCTGCATGTCTGTGTATTCTCTTTTTAAAGGTTCCTAAAGCTTCTCAAGGCCAAAAAGTCATCAGCTTGCTATTCAAATTGCTTAAAAACATATCAATGTGAGTAGTAACACACATTTCTAGCTAAATTTAATTGCCTGTAAGAAATTTGTTTAGTTTCTGTTGTCTTTTGATTTACTGTAAACTGTAAACGTGAGATTTCTGGTTTACAGTATAAAGCTTGTCTGGGTTCAACTTTGTAAACCCATATCTCTTTGGTTTCATACCGGAATTGAGTGAAATATTTTCCAAATAATTGTCTATGTTTAGTTGTATGTGCATGTCCAATTTCATAGCTTGAATCATTGTGGAAGCACCTGAAATCAGTGCTCAAAGTTGCAAACAAAACAGGCGGAATTGCCTGTAAAGTTCCCGACCTCTAGATCGACCCATGTTCACTGGGGGTCGACCCTAGGGTCGATCTAAGGCATGTATAGGTCGACCCATGCCTCCCCAAGGTCGACCTTGGCCTTTTCTGGGTCGACCCATGCTTTTGTTTATATCCAGATTGTTTTTTTTCTTACCTATGCACTATTTTGCTTGCTCTACTTGTTCTGGTGACTCTTGCAACCAATTCTTGTGATATTTTAGAGTGTTTTGAAGGGCTTTAACCTATCAATAGGTAAGCCAACATTATTGTTGATCCGTACTCCGGATTGACGTGTATTTAAGACAATTTCATATGTCGATTTTATGGCGTTTTCGGTGATTTATGCTGTTTTCGAGCGCATGTTTTCTAAAAAGATTTTGAAATTATTTTTATAGTAAAATATCTTTCGAAATAAATATTTTACAATATTTATAATTACTTTTGAAGTTATTAAAAATTTATATTCTCTATAATAAAGAAAATTTCAAAGCCATGACTTCCAAACGATTTCAGAAAATTATTTTAAAAACTAGTTTTCTCAAAGCAAAGTATTTTCTGTATAAACATTTTTCCACTCTTCGAGAGAACGAGGAAGTGATTTAAACGATTTAGTAAAACATGTGGTATGGAACACATGCATTTACTTTTTTGGTTAATTCTGGACATGTTCGTTTGAAGCTATACACATTTCATGGACCTTCGGGTTAATTGCCAATACTGGACCTTCGGGTCATTTGGGCTTTTTAGCTGTTTGTCCTTAAGGATGTTTGTCCTTCGGGATGTTTAACCTACGGGCTGTTTGGCCGTCGGGTCGTATTAGGCGCCAAATTCGTGATACAGTTCTTGGCGGGCTTTGGCCATTTTATTGAGCACGTGCATCTTTTGTGATCTGGATCCATCTTTTGTGATATTTATTGATTTATTTGTGATTTCAAAATGTTTTCGCCATTTCGAGATTATTGGGCCTTTTGAGCCGTTTGAGGATTTATTATATGGTAATTACATTTTGGAGTTTTGAACTCTTAACTGAGTTCCACATATTGGGATTTGTGGTTGCCATCCTTGGGCGTTTATTTGAGATTTGTGATTTCCTATTTAGGAGTTATGGTGTTTATGGATGCCATTATATTGGTTGTTGTTAATACCGATGATATGAGGCAAATATTTATGACTAATTAATGTTGTAGTTGAACTTGCCTCTTTCGAGAAACCCTCATATGATATTTTGGTAGTTGATATGTATGTTTAGAGTTGCTTCTTCTCTTTTGAGAAGAAATATTATCATTTATCCATATACTTCATCAATCATATACTAATCAGTTTATTTAAGCTAGACTGACCCGTGTATTTATATACTCGGGTCAAACCGAGTTGTTTCCGGTTAGTCGCCTGCTGTAGATTACCGCTATGCTGCTTCCGCTATGGATTTTCTTACTTTCTTTTGGATGCTAGTCGTCTTTTTTGTAGCCTTGTAGTTATTTTGTGTACTCTGATATGTATATATTCTTTTGACTTGATGTTTATATTGTGGTCCATGTACCACCACTTGTGTATCACTATGAAGTGTACTATGATGTATCTGTATATATGTATATATGTGTGTGTGTGTGTGTGACTGCTATTCTGTGATCTGTTGTATTTGTTATTGTTGTATTTTGTTCTGATAGATCCGTTAGCCACCGTAGTTTTGTGTTAAACATTTATTGAGTATGTCGATTCACCTGAGAAAGGTAAAAGAAAAAACTTAGAGCACCCAATTGGCGTATTCAATACTTGTTTAAGACAAATCTTAGGATGGTCGCTCCTAACCAGCCCTATTCTCTGCATTAATAGACAATATTACTCTGTAATGCTCTTTGTTAATGTGGTTCTCAGGGTGGGTGTGATAATTATACAAATCTAACTATGTATTTGGATTTTGGATCTATGATTTAAGTATAAGATGTTTTATATTATATATTGTTTTCTTCCGCTGCGAGTTCAAAAAGTTAGTAGTTAGATTCTGTTTTGTTTACTTGTCATCGTATCATAACGAATTGTCATTTTTGGTCTTCGAGACGTTAACGTTGGTTCGTGCATTTAATCCAAGGGTCGAAAAAAGGCAGGTTATTACATTTGGTATCAAAACAAAATTTTCCTTAAATTAAGGACTTTAGAACGTATCATAATAGCATATATTTATTTTTATAAGTGTAATTATATATAACAACATAATATATTAGATGGTTTCCTTTTTGTCTATATCACTAGGTTGATAGATCATGGTGGCATGGTGGACATGGAGATGAAGACTTTGTATTGCAAATATTTTATAAATTTATATTTCTATATGTTGTAGATTGGATTTGGATTTATTGTATAGATCTAACTACGTATTTGGATTTTGGACCTATGATTTTAGCATAACATGTTTTATATTACATGTTGTTTCCTTCCATTGTGAGTTCAAAAAGTTAGTAGATAGATTATGTTTTGTTTACTTGTCATCATATCATAACGAATTGTCGTTTTTGGTCTTCGAGACGTTAACGTTGGTTCGGGCATTTAATCCAAGGGTCGAAAAAAGGCGGGTTATTACATTTGGTACTAAAACAAAATTTTCCTTAAATTAAGGAGTTAGAACGCATCGGAATTGCGTATATTAATTTTTATAAGTGTAGTTATATATAACAACATAATATATGAGATGAGTATAAGTATATAACATGTTTACCGTTCCATTCTTATTTACTGCCTATTGGGGAGATGCTAATGATACCCATTTTCTGGTAGAAGAATATGAGTACCTTAATGGAAACCAGAACATGTAACATTGTTGGTGGGGTCGAAACTAGATCTTGAAATGGTACTAAGTGGATGTAGTGGATATTCCCAACGTGAACATTCCTGCTTGGTTCTGCCGATATATATAAGCGACTAGCCACACTAGTGAAAACCCTACAGAACCTACAATGGCAACCCATGGAGAGGTTCAGGTCCAAGCACCGCCTAATGTGAATTTTGCAAAGTTATATGGGGATTTCTTAAATTTGGGTGGTAGACCTTTTATTGGAATGGAACCCTTGCAGCAATGCGAGCTTGGCTTAGCATATGTGAAAAGGTTTCCAATCTTTTGGGTTTAAGTGATGCTACGAGGAGATAGCTGGCTTTTTGGCACCTATAGGGAGAAGCAACAATTTGGTAAGGAAATTATTACTGCTGAAAATGATGAGTAAAATATTACGTGGGCTTATTTTAAGAGAAAGTTTGAAACTAAGTTTTCGTTAGAGTGGAGAAACGATTACTGTTGAATAGACTCATTCACCTAAAGTTGGGTAACATGTCTGTAGGTGAGTATGTGAACCAGTTTAATGAGTTTTCTCATTTCGGGTTTGAATTAGTCAACACCACAGACAAGAAGGTGATGAAATTTGTGAAAATTAAACTTACCACTTAAAGAATTAGCATTGAACCAGATTCCATTTTGAGCCACATTTGAAGGGTTAGTTGAGGAAGCACTACTGAATTCAGTTAATGGAGAATCAGGAAAGGAACAATCCAAGAAAGGGGCAAACCAATAACAATGGAAATGTAAAAAATCAAGGATGATCATGGAAAGCCCGAAAGGAGAAGGCGTAACCAATGTAGGAAGAAATGGCATGTAGCGAAAGTTGTAGAGTTGACCTTGCTTAAATTTAATGCTATAAATGTAACCAATTAGGTCATATCAAAAAAGAATGCCCAAGTTTTCCAAGAGAGAATTGGATAGTTAAGGCGTATGCACTGGAACGGTCCCAAGTGCCAGTGTACTATCAACAACTCAGGATAAAGGGAAGCAGATCGTGATTGAAGGTGAGTTATTAATATGTTTGATAGTTATGCTTTAAATATCACACAATGTGTAAGTCATTTAGTAGTGTTTTGTTATGGTTTGATATAAGTGTATATGGTACCGAGTCCTTTAGTGGCATTTACATATTGAGATTTTGGGGTATGGGTTGAAATTTTGGAATAAGATTGGATGGCCTGTCATAAGATAATAGTGGATGATAGTGGTATGATTTAAATGAGGAGTAAAGGGTCGAGTACAATTTTCATTGTACATCATGATCCCGACAGTCATAAGACGACGAGTTGATATCCATTTTTAAAGGAGTCCCATATACTTTCGTTGGATATTTTAACCTCCCCCCCTAAATAAGTTAAATTTATTAGGCTTGTTAACATCTTTTCCTCATATGGTTATAGAATGATGGTAGAGACTTTGATAGGAAGCTTCCGAGTTGACAAAGGAGGGAGATGATATGATGGATTAAGTTAATATAATTTAAATTATTTTGGTTAAAGCATCACATAATGGAGACTTTAGCATAATAATAAACGTTTGGGTTAAGATGTAACACCCCTAATTTTGGTTTAACATTATCCGGGAGTTTATTTAGATAAATTAAATAGAATAATATGAGGTGATAAGAAGAATGAGATTTGTTAACTAATTTGGGTTAGGCCTTAACTAATCAATTAATAAGTTTATTTTAAACATAGAATAGAAATGGATTAATGAGAGGGGCATAATGCGGATAACTCCTTATTCATTCCCTAAACCCTTCCTCTCTCATCCATTCTCATTTGATTTTCTAAAACCAATACAAAACTAAATAGAGGTCGGCTATTGCCTGAAGGAAGAGAAGAAGAAATCTAAGGAATTCAAAAGGGAATGCTTAGGCGAATTAATCTACATCAAATCTCAATCTCTCTTATCCAATCTAAGGCGAATAATAGTAACCATCTCATTTTTTATGTTTTTTTGAATTTAAGAATGATTTCTGAATTGATTGTGATATATTTCATGTTCGAGTTGATAATATCATTTTTTGTTTGAATGATAATTTGTTTGGATTTTATGGAATTATTTTAATATGTTTTAAAGGTAAAACCTATGTTTTTGATGTCCTATTGATTTGAAATTTGAATACGTTATGTAAAACATTATTTTGGAGATGTGTTTCAATTTCATAATTTCCAAATTCCTATGAATATTTTATGAATTTCCTAAGAGGCAAATGTGTATATTTTTGGGTTTTTAATTATTTAAAATAATATTTTGATCTCGAAATTTTTGTACAAGAAAGAAGAAGGAAATTCGGGTTTTTAGTGTTTAGGGAATTTTTCCTAAATGTTATGATGTTCTATGAATTTATTATTCTAGAAAAATATTTAATTGATGAGGGTTAATAATATTAATTAAATAAGTTTGCAAAGTTGTTGAGAAGGTACAACATGATCTACTAATAAATTCTAAAAAGAATATGTAAAGTATTTTGTTATCCAATAATAATTTGACATAGAGAAAGAGTTAGTGGAAAGTTTTCACTTTAAAAGAAAACAAACTAGTTTTTAAATTATTTACAAAAATGTCATTGGCATTACAATTTAGAGTCTCGATACCCTTATATTCATAGAAGTTCGATAACCATAAGGGTTTTATAAAGGTTTGATACCCAACGTTTCGTTAAGGCTCGATAACCCCATGGATTAGTGACTCAACAACTTCTTTTAAAGTCGACACCCTATGTGTTTTAGAGGCTCGGCACCTCATTATTTTAAGAACTCGACATCCCTATCTTATAGTGACTCGGTAGCTTCCTTATAGCTATTCGATAACTGTATTTAGTGGCATGACTACCGTACATTTTGCAAACCTATGTTTTAGTGGCTCGACAGCCTTTGTTTTCTAAAGGCTCGACAAATTGTTTGCTATCAAATGCTTTAAAAGCTATATAAATATGATATATATATATATATATATATATTAGTGGCTCGATAGCCAACGTTTTAGAGATACTCGACATCTATATTTTAGCGGTTATACAACTGTATGTTTTATAAACTTGAAAGCTATGTTTTAGAGGATCGATAACTAATGATTTATAGATGCTTGACATCCTTGTTTTTATAGCAAGTGTTTTAAAAGCTATGTAAAGATGATGGTGCTTTGGCATAAGATTTTGGCTAAGTCTTTGGGCTATGTTTTCCTTGTTTCTAGAATTATATCAAGTGGTTTATGAATTGTGAAGATAAATGTTTTCAAGAAAATAAAATAGTGTTTTAGCCCAATTTTATATGAATTTTGCCGAAGGAAAATATTACTTAAACTTAAATAATTTTGTTATGCTATTGATTGAACATATTGTGATAACTGATATTATATATTCTTATTGTCATTTGATTAGTTAAATTTGCATATTTTATCATTTGTCATACTCACATTATTATTAATAGACATTGCATCTTCGGACTTAGGAACATAATTACCAGCTAGGTTTTTCCAATAGTGACTATGGTCAGACTAAACTCTCGAATGAGTAGAATTACATCCAGGAGATTAGATAGATCAATTATATTAGGATGCCTTAAACTGATCAAAAAGATATGACTCATGGATTTAAAAGAAGATAATATTTTTGGTGGGACTAGTGTAGGGTCATGCACTATGCTTCATGTAACGACCCGTGAATTTTGTTAACTAAGTTTGTCATAATTTCCATAATTTATAGTAAAATGAATGTTATGAATTAGATGTAGCAATTGAAATTAAAAGTTAACAAAAAAATATATATATATATATATTTAAAATGAAATTCCAATTCAATAAAATAATGTAAATGTTACGATTTGATTTTTAAATAGAATATGAGAAACAAGAGTAAGTATTGAATAATATGTTATTTATTTATGGTATTGAATAAAAATTGGTAAGCCAATTGTAATTAATAGTAATAATGTGATATAAGCTAATAAATTAGGTTTCAATGCAACACCCATTAATGAATGTAATTGAAATAGGATTTAGGTAAATGAATACTAGGTTATAAATCAAATAGAAGGAAACAAACGTATATATCGAATTGATTAATGAATAAATATACATTGAATAGTAACTGAATGTACAGTTAATGGAAATTGTATAAAATCAATAATGATAATTAGATGTGCCTTATGGATAATTAATTCCATAACGGAAAGAGTAAATGTATTCATTTGAATAAAAATTGCAATTGGGTAGGGATGGTTAAGTAACAATGTTAATGCAAGGTAAGTGATGCTAAATTAAAGTCAATAATAATGAATAGTGATTAATTCAAAATTTGTAACATATATTTTAAATTACCTGCTTATTTGTTAATAGAATTAAAATTTGTAATAAGTGATAATAAAATAAATGAAGGTTACACTAATGGGAAATGAAATAACGTTCATTAAATGTTGAGTAATCATAGGGTCATATTTATTAAAAGCGTTACTTTAATAATGTGGATTAATTGAGAAATTAATACTGGAAGCATGTAAAGTAATAACTAAAAGGGAAATACGTTATAAATTGATTTTACCTAAACTTAAGTGTAAGTTAAAGGTTGAATTTGGAACTTATCCATTTAATTTGAAACTTATTAGGATAAAATGGGATTCAATTTATAATGAGGGTTTATTTTAAGAAATCGAACTAAATTCTTTAATGAGAGAATTAAGCTACTTTAAACTGATGGGAATTTGTTTAAAGAATTACAAATTAATAAGTAAATCAAGAGGGTAAAATTTATGAATTATAGAATTTGAACCTTTAATAGTGAGTTAATTTATTTAGATTATAATAGTTGAATTTATTGCAAACGAATGAACTCAAATATGTAATTATTACTGGAATTTAAAATTTTAGTTGAAAACGGGAAATATTTATGTGATAATTTTAAAATCCAATGGTATGCCCTTCTATTTGGAATTATGAATGAAATAATTATGGGTAAATTGAATTTAATAGAAATTTTGGGAACTAAAATTTATAATTTTGAATATAATGAAAATTTAAGATAGGGCATTTCAATTAAATTGATAATTTTTTTTCTCTAAATTGACGTTTAAATTTTGTTTAAATAATTGCAAATGATTGAGAAGTATAAAGGTGGTAGATTGTCAATTCTATAATTGAAATATAAAATTCGATTTAATTAATTTAATTTCATTTCATTTAATTAATAAAAAAAAAATTTGCCTTTTTGGTCACGGACTCGGATTTCGACGAAACTAGTTTCATCGGATCCATAACGGTGAATTATAATAGTGTTTCAAGTTTCGTAGCGATCGGACTTGTCGTTTGATCGTACGGACTCGAAACGCCTTGAAATAAATGCAATTGTAATCAATTGAAACCAATTTGAAATTTTTGATCTTAGCATAACTTCTTCATATGATGGAATTTGGACTTGAAACCTTTTCCATTGCATTTAAAATATTTTAAAACACCTATTTTGATATATGGGTTTACCCAATTTCGTTCCGGAGACAGAACGGGCTTTTTGGACCACTTTGGCGTTAGTGCGTAAATCTATCTTATCCATCCATTCAAGTGTCAACCCTGCCTATATATATCCTGTTATAAACCCTAGCCTCCCTAATCTTCATTTGTCTGCACGTACAATTCATCTTCTTCTTAGCTCCTCATTCCAATGGCAGACAAAACCTAATTCCAAAATTCCAAAATCTAATTTCAAAAAAAAAATCGAGATTTACGCGCTTCGGGTCACGCTTCGGGTTTCAAGGGGAAAAACCCTGGAGCTACTTCAGGTCACGAAGAAAATGACTCGGGTCTCCGGGTCGTTTTGGCAAAAACTAAGAGCAAGCATCGGGTATTTGAGGCGGCGGACCGGGTTGAACTCGAAGTCGACTCAGGACCAGAATTTTCCAATCTTCAAATTTTCATAACTTTTGCATATGGACTCGGATTTGGACGCGGTTTCTTTTGTTAGGATCGTATTGAAATTCCAGATCTTTTAACGCTGGTTTGGACGAATTCTGAGACTGTAAAATTTTTGGGTTTAAATTGAATTTAAAATTCAATTTAAATTCAAAAGGTGAGTGTTTTAACCCACTCACAACTTCTAAGATTTCTTATGTTTGTTAAATTAAATTTTGAAGTGATTTAAAATTTATCTATGATTGTTTGGGCATATATTTAATCATCATCTCAGTTAGATAACATTTAGTTAAATTTAATTGTTATTTAATTTTATTATTGCATAAAATTTGCGAGTTAAATTTATTTATTATTGCATATAAACTGCTAGTTGAACAGTTATTAATTTTTATTGAATATAAACTATTTGTTGATGCATGTTATATTTTATATGCTTTATATTGATGTTTTGTTTAAATTGGATGATGATTGTAATAAATGGTTGTTTATTGATATTTAGATGAATGGATGCTATATTTTATATTGTATAAACTGCAAGTTATTATGCATTTTTATTTTATTCGGGATTGCGGTTTGAAATGATATATAACCGTAATTTTATTTTAAATTGCGGATTGAAATGATAAATATCTGTATCACTTGACCATAGGATAGAAAATTATATACAGGCACCGTGGTTTATATATAAAATATTTTAAGGGATTTTCTATGGTTTGGAAAGAAATATACGGTTTAATAAATATTAAATTTTGATATTATATAAATATTATTTTATATATAGTTAAATTCTAAAATTTAAGCTATGTATGACTTGATGATGTTTTAAGTTTGATTTACGAATATTTCAAGTTTGAGCTTTATTTAAGTGATATTGAATTTATTAAATAAATATTTCTAAACTAAATAATAGTAAATTGAATTAAGGTATATATAAGATTATCATATTTGGTTGGGAATTTTGGAATATTTAAAGACTTGAAATATATCAAAATTGAAATGTTTTATTGAAATTAAGGTATTATTGTTTTTCAAAGTATTTGTTTTCGAAATTGTTATAACTTTGAAAGTAATATGGTTTGAAAATGAATTTATTTGAAATAGAATTTATTTAAGAATTATCTTTAAATATATTGATTTGAAACCGATTGAAATTTTGAGATTAAGAATATGACTGCATTATGTGATTTGGGTTTAAGATGGTTTTAAAGAATATTTCAAGTTTTATAATTAACAGTAAGAATAGTGATTGAAAATTTGGATTTTATTTAAATGATATATTATTGAATTTGGTTTTTAAGTATATACTATTTTGAAGTAAATGATATGTTTTGAAATAGCAATAATAATTTGGTTTTAAAGTATATACTATTTTGAAGTAAAGGATATGGTTTGAAATGGCAATAATATTTTGGTTTTTGATGTATATACTATTTTGAAATAAAGAATATGTTTTGAAAGGGCAACGATTGTGTTTTAAAAGTATATTTTTTTTTTAAATGACCACGGTGTTATAATAACGATTGGTTGTTAAAGAGACCGGGATCGGATATGGACATACTCTCTGTCGATACCGAAAACCACTTTGACAACTGTGTACGCGGTGGAGTTTCCAGAATGAAGTAGGATGGTGGCGACGATCCTAAGGTATATACGTGGACCCAACTCCCATGAGTTGGCATAAGGTGGCTAAAACAGGAGCGATCTCGGACCAGTGAGGTAGCACCTCTTATCGGATGCACTTCTTCGATTCCATTCTATTACTTTTTGATTTTTGGTGGCCACCCTTCGATTTGGGAGTGTTGTTCGAGGTGGACGGTAGTGGCTGCTATCCGCTCCATCAGTCCGTGTGCGTAATTGGTATATCTACCCTGGCATTGCCTTGTGTGCCGTGTCACCTACCATTTCGAGCTTTACTACGATTATGATTTTAAGATCTGACCGCGTTAAGGTTCTCCATCCCCTTAACGCTATTTTCTATATGATTATACTTTACTGATTAGACACTACTGTATATAGCGAATATTACTACATAGTAGATAGTTTAACGGATCCTTAAGAGATGTGAATCCCGAACATTTCTTAAGTTACTGCACTCACGTTAGACACTGGATAGGAGATGTCAAACCCCGTAAACATCTCTGACGCCGTTTACACTCATGTTTATTTCATTGATTTAACTTACATAAGATCTTTTAGTTCTGACTCGAGTGTTTTGTCTTTTCAATTCGCTCGGGTCAGCCTGAGCATTTCAGGATTTGAAGGCCCTATTTCTGAAGGACGAAGACGAAGATTTTATTATTACTATTTGTTATATATTCCACTACACCATTGTATTCCGCTGCATAATTATCATTCTCTGGTATGTGTAACTCTGATATGTATTGTATAAGTATAATCAAATGTTTTGTAAAACAGCTTCATGAACTGTTATTTGATTATTATATTTTATCGTTCCGCTGCAAGATTCTATTTTGTTTCTTTTATTTCTCCACTTTTTCTTATTTACCCCCATAACAATCCACCCTTCTGTATGGTTTAAGTTGGCACGTGTGTCTGCTTAAGTATACAGAAAGGTGGGACCGTTACATCTGGTATCAGAGCTTTGGTTTAGCGATAAACCTTAGTTTTGTGGGGTCTGACTCTTTATTAATAGGGTAGTAATACCCTATGGGAGTCGCTGAGTGTATATATATGAGAGAGCGTATTTGTTAGTGTTATAAAAAGGTTTTAATATTGTGTTAATCGGTTCCGTTTTGTATTTATAAATTCTGGTTGGTGCATGGGACGCTATGACATCGATAGGGATTTCTAAACACTTAATAGGACAGACCGACATAATATTTGTTTTAATATAGGTGAATGAAATAACTTTGCCTATTATATTTTCCATATATAAAAAAATATTTTAAAAAGATATATATTTGGTTGCAATAGATTGGTTGTTAGGTAATGAAATTTATTAATAATAGTTGAAACTAAATGAAAATTGGAAATTTAGAACTTAAGTTTCGAGGTTCTTTAAGATTTCTTTCAATTGATTTTGGAATATAATAATAATATTGTTAGAAGTATTTTCTGATATAAATATTTCAATAGAATTTGAAAGAAATGTTTAAAAGAAATTCTGCAAAGAAATAAATTGTACTCCCCTCTCTGTCGTTGGAAAATAATTTCGGTGATGGCGGCCGCATCATCGACATCCATTTTCGAATTTCGAAGTGGGAAGGCCACTGTAGTAGTCTTACTACAAGATTTTTTTTGATAGACAAATAAATATTTTAAATTATTTTAAATATAATTGGATATATAAATTTATAAGTATATATATTTTCTATTATTTTAAAATGATTTTTTTGAATAAAACCTGGTATTTAATTCTTAAGTTTCCATTAATAAATAGTCCTAATTACTGAAGTGAATTGGAACGTAGGTAATTAATAAATTGAAACCTCTAAAGGAAATAAGAGATTTAATGCTAGGATATAAATGGTATTAAATGAAAGTTGAAATTGTAACCTATAAAATAAAGGAAATAATTATTGAACATTAAAATAATTAAAAGAAATGAGAAAACTTGTACAACTTTCAATTTCAGTCTTTAAAAGCATAAATATAACTTACCAAAAATTTATAAAAGTTGAAAATGTTTAATAAGAAAATGTATAGTAAATTGTACAAGTAAACTTATGTAATGAAATATTCAGTAAATTTCTTTTATTAATAAGAATTAAAGTATAACTGTTATGCCAAGTAACTAAAATTGAACATGAATATTATTAATAAATGAATAAATAAAATTAAGTAAATGAATAAATATGCAAAGTAAATTAATTTAAAAATGAATAAATGAAATTAGTAAGTATTGATGTTCTAGTTGTTATGGACTTAAATGTTATATATAAATAATAATAAACTTAAGTAATAGGTTGAAGTTACCTTAGAATAAAAGATGAATACTGGGAAAATGACTGTAAAACTTAAGTAATAAATTTACCTACCAAGGAATTGGTTGAATGGATAAAAATAAATGATGAATAAAGAGGAAATCAAACAACAATATATGGAATGAAATTAATAATAATGAACTTGATCTATTGTTGAATTTGTTATTTGTTTGGCTTATGGTTGTTTGGGCAAGGATACTTTAATATTGTTTGGATGTAGGAATAATCTATTTAGTTTCACCTAAGACTGCTGAGTGAAGGGTTCACTTAGTAGTTTATTCTTCATTCTGTACAATTTAAAGTTATGAACCTGAACAACTATTTCTTTTGTTTGATATGAATGAATGATTGATTTTATGGTTGTATGCCTTGTTGCAAGTGTTTAAATTGTAATAGAATATTATACAAGTAGAAATTTGAAATAATGAAAGTATTCAATGAAATTGCTATTAAATGAGAATTTAATGTTATAAGCTTAAGTATAATTGAAATTTTACCAAGTAAATATAATTAAAGGTAAGCATGACAAATAGATGATTATAAACTTAAGTAATTAAAGTGTAAATAGATGAGGTCATACAATTATAAATGAATGTAATATAAATAAGAGAAATTGTAAACTGAAAGGGTTAAAGTAATTTCTAAATAAAAGTTGGAAGAAATACAATGAAAATAAAAAGATAAACCGTTATATGAATAAAAAGAATCAAACAACAAATGTATGAATGGAATGAATAAGAATAGACTAAAACTGTGACGCCCCACCTCTATACCCATGCTAACCAAGAACACTACGGTGTAGTGCTGTCAATTAGCACGGAGGATAAGGCTGTTGAGGAGCGACCATCCGTGTAACTTCTTTACGCGAGCACCGATATGTCAGATAGAATAGAATGCATATCTTTTAAGGAGGAAATCCGACATACCGATACAAACACAAAGCTATCACACAGTGGCTATATATGATCCTCGGAAACAAATATAGAAATAAACGTAACACAAATCAGTCACAGACAATTCATATCACAAAGGCGGAAAGAGATATGAATATAACACATGAAAGTGTACATCAGAGTGGTGGTCAAATAAGATCCACAATAACACAAGTGAATAGATACAAGTGCAAGATAATAGAATATGTATACATCAAGGAGTCTAATCTCAAATGTATACAAACAAAAAAAAACTACTAAACTAGAGTAGTTAGCCAAAAGTCAGAAGATGGCTCCAGATAAGAAGTCATGAGGAAGCACCTGTAAAATCTCAGTCTGACCCGAGTATTATTTAAGAAGAAAATAATAAACGGATCAGTCTAGCTATAATTATCAGATAAAATGATATAGAACAAGAGATATGGCATAAACATATAAGATATCCATAAAAGCATACTACTACAAGTATGAAAATGATAATCAACAAGAGATTAATCAATGTCACAAGAATCTTCTCAAAGATTAAAAGAATGTCATATTCTTAATTTAATTCACCAAGCCACAATAAAATGGCATACTCATCAATGTCAATGGTAAAAGCTGGTGAAACATAAAATTCAGAAATCTCAAGAAAAGAGGATGACCAATCCCATAAACTGAACATCGACGCAACTAGAAAGATACGCCCCATGTAATGTCTAGCATCGATACACCTAGAAAGATGCACCCCATGCAAGGTCGAACATCGACGCACCTAGAAAGATACGACCCATGTAATGTCTAACATCGATGCACCTAGAAAGATACACCCCATGAAAAGTCGAACATCGACGCACCTAGAAAGATACGACCCATGTAAAGTCTAACATCGATGCACCTAGAAAGATACACCCCATGAAAAGTCGATCATCGACGCACCTAGAAAGATACGACCCATGTAAAGTCTAACATCGATGCACCTAGAAAGATACACCCCATGAAAAGTCGAACATCGACGCACCTAGAAAGATACGACCCATGTATAGATGAACATCGACGCACCTAAATAGATACGACCCATGTGAGAAGTAAACATCGACGCACCTAAATAGATACGACCCATGTGAGAAGTAAACATCGACGCACCTAAATAGATACGACCCATGAGCCTAAACCATTAAAATGATCGTCATCGATCATAAAGAGTTTCAATATGTGTGAATCGAAATCACACCAATGAGGCATAGACTAACCTTGAAGATAAAGAGATATGTGTGAATCGAAATCACACAAATGGTGTCTAGTCTAACCTCGCAAACAAAGAGACATAGCACAATCGCTAGTCTAAATCACAAGAATGATCATCGTGATCATAAGGAAGTGTCGATTACACTAAGCTAGTAAATATAAGAGTTTAGCTTCATGTCCCATAACCACTTGCTTAACTCAAATATTTACGAACAGATTGTAGATCTGCACTAGGAAATTGTCACAAGAGTTTCAATCGAACAAGTCCATCAACTAACCGACGAAGTAAACGCAAGCATTTCATACCACTTGTTTTGCTAAGCCGTTTAATTATATTTTCTCATACGAATGAGGTAAAGGTTTGTATATACTAGTAGATTGGAAAACAGTTTTATAAACGAGTTTGATATTGAAAATAGAGTTGAAATCGTTTTGACGAAAGAGTTTTGATATTTACTACTAGTATTGGAAACCTTTATATTTTGAAGTGACAAATCATAGAAGTGATTGTAGAAACAATCAATCATAAAAATTCACGTTCGAAGACGTGAGTAAGGTTCAAAGAAATCAATTCCCAAAACCATCAAAGTAAGAAGTTCTGTTGAACGCTTTTCAGATAAGATTGCCTACGCAGAGTAATACGGGGTTCGACCTACGACTTAAGCCAGGGGAGCGACCTATGACTTAACAAAGTCAAGCGACCTACGACTTAAGGTCAAGCGACCTAGTGAAATAGCAGTGGGAATGTTAGGTCGGAGATGACCTACGACTTAAGGTCAAGCGACCTAAGTGGGATGCGCGACCTAAGAAAGTACGCGACTTAACAGTTTAAGGGTCTACGACCTAACGAGTTAAAAAGGTCCAACGACCTAAGAAAATTAGGGTCATACGACCTAAAGAGGTTCGCGACATAAGGTTGTTCGCGACCTAAAAGTGCACGACCTAAGGTCTTACGACCTAAGCCTTGAACGACTTAGTGGAACGAACGACTTAACGACCTAAGCCTTGAATACGAGCTACGAGCTAACTGCAAACGACTTAAGGCCAAACGACCTACGACTTAACTCGAGGCGAACGAGCTAACTGCAAACGACTTAAGCCTTTAACTCGTGAACGACTTATGCCTTTAACTCGTGAACGACTTATGCCTTTAGCTCGTGAACGACTTATGCCTTTAGCTCGTGAACGACTTATGCCTTTAGCTCTTGAACGACTTATGCCTTTAGCTCGTGAACGACTTATGCCTTTAGCTCGTGAACGACTTATGCCTTTAGCTCGTGAACGACTTATGCCTTTAGCTCGTGAACGACTTAACATTTTGCCTGGAGATTATAGGTCGGCAATGACTTACGACTTAAGGGCCAGAACGAGCTAAAAATGGCCAGAACGACCTAGTAGCAGTTTTTCACAAAAATCACTAAAATTTGGAGTTTTTCGCCAATCCAATCCAAACCAAATGCAGATATTCATACAAATGCAATAGAGGATCATTCCCAACAGTCCCAGATAGATATAGGCAAGATGTGAGATCAAAAATCTCACCTTTTCACGGAATTTGATGAAGATGAAGCTCTGGGGCAAAGCAAAGATCAACCACAAGCTTGAATCAATGTCTTCACTTTGAATTTGGAGTTAGATGTTGAATTTGCTAAAGAACTTGAGCTTTGAATTTTAATTTCCTATTCCCTCCACCATTTTTGCTAAAGCTTCAAAGTTGATGAAGTGATGAAGAGAAGGAAGGGGTTGGGCTGAGTTAGAAGAGGTGCAGCCCAAACCAAAAGCCCAACACAAAAAGTGATGAAAATTTCACTATCTCCAAACATATCGAAGTTTACACTCAAAAAGATCGCAAACGTTATTTTGAACTCAATGGGGGTGGTCTCGAGTCCTAATTTGACCGTATGCAAAAAGTAGCTTTTCGGACTAACATCCGACTAACAATAAAATATTTAAATATAAAATCGATAAATATGCGGGTTGTTACAAAAACTATTGCTGAATTGTTGTTTGTCGTGGTTGTGGTTGTTGGGTAAGGAAACTTTAATTTTGTTGGGATGGATGAAAAATCCATTGTGTTTAATCTAAGACTGTTGAGTAAATGATGCATTTGATGGTTTATTCTTCATTCCGTACAATTTAAAAGTTCTGAAACCGAACAACTATTTGTTTGTTGATTGAATGGTTGTTTGTATTTGTGTGTGTATGCTGTTTGTGAAATTGATGGTTGTGTATTGATTTGTAGTTAGTGATTGAAACCACTTAAATATTTCAATTTATATAAATTGTTAACCCTTTGGATTTAATAAGTGAAATGCAGGTTATGGAAGCAATTGCTACTGTTTTTGGTTCCATAAATTAAACGTAAATTGCCCGACAAATAGGTACATTCGAATTACGATTTATAACGCTATTTATATATATTTTCCCATGTTGGGATATAATATTTTGGATATTATAAGTGATATTTTGTTATATTTAATATTATATTTTCTCCCGAGCCTCTCCGTACAAAGGAGACTCCGCCGAAATTTTTCGAAATTTTTGGACTTAGAAAATTATTTTGAAATGTTTTTCCAAACTTTATTCATTTAAGTATAAAAAGATATAATGATTAAAATGGGTAAATTTTATATAAAGTAATAAATTTTGTAAATTAGTGTTTATAAGTTAATATTTTGAATAAGATGTATTATTTGTCTAATTCTTCCTTCTCCCTTCT
Organism: Allium fistulosum; assembly: GCA_030737815.1. Classification (NCBI taxonomy): domain Eukaryota; kingdom Viridiplantae; phylum Streptophyta; class Magnoliopsida; order Asparagales; family Amaryllidaceae; genus Allium; species Allium fistulosum. The sequence continues at coordinate 850,229,969 of CM060903.1, forward strand.
TTTTCCTTTTCGGGAACGAAAAATTTTGAGTGGGGGAGAGTGTAACGACCCGTGAATTTTGTTAACTAAGTTTGTCATAATTTCCATAATTTATAGTAAAATGAATGTTATGAATTAGATGTAGCAATTGAAATTAAAAGTTAACAAATATATATATATATATATATATATATATATATATTTAAAATGAAATTTCAATTCAATAAAATAATGTAAATGTTACGATTTGATTTTTAAATAGAATATGAGAAACAAGAGTAAGTATTGAATAATATGTTATTTATTTATGGTATTAAATAAAAATTGGTAAGCCAATTGTAATTAATAGTAATAATGTGATATAAGCTAATAAATTAGGTTTCAATGCAACACCCATTAATGAATGTAATTGAAATAGGATTTAGGTAAATGAATACTAGGTTATAAATCAAATAGAAGGAAACAAACGTATATATCGAATTGATTAATGAATAAATATACATTGAATAGTAATTGAATGTACAGTTAATGGAAATTGTATAAAATCAATAATGATAATTAGATGTGCCTTATGGATAATTAATTCCATAACGGAAAGAGTAAATGTATTTATTTGAATATAAAATTGCAATTGGGTAGGGATGGTTAAGTAACAATGTTAATGCAAGGTAAGTGATGCTAAATTAAAGTCAATAATAATGAATAGTGATTAATTCAAAATTTGTAACATATATTTTAAATTACCTGCTTATTTGTTAATAGAATTAGAATTTGTAATAAGTGATAATAAAATAAATGAAGGTTACACTAATGGGAAATGAAATAACGTTCATTAAATGTTGAGTAATCATAGGGTCATATTTATTAAAAGCGTTACTTTAATAATGTGGATTAATTGAGAAATTAATACTAGAAGCATGTAAAGTAATAACTAAAAGGGAAATACGTTATAAATTGATTTTACCTAAACTTAAGTGTAAGTTAAAGGTTGAATTTGGAACTTATCCATTTAATTTGAAACTTATTAGGATAAAATGGGATTCAATTTATAATGAGGGTTTATTTTAAGAAATCGAAATAAATTCTTTAATGAGAGAATTAAGCTACATTAAACTGACGGGAATTTGTTTAAAGAATTACAAATTAATAAGTAAATCAAGAGGGTAAAATTTATGAATTATAGAATTTGAACCTTTAATAGTGAGTTAATTTATTTAGATTATAATAGTTGAATTTATTGCAAACGAATGAACTCAAATATGTAATTATTACTGTAATTTAAAATTTTATTTGAAAACGGGAAATATTTATGTGATAATTTTAAAATCCAATGGTATGCCCTTCTATTTGGAATTATGAATGAAATAATTATGGGTAAATTCAATTTAATAGAAATTTTGGGAACTAAAATTTATAATTTTGAATATAATGAAAATTTAAGATAGGGCATTTCAATTCAATTGATAAATTTTTTTCTCTAAATTGACGTTTAAATTTTGTTTAAATAATTGCAAATGATTGAGAAGTATAAAGGTGATAGATTGTCAATTCTATAATTGAAATATAAAATTCGATTTAATTAATTTAATTTAATTTCATTTAATTAATAAAAAAAATTGCCATTTTGGTCACGGACTCGGATTTCGACGAAACTAGTTTCATCGGATCCGTAACGGTGAATTAAAATAGTGTTTCAATTTTCCTAGCAATCGGACTTGTCGTTTGATCGTACGGACTCGAAACGCCTTGAAATAAATGCAGTTGTAATCAATTGAAACCAGTTTGAAATTTTTGATCTTAGCATAACTTCTTCATACGATGGAATTTGGACTTGAAACCTTTTCCATTGCGTTTAAAATATTTTAAAACACCTATTTTGATATATGGGTTTACCCAATTTCGTTCCGGAGACAGAACGGGCTTTTTGGACCACTTTGGCGTTAGCGCGTAAATCTATCTTATCCATCCATTCAAGTGTCAACCCTGCCTATATATATCCTGTTATAAACCCTAGCCTCCCTAATCTTCATTTGTCTGTACGTACAATTCATCTTTTTCTTAGCTCCTCATTCCAATGGCAGACAAAACCTAATTCCCAAATTCCAAAATCTTATTTCAAAAAAAAAATTCGAGATTTACGCGCTTCGGGTTTCAAGGGGAAAAACCCTGGAGCTACTTCAGGTCACGAAGAAAATGACTCGGGTCTCCGAGTCGTTTTGGCAAAAACCCAGAGCAAGCATCGGGTATTTGAGGCGGCGGACCGGGTTGAACTCGAAGTCGACTCAGGTCCAGAATTTTCCAATCTTCAAATTTTCATAACTTTTGCATACGGACTCGGATTTGGACGCGGTTTCTTTTGTTAGGATCGTATTGAAATTCCAGATCTTTTGATGCTGGTTTGGACGAATTCTGAGACTGTAAAATTTTTGGGTTTGAATTGAATTTAAAATTCAATTTAAATTCAAAAGGTGAGTGTTTTAACCCACTCACAACTTCTAAGATTTCTTATGTTTGTTAAATTAAATTTTGATGTGATTTAAAATTTATCTATGATTGTTTGGGCATATATTTAATCATCATCTCAGTTAGATAACATTTAGTTAAATTTAATTGTTATTTAATTTTATTATTGCATAAAATTTGCGAGTTAAATTTATTTATTATTGCATATAAACTGCCAGTTGAACAGTTATTAATTTTTATTTAATATAAACTATTTGTTGATGCCTGTTATATTTTATATGCTTTATATTGATGTTTTGTTTAAATTGGATGATGATTGTAATAAATGGTTGTTTATTGATATTTAGATGAATGGATGCTATATTTTATATTGTATAAACTGCAAGTTATTATGCATTTTTATTTTATTCGGGATTGCGGTTTGAAATGATATATAACCGTAATTTTATTTTAAATTGTGGATTGAAATGATAAATATCCGTATCACTTGACCATAGGATAGAAAATTATATACAGGCACCGTGGTCTATATATAAAATATTTTAAGGGATTTTCTATGGTTTGGAAAGAAATATACGGTTTAATAAATATTAAATTTTGATATTATATAAATATTATTTTATATATGGTTAAATTCTAAAATTTAAGCTATGTATGACTTGATGATGTTTTAAGTTTGATTTACGAATATTTCAAGTTTGAGCTTTATTTAAGTAATATTGAATTTATTAAATAAATATTTCTAAACTAAATAATAGTAAATTGAATTAAGGTATATATAAGATTATCATATTTGGTTGGGAATTTTGGAATATTTAAAGACTTGAAATATATCAAAATTGAAATGTTTTATTGAAATTAAGGTATTATTGTTTTTCAAAGTATTTGTTTTCGAAATTGTTATAACTTTGAAAGTAATATGGTTTGAAAATGAATTTATTTGAAATAGAATTTATTTAAGAATTATCTTTAAATATATTGATTTGAAACCGATTGAAATTTTGAGATTAAGAATATGACTGCATTATGTGATTTGGGTTTAAGATGGTTTTAAAGAATATTTCAAGTTTTATAATTAAAAGTAAGAATAGTGATTCAAAATTTGGATTTTATTTAAATGATATATTATTGAATTTGGTTTTTAAGTATATACTATTTTGAAGTAAATGATATGTTTTGAAATAGCAATAATAATTTGGTTTTAAAGTATATACTATTTTGAAGTAAAGGATATGGTTTGAAATGGCAATAATATTTTGGTTTTTGATGTATATACTATTTTGAAATAAAGAATATGTTTTGAAAGGGCAATGATTGTGTTTTAAAAGTATATATTTTTTTAAATTGACCACGGTGTTATAATAACGATTGGTTGTTAAAGAGACCGGGATCGGATATGGACATACTCTCTGTCGATACCGAAAACCACTTTGACAACTGTGTACGCGGTGGAGTTTCCAAAATGAAGTAGGATGGTGGCGACGATCCTAAGGTATATACGTGGACCCAACTCCCGTGAGTTGGCATAAGGTGGCTAAAACAGGAGCGATCTCGGACCAGTGAGGTAGCACCTCTTATCGGACGCACTTCTTCGATTCCATTCTATTACTTTTTGATTTTTGGTTGCCACCCTTCGATTTGGGAGTGTTGTTCGAGGTGGATGGTAGTGGCTGCTAGTCCGTGTGCGTAATTGGTATATCTACCCTGGCATTGCCTTGTGTGCCGTGTCACCTACCATATCAAGCTTTACTACGATTATGATTTTAAGATCCGACCGCGTTAAGGTTCTCCATCCCCTTAATGCTATTTTCTATATGATTATACTTTACTGATTAGACACTACTGTATATAGCGAATATTACTACATAGTAGATAGTTTAACGGATCCTTAAGAGATGTGAATCCCGAACATTTCTTAAGTTACTGCACTCACGTTAGACACTGGATAGGAGATGTCAAACCCCGTAAACATCTCTGACGCCGTTTACACTCATGTTTATTTCATTGATTTAACTTACATAAGATCTTTTAGTTCTGACTCGAGTGTTTTGTCTTTTCAATTCGCTCGGGTCAGCCTGAGCATTTCAGGATTTGAAGGCCCTATTTCTGAAGGACGAAGACGAAGATTTTATTATTACTATTTGTTATATATTCCACTACACCATTGTATTCCGCTGCATAATTATCATTCTCTGGTATGTGTAACTCTGATATGTATTGTATAAGTATAATCAAATGTTTTGTAAAACAGCTTCATGAACTGTTATTTGTTTATTATATTTTATCATTCCGCTGCAAGATTCTATTTTGTTTCTTTTATTTCTCCACTTTTTCTTATTTACCCCATAACAATCCACCCTTCTGTATGGTTTAAGTTGGCACGTGTGTCTGCTTAAGTATACAGAAAGGTGGGACCGTTACACTTCAGTCGTTAGCCTCCGATTGGTAAAGGTCCGCGATTCTAATGCGTAGGGATTTGTCAGTGGTTAGACTAAAAGTTGTGTACGTACAGAAAGGAACTCGTAGCTCTATATGCTCACTGTATTGTTAATTGGATTTCCTCCTAACTGTATTTGGCGAGACATTTGGTTATGTTTTGGTTTGAGTCAGCCTGATAGGTTATTAGTTGGCCTGTGAAAACTAATAGGTTCTTAGTGACCCTAGGAAAACTATGATTTGAGATAGATAGTCAATTTTATGTGACAGTTAAACTTTGGGAATGCATAACCCTATAATGACAGACTAGCCACATTTACCCATATTGCATGCATATGATCATATCATGTATTGTTTTAACAAATGTGGTTGTAGGTGCATGATTTATGTTCAGATTGACATATTTTGATAAGATACCAGTGAGGGGAAAACCCATTCCATTCTACGGTGTGGTCTCAATAGATAACTGTTTTTGGTTCGAGATGAAGCATTATTATTCACAGTGGACTGTTTGTCTGGCCCTGAAGTTTTTATTTTTCCATCTTAGGTACTCATTTGAGTAGGTCGGGATTAGAGTTTTCAGGTTAGATGGATAAGCTTCCGGAGACGTGCAGAAGGCAAGCTATTATTAGGAGTTTATTTCTGTTATGTTGTTTAAAGTTTATACGTCGTTTGAATGAATGTAATGATATGATTTATAATTGTTAAGTAGTTAGACTTTGATCAAACAAGGGGCAACTTTATATGTCGCTTTTGGAATATATTTGTAATTATTAAATTTTCTTTGAATGTGGAATTGATGAGATTATGTAATGAATGTGAAGGATTATTTATGAAATGTGTTTTTGAAATTTTCTCATATTCATGTACTCTTAATGTTATAGATACAACTAATTAATCACATTTTGTCACCGGGAATTAATACTATGGATAACCGTAGCATCCATAGTGCTTAGTTTTGGTCCTCAAAATAGAGGATGTTACATAAGACATATGTGAAGAAGGTTGGATTAAAGAGATATTTGCTTGGTATTGAAAGAATTTAAGGATATATTTGAAATAGAGTTGACTCAAAAAAAATTAGCAGTAAAAGAGAGATAAGTGATATTGGAGTTTCAATTGATTGGATATTGTTAACTAGTTGATTGAAAATATTTTGAGATGTTAATGAAGATTTTTGTTTGAAGGGCTTAGATTTTGTTTTAAAATAGGGTCCTGGTGACCCAATGAAGCAACTATGTTGTATGACTCAACGATCAGTCTATAGTACATAAATTGAAATAATCGACATTCACATTCTTTTATTCTCAGTCAATAATGATCGGAGATGAAAGCAAATGATATTTAATATGCTTTTTTTTGATACCATTGTAAAAGTAGATTATTTGAGTTGATTTGTGGATGGATGTTGTTGATCCAACACTGTAGGCAACATTACACCATACATGTTGTTTAGTTGATGATTTGAATTGATTTAAGGATGGGTGTCATTGACCTAATGTTTTGGGTGACGTTACACCGTTTATGTTATATGGATTGGATGGAAGTTCTCAAAGTAAGTGATTGTTGTCTTATTGTATTTTTTTAGAGGAAATAGTTATAGATTGACAATACTTGAGTAATGCTTGAAGTTATAAGTATATAATTTGGTTTGGATGTTACATGAGTTTGATGACATATTCACTATGCTAGGTCATCAACCCTTTTTCCTGTGTTCCTAGATATGTTATGGCATAAGATATTACGATGATTATTTAGTATTTTGTTGATTTTATTTATATAGCAAGACCCCATCCATATTGAGTTGTCTCGTCCATGGTATGGAAGAAAAGTAAGTTGGTAGAAATATATATGAGGAATGATACCATTGGTTGGTGTATATTAGAAAATGACTTTGGCTTGTATTTTTTATTATAAAGGGTATTGAGCTTGGATTCTTGATTTTAAAGGATATCCTGGATTTGGTTTGATATAAGACTATATAAGGCTAAGTATTTTGGTATGTTGGTTGAGTATGTAAAAACACTCGGATATAGATGGATATTAAGATCATGAGTTTGTGTTATTTATGTATGGGATGATGTGCTTGGAATTGTATGGATAGATTTGATTTGACAATAATAAAGAATTGATTTGATATGTGACCTTTGTTTCTAAAAGATGTTCCAACCTGGATTGGTGGTGAGAATATTATGATGAATATTTATGGTTGATTAGGATAAATGATTTTGAGCTATTGAAAATAAATAAATTGGAGAAATTTAAGAAAGGATGTACTGGATTGAATGTATATTAAGCTAAAATAAGAAAGTACCACTAATTGGTGTGGATCTAAGCGTTCTTTGATAATTAAAGAAAAATTTATTTGAAATATTAAGAAAATGGCATATAGTTTGTAAGCATAGAGGATGTAGAGGTATTTCTATGGATATGGAATTTAGGAGTTTCGAATGTGACTTTGAAAAAAAAGAATAGATATATCTTTTTTCAATCATTCTTTGGATTGAAAAGAGACTATCTATTCGAAGAAATTATTTTGGACTGATGAATTAAAGGTACATAGTTTATATTGCATATGAGGCGCATGTAGATAATGTATTATATAGTCGATTCTTTTAACCCTATCACATCTTAGGTTAGCACTTTTCTTAGGTTAAAATTCCATTTAGATTTAGGATTTTGACTGCTATGTCTGAAATGGTTGAATAGAATAGGATTTATTTTGTTGGATGTTCGGATGCTTGCTTGGTTGTATGTCGTAGAACTTAGGATGGAAAGTTTCGATAATTTAGGAGGTGATATTTTGAGCACCAGCCTTGGTTGATATTAGGAGAAGTGATATCATAAGTGTAATGATACCACTTAAGTAAGATTGGAGATTTGGATGGGAGACATGTTATGTTCATCAAGTTAATACATCGATCATCAGGGATGTTCTCAGGTGAAAGAAGGAACAGTATGGTGATTCCAATCATTTCGGTAAGACACCATCCACTTGAGTTGTCTTACCTTATCATTTCAAAAGATGAATTAAGGAAATTACTGCTGCATGATTTAAGTGTTAAGTATGTGCATTAATGAATGGTATGGGAGACTGCAATTTTGTTTGGACACCTTTGTGCTAAGGCTACCCGTTGTTATGCATTGTGCGTCATTTATTCGAGTTGGTAGAATGGATAGTAGGAATTATAGACATGCACGTACATTCGTGGTTGATATTTCAGAATGAGTTTATGCCAGTAGTATAGTTTGTTATATTATGTTGTGAAAATTGATTTGGTCAGGAACAATTGGAAAGTGGAGGAGTAGATTTGATCCTTTGAATTCGTCTCCTTTCTAATAACGTATTCCATTTGCTTGATTTTTACTTTAGTTAGTATCTAGGTCTGGGTAAATGATTGCTTAGATTCATTATTGTTTTTGCTTAGATTACTTGACATTAATTGGATAGTTGCTTTGGATGGTTATTTATTCATGTTAAGATTGTGCTATAATTCTGATATGTTTTATATGCTTTGATTCTTAAGATTTGTGTGTTATGCTGATGTGATTGGTTGTGCATACATAATTTGTATGTTCACCATAAGATGCTTGCATACATGCTTTATATGTCATATCATCTCATTCACATAGGAGGGCTCGAATGCTAGATGCTTGCATTTTGACAACGCCATATGTCATATGATACATATCATGATGCTTTGTTATTAGTTGCATTTAATAAAGCACACATGCACCATTGAATGTATTTATATATGCTGATAGAACACGAAATATATTGATGAATTTTATTTTAGATATTGTAAACAACATATGTGTAACAACCCGCAAATTTTACGATTGTATATTTAAATGTTTTATTTAAATATAGCATCATTAGTCGGATTTAAGTTCGAAATGTCACTTTTTGAAAACAGTCGAATTAGGACTCAAGACCACTTCCATTGAGTCCAAAATGGCGTTTGCGACCTTTTTGAGTATAAACATCGATATATTTGGAGTTGAGTGAAATTTTGATATTTTCATTTAGGGCTTTGGGTTTGGGTTTCAGCCCAATAACCTAACACCCAACCAATCTAATACCCTAACTCCCACTCCACTCCACTTCATTTCTTCATAACATTTCCTAACACTAAAGCTAAGGTAAAAATGGGGGAAGAGAAAGGAAATTAAAATTCCAAGCCCTAGATTGATTAGGAAATACAAATTCTAGCTCCAACATCAAAGAGAAGCTTAGGAAAGCATCCTCTTCTTCTTCTCCATCTCAATCTCTCTCCAATTTCAAAAATTTCCTATAACCTAACTTAGGAAAATATTGCTTATGATCTTAGATTGGAGGTTCTAGAGTTGAAATTGAAGAGTAGTTGATCTTTTCTTTGCTTTAGAGCTTCTCGTTTGTGTTTTTGGGTTAAAAGGTGAGTTTTTGAACTCACATCTATGTATATATCTTCGATAGTTGTTTGGTAGTAATTCCTAACATCTATTCCTTGTTCATTTGCTTTTGAATTGAATTGGTTTGATAAATATTACAATTTTTGGTGTTTTGAAGTCAAATCTTTAAAAATCTGATCTTTGATGTTTGAACACGTTGTTGGGGTGTATCGAAGAGCCTATAAGGCTGGGTTATCGCTTGGCATAAATCCCTAGTCTCCGATGCTCGTCCGATCACTCCCGTTTGGATTTCTGCCTCTTTTGGGGGCCAGGCTGGAAATACTGGAAATGGCAGTTCAGTCGACTGAACCAGAAGGTCAGTCGACTGAACCTGTGACGACCCGCCCTTCTCGACCCTCGAAAATCGACACAAAATACTCAACAGTATAATATGCCGACGATCGAATGCCGGAAAAGACAGATTGTAGAAGAATAAGAAAGTAGATAGAAGAAGAAAGAACCAACCAAATCAGAATCTCACAATCGCAGCGGATAAAATATAATATATAGAACAGAACTTTACACAAATCAAAACTATATCTGTTTATATACAATACATCATCATCAGAGTATATCAATACAACCAACCATAATGAGATACATGACTAACAACAATCATAGCAGCGGAATATAAACAAGTACGAATAATACGCCTCGACTCCAGCTCCTCTTCTGCTCCATAGCAACCTATCCTGTAATATACTCGGTCTGACCCGAGCATTATAATAAAATAACACCCGAGTCAGTCTGGGATACCAGCGCATCATAAATACATCCAAACTGATTATTAAAGTTCAAAAATCCTTTGAAAACAAAAGCATCTCGTAAGACCACGCCACAAATAAACATGTCGAGTTTTTACCTTACGATAGCTAAAACACTTTTTATAACAATCCTCTGATATTATAATAGTGTCTAGATACAAATACTTATTAAAATAGCTGAAATTGTTACATGATTAAATTCCAGCATACTAGATATACAAACAAAACTCGTACAAGGTACGTAGGGAAAATGGATTTCCAACGAATGACTAGGCACTGGGGTACCACCTGTCACAGTACGTGGCCTAGATCACAGTACCGAGGAGTACGCCCGCTCCCCTACAACACAAGACCGGAATCATCCCTTACTGGATAATTCCAAGTAAAATAACCCCACGGTTGTGATCAGCAACCGCACCACTAAGCCGAAATAAAAGGGACATCTAAACAGGGATGACCTTACTCTCAAGTGGGGGCTACCCACGAAGCCTTGCTGCATATCCCCTGATTTTCAGCCATTCCCGGTTGATGAGGCTTGAGGCTTAGCGTTACCTTTACAGAACATTTCACTTTGAATGCCCATCGTCCACCTGACGATGTCACGAAAGCATTCGTCCATACAAGTCTGTTCCGTGTCCGAACGGAACCGAAGGCACTACCCCTACTACATCCATTTTGGAAATATCCTCAGGATTAGTAGCGACTAGCCCTTGCACTTCACTGCTCCATCTTCGACTCCGAACACGTTACACGAAACGTACAAACCGGATCGAAGTGGTATTCGAGTCTCCAGACCTAGAATCCCGGTATACGGAAACTCGATCCCGGTCTCTTCGAAACGATCACGCATTTGGCCAATATTGATAGTCGGTGATTTAACTATCAATTAATGTTCACAAATATCCATACACATCCATCACACAATAAATAATCTCCATATTATTTATTTTCTTCTAATATCTTTCAAAGATATATTTTCACATTTTCAAAACTCGTTTGAAAACAATTTTCCAAAACTCTTCCTTTACAAGGTAAATCTTTTACCCTTTATTCCCATCGAGAATAACCAAGTATAAAACAATTTGCATTTAAAACAGTTAAAAATACTTTATACTGAAATATACTTTAAAATATGAAAATTACTTCTATTTATTTACTCAAAATATAAATTTAAAATATGTGAAGAAACTAGTTATTAACACATAAACTTTGATTTAAAGATAAGGGTTTCAGTTTAACTAAATTCAAAATAGCGTTATAACAAGAAAAATACTAATTTTAACAACTTAAGTTAAAACCAACTTTTAAATAAATCCATTTGTAAAATAATTGCTAATATACTCCCAAATTATTACGGTATTAAAATTATTAATTTATTTCTTTAAAAATAACGATTTCTTAAAAATACTTTTTAAAACGATTTAAAACTTAACCTTTAGTTAAATAAAATCTTTTTATAAACATTTACTTGGTTTTTCCAGGGAAACACTTTCCCGTTTCCAAAACATTCCAAAGTACTCTTTCATATAAATCCACTGATTTATTTCAAGTCAATTTATGATTTCAACATAAATTTCCAATTCCATACTTAACTATAACTTCCTCCGAAGTTAAATCACAATTTTTCATTTTCGGAAATTCATTTTTAAATATAGTTTAAACAGTTTGGTAAATTTTCAATGGAAGCCAAATTTCCAATTCACCTAATTAAATTCCAATGAAATACGGCATTTCAAAACATTCTATTTTTCATTTGAACTTGTTAATTTATAGTCGGAAACTCCATTTTAACCTATTTTTAATTTTCGGATAACATTAGTCATTATTAAAATAAACACCGTTATTTTAAACAATTTATAATTTCATAAATTTAATCTCCAGAAAATTATACTTCCCATTTACCCATTTCATAAACTTCCCATTATATTCAAAATCCCAATTTGACCCAATTTACATTTTTCTTTTCAAATCCGATTTCAAATTTTATTCTTTGAAATTCTAAATTTAACAATTCATTTTATTTCGTAAAAACACAATTTATCCATTTATAATTTAATTCTGTGATTATACTTTATACAACAATTTCACAGTACAATTAAACTTCCAGATTTATCAATCACAACATATAAACAGGTATGACTATCAACTATAAATAATTGCTACATTTTGAGGAATCCAGTTGGATCCCTCCAACCTGTTTCTTCCTGCATCACAAATGTTAGCACATCACAATATAAATATCAATCCAGACTGATAATAACAATTATATTCAGCCATCCACACAGATATTTAAATATTAACTATTTAAAATGCCTAGCATCCAGATGTGAGTGAGAAAAACTCACTTTGAATTTCGGCGAGCGTTCGAAATTTTAAATTAAACCGGACGGTGTCCGATTTAACCCAAATTTCTACTTGCCCGGAATGACTCCGGATCTACGCCATCTCGTAGTGCTCGTCTCTGCGATTCTATCGCTTCCAGTTTCGTTTGAATCTGATATCATATGAACGAGTTACAGTCTTATAAAGTTTGAATAACGTTTTAAAACAAATTTCCTTTATTTTAATCTTTACCAAAGCAAACGAATCTGGCCGTTCATCACGCAACAACTTGTTTCCGCTCCTTCTTCCCTCACGCGAACGCTCCAGACAAAGGAAACCCATCGCCGTCCATTAGGGCTTCGCCTCACTCCTCCCACGATCGCCTGCACCTCGATTGCCGACCACCAACGGGTTGCCCTAGTCGCCACGCACCTCCACCAAGCTTCGCGTCGAGCTCGGTCGCTCCCACGATAAAAAAAACATGCACGAGCCTATGATGAACGCGGCGACTTCCCTCCCTCTACGCTTCATTGAACACCATCATGTCCATATGGATCGAAAGCCATCTTCAAGCTCTACGATCTTCATGTTTGAGATATCTTCAAATAATCGATGGATGATGCAAATTTAAGGAATCAAAATGGGAGATTTACGGCCATTGAAAAGAATGTAAACGGTGGCTGAACGAATAAGCTAGGGTTTAGAATTAAAACGTTTATATATATATAAATTTAATATTATTTAATTAATAAAATATCTCAATTTAACCGTTAATGTAAACGACATCCAATTCTCACGTTCCGACAGGCTATCCTAGGGTTTTTCTGCGTTCCGGACACAATGGAACAGGTTTCGTAAGCTAATTCGATCGTATGCGTGAGATACGGAATTAAACGATCAATTTAAAATTAAATTGGTTAAATCGATTTCGATGCGTTTCGAGCTGCCACGGTCACACGACAACTCCGATAGCTACGAAAATTGAAATCCGATAATAACTAACTATTTCGGATCCAATGGAACTGGTTTCGTCGAATTCCGAGACTGTGCCCCGGAAGGCTATTTTAACTCGTCTATTAAATCAGGCGATTTTCTGAAATTATCAGAAACGCTTAAAATTTCATTTTTAAAATTTTAATAACTTAACAATAAATCATATAAAATTTATAAACACATTAAAGGTCATTCTGGCTCATTCCAGACCAAAATCTGATTATATTGCCATTTAATAATATTTAATTCATTTTTAAATTAATATAAAATCCCAAATATTAATTTATCAACTTAAAAATTCATCTAAAATTCCAACAACATTATTTATGTCCAAATACACTTTAAAATAAATTTTAAAACCATTTTATAGCTATTTACACCCAGATTCACCTTTTTATCCTAATCCCGAATATTTAATTATTATTTTTCCATTAATCAAATTCAACCAGAATTGCTATAAATTAAAATTATAGCTCATTTTCATTGATTGAACCCAAATCCATTCATTTCAAAATCAATTAAGAATCCACATTAACATTTAAAACGAATTAAATGTTCAAATTCAACAGCTAAAATCTGGGATGTTACATTCTCCCCCCTTATAAAAATTTCGTCCCCGAAATTTGCTAAGGTAAAAATATACTTCCCAATTCATTTACTTTCCAATTTGCTTAGTTAAAAGCTTATATTCACTTTCCAAAATCCTTTAGCCCAATCCCAAACTCAATTGCTACATTTACTCTAAAGCCTTTATTTTAACACTCGCTTTCAAAATAACTTTACTTATTAATAAATTTTCCCAAAAACCCCAAAAATTTTCTAACTCCCAAAATTTTCGAAAAATTTTGGCAGAGTCTCCTTTGCACGGAGGAGCTTCTGCGATATCGCAGGATACACAAATATATATACATCGGCTCACACGGCCGGAAACCAAAATATATCACAATATATATATCATTTTCCCAATTATATTTGCGTAGGCGTACCTTTTAGCAAATTTTTAAAAGCAAGCGGCTAATATCTCGCATATACGCGCTCCAACTCTCTCGAACGCCTCCCGCACCTGTACTATACTCAACAAACTCATCAAATTTCAAAGATAAGAACATTTCATTAGCATTTCCAATATAAATGCAAGCTAACCATCTTTATAAACCAATTTCACAATGCTGACATCATTTTAACTCGCTTTACAAACTCAAATTTCATAGTTTAACAATGTCACTATATTTTCAACAATCCAAAGATTTAAATCACTTTCGAATCACTTATTCAAGTCTACTTCATTTTATTTCATTTGAATGCTTTAAATTCAAGTTCACTACATACAATTCATATTTATCTCAACCAATTCATTTCCACTTCAATATGATTACATATGCCTTTCTTACCTTTTAATTTTACTTACATTCCAAATTTGATTTACAATCAAATTTCATTTTAAACTTGAAACATTTGCATTTCAATTATGATCCATTTCCATTCATATGCAAACATTACTCATTAAGAGGTCAATTCATTCCTATTGATTCAAAATCAATTTCATTTGCTATTCTTAACCAATTCACTTGCATTCATATACAAAACTCTTTGAATTGGGTTCCCATTCATATCAATTTATTCACAATTCAATTCCAATTGCTTTTAAACACTCAATTGCAAATACATGCAAATTTCCATGTCATTCAAGCAAAACAATTACCACTTAAGCTTATAACCATTTAAAATTATTTCCAACTTGGATTCGTATAAATTTTATTCCATTACAAGGTTCACAAACCAAATATTTTCTCTTTCCAATGTAATTGTTAAATTACATTTTCCTTACATCTTTATTTCCATTAACCAAATTCAAGTTTATATTAATATCATTCGATCCTGGGTTATATTCAACTCATACATCCTTAATTTACCACAATAATTAATTAATACAATTACACATGCATTTCCATTTTATTATTTAACAAATTGCATTCAAGATTACTTAATAAAGCCCATTCACACTCATTTTGTTTTTCTTTCAAGTTGCTTAAGTTCTTTCACAATAGTTTCATTATCTTCTATATCAATTTTATTTGATTTCCAATTGATCCTCACTCAATCAAATTTCAATTTATTTACGACTTTAATGCTCTTTGTTTATTTATCCAATCCATTTTAGATTTATTTTATCAACAAAGAGACCATTTAAATTATTTCTCTCATTTGAATTTACTTACAATTCAAACCATCACTATTATAATCTAATCCCATTATACATTCTCACTTCCAACATTTATTACCAAACTTAAATTTCATTCAACAACTGGATTTTTCCTTACTTTCTAAATTTTGACCAAACTATCAAAATCCTATTTATTGCAATACAAATTCCATTTAATTTAGCTTACACAAGATTTATTTCCAAACAATCATTTTGGATTTAGTTGAGTAAACATTTACTTCATTCATCATCACCTCAACTGAATTAAATTTCCATTAAACTAAATTCTTATCCCATTTTAATTCAAGGTTAACTAGATTATATATGCATTTTCAATTTAATTCCTTTCCAGAATTTATTCAAGTTCTTCTAAATTTTATTTAGCCCACCTGAATTTAAACCATTTCCTTTACTACTTTAAATAAGAATTTAATTACATTCATTCTTATTCATAACACAACAGAAATTTTAATATTCAGCTTAATTCCATCTTAGTCGAAGTTAGACCAAATTCAATTTAATCTTAATTCTCCATATCCAAGTTCAACTTATTTACTAACTTCAGTTCACTTACCTCTTTTATATTTTATAATTGTTTCACCTTACTTTGCATTCCGTTTAAAATTAAGTTCGAATTCACCATTCCACTTATTATTTCCATTTGTGATTATAATTCCATTTTACTTGAGTTAAAATCAAATCTTCCATTCTCAAGTTCTCCAACTTATTTACTTGTAAGTTTATATTGCTCATTCCAAACCAATCCACATTTTTATAATCACAATGTCAAATTTTAACACTTAATAGCTTAAGAATATGAATTCATTTGCACAATCATAAGCATTTACATTTCACCGTTATCTCAACTTCCATTTAATTCCAATTCATTTAGATTTAATTCAATTTCAAATCCTTAATTTTATTTAACTTATCATAAGTTAAATCCAGATATATTCCATTCACCTTCAATTATTCAAAGTAAATTTACAATCCATATATACTCAATTCTTCTTTAAATCAACTTTCCTTTATAAGTTATATAGTTGAATCATTTCAACTTTCACATTTTTATTTTAAAATAGAATTTCCAGAATTCAATTTACCCGGATTTATTTCAAAACCAATTTGAAATAAAAATCAACACATTTCTCTTTTGATATTCAAATCAAATACCAAATTCCAAAACAAACTGCTTTTACCAAACAATTTTCCTTTGAAAATTCCAAAATCACTTGTTTCCCAAACAAGTCCAAACAATGTCATAACCAACTATTTTGGTAGCAATCCATCACTTTAGAAACTTGAAAATGAATTCTAATGATGTGGCCAGCATCATCAGGATTATTTTCCAGCGACTGAAGTGAGTTCAATGCTTTCCACTTCCAAAATCCACCTCAAAACAATTTCTATTCAAAAATATTTCCCCAAAATATACTCCATTCTTACAAATGCTTTTGAAAACATTTCTAACATTTCCACAAAGTCAAACTCCCAAAACTTTGTTTAATTCCATTTGAAATCCCTTTCAAAATTTCCGGGGTCAAAATTCTAGTTTAAATCAAATTTTAATTTTTACTTTTCTTATTTAAAACATATCCAGTCAATTCCATTTGGTTATAAACCATTTTAATATTTTAACTTCTTATTTTCTTATATATATCATTTCAAATTTTAGATCATGTTTTAATTTCTTATTTGATTATAGAAGAACAACCAAACAAGCATCCAATGCATATAATAATTTAGAAAATTATTTCTTTTTATATCAAAATACAATTTTGGGTAAAATTATTTCATTTACCCACTTTAAAAATAATACTATGTCGGTTTATCTTGTTTAAGAGTTTAGAAACCCCTATCGATACGGTTGTACTTCCCGCACCGACCAGAATTCATAAACACTCAACCGATAAGTCAACACAGTACAAAAACAATTTTATATCCACTAACAAGTATGCTCTCATAGCTATTATTACACTCAACTCATTATAGAGTACTTCTGACTCTATTATAAATGAGTAAATTTCCCCACCAAAGCCTAGGTTGTCGCCAACCTAAGCTCTGATACCAACTGTGACGACCCGCCCTTCTCGACCCTCGAAAATCGACACAAAATACTCAACAGTATAATATGCCGACGATCGAATGCCGGAAAAGACAGATTGTAGAAGAATAAGAAAGTAGATAGAAGAAGAAAGAACCAACCAAATCAGAATCTCACAATCGCAGCGGATAAAATATAATATATAGAACAGAACTTTACACAAATCAAAACTATATCTGTTTATATACAATACATCATCATCAGAGTATATCAATACAACCAACCATAATGAGATACATGACTAACAACAATCATAGCAGCGGAATATAAACAAGTACGAATAATACGCCTCGACTCCAGCTCCTCTTCTGCTCCATAGCAACCTATCCTGTAATATACTCGGTCTGACCCGAGCATTATAATAAAATAACACCCGAGTCAGTCTGGGATACCAGCGCATCATAAATACATCCAAACTGATTATTAAAGTTCAAAAATCCTTTGAAAACAAAAGCATCTCGTAAGACCACGCCACAAATAAACATGTCGGGTTTTTACCTTACGATAGCTAAAACACTTTTTATAACAATCCTCTGATATTATAATAGTGTCTAGATACAAATACTTATTAAAATAGCTGAAATTGTTACATGATTAAATTCCAGCATACTAGATATACAAACAAAACTCGTACAAGGTACGTAGGGAAAATGGATTTCCAACGAATGACTAGGCACTAGGGTACCACCTGTCACAGTACGTGGCCTAGATCACAGTACCGAGGAGTACGCCCGCTCCCCTGCAACACAAGACCGGAATCATCCCTTACTGGATAATTCCAAGTAAAATCACCCCACGGTTGTGATCAGCAACCGCACCACTAAGCCGAAATAAAAGGGACATCTAAACAGGGATGACCTTACTCTCAAGTGGGGGCTACCCACGAAGCCTTGCTGCATATCCCCTGATTTTCAGTCATTCCCGGTTGATGAGGCTTGAGGCTTAGCGTTACCTTTACAGAACATTTCACTTTGAATGCCCATCGTCCACCTGACGATGTCACGAAAGCATTCGTCCATACAAGTCCGTTCCGGGTCCGAACGGAACCGAAGGCACTACCCCTACTACATCCATTTTGGAAATATCCTCAGGATTAGTAGCGACTAGCCCTTGCACTTCACTGCTCCATCTTCGACTCCGAACACGTTACACGAAACGTACAAACCGGATCGAAGTGGTATTCGAGTCTCCAGACCTAGAATCCCGGTATACGAAAACTCGATCCCGGTCTCTTCGAAACGATCGCGCATTTGGCCAATATTGATAGTCGGTGATTTAACTATCAATTAATGTTCACAAATATCCATACACATCCATCACACAATAAATAATCTCCATATTATTTATTTTCTTCTAATATCTTTCAAAGATATATTTTCACATTTTCAAAACTCGTTTGAAAACAATTTTCCAAAACTCTTCCTTTACAAGGTAAATCTTTTACCCTTTATTCCCATCGAGAATAACCAAGTATAAAACAATTTGCATTTAAAACAGTTAAAAATACTTTATACTGAAATATACTTTAAAATATGAAAATTACTTCTATTTATTTACTCAAAATATAAATTTAAAATATGTGAAGAAACTAGTTATTAACACATAAACTTTGATTTAAAGATAAGGGTTTCAGTTTAACTAAATTCAAAATAGCGTTATAAGAAGAAAAATACTAATTTTAACAACTTAAGTTAAAACCAACTTTTAAATAAATCCATTTGTAAAATAATTGCTAATATACTCCCAAATTATTACGGTATTAAAATTATTAATTTATTTCTTTAAAAATAACGATTTCTTAAAAATACTTTTTAAAACGATTTAAAACTTAACCTTTAGTTAAATAAAATCTTTTTATAAACATTTACTTGGTTTTTCCAGGGAAACACTTTCCCGTTTCCAAAACATTCCAAAGTACTCTTTCATATAAATCCACTGATTTATTTCAAGTCAATTTATGATTTCAACATAAATTTCCAATTCCATACTTAACTATAACTTCCTCCGAAGTTAAATCACAATTTTTTCATTTTCGGAAATTCATTTTTAAATATAGTTTAAACATTTTGGTGAATTTTCAATGGAAGCCAAATTTCCAATTCACCTAATTAAATTCCAATGAAATACGGCATTTCAAAACATTCTATTTTTTATTTGAACTTGTTAATTTATAGTCGGAAACTCCATTTTAACCTATTTTTAATTTCCGGATAACATTAGTCATTATTAAAATAAACACCGTTATTTTAAACAATTTATAATTTCATAAATTTAATCTCCAGAAAATTATACTTCCCATTTACCCATTTCATAAACTTCCCATTATATTCAAAATCCCAATTTGACCCAATTTACATTTTTCTTTTCAAATCCGATTTCAAATTTTATTCTTTGAAATTCTAAATTTAACAATTCATTTTATTTCGTAAAAACACAATTTATCCATTTATAATTTAATTCTATGATTATACTTTATACAACAATTTCACAGTACAATTAAACTTCCAGATTTATCAATCATAACATATAAACAGGTATGACTATCAACTATAAATAATTGCTACATTTTGAGGAATCCAGTTGGATCCCTCCAACCTGTTTCTTCCTGCATCACAAATGTTAGCACATCACAATATAAATATCAATCCAGACTGATAATAACAATTATATTCAGCCATCCACACAGATATTTAAATATTAACTATTTAAAATGCCTAGCATCCAGATGTGAGTGAGAAAAACTCACTTTGAATTTCGGCGAGCGTTCGAAATTTTAAATTAAACCGGACGGTGTCCGATTTAACCCAAATTTCTACTTGCCCGGAATGACTCCGGATCTACGCCATCTCGTAGTGCTCGTCTCTGCGATTCTATCGCTTCCAGTTTCGTTTGAATCTGATATCATATGAACGAGTTACAGTCTTATAAAGTTTGAATAACGTTTTAAAACAAATTTCCTTTATTTTAATCTTTACCAAAGCAAACGAATCTGGCCGTTCATCACGCAACAACTTGTTTCCGCTCCTTCTTCCCTCACGCGAACGCTCCAGACAAAGGAAACCCATCGCCGTCCATTAGGGCTTCGCCTCACTCCTCCCACGATCGCCTGCACCTCGATCGCCGACCACCAACGGGTTGCCCTAGTCGCCACGCACCTCCACCAAGCTTCGCGTCGAGCTCGGTCGCTCCCACGATCAAAAAAACGTGCACGAGCCTATGATGAACGCGGTGACTTCCCTCCCTCTACGCTTCATTGAACACCATCATGTCCATATGGATCGAAAGCCATCTTCAAGCTCTACGATCTTCATGTTTGAGATATCTTCAAATAATCGATGGATGATGCAAATTTAAGGAATCAAAATGGGAGATTTACGGCCATTGAAAAGAATGTAAACGGCGGCTGAACGAATAAGCTAGGGTTTAGAATTAAAACGTTTATATATATATAAATTTAATATTATTTAATTAATAAAATATCTCAATTTAACCGTTAATGTAAACGACATCCAATTCTCACGTTCCGACAGGCTATCCTAGGGTTTTTCTGCGTTTCGGACACAATGGAACAGGTTTCGTAAGCTAATTCGATCGTATGCGTGAGATACGGAATTAAACGATCAATTTAAAATTAAATTGGTTAAATCGATTTCGATGCGTTTCGAGCTGCCACGGTCACACGACAACTCCGATAGCTACGACAATTGAAATCCGATAATAACTAACTATTTCGGATCCAATGGAACTGGTTTCGTCGAATTCCGAGACTGTGCCCCGGAAGGCTATTTTAACTCGTCTATTAAATCAGGCGATTTTCTGAAATTATCAGAAACGCTTAAAATTTCATTTTTAAAATTTTAATAACTTAACAATAAATCATATAAAATTTATAAACACATTAAAGATCATTCTGGCTCATTCCAGACCAAAATCTGATTATATTGCCATTTAATAATATTTAATTCATTTTTAAATTAATATAAAATCCCAAATATTAATTTATCAACTTAAAAATTCATCTAAAATTCCAACAACATTATTTATGTCCAAATACACTTTAAAATAAATTTTAAAACCATTTTATAGCTATTTACACCCAGATTCACCTTTTTATCCTAATCCCGAATATTTAATTATTATTTTTCCATTAATCAAATTCAACCAGAATTGCTATAAATTAAAATTATAGCTCATTTTCATTGATTGAACCCAAATCCATTCATTTCAAAATCAATTAAGAATCCACATTAACATTTAAAACGAATTAAATGTTCAAATTCAACAGCTAAAATCTGGGATGTTACAGAACCAGGGACCAAAAAATTCTCTGGCCCTGTATCAGTTGACTGACCTTCTGGTTCAGTCGACTGATACTGGGAAACGAATGTTTCCTGGCCTGTATCAGTCGACTGAACCAGAAGGTCAGTCGACTGAACCAGGAACCCGAGAGTTTCTGGCCTTGTATCAGTCGACTGACCTTCTGGTTCAGTCGACTGAATCTGTGAAATTTGCTTTTTTCCTATTTAGGCAGTTTCGTGCGGGTTTTCGGTTTTTAATCGATTTTTGATGATCTAAATTGTTGTTATCATTTATCGTCTTTGATGACTTTTTTCGGGATTTTTGGGAATATTCATTTTGATGGATTCGGTATCGATTTTTATTGTTTTAATTCACGTCGTCGAATGTGGATTTTGGTGATTGATTGTTTCTACAATCATTTATGTGATTTGTCACTTTAAAATACAAAGGTTTCTATACTAGTAGTAAATATTCAAACTCTTTCACAAAGTTGATTCCAACTCCATTTTTAATACAAATCCCGTTCATAAAAACCGTTTACCAATCTATTAGTATATACAAACCTTTACCTCATTCGTACGAGAAATCCAATTAAATGACTTAGCAAAACAAGTGGTATGAAACGCTTGCGTTTACTTTGTCGGTTAATTCTTAGACTTGTTCGATTGAAATCTTGGTACAATTTTCGAGTGGAAGTCTACAATTTGTTTGTAAATATTTAAGTTAAGCCAGTGGTTATGGGACATGAAGCTAAACACTTATACTTACTAGCTTAGTGTGATTCACACTTTTTATTGATCGATGATGATCATTTTGTGATTTAGACTAGCAATGTGCGACGTCTCTTTATTTGTGTGGGGGTTAAACCCCGTTTGTGGAGTTTCAACTCAAAATTGGTGGGGTAGCAACCCATGGTCTTCGGGCCATTTGTGGAGCTTCGGCTCAAAATTAATGGTTAGCGACCATGGAATAGCGTTCCGTTTGTGATACACATGTTGGTGAGTTTTCATGCTTCCGTTTGTGATAGGCCTCCCCCCTTTGGGATTTCTGGATTTCAGGTTGATGATTTCTAGAATTTGTGTTTCACCATTTTTGTGGATTGGCATTGATATGTTTTGTCAATATTTGTGTTTTGGTGAATTATTTAAAGAATATGACATTCTTTTTGGTGTTTGAGAATATTTGAGATATTGTATGATTTTTGTTGTTATCTGATGTATACTTGTCGCAGTATGGCATTATTGTTATCATACGTTTTTGTCATCTCTTATCCTATCTCATTTTATTTGATATTTATAGCTAGACTGATCCATTTATTATTTTCTTCTTAAATAATACTCGGGTTAGACCGAGGTATTTCAGGTGCTCCTGTTTGACTTCTTATCAGGGACCTACACCTGACTTTTGGGCTAACTACTTTAGCATAGTAGTTTTTGTTTGTATACATTTGAGATAGAGACTCCTTGTTGTATACTTATTCTTTGTCTAGCACTTGTATCTATTCTTTTGTGATGTAGTGGATCTAGTTTGACCACTACTTTGATGTACACTTCTTTGTGATATATTCATATCTGTTTCCGCCTTTGTGATATGAATATCTGTGACTGATTTGTGTTATGTTTATTTCTATATTTGTTTTTGAAGTCCTCATAGCCACTGTGTGGTAGCTTTGAGTTTGTATTTGATATGTCCGATTTCCTCTTGAAATGAAATGTAAGTCATATTATCTGATATATCGGTACTCGCACAAAGCAATTACACAGATGGTCGCTCCTCAACAGGCTTATTTATCGTGCTAGTCGGTGGCTGTAACGACCCGTTATTTTGGACCATTCAAATCGAAAATAAATCTACACATGCCGGACTTGAATAATTCAAAACAATGGATTGTTAATTTAAATTGGCAAAACTCAGCATATATAGTAAATAAAATAATCACATATCACAGACACAGAGTAATATAACAATAATGCAGCGGAAACAAAAGAATAGTAGTTCATGAAGCTACTATATATATATAACAGAGTTAAACAAGATACAACAGAAGTCTCGAATACAATAGTCAAATACAAGATCAAAATACATCACTAGAATCAACTGAATATCTAAAAGCTGGATAGATAGCTGGATCTCCAAGTGAAGCTCCAACCCCAAAGGTGAGTCTCGAATACTGGTACACTCAGTCTGACCCGAGCGTAAAGAAAACACAAAACACTCGAGTCAGGATTAACATTCTTATATCAATAAATCCAACTCAAGTGAAATAACGACTGAAATACAAGTAACTCAAAGGATGTTTGGGATAACCATCCTCTAAGGATCCATTAAAATATCTACTATGTAGTAGTGTACGCTAAGTAGATAATTCCTATCAGTAATATAAAGTATCAAAATAGTGTTAAGGCGTTACCATTATCCCCCTTAACACATTTTATATAAGCGTCATAGTCTATACAGCACTGTAAACTCCACCGTAAACTAGTGGGCTATCAGGGAGTACTCCATAGGTATAACACAAAACAAATCATAGTGGTCGCGCATAGGGATACGAGTATGACAAGGCACATGAGGCAATACCCAAGGTAGTGAAACTATCATTTGCCTGATCCGGACTGGTGAGAACGCATCGCCGCAACGATCGCAACACCGCGAAACAACACTACCAATTCAAGGGTGCGCACCAATCAAAAACAAGTAATGAGTAATTTACGAAGAAGTGTGTCCGCTAGAGGTAGCTAACCTCACTGGCCCGGCACAGCTCCTGTTTAAGTCATTTCCAATTTGACACAAGTGTCAAGGCTATCCATTATCGTTCTCTTTCTTCAAATCCAGCAACGTCATCATTCCAACCACTTCATTCTGGATCACACTCCGCGTATAATAGTTATTAAAGTGGTTTTCGGTTTGGACAGAGAGTATGTCCCTAACCGATCCCGAACACTTCAATAACTACGTAATTATTACACCGATTGGTCATTTAATAAACTCTCAAAATAGTTTATATTTCAAAACCGAAATATCATTACCATTTCAAAACCATATCCATACGATATCATTTTTACTTCAAATAAATCCATTTCCAAAATCATATCACTTTCCAAAGTTATATCGCTTTCGAAATCGTAAGTCTTTTAAAATCAAAACACTTTGGACATCAAAACTTTGAAATTCATAACACTTTGAAACTATAGTTTGAAATTGTTAACGTATAAAAAGTGAACGCTAACACCCGGTGTGTGTAATGGAATCGTGAAAGCACCACCCGTTGGTACGGGAACAGAATACAAGCTGAAAATAGCAGAAAAGCAGTAAATGAACAACAGATTTATAGTGGTTTGGCCCGTAATTGAGCCTACGTCCACTTTATAGTCTTTTATTGCTGATTCGGTTACAATTTGATACAATATCCTTCAAAATACAATACAACTTGATCATGAAAGCACTCTTGACTACTAGCTCAATCTTTGATGATGAAACTCGACGAATCCGTGTTGGATGTAAGGAGTTCTTCTCGAAGATTGTTGTAGTGTCTCGAATGCTTGAAGATCTTTGATTGCTGAATGAGAGGATTCTTCGACAGAGTAACGACGCTTGAAGAAATGAATGGCCAAAAGTCCCCGTGATGTTGGAAGTGGTGGGGTATTTATAGGAGCTGATTTGGACTCTGGAAATTTTCCTAAGTCCTAAGTCGTAGCCGACTTAGGGTAGGTCGGTGACGAGTTAAGGGATTGGGTTGTTCTGGGCTTATCTTGTGGCTTTGTCTTCGAAGTGTTAAGTCGTGGCCGACTTATCAGACAGGTAGTATAGGTATGGGCTCTGGACTTTAACCTCGTAGCTTTTAGGTCGTAGACGACTTAAGCCAAGTCATGAGTTCCTTAAGTCGTAGGTCCTTTAAGTCGTAACATCTTCTTGAGTCGTGTAGGCCTTAACTCGCCGATTCGTTAAGTCGGAACCCCTTTCTTTAAGTTGTAGATAGCTTAACTCGTTGAGTCGTTAGGACCATGAGTCGTAGGTTGTGAAGCTCTTAAGTCGTACACCCACTAAGTCGTAAACTGTTAAGTCGTATACTTCTTAACTCGGAGCATTTCATAACTCGGTGTTGTTAGGTTGGAGCAGAGTTAACTCGCAATCTTAAGTCGGTAATTTGTTAACTCGGGAGCCCTTGCTAACTCGCAATTTGTTAAGTCGGTTGGCTTCCTTAAGTCGGTAGGCTCCTAGGTCGGCACCTTCTTAAGTCGTAGTCTTTAGGTTGCAGCATTGCTAAGTCGCGAAGTCTTTAGGTCGCAACATTGCTAGGTCGCGAAGTTACCTTCAGTAGTTAGGTCGTAGACTCTCTTAGGTCGTAGCTCCCTGACCCGGTAGGTCGTAAGTCGTTCAAGCCGTAGATCCTCTTTCAGCAGTTAAGTCGTAAGTCGTCGAGTCCTCTTAGGTTTTAGGCTTTTTTAACTCGTTGGCTTCTCATAAGTTGTGGCATAATCTAAGTCGTTCATTTCTTAACTCGTAGGTCGTTGCTAAAAGGGAGTTAACATTTGCCCCTCGAAGTACACGCCTTAAGTCGTAAGTCGTGTGCTTTGATTTTCTTAGCTCGCTTCTTGATGAGTGCGCTAAATCGCGACCGACTAAGATGAGTCGTAGGTCGCTAACGACTTAGTATAAGTCGTAAGTCAGATGTGTCGATTCGCCTTTCACTGTGTTAGGGTACAAATAGCTTAGGTCGTTCCTTCTTCTCCTTCACCTGTTTCATTCCGTCATTTGCAAGCATTCAAGTTCTTCTCAGACAAATTCAATTACTCGATCGCCAAACATCTTCAATTTCGTATTGCGTAAGTGATCCCATTCTCTTGATCAATCTTCGGCTATCACCGAACTATGAATTTCGCATACCTTATGCCTTGCTTTACGATTTTTGTTTCAATTGATCGCCGAGGAAATCGAAATGGTTCGATTTGGCTTTCGGTGATTTGCGAGAAGAAGGGGAAGAGTTTCAGTGCATTAGGTTTGCTGATTCGTGATCTTAGAAGGGATGAAGAGGCCATTATCGGGTTGGAGAATTATGAGGAATGGGATTCTTAGTAGAGGAACGGATTTGAGGAGAGGAACTGATGCTTTGGTTTGAGTAGGAGATAGCTCGAGATCCCCTGAGAACGACCTAACACTTTCTCAGCTTGGATCGCGCGCGACTTAACTCTTCTGGTTGCTTACTGCAGCATTAGGTTTAGGTCGTTGCCGAGCTAGGACAAGACTTTTCTTTTGTGGCTTACGGCCTAAAAAGTTAACGACCTATCTTGTTCCAGCTTCTCATGGATCGTTGACGAGTTAGCACTTAAATCCTTAACTTGCGAGCACATCTGAATGACTAGGTCATGGATGAGATAGCCCTTAACTCGTAACTCGCGAACTCATCCGAACGACTTAATAACTTAACTCCATTGCTTTGAATTCTTGGACTTGAATGATCGGACTTAAGAGAACATGCCTTGAACACCTTGACTCGCACAATACAACCTAAAAGCCCCGACCTATGATAGGTCGTTTAACGACTTAAGACTTAGAGGAACTTGCACAGAAGTTGGCTGGACTCTTGAATTTGAACTGTGTTGTGGTTCCTCTCACACTGTCTTGACTTTAATGCTAATAATCTGCTTAACACAACATTCACAGAATACTGGGACGAATATACTGCCACTGACCGCCCACATCGAATGACAGATTAGTTGATAAAGAAAAAATTAAATTAAATGAACTGTATGAGTGAAATGCTATACAATAACCAATTCAAGTGAAGTATTAAAGCAAAATCGTAATGGTAAACTAAAACTGATTTGTCTGTATTAACACTGCACTTGAGTATTAACAAGTTCTGAAATCTCGTAATCGACTGATTGTCAGTTAGTTTAATTCCAGTTATACTTGCTTTCCCTTGTTTTCATTAGTTTTGCACAGCACTTCACACTTTTAGGAAACGTGCACCTTCACTTTTGAACATTCAGCTGATTGTGTAGAATGGCATCTCATCAAGAAGACTCGGAACCAGCTGGAGAAGCTTTTCCAATTGCTACCCCGTTGAACGATCCCCCGGAAAAGACTCCTACCACTCTGAGTCATAAAGCCTTCCGTCAACTATGCACCCAGTTTGGCATTGCTGAATCCGACGCTTTGCTCCCTGGAGTAAATGACACTGCTGATAGGCCGCCCCACGGCTTTGTCGCAGTGAACCGCCAAATGTGCTTGAGTGGAGCGATTCCCCCGTTTAATGACTATCTTCGAGAACTTCTCCTTCGATTATCTATCTCCCCTTTTCAACTACACCCTAATGGATACTCCATCCTGCTGGGACTGTGTGTGCTATTTAGGAGAACGCTGGACCGTTTTCCCAGTTTTGGAGAAATTTGCTTCCTGTGTTCATTTGCAAAGAACAAAGACCATCCCTCTATCACAGTTGTAAGGAGTGCCAGGAACCATAAACTGATTATTGGTCTTCCCGAAAGCGTTCCTGGGTTCCTGAGCCAGTTTTTCTTTGTTCGCTGTCCCCCGGGATTTTACGCCATTTGGAGAGTGGGAAGTATGACCATCTATCTTTTCCCTGTGTTTTCTAAATTCTTCGAAGTCCAAATTGTCAAGTGTTAACTTATCTTTATTACTTTTTCAGCGCTCCCTCCCCCCTCTAGGGAACCTCGTCACAAAACTACCTTCGAGAGGCTTATGGCCGTGCCGGTCGAGGAGAGGAGTGTTCAATTTCTATTGAAAGATGAGTTCCTCCACGAATTTGGACTCTTACATCCTTCCCGTTCCACTCAGCCACATGAAGTCCCTGACTCTCCAGCTGAGGAGTCAGATGCCCCTGTTCCTGCTAAAGAACCTTTACCGAAAGAACTTACCGCTGAGACTTCATTGGTAAAGTGTTCTACTCCTACCGACATTGCTGGATCGTCCAGTAAGTTAGCACTTGCCCCGGTTATTGAAGAGGATGAAAGTCTTCACATTCTTGAAAAGACGGCTGAGGTGGAAGTTGAAAATGATAATTCTCCCATGCATCATGGCGATGATACTTTTGACAGTCTGAGCGACATTATGATAACCTCTCAGGAGCTCTTTAAAGATGATGTTTCTAAAGTGATCTCTCCTGTTATTGAAGCAACTTCTTCCTTGCAACAAACCACAACGCCTTCTTTACAAGCCGTCACCATTCCCACACAAAAAAGTGGTTTGTAGTCCGATGCGCATAGCCCACACGCCACACACACTTAGGATTTCGGCACTTATATGCACTT
Source organism: Allium fistulosum (assembly GCA_030737815.1). Classification (NCBI taxonomy): domain Eukaryota; kingdom Viridiplantae; phylum Streptophyta; class Magnoliopsida; order Asparagales; family Amaryllidaceae; genus Allium; species Allium fistulosum. The sequence goes on from CM060903.1 coordinate 850,259,234, forward strand.
AGCTCCTTTAATTTGAAAATTTCTAAGACTTGCCTTTCTTTTTCAATTTCAGGTTCTACAATGGGGCGAAGTGGCTCTTACTTTGACAAATTTCAGCGTCACGGAAGTCGCGATGCTTATGATTTCAGGAGTTATATCGGCGCCCCGAAGGAAGCTGATGAGGAAAGGGCTGCCAGGAAGGCTCACGAAAGGCGAGCTCATGAAGAACGTCGGCGGAGAGAAGATGAAGAGCACTATGGGAGTAGGGACGAGCGACGTGACTCTTCCCGCAGAAGTGACGATCCTTACAAGAGGAAATCTTATGATGACAAGGGGAAGAGTCATACTTCCGATGACTCCAGCAAACGGATCAGACTTGGCGAGAAAGACACGTCTAATATCTCGGAAAAGACTACCGCTTCTATTCCTCCTAATACATCGTCCGGTTCTCCTTCCCTTAAGGAGTCTGACATCCAGGCAATTATTAATAGGCCTCAGTATCGAGCCGGGGACGGGCCTCCCACACTTCAGAGCCGATTTCCAAATTGGTGTTTAAGAGGAGTCCGTTTTGACTTAGATTTGGTTCCCATTGATAAGCAGGCGATGCTGAGAAATGTCGATGCCGTCAAGCTTGACATTGAAAGAATGTCTGGATGGCAGAAGCTGGTTGATGAACTTCAAAGGGTCAACCATATGAACCTTGAGGCGATGATGACCATGGAGAACGATAAAGCCGAATGGGACAAATGGCGTAAGCAACATGATGCGGAGATGAAAAGCATTAGTGATGGTTATGGGAAGCTCGAAGCTGAAGTTGAAAGACTCAAAAATGAGCTTGCCACTTCTTCCACATCTTATTCTCAAAAAGAAAAAATGCTCCAAAAACAAGTTCGAGACGCCCATGCTGCTCAGCGAGATACTGAAGTAAAACTTGAAGCAGAACAACATGTTACTAGAAAATAACGTGATGACGCTGCTCAACTTCAGGAGAAAATCAGCTCTCGAGACTTAGAAATTGCGAGGCTGCAATCCCAGTTATTGAAAGCTGAAAGAGAGCGTGATGAAGCTCTCTCTGGTAAGGCTGCGGCTGAAGAATCTCAAAAGGCGACCAAAGCCACCATTGACGCGACTTTATTCGACTTTTATATGCATTGCGTCTTGGGGCGTGGGAGCCTTTCATTTTTGGGACCAGAATATGAAGTCACCTTAGCGGAAGTATGGGAGGCAATCATCGACTTGTTTGGCGGTGCCGGTTATTCTGAAACAGATCTTCAAGCTACCTACTTAGGTGAGAGCGATCGCGCTGCCCTTGCCAAAGGAAAAGAGCAGCTTATCCGAGTGCGGGCGGAGGCGACGGGAGAGAAACTTCCTGAGAGAGAAATACCTCCTATTGCTCCTGCTTATACTTCGGCTTTAGCTTACACGGATGTTACTGGCTCTAGTTCTCATTCCACGCCTCCCGCTAAGGTTGACAAAGAAACGGTGACCACTCCTACAGAGGAAGAGGCAATGAAGGACTTCCAGGCTCGGGAATTTGAGATTGATCTCGCTAAACCGGCTTCTCCAGGTAATTTTGACGAGACGAATTCAGTGAATCGCTTATTCGACTTAACCGAGTTCGACGAACCTCTTACTTATCACTTAAGCTTTGACGATTCACGGTCTTCTTTTTTCTTGGAGAACACTGATTTTGATTTCTCTTATTATGCAGCAGACGTGCCGAAAACTGCACCAATTCTTCCTTCTTCAGTTGTCGTTCCTCCTCCTTCTCAAGTTACTCCTCTTCCAACTTCTCAACCAGGTTCACAGGAAGAACCGATAGCAGCCCTTCAAGGTTTGGACGAACCACCCGCTTCCGAGGAACAGAAAGCAGAAGACCTGGAAGATAGCGAGAAGACCCCGGAGCGGTCTTTTGACTACGACACAAAGCTTTCTACATTTCTTGCTCCGGGGAGTGAGTCTTCTTCCAAGAAGAAGGGGAAACGTGTGGCTTCGAAGAAAGGAAAGAAAAGTTCTTCTGCTGCTGGGGATGAAGCAGAGATTGATCCGGCTGAGTCTCTTTCTCCTTCTTCTCCGATACGGCCTACGAAACTAATTACCAGGCCGGGTAAAAGCTCCAAGGGTGGGAAGAAGGAGAAATGAGTTTGATTTTGTCTTGATCTGCTTTTTGCATGCATTGACCGGAGATTGTGCGAGTACCGGTCCTCGCTTTTTGATATCTGCACAATGTAAAATTTCCAAAGTATTGAATAAAAATAGATATCTTACTTGTACAAATTCTTGTGTATGTAGGAATATATCTGTTTTTCATTTGAAGTGTAGAGTAAACGATTCTTTTTACTTGTACAAACTTTTGTCTGTGTTTCAAGAACGCATTTATTCCACATCTTCTTTATGTGATATTGCAATGAACTTGTGGTGTGTCGCTTGTATATTGTTTTTATTAATGTAACTGAATTGTATAATGTTGCCCCCATACCACAAGTGCATTGCAATATTTTTCTCCTTTACAAGACTGATACTCTTATATTAGAGAACAACTATTCCACTTTTGAGGAAGGAATCATTCTGCTTTTAATAGAGTATATCTCGTTTTTTTGGAGAAATTTTTACTTTCTCTTTCTGTCAGAAGAACACTTCAACTTTTGGGAATGATCACTTTTATTTGTTTAAAAGTGAATTTTCCTGCACAATGAAATGAGCTTCTGAAGAAGGTTTTGATTTTGTGCCCCAGTAAAGGGTTTATTTTTGGTACTTCAAGCAAGGTGAAGTACGCCTCTGAAGAGGTCTTTTGGTCTCTGAAGAGAAGCGATTTTGGTCTCCGAAGAGAAGCGATTTTGGTCTCCGAAGAGAAGCAATTTTGGCATTTCAGCTCTGGTGAAGTGGGTCTCTGAAGAGAAGCATTTTGCACTTCTACCCTGGTGAAATGTGCCTCCGAAGAGGGCTTTTTATTTTATGCTTCAAGCATGGTGAAGCGTGCCTCCGAAGATGGCTTGTGCCTCCGAAGAGGGCTTGTGCCTCCGAAAAGGGCTTTTGATTTTGTGCTTCAAGCATGGTGAAGCGTGCCTCCGAAGATGGCTTGTGCCTCCGAAGAGGGCTTGTGCCTCCGAAAAGAGCTTGTGCCTCCGAAAAGGGCTTTTGATTGCCTGGAAGTTACTTTCTCATGGTCGGAGGGGTCCACAGGGCGAACGCAAGTTGCTTGATTGGATGTTTGTTTGCACAAACGATCGCAATTAACTAACAAAGTGCCCCTTTGGTAGTCCCACCGATCTTTTTGATTGAGGAAAGCTCTCCCATTTATTGGCGTGCCTCGTTAGAGGGCTTTGTTGACCTTTGGGAAGGAGCATCGGTTGGTTGGTGTGCCAGGAAGGTTGCTTCTCAGGGGTGAGTAGATCCACGGGACGGACGCAAGCTGCCTGATCGGATGCATCACGATCAGTTAGCGAGGGCCCTGTTCCTTCTGCTTGGGAAGGTGTCCCTTCGGTGGTTCTACCGGCCCTTTTATTGAGGAGCAAAATTCCTTTTGGTTGCTTCCGTGCTTGCTTGGCCATGTTCTCCCACCATCTGCCCATTAGCGATCTTTTATTATCATTTCCAAGCGTATCTTCGTTCCTTTTGTAAGTAAATTGCCTTATTCGAAGAAGTGGACTTCACTGTTGAATAACTTCATGGGACAAACGCGAGTTTCCTAGCTGGATGTCTGTTCATATTGACAATCACAACTAGTTAACGAAGGCTTGCCCCAGTGAAGTTGCCAACTTTTTATGTGAGGTTCTTCCTGTATAGGATTTGAATATGGAATTTTTTGTTGCTTGGTATTTGCTTTAATAAATGATTTGTAAGGCTCGCTAAGCTTTGCGATAGGTGAGCTTTGCTTTAATGACCTGCAATATTAGATCGACATTTTAGCAATACATTTAGAGTATTTACATATCGAAATATAACAGGCATTTTATAATAGAAAACACAGAATGCATAGTTTTTCATTATTCAGTCACGCTGATTTCTCAGCGGTTTTACAATGCAGAAGTTACACATCCATCATTATTTTTTACAAATTTAAGCAACGCTGTTAAGCAAAAAATGGATGCTAGTGATTGTTGTTTCTGAATCTCCAAGCTGGATTTCCATTTGTGCTTGATTCATAGCTTTTGGATTTATATGCCAAAGAAAGTGAAAGATGCCCCAGTTGCAGTTTTGTGGACCATTAGTAGTCGTCCCAACTTCTGCCTGTTGGGTGTGGACCTCCTGTGACAACATTAATGACAAGCTTTTCTGAATCTTGCACTGCAGTGTTGTTGAGAGAATCGGATTGATGGGTAGGACGTTGTTGATCCCGAGTGGATGAGGTTGGACCGACTCCTCTTTTCTTAACGTATTGTTGGAGTTTACCCTGCTCCAGCAATTCTTCAATCACATTCTTTAATTGGCGACATTGGTCAGTGTCATGGCCAGGTTGATTGTGGAACTGGCAGAATTTTCCATTACGCTTTGCACCTCTCGTCATCTCAGGTGGCTTAGGATACCTGACAACGTCTTTTGTTGCAAAAAAGATATTTCTTGGTGTATCAGTTAAAGGAGTATACTCCGAAGGATTAAAGCGGCGAGGTTTCTTTTCATTTCCCTGGCTCTTTCCTCCTTCATTCTCCCTTTTCTGACTTTCAGATTCTCTTTTATTAGATGGGACATTGTTATTATTAGTTTGGGCAGCAACCACTTTCGATGTCGTAGAAAGGCTTTCAAGGCGAATGAACTCGTCGGCCTTTTTATAAAATTTATCAAGTGAGTTCGGTTCCTTCATCTTTAGCCATATTCCAAATTTACTCGATTTATCAATGGCTCGCATCAAATAAGTCAGGATCATGCGTGGTTCCGCATTTTCTACTTTGGCTAAAGCTATATTGAAACGGCTCAAGAAAGATTTGATTGATTCTCCGGGCGCTTGTTCAAGGTTGGACAGCGACATTATATCCTTAGCTTTTGAAGCATACAATCTGAACTGTTCTTTAAATTTTTGCGTTAAGTCGGAGAACTTATCTACAGACCGCACTGGAAGCTTTGTGAACCAAAGTAAAGCCACACCTTCCAGGTATACCGGAAAGTATCGGCACTTGATCTCGTCTGATGCTCTTGCTCCGGTCATATGCCAATCGTATTTGTATAGGAAATGATTAGGGTCACTGGTTCCCCTATAGGCCTGGATAGTAGGAGGTGCAAATTTCCTTGGAAACTCCGCTCTCAGGATCCTTTCAGTAAACGGAGTTCTGCTTGGCGCGAATCCCCAGTCAGCCTCATCCTCTTCCCTTTGCATGCTCTCTTTCATGATGCGGCCAACCATTTCAGACAGGTACTCTTTATTGTTCAAAGACACCTCCGGGCAAGCATCAGTTCTTCCCTCGGAAGTTTGCCCGGGCATATGACAAGTTGGTTGCGGCATAGAACCATCAGCTTGGAAAGGTGGCATTTCAGGAAGAGTAGTTCGATGGTTTTCTGGTTGACGATTTGCCCCGAGAAGAGCAGTTAATCTATCCATCATCAAAGCGTTTGAGTTTCAATTTGTTGGTATAATCCAGAAACTGCGTCGTCCAATTCAGCCCTGGTGACTCCAACGGTTGGAGTTGCTTGGTCTGTCGTTGGGGAAGCGGAAGTCCCTTCATGAGCATTTCCGGATCTGATAGGTCTACCTCTTCTTCCAGGAGCCATTATTTCGGATCTGGTTTTTAAGAGAGGTTCTTTATATGAATCTTTGCGAAGCAACGGTGGATGATCGCCTGAGTTGGGTTCTCAGTGAAAGCACCAAAATGTTAACGTATAAAAAGTGAACGCTAACACCCGGTGTGTGTAATGGAATCGTGAAAGCACCACCCGTTGGTACGGGAATAGAATACAAGCTGAAAATAGCAGAAAAGCAGTAAATGAACAACCGATTTATAGTGGTTCGGCCCGTAATTGAGCCTACGTCCACTTTATAGTCTTTTATTGCTGATTCGGTTACAATTTGATACAATATCCTTCAAAATACAATACAACTTGATCATGAAAGCACTCTTGACTACTAGCTCAATCTTTGATGATGAAACTCGACGAATCCGTGTTGGATGTAAGGAGTTCTTCTCGAAGATTGTTGTAGTGTCTCGAATGCTTGAAGATCTTTGATTGCTGAATGAGAGGATTCTTCGACAGAGTAACGGCGCTTGAAGAAATGAATGGCCAAAAGTCCCCGTGATGTTGGAAGTGGTGGGGTATTTATAGGAGCTGATTTGGACTCTGGAAATTTTCCTAAGTCCTAAGTCGTAGCCGACTTAGGGTAGGTCGGTGACGAGTTAAGGGATTGGGTTGTTCTGGGCTTATCTTGTGGCTTTGTCTTCGAAGTGTTAAGTCGTGGCCGACTTATCAGACAGGTAGTGTAGGTATGGGCTCTGGACTTTAACCTCGTAGCTTTTAGGTCGTAGACGACTTAAGCCAAGTCATGAGTTCCTTAAGTCGTAGGTCCTTTAAGTCGTAACATCTTCTTGAGTCGTGTAGGCCTTAACTCGCTGAGTCGTTAAGTCGGAACCCCTTTCTTTAAGTTGTAGATAGCTTAACTCGTTGAGTCGTTAGGACCATGAGTCGTAGGCTGTGAAGCTCTTAAGTGGTACACCCACTAAGTTGTAAACTGTTAAGTCGTATACTTCTTAACTCGAAGCATTTCATAACTCGGTGTTGTTAGGTCGGAGCAGAGTTAACTCGCAATCTTAAGTCGGTAATTTGTTAACTCGGGAGCCCTTGCTAACTCGCAATTTGTTAAGTCGGTTGGCTTCCTTAAGTCGGTAGGCTCCTAGGTCGGCACCTTCTTAAGTCGTAGTCTTTAGGTCGCAGCATTGCTAAGTCACGAAGTCTTTAGGTCGCAACATTGCTAGGTCGCGAAGTTACCTTCAGTAGTTAGGTCGTAGACTCTCTTAGGTCGTAGCTCCCTGACCCGGTAAGTCGTAAGTCGTTCAAGCGGTAGATCCTCTTTCAGCAGTTAAGTCGTAAGTCGTCGAGTCCTCTTAGGTTTTAGGCTTTTTTAACTCGTTGGCTTCTCATAAGTTGTGGCATACTCTAAGTCGTTCATTTCTTAACTCGTAGGTCATTGCTAAAAGGGAGTTAACAGAAATCATAACATTTTGAAATCATAACATTTCCTCTTAAACAGTTTAGATATTGAAATTAGTGTATATAATAAGATAGTTTATAAAATAAAAATAGTTTATATAAAATAGTTATAAGTTAAAATAGTTTGTAATAAAATAATATATATTGAAATGATTTATATAAAATAGTTTATATTAAAATAATTTATAAAGTAAAATATAAATAGTTATATGTATAGTTTAAAAATACTTTATAAAATAAAATAGCTTCCACGTATTCACAAATCGATTCAAATTAACTCGACTTCCAAATTCAACTTAATTCAATCTCAATTCATAAATTTCAACTCAATTCAACTTCTCAATAAATCATTTCGAATTATAACGATTTCAAATACAGATTTGAAACACAAATAAACCATTAAATTTTAATATATTTCAAAGCTTTAAATATTCCACATTTCAAAAACTAAATTTGACAATTCCATTTATATCTCAATTTAATTTCATTTCATTTAGTTTCTGAGATATTTCTTTAATCATTTCAATACATCTAAATACAACTTCAATTTACAAATTTATATAAGTTTGAAATATTCATTTAAGCCACTTTTTATCAAATTCAAGTTATAAAACATAACTTAAAATTTCAAATTTAATAGATTTCAAATCAAACTTATTTAAGTATAATTCTTAAATAATTAAGAATTCCAAATCAATTTCAAATTTATCTTTCAACCTGAAACATTATAAACTCTATATTTGAAAATATAAATTTTACATAAATACTTAAACATTATTTTATATTGATTAAATCGACTTTATTAAATCAACTTTATTAGATCTTTAAAATCAATATTTATTAAAACTATATATTTCCTTCAAAACCATAGAAATCATTTTCAAATATTTATATATAGACCAACGGTGTCTGTATATAATTTTCTACCTATGGTCAAGTGATACAGATATTTATCATTTCAATCTGTAATTTAAATATATATACGGGTATATATCTTTTCAACCCGCAATCCCAAATTCAATGTCAATAAAAATCGCTTGGGTTTATCATTTCAACCCATAACGATTTTCTCCTATTCTACAGATCGTTCGGGTATGTATCATTTCAACCCATAGTGAATTCTATATTAACAGGGAACTTGCAGAGTGATAACAGATATGATAATAATATAACAACAGTAACAGGCATATATCATCAGTGATAAAATAACAGATAATGGTGTCAGATGTCATAGGTGAACAGATACAGATAATGGCATATATATATAAGAACATATTTCAAGTGATAAATAACAGATAATGTCAGATGTCACAGGTGAACAGATACAGATAACAGCAGCATATTCCAATTGTCGTTTCAATTGAAATCAAATTTAATAAATATAAGAACATTAATCGTGAGTGATTGTTCACCTTTCGAGGCTAGAGATATTTGACACTGAAATTTAGTTACGAAATGCAAGCACGGCTTCCAAAACAAGCTAGATTGGCACGAATTGACGAACAAAACTGATAGACCAGAATTGACGAGATCAAATCAGAACTGGATTGATGAAGATAATGGTATAAGTGAACATGTATACATAACTATATATAATTCTACGTATAAATATCCAGTCATATTCTAAATTTAAACATATGTTAAAATAAAACATAGATATTTATTTCAAATCAATAATATAACTTTAATATAAAATAACATCTATCTATGGATATGTGTAGCCTATATCAAAAGGATAACTTGCTGTACTATTCCCAAAGGAAAAATATACATGCACCTTTTATATAACATTTTTAAATATAACTATGTACCTAAAAACCCAACCAACCCAAATAGATATAAAACTAATTCATATACTAATATATTTAAACAACTTTCATAACTTACTATCATATATATACAGTATAGATGTAAACAATTATACACGCAAGTTAATATACGTCAAATATACAACACAGTTTGCAATTCACCTAAACTAAATTTCACTTAATTTATATATATTTAACCATGACAGTACAATTATATTAATAATGTAAAATACAAATATATATGACTCAACTGTTATTAATGTACTAAAATGATTTACAAATCATGGTAACAACTAGCATATAAATTGAATGATATATAACTAATCATAAAGCGAACAATAACACAGCCTTATAATATAGCAGTTTAACACATATCTAACTTGCAAAACTAAAATAACGACCGGTTTTCGACTAGACTAAAATAAGCTTGTAATATAAAGCGGTCTGAACTTATACATAAATATATAACTTTGTAAATTTTAAACACATAAAAAAATGTATAAAGTAGCTTATACCTTTACCTATGCAAAGTAGAAGAAGTGAAAGGCACGAAGCAACTATAGGGGACGATTGCTCGGTATGAACGGAGGGAAGCAAGGTGGACAGTGGCTCGCTGAAAGCTGGCTTCGGTAGAGTGAAACACGGCAGGCTATTGGCCAGTGGAGGAGATAGGTGCTATCGGGTGGCGAGGCTGTGGTAGGGCCGGTCAGGTGCTGATGTCGATGTGGGTTGCGCGAGTGGGAGAGGTGCGGTGGAGACACAACTCGGTGATGGGTTGCCTCGCTGGCGTGAAGTGGAGGTGGTTGGTCGATGCGTCAGGGTATTGCGAGCTTGGGCGTGGAAACGGTGGAGGGAGGCGGTGGCTGTATAGGTGTTGCTCGGCAACGATGGAACAACCTAGGTGATGGTTGAAGCTTTGTTTGGCGAAAGTGGAGAGAAGATGAGTTGGCGGAAGAGGTTGTGATAAGTTAGTGCATGCTTTCTGGAGTGCAACAGCAAAAAGAAAAAAAAAATATTTCCAATGTCTGAACAAAGAGAGAAGAAACAGAGAGCAGAGAGGAAGGAAAGGAGCATGTGAAAGCAAGTTTACAAATAGAAGAAGTGAACAGGCATAATGGTTCACACGCAACAGTTAAACATAAATGCAAATGTTTGTACGCATGCCATAATTCTTGGGAAGTGATAGAAATTGATTTTCTAAATTTATTGATAGATATGAATAGGAAAGTTTGAACGTGGATTCCAGAAATAATAATAGCAAACGGCTATTGAGTTCTACGAAGAAAAGTTAAATGGACAATGAATTCAAATGGTTACAGAGACCAAACGTCACGAAACCGGTACCGATACGGTAGGTGTTACGTAAAGTGCAATGTACAACGGACTTCGAATTTTGATAATCGAATATACCGTAGAGATCAGCACGACGAGACGATCAAAACAGCATATGGATATCAGTGGTATGATTGAATTATAAGAATTCGAATTTTCTACTAGCGGAAAATGCAGCAAAAACGCAGAAAAATAAGATCGACGGAGCTAAAGAAATCCGAATTTGGAAAAACGAAAAATGACGTCTTGCTCAGAAGATGGTTTACAATTTTTCTATATAAAAATATTCAGGTTTGGAAAACATTTTATTATCATCAATTTTAACTGATATAATTTGGAATATAATTACACTAGAAAATAAACCTCCAAATTATCTGATGAAAATTTACCAGTTGCTATGATTAATTAGACGCATTCCAAATATCAAATTTTTATTTCAAAATTTTATCGTTTAAAATTTTTACAAAATTTCAACTAATTACGTTATTAAAACAGTTAAAATTTACGGGTCGTTACACTCTCCCCTACTCAAAACTTTTCGTTCCCGAAAAGGAAGGAGGCAGAAGAATAGAAACAACCAGAAAGAAAATAGATTGGAATACAAGTAAAACAATTAATTTAAACCATATAAATTTCAGTTTAAATTAATTAATATTTAACAATTTGGTTAAATCCCTTTGAGTTCACTTAAGTTAAATCAATCTATCTATTTCTAAATTCATTATCTTATTATCTAGTCATCCTCAATCAATTAACAATTTCTAAATCATCAATTTGTATAATCATTTATTGTACTCATATTTTATTCCACAAATTTAATTCTTTTATTCCAAATTATTATTAAGTTTATTCCACTTAATATATTTTATTACATATATTTAAACCATATAAATTAATTTAAACCATATAAATTTCAATTTAAATTAATTTATATTCAATAGTTGGTTTAAATTTAAGGTATTTCCATAAGTTGACCTGATTTCAATTTTTTAATTCTTTCAGAACAAAATTTATTATATTCATCTCATTCAATTAACTTATTATTCTATCATCTTTATTAGCATTTTTTTATATAATTAAAATCTAAGTGTATAACATTTATTATAAACACTCAAATTTAATTTATAAAATCATTTTATATTGTATATTATCCAATTACATTTTAACTTCTGAATAATTTAGGTAAGTTATATTGAAATGCAATTTAGTACTATACAAATAAAATTTACAAATTCAATTATTTCAAGTTTAAATATTTATCCAATTTTTTTTTTACTTCAGTTTATAATTGAAATCATCTTTAAATCATAAACTTAAGAATTTAAATCTCCGATTTACTTCAAACAATTTTGAGATAAATATATATAGTATATATCAGATCAAAATTAAATCTTTATATATATAATAAATCAGGTCATACCACAGAAATTCAAATCAAATTAAATTTCCAAACAAAGTGTAGCAAAGCTACTGAATAGTCTCTTCACTTCGAAACTCGAAAATGAATGTCGATGATGCGGCCGCCATCACCGAAATTATTTTCCAATGACAAAAGAGAAGAGTGCTGATTTAAACATTAAATTTCTTTGAAAATTATTTATATTCGAAAATACTTTATATAATATACATTTAAATTTTAAAACCAGAGTTTGGAATCATCGGAAATTAAATTCTCAAATTCCTGATTTAAATTTATTTAAATTCCAAATCAATTTATACCATGTTTATAAATTCATTTAGAACAATAAATGATAATCAAATATTATCATTTCAAACAACCAATTAATTTACCTCTTTTTTTTCCAGAAAATTTTACTTATATATTTATAATATAATCATACAAAATTATTTCATTTACCAAATTTGAAATCAATATTGTGTCAGTTTGCTCTGTTCAAGTGTTTTGGAATTCCTATCGATAGCGTTGATCAGACAAATCGATCGAAACCCAAATCATCATCAACAACTCAAACAACACAATATATATATAACATTTTTAATATTAATTCACACATACACTTCCTCGCTCGACGATACAAGAATGGATTTCAAAGCAAGGATAGAGATTCAAATTTGATGGACTCAAATCAAAGAGAATTTTTTGATTCGAAGATAGGTTCGAAACAAAGATAAGATGATTAAATAACGAAATAAGAAGATGGATAAGTTTATATAAATCGCGGGCGACCTTAACCGGGTCGACCGGGACTTCAAGAATAAGATCGATGCAGAATTCCGAGGCAAATCGACATCCGATCGCAAAAGATAGAATTTGGGCATAGCAAGAGGTTACAGCATCTAAACCGAGGATACAGGAATCTCCGGTGAATCAATGCCAATTGTAAAGGAGTTTCACCCCTTTACAAATCATTTGGAGATTGGCGAGACCGCCAAGTTATTATAGAGATCATTCGAAGTGGAGTCATGCGATACTCCAAAATAAGAAAACACGAATAGAGGGAGACAAGGATGGATTTTGGAACCGAGGGGAACGTTCCAAAATTCAAAGGAAATCGAATCGAAGAAGAAGGAATTCAAGCTCGAACAAAAATGATTCTGCAATTAAATCTACTTCATATGCTGAGTTTTGCCCAAAACAAAAGCTCTGATACCAACTGTAACGACCCGTTATTTTGGACCATTCAAATCGACAATAAATCCACACATGCCAGACTTGAATAATTCAAAACAATGGATTGTTAATTTAAATTGGCAAAACTCAGCATATACAGTAAATAAAATAATCACAGATCACAGACACAGAGTAATATAACAATAATGGAGCGGAAACAAAAGAATAGTAGTTCATGAAGCTACTATATATATAACAGAGTTAAACAAGATACAACAGAAGTCTCGAATACAATAGTCAAATACAAGATCAAAATACATCACTAGAATCAACTGAATATCTGAAAGCTGGATAAATAGCTGGATCTCCAAGCGAAGCTCCAACCCCAAAGGTGAGTCTCGAATACTGGTACACTCAGTCTGACCCGAGCGTAAAGAAAACACAAAACACTCGAGTCAGGATTAACATTCTTATATCAATAAATCCAACTCAAGTGAAATAACGACTGAAATACAAGTAACTCAAAGGATTTTTGGGATAACCATCCTCTAAGGATCCATTAAAATATCTATTATGTAGTAGTGTACGCTAAGTAGATAATGCCTATCAGTAATATAAAGTATCAAAATAGTGTTAAGGCGTTACCATTATCCCTCTTAACACATTTTATATAAGCGTCATAGTCTATGCAGCACTATAAACTCCACCGTAAACTAGTGGGCTATCAGGGAGTACTCCATAGGTATAACACAAAACAAATCGTAGTGGTCGCGCAGAGGGATACGAGTATGACAAGGCACATGAGGCAATACCCAAGGTAGTGAAACTACCATTTGCCTGATCCGGACTGGTGAGAACGCATCGCCGCAACGATCGCAACACCGCGAGACAACACTCCCAATTCAAGGGTGCGCACCAATCAAAAACAAGTAATGAGTAGTTTACGAAGAAGTGTGTCCGCTAGAGGTAGCTAACCTCACTGGCCCGGCACGGCTCCTGTTTAAGTCATTTTTAATTTGACACAAGTATCAAGGCTATCCATTATCGTTCTCTTTCTTCAAATCCAGCAACGTCATCATTCCAACCACTTCATTCTGGATCACACTCCGCGTATAATAGTTATTAAAGTGGTTTTCGGTTTGGACAGAGAGTATGTCCCTAACCGATCCTGAACACTTCAATAACTACGTAATTATTACACAGATTGGTCATTTAATAAACTTTCAAAATAGTTTATATTTCAAAACCGAAATATCATTGCCATTTCAAAACCATATCCATACGATATCATTTTTACTTCAAATTAATCCATTTCCAAAATCATATCACTTTCCAAAGTTATATCGCTTTCGAAATCGTAAGTCTTTTAAAATCAAAACACTATGGACATCAAAACTTTGAAATTCATAACACTTTGATACTATAGTTTGAAATCATAACATTTTGGAATTCATAACACTTTCCTCTTAAACAGTTTAGATATTAAAATTAGTGTATATAATAAGATAGTTTATAAAATAAAAATAGTTTATATAAAATAGTTATAAGTTAAAATAGTTTGTAATAAAATAATATATATTGAAATGATTTATATAAAATAGTTTATATTAAAATAATTTATAAAGTAAAATATAAATAGTTATAGGTATAGTTTAAAAATACTTTATAAAATAAAATAGCTTCCACATATTCACAAATCGATTCAAATTAACTCGACTTCCAAATTCAACTTAATTCAATCTCAATTCATAAATTTCAACTCAATTCAACATCTCAATAAATCATTTCGAATTATAACGATTTCAAATACAGATTTGAAACACAAATAAACCATTAAATTTTAATATATTTCAAAGCTTTAAATATTCCACATTTCAAAAACTAAATTTGACAATTCCATTTATATCTCAATTTAATTTCATTTTATTTAGTTTCTGAGATATTTCTTTAATCATTTCAATACATCTAAATACAACTTCAACTTACAAATTTATATAAGTTTGAAATATTCATTTAAGCCACTTTTTATCAAATTCAAGTTATAAAACATAACTTAAAATTTCAAATTTAATAGATTTCAAATCAAACTTATTTAAGTATAATTCTTAAATAATTAAGAATTCCAAATCAATTTCAAATTTATCTTTCAACCTGAAACATTATAAACTCTATATTTTAAAATATAAATTTTACATAAATACTTAAACATTGTTTTATATTGATTAAATCGACTTTATTAAATCAACTTTATTAGATCTTTAAAATCAATATTTATTAAAACCATATATTTCCTTCAAAACCATAAAAATCATTTTCAAATATTTATATATAGACCAACGGTGTCTGTATATATATTTTTCTACCCTATGGTCAAGTGATACAGATATTTATCATTTCAATATGTAATTTAAATATATATACGGGTATATATCTTTTCAACCCGCAATCCCAAATTCAATGTCAATAAAAATCGCTTGGGTTTATCATTTCAACCCATAACGATTTTCTCCTATTCTATAGATCGTTCGAGTATGTATCATTTCAACCCATAGTGAATTCTATATTAACAGGGAACTTGCAGAGTGATAATAGATATGATAATAATATAACAACAGTAACAGGCATATATCATCAGTGATAAATAACAGATAATGGTGTCAGATGTCATAGGTGAACAGATATAGATAATGGCATATATATATATATATAAGAACATATTTCAAGTGATAAATAACAGATAATGTCAGATGTCACAGGTGAACAGATACAGATAACAGCAGCATATTTCAATTGTCGTTTCAATTGAAATCAAATTTAATAAATATAAGAACATTAATCATGAGTGATTGCTCACCTTTCGAGGCTAGAGATATTTGACATTGAAATTTAGTTACGAAATGCAAGCACGGCTTCCAAAACAAGCTAGATTGGCACGAATTGACGAACAAAACTGATAGACCAGAATTGACGATATCAAATCAGAACTGGATTGATGAAGATAATGGTATAAGTGAACATGTATACATAACTATATATAATTCTACGTATAAATATCCAGTCATATTCTAAATTTAAACATATGTTAAAATAAAACATAGATATTTATTTCAAATCAATAATTTAACTTTAATATAAAATAACATCTATCTATGGATATGTGTAGCCTATATCAAAAGAATAACTTGCTGTACTATTCCCAAAGGCAAAATATACATGCACCTTTTATATAACATTTTTAAATATAACTATGTACCTAAAAACCCAACCAACCCAAATAGATATAAAACTAATTCATATACTAATATATTTAAACAACTTTCATAACTTACTATCATATATATACAGTATAGATGTAAACATTTATACACGCAAGTTAATATATGTCAAATATACAACACAGTTTGCAATTCACCTAAACTAAATTTCACTTAATTTATATATATTTAACCATGACAGTACAATTATATAAATAATGTAAAATACAAACCTATATGACTCAACTGTTATTAATGTACTAAAATGATTTACAAATCATGGTAACAACTATCATATAAATTGAATGATATATAACTAATCATAAAGCGAACAATAACACAGCCTTATAATATAGCAGTTTAACACATATCTAACTTGCATAACTAAAATAACGACAGGTTTTTGACTAGACTAAAATAAGCTTGTAATATAAAGCTGTCTGAACTTATACATAAAATATATAACTTTGTAAATTTTAAACACATAAAAAAATGTATAAAGTAGCTTATACCTTTACCTATGCAAAGTAGAAGAAGTGAAAGGCACGAAGCAACTATAGGGGACAATTGCTCGGTATGAACGGACGGAAGCAAGGTGGACAGTGGCTCGCTGAAAGCTGGCTTCGGTAGAGTGAAACACGGTAGGCTATTGGTCAGTGGAGGAGATAGGTGCTATCGGTTGGCAAGGCTGTGGTAGGGCCGGTCAGGTGCTGATGCCGATGTGGGTTGCGCGAGTGGGAGAGGTGCGGTGGAGACGCAACTCGGTGATGGGTGGCCTCGCTGGCGTGAAGTGGAGGTGGTTGGTCGATGCGTCAGGGTGTTGCGAGCTTGGGCGTGGAAACGGTGGAGGGAGGCGGTGGCTGTATAGGTGTTGCTTGGCAACGATGGAACAGCCGAGGTGATGGTTGAAACTTTGTTTGGTGAAAGTGGAGAGAAGATGAGTTGGCGGAAGAGGTTGTGATAAGTTAGTGCATGCTTTCTGGAGTGCAACAGCAAAAAGAAAAAAAAATTATTTCCAATGTCTGAACAAAGAGAGAAGAAACAGAGAGCAGAGAGGAAGGAAAGGAGCATGTGAAAGCAAGTTTACAAATAGAAGAAGTGAACAGGCATAATGGTTCACACGCAACAGTTAAACATAAATGCATATGTTTGTACGCATGCCATAATTCTTGGGAAGTGATAGAAATTGATTTTCTAAATTTATTAATAGATATGAATAGGAAAGTTTGAACGTGGATTCCAGAAATAATAATAGTAAACGGCTATTGAGTTCTACGAAGAAAAGTTAAATGGACAATGAATTCAAATGGTTACAGAGACCAAACGTCACGAAACCGGTACCGATACGGTAGGCGTTACGTAAAGTGCAACGTACAACGGACTCCGAATTTTGATAATCGAATATACCGTAGAGATCAGCACGATGAGACGATCAAAATGGCATACGGATATCAGTGGTATGATTGAATTATAAGAATTCGAATTTTCTACTAGCGGAAAATGCAGCAAAAACGCAGAAAAATAAGATCGACGGAGCTAAAGAAGTCTGAATTTGGAAAAACGAAAAATGACGTCTTGCTCAGAAGATGATTTACAATTTTTCTATATAAAAATATTCAGGTTTGGAAATATTTTATTATCATCAATTTTAACTGATATAAATTGGAATAAAATTACACTAGAAAATAAACCTCCAAATTATCTGATGAAAATTTACCAGTTGCTATGATTAATTAGACGCATTCCAAATATCAAATTTTTATTTCAAAATTTTATCGTTTAAAATTTTTACAAAATTTCAACTAATTACATTATTAAAACAGTTAAAATTTACGGGTCGTTACAATGGCATTACCCCGATGTGTCCTTGGCTAGTGTGAGTATAAAGGTGGGGCGTCACAGCTTGGTATCAGAGCCAAACTTCGGAACAATGTAGAATAATCTAGCAAGGATCATTGTCCTAAGTCTTTCTTAGGAATCGTGCCATAGGATTTAATTCGAGTCTTTGTACCATTCTATCATATTTCTTTTTATGATGCCTTGTTTTATCAATCGAGTTTGTTTGATATTCATTCTATGAATAACCTTTTTCCTCTTTTTTCTTTCTTAAAGAAAAGAAATGGTTAGACCAGGCCGTCCCAGCACTGGTCAATCCAGTGCTACTCCTCAGGACGGAGTATTCATGTCTGCTCAGCAACTTCTAGATCTTGTAAAAATGCTCAAGCTATCGGACCCATTCCAGAGCCTACTCATCCCAAATCTGGGTTTGCACGCTTGTGCAGTGATTACACCAGCTTGGGTGGAAAGCCTTTCAAGGGTTCTGAAAGCGTAATAGAAGTCCAAGCTTGGCTTAAAACATGCGATCGCATCTTTTGCCGCATGAATCTTATTGATCTACATCGAGTCCAAGTGGCTTCTAGCATGCTCCAAGAAAGAGCATTAGATTGGTATGAGCTTCTGATCTCCGAAATTATTGAAGCGGATCTTACTTGGGAGCAATTTCGGGAAAGATTCGAGTTAAAATTTGTGCCAAAAGCTGAAAAAGTATCTCTAGCTCGACTCTCCATTGACCTTGTTCAAGGTGAATCTTTTGTGACGGATTATGTCACATCTTTCGAATCTCTATCTAAATATGGGGTCGAGTATATTAATACCCCCATTGAAGAAAAATCAGAGATTTGTCTATGGGTTGAGTAAGAACCTCAAAAAGCCATTACTTCTGAAATTAGAAGTTTCTTTCGATCAGCTTGTTGATATCACTCTTCGACTCGAAGAGGCCGATAAAGGAAGTGATGTTGAAGTCAAAAAAAAAGAAGAAGAGGCCTTTTAAATTCAAGCCTAATCCCAACAAGAAAGGGAAGCAAGCAACTTCGATAGCAAAGACTCCTACCTCTAATCGTGGAGAATGTTACAATTGTGGTTCTAAGGACCATTATGCGAACAAGTGTCCGGAGTCTCTTACTTGCCGCTATTTCAAGAGTTCAGGTCATACTATATCTTTGTGTCCCAAACTTCAAAGCAAGAAGGAAGGCAAGCTAAATGTTTTACAAGCCCCTACTAACACTTCTCGTGGTCAAGGTATTTCTCATTCTATCCTTGATGGCATTATTATATTTCGTGATTTTCCTATTCGAGTTCTTTTTGATACGGGTGCATCTCACTCTTTTATATCAAAAGAACTTGTTGGTGCTTTGTCATTGAATTTTATTGGCTTGATGACATCATTGAGGATTGCGAATCTGGTTGGTGGATCTGCAACACTCAGTTTACTGTGTAAAGATGTCGAGATTATTTTATGTGATTACTCTTTCCATGCCGATTTGCATCTTATGCGTTACTTAGGCTTTGGAATGATTTTGGGAATGGATTGGCTTAACCGTTATGAAGCCCATATCCTATGTCCTGAGCAGACAATATATCTTCGACATCCTCAATCTGTTAAGCAGATTTCTCTTGTTCTGAAAGATTCAGATTCCAATTCGAAAGCATCCTTGTACTCTCTAAATCCTCATGATGACGATAATGATGATGAGGAAGATGTTATTTCTCTCTTTCACATTGTTCGTGAATTTCCTGACATATTTGAGCCCGTATTAGGATTACCACCTAATCGAGCAATTGAGTTCAGAATTAATCTAATCCCTGGAGCTCTACCTATCACTCGTCCTCCTTATCATATGTCCAATAAGGAAAATGAAGAGATGCGTAAACAATTATCCGAATTGGAATCGAAGCAATTTATTCAATCTAGTTCCTCTCCATGGGGAGCTTCGGCTATTTTTATGAAGAAATCTGATGGTACACTTAGGCTTTGCGTTGACTACCGCAAGCTTAATGATCTCACCATCAAGAATAAATATCCCTTACCTCGGATTGATGATTTATTCGATCAACTTAGTGGTGCTACAGTCTTTTCACAGTTAGACTTAGCAAACGGTTTTCATCAGCTCCATATTGCAGAGGATAGCATTCCTTTGACATCGTTCCGTACTCATTATGGATCTTATGAATAGATTGTTATGCCATTTGGTTTGACGAATGCTCCAGCTTATTTCGTTGACCTTATGAATCGAGTTTTCAAAGACTTCCTCGATCGATTTGTTCTCATCTTTATAGATGATATTTTTATTTATTCTAAAACTGAGGAAGAGCATGAAAATCATCTTCGGATTGTGGTTGAAACTCTTAGGAGCAATCAATTGAAAGCAAAATTTTCTAAATGCCACATTTGGCAATCTCGTGTGAAATTTTTGGGGCATATTATTTCTGAATCCGGAATTTCTGTGGACCCTTCAAAGGTTGAAGCGATTCAAAATTGGAAGAGACCGGAGAGTGTGCCGGAAATTCGTAGCTTTCTCGAATTGGCGGGCTATTACCGTCGGTTCATAAAAGACTTTTCTAAGATTTCCGTACCTCTTACTAATTTGACAAAGAATGGAGTTAAATACATTTGGTCAGACAAATGTGAAACTGCTTTTCAAAAATTAAAAGAACTCCTTTCCGATGCAACTATTCTTGTGATTCCCGATGGGAACCAAGACTTTATTGTTTATACCGATGCTAGTCGGGTTGGTTTGGGTGCCATTCTCATGCAAAGGGAACGTGTTATTGCTTATGCATCTAGGCAATTAAAGCCTGCCGAGACTAGATATGCCACTCATCATTCAGAGCTCGCGGCTATTATTTTCGCCCTTAGAATTTGGCATCATTATCTTTTGGGAGAGAAATTTGTTCTCTACACCGATCATAAATCTTTGAAGTATTTATTTTCTCAAAAGGAACTTAATTTGCGTCAACAATGTTGGCTCGAGTTCCTTGCATCTTATGATCTTGATATTCTTTATACTCCCGAAAAGGGAAATCGTGTTGCCGATGCCCTTAGTCGTCAGCAACAAGCGGTTGTTTCCATGATGATATCCGAATGGAATGATCTCGCGACTTTATCCACTTGTGAGATTCGAGATCGTGAATCTGATTCATGTTCATCTCTTGTTTTGCGTAGCCTTGAGGCTCATCCTTCTCTTTTAGACCGCATTCTTGAAGCCCAAAAGCATGATCTTGAATTGGTTCTTCTTAGCCAAAGTTGTAGGGATAAAATTGATATTGAAGGTTTGAAATACTTTGATATTAATGCTCGTGGCAGTATTCGAAAATTTGGTAGACTTATTGTGCCAAATATTATTGATCTTCGTAAAGACATTTTAGAATATTCTCATCATTCTAAATTTACCATTCATCCCGGTAGTAGTAAAATGTACGCGGACATGAAGCGACTTTATTATTGGGATGGAATGAAATCTGATATTGCTAACTTTATTAAGCGTTGCATGACTTGCCAACTCGTAAAGGCCGAGCATCAAAGACCCGGTGGGCTATTGCAACCTTTGGAAATTCCAATATGGAAGTGGGTCAAATTTCCATGGACTTTATTGACGGTCTTCCCCGTTCTCGTTCGGGTCATGATAGCCTATGGGTGATAGTAGATAGACTTACAAAGTTCGCCCATTTTATTCCCGTTCGGTCCAATCGGACCATACCTATTTTGGCTAAACTCTTTGTCAAGGAAATTGTTAAATTGCATGGAGTTCCTACTTCTATTGTTAGCGATCGTGATCCATTGTTTACTAGTGGATTTTGGAAAGGTCTTCAAAAAGCTTTGGGAACGAAGCTTAATTTTAGCACCGCTTATCATCCTCAGTCCGATGGACAAACTGAGCATGTGAATCAAACTCTTGAAGATCTTCTCCGTGCATGTGTTCTTGATTTTGGTGGAAGTTGGGAAGATCATATTTCTCTTGTTGAGTTTTCCTATAATAATAGCTTCCAATCTAGTATTGGTATGGCACCTTTCGAAGCACTCTACGGAAGGCCATGCCGATCTCCTTCGTGTTGGCTTGAAGCCGGTGAGAAGCTGGTTTTAGGTCCAGATTTTATTCGTGATGCCACAGAAAAGATTGACCTTATTCGTCATAGGATGAAAGAAGCTCAAAGTAGACAAAAATCCTATGCCGATAATCGAAGAAGGAAATTAGAATTTTCTGTAGGAGATTTGGTGTTTATTCGTGTTTCACCTATGAAGGGTGTTGTGCGTTTCAATCGATCGGGAAATTAGCACCTCGATATATTGGCCCATTTCTCATCACCGAACGCATTGGTTCTATGGCTTATCGCCTTTTATTACCGGCTCAGTTTTCTGCTATTCATGACGTATTCCACGTCTCTCAACTACGGAAATGCCTTTGAAATTCCGATTCAATTCTTGAGCCCGGTGTTATTGAAGAAATTGAAGTTTCGCCTAATTTGACTTATGAGCAACATCCTATTCGTATCATTTCTACGGAGGTTTAACGCCTTTGAAATAAAGACGTTCCTCTTGTGAAAGTTCAATGGTCCTTAAATCCTAAGGATTGCTCTTGGGAATCCAGAGAATTCATTGAGCGAACACATCCGAACTTACTCTCTCGTGCTCCTTAAGGTGAACTTCTCATTTCAAAATTTATTCTTTTTGTGTTCTTATGCCTTTGTATGGTTGTTACTTTTTATTTATTTTTCTTAAGTATTGCGAGGACGCAATTTCTTTAAGGAGGGGAGTCTATAACAACCCGCATATTTTACGATTGTATATTTAAATGTTTTATTTAAATATAGCATCGTTAGTCTGATTTAAGTCCGAAATGTCACTTTTTGTAAACAGTCGAATTGGGACTCGAGACCACTTCCATTGAGTCCAAAATGGCGTTTGCGACCTTTTTGAGTATAAACATCGATATATTTGGAGTTGAGTGAAATTTTGATATTTTCATTTAGGGCTTTGGGTTTGGGTTTCAGCCCAAAAACCTAACACCCAACCCATCTAATACCCTAACTCCCACTCCACTCCACTTCATTCCTTCATAAAATTTCCTAACACTCAAGCTAAGGTAAAAATGGGGGAAGAGAAAGGAAATTAGAATTCCAAGCCCTAATTTTGATATTTTCATTTAGGGCTTTGGGTTTGGGTTTCAGCCCAAAAACCTAACACCCAACCCATCTAATACCCTAACTCCCACTCCACTCCACTTCATTCCTTCATAAAATTTCCTAACACTCAAGCTAAGGTAAAAATGGGGGAAGAGAAAGGAAATTAAAATTCCAAGCCCTAGATTGATTAGGAAATACAAATTCTAGCTCCAACATCAAAGAGAAGCTTAGGTAAGCATCCTCTTCTTCTTCTCCATCTCAATCTCTCTCCAATTTCAGAAATTTCCTATAACCTAACTTAGGAAAATATTGCTTATGATCTTAGATTGGAGCTTCTAGAGTTGAAATAGAAGAGTAGTTGATCTTTTCTTTGCTTTAGAACTTCTCGTTTGTGTTTTTGGGTTAAAAGGTGAGTTTTTGAACTCACATCTATGTCTATATCTTCGATAGTTGTTTGGTAGTAATTCCTAAAATCTATTCCTTGTTCATTTGCTTTTGAATTGAATTGGTTTGATGAATATTCCAATTTTTGGTGTTTTGAAGTCAAATCTTTAAAAATCTGATCTTTGATGTTTGAACACGTTGTTGGGGTGTATCAAAGGGCCTATAAGGCTGGGTTGTCGCTTGGCATAAATCCCTAGTCTTCGATGCTCGTCCGATCGCTCCCGTTTGGATTTTTGCCCCTTTTGGGGGCTAGGCTGGAAATACTGGAAATGGCAGGTCAGTCGACTGAAATAGGGACCAGAAAATTCTCTGGCCCTGTATCAATCGACTGACCTTCTAGTTCAGTCGACTGATATTGGGAAACGAATGTTTCCTGGCCTGTGTCAGTCGACTGAACCAGAAGGTCAGTCGACTGAACCAAGAACCTGAGAGTTTCTGGCCTTGTATCAGTCGACTGACCTTCTGGTTTAGTCGACTGAATCTATGAAATTTGCTTTTTGCCTATTTTAGGCAGTTTCTTGCTGGTTTCCGGTTTTTAATCGATTTTTGATGGTCCGAATTGTTGTTATCATTTATCGTCTTTGATGACTTCTTTTTCGGGATTTTTGGGAATATCCATTTTGATGGATTCGGTATTGATTTTTATGGTTTTAATTCACGTCGTCGAATGTGGATTTTGGTGATTGATTGTTTCTACAATCATTTTTGTGATTTGTCACTTTAAAATACAAAGGTTTCTATACTAGTAGTAAATATTCAAAGTCTTTCACAAAGATGATTCCAACTCTATTTTTAATACAAATCTCGTTTATAAAAACCATTTTCCAATCTATTAGTATATACAAGCCTTACCTCATTCGTACGAGAAATCCAATTAAACGACTTAGCAAAACAAGTGGTATGAAACGCTTGCGTTTACTTTGTCGGTTAATTCTTAGACTTGTTCGATTGAAATCTTGTGATAATTTTCGAGTGGAAGTCTACAATTTATTCGTAAATATTTAAGTTAAGCCAGTTGTTATGGGACATGAAGCTAAACTCTTATATTTACTAGCTTAGTGTGATTCACACTTTTTATTGATCGATGATGATCATTTTGTGATTTAGACTAGCGATGTGCGACGTCTCTTTGTTTGTGTGGGGGTTAAACCCCGTTTGTGGAGTTTCAACTCAAAATTGGTGGGGTAGCGACCCATGGTCTTCGGGCCGTTTGTGGAGCTTCGGCTCAAAATTGATGGTTAGCGACCATGGAATAGCGTTTCGTTTGTGATACACGTGTTGGTGAGTTTTCATGCTCCCGTTTGTGATAGGCCTCCCCCCTTTGTGATTTTTGGATTTCTGGTTGATGATTTCTAGAATTTGTGTTTCACCAATTTTCGTGGATTGGCATTGATATATTTTGTCAATATTTGTGTTTTGGTGAATTATTTAAAGAATATGAAATTCTTTTTGGTGTTTTAGAATATTTGAGATATTGTATGATTTTTGTTGTTATCGGATGTATACTTGTCGTAGTATGGCATTATTGTTATCATATGTTTTTATCATATCTCTTATCCTATCTCATTTTATATGATATTTATAGCTAGACTGATCCGTTTATTATTTTCTTCTTAAATAATACTCGGGTCAGACCGAGTGTAACGACCCGGTATTTTCAACCATTCGCATCCATTATAAGTGTATAGGTAGACACTCATGCCGGAATTGAATTGCTCAAAATACCGTGTTGTAAATAAAATTTGGCAAATCTCAGAATATACAGTAAATAAATATAATCACAGATCACAGACACAGAGTAAGATAATGCAGCGGAAGTAAAAAAAAGTAGTTCATGAAGCTACTATGTAAATATATCAGAGTTACATAAGATACAACATAAGAAATAAAGTACAGCAGAAGTCTCAATACAATAAACAAGTACAGGCTAAATAAAATAACGGAACCAAAGTTGATAGAACAAGACTAGCAGATAATCTTCAGCGATTCAAATCTCCAGAAGGTGGAAATCCAAATCTGTGAATACTCAGGCTGACCTGAGCGTAAAGCAAAACACAAAACACTCGAGTCAGGACAATATATACTTATATTATGTAAACCAACTCAAGTGAACTGTAATAAAGGTACAAGTAACTTAGAAGATGCTTGGGACCGCCCATCCTCTAAGGATCCGTTAAAATATCTACTATGTAGTAATATTCGCTATTATAATAATGTCTAATAAGTAAAGTATAATCATATAGAAAATAGCGTTAAGGGGATGGAGAACCTTAACGCGGTCGGATCTTAAAATCATAATCGTAGTGGGTTCGATATGGTAGGTGACACGACACACAAGGCAATGCCAGGGTAGATATACCAATTACGCACACGGACTGATGGATACGCATAGCAGCCACTACCGTTCCACCTCGAACAACACTCCCAAATCAAGGGTGGCCACCAAAAATCACAAAGTAATAGAATGGTATCGAAGAAGTGTGTCCGATACGAGGTGCTACCTCACTGGCCCGAGATCGCTCCTGTTTTAGTCACCTTATGCCAACTCACGGGAGTTGGGTCCACGTATATACCTTAGGATCGTCGCCACCATCCTACTTCATTCTGGAAACTCCACCGCGTATACAGTTGTCAAAGTGGTTTTCGGTATCGACAGAGAGTATGTCCATATCCGATCATGGTCTCTTTAACAACCAATCGTTATTATAACCCGTGGTTATAACTTTTAAAACAATACTTTACTTCAAAATAAAATATCATTTCAAAACCATATATTTATCAAAATAAAGATTAAATCAATTCCAAACCATTTCCATATATTTAAAATATCATATCATTTCAAAACTTCATTTCAAATCATTTCAATATATCAAAATATCATATCTTTCCAAAACTTCATTTCAAATCATTTTAATATAATAAAATATCATATCCTTACAAAACTTCATTTCAAATCATTTGAATATAATAAAATATCCTATCAGTTTAAACCAAAAATCCAACTTTAAATACCCTTTAAATTCAAAGATAGCGTTCATTTACTATCATTTCAAATCACCTTTAAATAGTTTATATTCCAATCAAAATAATTCATTTAAACCTTTTAAAAGTGTAATTATTATATTTTCAAATCAAGTATTCAATTTCCAAAGTTTCAAACCATTCTGAGTTCGTTTACTAAGTCAAAAACCATAATTATTAAAATTTCAGCCTTTCGCAGCATTTAGAAAAAAACTGTTATAAGTTATACTTGAAAACATTTTTATTCAGCAAAGACAGCATTTAAAACTGCTGTTAAAACTCAGTTTTTAGTTAAATTATAGTTCAAAACAGAACAGCATTTCAGAAGTGCTGCGGTAACTCAGATTTCAAAACAAAGGTTTTATTTTATTTCAACAAAGACTGCAGACCACTATAGCATTTCCAGAGAATGCTATAATAGACCTGAGTTCAATATTAGCCTATAAGTTCAATTACAGCAACTACAGTATTTCAGAAATGCTGTAATAGCTCTTTTTACACAATTTTAGTTCAATTCAGAAACTATAGCATTTCTGAATGCTATTAAAAGTTAATTCCAGATTTTAGTGTATTTCCAGCAACTAAATAACTTCAATTTAGAACACATAAACATTTTAAAAATCATATTTTAATATTTAAAATGTTCATTTTCATATCATTTAACATATATCTTTTTCACAATAAATTTCTTATAATTAAATCCAATTTTCAACAATTTACTTAATAAATTTAAGTGTAAAAGTTTCCAATTCTTCACATTTCAACAAATAACTTAACACTTCAAATTTAAATTACCATTTCACAAATTTAACTAAATTTCCAATTTTATTTAATTAACTTAAACCTTTAATTAAAACCAAATTTCACATTTCCAAGTCAAGTTATATTTTAAAAGATCACTTTTAAACATTCATTTATTTAACCACTTAAACTCATAGAAAAATCAATAATACTTTAATAAATCGCTTAAATTCAAATTTAATCAAATTATCATATTTACCATTTTCCAAATATAATTAAATTTTCATTTTTATTCATATAACTTAAATATCATTTTTAACCAAAATTCCAAATTCCAAACTTAAGTTATATTTCAATAATCCAATTTAACCATTCATTAATTACATTTTTAACTCGTAGAAAAATCATAATTTCTTTATTTTAAAACATTTCAAAATCTATTTAAATCAAATTTCATAAATTTATATTTTTAAAATACTTAAAAATATCAAAAAACACTTTATAAAATAACCACGGGCCTGTATATAGTTTTCTAACCTAGGTCAAGTGATACAGATATATATCATTTCAATCCGCAATTTACAAAGAAAAACCGGGTTCTATCATTTCAAACCCGCAATCCCAAGTTAAAATAAGTTAAATAAAAACCATTCAGGCCTATCATTTCAGCCCATAATGATTTTTCCCTATTCTAAAGTCCGTTCGGGTATGTATCATTTCAACCCATAGTGATTCTAGTCTACAGGGAACTTGCAGTGTGATAAACAAATTTAAATGAACAGAATACATTATATAACAGTAACGGATGATATAACAGGTGTATAAACATCATATGATCATAACATAGTCAAGTATAACATGATAATATATTTCTATAGATTCACAGGGTGTCAATTTACTAGTTATATAGGTACATATTGTCTGGTGAGAATAACTCACCTGTTAAAGCTGGAGATTAGCGATCAAAACACACAGAATAGATTCCAAAAAGCACAACAAGCACGATATAGCATGACTTTTGATTTGAATGAATGGAGAGCCTTGATATTTATCTTGTAAACAATAACCAAACAAGACAATATACACATAAATATTCAACGCAAACAATGTTGAAACAATGAAGATAAGAAGCAACAACGGAATAGATTACTTGACTGTGCTTTAACCATTCAAAAGCTCGAACAAGGGGTTCATTTTCTCAGCCATGATGATGATGAGTGTGGGAGAGACAAGGTTAACTTCCTCGAATACATAAGACAAAACAATACAAACAATATAAGTTTTCAAATGCACAATACGATAGAATAATATAGAATCAACTGCACGAATCAAAGTAGAATTGCTTTGCACTTGCTTCCAACAACCTTCAGGTTCAGCCATATGGTGTACTACAGGTCTAAGGCAAGATTTGGATCAGGTTTTGGTTGCCTAAGGGTCGGCCAAACATGTTTAGAGGATAGCAAAAGGTGAGTATGCATGAAACAACACAACAAGGCAAAACAATGTCACTTTAACATGGATTCAAGGCAATTCAAGGCTCGACCAAGGCTCATGGGGCACGGCCAGAGGAGTGGGGTCCAAGGTGATGACGTGGAAGAGGGTCCAGGTGGTGCTGGAGGTGGTGGAGGTGATGTTGGTGGCAGACATGGGTGGTGGAAGGTGATGGTACCAAAAAGTGGTCAACAAAGCATGGATCTAGGCATCTAGGTTGTATTTGGAAGAGTTTGGCCATCAAGGGGGTTCGGCCATGGTCAGATCTGGTGGGGTAGATGCTGGTGGTGGTCGGGAAGAGATGGAAGGAGGTGGTGGCCGTGGAATAGGGGGAGAGGCCGATCTAAACAAGGGAGAAAGCAAGGAAAATTTGCATAGAAAAAGTAAAAAAAAAGTAGAAAGAAAAGAGGGAGTTTACCAAATTTTTTTGCAAGATGGAGGCCATGATTTTTTTTAGGGTTTTGGAGCTTTGAAAATTCGTGAATAACAGGAGGAAGTCGGCGGAAAAAAAAGAATGAGGAATAGTTAGGGTTAATTGGTGAAAGGTTAGGTTAAAAGTAAAAAGGTGGACTATAAAAGCCCATAGGAAGATAGAAAGTTTAAGGCCTTTCAAATTTCTTTATTTTATTTTTTATAACTTTATATTTCTGGAAAAGATAATAATCCCAGGTAAAATTTCGAAATTTGAACAAAATATAATAATTTATATAAATATTTATCAATAATATAAAGTTAAATTAAGAAAATAGCTAAAATAGTAAACTAGTCTAGAAATTTGAAATTGAATAGAATAAATTTTAGAAAAATTCATATGAGCTTGTAATATATTTTTAAACATAAATAATAACATAAAATAAAAATATATTCACAAAATAAATATTTAAAATTAAATTTACATATAATTTTTAATGAAGAAATAACAGAAAATAGGAAAACAGCCTTTAAAAATAAGAAATCATCATAGTAAATTTTGGAAAAATTCTATTTATTACTTTTGAAATATTTAGAGATGAAAATATACATAAATTAACATATTGACACATATTAAATAAAATATAAGAAAGAATATATGATTTATAAAATTTAAAATAGGCAAAATTGCACAATAAAACAAATTATACTAAAAATTGAAATGTACATAACTTTTACATTTTAACTCTGTTTCCAACGAAACGAAAAACAGTAATCAAGTTATTAAATCTATTGTCATAATAAAAGATAAAATTTATAATTTCAAATATTTAAAATTTAAATTTAAAAGTCAAAGTTTGACTATTTGACCAAAATTCACATTTTCTGGAAATATTAAATTTAGTCATATTTGGAATTCTAATCCACATCAAAATCAAAGTTTATACTTAAAACAACAAAATTTATTCTTTTTCATAAATAAAGCTTTTGAATCTGGAAAAATCAATTTAAAAATATTTGAAAAATATAGGGTTGTTACACTCTCCCCCACTCAAAGCTTTTCGTCCTCGAAAAGGAATGAGGTACGGGAAAGCATAGAAAAGATAGAGTGAAATAAGATTAAAATAAGATGGCAAGGAGATTTAAATTACGCCTGATAACTATTGTTATATGTAAGTTTAACAAGATGGAGGTGATCAAATCAAGAACACAAACACGAAAAAGATCCTCTAGAGTCTGAATCACCCCTTTCACTTGACCGACGGTCTATGAATGGAAAAACAGTGTTCAGATTTAAAAATGAGTATCCAAGATTATCAAAGATTACAGAAAGATTTCTAAACAGACTGGTATAAGCAATAGCCTTCCCATTCTGTAACAAGATAAGAGAAATAAGGACAACCAAAAGATAGTTTGGAAAACAAAATAAGATAATAAGCTTGAAACCATAATGCTTTGAAATCATAACAATTTAGGGATGTTTATCATTTGGAAATCACACTACTAAAATCATAACACTTTGGACATGTTATTCTTTAAAAAAAACATAATACTTAGAAAATCATAACACCCTTAAAAAAAATCTTCATTTAAACCATTTAATTCAAGGTCAAATAATATTCATTTTAAAGTTGTAACATTTCTAAGTTCATTCAATTATAAAAATTTCCAAAACATTGTCTTTTCAAAATAGCAGCACTTATAAAATGCTAAGTAGATATATTAATATTTCAAATCAGTTTAATTCCAGAAATATTTATTTGGATATAATTTAACTTATGACTTATTAAAACAAACTTTTATGAATGGAATATCCAAATTAAACTATACTTCGTTTATTAAGTCAAAAGCTCACTATTTTATTTAGCTCTAAATTTAACACATACCCTAACACTTTATTTAAAATACCCATTTCATAAATAGATATTCCTTTAGTAAGTTACACTTAAAATTTCCATTTGAAAACCAAATTCTCAATTATCAAGTTTTAGTGATGTTAAAATACATTTTAACTATTTAAATCATAATTATTCATTTTTCAAGACATATCAATTTCATAAATAAAATATATTTCATAGCAAATATAACAATCAAATTTCTTTACACATTTATTCATTTAGACATCAATTAAACTATGAATTCAAGTTAAATAAACTTTATTACAAAATGTCCAATTCAAATGTATTTTATTTTATATATTCAAAGATACATTATTTATTATACAACATATTCATTTCAGGAAATAACCTTTATTAAATTCCTAGGTTAGACTTAAGGTTCCATATTAAATCAAATTTGATTATTAAGTTATTTAAATAAAATCTCTTTAAATTCCTTTTTTTCTCTATTTACCTTTGTTAATCTTTTATAACTAAAATTTAAGTGTATAACATTTATTATAACCACTCAAATTTTATTTATAAAATCCTTTCTATATTGTATATTATCCAATTTCATATTCAACTTCTGTGTAATTTAGGTAAGTTATATTGGAATGAAATTGTGTGTTATACAAATAAAACTTTCCGATTCAATTATCTCAATTTTGAATCATTTATCCAAATTTTTGATTTTTTTTTCTTTCTATAATTGAAATTATTCTTCAAGATAAAATTTAAGAATTTGAATCTTCGAACATCTTCAAACCATTTGGAGATAAGTAATTATATATACATAATATGTCAAATCAAATTTAAATCATATATCTCTATATATATTATAAATCAAGTCATACTTTAGAAATTCAAAATAATTAAATTCCCCAAAACAAAGCTGTAGCAAGACTACAGAACAGTCTCTTCACCTCGAAACTCGAAAATGAACGTCGACGATGCTGCAATCATCACCGAAATTATTTTCCAACGACAAAGAGAAGAGCACTAAATTTTTAAACTTAAAAATCCTTTAGAAATAAATTTCTACTTGGAAATACTTTAAATAATATATCCTTTTAAAACTTTTAACACAAGGTTTGAATACATCGGAAATTAAATTCTTAAATTTCTTGTTTTAAATTCATTTCAGTTCCCAAATAAATTTATAAACAACTATTTATAAATTCATTTGTAGAACAATAAATGGTAAATCAAGTATTATCACTTCAAATTATCAATTTAAATCAATTTATTAAGTTCCATAAATTATATATCAAAATTTATTTCATTAACCAATTTTTTTTATATAATATTGTGTCAACTTGTTCTGTCAAAGTGTTTTAGAAATCCTATCGATAGCGTTGATCAGACAAATCGATCGGAAACCCAAATCAACATCAACAACTCAAACAACACAATATAAAACAAAATATTAATTACAGATTTACAAATACAATTCAAAATGTTTTGAAGGTAGGTTGGAAACAAAAGACAAGATGATTAAATAACAAAGTAGGGAGATGGGTAAGCTTAGATAACCGCGGACAACCTTAACCTGGTTAACCGTGAGTTAAAGAATAAGATCGATGTGGATTGTCCTGGTACAAATCTACGTTCGATCTCAAGAGATAGAGTTTGGAAAAATAAAAGATATTAGCATCTAAACCAAGGATAAATATAAATCTCTGGTGAATCGATGCTGATTGTAAAGGATTTTCACCCTTTTACAAGAAAATTAGAATATTGGCGAGACCGCCAATTCACTATAAAGATCATTCGAAGTGGAGTTATGGGATACTCCAGAATCAAAAGAAGATGAATAGTGAGGGACAAGAATGGATTTTGGAACCGTAGGGAACGTTCCAAAATTCAAAGGAAATCGAGTCAAAAGAAAAATGATTCAAGCTCGAATGAAAGTGATTCTGTAACTAAATTTACCATACATTCTAAGTTTTGCCTCAAAGCCAAAGCTCTGATACCAACTGTAACGACCCGGTATTTTCAACCATTCGCATCCATTATAAGTGTATAGGTAGACACTCATGCCGGAATTGAATTGCTCAAAATACCGCGTTGTAAATAAAATTTGGCAAATCTTAGAATATACAGTAAATAAATATAATCATAGATCACAGACACAGAGTAAAATAATGCAGCGGAAGTAAAAAAAATAGTAGTTCATGAAGCTACTATGTAAATATATCAGAGTTACATAAGATACAACATAAGAAATAAAGTACAGCAGAAGTCTCAATACAATAACCAAGTACAGGCTGAATAGAACAACGGAACCGAAGTTGATAGAACAAGACTAGCAGATAATCTCCAGCGATTCAAATCTCCAGAAGGTGGAAATCCAAGTCTGTGAATACTCAGGCTGACCCGAGCGTAAAGCAAAACACAAAACACTCGAGTCAGGACAATATATACTTATATAATGTAAACCAACTCAAGTGAACTGTAATAAAGGTACAAGTAACTTAGAAGATGCTTGGGACCGCCCATCCTCTAAGGATCCATTAAAATATCTACTATGTAGTAATATTCGCTATTATAATAATGTCTAATAAGTAAAGTATAATCATATAGAAAATAGCGTTAAGGGGATGGAGAACCTTAACGCGGTCGGATCTTAAAATCATAATCGTAGTGGGTC
The DNA here is from genome assembly GCA_030737815.1 of Allium fistulosum. Lineage (NCBI taxonomy): Eukaryota > Viridiplantae > Streptophyta > Magnoliopsida > Asparagales > Amaryllidaceae > Allium > Allium fistulosum. Next base: position 850,292,911 of record CM060903.1, read on the forward strand.
CGATATGGTAGGTGACACGGCACACAAGGCAATGCCAGGGTAGATATACCAATTACGCACACGGACTGATAGATACGCATAGTAGCCACTACCGTTCCACCTCGAACAACACTCCCAAATCAAGGGTGGCCACCAAAAATCACAAAGTAATAGAATGGTATCGAAGAAGTGTATCCGATACGAGGTGCTACCTCACTGGCCCGAGATCACTCCTGTTTTAGCCACCTTATGCCAACTCACGGGAGTTGGGTCCACGTATATACCTTAGGATCGTCGCCACCATCCTACTTCATTCTGGAAACTCCACCGCGTACACAGTTGTCAAAGTGGTTTTCGGTATCAACAGAGAGTATGTCCATATCCGATCCCGGTCTCTTTAACAACCAATCGTTATTATAACCCGTGGTTATAACTTTTAAAACAATATTTTACTTCAAAATAAAATATCATTTCAAAACCATATATTTATCAAAATAAAGATTAAATCAATTCCAAACCATTTCCATATATTTAAAATATCATATCATTTCAAAACTTCATTTCAAATCATTTCAATATATTAAAATATCATATCTTTCCAAAACTTCATTTCAAATCATTTTAATATAATAAAATATCATATCCTTACAAAACTTCATTTCAAATCATTTTAATATAATAAAATATCCTATCAGTTCAAAACCAAAAATTCAACTTTAAATACCCTTTAAATTCAAAGATATCGTTCATTTACTATCATTTCAAATCACCTTTAAATAGTTTATATTCCAATCAAAATAATTCATTTAAACCTTTTAAAAGTGTAATTATTATATTTTCAAATCAAGTATTCAATTTCCAAAGTTTCAAACCATTCTGAGTTCGTTTACTAAGTCAAAAACCATAATTATTAAAATTTCAGCCTTTCGCAGCATTTAGAAAAAAACTGTTATAAGTTATACTTGAAAACATTTTTATTCAGCAAAGACAGCATTTAAAACTGCTGTTAAAACTCGGTTTTTAGTTAAATTATAGTTCAAAACAGAAAAGACAGCATTTCAGAAGTGCTGCGGTAACTCAGATTTCAAAACAAAGGTTTTATTTTATTTCAACAAAGACTGCAGACCACTATAGCATTTCCAGAGAATGCTATAATAGACCTGAGTTCAATATTAGCCTATAAGTTCAATTACAGCAACTACAGCATTTCAGAAATGCTGTAATAGCTCTTTTTACACAATTTTAGTTCAATTCAGAAAATATAGCATTTCTGAATGCTATTAAAAGTTAATTCCAGATTTTAGTGTATTTCCAGCAACTAAATAACTTCAATTTAAAACACATAAACATTTTAAAAATCATATTTTAACATTTAAAATGTTCATTTTCATATCATTTAACATATATCTTTTTCACAATAAATTTCTTATAATTAAATCCAATTTTCAACAATTTACTTAATAAATTTAAGTGTAAAAGTTTCCAATTCTTCACATTTCAACAAATAACTTAACACTTCAAATTTAAATTACCATTTCACAAATTTAACTAAATTTCCAATTTTATTTAATTAACTTAAACCTTTAATTAAAACCAAATTTCACATTTCCAAGTCAAGTTATATTTTAAAAGATCACTTTTAAACATTCATTTATTTAACCACTTAAACTCATAGAAAAATCAATAATACTTTAATAAATCGCTTAAATTCAAATTTAATCAAATTATCATATTTACTATTTTCCAAATATAATTAAATTTTCATTTTTATTCATATAACTTAAATATCATTTTTAACCAAAATTCCAAATTCCAAACTTAAGTTATATTTCAATAATCCAATTTAACCATTCATTAATTACATTTTTAACTCGTAGAAAAATCATAATTTCTTTATTTTAAAACATTTCAAAATCTATTTAAATCAAATTTCATAAATTTATATTTTTAAAATACTTAAAAATATCCAAAAACACTTTATAAAATAACCACGGGCCTGTATATAGTTTTCTAACCTAGGTCAAGTGATACAGATATATATCATTTCAATCCGCAATTTACAAAGAAAAACCGGGTTCTATCATTTCAAACCCGCAATCCCAAGTTAAAATAAGTTAAATAAAAACCATTCAGGCCTATCATTTCAGCCCATAATGATTTTTCCCTATTCTAAAGTCCGTTCGGGTATGTATCATTTCAACCCATAGTGATTCTAGTCTACAGGGAACTTGCAGTGTGATAAGCAAATTTAAATGAACAGAATACATTATATAACAGTAACGGATGATATAACAGGTGTATAAACATCATATGATCATAACATAGTCAAGTATAACATGATAATATATTTCTACAGATTCACAGGGTGTCAATTTACTAGTTATATAGGTACATATTGTCTGGTGAGAATAACTCACCTGTTAAAGCTGGAGATTAGCGATCAAAACACACAGAATAGATTCCAAAAAGCACAACAAGCACGATATAGCATGACTTTTGATTTGAATGAATGGAGAGCCTTGATATTTATCTTGTAAACAATAACCAAACAAGACAATATACACATAAATATTCAACGCAAACAATGTTGAAACAATGAAGATAAGAAGCAACAACGGAATAGATTACTTGACTGTGCTTTAACCATTCAAAAGCTCGAACAAGGGGTTCATTTTCTCAGCCATGATGATGATGAGTGTGGGAGAGACAAGGTTAACTTCCTCGAATACATAAGACAAAACAATACAAACAATATAAGTTTTCAAATGCACAATACGATAGAATAATATAGAATCAACTGCACGAATCAAAGTAGAATTGCTTTGCACTTGCTTCCAACAACCTTCAGGTTCAGCCATATGGTGTACTACAGGTCTAAGGCAAGATTTGGATCAGGTTTTGGTTGCCTAAGGGTCGGCCAAACATGTTTAGAGGATAGCAAAAGGTGAGTATGCATGAAACAACACAACAAGGCAAAACAATGTCACTTTAACATGGATTCAAGGCAATTCAAGGCTCGACCAAGGCTCATGGGGCACGGCCAGAGGAGTGGGGTCCAAAGTGATGACGTGGCAGAGGGTCCAGGTGGTGCTGGAGGTGGTGGAGGTGATGTTGGTGGCGGCCATGGGTGGTGGAAGGTGATGGTACCAAAAAGTGGTCAACAAAGCATGGATCTAGGCATCTAGGTTGTATTTGGAAGAGTTTGGCCATCAAGGGGGTTCGGCCATGGTCAGATCTGGTGGGGTAGATGGTGGTGGTGGTCGGGAAGAGATGGAAAGAGGTGGTGGCCGTGGAATAGGGGGAGAGGCCGATCTAAACAAGGGAGAAAGCAAGGCAAATTTGCATAGAAAAAGTAAAAAAAAGTAGAAAGAAAAGAGGGAGTTTACCAAAAAATTTTGCAAGATGGAGGCCATGATTTTTTTTAGGGTTTTGGAGCTTTGAAAATTCGTGAATAACAGGAGGAAGTCAGCGGAAAAAAAAGAATGAGGAATAGTTAGGGTTAATTGGTGAAAGGTTAGGTTAAAAGTAAAAAGGTGGACTATAAAAGCCCATAGGAAGATAGAAAGTTTAAGGCCTTTCAAATTTCTTTATTTTATATTTTATAACTTTATATTTCTGGAAAAAGATAATAATCCCAGGTAAAATTTCGAAATTTGAACAAAATATAATAATTTATATAAATATTTATCAATAATATAAAGTTAAATTAAGAAAATAGCTAAAATATCTAGTCTAGAAATTTGAAATTGAATAGAATAAATTTTAGAAAAATTCATATGAGCTTGTAATATATTTTTAAACATAAATAATAACATAAAATAAAAATATATTCACAAAATAAATATTTAAAATTAAATTTACATATAATTTTTAATGAAGAAATAACAGAAAATAGGAAAACAGCCTTTAAAAATAGGAAATCATCATAGTAAATTTTGGAAAAATTCTATTTATTACTTTTGAAATATTTAGAGATGAAAATATACATAAATTAACATATTGACACATATTAAATAAAATATAAGAAAGAAAATATGATTTATAAAATTTGAAATAGGCAAAATTGCACAATAAAACAATATATACTAAAAATTGAAATGTACATAACTTTTACATTTTAACTCCGTTTCCAACGAAACGAAAAACAGTATTCAAGTTATTAAATCTATTGTCATAATAAAAGATAAAATTTATAATTTAAAATATTTAAAATTTAAATTTAAAAGTCAAAGTTGGACTATTTGACCAAAATTCACATTTTCTAGAAATATTAAATTTAGTCATATTTGGAATTCTAATCCACATCAAAATCAAAGTTTATACTTAAAATAACAAAATTTATTCTTTTTCATAAATAAAGCTTTTAAATCTAGAAAAATCAATTTAAATATATTTGAAAAATAGAGGGTTGTTACACCGAGGTATTTCAGGTGCTCCTGTTTGACTTCTTATCAGGGTCCTTCACCTGACTTTTGGGCTAACTACTTTAGCATAGTAGTTTTTGTTTGTATACATTTGAGATAGAGACTCCTTGTTGTATACTTATTCTTTTGTCTAGCACTTGTATCTATTCTTTTGTGATGTAGTGGATCTAGTTTGACCACTACTTTGATGTACACTTCTTTGTGATATATTCATATCTGTTTCCGCCTTTGTGATATGAATATCTGTGACTGATTTGTGTTATGTTTATTTCTATATTTGTTTTTGAAGTCCTCATAGCCACTGTGTGGTAGCTTTGAGTTTGTATTTGATATGTCGGATTTCCTCTTGAAATGAAATGTAAGTCATATTATCTGATATATCGGTACTCGCACAAAGCAATTACACAGATGGTCGCTCCTCAACAGCCTTATTCTTCGTGCTAGTCGACGGCATTACCCCGTAGTGTCCTTGGCTAGTGTGAGTATAGAGGTGGGGCGTCACAATATGGATGCATGGTTTGGTTGGTTTCTTTGTTGTATTGATGGTTGCTTGACATGAATGGATAATAGCTAAATTGGATGTTAGAGTATGTTACGAATAGCACACAAGCAATGCAGAGTGAGAAAGTGCGTGAATTACATTATTTGTTCTTTGGGAATTTTAAGGACGAAATTCTTCTTAGGGGGGAAGAATGTTGTAACAACCCTGTTTTCGAAGCTATGGTATTATATAAATTTGATTGGAATAAAAATGTTTGAATTCGATTTTTACAGTTATTGTTTTTGAAATCAAATTATTATTCAATTAAAGTCTAGTTAATAAAGAGTTTTGTTGTAATAAAATTGAAATAGATAGTAAATTCCTTTCTTGCAAATATATTAAAACCCGACAAGTGTTTTGATAATATAAAAATATTGTTTTATATATCATAGAGAATTTCTTTATGATTGGAATAGTCGGAAATTTATTTATCTTTTATTATATTGATACAATAAATAATTAAACAAAGACGTGTAAGCATCGAATTAAAAGCAATTGAGGAACTATTAATGTATATTTTGTGAAACGAAGTGTTGACTGATTTAAATTAAATCAAAGTATAATTTTAAATACATAAAAATATTTATTTTGAAGAAAAGAAATATATATACATATATATAATAAATAGGAATGAGAAGGGAAGTTGATACACACACACACACATATATATATATATAATAAATATAAGTTTAAAGGGCTATAAGCCCATTCTTATTTTTCTCCCCTCCTTTATGCATACAGTAACAGCACGTTATTGAGATGGCTCCAAAATCGAAAACCCTAGAAATCAAAAATCGCGTTTCTTAAAAAAAACGAATGCGAGCGGCCAATGCTTCATGGCCCGTCCATCGTCGGTCGCCAGCATGAGTGAAAGGTCGCATGCCTCGAGAGAATTCTAGAAACAATTAAGCAAGGAGACAGAGTCCAGAGCTTGTAGCGTGCTTCTCAGGGCTTAGGCGCGAGTTCTGGTGAAGAATGCCATGACATAAGTGATTGGCGACGAGTGTGGCAGCATGGAAGTTAAGGCATTATATTTTCGGTATGTGATGCAGCTTGGCTGAGGCAGTAGCAGGCTGGGCTGGTGGTGTTGTTATGGAGCGATGTTGTTTGGCGATAATTGTGCTAGGGCAACGAGGGCTTGCGTAGCTGAAAATGGTTTGGAGCAGCATAGTTAATGAGTTATTTTTAACTCACACTTCTATATCAAAATAAATGAATATCCTTATGCATGTCGTGATATGGTTGTTTAGGTGAAAATTGTTGATTTCTAATTATTGAATTAGTTAAAATAAGAATGCATACGATGAATTGTTCTATGTTTTGCATGTAGTTGAATAAAATTGATTGGTTTGAGATGTTGATTACTTGAATGGCTTGATATTGTAAATTTACAAACATAACTCTGTTCGTTTGTGAATTTAAAATTTTATAGTGTGTCGATACTTGTACATCGTCATGTGATTGGCGTTATCGGAAAGTAACTTGGATCTTTAAGAAATTTTATATTATGGAATTATATTTTATAGAGCGATGTTGGCACTAAAAGATGCATTTTGGATGAATTTATTGTTTGAATTGTTTAAATGTTTTAAAAGATTGCATAATGAGATTTTATCTATTTTGATCCTTATTAAAATTTAGTTTATAAAATATAGTTGAATTATATTAAAATCTTAACTTATTTCTTATTTCAAAAATTTCTATTCAAAGATTTTTAAAATGAGTAATATTTAATTATAAAACTTTTTTTAAATTTATTATTTTAGGTATATAATTTTGAAAATGTCTTAGAGGCAAAGAATAAAATATAGTATTATTGTATAAAAGCGATTATGAAAGTAATAAATGTTAATTTCAAGTGATTTTTGTTATAAAAGTGGTTTAAATGATTTTTGAAAGAGTTCCAAAAGCATTTGTAAATAAGCAACTCTTCTTTAAAGTGAGTTTATGGAATTAAAAGTGATTTTGGAAAATTATATCTTTGTACATGTAAAATTAATTTAAAACTCTTTTATTTTATTTATTATGGATTTGATATTTTAATGAGATTTCGTGCTTTTCTATTAAACAAAGAATTTTAATAAACCATTGAATTGTCGAATTGGTATGGGACTTTTCGTACATTTCTTTAGTTTATTACTGTAATTTGTTAAATAGAGTTTGAGTGAAAATTACTAGCTTTTAGTAAATACTTGAATTTACTATCTGGTATGGGATAGTTAATTAAATTCTTGTGATTACTGGAGTGGCAGTAATTAACACTTTAAAGTTTTATTATCTTGGAGTTTTCGGATTTTATTTGAGACCGATAGATCCTCGAGAAACGATGACTCATTTTTCATCGATCTAAGAGTCGATTCATTTTCAGATTTGGGTAGGCAGACCTATATCTTGGGGTTAGGTATGTTTTGGTATAACATAGCCGTCCTTATTGTTGTTTGGACAGATGTTATATTGCAGCCCTATCAGTTTAATTACAGTGGACAATGGGTACCTATTTCTTGAGGTTAGATAAATTTGCATAGCCTGTCCATTTCTTAGTGTTAGACTATATCCTATTCCTTGTGGTTAGGTATGTGGCGGGGTCTATTTCTTGGGTTTAGACTCTGTGTCGCACTATTTTATACTGATAGTTGACTACCATTATTATTTCATTATTAATGATCATTTCTTCAGAGATTTTTAATATGGATATTCTGTATCCTTTACGGCTTTGAGGAATTTTGAATTGGTTATCACCATATTTTGAGATGATAGTCTATTGAGACTTGATATGTATTTATGAAATGGTGATTTGTTAGATATGCCGTATTTGAGTATTTGTTTTGGGCATATGTATTTTTTTTGGGCATATTCTATTTATGACTTATTTGGTTATTGTTAAGTCATAATTGTGATATCGGTATCTATTGGTTTTATATGTCTTTTATGGATTTTTGGGTTTTAGGCATATTTTGAGATGACTTATTTTAGAGTTAAGTCATTTACGGATTTATAAAGTGGTGAATTTAATTAATATCTCACCTTTTATTTAGATATAGTCTGACCCGTTTATTATTTTAATACTCAGGTCAGGCCGAGACTCTACAGGTACCGAGACTCACTGACTATGGATATTTTGCTAGCTTTGGAGTAGAAAATTTGGTATTTGAGTTTACTCTTATATGTATATAGTGACATCTAGGATGACATGTCAGATGTATTATTTTGTAGTCAATTTGTTGACACTATATTTTGGATGATGTACATATTGTGAGTCTAGTACTGATATTCTGTAGACTCGCATTGTAACGACCCGTATTTTTACGGATCGAAACATCGTAAAACTGTTGTATTAAGTTGTTAGTGTTGTTAAGTCGTTCAGAGGTTAAGATGTCTAGAAGTTAAGTCGTGTGGTAGCTTAAGTCGTGGAGCGACCTAAAGAAGTTGCGACTTAAGAAGGGTAGACGACTTAAGGAATTGACCGATTTATGAAGTTGGCGACTTAAGAGAGTAGGCGACTTAAGGGTCAGCGGCATAAGAGTAGCAACCTAGGGGACTAGGCGAGTTAGCAACTTAAGGAGGATAGGTCGGCAACGACCTAAGGAAGTTGGTGGTAGCAGTTAGCGACCTAGGGGTTGAGTGAGTTAACGACTTAAGGAAGTTAAGTCGTGGACGAGTTAAGGTGTTAGGTCGTTGAGCTTGCTATGGCGTGTTTAGTTAAGTCGTAGACGACTTATGTTAGGTCGCGTGGATGCTTAAGTCGTTAGGACATTTTTGTAGTAGGCCTGAGTCGTTAAAGTCGTTAAGTCGAAACCCAGTTAAGTCGTTAGGCCACATTTTTGTTAAGTCGTAAGTCGCGCACTTGCGTTGTCATTAAGTCGTTGAGTCGCATGGGTATTTAAGTCGCCAGATCGTGAGTATATTTAGGTCGGCATCCCAGTTAAGTCGTAGGGTTTGCTAGACTGTGTGTGTTAGGTCGCGACTTTTGTTAAGTCGCTAAGCCGCATCTCAGTTAAGTCGTGGGGTTTTAGGTCGTAAGTTTTATGAGTCATAGGTCGTGGGATTTCTTAAGTCATGGACGACTTAAAAGCGAGCAAACGACTTAAGGATTCAGCCTATAAATACACGTCCTCGCCTCACTTTTTGGGATTCGGATTTTGAAGCGACGAAGTCCTGCCATTTTGAGAGCTCGAGTGCTGCACTTCTTCACTTCCTTTCTCCACTTTAATCTTGTGATTCCTTCCATCCAAATTGAAGATCAAATCGAAGATCCAAGAGCTTAGATTGAAGATCTACATTCTTCGAAGAGAGATTTCATCGTTTGAAGCAGAACTTTGATAGATCGAGTTAGATCCTTTGCTGTCCAGATCTGAAGTGTGTTGCTTTTGAGGTGTTTAGGTGATTTGGTGAGTGGTGATTATCTCTCACACGGATCCAAAGGAGTATATCGGATTGGTGGCTTGATTATGTGTTAAAATAGTGATTTCCATGCATTTTCGTAAACTTAAGTGTAGATCTATTGTTCATGATGATTTGACATCCATTTTACTACATGTTAATCTATGTAAGTTCATTCATCAAGTTATAGAGATATTGCTCATAATTCATGATTGTTAAATTTGGACTCTTTATTTACAAAATTGCCATTTTAGTTATAATTGCTTTTAGATCTTGTTTGCATGATTGATTACTTGGATTAATGATTGATTTGATTGATTGTTATGAATTAGTTGATTAGTTGTTGGATTTAGACAAGATGGTCGAAAATTATTCAAAAGCTAAGGGAAAGGCTCTTGAATTGGAAAAGCTGCTCGTGGCATATGTGGCAAATGATGAAGCTCATATGGATAGATTTGATGATGATGTTGAGATGAGGCTTTGCTATGATGAGATGAAGCGAGGCATGATGTGAGATAGCCTTGGTTTAATCCAGACGGGATCATTCCAAGCATGTTGATGACTCGGTGAAAGGGTTCGAGTTTGAGGATGATGGTTGGCTCGAGAGGCGCTTGAGCTAGTAAGAGAATAGTCGTCGAGGAGGATGACTAGAAGGCTGAGATTTCATCGTTATTGAAGGTTCTAGCAGACTCAAAGCAAGAGTACGCTGGGCAGATTCGATAGTCCCTAAAGACTATGATTGTAGTCGAGTACTCTGGGCAGATTCGATAGTCCTAGGCACGGGCTGCGACAACGTGCGGAGTTCTGTCTAGAACCGGGGTTGCCATTAACCCTTGAAGGACGGCTGAAAGAATGTGCCGGTCATTCAACTAACGGTGGTATCGAAGCAAAGATAACAGTGATAGCCAGAGTCATGGATGTTTGGTTGTATCGTCATTCGGTCTCAAGAGCAATGTTTTCTGGGTGCTTATCTAATCTTGGTTTAGGCCTTGGGGGTTTGCACTTGGAAAATGTTGACCTTGACTCGAGTGATAATTGCTTTACTTTAAATGTCTGCTTTGCTATGTTACTTCTGCTTAGTGTGTCTGGGGGCTATCACTGTAGAAAGAGGTGGAGTGGGAGGGTTGGATTCCTATTCCTTTTTCCTTTATGCTCTTTTGGTATGTTGTTAGTTAATTTACCGCTCACTAAGACTGTTGTCTGACTCAAGGCTTTATGTTTAACTCTTATTGCCTTGGGCTGTTCATCCGCTTTGGGATGGGCAGATTAGGTAGCAGGTGACAGGTGCTGTTCTTAGTTTTCGACGATGCTGATGACGAAGACGAGCTGGAGGCTTGCATATTATTTTCTTACTATATGTACTGGATGTTCCGCTGCTTTGTATAATTCTCTGAGTGATATGTAGTGAGGCTTGATGTATTGACTATTTAGATGTTTGTATTCAACTATTATGAAGCTTAATTGATGAGATTCTATTTTGAGATGTTTCACTATATATATATTCTCTATTGTATTTTATCCATGCGCTGTGAGTAATATGATAGATTCTGTTGTTTTAATTTACCTTGGTGATCGTCCATGGCTGCCTGGCACACTTATCAGCGCACTATTTATATGTTTAGTGCAGGGGTCATGGGCGGTCGTCACATTTGGTATCAGAGCTTTGGTTAATCGATTTTACCCAACGCTCGCTGACGTAACTACGTATGAGAGACGTAATTGTATTTTGATGGATGATTACTATATATAATATAGTAGCTTAGAAGGATTTGAGTCCTTTATGCAGTTGTTTCTCAAGGTGTATTAATCATTCCTTTTATAGATATTGAGAATGAGTCGAAGAGGGAGACCAGCTGCTAGGGAAGGCCGTGCTGCTGAGGGGGCTGTTGATTATGCAGCTATGTTCGAAGCCATGATGACTTCGATCATGAGAAGGATGCCAGCTCCGGGGTCAGCAGTTGATGTTGGAATTCAAGTTCAAGCTCCAAGACCGGTGGATTTTGCTAAGCTGTGTAAAGACTATACTGCTCTTGGAGGGAAGGTTTTCTTGGGAACAGAGTCAACCATTGAAGTCCAGAGATGGATAGATGCTTGTAGAAGGATCTTTGGTGATTTGGGAATCGAGGATGGAACTAAAAGGAAGCTTGCATCAAGACAGCTTCAAGGAAGAGCTTCTGATTGGTGGAACTCTATCACCATTGAGACTCCGGAGGAAGAAATTACTTGGGAGCAATTCCAAGCCAGATTTGAAGCTAAGTTCATTTCTACAGCTCAGAAGTCTGTTCTGTTCAAGAAGTTTGTTGAGCTCAAGCAAGGTGGAAGACCAGTTCTTGAGTATGTTTCTGAGTTTGAAGCCTTATCTAAGTATGCCCGATCGTATATTGAATCTTCATATCAGAAGAACGAGAAGTTTGTGACAGGCTTGGATAGTTATCTTGGGAGGCAGTTGGTGGATCATTTGGACGATCCATTTGAGAAGCTTGTGGAGAAAGCTCTCAGGCACGAAAATCTATTTCCTAAAGAAGGATCTGTTGTTGCTGTGACCAAGGAAGAGTCTAAACCACAGCAGGGTGGAAACAAGAAGAGGAAGCAGCAGCAGCAAAAGGGTAAGGATGGCCAGAAGAAGCCGAAGGGCGAAGTGACCTGCTACAATTGTCAGCAGAAGGGCCATTTCTCCAGAGATTGCAAGAATCCAAAGGTGCCGGTGAAGTGCCACAACTGTGACAAGCCGGGGCATATTAAGAAGAATTGTCCAGAACCACGAAAGGACAAGCAGATTGTGCAAGCTTATGCTTTGGGGGCTGTTCCATCATCTTCAAAAGCTCCTACCGCTGAAGAGAAAGGAAAGAGTGTGGTGGTTCAAGGTACTCTTTCCATATGTGGTGTTCCAGTTAGAGTGTTATTCGATACTGGGGCGTCGCATTCCTTTGTTTGTAATGAACTTGTAGGCCGGTTGGGTTTAGAACCGGATATCGTTGATAGACCATTGGTTGTGACTAATCCAGTTGGGGGTTCGTCCTGTCCGTGTATGCTATGTCGTGGTTTGGTAGTATCGTGTAATATCCCGGAAATTTTAACAATATCAATTTAATAATCTGTTAAATAATTAAATTGATATTGATGATCTTTGATAATAAGATTTGAATTTAATTTAATAATCTGATTTAAATAAGTATTTAATTGATGATTTAGTCTTTTAAAATAGTTAATAAGATATTTTCTATTTGAATAAATATATTTATTTATATATATTGTAAATAGAAGCTTTGGGTAAATTGGGAATTTAGATTTAATTTAATATGACTTTTCAAAGTTATTTAAATTAGTAAATTTATAGTTTTAAAATACTTTAATTGCTTAAGATATTTTTACTTAAGTTTAAAATTATATAAGAGTTAACAAAAAGGCTTGTTTTGTTTCTTTTTAAAATATCACTTGATAATATAATCTCTTATATAAATTATTTAAATATCAAATATGTTAATTTCAGATAATGAGTATAATGTATTATTTTTATTAATATGAATGGATTTTAAAGAATATGAAATTGTTATTTAATTGAATAAATAGTTATATATGTATATATATATATATAACTTGACTTTTTAAATTGAATCTTAGGATTTAATTTAATTGAATTTGAATTTAAGCTTTGAAATTCAAGAGAATAAATATTTAAATTGTTTTGGATTTCAGAATATTTGTATAAGCTTTTATTTATAAATGTAATTAGTTTTGTTTCTTTAAAAAGTAATTATATATATATAGATAAGTATTTAATAAATAAGAAAAAGGCATTTATTTACTTTTAAAATAAATAAAAATATGAATAATTACTTAAGAGACATATGTCATTTTTCTAAGGCTCCATTTTAACATGTGTAATGTAAGTAATCAATGTAATGACAAGTGTCTTAATTAATTTCATCTTCTTTTATTTTATAAAATCACAATTTACTTACATATAAACATTAGCCTATCTTCATTTCATTTCTTTCCATTTTCTTTTAAAAACCCAAGATAAAAACAAGTCAGTAAACCTTCTCTAATACAAATCTGAAATATTCAGTAACCCTTCTCAAACTCTTTCTCTAAATTGCAAAACTGAAATCCGAGAATCAAATGCTTCAAACCAAATCAAAGAAACCAGTCTGCAATTTTCTAATTCAAGGGAAATCAAATCCCTGTAACCAAGTTGCAATCTGAAATCAAAACCCTGATGCATTCTTTTCAAATCTGCATCATCTTTAAAAAGCCTGTCTTCATTTTCAATTTGGAAACAACTCAAAGCCAGCCTGCAATTCTTTTCAACATCAAAGTCTGTCTGCCTTCATTTTTCTTCAACCTGGAAACATGCATGTAGTTTAAATCAGTAAAGCTTCAACAACTAAAGTTAAAAATCAAATTCAAGAAGCATTCAAGTTAAAGTCTTCAAGAGATAAAAACTGCCTCTGTTTCATCTTTGTTTAAGGTGAGTAACAGTTTTTATTTAAAACTAACTTAAGTAAATATAGTTGCTTGATTTCTTCCTGTGATAATCATGTTTGAAGTGAATAAATGTGATGTAATTCTCTGTATTATGTTTGGTTTCGAATGCATGTTGGGTTTTGGTATGTTCTTGCCTGTTATAAGATGCCAGTTTTAAATACTGATCAAAATCAATGATTTCATGTTAAGTTCTGAAAGAAAGATGATTGCATGTGAATGTTTATAGGTAGTTCTGCATATATATGAATTGATGTATGAATATACAAGTAAAAAATTTCCTGTATGTATATATATGGATGTATGGTGTGCATGTATGACAATATACTCTGTTATTATTTTTGTTTGCCCAGGCTCAGAATTCTATTTGAAATTCCTTACCATTTGATTTAGTTTTTATTAGGACTTAATTTACAAACAAGAATTGTTTGATTTATCATATACTAATGTTTAAAAATTTTAGTTAAGACAAATTTAAAGTCTGAGTGTCTCTGTAACCAAAAACAACAAATGCATGTATATAAAAGTGATAGCTCAAACCTTGTAATTCATAAATCCAGGATTATAAATTGGATAACTAAACTATAACATGATTTTTAGCATTTAAATCATAATTTTTAGTTTATTAATGAAGGTGCAGTTCTGGTTTAAGCTAAATATGAGTTTTAAGTAGTATCTGATGATCACAGTGGTCTGCGAAGTTACGATCGTCACTGGTGGTAGAGGGATGATCAGTGATGATGTGAAAAATGTCAGGAAGATGTTCTAGGCATTGTAGAAGTGGCGGTGATCAGAATTGGGTTGTAGCCCTAGTTTTTGTGATGATAGGAAATTGGGTTCCCACGACGTCTAGGATGGATCGAGTTCAACTGAACCCTGGGAAATGGTAGCTATGACGTGGACGAAGTCGTCGCTGGAGTCGCTGGCGTTCTGGTGATCAGAAATGGGAGGACGAGGGATTGTTGACAGGGTTTGGGAGTAGTCTGTGTTCCAGTTTTGATGCTCAAGTCTCGATTTCGATTTCGCGAATTGATCGAAGATTGGATGGTCGTGTTCTGGTAGGTGGATGATCGCCGACTTGTGGGGATACTCGGTGATGGTCGGAGGCGACTGCATCTCCGGTGCACGTGCACACGGTCGTGAGTATGTTTGGGAAAGTCTGGGTTTGACAGAGAGGATGGGTCTCGAGATTTTTGAGTGTTTTTGCGGGGGAGACTCGGGTAATTTTGGGTTACGACTCGAAGTAAATAGGCTGGGTTCGAGAGTTTTAGTGTTGACAGGTTTTATACCTGTCAGTTTGAAATTTAAATCTAATTTAAATTTTGAAGTAATATTAAATCAGTAAATCAAAGTATGATTTATGAAGACAAGTTTAGTTTTAAACTTTAATATTAGATAATTAGTTTATGAATTTAAATGTTTAAATAGGTTAAGTGTAGATATGTTTAAATGTTAAATCTAAGAAGAAATTTGATTTAAGTTCTTTTAAAAACTTCTTAAAAAATATAAGATCTTTAATAAGTAAAAGTTTTTAAATTGGTTAAAAACTTAGTTAAAAATAAATTGGTATTCATTTTAAATACAACATTTAAAATGAAATTTAAAAGTAGATTTGAAATGAATATTTCAAATATAAATTATAAATGATAACTTGTTTATCAATAAAAATAAAGTTTTATCTTAAAGTAATTAAAGATTTGTGTTCATTAAATTAATTAGGAAATTTAATGGATAATTAATTTATTTTATTAATTAATCATTTGGATTAATTAAATAGGAAATTAAAGGATTAAACTAATTTATTTATGATTAAGATAAATTAATTAGGGATGATTAATTTGTAATTAAGGATTATAAATTAGAATATTAATTAATGGTTAAAAATTAATTAATAGAGTAATTAAATATTAATTAAGTTATGGTTAACACTTAATTAATTAAATAATTAGAGATTAATTAATTGGTTATTAAGATTTATTAATTTGAAATTAATATAAGTTAATTATTTAAGAAAAGTAATTAAATAATTGTTAATGAAGGTCATTAACTATGGATTATTAAATAATTAATTAATGTGATTAATATTAATAATTAATTAGATTAATTAATTTAAAGATAATCAATTATAGAATTTGTTTTAAATGAAATTACTTATTGGAAGTAATTAAGAATTAATTACTTATTGTAATTAATTGAAGTTAATTTGATTTAGTTTAAGTTAATTAATTAAGTTTAATTAATTTAGAATAATCAAGAGATGATTTGATAATAATTACTTAATGTAATTATTAAGGTGTGATTATTTAGGAAGTAAATAATAAGATAATTACTTGAAGTAATAAATTGATTGGTTATGTATTAAGGAAAGTAATTTGAGTTTAATTACTTGTGAATTAATCAAGGTATTAATTAAGAAATTAATTAAGGAAGTAATTAATTTAGTTAATGAAAGTAATTAAGGGTAATTAATTACTGATTGAAGATTAATCAAGGTGATTAATAAATGTTGTTTAATTAAAGGTTAATTACTTAATGTAATTAATTTAATTAAGTAATTAATAATTAATTTGTAATTAAGGATCATTAATTAATATAATTAATGATGTAATTAAGATTTATTAATTAAGTAATAATAAATAAATGAAGTGATTAATTAATGTAATTAATTAAGGATTAATATAATTAATTTTAGTTGATTAAGTTAATTAATTATAGTTAATTAATTAATGAAGTAATTAAAGGTTAATTACTAAAAATGATTAAGGATAAATTACTTGAAGGTAATTAAAAGATAATTAATCAAAGATGATTAATTGAAAAAGGTAATTAGAGAATAATTAATTAATTGATTATAATTAATTAATGGTTAAGTAAGAAGGATTTATAAAATGAAGTAATTAATTTAATTCACTTTAAATTAATTAGAGATGATATAAATCATTACTTATGAATGGGTGTTAGTATTGGATACTTTGCATTGATTGATATCTCTGATGAGATATATGCTGTGTGATATGGATGTTAGTTGAATTGTGATGATAATATGGATTATCTGTTATATTGATAATGTTGATTATCTATTGTAATGTTGTGAATTATCTTTCTATGTGTATAAAGATAATTGAATTGAATTGTTTTAACCTTTAAAACAACTTGGCCTTAAAAGATACGTTTTGGATTTCGATGAGACCGGGATCGGGTTTCCGTATACCGGATTTCCAGGTCTGGAGACCCGAATACCACATCGATCCAAATTAACGATAGGTCGTGAATCAAGTGAAGATGAAGATTCAGAGTGCAAGGGTTATTGTCGTTAACTCTGAGGGTGATTCCAAAACGAGTGTAACGAGATAATGCCTTCGGTTTCGTTCGAACCCGGAACGAACTTGTATGGATTGAATGCTTTCAGAACATCGTCAGGTGGACGATGAGCATTCTAAGTGATGTGTTCTTTTCTAAGGTAATCGTGACCTCAAGCCTCACAAACCGGGAATGGCTAAAACAGGGGAGGTGCAGCAAGGTTAGTGGGTAGCACCCAAGTAGGACAAGGTTACCTCTGTCTAGATGTCCCTTTCTATTTTCGACTTAGTGGTGCGGTTGCTGATCCCAACCGTGAGGTATCTTGTGCGGGAATTATCCAGTAAGGGATGTTCCGACCTTGTGTTGCAGGGGATTGGGAGTGATCCTCGGTACGGTGATCTAGGCCACGTACTGTGACGGGCGGTACCTCGGTAGCCCTGCCATTGTATGGAATCCAAACTCCAATAAGTGCCGTACGTATTAGTTGTGCCCAACTATGTTGGAATGTGAGATGTAAGCATTTCAGCTATTTCTGTATTTTACTTGAAAACCCTAGACCCTATTATAATACAATCGAATTTCCTATCAAATGTTTTGGTTAGCGTAAGGTAAAA
The DNA here is from genome assembly GCA_030737815.1 of Allium fistulosum. Lineage (NCBI taxonomy): Eukaryota > Viridiplantae > Streptophyta > Magnoliopsida > Asparagales > Amaryllidaceae > Allium > Allium fistulosum. Next base: position 850,310,634 of record CM060903.1, read on the forward strand.
ACTTACCCATGTTTATTTGTGGGAAGTCTTACGTGATACCTTTTCTTTCAAAAGGTTTTGAAGTTAAACAAGTTTAACCTGTTACTCACACCAGACCCATGTCTGACCCAAGTTGTTTATTTCTGTTTTATAAACTCTTGGGTACTCAAATTTTTACGAGTAGCCAAGGGATTCAGGTTAGTCTTGACGAATTGTGGAGGAGCAATGGAGCAGGAGGCTTCAGCGTTGTAGATATAGATAGTAGTTTCCGCTGTGTTGATCTTGTTTAGATCTTTGTTTTGTATTGAGATGTAATAACTAGACAGATGTTTATAACTGTCTAGTATATGAGATGTAATCTGTGTAACTCTGATAAGTGTTGTATATGATACTATGTAATAGTTATGTGATATATTATATTTTGTTTCGTTCCGCTGTGAGATTCTGATATTGTTTAGTTCTTTCTTTCTCTTCTTTTCTCTTTTCTATCCCTTTCTTTCTTATTAGCGATACGACTTTCTATGGAGAGAAAGTCGTGGTCGTTACAGTGGTATCAGAGCGAGGGTTGAGTGAATACCTAGGCTCTGAAGTGGTGTCTATCTTGAGAGCGCGTAATTGTTAGTTATATAAAAATGGTTTTATATTGTGTTAATTGATCGGTTGAGTGGTATATGGATTCTGGTCAATACGAGTAGCTAACGTTATTGATAGGGATCTCTAAACACTTGAACCAGGCCAACGGACACAATATTGTTTTAAAGAGGTAAATGAAATAATTTTACCCAGAAATAATTTCTATATAAAAAGTATCATTTTAAATATATATATATATTTCTACCTATTTGTTGGGTTACCTGTTCGGGTTTTCCAATATAAGTTATAAAGGTAGATGGGGTAGTGGTGTGTGAAACACGACTACCAATGGTTGGAGTTTAAATGTTGAGGTTGGAAGTGTATTTGTCGAGACTGTAGACCCAATACCGTCTCGAGTAAGCTTTACTGTGGTGAAGGATTTCATCGATCTCTGAAGGAAACTGTAATGGTTCGGAGTTTATCTCTGAAGTTTGGATGAGTAGAGTTGGATCTGTCGATGAGGCAGAAGCGAGTGATGGTACCTTGATACCTCAGGTAATAGTAGCTGTATGATGAGATACAGTGACGATGGATGTTCCCGAAGATGTTTTCTTTGGAACAAGATTAAGGAAGTGTGTATGCTTTGGTATTGTGGATGAGTTCAGCATGGTGTTTCTGTTTGGTTTGGAGTTCGAGTTTCTCGAAGATCTTTGGAGTAGGAAGTCCTTGGCATCAGTGTCAGCAGTGCAGCTCGGAGTATTCTGTGATGGCAGGAAGTTTTCTGGCTGAGCAGTTTTTCTGAAGGTGAAGTTCAGAAGCAGTAAGAGTGGGTCCATTTCTTCGATAAATTGGATAAATAAGTGTAAGCTGTTCTGATTGGTAAAGAGAGAATAGTCTGTTTGGAATTAGGCTGGGTTGATCGCAAAAGTGACTTGCGATTGTCTGAGTGTTCTCTTGAGTTGTCAGAGTTTTTCTGGATGTCTTCAGAGAAGTCAGAAGTTTGTCCGCATCTGAAGGTTGAGTTTTCTTATCGACTGGATTCCAGGAGTGATACCGGTGGTTCAGTCTAGTGGAAGGATGTTTCCTAGAGATGGATTTGGTGAAGCAGCTCAAGTTTTGCTGGAGTATCTGAGTTTTATTTATGGATCAATGAACCTTATTTCTAGAAGTGAGTTGTCCAGTCTGTGCTTGTGTCCTACCTCATATCAGAATTGAGCAGCAAAAGTAGTTTGGAGTGTATCTCTGGATGGGAGAAGTAAGTTTAGAATCTACTGATTGTTGTGAAGTAGAGTTATGTTTGGATCTCGTCTCTGTTCTGATTTGGATAAGTATTTGGTCTTCTGAATTGAATTGTCAGTTTGGATAACTGGAATTCATTGAGTTGTACGTATCTCTGAGGGAGTACGTATTTGATCTATCTCTGGTTTTAAAATCAGCAGTTCTGGAAGGTTTAGTTGTTGAGTCAGACTCGTCTGTAGTCTGATATTCTGTTTAGTTCTGTAGATCTAGATGAGTAGGAGATCTATAGCTTACTAGTTTAGATTGTTGTAGAGCGAGTATCCCGGTATATATATACTTGGGGAAACTCGAGGAATTCTATCTAGAATTTTGTCTGGATAGTTAGATTTGATTGATTGGATGAATTGGTTGCTATGGTTGTTAGCATATGGATGATAGTATATGCTTGTGTTTTAAAATTTAAAATCTTTAATAAGATTATTAAATTACCTTTGTTTAAATTTCGGGGACGAAATTATTTTAAGGGGGAAGGAATGTAATATCCCGGAAATTTTAACAATATCAATTTAATAATCTGTTAAATAATTAAATTGATATTGATGATCTTTGATAATAAGATTTGAATTTAATTTAATAATCTGATTTAAATAAGTATTTAATTGATGATTTAGTCTTTTAAAATAGTTAATAAGATATTTTCTATTTGAATATATATATTTATTTATATATATTGTAAATAGAAGCTTTGGGTAAATTGGGAATTTAGATTTAATTTAATATGACTTTTCAAAGTTATTTAAATTAGTAAATTTATAGTTTTAAAATACTTTAATTGCTTAAGATATTTTTACTTAAGTTTAAAATTATATAAGAGTTAACAAAAAGGCTTGTTTTGTTTCTTTTTAAAATATCACTTGATAATATAATCTCTTATATAAATTATTTAAATATCAAATATGTTAATTTCAGATAATAAGTATAATGTATTATTTTTATTAATATGAATGGATTTTAAAGAATATGAAATTGTTATTTAATTGAATAAATAGTTATATATGTATATATATATAACTTGACTTTTTAAATTGAATCTTAGGATTTAATTTAATTGAATTTGAATTTAAGCTTTGAAATTCAAGAGAATAAATATTTAAATTGTTTTGGATTTCAGAATATTTGTATAAGCTTTTATTTATAAATGTAATTAGTTTTGTTTCTTTAAAAAGTAATTATATATATATAGATAAGTATTTAATAAATAAGAAAAAGGCATTTATTTACTTTTAAAATAAATAAAAATATGAATAATTACTTAAGAGACATATGTCATTTTTCTAAGGCTCCATTTTAACATGTGTAATGTAAGTAATCAATGTAATGACAAGTGTCTTAATTAATTTCATCTTCTTTTATTTTATAAAATCACAATTTACTTACATATAAACATTAGCCTATCTTCATTTCATTTCTTTCCATTTTCTTTTAAAAACCCAAGATAAAAACAAGTCAGTAAACCTTCTCTAATACAAATCTGAAATATTCAGTAACCCTTCTCAAACTCTTTCTCTAAATTGCAAAACTGAAATCCGAGAATCAAATGCTTCAAACCAAATCAAAGAAACCAGTCTGCAATTTTCTAATTCAAGGGAAATCAAATCCCTGTAACCAAGTTGCAATCTGAAATCAAAACCCTGATGCATTCTTTTCAAATCTGCATCATCTTCAAAAAGCCTGTCTTCATTTTCAATTTGGAAACAACTCAAAGCCAGCCTGCAATTCTTTTCAACATCAAAGTCTGTCTGCCTTCATTTTTCTTCAACCTGGAAACATGCATGTAGTTTAAATCAGTAAAGCTTCAACAACTAAAGTTAAAAATCAAATTCAAGAAGCATTCAAGTTAAAGTCTTCAAGAGATAAAAACTGCCTCTGTTTCATCTTTGTTTAAGGTGAGTAACAGTTTTTATTTAAAACTAACTTAAGTAAATATAGTTGCTTGATTTCTTCCTGTGATAATCATGTTTGAAGTGAATAAATGTGATGTAATTCTCTGTATTATGTTTGGTTTCGAATGCATGTTGGGTTTTGGTATGTTCTTGCCTGTTATAAGATGCCAGTTTTAAATACTGATCAAAATCAATGATTTCATGTTAAGTTCTGAAAGAAAGATGATTGCATGTGAATGTTTATAGGTAGTTCTGCATATATATGAATTGATGTATGAATATACAAGTAAAAAATTTCCTGTATGTATATATATGGATGTATGGTGTGCATGTATGACAATATACTCTGTTATTATTTTTGTTTGCCCAGGCTCAGAATTCTATTTGAAATTCCTTACCATTTGATTTAGTTTTTATTAGGACTTAATTTACAAACAAGAATTGTTTGATTTATCATATACTAATGTTTAAAAATTTTAGTTAAGACAAATTTAAAGTCTGAGTGTCTCTGTAACCAAAAACAACAAATGCATGTATATAAAAGTGATAGCTCAAACCTTGTAATTCATAAATCCAGGATTATAAATTGGATAACTAAACTATAACATGATTTTTAGCATTTAAATCATAATTTTTAGTTTATTAATGAAGGTGCAGTTCTGGTTTAAGCTAAATATGAGTTTTAAGTAGTATCTGATGATCACAGTGGTCTGCGAAGTTACGATCGTCACTGGTGGTAGAGGGATGATCAGTGATGATGTGAAAAATGTCAGGAAGATGTTCTAGGCATTGTAGAAGTGGCGGTGATCAGAATTGGGTTGTAGCCCTAGTTTTTGTGATGATAGGAAATTGGGTTCCCACGACGTCTAGGATGGATCGAGTTCAACTGAACCCTGGGAAATGGTAGCTATGACGTGGACGAAGTCGTCGCTGGAGTCGCTGGCGTTCTGGTGATCAGAAATGGGAGGACGAGGGATTGTTGACAGGGTTTGGGAGTAGTCTGTGTTCCAGTTTTGATGCTCAAGTCTCGATTTCGATTTCGCGAATTGATCGAAGATTGGATGGTCGTGTTCTGGTAGGTGGATGATCGCCGACTTGTGGGGATACTCGGTGATGGTCGGAGGCGACTGCATCTCCGGTGCACGTGCACACGGTCGTGAGTATGTTTGGGAAAGTCTGGGTTTGACAGAGAGGATGGGTCTCGAGATTTTTGAGTGTTTTTGCGGGGGAGACTCGGGTAATTTTGGGTTACGACTCGAAGTAAATAGGCTGGGTTCGAGAGTTTTAGTGTTGACAGGTTTTATACCTGTCAGTTTGAAATTTAAATCTAATTTAAATTTTGAAGTAATATTAAATCAGTAAATCAAAGTATGATTTATGAAGACAAGTTTAGTTTTAAACTTTAATATTAGATAATTAGTTTATGAATTTAAATGTTTAAATAGGTTAAGTGTAGATATGTTTAAATGTTAAATCTAAGAAGAAATTTGATTTAAGTTCTTTTAAAAACTTCTTAAAAAATATAAGATCTTTAATAAGTAAAAGTTTTTAAATTGGTTAAAAACTTAGTTAAAAATAAATTGGTATTCATTTTAAATACAACATTTAAAATGAAATTTAAAAGTAGATTTGAAATGAATATTTCAAATATAAATTATAAATGATAACTTGTTTATCAATAAAAATAAAGTTTTATCTTAAAGTAATTAAAGATTTGTGTTCATTAAATTAATTAGGAAATTTAATGGATAATTAATTTATTTTATTAATTAATCATTTGGATTAATTAAATAGGAAATTAAAGGATTAAACTAATTTATTTATGATTAAGATAAATTAATTAGGGATGATTAATTTGTAATTAAGGATTATAAATTAGAATATTAATTAATGGTTAAAAATTAATTAATAGAGTAATTAAATATTAATTAAGTTATGGTTAACACTTAATTAATTAAATAATTAGAGATTAATTAATTGGTTATTAAGATTTATTAATTTGAAATTAATATAAGTTAATTATTTAAGAAAAGTAATTAAATAATTGTTAATGAAGGTCATTAACTATGGATTATTAAATAATTAATTAATGTGATTAATATTAATAATTAATTAGATTAATTAATTTAAAGATAATCAATTATAGAATTTGTTTTAAATGAAATTACTTATTGGAAGTAATTAAGAATTAATTACTTATTGTAATTAATTGAAGTTAATTTGATTTAGTTTAAGTTAATTAATTAAGTTTAATTAATTTAGAATAATCAAGAGATGATTTGATAATAATTACTTAATGTAATTATTAAGGTGTGATTATTTAGGAAGTAAATAATAAGATAATTACTTGAAGTAATAAATTGATTGGTTATGTATTAAGGAAAGTAATTTGAGTTTAATTACTTGTGAATTAATCAAGGGATTAATTAAGAAATTAATTAAGGAAGTAATTAATTTAGTTAATGAAAGTAATTAAGGGTAATTAATTACTGATTGAAGATTAATCAAGGTGATTAATAAATGTTGTTTAATTAAAGGTTAATTACTTAATGTAATTAATTTAATTAAGTAATTAATAATTAATTTGTAATTAAGGATCATTAATTAATATAATTAATGATGTAATTAAGATTTATTAATTAAGTAATAATAAATAAATGAAGTGATTAATTAATGTAATTAATTAAGGATTAATATAATTAATTTTAGTTGATTAAGTTAATTAATTATAGTTAATTAATTAATGAAGTAATTAAAGGTTAATTACTAAAAATGATTAAGGATAAATTACTTGAAGGTAATTAAAAGATAATTAATCAAAGATGATTAATTGAAAAAGGTAATTAGAGAATAATTAATTAATTGATTATAATTAATTAATGGTTAAGTAAGAAGGATTTATAAAATGAAGTAATTAATTTAATTCACTTTAAATTAATTAGAGATGATATAAATCATTACTTATGAATGGGTGTTAGTATTGGATACTTTGCATTGATTGATATCTCTGATGAGATATATGCTGTGTGATATGGATGTTAGTTGAATTGTGATGATAATATGGATTATCTGTTATATTGATAATGTTGATTATCTATTGTAATGTTGTGAATTATCTTTCTATGTGTATAAAGATAATTGAATTGAATTGTTTTAACCTTTAAAACAACTTGGCCTTAAAAGATACGTTTTGGATTTCGATGAGACCGGGATCGGGTTTCCGTATACCGGATTTCCAGGTCTGGAGACCCGAATACCACATCGATCCAAATTAACGATAGGTCGTGAATCAAGTGAAGATGAAGATTCAGAGTGCAAGGGTTATTGTCGTTAACTCTGAGGGTGATTCCAAAACGAGTGTAACGAGATAATGCCTTCGGTTTCGTTCGAACCCGGAACGAACTTGTATGGATTGAATGCTTTCAGAACATCGTCAGGTGGACGATGAGCATTCTAAGTGATGTGTTCTTTTCTAAGGTAATCGTGACCTCAAGCCTCACAAACCGGTAATGGCTAAAACAGGGGAGGTGCAGCAAGGTTAGTGGGTAGCACCCAAGTAGGACAAGGTTACCTCTGTCTAGATGTCCCTTTCTATTTTCGACTTAGTGGTGCGGTTGCTGATCCCAACCGTGAGGTATCTTGTGCGGGAATTATCCAGTAAGGGATGTTCCGACCTTGTGTTGCAGGGGATTGGGAGTGATCCTCGGTACGGTGATCTAGGCCACGTACTGTGACGGGCGGTACCCCGGTAGCCCTGCCATTGTATGGAATCCAAACTCCAATAAGTGTCGTACGTATTAGTTGTGCCCAACTATGTTGGAATGTGAGATGTAAGCATTTCAGCTATTTCTGTATTTTACTTGAAAACCCTAGACCCTATTATAATACAATCGAATTTCCTATCAAATGTTTTGGTTAGCGTAAGGTAAAAACTTACCCATGTTTATTTGTGGGAAGTCTTACGTGATACCTTTTCTTTCAAAAGGTTTTGAAGTTAAACAAGTTTAACCTGTTACTCACACCAGACCCATGTCTGACCCAAGTTGTTTATTTCTGTTTTATAAACTCTTGGGTACTCAAATTTTTACGAGTAGCCAAGGGATTCAGGTTAGTCTTGACGAATTGTGGAGGAGCAATGGAGCAGGAGGCTTCAGCGTTGTAGATATAGATAGTAGTTTCCGCTGTGTTGATCTTGTTTAGATCTTTGTTTTGTATTGAGATGTAATAACTAGACAGATGTTTATAACTGTCTAGTATATGAGATGTAATCTGTGTAACTCTGATAAGTGTTGTATATGATACTATGTAATAGTTATGTGATATATTATATTTTGTTTCGTTCCGCTGTGAGATTCTGATATTGTTTAGTTCTTTCTTTCTCTTCTTTTCTCTTTTCTATCCCTTTCTTTCTTATTAGCGATACGACTTTCTATGGAGAGAAAGTCGTGGTCGTTACATATCGAGTCATGATTTCTCTTTTGTTTGTGATTGTTTTGTTCTAAACTTTGCGGGGTTCGGAATTATTTTGGGTATGGACTGGCTTAGGAAGTATGCGGCAAAGTTTGATTGTGAAAGGTTGGAGGTGACAGTCGAGAATGTGGAAGGGCGAAAGGTTGTGATACGATGTAAGCATGAGGAAGGCGTTTTCATGAGCTTCATGTATTCGCTGGTTGTTCCACGGGATGGACTGTCATCGGTGCCAAGAGCTAATGGATTTGAGGATGTCTTTGATGAGGTCAAAGGGTTACCGCCGCATAGAGAGATCGAGTTTCGTATCGATTTAGTTGAAGGAGCCAGACCTGTTGTGATGCCTCTTAGGCGGATGGCGCCTAGGGAACAGCAAGAGTTGAGGGTGCAAGTTGATGATCTTTTACAGAAAGGATTCATTCGGCGTAGTGTGTCCGAATGGGGTGCACCAGTTGTGTTCGCAACCAAAGCAGATGGATCGTTAAGGTTGTGTGTGGATTATCGTGAGCTGAATAAAGTGACTAAGAAGAACAAGTATCCATTGCCGAGAATAGATGACTTGTTTGATCAGCTTCACGAAGCTAAGGTGTTTTCTCAGATGGATTTGGCAACGGGATTTCACCAGTTAATAGTGGCTAAGGATAGTGTGCCGAAGACTGCTTTCAGGACACCATCCGGTTTCTTTGAGTGGCTGGTAATGCCGTTTGGATTGACCAATGCACCAGCATATTTTGTGGATCTTATGAATAGAGTGTTCAGAGATCAGTTGAACAAGTTCGTACTAGTGTTCGTGGATGATATTTTGATTTATTCCAGAACTGAAGAAGAGCACAAGACGCACTTGCGTATTGTTTTGGAAATCTTACGGAAACATCAGCTGAAGGCTAAGTTTTCGAAGTGTCACTTCTGGCAGAGCGAAGTGAGGTTCTTAGGCCATATTATCTCTGGAAGCGGAATAGCGGTTGATCCCACCAAGATAGCAGCAGTCCAGGATTGGGTTAGACCTAAGAATGCATCTGATGTGTGTGAGGACCTCCCATGACCACTGCACCAAATCTAAAGATAGAGCGCTGTTAAATGTGCCAGGCGACCATGGACGATTGTCAAGGTAAGATTTAAAACAACAGAATCTATCGTATTACTCACAGCGCATGGATAAAATACAATAGAACATATGTATAGTGAAGCTTTACAGAACAAAATGACATCATATAAAACTCCATAATAGTTGAGTACAAGCATCCAAATAGCCAATACATCAAGCCTCACTACAAATCTCTCAGAGAATACAAAACAGCGGAATATCCAGTGCATATAATAAGAAGATAATATGCAACCCTCTAGCTCGTCTTCGATATCAGCATCGTGAGAAGAGAACAGCACCTGTCACCTGCTACCTAGTCTGCCCGTCCCAAAATGGACGAACAGCCCAAGGCAATAAGAATTAAAAACATAAAGCCTTGAGTCAGACAACAGTCTTAGTGAGCAGTAAATTAACTAACAACATACCAAAAGAGCATAAAGGAAAAGGAATAGGAATACAACCCTCCCACTCCAACCTCATTCTACAGTGATAGCCCCCAGACACACACTAAGCAGAAACAAACATAGCAGAGCATACAATTTAAAGTAAAACTACTATCACTCGAGTCAAGTGCGATGTTTTCCAAGTACCAAGGCCTAAATCAGATAAGCACCCAGAAAATACCGCTCTTGAGTCCGAAATGACGTTACAACCAAACATCCATGACTCTGGCTATCACTGTTATCATTGCTTCGATATCACCGTTAATTGAATGACCGGCACATTCTTTCAGCCGTCCGTCAAGGGCTAATGAAAACCCCGGTTCTAGACATAACTCCCGCACGTCGTCGCAGCCCGTGCCTAGGACTATCGAATCTGCCCAGAGTACTCGACCATCAACAGTTGGCCGTTGGGACTATCGAATCTGCCCAAACGTACTCTTGCTTAGAGCATGCTAGAACCTTCAACAACGATGCTATCCAAGCCTCCTAGTCATCCTCCTTGACGACTATTCTCATATCCATTCATTATCCTCAACTCGAATCATATCACCGAGTTATCAACATGCTTGGAATGATCCCGTCTGGATTAGACCAAGTCTTCATCACATGATTGCCTCGCTTCATTACATCCTCGCAAAGCCTCATCTCATCATCACATCATCAAATCTATGCATAAGAGCTTCATCATCCCGCTACATATGCCACGAGCAGCTTTCCCAATTCAAGAGCCTTTCCCTTAGCTTTGAATTGTCTTTGGTCTAAATCTAATCATCAATCATCTAGTTCATAACAATCAATCAAATCAAACATCAATCCAAGCAATCAAGCATTCTAAAATGATCTAAGTAGACAATTATAACAATAATGGCATTTTCGTAATTAAAGAGTTGAAAGTCCAATAAGCATGAAAACATGGATTATATCTCTACAAACTTGATGAATGAACTTGCATAGGTTAACATATGATAAAATGGATGTAACATCATCATGAACAATGGATCTATATGGATCTACACTTAGGATGAAGAAAATGCATAGAAATCACTATTTTAACACCAAATCGGGCCAACAATCCGATATACTCCTTTGGATCCGTGTGAGAGATAATCACCACTCACCAAATCACCTAAACAATCCAAAAGATATCAACTTCAGATCTGGACAGCAAAGAACTAAGCTAGATCTATCACAAATCCGCTTCAAATGAAGAAATCTCTCTTGAAAAGATGAAGATCTTCAATCCAAGCTTTTGAATCTTCAATCTTGATCTTCGATTTGGATGGATGGAAGCACTAGATTAGAGTGGAGAAAAGAAGTGAAGAAGTGTAGAAGTCGAGCTCTCAAAATGGCAGCACTTCGTCGCTTCAAAAATCCGGATCCCAAAAAGTGAGAACAACCCCTCCTATTTATAGCTGAAATCTGTCCTTAAGTCGAAATCTGGCTATCTCCCTAAGTCGCTTCCGACCTAAGCCTTTCCGACCTAAGCCTCTCCGACCTAACAGATGTACTCCTCAGCGACCTAACACTTGACGACCTAAAGCAATGCGCTTTCCTACGACCAATGACTTAGTTGGGTTGCGACCTAACAACTTAGACTTCTACGCGACCTAACACATGGCGACTTAACAACCTTAGGAGTCTACGATCTAACTTAGGTCGTTGCCGACCTAACACTTAAGCCAACACGTGACCAAATAACATCACGTGACCTACGACTTAACCAATCACAGATACTCAACCACTCCTAAGTCGTCTAGACGACCTAACGATGTTACGACCTAACACTTAGACCCACATGACCTATCAGTGCTACGACCTAACACTTATGCGACCTATCTCCTTAGGTCGCTAACACGGCAACTCCTTAGGTCGCTAACAAGCTAACTCCTTAGGTCGCTAACACGGCAACTCCTTAGGTCGCTAACCCACCCAGTCGACTTAACTTGGTAACATCTTAACCCTTAGGTCGCTTACGACCTTACCACCCAAGCTACCAGACGACCTAACATATAGCGACCTATCCCTTAACTCGGTTACTACGACCTAACTTCTATACACTCTAAGTCGTTGCCGACCTAACCACACACCCAGTAACCACTAGGTCGCTAACTCGCCCTGCCGACCTAACACTTAGCTCACCGAAACTCTTAGGTCGCTCCCAATAGTTTCCTTAGGTCGGTCAGTTCTTTAGGTCGTTAACTCGTCCTGCCGACCTAATACTTAACTAAATCCTAGGTTGCACAATTCTATAGGTCGCTCCAACTAACTCACGACCTAACACTAACTCGCCGAAGTCTTTAACTCGGTCACGACTTAGCTCTTAGGTCGTTCACGACCTAGGACTTAGACAAATCTGCCTAAAAATCTGAAATGACTTAAAAATGCAAAAATTCCAGATTTTGACGAACTTGTCGATCCGTAAAAATACGGGTCGTTACATTCTCTCCCCCTTAGGAATTTCGCCCCCGAAATTCCAAGCAATCAAAACTATTCTGTACGCCTACCATCCATAGCAATCAACAAACCATGCATCCAATTCTAACTTAGCGTACAGAATTCTAAAATTAGAACAAGTTACAATATCGTGAGATGACACGACACCTTAGGGCCATACCTTGAAGAGTTCAGGATGAGCTGCTTTCATCCTCTCTTCCACCTCCCACGTACAGTCGTTATCATCATCACTCCATTGTATCTTGAGCAACTTAACTACCTTCCTCCTAAGCTGTTTCGTGTCGGTTTCCACAACACGAAGTGGCTTACGAGGTCTTCTATCAACTGGATCAACTTCGAAATCTTCACAGCTATCAGCAGAAACCACCGCATTCGAGTCATGCACATACTTCCGTAGATACGATACGTGAAAAACATTGTGCACACCCGACATCTTCTCCGGTAACTCCAATCTATAAGCGAGCTTTCCAATTCGCTCGATGATCGGGAATGGTCCAACAAATCTCGGAGTTAATTTTCCTTTCTTCCCGAATCGAATAACATTCTTTAGTGGAGAAATCTTCACAAAAACCATATCTCCTACGTCGAATTCCAAATCCTTTCGACGCTTATCGGCATAACTCTTCTGACGGTCTTGGGCTGCCTTCATTCGTTGCCGAATGATCTCTATGCAATCCGAAGTCTGTCGAATCATCTCTGGCCCAAGTATCAGCTTTTCTCCAGTTTCCAACCAACATGTCGGAGAGTTACACGGTCTTCCATACAATGCCTCATACGGTGCCATACCAATGCTTGACTGGTAACTGTTGTTGTATGCAAACTCTACCAAATGAAGGTGATCTTCCCATGATCCTCCGAAATCCAAAACACAAGCTCTAAGAAGATCTTCCAAAACTCGGTTGACTCTTTCGGTCTGACCATCTGTTTGGGGATGATAAGCTGTACTCAAACACAACTCGGTTCCCAAGACTTCCTGGAAGCTCTTCCAAAATCCACTAGTGAACAATGGGTCTCGATCGCTCACTATACTCTTTGGAATACCATGGAATCGAACTATCCACTTAACATACAACTCAGCCAACTTTGACGCAGTCCTAGTCGATCGAACAGGAATGAATCGTGCACTCTTAGTCAGACGATCTACAATGACCCAAATCCCTTCATTTCCCGTTCTGGTTCTAGGCAATCCATCAATAAAATCCATCGACACTTGTTCCCACTTCCATGTAGGAACTTCTAAGGGCTGAAGCAATCCACTTGGCTTCTTCTGTTCAGCCTTTACCAACTGGCAGTTCATACACTTGGAAATGAAATCTCCAACATCCTTCTTCATGCCTTCCCAGTAGTAGGTTCTCTTCATATCCCGATACATCTTATTTCCACCTGGATGAATTGTCAGCTTCGAGTGATGATTTTCCTTCAGAACTTCACTCCTCAATTCATCTATATCGGGAACAACTAGTCGTCCTTGCTTTCGAAGCCAACCTTCTCTATCGACCTCGAATCCTTTATCCTTTTCTGGATCCAATCCAGATTCTAAATCACGGATAATCTTGACAAGCTTATCATCTCGCTTTTGGCCCTCGCCAATCCTTTCCACAAGAGAAGGTCTTATCGATAAGTTTGCCAACATCTCAGGTTCCAATTCGCATCTAGGCCTGAAGTCAAATCCAGCTAAATACTCGAGATTCTTCCATTCAGAAAACATGGCTCCCAATCCTGCATGTCTTCGACTTAACGCATCAGCCACTGCGTTACCTTTTCCCGGAGTATAAGCTATACCAAAGTCATACGATGCTAAAAACTCTAGCCAACGTTGCTGCCGAAGATTCAAATCCTTTTGGGAGAAAAGATACTTCAACGACTTGTGATCCGTAAACAACTCGAATCGAACTCCCAACAGATAATGTCTCCACATCTTCAGAGCAAATACAATCGCCGCCAATTCCAAATCATGAGTTGGGTAATTCCTTTCATGCGGCTTCAGTTGTCGACTGGCATATGCAACAACTTTATCCTTCTGCATCAGCACTGCTCCAAGTCCAGTACCACATGCATCGGTGTAAACCACCATCTCATCATTCCCACTTGGAATAGTCAAAACAGGAGCACTCGTCAATCTCTCTTTCAGGATTCCGAAAGCTTGCTCACACTTAGCATTCCAACTGAACACTTGGTTCTTCTTCGTCAATCCTGTTAACGGTGCAGCTACCTTGGAGAAGTCTTTGATAAACCGTCGATAATATCCTGCTAATCCAAGAAAACTTCTCACATCAGATGCATTCTTAGGTCTAACCCAATCCTGGATTGCTGCCACCTTAGCGGGATCAACCGCTATTCCATTTCCAGAAATCACATGGCCTAAGAACCTCACTTCACTCTTCCAGAAGTGACACTTCGAAAACTTAGCCTTCAGTTGATGTTTCCGCAAGATTTCCAAAACAATACGCAAGTGCGTCTTGTGCTCTTCTTCAGTTCTGGAATAAATCAGAATATCATCCACGAACACAAGTACAAACTTGTTCAACTGATCTCTGAACACTCTATTCATAAGATCCACAAAATATGCTGGCGCGTTAGTCAATCCAAACGGCATTACCAACCACTCAAAGAAACCGGATGGTGTCCGAAAAGCAGTCTTCGGCACACTATCCTTAGCCACTCTCAACTGGTGAAATCCCGTTGCCAAATCCATCTGAGAAAACACCTTAGCTTCGTGAAGCTGATCAAACAAGTCATCTATTCTCGGCAATGGATACTTGTTCTTCTTAGTCACCTTATTCAGCTCACGATAATCGACACACAATCTCAACGATCCATCTGCCTTGGTTGCAAACACAACTGGTGCACCCCACTCGGACACACTACGCCGAATGAATCCTTTCTGCAAAAGATCATCAACTTGCACCCTCAACTCCTGCTGTTCCCTAGGCGCCATCCGCCTAAGAGGCATCACAACAGGTCTGGCTCCTTCGACTAGATCTATACGAAACTCGATCTCTCTATGCGGCGGCAACCCTTTGGCTTCGTCAAAGACATCCTCGAATCCATTAGCGATCGGCACTGATGACAGTCCATCCCGTGGAACAACTAGCGAATACATGAAGCTCATGAAGACGCCTTCTTCATGCTTACATCGTATCACAATCTTTCGCCCCTCCACATTCTCGACTGTCACTTCCAACCTTTCGCAATCAACCTTAGCCGCATACTTCCTAAGCCAGTCCATACCCAAAATAATTCCGAACCCCGCAAAGTTCAGAACAAAGCAATCACAAACAAAAGAGCAACCATGACTCGACACAACTAGACCACGGCATAACATACACAAACAAGACGAACCCCCAACTGGATTAGTCACAACCAATGGCCTATCAACAATATCCGGCTTCAAACCTAACCGGCCTACTAGTTCATTACAAACAAATGAATGCGACGCTCCAGTATCAAACAAAACTCTAACTGGAACACCACATAGGAAAAGAGTACCTTGAACAACCACACTCTTTCCCTTCTCTTCAGTAGTAGGAGCTTTCGAAGACGACGGAACAGCTCCTAAAGCATAGGCTTGCACAATCTGCCTGTCCTTCTTTGGTTCTGGACAATTCTTCCTGAAATGCCCCGGCTTGTCACAGTTGTGACACTTCATTGGCACCTTCGGATTCTTACAATCCTTCGAGAAATGGCCCTTCTGCTGACAATTGTAGCAAGTCACCTCGCCTTTCGGCTTCTTCTGGCCATCCTTACCCTTCTGCTGCTGCTGCTTCCTCTTCTGGTTTCCACTCTGCTGTGGTTTAGATTCTCCCTTGGTAACAGCAACAACAGGTCCTACCTTAGGAAACAGACTCTCATGCCTAAGAGCTTTCTCCACAAGCTTCTCAAATGAATCGTCCAAATGATCCACCAACTGTCTCCCAAGATAACTATCCAAGCCGGTCACAAACTTCTCATTCTTCTGATAAGCAGATTCAATATATGACCGGGCATACTTGGACAAAGCTTCGAACTCAGAAACATACTCAAGAACAGATCTCCCACCCTGCTTGAGCTCCACGAACTTCTTGAACAGAACAGAATTCTGAGCTGTAGAAATGAACTTAGCTTCAAATCTGACTTGGAATTGCTCCCAAGTAATCTCTTCTTCCGGAGTAGTGATGGTAATAGAGTTCCACCAATCAGAAGCTCTCCCTTGAAGCTGCCTCGATGCCAACTTCCTCTTAGTTGCATCATCAATTCCCAAATCACCAAAGATCCTTCTACAAGCATCGATCCACCTCTGGACCTCAATGGTAGATTCTGTTCCCAAGAAAACCTTCCCTCCAAGAGCAGTATAATCCTTGCACAGCTTAGCAAAATCCACTGGTTTCGGAGTTTGGACTTGAACTCCAACATCAACTGCTGCCCCCGGAACTGGTATCCTTCTCATGATCGAAGTCATCATAGCTTCGAACATGGCTGCATAATCAGCAGTCTCTTCAGTAGCACGGCCTTCCCTAGCAGCTGGTCTCCCTCTTCGACTCATTCTCAATATCTATAAAAAGGAATGATTAGAACATCTAGAGAAACAACTGCATAAAGGACTCAAACTCTACCAGGCTACTATATTATATATAGTAATCATCCATCAAAATACAATTACGTCTCTCATACGTGGTTACTTCAGCGAGCGTTGGGTAAAATCGATTAACCAATGCTCTGATACCAAATGTGAGGACCGCCCATGACCCCTGCACCAAATCTAAAGATAGAGCGCTGTGAAATGTGCCAGGCGACCATGGACGATTGTCAAGGTAAGATTTAAAACAACAGAATCTATCGTATTACTCACAGCGCATGGATAAAATACAATAGAACATATGTATAGTGAAGCTTTACAGAACAAAATGACATCATATAAAACTCCATAATAGTTGAGTACAAGCATCCAAATAGCCAATACATCAAGCCTCACTACAAATCTCTCAGAGAATACAAAACAGCGGAATATCTAGTACATATAATAAGAAGATAATATGCAACCCTCTAGCTCGTCTTCGATATCAGCATCGTGAGAAGAGAACAGCACCTGTCACCTGCTACCTAGTCTGCCCGTCCCAAAATGGACGAATAGCCCAAGGCAATAAGAATTAAAAACATAAAGCCTTGAGTCAGACAACAGTCTTAGTGAGCAGTAAATTAACTAACAACATACCAAAAGAGCATAAAGGAAAAGGAATAGGAATACAACCCTCCCACTCCAACCTCATTCTACAGTGATAGCCCCCAGACACACACTAAGCAGAAACAAACATAGCATAGCATACAATTTAAAGTAAAACTACTATCACTCGAGTCAAGGGCGATGTTTTCCAAGTACCAAGGCCTAAATCAGATAAGCACCCAGAAAATACCGCTCTTGAGTCCGAAATGACGTTACAACCAAACATCCATGACTCTGGCTATCACTGTTATCATTGCTTCGATATCACCGTTAATTGAATGACCGGCACATTCTTTCAGCCGTCCGTCAAGGGCTAATGAAAACCCCGGTTCTAGACATAACTCCCGCACGTCGTCGCAGCCCGTGCCTAGGACTATCGAATCTGCCCAGAGTACTCGACCATCAACAGTTGGCCGTTGGGACTATCGAATCTGCCCAAACGTACTCTTGCTTAGAGCATGCTAGAACCTTCAACAACGATGCTATCCAAGCCTCCTAGTCATCCTCCTTGACGACTATTCTCATATCCATTCATTATCCTCAACTCGAATCATATCACCGAGTTATCAACATGCTTGGAATGATCCCGTCTGGATTAGACCAAGTCTTCATCACATGATTGCCTCGCTTCATTACATCCTTGCAAAGCCTCATCTCATCATCACATCATCAAATCTATGCATAAGAGCTTCATCATCCCGCTACATATGCCACGAGCAGCTTTCCCAATTCAAGAGCCTTTCCCTTAGCTTTGAATTGTCTTTGGTCTAAATCTAATCATCAATCATCTAGTTCATAACAATCAATCAAATCAAACATCAATCCAAGCAATCAAGCATTCTAAAATGATCTAAGTAGACAATTATAACAATAATGGCATTTTCGTAATTAAAGAGTTGAAAGTCCAATAAGCATGAAAACATGGATTATATCTCTACAAACTTGATGAATGAACTTGCATAGGTTAACATATGATAAAATGGATGTAACATCATCATGAACAATGGATCTATATGGATCTACACTTAGGATGAAGAAAATGCATAGAAATCACTATTTTAACACCAAATCGGGCCAACAATCCGATATACTCCTTTGGATCCGTGTGAGAGATAATCACCACTCACCAAATCACCTAAACAATCCAAAAGATATCAACTTCAGATCTGGACAGCGAAGAACTAAGCTAGATCTATCACAAATCCGCTTCAAATGAAGAAATCTCTCTTGAAAAGATGAAGATCTTCAATCCAAGCTTTTGAATCTTCAATCTTGATCTTCGATTTGGATGGATGGAAGCACTAGATTAGAGTGGAGAAAAGAAGTGAAGAAGTGTAGAAGTCGAGCTCTCAAAATGGCAGCACTTCGTCGCTTCAAAAATCCGGATCCCAAAAAGTGAGAACAACCCCTCCTATTTATAGCTGAAATCTGTCCTTAAGTCGAAATCTGGCTATCTCCCTAAGTCGCTTCCGACCTAAGCCTTTCCGACCTAAGCCTCTCCGACCAAACAGATGTACTCCTCAGCGACCTAACACTTGACGACCTAAAGCAATGCGCTTTCCTACGACCAATGACTTAGTTGGGTTGCGACCTAACAACTTAGACTTCTACGCGACCTAACACATGGCGACTTAACAACCTTAGGAGTCTACGATCTAACTTAGGTCGTTGCCGACCTAACACTTAAGCCAACACGTGACCAAATAACATCACGTGACCTACGACTTAACCAATCACAGATACTCAACCACTCCTAAGTCGTCTAGACGACCTAACGATGTTACGACCTAACACTTAGACCCACACGACCTATCAGTGCTACGACCTAACACTTATGCGACCTATCTCCTTAGGTCGCTAACACGGCAACTCCTTAGGTCGCTAACAAGCTAACTCCTTAGGTCGCTAACACGGCAACTCCTTAGGTCGCTAACCCACCCAGTCGACTTAACTTGGTAACATCTTAACCCTTAGGTCGCTTACGACCTTACCACCCAAGCTACCAGACGACCTAACATATAGCGACCTATCCCTTAACTCGGTTACTACGACCTAACTTCTATACACTCTAAGTCGTTGCCGACCTAACCACACACCCAGTAACCACTAGGTCGCTAACTCGCCCTGCCGACCTAACACTTAGCTCACCGAAACTCTTAGGTCGCTCCCAATAGTTTCCTTAGGTCGGTCAGTTCTTTAGGTCGTTAACTCGTCCTGCCGACCTAATACTTAACTAAATCCTAGGTTGCACAATTCTATAGGTCGCTCCAACTAACTCACGACCTAACACTAACTCGCCGAAGTCTTTAACTCGGTCACGACTTAGCTCTTAGGTCGTTCACGACCTAGGACTTAGACAAATCTGCCTAAAAATCTGAAATGACTTAAAAATGCAAAAATTCCAGATTTTGACGAACTTGTCGATCCGTAAAAATACGGGTCGTTACAATGTGAGAAGTTTTCTGGGATTAGCAGGATACTATCGTCGATTTATCAAAGACTTTTCCAAGGTAGCTGCACCATTAACAGGATTGACGAAAAAGAACCAAGTGTTCAGATGGGATGCTAAGTGTGAGCAAGCTTTCGGAATCCTGAAAGAGCGACTGACAAGTGCTCTTGTTTTGACTATTCCTAGTGGAAATGATGAGATGGTGGTTTACACCGACGCATGTGGTACTGGACTTGGAGCAGTGCTGATGCAGAAGGGTAAAGTTGTTGCGTATGCAAGTCGACAACTGAAGCCGCATGAAAGGAATTATCCGACTCATGATTTGGAGTTGGCAGCGATTGTGTTTGCTCTAAAGATGTGGAGACATTACCTATTGGGAGTTCGATTCGAGTTGTTTACATATCATAAGTCGTTGAAGTATCTTTTCTCCAAAAAGGATTTGAATCTTCGGCAGCAACGATGGCTAGAGTTTTTGGCATCATATGATTTTGGTATAGCCTATACTCCGGGAAAGGGTAACGCAGTGGCAGATGCGTTAAGTCGAAGACATGCAGGATTGGGAGCCATGTTTTCAGAATGGAAGAGTCTCGAGTATTTAGCTGGATTTGACTTCATGCCTAGATGTGAATTGGAACCTGAGATGTTGGCAAACTTATCGATAAGACCGACTCTTGTGGAAAGAATTGGCGAGAGCCAAAAGCGAGACGATAAGCTTGTCAAGATTATCCGTGATTTGGAATCTGGATTGGACCCAGAAAAGGATAAAGGATTCGAGGTCGATCGAGAGGGTTGGCTTCGGAAGCAAGGACGACTAGTTGTTCCCGATATGGATGAATTGAGAAATGAAGTTCTGAAGGAAAGTCATCACTCAAAGTTGACAATTCATCCAGGTGGAAATAAGATGTATCAGAATATGAAGAGAACCTATTACTGGGAAGGTATGAAGAAGGATGTTGGAAATTTTATTTCCAAGTGCATGAACTGCCAGTTGGTAAAAGCCGAGCAGAAGAAGCTCAGTGGATTGCTTCAGCCATTAGAAGTTCCTACATGGAAGTGGGAGCAAATATCAATGGATTTTATTGATGGGCTACCTAGAACAAGAACGGGAAACGAAGGGATTTGGGTCATCGTAGATCGTTTGACTAAGAGTGCAAGATTCATTCCTGTTCGATCAACAAGGACTGCGTCGAAATTGGCTGAGTTGTATGTTAAGTGGATAGTTCGATTCCATGGTATTCCGAAAAGTATAGTGAGCGATCGAGACCCATTGTTCACTAGTGGATTTTGGAAGAGCTTCTAGGAAGTTTTGGGAACCAAGTTGTGTTTGAGTACAGCTTATCATCCTCAAACAGATGGTCAGACCGAGATAGTCAATCGAGTTTTGGAAGATCTCCTCAGAGCTTGTGTTTTAGACTTCGGAGGATCATGGGAAGATCATCTTCATTTGGTATAATTTTCGTATAATAACAGTTACCAGTCAAGCATTGGTATGGCACCATATGAAGCATTGTATGGAAGACCGTGTAACTCTCTGACATGTTGGTTGGAAACAGGAGAAAAGTTGATACTTGGGCCAGAAATGATTCGACAGGCTTCGGATTGCATAGAGATCATTCGGTAACGAATGAAGGCAGCCCAAGACCGTCAGAAAAGTTATGCCGATAAGCGTCGTAAGAATTTGGAATTCGACAAAGGTGGTATGGTTTTTGTGAAGATTTCTCCACTGAAGAATGTTATTCGATTCGGGAAGAAAGGAAAATTGACTCCGAGATTTGTTGGGCCATTCCCGATCATCGAGCGAATTGGAAAGCTCGCCTATAAATTGGAGTTACCAGAAAAGATGTCGGGTGTGCACAATGTTTTTCATGTATCGTATCTACGGAAGTATGTGCACGACTCGAATACAGTAATTTCTGCCGATAGTTGTTAAGATTTTGAGGTAGATCCAGTTGTTGAGAGACCTCGTAAGCCGCTTCGTGTTGTGGAAACTGACATGAAATAGCTTAGGAGGATGGTAGTTAGGTTGCTCAAGGTACAATGGAGTAATGATGTTAACGACTGTACATGGGAGGTGGAAGAGAGGATGAAGGCAGCTCATCCTGAACTCTTCAAGGTATGGCCATAAGGTGTCGTGTCATCTCACGACATTGTAACTTGTTCTAGTTTTAGAATTCTGCATGCTAGGCTAGAATTGGATGCATGGTTTGTTGATTGCTATGGATGGTAGGCATGCGGAATAGTTTTGATTGCTCTTGTTTGTTTGGAATTTCGGGGGCGAAATTCCTAAGGGGGAGAGAATGTAACGACCCGTATTTTTACGGATCGAAACATCGTAAAACTGTTGTATTAAGTTGTTAGTGTTGTTAAGTCGTTCAGAGGTTAAGACATCTAGAAGTTAAGTCGTGTGGTAGCTTAAGTCGTGGAGCGACCTAAAGAAGTTGCGACTTAAGAAGGGTAGACGACTTAAGGAATTGACCGATTTATGAAGTTGGTGACTTAAGAGAGTAGGCGACTTAAGGGTCAGCGGCATAAGAGTAGCAACCTAGGGGACTGGGCGAGTTAGCGACTTAAGGAGGATAGGTCGGCAACGACCTAAGGAAGTTGGTGGTAGCAGTTAGCGACCTAGGGGTTGAGTGAGTTAACGACTTAAGGAAGTTAAGTCGTGGACGAGTTAAGGTGTTAGGTCGTTGAGCTTGCTATGGCGTGTTTAGTTAAGTCGTAGACGACTTATGTTAGGTCGCGTGGGTGCTTAAGTCGTTAGGACATATCTGTAGTAGGCCTGAGTCGTTAAAGTCGTTAAGTCGAAACCCAGTTAAGTCGTTAGGCCACATTTTTGTTAAGTCGTAAGTCGCGCACTTGCGTTGTCATTAAGTCGTTGAGTCGCATGGGTATTTAAGTCGCCAGATCGTGAGTATATTTAGGTCGGCATCCCAGTTAAGTCGTAGGGTTTGCTAGACCGTGTGTGTGTTAGGTCGCGACTTTTGTTAAGTCGCTAAGCCGCATCTCAGTTAAGTCATGGGGTTTTAGGTCGTAAGTTTTATGAGTCATAGGTCGTGGGATTTCTTAAGTCGTGGACGACTTAAAAGTGAGCAAACGACTTAAGGATTTAGCCTATAAATACACGTCCTCGCCTCACTGTTTGAGATTCGGATTTTGAAGCGACGAAGTCCTGCCATTTTGAGAGCTCGAGTGCTGCACTTCTTCACTTCCTTTCTCCACTTTAATCTTGTGATTCCTTCCATCCAAATTGAAGATCAAATCGAAGATCCAAGAGCTTAGATTGAAGATCTACATTCTTCGAAGAGAGATTTCATCGTTTGAAGCAGAACTTTGATAGATCGAGTTAGATCCTTCGCTGTCCAGATCTGAAGTGTGTTGCTTTTGAGGTGCTTAGGTGATTTGGTGAGTGGTGATTATCTCTCACACGGATCCAAAGGAGTATATCGGATTGGTGGCTTGATTATGTGTTAAAATAGTGATTTCCATGCATTTTCATAAACTTAAGTGTAGATCTATTGTTCATGATGATTTGACATCCATTTTACTACATTTTAATCTATGTAAGTTCATTCATCAAGTTATAGAGATATTGCTCATAATTCATGATTGTTAGATTTGGACTCTTTATTTACAAAATTGCCATTTTAGTTATAATTGCTTTTAGATATTGTTTGCATGATTGATTACTTGGATTAATGATTGATTTGATTGATTGTTATGAATTAGTTGTTTAGTTGTTGGATTTAGACAAGATGGTCGAAGATGATTCAAAAGCTAAGGGAAAGGCTCTTGAATTGGAAAAGCTGCTCGTGGCATATGTGGCAAATGATGAAGCTCATATGGATAGATTTGATGATGATGTTGAGATGAGGCTTTGCTATGATAAGATGAAGCGAAGCATGATGTGAGATAGCCTTGGTTTAATCCAGACGGGATCATTCCAAGCATGTTGATGACTCGGTGAAAGGGTTCGAGTTTGAGGATAATGGTTGGCTCGAGAGGCGCTTGAGCTAGTAAGAGAATAGTCGTCGAGGAGGATGACTAGAAGGCTGAGATTTCATCGTTATTGAAGGTTCTAGCAGACTCAAAGCAAGAGTACGCTGGGCAGATTCTATAGTCCCTAAAGACTATGATTATAGTCGAGTACTCTGGGTAGATTCGATAGTCCTAGGCACGGGCTGCGACGACGTGCGGAGTTCTGTCTAGAACCGGGGTTGCCATTAACCCTTGAAGGACGGCTGAAAGAATGTGCCAGTCATTCAACTAACGGTGGTATCGAAGCAAAGATAACAGTGATAGCCAGAGTCATGGATGTTTGGTTGTATCGTCATTCGGTCTCAAGAGCAATGTTTTCTGGGTGCTTATCTGATCTTGGTTTAGGCCTTGGGGGTTTGCACTTGGAAAATGTTGACCTTGACTCGAGTGATAATTGCTTTACTTTAAATGTCTTCTTTGCTATGTTACTTCTGCTTAGTGTGTCTGGGGGTTATCACTGTAGAAAGAGGTGGAGTGGGAGGGTTGGATTCCTGTTCCTTTTTCCTTTATGCTCTTTTGGTATGTTGTTAGTTAATTTACCGCTCACTAAGACTGTTGTCTGACTCAAGGCTTTATGTTTAACTCTTATTGCCTTGGGCTGTTCATCCGCTTTGGGATGGGCAGATTAGGTAGCAGGTGACAGGTGATGTTCTTAGTTTCCGACGATGCTGATGACGAAGACGAGCTGGAGGCTTGCATATTATTTTCTTACTATATGTACTGGATGTTCCGCTGCTTTGTATAATTCTATGAGTGATATGTAGTGAGGCTTGATGTATTGACTATTCAGATGTTTGTATTCCACTATTATGAAGCTTAATTGATGAGATTCTATTTTGAGATGCTTCACTATATATATTCTCTATTGTATTTTATCCATGCGCTGTGAGTAATACGATAGATTCTGTTGTTCTAATTTACCTTGGTGATCGTCCATGGCTGCCTGGCACACTTATCAGCGCACTATTTCTATGTTTAGTGCAGGGGTCATGGGCGGTCGTCACACGCATCTTATTATGAAATATGTTGTATATTAGTCCACTGCAATCTGTGACTCTGATTTTAATTTATCTATATTATATACTGTTTTGGATATTTTAATCGGTGTGTTTACTACTTTGTATTAAAACTGCATACGTCAAATTTTCAGTTCAGATCCTCAAAAAGGTAAATAATACATGTCAGTGTTAGTATAAAGATATATTCACATTCGATCGTGCTTAAACAGCAGTATTCTCCGGATTAGCATATGCGATTACTTGTAATGTTCTTTGCTAAAATGGGCATAGCGGTGGGGTCCTCACAGCTTGGTATCAGAGCTATGTGCAAAGCATTATAGAATATAATTAATATAGATTTGAGATCTAAACCTAGATAGTATTAGAGTCCCGTCCCTTGGGTGTGTAGGGTAGAATTAGAATTTATATTCCTATATAGGATATAAATATAAATGATTATTGGGAGTAATCATCTGGTCATATTTGTATCATTTTTGAATTTCTATACCAAGTATTGTTATGAAAATGATTCTAAAGTTGGAACTCATTTCTGTAAAGAGTGACATTTAATGGATGTTATAAATAAGGCCTTAGATGGCTTAGAATCGAATATTGTTGTGTCTTGATCCATTAGTGATCAAAGTGCGCAACGGAAGTTGTTTGTTAATTTGATTGAAATGTATGATGTTTGCATCAATGTTTATTTTTGTTTATGCTTAGTTTAAAATGTGGAATTAAATAAGACATTATCACTCAAAGAATTTATAATCCCATTTGATTCTGGACGTACCCAATTATTAATAAAAGACAGCGGTTTCTACAAAATAGAATCGCTAGGGAATAATAAAATGTATAAGCAATTAATAGTTATAAAATATAGAATGATAAATAATATGTATCTAATTAAATTTGGAATTGGAAAATATACCTAAAAAAATTGATCGGTTGATGGATGCTTGGTTGTTTTAAAATTGTAAATGATTGTGCAAAATTAATATTGTGTAGGAACCATTATTGAGAGTTGAAACCTGCTCAATAATAACTATAAGAACTTGCGGTGTCTTTAGTAGTGTAGTTACTGTAAGAAATATTGAAAATTTAAATTTATATAAAACAAAATGTTAATTCATATATGTGACTAATTAAATGTTAATATGAATTAAATATTTGATGTTTGCTTGAAGTATTTATGGATGAATATGTGTGCTATGGAATTGTTATCGGTAACTTATTATTTCTATGATAACATTAAGATTGATTGAAAGAAATTTAAATAAAAGTAAGCATCTATTTGAATTAAAATCTTTTGATATTAGATATACATATATATGGAACTCGATTATGCTATTATATACAAGCAAATATTTCGTAAAGGCATAAAGTATTAAAAGATATATGTATATCATATAGAAAATAATTTAAGTGTTAAATTTCCCATTGAGTACTTTAAGGATTCTGGTTGATGCGCTTGATCAATGTTATCGATAGGGATTCCTAAACACTAGTATGAGACATTCAGACATAGTGTTTTAAACAATGAAATATTTTCTGCAATAATATTTTGTAAGTATATAATATTTTTAAAGAAGATAGAATTTTGAAATAATTTAAATATTATATATATTAAAATGGATCGTTTGAAAAGATTGTTTTTGAAGAAAAAGTAATATTTTATAGAAATGTATAAATTATATTTTTGAAGGAGATGCCTTGGAGTATTTTAATAAATAAGATAAGGCATTTAAATTGCGAGTGTGCATTACTTGGGAAAACTAAAGCATTACTTGAAAAAATATTTTAGAAAAAAAAAATCTGATTTGATATTTATAAAATTTTGGATAATGGTGTATTATTTAGTATTAGTAAAAATTTATATATTCATTTGCATTAATGCATGTTAAAAAAATTTTGTGTGATACCTTTTTGAATGCTAATGCATATTATATTATGGTTGGAATGAATATTAGAATTTATATTTGAATAAAATGTAAAGTGATTTAACTTTCTATATTGTAGTTAATTTCTAACTTGGTTTTAATAGAACTATAAGTGAATATAAACCCATATCATTATTGTTCAGTCGTTCAATCTATGTCCAATTTAGAAAATTCTATCTTTTATTGCTATTTACAAGATGCAATGACAAAATATTCACAGCAAATGAAATTCCAATTCTTTGAAAATATACATGTGTACACTATGTGTATTGGTAGATATTACAATTCATGCAAGATAAATCTGATTGGTATTTTCTGAAATATAGTTTATAAAAGCTAAAATGATATTCTGTTAGAAAGTAACATAGTAAATAGAAAGTGGATTAAAACCTCTAAACTAATAGATGATGAAATAATCTATTCAATGCAGCACTATTCCAAATTTGGATAGAGTCATGTTACATAATATTATGTGCAAAGGCTGCTCGAAATCTACTACTGGCTTGTGAATTATGTTTTGTCTCATTACTTGAGTTATTAGCTAATTTGAATGTAGTTAACTTGCCTATTTATATTGTTATAAAATATTATTATAATATTATTTTTTTGCATCATTGCAAGCTTGGTCTACCTCTTAATGATTTTCTTAAACCTTTCTAAATCAAAGATTATGTTTGTCCATCTTATAAATCTAGAGCCATCGCCGTCAAAAGGATTATCGTGAATATGCAATTGATTTGTATTCTCTTTTCCGTTAAAACGTGTTGTTCTATTGCATTATACATATAAAGTACTTGTGACTAGAATATTTTTAGAAAGGAAACAATCTTAATTTTATTTATATTGAAAATGCAACTTTGTTAATCCATTATATTAATGCCATATTACTTTGTATTATAAGATATGATGAGTTAACTTTATTATTTGATTGTCGCTTTGAAATTCGATGGCCTGTAGGAGATTTATTACCCCTATGGTTGCTATGCTCGTTTCTAAACTTGATTGCCTGCTATATTTGTTTTGTAATCGTGTTTTGGGTTGGATTAGCATGTAATTTAGCAGTTTATAGGGTGAATTAATATACTTAATTCCTTGTTGTATTTGTTTTGCAACTTGTTTTATTGTTGTTTGAATGGTGTACTAGCTTCCATACAAAGTGAAAAAATTTAACTAGCCTGTACAAAGAAATAAAAAAGGAGAAATAACATGTACTTGCTAAACATAGATGTTCTAGCTATTAATATAGATGATCAGCTGTCCTATTTAGTAAATTATGTACAAACTCTTATATAGAGAAAGTAAAAATGTGTCTGTACATAATTTATGTTTGTATATGATGTAGGACTGTAATATTTTCAATAACGTGAGAACACAGTAGTCATAACATGTGCTAGTTGATTTTAAATATATGCCTGTGATCATGTTGTTTCAATGTGTCGAATTGCACTTACCTTGAGTTGTTGCTATGAGGCATAATCGAACATGCCATTTAGCATGTTTCTGGTTTTTAAACTATAAATATGAAAGTCTGAAGTAGCATGTTTTCATGCTTTAAGTCATAAAGCAGTATATTCTTATTTTAAATTACATGGCATATTAAATTTGTTATATAACAGCATGCTTGTTTTTACTGAATGTGATATTTGCTTTGCAACTTGCTTGAATGATGCACAAAGAAATATCAACCTGTACTCGTTTTGTGAAATGCAAAATAAATGAATCTGAAATTATATTTGATACGTTAATAAATAATTAGAAATTTGATTATATTTCTAATTGGAAATAATAGTAAATATATTTGTTTATAATCGAGTAAAAGATTGAATTCGATAATTTGGAAACAATTATCAAATATTAAATGAATGTATATTGTGCTATTAAAATTTAATTATATGAGACTTATACTTTGAATTGAGTTAAGCATATGTACAAGAAGACCACCTGGATTGGAATGTGACGCAAACTCTCGCTCGCATAAAAATTTAATAAGTTGCTTTTAATGCTAAAATAAAGGGACACTTTCGGATTAAAATACAAAATTGGAAATATTAATATATATTGTCTTTTCAACCGTGTGGTCGATGTATATCATATATATTATATTTGTGAAATTGCAAACGGCTCTCCGTACAAAAGAGACTCTGTCGAAATTTTCCGTAAATCCGAACACTAAGGAAAAAGTTTCAAAAAAAATTCATATGCAAAGAAATAAAAGTTATTATATAAGTTTGTTTTAATTTATAACATACAATAAGATTAGCTCTAGTATTAATTACTTGGAGAACTGAATGAGTGAAAACTTGATTGTAGAATTCGAAAGCGAGTTAATGTTGGTGTGTGTATGTGACATCTTCCTATAATAAATTACGAGAATGCAATTTTCTTAAGGAGGGAGGTTTGTAGCAACCCTATTTTCGAAGCCACGGTATTATATAAATTTAATTGGAATGAAAATGTTTGAATTTAATTTTGACAATTATTGTTTTTAAAATCAAATTATTATTCAATTAAAGTCTAGTTAATAAAGTATTTTGTTATAATAAAATTGAATAGTTAATAAATTCCTTTCTAGCAAATATATTAAAAACTGACAAGTGTTTTGATTATATAAAAATATTGTTTTATATAGCATAGAGAATTTCTATATGATTGGAATAGTCGGGAATTTATTTATCTTATTTTACATTGATACGATAAATAATTAAACAAAGATGTGTAAGCATCGAATTAAAAGCAATTGAGGAACTATTAATGTATATTGTGTGAAACAAAGTGTTGATTAATTTAAATTAAATCAAAATATAATTTTAAATACATAAAAAAATTACTTTGAAGAAATATATATATATATAATAAATAGGAATGAGAAGGGAAATTGATATATATATATATGTGTGTGTGTGTGTGTGTGTGTGTGATAAATAGAAGTTTAAAGGGCCATAAGCCCATTCATATATTTTAACCCCTCCTTTATGCATACAGTGACAGCACTTTATTGAGATGGCCCCAAATCGAAAACCCTAGAAATAAAAAATCGAGTTTCTTAAAAAAAAGAACGCAAGCGCCCAATGCTTTCTTGCCTAGCCATCATCGATCGCTAGCATGAGCGAAAGGCAGCATGCCTCGAGAGGATTCTGGCAACGACTGAGCATGGAGACGGAGTCGCAGGCTTGTAGCGTGATTCTCAAGTCCTAGGCGTGAGTTCTAGTGGAGAATGCCATGACATAAGCGACCGACGATGAGTGTGGCGGCATGCAAGTTAAGGCGTGATTTTTTCAACGTGTGATCGAGCTTAGTTGAGGCAGTAACAGGCTGGGCTGGTGGTGCTATTATCGGGCGATGTTGTTTTGTGATGATTGTGCTAGGGCAACGAGGGCTTGCGTAGCTGAAAATGGTTTGGAGCAGCGTATTTAGTGGGTTCTTTTTAACTCACACTTCTATATCTAAATAAATGAATATCCTTATGCATTTCGTGATATGGTTGTTTCGGTGAAATTTTTTGATTTCTAAATATTGAATTAGTTAAAATATGAATGCATAGGATGAATTGTTTTACGTTTTGCATATAGTCGAATAAACTTGATTGATTTGGTTGATTTCTTGAATGGCTTGATAGTGTAAATTTACAAAGGTAACTCCGTTCGTTTGTGAATTTAAAATTTTATAGTATGTTGATACTTGTATATAATCGTGTGATCGGAGTTGTCGGAAAGCAACTTGGATCTTTAAGAAATTTTATATTATGGAGTGATATTTTGTAGAGCGATGTTGGCTCTAAAAGATGCATTTTGGATGAATTTATTGTTTGAATTGTTTTAAATGTTTTGAAAGATTCTAAAAATAAGATTTTATCTATTTTGATCCTTATTAGAATTTAGTTTATAGAATATAGTTGAATTATATTAAAATATTAACTTATTTCTTATTTCAAAAAGTTCTATTCAAAGCTTTTAAAAATGAGTAATATTTAATTTTAATTTTTTTTAATTTACTATTTAAGTATATAATTTTGAAAATGTTTTAGAGGCAAAGAATAAAATATAGTATTTTTTACAAAATCAATTATGAAAGTAATAAATTTTAATTTGAAGTGATTTTTGTTATAAAAGTGGTTTAAATGATTTTGAAAGAGTTCCAAAAGCTTTTGTTAATAAGCAACTCTTCCTTAAAGTGAGTTTATGGAAGTAAAAGTAATTTTGGAAAATTATATCTTTGTACATGTAAAATTAATTTAAAACTCTTTTATTTTATTTATTATGGATTTGATATTTTAATGAGATTTCGTGCTTTTCTATTAAACAAAGAATTTTAATAAACCATCGAATTGTCGGATTGGTATGGGACATTTCGTACAATTCTTTAGTTTATTACTATAATTTGTTAAATAGAGTTTAAGTGAAAATTACTAGCTTTTAGTAAATACTTGAATTTACTATCTGGTATGGGACAGTTAGTTAAATTCTTGTGATTACTACAGTGGTAGTAAATAACATTTTAGTGTTGTATTACCTTGGGGTTTTCTGATTTTATTTAAGACCGATAGATCCCCGAGAAACGATGACTCATTTTTCATCGATCTAAGAGTCGATTCATTTTTAAATTTCGGTAGGCAGACCTATTTCTTAGGGTTAGATCTATTCTGGTATAACATAGTTGTCATTATTGTTGTTTGGACAGATGTTATATTGCAGCCCTATCCGTTTAACTACAGTGGACCATGTTTACCTATTTCTGGGGGTTAGATAAATTCACATAGCCAGTCCATTTCTTAGGGTTAGACTTTATCCTATTTCTTGTAGTTAGG
Organism: Allium fistulosum; assembly: GCA_030737815.1. Lineage (NCBI taxonomy): Eukaryota > Viridiplantae > Streptophyta > Magnoliopsida > Asparagales > Amaryllidaceae > Allium > Allium fistulosum. Next base: position 850,342,239 of record CM060903.1, read on the forward strand.
TATGTGGTGAGGTCTATTTCTTGGGTTTAGACTCCATGTGACTCTATTTTATACTGATAGTTGTGTACCACTATTATTTCATTATTGATGATTATTTCTTCAGAGATTTTAAGCATGGATATTTTGTATCCTTTATGGTTTTGAGGAATTTTGAATTGGTTATCACCATATTTTGAGATGTTAGTCGATTGAGACTTGATATGTATTTATGAAATGGTTATTTGTTAGATATGCCATATTTGAGTATTTGTTTTGGGCATATTTTATTTATGACTCATTTGGTTATTGTTAAGTCATAATTGTGATATCGGTATCTATTGGTTCGATGCGTCTTTTATGGATTCTTGGGTTTTAGGCATATTTTGAGATGACTTATTTTAGAGTTAAGTCATTTATGGATTTATAAAGTGGTGAATTTAACTAATATGCCTTATTATGATTGTTTGCTCGGCATATTTTATTATGACTTATTATTTTAAGTCATATAGTTATGATATTAGTATCTCACATTTTATTTAGATATAGTCTGCCATGTTTATTATTTTAATACTTGGGTCAGGCCGAGACTCTACAGCTACTAGGAGTCACTGACTGTGGACATTTTGCTAGCTTTAGAGTAGACATTTTGATACTTGAGTTTACTCTTATATGTATATAGTGACATCTAGGATGACATTCCAGATGTATTATTTTGTAGTCAGTGTGTTGACACTATATTTTGGATGATATATATATTGTGAGTCTAGTACTGATATTTTGTAGACTCATATCTTATTATGAAATATGTTGTATATTAGTCCGCTGCAATCTGTGACTCTGATTTATCTTTATTACATACTGTTCTGAATATTTTTAATCGATATGTTTATTATTTTATATTAATACTGCACATGTCAAATTTTCATTTCAGATCCTCAAAAATGTTGTAACGACCTACTTTTCCGTACAATTTAAACTGACAATAAACCACACATGCCCATCCCAAATTGAATGGAAAAGCAGATAGTTAGGGAAAAGAAAGAAGAAAGAAGACAAGAAGAAACTAAGCAACACAGAATCTCACAACGGAACAAACAATCTATATTATATAACAAATCTTTACATAAAAATAAAACTTTAATTTATATATATACAAACATCAATCGGAGTATGCTAACCTATGCAGCACGGACAGTTATAACAACCTATCCTCACAATTGCTGATAAACACAACCATATATGCAACGAAAATATAATCATCTACGTGAATACGTCTCTAGGCCTCCAGCTCCACTCCTGAAGCTCCAAAATATCCATCTAAACTTGGAAATATGCTCGGTCTCACCCGAGCATTTAGGAAAAACCATGCCCGGGCCAGTCTGGTAAAACCAGTGTGAGAATTTAAATCACAAGGATGAGCTAACTCACCATTTTAATGAATATGATGTGTTTATAATGTTGTTTAAACTAGAGTATATATACCTCAATTTACATTATGATCTATTGTTGTTGTTCTTGATCTGGAAAGCAAAGGGCATAAGTAAATGATGGATATAGACTCTATGACTTTCTATAACTTGTTGCATAGCTTTGAAATAAATCACATAAGGTTTGGTCGGACTTTGATTTGAATCGGACTTGATTTTGGAAGTGGTTTTATAGCGATAGTCGCTATAGAAACACTTAGGAAATGCCTTATGTTCGACATTTTCTATAGAATTTTTAAAAGAAATCCTTAGAGGGTTCTTGCCGTGGTTGTGATGTATTATGTGTATGTTGGTCACTGCAAAAAGATCGGATGCTAAAAAGTTTTTTATCATATTGAAAATCGATCAAACTTTCAAGATACCAAAACTGGCCCAATTCATAGCCATTTACAACAGTCAATCGTTGCACTTTTAAAACCCTGTCTTTGCTTCGAACCTCTTTTGCTGCATTTTGGAAATGCTGTACTTTCTATTTTAGATTTTTAAGTTGCTCTGAAATGACTTTAAGTTTAAGTATTTTACTTCAATCTTTTCAGTAGTTTTTTCTAACTTATATTAGAGTATCTTAAAAGTGGTTTGGAATTTTTATATGTTTTTAGTAATTAATTATGAATTATTAAAGTAGATGGTTTATTTTCATATAAAGAAAAATATGCTTTTTGAAGTTTTTTAAATAAATTAGAAATTAGATATTATAAGTAATATTTTAAACCATATTATAAGTATTTTAAATTATATTTTAAGTATATATAGCTTTTAGAAAATTAGTTAGTTATTTTATTAAAGTTTTAAATATCTTAACTTATAATGTCTTTTAAATTGTTTTATTAAATATCTTAGCTTTATAAATAAATTATTATACATACATCATTATCATTTTTAAGAAAGTTTAAAATTATAAAAAAATGTTTTATAAAAGAGGTTTAGGGGTTGCTTAGTGGCTTAATCATGGTTTGTTTTGTTTACTTGTTTATGGAAAGTAATTAATTATACTTAGCACTAAAAGCTAACGAAGTATACTTGTCTATCTGTGAAAGTTAAGATTGACGATCAAGTAGAGTGTAGAAGCAATAGTGCTCTAACCTATCGGCTTCACTTTTGACCGAGAGATAGTAAGTTGAGATGGTCGAAAACACGTTGAGTATACGAAACCTAATTTCTATAAGCGATCGTTTTTAGAACTAAATAGTCGAGTAATGGACTAATCGAACTTAACCTTTTGACTTAGGAAGTATATGGAAGCTTTACGGCTTCATACGGTTTAAGATCCCGTAAGGAGGACTCATTGGTATGAAACGTTTATAGCTTTAAGAATTGTATATATAAGAGATCCCCCGGGGAGGACTCCTTTATTTATAGTTTGCTTACTTCCAAAAGATCTGGAATTGAATTTAATGGAAGTTCATCGATTTAGTTTTGAAGTGTCCGGGATCGGTAAGTGTTTTACTTATAGAATACCACTTTAAAACTAGTATACAAGTCAGCATTTTGGAAGTGGTTGTGAAGTGAAATGCAATAGAGTTGAACTATTTATCATAAGGTTAAGTCCAAGGGATAGGTCAACATTATCATTTCATACAAATGCTATAGAGTTGAATTATCTATCCTAAGGTTAAGTCCAAGGGAGAGGTCGGCGTTAGCATCTGTCGATCGGGTTGTGCTAAGATCCATAAAAGGATTCATGTTCTATTCGAGTGATGTAGACTCATGCGAGAGATGCCAAATGTGACCTTGACATCGGAAATGATAGAAAACAGAGTAGGATGCACGGCCTGGGGTTTAGTTAACCCGTGATAGCGTAATACCAACTCCATATCAAGAGTATGCTTATCGATGTTGCTAGCGGGAGTTGTTGATACTTGGTTCCATGTGTTAGGGCATGGGCTAGTTGTGTTTACCTTAATTTTTTATTTTATCTAGAGATATACGACTCTCATTAGGTACTTTCTGACATTTGTTTGGAAGCTGTCTTCAGTTTAACTGGGGATGTCTTCAACGGAATATCCATATACGAACATACCTTAGTAGTTTTAGATGTACTTCTAGTACTGTTGTGTTGTGAGATGCAAGCAGCATAGCTATTTTCTAATTTATATTCTATACCCTAGACATTATTTATTATATCACTATAGACGGTCTAGTTTCTTTTGAGGGGAAAGCTGTTACGGTGATCCGTATGGTTTCAAAAGTTATTATTACATGTATCCATGTATCATGAGTTTCTCATGCCAGACTTATGTCTGACACGTGGTTTTTGTTTTCCCTAAATTCCTCATGCACTCTTTCGAGTAGGCTGAGTAAAGAAGGTTTTACTTTTGATGCTTCGAAGCTTTAGGAGACGAGTTGGAGGCTTTTGTTTATCTATCTATTTTTATTTCCGTTGCATTATTATTTTGTATGCATCATCATTGCGAGGATAGACAATTATAACTTTCCAGGCCAATGATAGTACTTAGGTTTAGCAACTCTGAAATTACTCTGTATTTTGGTGTAACCCTTTGTACTGTCTTTTTGGATATTGTATTTTATCATTTGGCTGTGAGATTCTAATATAGTGTTATTTTTTTCTTGTTGTGTTTATTTTTCTTTTTACTTCACCCTAACTATTTGTCTTTCTAGCACTTGGATGCTCGGCTTATGAGTACCGTAGATGTGTTTAGTATCGACATTCGAGGGTCGAAATTTTGAGTCGTTATAATTTGATTCATGTTTTTTGTTGAGCATATCAAAATTCATCATCTTTTAATTTCCAAACATGAACAAATATTTTCTTGTCTTTCCAAACTTGTTTGTTAACATTTAGAACATCTCAAATATGTACAATCCTGATCCAGATGAGTTTGGAAGGTTTTTGAGAAAGAATTACTCACCTTTTGTTTGATTACACTTGATTTAGAGCTTTGCGTCTTCTTATGAATGTAACTCCCTTTTTCCTTTAAATTTTCTTCTTTTCTTCCTTTAAAAATATGGCTGGTTTCTCTTTGGTTAGTTTTTGTTTTGTTTTTGAGTGAATGGAATAATTAATGAAAGATGGGAGGGTTAAGGGGGTTAGTATTTGGGCTTTAGGTTAAAATCTCATTCTAGCTTATTCTTATTAATTCCTTTAACTCTTCATCTTAAATATATTACCTTTTAAATAGCCAGTTTTATATTTATCTTCATCAACTAATTTGATTAATTAATTGTTTAATTAATTTCCTCATATTACGGTACTCCAAATTATGGGGTGTTACAATAATTTTAATTCGTATAACATATCTTCTTCCGATATTAGAAAGGCTAAATGTATGCAATTTTTTTTATAATTAGCCTCCCATGAGGATTTTATATTCCTCAAAACCTAAGAGAAATATAGAAATATTTTGATTTCCTTAGACAGTGTTAGGACTCACTTGCCTTAGTATTCCAAACTTGAGTTTTCTCCATAAATCATATGCCCTCAAGTGATAGAAAATCTTTATCGGTTATATTATAAACAACTCCTAACCATGATCTTTGTCATAATCTTAATCTCAACCTTGGGTTTGCTCGAAAAAATCAAAGAGTTTATTCGCTCATACCTACCATTTTGCGAGATCTAATATAATGCATATATCTTGAGTTTACTCAACAAATGCATGCATTGTTTTACCTTGTCTAGGCAATATATAAATAGTACCGCATGTAACATCTCTAACTTGAGTTTGCACAACAATTAGTGAATATGCAAGTAATCTATCAGTATCTAAATGATAGAGGACAATTTTATATATTTGATTCACAATCTATTATATGTAGATTAGAGTGATATCGATTATAAGGATAATGTATTTCTTAAGAAATACTCTAGTGATTCAAATGTCATATAAATTTGAGATTACGGTTCACGTACTTTACATATGTACTTATTCTAAAAATCCATATGGGATTAATTCAGTATTTCACTTAAATTTTGTTTATACACATATAGTTATATTAGTTTAATTTGTCTATAACTATTATAATTTAATTAACATACATAATGTATATATATGTATTAATTAAATCATATTTAATTAATTTTAGTTGTTATTAATTAAATCATATTTAATTAATTTTGGTTTCTATTAATTAAATTTTATTCAATTAATCATGGTTCTTGTTAATTAAATCACATTTAATTAATTTTCAGTTTTTATTAATCAAACCATATTTATTTAACTTTTATTCTTAATTTAAATGATAAATTTAATTAAATTTTATCTTAGTTAAAATTTTAGAAATTTTGTATTGTTCATCTCAAACCATTTGGGGGTGAACACCTAACTATAACACTTATAATTCTGTTTATATACACACACACGTCAATATATGCTTAAATATATGTATATTAACTAATTAACTTCTAACTAATAATTATTCAGTAAATCCTTATATTGGATTAAACAATTTAATTAATTTAAAAAAATTAATTTATTTATCTTGAATAATTTTAGGATAAACATAGAAGTACAACAATTATAGTTACAAACATATATCAAGTATATATATTTTTAATTAATTAACTCTATTTAGTTATTTAATTTATACATTTAATCATATAATTAAATATATTAAAATTTCGAAATAGTTACTTAATTTCTCAAGAAAGTTGAAATTTTAAATTTATTTGATAACTTTTATAAAATTCCTATTATATTTTAAACTTAACTTTTAAATTTAAAATATATTTCTAAATTTCAAATTTTAATTTGAAAATTACCCCAAGGACCAAAAAACTCTAGACTTTGTATCCAAGTTGTAACACCCCTAATTTTTTGATAACATTATTCAGAAGATTTAATTAGAATAAATTAAATAGAATAATGTAGAGTGATAAGAGGATTGAGTTTGATTAATAAACTAAGTGGCCGTGCTTATTTAAAATGAATGAGCTTATAAATGGTTAAGTGTTAACCAAATAAACCTAGGGGCATTAGGGTAACTTGCCGCCCATGTTCCCACCCATCTACCATTACCTCTAGGCTATACACGTTCATTTATCATAAGCAAAAATTTAAAATGTAAGAAAGAAAAAGGGGCCGGCCATTAGGAAGAAAGAAGATAAGAGAAATTCAAGTAAAGCTTAGGATTCAAGTTAGAAGAAATCAATATTTGGTTTCCTTATCCAATCTAATTGAATAATAATCACAACATCACTATTTTATAATCAAATGGTTTCGAGTTTAAGGATAAATTTGTTTTTATGATATACTGGATGATAATATGCTTGATTTATAATTTGTTTAAATTAAATATGATTGTATCAAGGGATATATGCACGGTTTTAAGGCAAAACCGAGGTTAAATGATTTTTAAATGCCATGGAAAAATAATATGTTATGAGAAACATGATTTTGGAGTTGGGTTTAAAATTTTATAAATTTCCAGTCTATGGAGAATTAGTTATGAATTTTCAAAGGAAAATATAATTATTTGGGTTTATAAATTTATTTCGGAAATTATAATAAGAATTTGGGTCTGAAATTTTGATATGTTTGATAACATGATTAAAGTGAATTTCTGGAATTTTTGGGGATTTTTACTAAGTGATTTAGTATGGAAATTAAATTATTTTAAAAGAAGGACCTAAATGATTTAATTATTTTATTACTTGGAAGGGCTTATATGTTAATTTTTAATTGGTTTTAGATCTGAGAAAATGAGGCAAATATTAGCCAAATTATTTGAAAGTTTATGATAGCCAATCAAATGTTTACAAGTGGGCAAGTTTGTTACAAAAAGTTTACTTTATTTAGGACAAATAGCCTTTAGCTCAGAAAAGTAGGTTCTGCCTCCTTTGGAAGGAGCTTTCAATCCAGAGCTTCCGCCTCCAACCTAGTCGAAACCTTCTGGGTCGAAACCAGTAAACCAATACACATGGTATCAGTTAGCTGGTACGTAGTCGATTGGAGAAAGGCGGAAGGTAGGGTGTCGAAACGTAGCTTCCGAAAGGGTTGGTTCCTTTGTTTTGTTTTAAAAGAAAAGCGCTTGCTTGTTTACAAAAGGGTTTCAAAGTAGTCGAAACTATTGGTTTCGAAATGGATTTCTAAAGAAGCTTTCGAAGGAGAGCTGCCGCCTTTGTTTTCAAGTAGTAGATTCTGAAGAAGTTACTTAGCTTTTTTTTGAAGCTTTCGGAAGGGATAGTTTCGACCGAGTCGAAACCCTTCTATGATTTGATGCCTTTCGATGGCACTAAGGATATCAATGTTATCGAAAGGTACAGTTTGTTTTTATAAATATAAGCCACTTCCTACTGGTTTCGAAAGGGGTTAGGGGTTCTAAAGGCAATAGTTTCAGAAGTGGTTTCAAAGCCAACCTTCAATTGTTTTACCCAGAAGTTTTGATGCTATCGAAAGGATGGTTTTGACACCTTTAAGTTTCCCCATTACTTTTTGAAATAAAGAATGTTTCAAAAAAATGCTTTCGCTTATGTTCACTTTGACCCAAAAATGTTATTTTAAATATAAACCCAATGGCTTTGAAAGGTATTGGTTTCGAAGGGTAACATTCAATGATTTCGAAAGGGGTATTTTTGAATGGTTTTGAAGCTATGCTTCTATACTTGTATAATAATAATTTAACAAGGTCAAATGGTTTCGAAAGAGTTATTTTAAAGTATTCGAAAGGTGGGATCCTAAAGTTTTAAAGATAGAATTTAATGCTTTCGAAGGAGGTTATCCAATGAAATCGAAAGCAAGGTTTCGAAGGTGTCAAAAGGCTTTTTAAACCCAAACTCATTTTTAATGGAAAAACCCATGGCTAAATAAAGGAGTTTTGAAGTGATTTTATGTATGTAAATTTGAAAAAGTATTGCCTTGATAAAAATATAGGTTAAAGGGATTAACTATGTTTTACATGAAAAGTATTCAAGGACCTTAAACCCACAGGAGTGGTATTGTTAAGTTGTTATGCTTATTTCTTCAAATATGAATATATTCACAGGATAAAGGACCCATAACTGTGTTTCGGAGATAAAGGGGTAGAAGAACCAGTAGGTTAACCCAGTAGTGAATATAAATTGATTAAACTCCTGAATGAGTAAAATTGCATCCAGGGAGTCAGGGAGACCAAAATATAGGATGCCTAAACCTTGAAGTTGTCATAAGTTCATAGTAAACCCATGAAAACTATGGTCAGGAAGTTATTGGGGTAACCAATAGGCTCATTGTAAACCCATGAAAAATATGTATTAAGGATGGTTGGCAAGGGCTAATTGGTTTGTAGTGAACCCATGAAAACTATATCCGGATTAAGTATTGACATCAGTCAAAAGGTTCCTAGTCAACCCATAAAAACTAGGACAAGAAAGAAGTTAATGGAGGCATCAGTAGGTTCATAGTCAACCCATGAAAACTTGGCTAAGAAGGGAGTTGTTGGAGTAATTCATAGGTTCCTAGTCAACCCATGAAAACTAGGATATAAGATGAGTTATTGAAATGGCCAATAGGTTCAAGGGAGCCCATGAATTAATTAAGTTAATTGGCAGGGGCCTATAGGTTCTTAGTGATCCCATGAAAACTCTTAAATAGGACAGGGTGTCCATGAATTATAAAAAGGTTATTAGTAAACCCATGAAAACTAATAGGTTAATATTGACCCTAGAAATTATAAATATGACAGGGAGTCAATTAAATTGGGGATGGGATATCTAAAATGTTTATATATGTATATCATCATCATATTTTGAAATGCTATGTTTTAACCATTGTGGATGCGGGAGCATAGTATATGGTTTTATAAAAAGGGTTTTAGGATACTGGTGAGGGGAAAACCCAATTCGCTAAGTGGCGTGGTCTCACTAGATATCTAAATGGATTGAGTTGTTAGATTATTATTCATACCAGGCTTTATGTCTAACTTGAAGTTTTTTCCCCTTAAACTCTCAAGGTACCCAATTGATTTTGAGTAGTTTGAAGATTAGGGTTTCCAGGTTCTTTTATTAGACGAATAAAGCTTCCAGAGGCGTGTAGGGGCAGTTAGTCATTTAGAGCTATCTTTTTCCGTTGTGTATTTTGGATGTAAAGGCAGACTTATTAGCCTTATTATATACTCTGATCAACCAAGGGGGCATCTTCATATGTCGCTCTTGGCGTATGTGTAATAATTATATTTTTATGAACGTGGTTAACGTTTGTGGGATTATGTAATGAACATGAAATGTTTTGAATGGAATGTGGAAATGTGTTTTTAATTTGTTAAATTTTTTTTCCATATTCTTGTGATCTGCGTATCAATGTATCTAACCCCGCCGTATTCGATCGCCAAGGATTAATGACCATGGATGACTGCAGCATCCGTAGCCGTTAGTTTTGGGCCTCCAAGTAAGGGGATGTTACAAGTTGGTATCGGAGCATGGGTTTATGAAACATTAAAAGAAAAGTAAAACCTAAAAGCTTTTTGAAACATAATTCAATAAATTAGAAACATGATCGGGGTTTGGGTTAACGCTATAGTAACGTACTTGTATTTGATATATAGGTATATATCTACGTACGTGTTCCTCTCTCTCTTAGACCATTCTTTTGTATCTTACTAAGGCTCGTATGCAGGTTTACGAGAAAGAGGATATGGAAGCTGGAAATGGAAGAGGAAATCTAGGTGGAGGAAGCACCACAACCATCGGAAATGCTCGACCTAATACCAAGAGGAACCAAGGTCGATAGACTAATGCTAATCCAAATGCTGAGGCCAATGTAGGTGCTGGAAATCTCCCAGTAGATGCGGGGATGGTGTATCAATTGTTAGCTAATCTTTTGCAAGCAGGAGCTGCTGGTAATGTTGGAGGAGCTAATCTTGTAGCCCTAGTTGGATATAATTATGCTATGCTGAGCAGAGACTACACTAGTCTGGGTGGAAAGCCGTTTATTGGAACAGTGGATGTTGTTGAGCTGTGAGAGGATCTTTACTAATTTAGGCTTGGATGATGCGGAAAAGAGATGGCTAGCCTTAGGCAGTTGCAATGGGTAGCGCTTCATTGGTGGAATAGTGTGACCATCGGAGTTCCGGAGGAAGAGCTGACATGGGCTGATTTCAGAAGGAGATTTGAGCAGAGGTTCTTATCTGAGGTTGACAAGTTGGCGTTGATGAGGAAGTTCATGGATTTAGTCCAGGGAGATATGTTAGTAATCGAGTATGCTGCTAAGTTTGAAGAGCTATCTCGATATGGATATGCTACTATAGACACTGACATCAGAAGGAATGAGAGGTTCATTCGAGGACTAAGGCCGGAGCTTGCTGGAATGACCATGACACATGTCCGAGAGCCCTATACTGTGGTAGTGGAGATGGATATTCGCCATGAAGAGATGCTTGATGTTTCTACTAGGGAGAAGCCAGTTGAATCCCAGGGTTCTCGGGGAAAGAAAAGGAAATTCTTTAAGAAGAAGGGAGCCCAGAAAGGGGATGCTGCCAAGAAGGCAAAGGCTGATTTGGTGTGCTTCAACTGTGATAAGAAAGGTCATTATGCTCACGAGTGCCGGACAAGCAAAGGGAAGAAGCCTGCAGAAAAGAAGAATGTGAAACGCTTCAACTGCGACCAAGTTAGGCATTACAAGAACCAGTGTCCAAAGCCAATCAAGGCGGACAGAGGGAAGGTTTTTGCTAATGGACCACCATCTTCTTCTTGGCCTACTGCAGTAGAGAAAGGGAAAACCATGATGGAAGGTACACTTTTGATTCAGAGTATACCAGTTACGGTACTATTTGATACCAGTGCATCACATTCATTTATATCGTAGCATTTTGCTGATAGATTATGCATAGAACCCACTTACCTTGTTACTTCCTTAAGGGTTTAAATTAAATCCAATAGGAGGGTATGCAACTATAGGATGAGATGTGACCAGTTAGAACTTGATTTGTTAGGTCATAAGTTTTCATGCAGTCTGTATGTCTTTGATTTCGTAGATTTCGGGTTCATTTTGGGTATGGATTGGTTGGGTAAGTATGAGGCTAAGATATTTTGCCAAGATAGGGAAATATCATTGAGACACCCAAATAGTCATAACCGAATCTTCTTCTCCGTGGAAAATTCCAATAGGAATGTTTGTGCTTTGTTAAGTGCCATGGAAGTAGGAGAAGAGCTAAGTCAGGTTCGAGTAGCAAGGGAATTTGTAGATGTCTTTAAGTCAGTTATGGGATTACTACCGAAACGAGCTGTTGAGTTTTGGATAGATCTTGTACCAGGAGCTGAACCTGTAAGTAGACCACCTAGCAGGATGACAGCAATAGAGATGAAGGAATTGAAGGTGCAGCTAATGGATCTTAAGGGAAGAAATTTTATTAGACTAAGCAGTTCGCCTTAGGGAGCGGTTGCAGTATTCGTGAAGAAACCAGATGGGTCATTAAGGATGTGTATCGACTATCGTAAGTTAAACGAAAGGACGATCAAGAATAGGTACCCTCTGCTGAGGATAGATGATCTGTTTGATCGGTTGAGTGGAGCCAAGGTGTTTTCCCAATTGGATTTGGCAACAGGGTTCCATCAGTTGAGAGTGGCAGAGGATAGCATTCCTTTAACAGCATTTCGAACTAGGTATGGTTTGTATGAGTGGTTAGTGATGCATTTTGGCTTGACAAATGCACCTGTTTTCTTCGTGGATTTGATGAACCAGGTTTTCTGAGAGCACTTGGATAGGTTCGTGTTGGTATTCATTGATGATATTTTAGTATACTCGAAAGATGAAAAGGAGCATGAGAGTCATCTTATAGTGGTATTGGAGAAGTCGAGGTAGAATCAGCTAAAAGCGATGTTTTCCAAGTGTCATTTTAGGAAGAAAGGGGTTAAGTTTTTTGGTCACGTGGTTTTAGTGAAAGGATCGTCAATCGATCCAGATAAGATCGAAGCTGTCAACAATTGGAAGAGACCAGACGGTAACCGAGATCATGAGTTTTCTTTGACTTGCTGGCTATTACCGGAGATTCATTAAGGATTACTCGCGGATAGTAGCACCTCTGACTAAGTTGACCCGGGAAGATGTGAAGTTTGTTTGGTCCGACAAATGCGAGAAAGGGTTCCTTAAGTTAAAGCATTTGTTGACCAATGCACCAGTGTTAGTAGTACCAGATGGAAACCAAGGGTTGGTAGTATACATTGATGCATGTGGATGTGGATTAGGAGCAGCATTGATGCAGAAGGGCAAAGTCATTGCATATGCATCTAACTAGCTTAGACTGCACGAAGTAAGATATCCTACTCATGATAGAGTTGGCTGCGGTGATTTTTGCCTTGAAGATTTGGAGACATTATCTCTTAGGAGAAAGATTCGAGTTGTATACTGATCATAAGTCTTTAAGATATTTATTCTTTTAGAAGGAGTTGAATATGAGGCAGCAAAGGTGGTTGGAGTTTTTGGCTGCTTATGATTTCGGTGTATACTCCTAGGAAAGGAAATAAGGTAGCAGATGCTCTTAGTAGAAAACATCAGAATGTGGTGTTAGCTATGTTAGCAGAATGGAAGGATCTTGAAGCTTTGGCCAGTTGCGGTGTGTAGTTAAGATTTACTGCTAGTTCTGGTCAGGGTACTGCCATGTTGCCTTGTTTAGAAGTGCGACCAGTGTTGATCGAGAGGATAGCTTCTAAGCAGAGAGAAGATCCAGTTTTAGTCGAGAGGATCAGAAGGCTTGAGGTAGGATCATAGATCGATGATCTAAAGGATTTTAATCTTCACCAAAGAGGATGGTAGAGAAAGAAAGGACTATTATGTGTTCCGAACGTAGAGATATTAAGGAGAGAAGTACTGGAAGAATGTCATCGATCCAAGTTTACGATTCATCTTATAGGGACCAAGATGTATCAGGATATGAAGAGGAGCTTCTATTGGGAAGGCATGAAGAGGGATGTCAGCTTGTGGGTTAGGTAGTGCGTGAACTGTCAACAAGTGAAGTCCGAACATCAGAAGCCGAGTGGGTTGCTTCAGCCTTTAGATATTCCAGTTTCAAAATGGGATTCGATATTCATGGACTTTATAGATGGGTTGCCAAGGTTGAATAGCGAAAATGAAAGCATATGGTTTATAGTGGACAGGCTAACCAAGAGTGCCCATTTCATCCCAGTCAAGTCAACCAAGACGGCACTAGTTTAAGCGAAGTTGTTCATAAAGAACATAGTTAGACTTCATGGGATTCCTAGTAGCACAGTCAGCGACATAGATGCATTATTCACTAGTTTGGAAGAGTCTACAAGAGGTATTGCGTACCAAGCTTAAGATGAGTACAGCTTATCACCCATAGATGGATGGGCAGACAAAGAGAGTCAACAAAGTACTCGATGATTTATTGAGAGCTTGTATGTTGGACTTTGTGGATCTTGGGAGGACCACCTACATTTGATTGAGTTATCCTATAATAATAATTATCAGACTAGTATAGGAATGACACCTTTTGAAGCTTTGTATGGAAGGCCATGCAAATCGCCTGCATGTTGGTTGAAGACCGGAGACAGATTAGTCTTAGGTCTGGATTTGGTTAGAGAAGCGTCAGAAAAGATTGGGTTAATCCGAGGATGGATGAAGGAAGCTCAATCCAGACAGAATAGTTACGCAGATAAGAGGCGTAAAGACCTAGAGTTCTTTCTCAGTGGGAGAGTGGGTTTCATTAAGGCATCTCCGATGAAGGGTGTGGTACGGTTTGGGAAGTCGGGAAAGTTGGCCCCGAGATATGTTGGTCCATTCCAGATTTTAGAAAGGATTGGAAAGCTCACGTACAGAGTAGAGTTTCCGAGCACTTTGGTAGGTGTCCATATTGTATTTCATGTGTCTCATCTTCACAAGTATGTACATGATCCAGAGGCTACTATTCCCTAGACAGAGTTGGAGGACTTGGTAGTGGAGCCTGATTTGACATTTGTTAGGCAACCAGTTAGGGTTATAGCGAGAGTTGAGAAAAGATTGAGGACCAAGACAGTCAAGTTGGTGAAAGTTCAATGGAGCGACAATGAGAAGGAATATACTTGAGACCGAAGACAGGATTCGATGTGCTTATCCTGGTCTGCTTTAATGGTATGTCTATATTAGATTTATATAGATTAGTGGTTAATCGAGTAGGCTAGTATGGATGTTAGGAGTGGTTACAGATGATTGCTATGTTTGCTAAGTAGTCCTTACTGAATTTCGAGGACGAAATTCTTTAAGGAGGGGAGCATGTCACACCCCTAATTTTTTGATAACATTGTTCGGGAGATTTAATTAGAATAAATTAAATATAATAATGTAGAGTGATAAGGAGATTGGGTTTGATTAATAAACTAAGTGGTCGTGCTTATTTAAAATGAAAGAGGTTATAAATGGTTAAGTGTTAACTAAATAAACCTAGGGGCATTAGGGTAAATTGCCACCCATGTTCCCACCCATCTACCATTACCTCTAGGCCATACAGGTTCATTTATCATAAGTAAAATTTTAAAACGTAAGAAAGAAAAAGAGGCCGGCCATTAGGAAGAAAAAAGAGAAGAGAAATTCAAGTAAAGCTTAGGATTCAAGTTAGAAGAAATCAATCTCTAATTTCCTTATCCAATCTAAGGTGAATAATAATCACAACATCTTTATTTTATAATCATATGTTTTCAGATTTAAGGATAAATTTGTTTTTATGATATATTGGATGATGATATGCTTGATTTATAATTTGTTTAAATTAAATAAGATTGTTTCAAGGGGGATATGCACGATTTTAGGGCAAAACCGAGGTTAAATAATTTTTAAATGCCATTGAAAAATTATATGTTACGAGAAACATGACTTTGGAGTTGGGTTTAAATTTTTATAATTTCCAAGCCGTGGAGAATTAGTTATGAATTTTCAAAGGAAAATATGGTTATTTAGGTTTATAAATTTATTTCAGAAATTATAATAAGAATTTGGGTCTGAAATTTTGATTAGATAATTTGATTAAAGTGAATTTCTAGAATTTTTGGGGATTTTTACTAAGTGATTTAGTATGGAAATTAAATTATTTTGAAAGGAGGACCTAAATGATTTGATTGTTTTATTTATTGGAAGGGCTTATATGTTAATTGTTAATTGGTTTTAGATCTAGAAAAAGCGGCAAATATTAGCCAAATTATTTGAAAGTTTATGATAGCCAATCAAGTGTTTACAAGTGGCAAGTTTGTTACAAAAAGTTTACTTTATTTAGTAAAAACAGCCTTTAGCTCAGAAAAGTGGGTTCCGCCTCCTCTGGAAGGAGCTTTCGACCCAGAGCTTCCGCCTTCAACCTAGTCGAAACCTTCTAGGTCGAAACCAGTAAACCAATACACATGGTATTGGTTAGCTGGCACGTAGTCGATTGGAGAAAGGCGGAAGGTAGGGTGTCGAAACGTAGCTTCTGAAGGGGTTGGTTCCTTTGTTTTGTTTTGTTTTGTTTTAAAAGAAAAGTGCTTGCCTTTTACAAAAGGGTTTCTAAGTAGTCGAAACCAATGATTTCGAAAGGGTATTTCTAAAGAAGCTTTCGAAGGAGAGATGTCGCCTTTGTTTTCAAGCAGTAGCTTCCGAAGAAGTTACTTAGCTTTTTATTTGAAGCTTTCGGAAGGAGTAGTTTCGACCAAGTCGAAACCCAACTGTGATTTGATGCCTTTTGATGGCATTGAAGATATCAATGTTATTGAAAGGTACTGTTTATTTTTATAAATAAAAACCACTTCCTATTGGTTTTGAAAGAGGTTACGGGTTTCGAAGGCAATGGTTTCAGAAAGGGTTTCGAAGCCAACCTTCATTTATTTTACCCAGAAGTTTTAATGCTATCGAAAGGATGGTTTCAACACCATCAAGTTTCCTCATTACCTTTTGAAATAAAGAATGGTTTCGAAAGAGATGCTCTCGCTTATGTTCACTTTGACCCAAAAATGTTATTTTAAATATAAAACCAATGGCTTCGAAAGGTATTGGTTTCGAAGGGTAACTTTTAATGGTTTCGAAAGGAGTAATTTTAAATGGTTTCGAAGCTATGCTTCTATACTTATATGATAATACGTTAACAAGGTCGAAAGGTTTCGAAAGAGATGTTTTAAAGTATTCGAAAGGCAAGAGCCTAATATTTTAAAGATAGAATTTAATTCTTTTAAAGGAGGTTATCCAATGAAATCGAAAGCAAGGTTTCGAAGGTGTCGAAAGGCTTTTTAAACCCCAACTCATTTTTAATGGAAAAACCCATGGCTAAATAAAGGAGTTTTGAAATGATTTTATGTATGTAAATTTAAAGAAGTATTGCCTTGATAAAAATATAGGTTAAAGGGATTAACTTTGTTTTACATGAAAAGTATTTCAAGGACCATAAACCCGCAGGAGTGGTATTGTTAAGCTGTTATGTTTACTTCTTCAAATATGAATATATTCACACGATAAAGGACCCATAACTATGTTTTGGGGATAAAGGGGTAGAAGAACCAGTATGTTAACCCAGTAGTGAATATAAGTTGATTAAACTCCTGAATTAGTAGAATTACATCCAGGGAGACCAAAAGATAGGATGCCTAAACCTTGAAGTTGTCCGGGAGATAGGTTAATAGTAAACCTATGAAAACTATGATTAGGAAGTTATTGGGGTAACTAACAGGTTCATAATAAACCCATGAAAACTATGTATTAAAGATGGTTGACAGGGGCCAATTGATTTGTAGTGAACCCATGAAAACTATATCCGGATTAAGTATTAACATCAGTCAAAAGGTTCCTAGTCAACCCATTAAAAATAGGATAAGAAAGAAGTTAATGGAGGCATCACTAGGTTCCTAGTCAACCCATGAAAACTAGACTAAGAAGGGAGTTACCAGAGTAATTAATAGGTTTGTAGTCAACCCATGAAAATTAGGATATAAGATGAGTTATTAAAATGACCAATAGGTTTAGGGGAACCCATGAATTAATTAAGTTAATTGGCAGGGGCCTATAGGTTCTTAGTGATCCCATTAAAACTCTAAAATAGGACAGGGTGTCCATGAATTATAAAAAGGTTATTAGTAAACCCATGAAAACTAATATGTTAATCTTGACCCTAGAAACTATAAATATGATAGGGAGTCAATTAAACTAGGGATAGGATATCCAAAATGTTTATATATGTATATCATCATCATATTTTGAAATGCTATGTTTTAACCATTATGGATGCAGGAGCACAATATATGGTTTTATAAAAATGGTTTTAGGATACTAGTGAAGGGAAAACCCATTCCGCTAAGCAGCGTGGTCTCACTGGATATCTAAATGGATTGAGATGTTAGATTATTATTCATACCAGGCTTTATGTCTAACTCGAAGTTTTTGTTTTCCCCTTAAACTCTCGGGTACTCAATTGATTTTGCGCAGTTTGAGGTTTAGGGTTTCCAGGTTCTCTTCTTAGACAAATAAAGCTTCCGGAGGCTTGCAGGAGGCAGTTAGTTGTTTAGAGTTATCTTTTTCCACTGTGTATTTTGGATGTAAAGGCAAACATATTAGCCTTATTATATACTCTGATCAACCAAGGGGGCATCTTCATATGTCGCTCTTGGCGTATGTGTAATAATTATATTTTTATGAACGTGGTTAACGTTTGTGGGATTATGTAATGAACACGAAATGTTTTGAATGGAATGTGGAAATGTGTTTTTAATTTGTTAAATTTTTTTCCATATTCTTGTGATCTGCGTATCAATGTATCTAACCTCGCCGTATTCGATCGCCAAGGATTAATAACCATGGATGACTGCAGCATCCGTAGCCGTTAGTTTTGGGCCTCCAAGTAGGGGGATGTTACACAAACCAACCTTTTAAACTTACTCTATGATTATTCAACCCCAAGCCTATACACTAATATTCTAGATACCCCTTGACGCCCCACCCCGAGACCCACATTAACAAAGACTGTTTGTTAATGCAGAGAATAGGGCTGGTTAGGAGCGACCATCCGTAAGATTTGTGTTAAACAAGTATTGAATACGTCGATTGGGTGCTCTAATTTTTTTTCTTTTACCTTTCTCGAGTGGATCGACATACTCAATAAATATTTAACACAAAACTATGGTGGCTAACGGATCTATCAGAACAAAATATAACAACAACAAATACAATGGATCATAGAACAACAATCACACACATATATATATACATATATACAAATACATCATAGTACACTACATAGTGATACAACAGTGGTGGTACATAGACCACAATACATACATCGAGTCAAAAAGAATATGTACATATTAGAGTTCACAAGATAACTACAAGGCTACACAAAATATGACTAGCATCCAAAAGAAAGCAAGAAAATCCATAGCGGAAGCAGCATAGCGGTAATCAAATGAAAGTGACTAACCTGAAATAACTCGGTCTGACCCTAGTATATAAAATACACGGGTCAGTCTAGCTTAAATAAACTGATTAGTACAATATAGATGAAGTATAAGGATAAACGATAATATTTCTTCTCGAAAGAGAAGAAGCAACATCAAATATATATATCAACTACTTCATATGAGATAATATCATTAAAATATCATATGAAAATTTCTCGAAAGAGGCAAGATCAACAACAACATCAATTAATCACAAATAATCGCCTCATATCATCGGCATCTACAACAGCCAATATAATGGCTCCCGTCAACACCATAACTCCTAAATAGGAAATCGCAAATCTCAAAAACGCCAAAGGATGGCAATCGCAAATCACAATATGTAGAACTCAGTTAAGAGTTCAAAACTCCAAAATGTAATCACTATATAATAAACAACATGATAACGCTCATGCTATATACATAAACCAACATCGGCAACCATGGTGAAAACATTCATAAATCATTTAAATTCTTGAAATCAACGTAAAGAAATCTATAAAAGCAATAATGAAAAGAATAGGACCCAACAGTCCAAAAATTAGCCCAACAGCTATATATGTAGAAAGGACCCAATAGGCCAATAAGTGGCCCAACAGCCTGCCAAGTACTATTTATAGGTGACCCAACAGTCTCAAATAGGACCCAACAGTCCGTGATTAGCCCAACGGCTATATTTGTATATAGGACCCAACAATCTAAGTACTAGCAATAACAACCCGAAGGTCTAATATAAAGTGTCACCAACTTCCAGATAGTAACCAAATAAGTGACAACAATGTGTCCCATACCACACGTTCTCACTTAACCGTTTACTATAAGGTAGTTAATTTTACTCTCGTGTATGGCCTCAATCGAACAAGTCCGGAATTAACCAAAGAAGTAAACGTAAGTGTCTCATACCACATGTTTTGCTAAATCATTTAAGTCTCTTCCTCAATAGCTTGAAGAGTGCAAAAATGTGTATTTTTATATAGAAATACTTTGCTTCGAGAAAACTAGTTTTTAAAATAATTTTCGACCCCGCAATTACTAGAGAAGAGTTGTATTCAACGCGATTTATTTCATCTAGTAAAGGAAAATAGATAAGCTTGAGTTAGAGTTCTCACCCAAAACACGAGAAGATAAAAAACCAGGATAAGATCGCTCGATAAATTCTCTAGTTTCCCATGTATAGTCATTGGGATTTGCGGACCATAAAATTTTCACGAGCGGAACATCCTTGTTTTGAAGGCGTTTAACCTCCGAAGCAAGTACATGAAAAGGAATATGCACAATATATAAGTTTGATGAGATCTCAAGCTCTTGCAAAACATAAGAGTCATCAGCAGAACCTGAATCTCGAAGACATTTAAGGAGTTGAGATTCATGAAATACATCGTGAATACCAGAAAACTAAGCGGGAAGTGATTCACGATGAGCAACTGGGCCAATACGTTCAGTAGTTGGGAATGGTCCTATATCAAGGAGCCAACTTCCCTAAACCGATTGAGACACATTACCCCTTTTAACGGAAAAACTCGAAGGAGCACAAGTTCACCAACAGAGAATTCTAGAGGCTTCCTAGGGTTGCCCGTGTAGGATTTCTGTCTGCTCCATGCCTCTATCATTCTTTGACAAATGAGATTGGTCTTTCAAAAGCTTCACTAATAGGGTCGGGACTTAGCACAACTTTACCCCAGACTCCAACCAACAAGATGGTGATCGACATGACCTTCCATATAAAGCTACGAAAGGAACCATACCGATATTAGATTGACAACAACTATGGAAAGAAAAATAAACAAGAGGTAGGTGGTCTCCCCAAATACCACCAAAATCATACAACTGCATAAATGCATGTCACTAAATAATTGCAAAAGGCAAGTCAAACACAAAGAATGGATTTTACAATTTCTCTTACTAATCAAATGTTCTTAGAGTTTTCAAATCCATTATCTTCATAAACAAATCTCAAATGTAACGACCCGGGATTTTGACACTATTGTTTGGTTAATTTTCTAACTTAATTATTGATAATACAAGTTTTAATTTTTTAAAAACAATAAAATATTCTGGTTATTGACTGTTTATATATATATATATATATTTGGGAGGCTATGGTTTGAAAATTTAAAGTTTAATCCCTTAAAAATATTTAAAATAGAAACTCTACCTTTCCACCACTAGATATAAATATATATAGAAAAATATTAAGATGTTTATGCTTAGCTTTGATATTAAATTCAAATTAAAAAAAAAATATGTATATGTATAAAAATTGAGATAAATACATGGATGTTTATATTTGTTGTTGTTATAGCCTATAAGTAAATTTTATATATGTGACATAAGGATAAGTATATATGCATATATGTATTTTTATAAGGCAAAACAAGACAAAGGAATACTTGTATACATATGTAGGGGAGATATATATACATATACACACACATAAGAATGAATATGTGCTTGTAAACATAAGAGGGGACGCGCATTTACTACACATCCCCTCAAGCACAAAATAAATCAAATCCCATTTATAATAAATCACTTCTTTTCACCAAATCAAGGTTAGATTTTTGAAAAGAAGTTTACTCACAAATTTGTTTTGAACAGAAAAATAGGCTTTGAAAACTGCTACTCTGCTTGGTTGAAGATGAGTTGCTAGGATTTTGATCTTCTCTGCCTAGTTGTTTTTATTTTGCTTTAAATTGTGAAATTTCAGTGATGTTTATTTTTTTTCCTTGTTATACTTAGTTCGAGTGAGAGGAAATGAGGCAAGAGTGGAGGTTTACATATACATATATATATATATGCATATATATATACATATATATATATATGCATATATATATACATATATATGCATATATATACACATATATATATAAGTGTACTGCTACCTTCCTTTTTTACACAACAAGCTTTTTGTTTTCATTTTTCTTTTAAACTTTATTTTGTTTAATTTTCCTATGGTCGGCAATTTCCTTGACCTGATATGATTTGGTCAAGGAAATTGCTGACCATAGGAAAATTAAACAAAATTCAAACATGGCAGAAACAAGAAGAACAGAGAATGGAAGTGTATACAGGCATTTACATACATCCCTACCCAGCCATATATACATTTACATCTATACACACATATTCAAACTATTACTTCTACTTAATCCTTAAACACAATCATATTATAAGGAAGGTTAGATTTTTGAAAAGAAGTTTACTCACAAATTTGTTTTGAACAGAAAATTAGGCATTTGAAAACTGCTACCCTGCTTGGTTGAAGATGAGTTGCTAGGATTTTGATCTTCTCTGCCTAGTTGTTTTTATTTTGCTTTAAGTTGTGAAATTTCAGTGATGTTTATTTTTTTTTTTCTTGTTATACTTAGTTCGAGTGAGAGGAAATGTGGCAAGTGTGGAGGTTTACATATATATATATATATATATATATATGTATGTATGTATATGTATACATATATATATACATATATATACATATATATATGCATATATATATCTGCATATATATATACATATATATATATGCATATATATATATATACATATATATATGCAAATATATATCTGCATATATATATACATATATATATATGCATATATATATATACATATATATATATATGCATATATATATACATATATATATAAGTGTACTGCTACCTTCCTTTGTACACAACAAGCTTTTTGTTTTCATTTTTCTTTTAAACTTTATTTTGTTTAATTTTCCTATGGTCAGCAATTTCCTTGACCTGATATGATTTGGTCAAGGAAATTGCTGACCATAGGAAAATTAAACAAAATAAAGTTTAAAAGAAAAATGAAAACAAAAAGCTTGTTGTGTACAAAGGAAGGTAGCAGTACACTTATATATATATATGCATATATATATGAGGCAAGTGTGGAGGTTTACATATATATATATACATATATATATATGCATATATAGATATGCATATATATATATATATCCATATATATAAGTGTACTGCTACCTTCCTTTGTACACAACAAGCTTTTTGTTTTCATTTTTCTTTTAAACTTTATTTTGTTTAATTTTCCTATGGTCGGCAATTTCCTTGACCAAATCATATCAGGTCAAGGCCTGGTTGTTTTTATTTTGCTTTAAGTTGTGAAATTTCAGTGATGTTTATTTTTTTTCTTGTTATACTTAGTTCGAGTGAGAGGAAATGAGGCAAGTGTGGAGGTTTACATATACATATATATATATATATGTATATGTATACATATATATATACATATAGATATACATATATATATGCATATATATATATATGCATATATATATATGCATATATATATATACATATATATATAAGTGTACTGCTACCTTCCTTTGTACACAACAAGCTTTTTGTTTTCATTTTTCTTTTAAACTTTATTTTGTTTAATTTTCCTATGGTCAGCAATTTCCTTGACATGATATGATTTGGTCAAGGAAATTGCTGACCATAGGAAAATTAAACAAAATAAAGTTTAAAAGAAAAATGAAAACAAAAAGCTTGTTGTGTACAAAGAAAGGTAGCAGTATACTTATATATATATATATATGCATATATATATGAGGCAAGTGTGGAGGTTTACATATATATATATATATACATATATATATGCATATATAGATATGCATATATATATATATATATACATATATATATATATATCCATATATATATATATAAGTGTACTGCTACCTTCCTTTGTACACAACAAGCTTTTTGTTTTCATTTTTCTTTTAAACTTTATTTTGTTTAATTTTCCTATGGTCGGCAATTTCCTTGACCAAATCATATCAGGTCAAGGAAATTGTTGACCATAGGAAAATTAAACAAAATAAAGTTTAAAAGAAAAATGAAAACAAAAGGCTTGTTGTGTACAAAGGAAGGTAGCAGTACAGTTATATATATATATATATATATGCATATATATATATATATGTAAACCTCCACACTTGGCTCATTTCCTCTCACTCGAACTAAGTATAACAAGAAAAAAAATAAACATCACTTAAATTTCACAACTTAAAGCAAAATAAAAACAATTAGGCAGAGAAGATCAAAATCCTAGCAACTCATTTTCAACCAAGCAGGGTAGCAGTTTTCAAAAGCCTATTTTTCTGTTCAAAACAAATTTGTGAGTAAACTTCTTTTCAAAAATCTAACCTTCCTTATAATATGATTGTGTTTAAGGATTAAGTAGAAGTAATAGTTTGAATATGTGTGTATAGATGTAAATGTATATATGGCTGGGTAGGGATGTATGTAAATGCCTGTATACACTTCCAGTCTCTGTTCTTCTTGTTTCTGCCATGTTTGAACTTACTAAAATCAAATTCTCTTCATCTATGCAGTTTTAGATCATGGTGTCCAAAAAGTTTTTGTTTGTATTAGAGTGTACTTATTTTTAAAAATAATTTCATGGAAAACTATCGAGTAGAGACACTGGAAATAGGATTTATAGTGGAGAATCAAATTCTTCAAGGAAATTCGATCGTGTTAATTCATGTTTTCACTGACATAATTGGATTCAACGTTAGGAATGATGAATTTTAGTGGTATTCTCATGATTTTAAACTATGTGTATGTTGGGGTATTTGGTGATGAAAGGAAATTTGATTTTGGTTGATTCACAGCGTTAGGGGCGTCACTGGAGGCTGGGGTTTTGGTCAGAGGAGGGCGAGACGTTGTTGGTCTCAGGAAAAATGGCGGCGTGGTTTTCTGAGCGACGTGGTGGCGGGTCGGAGTGAGAATAGGGTT
Source organism: Allium fistulosum (assembly GCA_030737815.1). NCBI lineage: Eukaryota > Viridiplantae > Streptophyta > Magnoliopsida > Asparagales > Amaryllidaceae > Allium > Allium fistulosum. Next base: position 850,366,790 of record CM060903.1, read on the forward strand.
TAGGTTTGTTTTTTGGTCGAGGTGGGTTTTCGCGTGGTTGCGGCGTCGGAGTAATGCGGTGCTAGGGGAAAAGGAAGGGGAAGTCAGGCGAGTCTCCAAGCGAGGTGGCGGGGGTTCCAGTGGTCGTTGTCGGCGGCGCACGGTGATAGAGGGGGATCGGGTTTTTCCTTGGAAGTGGTGAACTGCTCGATTTGGTTTCGAGCATCGTCGAGATGGTCTGGGTGGTCGGAAAGGTCGAGGGTGATGACGGCGACTTGGGGTGAGGTCGATGGTGGACGGCGTGGCTTTGGTTGCGTGTGCACGTGCACACCGGAGTTGGGTATCTGGTAGTAGCAGTTGGGATCAGTAGATTGTAGAAAATAAGAGAGGAGGGAAAAGAGAAGGGTAAAGAAGGGGATTTTTCTCTGGGTTCGGGTTTGGGCCAGTAGGCCGGGGTTTTGAAGAAAAAAAATAATAAACAAAAAAATAAAATAAAATGTTCTTTGGTATTTCAAAAATCAATAACCTATAAACTATTTGCTTTTAAACTTTAACAACCTGTTTTATAAAATTTAGGAGCCGAGCATCTTATCTCCTTAACTTGTTAACAAACTTATTTAATAATAAATTTGAAAAGTAATTAGTTTATGGTTAATATAGGTGAAATGAATTAAGACTTTAAATCAAGTAAAACTTTTAGTTAACTTTATATATATGTTAAATTATTAATTAATTCCAAGAATTATTTAAAGTAAAATAAAATAGTTTGTAATTAGTTTAATAATAAGTAAACGGGATTTGAAAATAATAAATTTTGTTTAAATTAAATAGATGTTTGTGTGACTAGTTAATCTAGTCTATGAATAGTTTAAAATGGTTAAAATACATTGGATTGCCTTGTTTCTCTAGTATGTTATTTCCAGTTAATCTGTGATACGAAATACCCAGAATTGAACAGTTAAATATAAAACATGAGACGTTTTATTTGAATGGATATTGTGATGAAATTTATATGTGAATGTGATATTCTGAATTGAATTGTTTTTGTTAAAAATAACTTGGCCTTAAAAGATGGCGTTTGGATTTTGATGAGACCGGGATCGGATATCATTGTTATCCGATAACCACATCAATCCAAAATGAACGATCAGGTCCTGAAGATCTCAAGGGAAGATCCGGAATGAAGATTCAGAATGCAAGGGCTATTTGTCGCTAACTCTGAGGGGGATTCCAATACGAGTGTAGCGGAGATAGTGCCTTCGGCTCCGTTCGGACCCGAAACGGACTTGTATGGACGAATGCTATCGGACATCGTCATTGGAGGACGGTGAGCATTCTAAGAAAATATGTGCTATAAAGGTAATCGTAGCCTCAAGCCTCATCAACCAGGAATGGCTAAACACAGGCTAGGTGCAGCAAGGCTAAGTGGGTAGCACCCAATTTGGGTAAGATTTCCCCTGTCTAGAGTCCCTTTTATATTCGGTCTATGTGGCGGTTGTTGGCCCCAACCGCGGGGTGATCTTATTCGGACTATCTAGTAAGGGGTAGATCCGGTCTTGTGTTGCAGGGGATCAGGAGTGGCCCTCGGTACGCTGATCTAGGCCAGGTACTGTGACGGGCGGTACCCCAGTAGACCTGCCATTATACGAAACCCAATCTCCAATAAGCGCCCGTACGGTTTTGATTGTGCCAACTATGTTGGAACGTGAGATGTAAGCATTCCTGTTATTTCCTATTTTATATTGAAAACCCTAGACACTATTATAATACCACTGGATTTCCTATGAAAATGTTTTGGTTATCGTAAGGGAAAAACATGTCCGTGTTTATGTGCGGCGAGTCTTACGAGATACCCTTGTTTTCAAATGATTTTCAAGTTAAATAGATTTAACCGTTTACTCACACCAGACCCATGTCTTACCCGGAGTTTATTTTCTGTTTTTCCTAAACTCTTGGGTACTCAAATTTTTATGAGTAGCCAAGTAATTCCAGGTTTGCTTTGACGTATTTTGGAGGAGGACTTGGAGCAGGAGGCTTCTGCGTATCTAGATATATATATATATGTTTCCATTGTACTAGTATTTATGTCTACATTTTGGTTTGTAATGAATAGGCAGGTCACCACGACTGTCTAGTATGATGTATATGAAACTTATGACTCTGATGTGCTCTATTAGTGACTTTGTGATATAAGTATGTGATGTAATATATTTATTCCGTTCCACTGTGAGATTCTGTGATTTGTTTCTAGTTCTTTCTTTCTATCTATTCTTTTCTACCTATTTTCTTTCTATTTCACGACACGTCCTTCTATGGAATGAAGGGCGGGTTGTCACAGGTGGTATCAGAGCATTAGGTTGAGAAAATACCTAGGCTTTTGGGTTAATATCCATCATGAGAGAGCATATTTGTAAATATACACACACACACACACACACACTTATCTGACTATTGGGTTACATGTCGAGGTTGTCAAAATGAGTACCAGGGGAAGACGAGGCAGAGGAGCGAGTAGCACGACAACCACAAATGGAAGGACCCCGAATGTAGAAGGTGGTAGAGTAACTAGCGAGGTCGTAGCTCCAATACAGCCTCGAGTGAACTTTGCAGCGCTATGCAAAGACTTTACAAATCTCGGAGGGAAAACCTTTAAGGGTACTGAATCCATCATCGAAGTGCAAGCTTGATTACGCTTGTGTGAGCGCATTTTCAAGAGTTTGGATCTTTCGGATGAGCAGAAGCGAGTTCTGGCATTGTGGCAATTACAGGAAGAAGCAACTGCGTGGTGGGACTCAGTCACAGCGAATGTTTCTGAGGATGAATTTTCTTGGAGAAAATTCAGAGAAGTGTTTGAAGAGCGGTTCATGCCAACTGCAGGAAGGACCAGATTGTATAGTAGTTTTCTAGACCTTAAGCAAGGAGATTTGTTTGTGGTGGAGTACGAAACCAAGTTCAACGAGTTGTTCCGATATGGCCCTGGACTTATTGACTCACTGCTTAAGAAGAACGAAATGTTTGTGTTAGGAATGAGGCCCGAATTTCACGAGAAGATGACTGCACATCTCAAGGGATCATTTGTGGGACTGGTAGATATGGAATTGAGGTACGAAGAGCTTGTGGAAAGGAAACCCTTGGCAATAGTTGCAGCACCAGGTGGTAGTGCTACCAATCAGAATAAGAGGAAATTTAACCCGAATTGGAAGAAGCAGGGCAAGGGAAAACAAGGAGGCAACCAGGCAGTCAAGAAATGTTATGTTTGCCAACAGGAAGATCATCTGGCCAGATTCTGTCCAAGAAATGAAGCCCCGAAGCAGCGACAGAGCGGACCTGTTTCCCAAATGGTTCTGAAGACCCTGTGTTTCAATTGCCATCAACCCGAACACATGGTAAAGGATTGCCCACTCCTACAGAAGGCGTAGTTGAACAAGGTGTTTGCTATTCAGAGTGGACCTTCAGCTTCTACCTATGGAAAGGGCAAAGGCGTCCTCGAAGGTACTTTGCTTATAAATGGCATTTATGTTAAAGTATTATTTGATTCTGGTGCTTCTCTTAGCTTTATTTCTTTGGAAACGGTAGTGACATTTCACCTTATACCTAGTATCATGGAAAATTCTATTGGCGTCTTTAATCCCATAGGGGAGTTACCCGACTTAATATGATTTGTGAAGGCTTGCGAATTACTTATCTTTCCCATAGTTTTTCGTGTGAGCCTTATGTATTAGATTTTAAAGGATTTGACCTTATACTTGGAATGGATTGGTTAACAAAACATAAAGCAGTTCTCGATTGTGAGGAGAGAACCGTATCCTTGGAAACTGAGTTGGGGAGAATTGCAAAGGTAAAATGTGATAGCCCCGAGATTCATATGTGTAGTCTTTTGCATGTGCTCGAAGCGACCCGGGAGGGTTTAGGATCCATTGAAGTTGTTAGATACTTTCCTGACGTCTTTGAAGAAGTCAAAGGTTTACCCCCGCATCGAGAGATCAAATTCCGTATTGATTTAGTTCCAGGGGCGAGACCTGTAGTTCAACCCAGCAGGAGAATGGCTCCAAGAGAGAGGGAATAATTAGTGAGACAGGCTCGGGATTTCTTGGAGAAAGGATTGATCAGGCCTAGTCGTTCAAGCTGGGGTTCTGCTGTAGTGTTTGCAACCAAATCGGACGGGTCATTAAGATTTTGTGTAGACTGTCGGGAATTGAATAAGCTTACCATTAGAAATAAGTACCCCTTGCCTCGCATCGACGATCTTTTCGACCAACTTCATGGGGCTACTGTGTTCTCCCAAATGGATCTAGCTTCAGGGTTTCACTAGCTAAGGGTCGCTGAAGACAGTATACCCTTGACTGCATTCAGAGGACCCGACTGTTTCTATGAGTGGTTGGTTATGCCTTTTGGGCTAACCAACGCTCCGGCTTATTTTGTGGATATGATGAACCGTATCTTCCGGGATGTGTTGGACAAGTTTGTGCTCGTGTTCATCGACGACATTCTTATCTACTCCAAATCAGAGGAGGAGCACAAGCGTCATCTGGAAATCATATTAGAGATCTTGAGAAGGCATGTCCTGAAAGCAAAATTTTCGAAGTGACATTTCTGGAAATCTGAAGTAAAATTTTTGGACACATCGTATCGGGAGATGGTATTTCTGTGGATCCGGTTAAGGTGGCAGCTGTACAGGAGTGGAAGCATCCGCAGACTCCTATGGAGGTTCGCAGTTTTCTTGGCTTGGCAGGTTACTACAGGAAATTCATCCGGGATTACTCTAAGATTTCCTCTCATCTGACCAAACTGACTAGGAAGGGAGTGAAGTTTAAGTGGACTCTGGAATGTGAAGAAGTGTTTCAGGAACTGAAGGTGAGATTGACCAGCGCACCTGTTTTGGCTATTCCAGATGGGAACAGTAAATTCGAAGTGTTCACCGATGCTTGTGGAATAGGACTTGGTGCTGTTTTGATGCAGAGTGGAAGAGTGATTGCGTACACGAGCAGGCAGTTAAAGCCTCATGAGAAGAACTACGCTACGCATGACTTGGAATTGATGGCTATTGTCTTTGCGCTGAAGATATGGAGGCACTATCTGTTAGGTGAGAAGTTTGAGCTCTTCACTGATCATAAACCCTTAAGATATCTTTTCTCTTAGAAGGAATTGAACCTGAGGCAACAAAAGTGGGTGGAATTCTTGGCATCTTATGATCTGGACATTCTCTACATACCGGGGAAAGCAAATGTGGTGGCAGACGCCTTGAGTAGAAATGCAGTTTTGGCTCTTCTGGAAGTTACTCTGACTCTTCAAGAAAGGATCGTAAGCAATCAAAGGGAGGACAGAACTTTGGAAGAATTAATTCATGGAGCTAAGGAAGGTCGGTATTCAGATTTTGAGATAGACAGTCATGGAGCTTTAAGGATTAATGGGCGATTGTGTGTGCCAGATGTGGATAGACTGAGACAGGACGTTTTGTTGGAAGGCCACAAATCTAGGTTAAGTATCCACCCAGGAGTGAATAAGATGTATAGAGATAGGAAAAGAGTTTTCTGGTGGCCGAGAATGAAGAAGGACATCGCTACCTTTGTCAATGGATGTGCAAACTATCAGCAAGTAAAAGGTGATCAACAGAAGACTGCGGGGTTGTTGCAACTTCTAGAGATTCCGAAGTGGAAATGGGAGATGATATCGATGGATTGCCAAGAACCACGAAGGGAAATGAGGGAGTGTGGGTAATAGTAGACAGACTGACCAAGAGCGCCCACTTTATCCCAGTTAAGTCAACCAGAACTACAGCTTCATTGGCAGAGATTTTCATGAGGGAGATTGTCAGATTACACGGAGTTCCCATCCACATAGTGAGTGATCGTGACCCAATTTTTACCAGCAAATTTTTGGAAGCTCTACAGACGGCTCTTGGGACAAAGCTGAGTTTAAGTACCACTTATCATCCCCAAACCGACGGTCAGATGGAGAGACTGAACCGCATTCTAGAAGATATGTTGAGAGCTTGCATCCTGGACTTCGATGGATCTTGGGAGGATCATCTACACCTGGTGGAGTTTTCCTACAACAATAGTTATTAGGCAAGCATTAAGCTGGCACCATACGAAGCTCTCTATGGAAGGCCCTGCATATCACCTACTTGTTGGGTGGAATCAGGGAATTGTCTTATACTTGGTCCAGACATGATTCAGGAAGCATCTGCGAAGGTCGAGCTGATCAAGAAAAGGATGAAAGCAGCCCAGGATCGTCAAAAGAGCTACGCAGATAAGAGACGGAGGAATATGGAATTCGAAGTTGGAGATTTGGTATTCGTCAATATTTCCCCGATAAAAGGAGCAATCAGGTCTGGTAAGACTGGAACGCTAGCTCTGAGATATATTGGACCTTTCCATGTTCTCAAAAGGATCGGTGCTATAGCATACAGGATTAAATTACCAGACAGGATGGCTGGGATTCACAATGTATTTCACATATATCATTTGAGAAAATACGTGCACGACCCTTCACTGGTTGTAGAACCAGCAGCTCAGGAAGATTTGTAGGTCGAACCGAACTTAACTGTGGTCAGGCATCCAGTTCAGATTATGGATCAAGACGAGAAGGAGCTCCGAAACAAAGTGGTAAAGCTAGTTAAGATCCAGTGGAGCAAGGATCCCAGAGATTGTACCTGGGAAACTCTAGATAGTGTAAGGAAGGCCTATCCAGAATTGTTGTCAGGATAGTTAGAGTTGTTTGTTTTGTGAAAAATTGTTTGCTATGGTTGATAGGTTACGAATGATGTGTATGCTTTGCTGTTTGAATATGGAAGCTTTTTGCTAAAATTGAATTATCTCTTGCTTTTAAATTTCGGGGACGAAATTCTTTTAAGGGGGGAGTAATGTAACGACCCGGGATTTTGACACTATTGTTTGGTTAATTTTCTAACTTAATTATTGATAATACATGTTTTAATCGTTTAAAAATAATAAAATATTCTGGCTATTGACTGTTTATATATATATATATATATATATGGGAGGCTATGGTTTGAAAATTTAAAGTTTAATCCCTTAAAAATATTTAAAATAGAAACTCTACCTTTCTACCACTAGATACAAATATATATAGAAAAATAATTAGATGTTTATGCTTAGCTTTGATATTAAATTCAAATTAATATATATATATATATATATATATATATATATATGTATGTATGTATGTATGTATGTATGTATGTATGTATAAAAATTGAGATAAATACATGGATGTTTATATTTGTAGTTATTATAGCCTATAAATAAATTTTATATATGTGACATAAGGATAAGTATATATGCATATATGTATTTTTATAAGGCAAACAAGACAAAGGAATACTTGTATACATATGTAGGAGATATATATATATATACACACACACATAAGAATGAATATGTGCTTGTAAACATAAGAGGGGACACACATTTAATACACATCCCCTCAAGCACAAAATACATCAAATCCCATTTATAATAAATCACTTCTTTTCAACAAATCATATCAGGTCAAGGAAATTGCTGACCATAGGAAAATTAAACAAAATAAAGTTTAAAAGAAAAATGAAAACAAAAAGCTTGCTGTGTACAAAGGAAGGTAGCAGTATACTTATATATATATATATATATATATATATATATATATATATATATATATGTCTCTGTGTGTGTATACCTCCACACTTGCCTCATTTCCTTTCACTCGAACTAAGTATAACAAGAAAAAAAATAAACATCAATGAAATTCCAAAACTTAAAGCAAAATAAAAACAACTAGGCAGAGAAGGTCAAAATCCTAGCAACTCATCTTCAATCAAGCAGGGTAGCAGTTTCAAAAGCCTATTTTTCTGTTCAAAACAAATTTGTGAGTAAACTTCTTTTCAAAAATCTAACCTTCCTTATAATATGATTATGTTTAAGGATTAAGTAGAAGTAATAGTTTGAATATGTGTGTATAGATGTAAATGTATATATGGCCGGGTAGGGATGTATGTAAATGCCTGTATACACTTCCAGTCTCTGTTCTTCTTGTTTCTTTCATGTTCGAACTTACTAAAATCAAATTCTCTTCATCTATGCAGTTTTAGATCATGGTGTCCAAAATGTTTTTGTTTGTATTAGAGTGTACTTATTTTTAAAAATAATTTCATGGAAAACTATCGAGTAGAGACACTGGAAATAGGATTTACAGTGGAGAATCAAATTCTTCAAGGAAATTCGATCGTGTTAATTCATGTTTTCACTGACATAATTGGATTCAACGTTAGGAATGATGAATTTTAGTGGTATTCTCGTGATTTTAAACTATGTGTATGTTGGGGTATTTGGTGATGAACGAAAATTTGATTTTGGTCGATTCACGGCGTTAGGGCATCACTGGAGGTCGGGGTTTTGGTCAGAGGAAGGCAAGAGGTTGGTGGTCTCAGGAAAAATTGCGGCGTGGTTTTTTGAGCGACGTGGTGGCAGGTCAGAGTGAGAATAGGGTTTAGGTTTGTTTTTTGGTCGAGGTGGGTTTTCGCGTGGTTGCGGCGTCGTGGTGGCGTCGGAGTGATGCGGTGCTAGGGGAAGTCAGGCGAGTCTCCAGGCGAGGTGGCGGGGGTTCCAGTGGTCGATGTCGGTGGAGCGCGGTGATAGAGGGTGACCAGGGTTTTCCCTGGAAGTGGTGAACTGCTCGATTTGGTTTCGAGCATCGTCGAGATGGTCTGGGTGGTCGGAAATGTCGAGGGTGATGACGGCGACTTGGGGGCGAGGTCGATGGTGGACGGCGTGGCTCCGGTTGCGTGTGCACATGCACACCGGAGTTGGGTATCTGGTAGTAGCAGTTGGGATCAGTAGATTGTGGAAAATAAGATAGGAGGGAAAAGAGAAGGGTAGAGAAGGGGATTTTTCTCTGGGTTCGGGTTTAGGCCAGTGGGCCGGGGTTTTGAAAAAAAAATAAACAAAAAAATAAAATAAAATGTTCTTTGGTATTTCAAAAATCAATAACCTTTAAACCATTTGCTTTTAAACTTTAACACCCTGTTTTATAAAATTTAGGAGCCGAGCATCTTATCTCCTTAACTTGTTAACAAACTTATTTAATAATAAATTTGAAAAGTAATTAGTTGATGGTTAATATAGATGAAATGATTTAAGACTTTAAATCAAGTAAAACTTTTAGTTAATTTTATATATATGTTAAATTATTAATTAATTCCAAGAATTATTTAAAGTAAAATAAATAGTTCGTAATTAGTTTAATAATAAGTAAACGGGATTTGAAAATAATAAATTTTGTTTAAATTAAATAGATGTTTGTGTGACTAGTTAATCTAGTCTATGAATAGTTTAAAATGGTTAAAATACATTAGATTGCCTTGTTTCTCTAGTATGTTATTTCCAGTTATTCTGTGATACGAAATACCCAGAATTGAACAGTTAAATATAAAACATGAGACGTTTTATTTGAATGGATACTGTGATGAAATTTATATGTGAATGTGATATTCTGAATTGGATTGTTTTTGTTAAAAACAACTTGGCCTTAAAAGATGGCGTTTGGATTTCGATGAGACCGGGATCAGATATCATTGTTATCCGATAACCACATCAATCCAAAATAAACGATCAGGTTGTGAAAATCTCAAGGGAAGATTCAGAATGAAGATTCAGAATCCAAGGGCTATTTGTCGCTAACTCTGAGGGTGATTCCAATACGAGTGTAGCGGAGATAGTGCCTTCGGTTCCGTTCGGACCCGGAACGGACTTGTATGGACGAATGCTATCGGACCATCATCATTTTAGGACGGTGAGCATTCTAAGAAAATATGTGCTATAAAGGTAATCGTAGCCTCAAGCCTCATCAACCGGGAATGGCTAAAACAGGGGAGGTGCAGCAAGGCTAAGTGGGTAGCACCCAATTAGGGTATGATTTCCTTTGTCTAGAGTCCCTTTTATATTCGGTCTATGTGGCGGTTGCTGGCCCCAACCTCGGGGTGATTTTATTCAGACTATCCAGTAAGGGGTAGATCCGGTCTTATGTTGCAAGGGATCGGGATTGGTCCTCGGTACGCTGATCTAGGCCAGGTACTGTGACGGGCGGTACCCCAGTAGCCCTGCCATTGTATGGAACCCAATCTCCAAAAAGCGCCCGTACGGTTTTGATTGTGCCCAACTATGTTGGAACGTGAGATGTAAGCATTCCAGCTATTTCCTATTTTATATTGAAAACCCTAGACACTATTATAATATCACTGGATTTCCTATGAAAATGTTTTGGTTATCGTAAGGGAAAAACTTGTATGTGTTTATGTGCGGAGAGTCTTACGAGATACCCTTGTTTTCAAATGATTTTCAAGTTAAATAGATTTAACCGTTTACTCACACCAGACCCATGTCTGACCCGGAGTTTATTTTATGTTTTTCCTAAACTCTTGGGTACCAAAAATTTTATGAGTAGCCAAGTAATTCCAGGTTTGCTTTGACGTATTTTGGAGGAGGACTTGGAGCAGGAGGCTTCTGCGTATCTAGATATATATATATGTTTTCGTTGTACTAGTATTTATGTCTGCATTTTGGTTTGTAATGAATAGGCAGGTCACCACGACTGTCTAGTATGATGTATATGAAACTTATGGCTCTGATGTACTGTATTAGTGACTTTGTGATATAAGTATGTGATGTAATATATTTATTCCGTTCCTCTTTGAGGTTCTGTGATTTGTTTCTAGTTCTTTCTATCTATTCTTTTTTACATATTTTATTTCTATTTCACGACACGTCCTTATAATGGAATGAAGGGCGGGTTGTCACATCAAATTTCAACACTTGATAGTTTTCAAAGCTTCTTACTTAAATTTTAATTTAATCTCAATACTCTTTACTTAAAGTAAATAAAATTTAAGTTGTTACATCCTTATATTCCACCATAAATATACTACAATTTATAACATATTTTCCACACTAATAGTCAATCTCAAAACAATTTCATACAAGACTTGAAAAGCACAATTATTGTTATTAGACCCTTCATTGATGGCTAATTACACATAGCTATCTCCCTCACCCATCTACTACTATTATGGACTTTGAGTCTTACATAACTCATTTAGGAGATACTAAAACTACTCAAAACCCATCGAAATTTTTTTCTTTTTCCAAATTTATTTCTTAAAATTTTCTAAGTGTTAAAAATTTCCTGAAAAATCGACAGAGTCTCCTTTGTACGGAGGGCTGTTTACAACATTACAAAAATAATTTATATAATATACATCGACCATTAGGTCGGAAACACAATATATATCAACATTTAACGCTTAAAAACTTAATCCGAAAACATACCTTTCTTTTTAGCATTTCTAAAACGAGTTAGCTTAATCTTATATATAAGCCTTTTGCTAATATTAAAGTCCAACTATCCACTTTCACCTGTACTTAACTCAAATAAATCATATCAGGTACATTCATAAAATATGAAGCACCACATTTGACTATTAAGGGAAACAAATCATTTTATTCTACTTCAGACCTGCTGTAAAGAACTCAGGTTTTGACATAGCAAACTTCGAAATATGAGAATGCTTCTAAAACAAAAGATGTTCTACTAAGTCTAAGCTTTCCATCAATGTAAAGATCATCAAAATCGGACACTTGGTTTGAAAGTTATGCTAAATTTACTTTCAGCTTAAATCTCAGAAATTTTTATAATAGGACAGAGATGTCCGTCCATTTTCAAACCAATTTTAGACTGAATAAATCTTCCAAAGTTGTAGAGAAGATTTACAGCTTACTGGAAGCACTTTCATTTACAAAAAGATTGAGCTCATTTGGAGTTATAAATCTCAAGTTATTGCTGTTTTAGTACAGCACTTTTCCAAATGAAATTTCAGCTTTTAAAATCAATTTGAAATTCCCAAACCATTCTAATTCCAAACCACATTTTCTAAGCAAGTTTTTTATGCTAAATCATTTATTACATGATCCTCTTTTCCGGAAAGCTAAGACATTCAAAATTATAATTAACTTCATGTAATCATTTTTTATAAGAAACAATTCACTAATTAGAAACACTTTTATCACTTTACACAATCAGGATTTTCAAACAATTAACTTTGAAGGCTCATTTTGAATGGGATAACTAATCTCTTCCATTATCAAGAGATAATTATCCACCCAAAATAAATTTTGGAGTTACATATTAATTTTTAAATTGTTCCCACAATTTAAAATGATTATATCTCATGCCTTATTCGTTTATTATACCTTGCACTTCTTAATATAGCATTTTATAATAAATGAATCATTCAAATTCATATTTCCTCTTATCAAAAAATTAAATTTTCATCTTATTATCAACATAAAACTAGCTAAAGCTGATAATTAACTTAAACTTGTTTTCAAAAGAATTTTACAAATTCATACCAACAAATTTTTAATACTATCAAAATTTTAAAACAAAAGCTTGCTCACAAATTCATGCTAAAAGTCTAAAATTAGCATTTCTTCATTTCCTTTAAGATAGAGTTTTATACCTTACCATCTTTTATTATTCAAACAACCAAGTGTCAAAACAAATTTTCATAGTCATCATTTATAACTTTGTACTAAAATATCCTTTCAATTGATATTTTAAATTTCTAACCAATGTATTTTCTTATCTTGAATACATCATTTTATTAATCTATGCATCACATGATATTTTCTTCCAATTAAGATATCTCCTTAATTAGAATTATTTAATTTACTTACTAAGATTACCATATGATATCATAATTTAGATTCCTATAGGTTATACTTACATAACCAATTAAAAGCATAACTATATTCAATTTCACAAATACCAAATAATATAATGGCATTGACTCACCATTTATTTATACTAAATAACTTTATCAACTGGCTGCAGAGTTGACCAAATGGTCAAAACTGCCTCGTCACTGATCTCAACAATCACTAAGGTTCGATGGCTGCATTTTTCATCTAAAATAAAAATTAATACTCAATCTCGTATTAATTTATTTTCAAACTTTTATTTATTACAACTCAATTTACTGTGTCTGACTGTCTCATCATAGTGTTTAGGAGATTCCTATCGATAACGTTGATCAGGCGCATCGACTAGAATTCTTAAAGCATTTAATGGACAATTCAACACAAAAATCATTTTCTATATGATAAACATGCCTCTTATATAATTTTACAAAATATCTTTTATTTTCCTCAATAAACAAAATCCAATTATACATATAAGTATATATTCTATTAGAAAGATTTGCAATTTAAATTGTTATTTTCACTCATCATCATTTTTTTTCAAAAGCTCTTTTAATAATCCCAATTCTTACAAACAATCACTTTTATAATGCATCCATACAATTATCAAAACATTTAATATATATATATATATATATCCAATTTAACACTTAGTTTAATTTCACTTATGAATTAAATTTCATTTTCTCAATTTAATCTCTCTAATACTCCTTGCGGTAGCCACACTTTGGTGATACCGCAAATTCTTATTGAGTAGATTTCTAATTCTCTATTATAATGCCTACTCAATATGAATTTTTTTAAGCAACTACTAAAGGTGCTCAGCGAAAAAAGTCCCACCATTTCCGCTGCGCAACTCTGATCACTCCTAAATCAGGACACATAATTTAAATCTAAGCCATCTGAGGTCTAATTTCTATAAATATCACTTTTTAGCAAAAGTGACATTTAAAATCTTATAATATTTTTCAACACTTATGATCTTACCCCAAGGACACGAAAAGATTAAAGGCACGATTAAGGATAACGATGATTGGGGAATTTTTTAACACTTGTATTATACTTCGATGTACTATAATACATGCTCTGTTCTGTGTTTATCATATCTTGTTCTGAACTCAGCTCTGATACCAAGCTGTGACGCTCCACCCTGAGACCCATATTAACAAAGAGCATTACGGCGTAACACTATCTGTTAATGCAGAGAATAGAGCTGGTTAGGAGCGACCATCCGTAAGATTTGTCTTAAACAAGTATTGAATACGTCGATTGGGTGCTCTAATTTTTTTTTATCTTTGTTAAGTGGATCGACATACTCAATAAATGTTTAACACAAAACTACGTAGCCAACTAATCTATCAGAACAAAATATAACAACAACAAATAGAATGGATCACAGAACGGCAGTCACACACACACATATATATACATATATACAGATACATCATAGTACACTACATAGTGATACAACAGTGGTGGTACATAGACCACAATACATACATCGAGTCAAAAAGAATATGTACATATCAAAGTTCACAAGATAACTACAAGGCTACAAAAAATATGACTAGCATCCAAAAGAAAGCAAGAAAATCCATAGCGGAAGCAGCATAGCTGTAATCAACTGCAAGTGACTAACCTGAAATAACTTGGTCTGACCTGAGTATATAAAATACACGGGTCGGTCTAGCTTAAATAAACTGGTTAGCATAAGATTGATGAAGTATAGGGATAAACTATAATATTTCTTCTCGAAAGAGAAGAAGCAACATCAAATATATATATATATAACTACTTCATATGAGATAATATCACTAAAATATCATATGAAAATTTCTCGAAAGAAGCAAGATCAACAACAACATCAATTAACCATAAATAATCACCTCATATCATCGGCATCTACAATAGTCAATATAATGGCTCTCATCAACACCATAACTCCTAAATAGGAAATCGCAAATATTAAAAACGCCAAAGGATGGCAACCGCAAACCACAATATGTAAAACTCGGTTAAGAGTTCAAAACTCCAAAATGTAATCACCATATAATAAACAACATGATTGCACTCAGGCTATATAAATAAACCAACATCGACAACCATGGTGAAAACATTCGTAAATCATTTAAATTCTAGAAATCAACGTAAAGAAATCAAGAAAAGCAACAATGTAAATAATAGGACCCAACAGTCCAAAAATTTGGCAACAGCTATATATGTAGAAAGGACCCAACAGCCCACCAAGTACTATTTATAGGTGACCCAACAGTCTCAAATAGGACCCAACAGTCCGTGATTATCCCAACTTCTATATATGTATATAGGACCCAACGGTCTAAGTATTGGCAACAACAACCCGAAGGTCCAAAATAAAGTGTCACCAACTTCGAGATAGTAACCAAATCAGTGACAACAGTGTGTCCCATACCACACGTTCTCACTTAACCATTTACTATAAGGTAGTTAATTTCACTCCCGTGTATGACCTCAATCGAACAAGTCCGGAATTAATCGAAAAAGTAAACGCAAGTGTCCCATACCACATGTTTTACTAAATCGTTTAAGTCTCTTCCTCATTTGCTTGAAGCATGCAAAAACGTGTATTTTTATATAGAAAATACTTTGCTTCGAGAAAACTAGTTTTTAAAATAATTTTCGAAACCGTTTGGAAATTATGGCTTTGAAATTCTCTTTATTATAGAGAATATATATATATATATTTAATAGCTTCAAAAATAATTATAAATGGTGTAAAATATTATTTCGAAAGCTATTTTATTATAAAAATCATTTCAAATTCGGTTTAGAAAACCCATGCTCGAAAACAACAAAAATCACCGAAAATGCCAAAAAAAAATCGGCATATGAAATCTACTCAAAAACAGGTCAATCCGGAGTATGGATCAACAATAATGTTGGCTTACCTATTGATAGGTTTAATCCATTCAAACCTCCTCAAAATATTGCAAGAATTGATCACACAAGTCACTGGAATAAGCATAAAGACCAAAACAGAGCACAGGAACACAAGATAATCAACTTGGACAAGTTTCAAAGGCAAGGGTCGACCCCTAAATTGCTCAGGTCGACCCAAGGAAAGCATGGGTCGACCTCCAGAGTGTCTGGGTCGACCTGGCGAGTTCCTGGGTCGACCTGGAAGTCGTGAATGCTGCAGGCATTTCTGCTTGTTCCAATTCCAACTTCGAGCACTGATTTAGGACACTTCCAAATTGAATCAAGCTAGGAAATTTGACATGCACAGACAACTAAACATGGTCTATGATCCGGAAAAGATTTCACTCAATTCTGGTATCAAACCAAATGGATATGGGTTCACAAAGTTGAACCTAGACAAGCTTTTCGCTGTAAACTACAAATTTCACATTTACAGTTTACAGTAAATTAAAAACAACGTAAAATGAAACAAAACTTTTACAGGCAGCTTGTTTTGGCTAGAAATGTGAGCTACTACTCACCTTATCAAGAATTTAAGTGATTTTGAATAGCAAGCTGATGAATTTATCTCTGATTTAGCTTTAGGAACCTGTAGCTGAAGAAGAAACAGACACGCAAACAAAAAGAAAGTTACAGTATACCAAAAACTTTTCAAACTAAGAATTTAATGAAACAATCTTATGGTTTGAATGGATTACCTGTGTTAATCTCTTGAATTCGCGAATTTTCCCTTTAATTTTGTTTAATTTGGAGCTAGATTTGAATAATTAAGAGGAGGTTGCCATTTTTTCCTTTCCTTTTCAGGAAGAGGATGAAGAATGTGTACTGTACGTACTCTCTTCTTGCAGCCAGAAAAGTTTAATTGGGTTATTGGGTTTGGGTTAGTAAGGATAGGACCCAATAGGCAATGGTTAAATAAATTTAGGCTATTATATTTCAATTAACACCATTTAACACTTAATCATCGCTTAATTAAACCATTTTAACACCTATTGTTCCTATTTTAACATGTTTCACTTTATAAAATTAATATAACATATATAAAATTATTTAAACCACTTTTATATATTAATTTTAACACAAACATTTTAAATTTTACATATTCAACTAAAATAAGTAATTTTCCACTTAATTGTTCAAAACTTACATTTTTAACAACTAAATTTGCACTAACATATTATTTTAAACATAATAATTGTACTAATCTTATTAAAAATATTTTTTACACACTAATATTGAGTTTTAATCAATATTACACATTTTATATTCTCATTTGCAACTTAATTAATTTCCAAAACAACCAAAATTTTCCAATATCAATAAATTATCCAATTGTTGCATTTTTAACATGTATAAATACTTAGAATATGTTTTTATCACCAATTGCCCATTATAAAGTTCCAAAACTTTATTTTCTCCATATTTAAATTTACTTAACCTAATAATATTGAATTGAGGTATTATATATTTTTTCAATATAACCCAAATCTCATTATTTAACCATTTTGAAAGATTAAACAAATTATTCTCTTCAAATTATATTTATTCTCTTAATTAACAAATTATAATCATTATTATAATTTGTTTAGACAGGTAATCACAAAACCAGGGTTGTTACACACCCATCGAATAAATAGGTTTTATAAGTTGACCTTAAATATTAACTATTAGACTGCATAGACTCTTTTGGCCTTGATGCTATTATTGGTCCAACCAAAACTCCTTTGGGGTGACCTAATAAGGTACCTCACAAGTGAGTTTTACATGCTATCTTTCGACTAACACAACTATCACATGACATGTAGGGGTAAGAGGCAATGCTTTGTTATAAATCATAATGTGAGAACCCCCTACCATGCAAGTTGCAGAGATCGAACCTAGGACATTCAATGTTCCAGGTAAATGCCTCAGCCAACCTTGCTTTCTTGCTATTAAAGGAACCCTATCAAAAGCTGGAATTTTTTCGTTTGATTTTGAATATTAAAATAATTTTAAATATTGAAATAATTGTTTTTTCAAAGTTTAATAACTTGAATTCAATTATAATGATTATTTAAATATTTGAACTATGAATTGAATATTAATTAAATGGATTAAATCGCCTTATTTAACTTCTTTTAATGAATAAATAATAATGATGAATTCATTTTGTAAATCTATTTACAACAATTAATAGTTCGAATAGATAATAAGAAAATCAATTGTTAAAAAGGACTTGATTTTTATTGTAATATTTTTAATTGAATTTATAGGATTTTTCCATAATTTTTAATTTAGAAAATATTTAAAGTCTTTTATGGAAAACGATTGTATTTTTATGTTTTTACAAAATAAAATAATGTGTATTTTATTGTTGATTGGTGATCGTGTCTCATTTTGATGTACGATTGCATTTTTGTTTTTGTCGTCCGCGGTTCGTACGTGAAAGGAATATTATGTAGTGGAATACCGCGGACCTACTTTGAAATACGTTTTTAAAAACAAATCAATTAAATTTTTAATCAACCCTTAAAAGATGATATTATGGGTTGCTTGTAATTTTTGATTTGCTTGAGTTTTTGGTTTAACTTGTGATGGAAGTAAAATATTGTTTTGTTTATAAAAATGAGAATATCAACACTTAAACTTTTCCATTTTCACTCTATCTTCCCACTTTTATTTCAAAACCAGTCCCACTTTTATTTCTAAACAAGTGAACGAAAATAATGGCCACATCTATAAAATTCAAAAACAAATCGTTCAGTCAAAGGAAAAATTCTAAACATAGACATTTGAACTCATTTTAGTTAGATCTACAATTCCATGTGTTGTTTGTATGACTCGGCATTGATTTAGATTGCTCGAATGTTGACAGTTGACTAGGGTTAAGTCTTGGCCGCACTTGGGGACACGAGATGCATATTTGGGTGTGGATTCGAGCTTCTATAGATTAGGAGAGTTGGATGGAGAGTACATTGGCGAAGTTGGATCGGAGATTAGTTGTGCATAGAGGGGTTTTGAATTATGCATGCATAGTTGGAGGTTGTGTGCACTGGTACAAGCGAGAGTAACTTTAAATTTAGGGAAAATGAATTTATAGGGTAATTCATAAGTTTACTGTAGTGATTAATATAATTAATTACATTTTATAATCCAAATCTTATAAATTTAATATCTTGCTCATATGAGGTCCGATCAAGATGTGGTCTTTTGCATTGCGCTCGTAATAGAGATAGCTATGCTCTGGATCTAGTTCATCGAATTTGAAGCAAGTGGAATTTTGGACTAAAGACCAAACTGGAATGCAAAAGCATCAACTGGAATTTCTATGAGTTTACTCACCTTTAAATAAACTATATGATATCTGTGTTGTTATAGATTGTTATTAAATGCTTGGATGATAGCTAATAGTTTTAATGAAGTATAGATGAGTGATAAAATTATAGTGAATAAATTAATTACGCTTAATGTAGTTAAATCGGTTATACCTCATTTATGGCATCTATTTAGCAGAATAGAACTCTGTTCTACTATAATAATATTTAAATAGATTATTTGGACATCTATCGAGCAGAATAAATCACCGTTCTATGCTTGCAAAGTAAAAATATTATTATTATTATTTAATTATTTTATTTGGATTTGAATTCCCGCTAGATAGCAGATGGCATAAATAACCATTGTGTTGCAGAGAACAAAACAGAAGAAGTCAGAGCGTTTTCATACTGAATAGGTCGCTACGTAACACTTCGAAGTGAATATATATGTGTGTGATTCATATAGGACTTTAGTAGAGAGACCCAAAGGGGGTTTCTCACCATTATTAATTTACTGTTATATGCATTTTATTTATACTCTTATATTGCTTATATTATTGTTTGGTTGAAATAGTTTAACATACTGGTTGATTTTTGTAAGTGTCATTATAGCGATTTTCGCTATAAAGTCACTTATAAAATATCATCTCCTTAAACCCTTATGTGTGTTAAAATTGTGCTTGTA
This sequence comes from Allium fistulosum, assembly GCA_030737815.1. Lineage (NCBI taxonomy): Eukaryota > Viridiplantae > Streptophyta > Magnoliopsida > Asparagales > Amaryllidaceae > Allium > Allium fistulosum. The sequence goes on from CM060903.1 coordinate 850,386,463, forward strand.
TTTTTACTAAATAAATGTTTGGTTGGGTTTTTGCACTTTGAAATTGTATAAACTATATTTTCAAATTTCTTTGCGAATTTTGAAAATAAAGGATAAATATTGATTAAAATTTATAAAAGAGGTTATAGATTTGATTAATTATCTTTAGGGATAATTAAAATGGTTAAATTTATAAAAGATTATATTGATTTCTTTTCCTTTGGGATAATTAATTTTGTGTAAATTTATAAAAGATTATAAGATTTGATTTATTTTCCTTCTTGATAATTAATGTTGTTTAAATTTATAAAAGAGTATAAAATTTGATTTATTTTCCTTTCGGATAATTAATGCTGTTTTAAATTTGTAAAATATTATGAATATGATTTATTTTACTTTGGGACAATTAACATTGTTTATAAATGAGAAAATCCTTTAAAAAGGAATATTTAAAAATAATACCATGTGTAAAGTGTTTTTAAGGTTAGAGTAAACAGTGTTTTAATGAAATTGACTATGGCCCTACTTTTTAATACACTTAGAAATATAATTTGCCCCCTTTAAAAGAGTATTTTTAACGAGTGTTTTAAAAGTGTTTTACAAATATTTGAGATGTGAAAATCAAGCACAAGTAAGCATCAAATGTTTTAAATCTCGTTTCGTTTATTTATGAAAATGTGTATGTGATCTAATTCCCATACACAATCATCCGTTACTTCTGATAGTTGATTTCTTAACTATTGATTTTGATATCATTCTTTATGCTTCATCAATCTAAGATGATTTTTCGCTCATTTTGAGTATTGGCATCCAACATCGCGGATAACTAAAACCAAAGAACAAGTGGGTGCCAAGCCATGTGGGTCTCACCCGTTGGGATATATTCACATTTATCTAGAATGTTGTTGGTAGCATGCATGCATTGATGTGAGTATATTCAGATGCTCGTGTGAGGCGGGGTCTAGCTTGGAAGTTCGCAAGAGTAATGCGTGTTTAGCGTAGGCTCTCAAGTTATTATCTAGAGGTATACTTTTGGTAAGGGGGCCGCACCCTCCTAGTCATTGTTAGAAAATTTCATTTTTCCTTATTTGATTCAAATTTTTGGATCATTTTCTTAATTGCAACGAGAAGTGTCTGGATCTCTTCTCGATGTTTAATTATTTGTGTCCATTCTTTAAGTTTGAATTTTGATCTTGTTTGTGTTCAGTCTTTCTTGTTTGGATTGTTATTTTGATTTGTTTTCCATTTCTTCATGCATGGAAGTTGTTCTTATGAGGTAAAAACCCATTCCGCGTTTAGAGCGTGGTCACATAGAATTATTACATGTTCGCCATATTACCACGCTACTTTTCCAAATTGATTTGGGTGTTACTTTATTATAATGCTCGGATCAGACCGAGTATTTTTCCAGGTTTTTGTTGGTGGAACATGGAGCTCATGGAGTAGATCTGGATGTTCACCTGCCATAATATTTTTATTTTCTGATGTATTATTTTACATACCTATCAGCAATTGTAAGGTAAAAAATTTATAACTGTTCAACTGATGAGATTTGTTTTTAACTCTGATCTACTGTATATTGGAGTGACAGTTTATACCATCTTTATTATATTATATGTTGTCGTTTCCGTTGTGAGATTATGTCTCCTTTATTTGTTCTTTTCATTTTACCATAACAATTTGCTTTTCTAGATGATTGAATGTTCGGCATTGGAATACCATGGATGTATTTGGTGTCGACTTTCAATGGTTGAAAAGGAGGGTCGTTACATTTGGTATCAGAGCTAAAGGTTAAGCGAGAACCTTGGCTTTGGTAGGATATGACTCATTAGAGATAGGGTAAGTGACACTCTAGAATAAGTTTGAGAGTATTATATATACGAGAACGTATTTGTTAATGCTATAAAAACGTATTGTGTTAATTATTCTATCGAGTTGTCTATGAATTCTTATCGAGACGTGGGATGCCACAGTGTTGGTAGGGATTTCTAAATTCTCGAACAAAGCAAACGGACATGATATTGATTTTTAAAATTGGTCAAATGAAATATTTTACCTTGGTTTATATATTTTATATATATAAAGGAATAATTTTCAAATTTATATAGTTATTTATGGTGTGTTTGTTTATTAGAAAAAAAATGATAATATTTCCTCATTACCATTGCAGTTTGATTTGTCGTGCTTGGATAGTTTAGGAGCATTGAATATCATTTATGGGTTATTAATTTATGCTCGATCAGTTTATGGGCATTTATTGCTTTGATTTAAAAGATGAACCCCTTGTGAATTAAGTTTCACAATTTGACTATAGCTATTTGGTCATTATGTTGAATTAAAGGTAAACTTTTAATAAAATTTGTTTATACAATCTAAATGGTAGAATAGACCTTTATAGGATAAATATTTGAGAAAATTTGATTATAATGAAGGAGAATTATTATAATTGAGATGATTTTATATGAAAGAAATATTAATTTTGTTTATAATATGTGCTTTAGAAAGGATATTTGAATTTAAATCCTAGAGTTATTTGAAAATAATTTCAAAAGGAATTTTGAGAAAAGTAACAATAGTGTTACTTGGAAGTATTTATACGTATAAATATTTTGGAAGAGAAATTTTAAATGGAATGCATTTTCTTTGGGGTAATTCAGAGAAAACATCTCGATTAGTTTTGTGGTAATCTGAATAATCTTCTAAGTGGCAATCAAATGTTTGCTTAGGTGAACGTTGTAGTGCACTTAGTAAATCATTCTCTTTATCATTGTACAATCGAAATGAGTTCAAATCTGAACGAACCCAAAGTGAGTGTTAGTGAATAAATTTTTAAAACTATTGTATACATATAGAAATATATATAGTATGATTTTAAAAGGGGTTTTGAAAAAAAACGGGTATTCAATCTTAATTTCCCCTAAAGGAAATTGGTTTAAAACAAAAGTTATTTTGAATAATAATTTGATAGATGAAAATTTTAAACTCATGAATAGAAAAGAGATAATTTAACTCAAGTTTTAAATGGGTTAAATTGGATAAGAAGGTTTTAATAAGCATTGTTTTATTAAAATCATAGTTTTGTTAATCATCTAAGTCAGGTAAACTATTCGGTGATATTTGGCAAACCTGTAGACGTCTTTCCTTAGAACATTCTAAGGTTCAAAGACCGATATTTTATTCGGGCCCCATTTGAATTTTGAAAAATAAATTAAAATTGACATTTTATATGTATTCTTAGGATACGAAAGAGCATTATATAGTAAATAAAAGTGGAGTATGTTTTTAATTTAATGTCTTATAAAGTTGTGACTTTATAAGATGTTTATAAACTTAAGTGAAAATTTATGAAATAATTCATAAATAATTTTAGTATTAAATGAAATACTAGAAATAAAAATAAAGTGATTTAGAAAGAGATTGGTGTAATTAAGAAACCAATCGCAGTAAGTACGTAAGTGCACGTAGATCATTTTATTCGCATGGTTCTTGATCTAGGATTCGAATACATAACTTCAGGTGATTATACCAGTCCAAAAAAGGATTTCTCACTTGATTCTTGTCAGTGAACACTTGATTTGGATTCTTGATATGATACTAAAGTTTTCTATCATAGTATATGGTTATGTAAGGAGAATAGAGGTTTCTAACTAGGACCCTGATCGGAGTCCGCACTAGGGAGGTCGAGTGAGCGATACTAGTTCGGAGGTGAAGTCTATGTATCAGAGCAAGTGGTCGGATCAGATATCGTGTGCGGATGATTTATGTACATCATGCGGGCTTAAGTTTATTTGCATACTTGTTGAGTGACTTTAAAAAGTTGTGAACCTAAGCAAAATTCTAAATCTTGTTTGATTAGTCTTTTAACAAGTTAAATAATGTTAAATGTTAGTTTATTCCTTTATAGTATTTTATTTGATTGATAGTGTGATTTTATAGACTATGTTTTATAAAGTTGTTGTTTATTTGGACTTAGATCCCAGTGCTTCGAAAAAAATGATTTCAAAAGAATTTGCAAAAGAAATAATAATAGCATTATTTTGAAAACTTTGATGGAGTATTATTATTTCAGAATATTTGAAAAGTGTTTTGTGAAGTGATTTTTCAAATATTTTTGGTTATGACTAAAGTTGGGCGATTAGGAGTTTTCTGATTAGAAGACTGGCCAGGTATATTTGTTTACACTAGTTGTTGTTTTAGGGGGAACTAGAATACTATTAGATGCACAGAGTTGTTTTGATTTTATAGTTATACCGTGCTTCGGTAGAAGGAGCCCCTTCCCTGTCATAATTGATTTTGGTTTTAATTTATTTCTCTTTGGAGGAATTTGAAAAATATCTTAAATATAAAACCTAGGCATTTAGTTCTAAATTTATCTTTTGAAAAGATTGTATGCCTAGTATTTTGTTACAAAATATTCTCTGTGTTTTTGCTGGATATGGTTGTAATAATTTTTTATGTTTCTTATGCTTATGATTGTTGCACCTATTAGGATATATTCACATTTATCTAGAATGTTGTTGGTAGCATGCATACATTGATGTGAGTATATTCAGATGCATGTGTGAGGCTGGGTCCAGCTTGGAAGTTCCCAAGAGTGATGCGTGTTTGGCATGGGCACTCAAGTATATTATCTAGAGGTATACTTTCGGTAGGGGGTGCACCCTCCTAGTCATTGTTGGAGAATTTTCCCTTCCTTATTGATTCAAATCTTTGAATCGTTTTCTTAATTGCATCGAGAAGTGTCTGGAGCTCTTCTCGATGTTTAGTTATTTGTGTCCATTCTTTAAGTCTGAATTTTGTTCTAGTCTGTGTTCATCCTTTCTTGTTTGGATTGTTAATCTGATTTGTTTTCCATTTCTTCATGTATGGAAGTTGTTCTTGTGATGTAAAAAACCATTCCACGTTTAGCGGTGTCGTCTCACAGAATTATTACATGTTTTCCATATTACTTGTGTTTTCTCACATTGGTTTTCCAAACTGATCCGGGTGTTATTTTATTATAATGATCGAGTCAGACCAAGTATTTTTCTAGGTTGTCGTTGGTAGGACATAGAATTCATTGAATAGAACTGGATGTTCACCTTCCATGATATTTTTATTTTCTGTTGTATATTATATATACCTATCAGCAACTGTAAGGTCAGAAATTTATAACTGTCCAGCTTATGAGGTTTTCTTTTAACACTAATGTATTTTTTGTCTTAGAGTGATAATTTATACTGTCTTTAATATATTATATGTTGTCGTTTCAACTGTCAGAATTTTTTTCCTCTGTTTGTTCTTTTTATTTTACCCTAACAATCTTTAATGACCAGACTTTTCGACCCTCAAAATCGACAATAATACATCCATGGTATTCATGTGTCAAGTTTCCAAGTGTTGGAAAGACAAATTATTAGGGAAAAAGAAAGAAAAGGCATAACATAATCTCACAACGTGACGAGTAATCTATAATATAACAATGATCTTTACAAAAGAAAAATGAACTTTATTATACATATATCAATCAGGGTCAATTATTCAATCAACAGCCTGGACAGTTATAACAACATATCCTCACAATTGCTAAAAAATATAAATAACCAATACAACGACAAATAAAATATACGTGAATACATCTTGGAAGCATCCAGCTCATCTCCTAAAGCTCCAAAGCATCCATAATGAATCTGTAAATATATTTGGTCTGACCCGAGCATTATAATAAAATACCACCCAGATCATATGGTAAACCAGCATGAGAGACACACCTCAATTGGATTTTAAATGTCTACTAAACCTTTCAAATCAAGGTATCTCGTAAAACCACGCCACACATAAACAGGGACGGGTTTTTAACTTACGATAACCAAACCATTTATATTAGAAAATTCGGCGATATTTGTTTAATGGCAAAAATATTAATAAAACAAGTAGCTCTGATGCTCGTGAGTGTACATCAGAACAATACTAGGTATATAATCAAAAATCGCTAAGGTGCATTCGCTAATTGTGTAGGATTCTACGGAGGTGCCATCAGTACTTCGAGAATGGTCCTCCCTCACAAGGATTAGAGTATCCTTCTATAGCAACAATACATCCCTAGTGACGTACAATAGGAAATACACAGCCAGCCCTAAAAACTGTCAAGCCGAGTGCATCTCTCCATGCATGCATAACAACTGTACGTAACTCTAAGAAGAGGATGGCTGCACCCTCATAGGTTAGCTAAACCCCTGGTCATGTATCTTATCTCTGGTTTTAGTCATTACCGCTGGTGAGGCCACGTCCGGCGTTCCAACTCACGCACTGCCATCTGAACAGATCACGGAATCCCACATGGATTCCCATACCTCAACGACTCTCAGAATCACACGTTGATTCCCTAACGAGTCTTGGAATCACACATGGATTCCAACATTCAAAATAGATCTCCAAATCATATATGGATTCCCAACCTAACTGAGCCTCGAAATCACACATGGATTCCAACATCCAAAACAGATCTCTGAATCACACATGGATTCCCACACAACAACGGGTCTCGGAATCACACTTGGATTCCAACATCCAAAATAGTTCTCGAATCTCCTCCAAGCGTAGAACCCATATATGGGTTTGGAGTGGTTACAATTTCGAGTCATCTCTTATAAGTACACTCCCCCACTTATCAGATGTTCCTAAACCAATCGATCATTTTCCAAAATGCTCAATGTTAGTTCTTTAGGAAATAATCAGACAATACATAAGAGCGGGGATCACCCCCTAACCATTTATGTAGAAATGGATCTCCTCATCATTTGTCCTAGAATAACAAAACGAGTTTATACGTATAGTATAGAATCGCTGACGGTAACTGTACCGTATAATCCCCGTGTTTCCCCTAATTATTTCCAGAGCTAAAATCCTTTGGTGTTAAGTTGGGAATATTCCTGCACCACCAAAATTAAGTGGGATTACATATTTAGGCCAAGATTTGATAGTCTGTTATTCAACTATCAAATAAAAAAACATTCAAAATGGAGATTACATTTCCCATGGAAATCACCAAGCCTCTCAAAATTATCCTTTCATCAATTAAATCTCTTTCCAAAAATATTTATATACTTATCTCACCGGGATAATATATTCACAAACCATTTCTTTCAAAACTTAGAAAACCTTTTTCACATACTTATAAAATGGTATAACTATATTCACCAAACACTTAGAGAGATTTTTTATTCCAAAATCATGTTAAATGATCAAACCTAAATGTCATTTAAACGGAGATATTAATAACCCAAAACACTAATCCTTTTCGTAACTTTCCTTTATTTTATAAATATCACTTTTATAAATCTCTAAATCTGTTTATAAAGCTTCATTATAAATCTCCAATCTATTTATTAAAAAAATACCCTTTTATAAATCCCAAAAACTCATTTATAAAACTTCCCTTTCAAATTGCTAAACCATTTATAAACCTCTTTTCTAAAATCATTCAAAACACCAACTTCTTTCCAATCCCACAATCTCTTTCAAATTATAAACTCCTTAAATAAATTCTTTTATAAATAATTTATTATATAATTATAATGAATACAAACTTTAACATAATATAAATAAAATTTTAAAACATTATTAATAATATAATAATAGACTTTTAAAACTTTTAAAATAATATAATAAGTAACCTTTAAAATATTTTAAATAATATAATATAGTAAAATAACTTTAAGTAATTTTCAAAATATAATTAACTAACTTTCAAACAATAATACCTATAAAATAATTAACCAGCTTTAATTAATCAATAATAAATTAATTATTATCTTTAACAACCTTAAGTAATTAATTATCTTTATTCAACATTAATAAGTAATTGATTTTAAAACATTATAAATATAATAATTAACTTTACTAAAGAAGTAATTTTACAAAACACTTTGTAAAATAAAAATTTTAACAAAACACTTTTTTAAAATAATAATTAAATAATTACTTTACTTCAAATAATAATTAAATAAAGCACTTTACTTCAAATTATAAAATTGAAATTAATTTAAATCCCTAACTTTCTAAAATTCAAAAAGAGGCTCAGCGACCATAATGGTACTTAAATAAGCTACCATTAAATTCAATTTAATTTTTCAAGTTAGACTATAGGTATTTACATAATTAGGCATATATGTAAACCAAATCCATAATTAACAATCATTTGTTAACACATTACATATTCAGCATTAATCAACTGGCACTTAAATGAATGTCCAAATTATTAATCTAATAGCAAAATGGGGATTTGTTATGCTAAATGATTGTCATTCAAAATAAACTCTTCCATTTATTATTAGACAGCGTTTATTTGGCCAAAAAGGTAACACCAAAGAAGTATGCTTAAATTAACTACGTTATTATCTAAACAACGTAATTATATTAAAACCAGTATTATTTAACCACTTTATATTTTATCCATCTTCAAAAAGTATAATTTATCCAAACCACCAGCAAATACAACATCGTAGCAAGCAATAAATAATCTTTATCTACTATATATCATTAATGATTAACCAAAAAGGTGAGTTTAACTCACCAAAATTTCAGTTATCGTCGAAGCGTTCTGATTCTGTCTAAAATCGAACAGCGTTCGATTTTAGCTTGATATTCTACATGCTCTAATTTCCACCAATCCAATTCTAAAATGAAGATATCGTCATTACGAATCCAGCGCGATTGACCTCGTTCGATTTGGAACTTGCACGAACAAGTTATTTAGTTTACAAGATTTACAAATTTATTAATAAAATTGTATCACTAATTACATTCCTATAAACTAATTATCCTAATCAACTTTTAATCCCATCTTCCCTAAAAGACAACTCCCATCCAGAAACCTACTTCTCCACCCAAAGTCGACCACTTCACTCGCCACTCTCTCCTCCCACGCTCGCCGATAACAGGATCCAACAACACCATCGAACTCGAGTTCTATCACCACGACCCCATCATTTCATGTCTGAAGCTCTACCAAGAATCACGATCTAAAACCCTAACGACGACTCCCATCAGGTCACGATTCGATCCAAGCCACCACAACCCCTTAAACTAACCAATTCGATGCCAATCAACACCATTAGCCTAAATCCAAGCTTCGAATACCCAAACTCCACATATAATTCAAAGAAAACCAAACCCTAGTTTATATAGGGTTCACGACTTTACTGTTGAACTAAATAAGCTTCAACCGCAACCTCCCATAACACAAAAGCTTAAAGATTTGAGCTTTCGAATTCCAAAGATACAAGTTTTACATTTTTTTTATTTTTATTTTGAATTATTTCGATTTTTTTTAAGATGTTGCTTTTCCCTTTTCTTTTCTCAGGTGATATAAATGAAGAGGTACGGGGGAGACAAAGAAGTGAAGGATAACATAATATGTTGGGTTGGGTTATATTTGTTTTCAATTTTTTGACATCTCACCGTACATATTTTCATCTGCGTATGGGCTGTAAACGACAAAATAATATGGTCGCGTTCAAAATAGCGAGGCAACCCCCAAACAAAAATAATATACACTGGTTATTGAATTTTGTAAAATCATGAAAACATTGCCGTTTGTTGAAAAATCATCAATGATGGTTTAAATATTTTTCAAATTAAAAATTATGGAAAAATCAAAAAAATTATATTAAAAATACGACATCAAAAATCAAGTCGTAAAATAAAAATAAATTTTTGGATTAATTATTCGAACCATTTATTACTGCAAATAAATTTACAAAATAAATTCATTGCTATTATTTATTAATTATAATAAGTCAAATAAAACCATTAACCCATTAAATTTATATTCAATTTAAAATCCCAATATTTAAATCACTATTCAAATATTTATTCACAATCAAAGATTTTAAATAATCTCCATAATGTAATTCAAGTTTTAAAGCTTTTAAACCAATATTTCAATAATTAAATTAATTAAATATCCTAAATCAAATGACCAAAATTTCGAGTTGTTAAACAATCTACTTTTCCGACGATTGAATGTCCGGTGTTGGAGTACCGTGAATGTATTTGGTGCCGACTTTCGATCGATAAGGCGGGTCGTTACAAACCCAATTTATTTAGTAGTGGGTGACATGGGTAAATTTCAAAAATATTCTCTCATTGGATCTTAGTGGGCCTATGGAGTCGAATATTTAACACTATATCCAATCTAGTTATTTTAGTAAAATCTTGTTTTATGTTTAATATTTTGCTTTGTTTAATTAATTCGATTAAATAAATATATTTAAAGTGAATATACAATCAAGAGAGGTAGAGTAGGGAGTATTCAACCATAGATGAAAGAATAAATACAATCAAATTCAATCAAATGAATGGAAGGTTTTGTTTCATTTTAGGAATGAAACCTTTTCATTTCTCTTTTTTAAAGCTTTTCTTTAATTTTAGATCCAATAATTAGATAATACCCTTCTATATATCGCAATAGTAGACGTTATTCCTTATAATAACCTTTGTTATTGTGAGCATAGAGGTGGGGCGTCACAGTTGGTATCAGAGCTGTGGTTCAGAACAAATTATAATAAACACGGAACAGAAGTAGAATGGAACATGTGTTACAACTGATCGATGGTTTATTCGTGCCTTTCTAATCTATTCCTTCGTCGTTCTTAAACTTTTATCCTCTTTAACATGTTGGAATATGTCTAGGAATAAATCTCATATTTCTATAGTATTCCATTTGTTAAATTCCTTATCAATCTTGTATTGTTTAACTAATCCTTATCTTCTCTTGTTCTCTTAGCCTATGGCTGGAAGAGGTAGAGGGAAGCATTCTTCTGCAGGCCTGTCTAGTGGTTCTCATCCGGACGGAGTCTGTATGTCAACTGATCAGTTTATGGAGCTATTTAGGAGTACTCAGCCTTCTGTTTCTACTCCCGCAGCTCCTACTCACAAGTCTGCCTTCGCCCGCATGTGTAGTGACTATTCCCACCTTGGAGGCCAGCCTTTCAAGGGAACGGAAAGTGTATTGGAGGTTCAGACTTGGTTGCGCACTTGTGAGCGCATATTTTCTCGAATGGATCTTTCTGATCATCATCGCGTTCTCGTGGCATCTAGTATGTTGCAAGAGCGTGCGCTTAATTGGTATGAGCTTTTTATTGCAGAAGTTGATGAGTCCTCTCTCTCTCGTGGAATCAGTTTAAGGAACGATTCGAACTTAAGTTCGTTCCTGAATCAGAAAAGGCTAATCTTGCTCGTAGTTTCCTTGAGTTATAACCAGGAAAGTCCTCTGTTTCTGATTATGTTGCATCTTTTGAGGCCTTATCCAAATACGGAGTTGAGTTCATTAACACTCCGCGTAAGAAAAATCTTAGATTTGTTGATGGTTTGAAGAAGTATTTGAAGAAAGTTCTTTTGCTTCAGCTTAAGCTCTCTTTTGAGGAACTTGTTGATTCGGCACTTTGCCTTGAAGCTGTCGAAAAGGAACATTATAGTGGTGATGAGGTTGAGGTTTCTAAGAACCCCAATAAGAAGAGGTTTCCATTCCATAAGCCTAATTCTTCCAACAAGAAGAAGAAGCAAGCTACCTCTAGTTCTCAGCCTAGTAGTGCACCTTCTATTCAGAGGGAGTGATATAATTGTGGTTCTCTGGATCATCTTCTTCGTAATTGTCCTAAGCCTTGCATTTGCCGTTATTGCAAGAAAGAGGCTCATTGGATTTCTGATTGTCCTACTGCTTCTAGCGGTCTCAAATCTGGGAAGCTTAATGTTGCTAAAGTTTCTGGTGATTCTTCTCAGCCCAAAGGTATTACTCCTTCTGTTTTGGAAGGTTTTATTTTATTTCATGGTCGTTCTATTAGAGTTCTTTTTGATACGGGTGCATCACATTCATTCGTGTCAAAGAAGCTTGTTGATGTTATTCCTTTGGATGTTGTTACTCTTTGCGACCCTTTGAGGATTGTAAATCCTATTGGTGGATCCGCTACTCTTGGTTTTTTATGTGTTGGTGTTGAGATTATTCTATATGGTTTTTCCTTTCGTGCGAATCTGCATGTTATGGATCATCTTGGTTTTGATATGATTTTGGGGATGGATTGGCTCGTTCGTTATGAAGTTCAAATCTTATCTCCCGAAAGAACTTTATACCTCAAGCATCCCGACGCTATCGAGCAGCTATCTATTATTTTTCGAAGCATGGATCATACTTCGAATGCTCTCATTTCTTCCTTCGAATCGGAGGATGTCATTGCTAATATTCCGGTTGTTTGTGATTTTTCTGATGTTTTCGAGCCTATTTCGTGTTTGCCGCCGAAGAGGGCAATTGAGTTCCGTATTGATCTTATCTCTGGTGCTCATCCTGTCATTCGTCCTCCCACGAGGATGTCTGCTAAGGAAAATGAGGAACTCAAGCAATAATTATCTGAATTGGAAGCCAAGCGATTTATTTGTTCTAGCTAATCTCCTTGAGGCGCCGCCGTTGTCTTTGTTAAGAAGCCAGATGGTACTCTTAGGCTTTGCATTGATTATCGCAAGCTTAACGAGCTCACTATCAAAAATAGGTATCCATTACCTAGGATCGACGACATGTTCGATCAATTAAGTGGCGCTAAGATTTTCTCCCAACTCGATCTTGGTACCGGTTTTCATCAGTTACGAGTTGCGGAAGATAGTATTCCTCTTACCGCATTCCGTACTCGTTATGGTTCTTACGAATGGCTTGTTATGCCGTTCGGTTTGACGAATGCTCCAGCATATTTTGTTGATCTTATAAATCGGATATTCCGGGAATATCTCGATAAGTTCGTCTTGGTTTTCATAGATGATATTCTTATTTATTCCAAATCTGAAGCCGATCATATTCAGCATTTGGAGATTGTTTTGAGCACTCTTCGTCAGCATCAGCTTTATGCCAAATTCTCCAAGTGTCATTTCTGGGAGAATAAGGTGAAGTTTCTCGGTCATATTGTTTCTTCCGATGGTATTTCTGTCGATCCTTCCAAGATCGAATCTATTCAGAATTGGAAGAGGCCCGAGACCATTACTGAGATCCGTAGTTTCCTTGGATTGGCGGGATATTATCGCCGATTTATTAAGGACTTTTCTCGTATTGCTTTACCGCTTACCACTCTTACGAGAAAAGTTGTTCCTTTTATTTGGTCTGATAAGTGTGAGAATTATTTCTTGAAGTTAAAAGATTTCCTTACTCATGCTCCTATCTTAGTGGTTCCCGAAGGGAATCATGATCTTGTTGTTTATACCGATGCCAGTGGTTTTGGACTCGGTGCTGTTCTCATGCAAAAAGATAGAGTAGTTGCCTATGCTTCTAGACAACTAAAGCCTAACGAGATTCGTTATGCTACCCATGATTTGGAGTTAGCCACTATAGTCTTTGCTCTAAAGATTTGGCGACATTATTTATTGGGCGAGCGTTTTATTCTCTTCACTGATCACAAATCTCTGAAGTATCTATTCACTCAGAAAGAACTTAATATGAGGCAACAACGTTGGCTCGAATTTCTTGCTTCATATGATTACGATATTCAGTATACCTCTGGTAAGGGTAATCGAGTTGCTGATGCGCTTAGCCGCACGCAGAAAGTCGTTGTTTCCATGATGCTAGCAGAGTGGAATATGTTGGAAGCTTTATCTCATTGTGATATTAGAGACCGTCCTTCAGTTTCTGATTCTCCCGTGCTTTTATTTAGCATGGAAGCTCGTCCTAGTTTGTTGGATCGTATTGCCGATGCCTAGAAACAAGATCCAGATCTCTCTTATCTTATTCAGAGTTGTAAATCGGAATCCCGAAGTGATGATCTAAAGGATTTCGATAATGATATTCATGGTTGTATTCGAAAGAAGGGAAGGTTGATCGTGCCTAACGTTCCTAATCTTAGAAATGACATTCTTGAGGACTGTCATCATTCTAAGTATACTATCCATCCAGGCAGTAGCAAGATGTATGCCGACATGAAACGCTCATACTTTTGGGAGGGTATGAAGCGTGATGTTGCAAGTTATGTGAGTCGTTGCATGACTTGTCAACTTATTAAAGCAGAACACCAGCGTCCTAGTGGTCTTTTGCAGCCTCTTGAGATTCCATTATCGAAATGGGATCAAATTTCCATGGACTTCATTGATGGTCTACCTTGTTCGAGGTCGGGCCATACTAGTGTTTGGGTGATTGTTGACCGATTGACCAAATCAGCTCATTTTATTCCTATCAAGTCCAATCGGACTGCTCCTCTGTTGGCTAAGCTTTTTATTAAAGAAGTCATTCGACTTCATGGTGTGCCTAGTTCTATTGTTAGTGACAAAGATCCGCTTTTTACTAGTGGTTTCTGGCAGAGCCTTCAGAAAGCTTTGGGTACTAAGCTCAATCTCAGTACAGCTTATCATCCACAGTCTGATGGTCAGACTGAAAGGGTGAATCAAGTTTTGGAAGATCTCCTTCGAGCTTGCATTCTTGATTTTGGTGGTAGTTGGGAAGACCACTTATCTCTTGTTCAGTTCTCTTATAATAACAGTTTTCAATCCAGTATCGGTATGGCTTCTTTCGAAGCTCTTTACGGAAGACCGTGTCGATCACCATCTTGTTGGTTGGAATCCGGGGAAAAGTTAGTTCCCGGCCCCGACTATATTCGTGAATCTTCTGAGAAGATCGATATTATTAGACAGAGAATGAAAGAGGCTTAGAATAAGCAGAAATCTTATGCCGATCATCGTAAGAAGCATTTGGAATTTTCTGTTGGCAATCATGTGTTCATTCGTGTTTCTCCGAAGAAGGGGGTGGTGCGTTTTAGTAGCTTCGGGAAATTGGCTCCTCTTTATGTTGGACCGTTTCCTATTACAGAACGCATTGGCCCAGTTGCTTATTGTGTGTCGCTACCTGCTTAGTTTTCGGGAATTCATGACGTATTTCATGTAACCCAGCTTCGTCGATGCCTTCGAGATTCAGATTTTATTATTGATCCTCATGTGTTGCAAGATCTTGAGATCTCACCCGACTTGTCTATGGTGCAAAATCCTATTCTTGTGCTAGCTTCGGAGGTTAAACGCCTTCGGAATAAAGAAGTTCCGCTTGTGAAAATTCAATGGTCCGCAAATCCCAAAGATTGCACTTGGGAAACCAAAGAATTCATCGAGCGTTCTTATCCCGATTTTCTCTCCTCTACGGGTGGGGGTGAGCATTCTTAATCTATCTTTTCTATTTTAATCTTTGTTGTGGTGAATTATTTGTGTTATAAACAACTTCTAGTATGAAAATTGCGGGGATGCAGTTTTTATAAGGGGGGGAGTTTGTAACAACCCTGTTTTATTACCGTCGTAAGTAAAAAAAATTGAAAAATAAGATAGTGCAAAATTATTTAGAAGTCAGTTGAATTCCTTCATGGAGTAGCAGTTGGAATGAATTTGCAAAATTCATTCACGTGTAACTTATAGGGTCCAGTTTTAAAAGCAAGATTAAAACACCTTGCTGCCACTAAAACATTTAAGGCATAAGTGAACACTTTGCTTTCTCTGCCATCTTCATTATTATATGCTAGTAGACTTTGCAAGTTGCTCTGTCCAACTCATTTTGTACAGGCCGTGTACTATTTTTTTCTGAAGCACGTTGCCTTAAATGCATTTGTACCCAAAGAAGTTTGCCAGCCCTTTGCCTTATCTGGTACACCACTGTGAAAAGAAAAGTAAACACTCTTTTGCTCATCTTTTTCCAGTAGCTCAGTGAAGTATATTAATGGCTGTTAAATTCTTGCTTTCCTCTAAATCTTTGCTGCTTACTGAGTTGAAACAAGACTGAGGTGAGTACTAAACTCACAAATTCCAATTTACTCATCATCTCCATTTTGTGTAATTTATTCCATGCGTGAAAATGCATTATCAAGGGCATTCTTTTTCCTGCGAGCACGTAACTATTCCCAGGCTACTTTATCATATTTGTAAATTTTATACAGGCATTCTTTTCCTGCATACATGCGCGTGAGTCTTATGTCCAGGCCATTATCTTTTTACTGCAATTATGCATACGCATATACTATATTGCCCAGGATTTTATAAAACAAATGCAACGTGTATGCAAGTTATAAAATTAGAAATCTAGAACTAAAAATTTTCGTGCGTGTGTGAAATGTTTGTGGCCAGGTCCTCTTTAAAAATGTGTTCAGTTCATTTTGTATTTTGTCAGGTTGCTATATTTTTTTTTTATTCTTTTTTTTATACTCATGTAATTCACAAAGCTATGTCTTGGTATGCTACTATATTTTTCTATTTCATTTTCATGTAAATAATGTATGCATGAATTTTGTGTCTGCATGCATTTTGCTCGGCCATCTTGGATGTGCATTCCTTGCCTGTGAATTATATAGTATAGAAGATCAAACAACCAGGTCATTTTTTTGTGTATGCCTGAGGTATGGCCAGGTCGTTTTACCCTTTTCAACTTCATTTTGCATGAAAATTGTAGTAAGTGTGAAGAAATTTAAAGTGCTAGGCTTTTCAAAATATAGTGTGCATGCGTGTATTTGTTTCTTCACGTGCGTGTGGGAATAATTGTGAAAAAATTCGTGTGTGCATAAATAAGTACCAAGTCCAGGCATTGTATATTGTACGTGTATGTTGTTGTATATTGTAGTGCACGTGTATATTGAAACAGTGCCAAATTTTGATGAATATGTAGTAGTGCAATCTACTGTTTAATTTACGTTGAACCGGTATTTCGTTTTAGAATGAAATTTGTAGCCGTTATTTTTATAACGGATTTTTACTCCGGTGATATATTTTGAAGCGTGTTGTTTTGATGAATTTTTGACAAATAATAATTACTGTTGTTTTGACTTCAGTAATCGTCAATTTAAAGTGAATTTTCAAGCGTCTACCCCGCAACGCTAAATTGATATCCGTTTTTACGGTGTTTTGTGAAGCGCAATTTCCTAGTTGAAATTGCTATAGATGTTGCTGTTTTAATCACGTGTTTTCAAATCGTTTTAAAATAAAATTGTTTCCAAAAAGTTCATAGTTTACGCTTTCAAAAGAATGAGGAATCGATTTAAACGCTTCAGCAAAATTAAGGACTATGAACCCTTACTTTTACTGATTCGATTAATTCCGGACTTGTCCATTTGAGAACGTAAAATGTTATTTATATAAAATACACAATTTTGCACTTTCAAGGAAACGATGAAGAGATTTAAACGATTTAGCAAAAGTGCGGAGTATGGAACCACATTTTTACTAATTCGGTTAATTCCGGACTCGTTAATTGAAATATTTACTGAGGATTTGCTGTTTGAAGATTTGAGGATTTTGTTGGGCTTTCGAGCCACTCTGCTGGACCTTCCAGTCATCTAATGGACCTTCGGGTCAATTACCAGTACTAGACCTTCGGGTCACTCTGTTGGTCCTTCGGGTCATCTGTTGGGCGCAAAAAAATTATGATTATAGTACTTGGTGGGCTTCAGCCATTTGAGATGCACGTGCGGCATAGCTTAGACTCGCCATCTGCTGGGATCGATCCACTTTTATGCTGATTTTCTAGTTATCTATTTTTGATTTCTAGATTTTTTGAATTGTTGTTTTGAATTCAATTGTGAATTTGAAAGTTGATTTGATGGAGTTTAATGAGATTTCTTCATTTAAGCTATGTTGATTATTTATGCTGAATAGTCTCATTCGAGACTATGATGGATTTGCTTTGATATTGTTTATGATGCATTCACTTCTAAGTTTAAATTAGACCGATCCGTTTATTATTTTCTTTTAAATAATACTCGGGTCAGGCCGAGTTATTTCAGGATAATTGCTATCTCTGATTCTGTTGCTGCTTCAGCTTTTGGGATTTCACCTCATCTTTTGTTTAGGCTTCGAGGTGTTACTTTTAGTGTTGACTCTCATCTCATGTATGTATTGATGGCTATGTATATGTACATTTGGTTCATGTGAACTATTGAGTGTTGTAGCATGTATCCAGACTTGTCTTCCGCTATATCTGATATTTCTGTTCTGATGTGATTATACTTATCTGTATTGTTGTTATTATGAGTTGTTCTGAATTTTTATTAAGCCACCGTAGTTTCGTTTTAGATTTGGATTGTGTATATATATATCGTTGGGAGTAATTTACACAACTCCTATCAATGTAATCAATACTCGTCTAAGGCATAATTTACGGATGGTCGCTTCTAACAAGCCTTATTCTTCGCAATAGCAGACGTTATTCCTTATAATAACCTTTGTTATTGTGAGCATAGAGGTGGGGCATCACACTATAATTGGACGAGTCACTTTATTTTATTTGAAGTGATTTTGGGTGAAAAGATGGAAAAAAATTGGATATAAGAAATGGATAAGGTGACCATGGATTAGGGAAGAAGTAGGAAAAGAAAACTTAAAGAGGAAATGAATGAGAGGAATTTTTTAAGGTAAGAATGAAAATTTTTCCTATTCTTTCTTTCCCTTTTTAGTTCCTTATTAATTTTCAATCAAGCCAATTCTTCCCCCTCCTCTATATGGTCGGCCAAGTATTCTCCCTTGCATGGATTAATTTTCCAAAAAACCCTTTAAGTAATTAACTGTATTTAAAGCTTATTTAAATACATACTGATATTATATATCGATATGTGCATATAAATTTTTATATAAACATCCAAATAGTTACTAACAACACCAAAATATCTAATAAATTAATAATTAATATTTATTAAATATTAATTTAATTAATTTATAACATTTTATAAACAAATTAAATCATGTGGTTTTTCAAAGTCACAAGTGCGGTTGTAGGACTCAGAGAGCGAATTCAGTCAGTGGTTAATATTGAACAATTCAATATTAATGTTCACTTGTTACCTTAGCTAGTGGTGTGAAAGTTTCGCCGAAATCATTATTTATAAATATTTTTAGTAAAATCCAATTTCACATTTTCTTAAGCCATTGTTTTTAGTACAAATAATTTACACATATTCTCTTCATCAAAACTATGTCACCTTAGGATATATGAAATTTGGTATTGGTTAAAATTCCAATATTACTCACATTCAACTCGAGTTATCCAAAATAAAAGTCCTTGGTTTAACAATAGCATTTATTATTAACCATACTATTCTAGCCAAATATTTTTACTTTAAGTTGATTGTAGTTGACTGTGATACTAACCTTATACACCTTAAGAGATGAATTCCATTTTGAATAGTCCTTCACTCCCAATGATTCAACTTTGACCCAACTTTGGTCTCTCGATGGATTGTCATGCCATGATTTAACTATAATCAAAATGGAGTACTTACTTTGAAGTTCCATATTATTCTCATGTCAAGGGAACTGTGTAACATCGTCACAATGTCATTTTGCTATTTGACCTAATTATTATCAACCAACAAGAAACTCCCAAATGAGTCATTCCATAGTCATCCAATAACTACAGGTGTGTAACCCTTTGACGCCCCCACATCCATTAGTAATACACTACTCAACATTTGGAGAGCATTATGCACTTTAGTCTCTCAGTGAATCAATATCCTTTTCTCAAAACATCAATCAGGAATATTTGAAACAAAATTTCATTTTACTTTGTGATTGATCTCTCACAATTGCAACTATCTACAACTACAATCACATAACATTTCATATAAAGATTTCCCAATTATATTGTTTAGATTAATTACTTAGTTATTTATATCACAATATAACATAGTATAGAAGGAAGATAAACATCGTTACTGCGAACAAAATTGACTACAGAATTAGATATATGTGACTAATTACATAATTGCCCCTAGGCAAACCATTCAGTTATATCCACTCTTGCAAAATCATACATGTTGCTCGGACATTCCTTATTCCTTCAGAAGTCCCCTATTGCTTTGGAAGTCAATACCGAACATGTAACAACCATTCATCTACGATGTCGTGATCCACAGCTAAAAGGGCACTGGCATCACAGATACCATTGACGACGGATTGTTTTGAGGTAAAATATAGAAGCAAAATCATAGAATATAGAGCTAACTACAATATCCTACCCTTTTTGAAATTCACGGTGGAAGGAATGTGATATAATAGATATCAATAGTACAATCCAAAAGAATAAAGGAACGTAGTATCAAATAAACTCCAACTGCAACATCTCTCTATACTAGTAATGGAAACCAGTCTAATATCTAAGAATAAATGAAATAAAAAAGTAGATAGTTATAATATAAATATGCGTCTCTATTTTTATCATCCTACCTCTAAGTTGCCACCAGTTCTCTCTATCAACCTATCAAAGTATAAATAAAAGAAGAAAAATGGTAAAGGGGGTCAGACATACGTTTGGTGAGTGAAACACATCATATAAGTGTATAATACTAATAAGCTAGTAAAACAACAATTATGCTAGAAAACCATACCTTAACCAGTGTCACCTGCACCCAACAAGTCAGCTAAACACGATATAATACTATACTAACCTCATATGCTAAGGTCTCACAGAAATCTATCCTATTCCTAATCATATGCACACGATTGATCCTAAAGTCCCAACTCCTTATTACCGAAAATGTATGCGACTCGCTACTAAGGAACTACATGTCTCCGCCCACTATCACTAAATCTTAAGTGCCTCGCTACTGGGGAACTATATTTCCCATCCCACTATCTCCAAATCGTAAGCGACCGCTACCGAGGAAAAAAATGTCTCAGCACACTATTGCCAAATCGTAAGTGACTCGCTATTGGGAAACTATATATCTCAGCCTACTATCATCGAATCATAAGTCACTTGCTTCTGAGAAATAAAATGACTTAGCCCACTATCACCAAATCGTAATGATTAATTCGCTGCATAGGAATTATATGTCTCAGCCTACTATCACCAAATTGTAAGTGACTCGCTCCAAAGGATTTACGTGTCCTAGCTTACTGTCGCCAAATCGTAAGCGACTCACTACGGAGGAACAAAATGTCACCACCCACTATCACCAAATCGTAAGTGACTCCATACCAAGGAATAAAATGTCTCAGCCCACCATCACCATATTGAGAAACGTGTAACGAATCTACAAAAACAAGGCACTTTTTGGAAGTGTCTCAATACATAGTAGACAACATACCAAAACACACTTCATATCACCACGATCTTGATGTCATGAACTGCACGTGAAATAGAGTCCATATGCGAGAGATACAAGCGTTTAAAGTTCAAAGGCATTATGGCAATTATTTAATTTAATAACTTGGGCTATTTATTTATTGATATATTTATTTCTCACTCGCTATAGTAGACCTCGATATCGTGACTAATCCTATTACAACCGACTCCTATGAAGAATAGCCACTACCACCATAGGTGGTGGTTTCTACATCTAACCATGGCACCGTTTTCTCCACATCACTCCAGCATCGACGTCAGCCTGCGACTCACCTTCGGTCACTAGAGCAAAAACTGCCACTACAGATGATAATTGCCATTTTCTTGTGATCTCCAACCTCAACTAGTTGATCGGGCCCCATTGTGGCAACCTGCTCGACCTCCTCTTCATGGTCATACCCTATGATCGTCCTATCATTATCATTTGTCCACTAAATGTAATTGGATGGTACACGTTTAACGAATACTCTGATGTGTTTTCTGATCAATCTGTACATCTGATCGATGAATGAATACCACCAGTGAATTCTTGTCATTGAGAACTACATTTTTGAACATATTATACACGTAGTTTGGGAAATTTTTGTATTTCGCACTTTTAATTAGGAAGTGGACAACTTTGGCTAATTATAATCAATAAAAATTCACTTTTTAATCATCTAGTCATGACATATTACACCCTAATAATGTTTGTACATAAAAAATACTTTCTGATTTTCAATTACATCATTTATAAAATGATTTATGACCACAAAGGATAAAGTACTATATCTTACTAAAAAATACACAAATAGGATGAATCCCACTCATCGATTAGTCGTGCATCCACTCTGATTTGAGGTGAATTCTTCTTCTTCTTTGCTGTTCAGAAATAACTAGCCTTCAAAACTCCAATTCTCACGGTGGCTTTGAAGTATTTCCATAGCTCTCTTTATGGTGATGGTTTTATATTAATTTTATTTAATTTGGATTTGATTTGATGTGGTGTTGGTTTGATTATGTTCAGAGATTAGATGAAGAAGAAGATGGAGATTAGCGGTAAGATGTTCAGGCTCAAGTAGGATTAGAAAATAGGGTTTACATTTCTATTTATAGGCAGAAATAACATATGTTTAGCTTGAAATCTTGAAATTAATATATTATGAAAATGCCATTGCATTTTACTTCATTTAAATTCTAGCCCATTTAACCAAATTCAGCAAGTATATATGTTTTCTAACTGTACATGCCATTTCAGATGCAATGGAATAGGTCCAAGCCTAATTCCAACTCCTATAAAAATTAGTACTTTTCCTTTATGTAAAATTACAATTTACCCTTTTTAATTTAATTATTAAATTATGTAAATCTACCGGGAGTTACATTATGCCCCCTTAAAAGAATTTCATCCCTAAAATTCCAAGAGATGTATAGTGCAATTCCCTTTATATCGTACAAGTACACAAAACAGACATAGTTACATCCATCTAACATCCTTTATACAACACAAATAAAAACACAACCAAGAGTATATAATACATATAATATATAAAATAATTAAGATGATATGATATGAAATGAGTGCAAATGAAGCTAAATCGGCTTACTATATGAAAGCACACATAGTGCAGCCAATATATATGCAAAATATAACATTTTTATATGTATGTGCATCCATACATCCATATCAAAGTGCAAGCAAACAACCACGTCCATAAACACAATCAGTAAATGCATATGTAAAGAAACAATAAATAGCACATATAAAATTATCTAGCATAAATCTAAACCTATCCTAGGTTGGAATGTATACACATACAAGCCAACATGGTATAAACTAAGCTAGTATAACTCAAACAAAGACACAATAGCAATAGCAAGTATAACACTGCATAAGAATGTGCATACAACCAATCCTAGCATCCATACATCCATGCTTATGTAAACTAGATAGCTAAAGCAACCATATAAACAAACAATGACTTAACAAGCAGACTAACCTACAAATTAACTAAAAGCGAAACTTGTTGAAATGGAGCTGTTGAAAGAAAACTTGGGTTTTAACCTCGAGTTCCCATGTACTTTCATCCAAACCTTTTCCTCGCCATACTTGGACTAATTTTGTTTCTTCTTTTTATGTCGTATCACATCAAGTCGTAAGATGTGGATACACCTACGGAGTATTCTAGACGTTGTCTCTACATTCACCTTATAAGTTGACTAGGCTCTCCATAAACACTAAATCGCCAACGTACATTCATAGTTGGGATAAACAGAAAACTTGTGAGCACTGACCAACTTTTCAAGAAGTCCACTAAAATGTGCTAACTTCCCTACTCTCTATATAATCGAAAAGGACCCAATAACTTATGGCTCTAACTTTCCCACATAAGATATCTCAATAGCGAGTCCTTCACCTATCATTGCGAACTCTCTATGCATGTCTATCTTATGTGGTTTCCATTCCTTTACTTATCAGTGAGGTGTCTAATGATGTAATGTCCAAGTATAGCTTTAATTTAAATGAACTTCGTTACTTACATATCTTCGTCATTAAATACCTCTACAACATACTCCGCCACATGCTTTTTCATCCTTGACCAACAGAAAATCCAATTTATATCCTTTTACATACCTCGTTAAACTTCTTCTTTAAGTCTATAGGGATGACAACACGATAACTGTCTCCCCTATAAGTGGACTAACATTTTGGCTTCTTAGGTGAATCACATACTCCATCATCATTTAATTACAGACCTCACAAATGGATGATGCCTTAATTTTGGTGAATACAATATTACTCTAATGATCTCATAGATCGGGTTGTGCGATTTTCATTTATTTTTCACGTGCATCGGGTACTAAAAATAGTTTATGCACAAAAGGTCACCAATTCATAGAATTGACTTCATAAGCTAGTTCTTTCAATCCACGTGATGACTGAAAAGAACTAATCTTACCTCTTAGTCAATATTCTTCCAAGTTGCAAAATCTCGCCTTCCTTGAAATCGACTGCATACCTTAGTACGTGTAAGTCAAGACTTTACGATATGTCTTGAAATCATACAACACTAGGTATTAAAATAATATTAACTCCACATGCTTGCGTAGTCCTATAAGCTAACATACGGCTAGAGAACTTTATATACATCTATGTACTCCAAAAACCACTTTTAGTATAAAATTACAGTCACCCTCTATCGACGACTATCTCATATAACTGATCTTCTATTATTTAATATTGTAGTAAACTTCTCACTTAATCGTGTTTCACGCTTCTCGACTTCTTATATAACTGTGTCCCAGCCCTTAACGTAAACATTTATACTAATTTCAAAAAACATTTTATCACATATGTCTCAACAATTCAAAATAATAAATTTAAACTTGTTATTTTTTTAAATATACATTATCTCGGTTTGTTTATTATGAAAATACATTTTCTTCACTATCTCAAAATAGTTCGATAATTTACTTAAAAATCCCTTTGTTTTCAACACATTACTGTAAATATCTCAAACATCATCATTCAATCCCAAAAATAATCATTTTCGTAAAATTTCCTTCAAAATAATAATATTTATTTAAATTATTTTTTTCACAATCCTTTATTATGGAAAAAAAGAAATAATAGCATTCTACATTAAATCCCAAAAATCCTTTTTATTATTATTTATATCCAAAAAGTAATGATTTAACCCAAAAATATTCATGAAAAAAAATATCTCTTTATTATTATTATTCTGAAAATACCTCTTAGTTTTATTACTTAAATAATAATAATTTTTTCATAAACTCCATAAAACATACATATTATTATTTGCTCAAAATGTTGAGAGTCTTCCAAAAATAATATCGTTATTTATTTAACTTCCACCATACTTTATAAATAATAGTAAATTCTTGATTCAAAATAGATTTTTCCTTATTATTTTAGAATTTTTGAAAATTCATAAATAATACCCTCATTAATTTTAAGTACATATCTTTAAATCGCAAATCCATAACGGTCATTTCTAGAAAGTCCTTAGCATATTAGTGTATTGATTATACTAGCTAGTTCTTCATAATCAATTTAAACATTATGGGCTGAGTAATTATTTTCTAGCTCCAATCAAATTTCAATTAAAAATATCAATAACTTTTCAATTCATTATTTAAATGAAAATCGTCGATCTTAAATCTTATTCTTCACAAAGCTAGTAAGAGTTGAAAAACGTAAAATTCACTGTTAACTTTAGCCAAAGTTTAATTTTGATCATAACACGTATTTTTTTCTAAAATAAATTATTTAAAGTTTACTTGAAAAAATTTCAAATTTTTTTCCTTTAGATGTTTCATATTAAATCATTTCATAAGAAATCATAACTCAAATTCATTTCAGTTTAATCACTTCATATTTGTTCATATGTCCTCAAATAAACAATTATTATACTATCAATTTCCAAAGCTAATTTCTTTTCAGTAATTTTTAAAACTACCATCACCATAAAACATTTACTTCCAAAACTCACAATTCTTTTTTAGTTTTACCAATTTAATATTAATTACTCAAAAACATAATTTGATTTGATATAACTATAATTATATGCTGAAATACACAAACTTAATTTTTACAGCATTATTTCATATAATTCGTAATCATTTTATCATATATACATATGTATAAGTATAAATCATTTTATTTGTGATTAGCTAATTTCCCACACCATTAAACATATGCATTGTATATACCCAAAAAATATAATTTAAAAATTTTGGTTTTAGCCATAAAATATTTCCATATCGAATACGAAAATAATTTCAAAAAATGTTAAATTATTTAATAATGCATCTTTTCAAGAGTTTATATCACAAATTCTTCAGTTTCCATTCACAAATACATACATGTTGCAACTGAAAAATTCCACAAGTTTAAAATAATAATTTTTAATCCTTTTTTTAGTTCATTTCTTTTCAAAATGGTTCAAACTTGACTTAAGAAATAAATATATTAAACACATCATTTTAAACTTTATCCTTATAAATTATAAATTTCCACAAAATTGTAACGAAAGTATAATATTTTAATTTGTTTCAAAATGTAACACAAATATTATAAAATAAAATACATTCAAAAAGATGTGGTTTACTTAATATTATTGTTTTGTTTCAAATGTTTCTTTATGGAAAGAAAAGTATACATCAAAATAACAGTATGCCTTACACAAAGCAAAAACAAAAACATAAAAAATAGTTATGGAAAATTAATTCTGATTAAATTTTCCCATGTTTTGAAACTCACACTAAGGAGTAATTATTTATTTCATTAAACAAACTTCAACTTCCTTATTTTTTTTTCCAAAAATCTCAAATACTAATATTTTCAACTTTTTAGGAAAACATTTCAATTAATTAAATACTTTAATTGGAGTAGATCATAAATTACACAAGCCCAACTAAGTCATACAATCTAAAAAATGCTTAAGTACATTCATTACACCTTTTTAACATCATATTATGTTCTATGGACTTAAGGGCACCTCTCCTTTTCTTATTCATCCCCAGTCCCATAAATTTCTCCATTGCTAGTTGGCATATAAACCCTCTTTTAGCAATTCTTTATGGAGTAAGTTATAAAAAATGTGATGGATTTATCTTCTAGCCCAAACTATATTTAACCTTGACATTTGTTTAACTCATATTTATTTACTGTATAAGGGATAAGCCAACATCTACCTCTACGAGTCAAAATATATGAGTGTGATGTGTGCGTACATACACACACACTCACACACACATATATATAATAGAAATAATAAAAATTAAAAATACACTTTCACATATGCTCTAATTTAATACGGCCTAACCTAAGCTCTGATACCATATGCAACAACCCGCCAACTACAACGTCTCGATGCACGTCTAAAAGGGTACTAGCATCGCAGATGACATTGAAGTGAGGTTAAAAATCACAGATCATAGAGATATCTACAATATTCTACACTTTCTGAAACTCATAGCAAAAGGAATGAAGTATAACAATAATTGGTAATACAATCGTAAATAAATAAAACAACACAGTATCAAATAAACTCCAACCATAACATCTCTCTATACCTGTAATGGAAAACAATCTAATGTCTAGGAATATATGAAATAAAAAAGTAGATAGCTACAAAATAAATGTGTGCCTCCATCGTACCATCATGCCTCCGAGTCACCACCAGTCCCCTTTATAGACCTATCAGAGTATAATTAAAAAAAAAGAAAAATGATAGTGAGGGTCAAACATAGGTTTGGTGAGTGAAACACATCATATAAGCGTATAATACTAATAAGCTAGTGAAACAACACTTATGCTCAAAAACCATACCTTAACCTGTGTCACATATACCCAATAAGTCGGCTAAACACAATATAATACTATATTGACATTATATGGTAAGGCCTTACTAAAATCTATCGTATGCCTAATCACGTGCACACAGTGAGCCCAAAGTCCCAACTCTTTATCATCGAAAACATATGTGCCTTGCTACTGAGGAACTACATGTCCCAGTCTACTATTGCAAAATAGTAAGCGACTCGCCATTGAGGAACAAAATGCCTTATCCCACTATTGTCAAATCGTAAGGGACTCGCTACTATGGAATTACATGTCTCATCCACTATCACCAAATTGTATGTGAATCGCTACGGAGGAACAAAATGTCTCATCTCACTATTGCCAAATTGGAAGTGAATCTTTACTGAGGAACTATGTCTCCGTTCACTATCACCAAATCATGAGCGACTTGCTATTGGGGAATTGCACGTCCTAGCCCACTATTGCCAAATCATAAGTGACTCACTTTTGAGGACAAAATATCTTTGCCCATTGCCGTCAAATTATAAGCGACTTGCTACTGAAGAATACAATATCTCAACCCGTTATTGCCATATTGAGCAATGCATAACAAATTTACTAAAACAAGGCACTTTTTGGATGTGTCTCAAAACACAGTAAACAATGCACCAAAATGTTCTTCGTCTCGCCATGATCTTGATGCCATGAACCATATGTGAAATGGAGTCCATATGCGAGAGACACAAGCGTTTAAATTTTAAGAGCATTATGGTAATTATTAAATTTAATAACTTAGTTATTTATTTATTAATATATTTATTTCTCGTTCGTTATGGTAGACTCCGATATCGTGACTAAACCCTTCAGAGCCGACTCCTTTGAAGTGTTGCGACAACTGCCATAAACGGTGGTTTCTAGATTCGACCACGTCGCCATTTTCCCCACATCACCCTCCAACTAACCTCCGGTCACCCCAACAAAATCGTCGTCATTGATGATAATTGCCATTTTTTAGCGATATCCGACCTCAAGTGGTCGATCAAACCCCACCGTGGTAACTTTTTTGACTTCCTTCTCACGTTCATACCCTCCAATTGTCCTATCGTTGTCGTTTCACATTGATTGTAAATGGATGGTCTATGTTTTCCGAACATTCCAATGCATTTTCTGATCAATCTTTACACCCAATCAACGAACGAAACCATTGGATTCATGTCATTTAGAATTATAATTTTGACATAATACATTTAGTTTGGAATACTTTTTTATTTCACACTTTTTTGACTAGAGAGATATTAACTTTGGCTAATTACAATCGGTAAAAATTTAGTTTTTAACCATCTAGCCATGGCATACTACACCCCAATCATGTTTATATAAAAAAGAAATCACTTTTATTTTTTAGTTACATCATTTATAACGTGATTTACAACCATAAGCGATGAATTACAATATCTTATTGATATATACACAAATAAGATGAATCTCACTCACTAATTAACTATGCATCCTCTCCGATCCGAGGTGAATCTTCCTTCTTTACAGTCTATATATTTTCCTTCAAAACTCAAATTCTTGTGATGGCTTTAAAGTATTTGTATAGCTACCTTTGCAGTGATCAGTTTTATATTAATTTAGATTTGATTTGATGTGGTATTGGTTTGATTTTTTTAGAGATTAGATGAATATGAAGATGAAGATTAGTGGTAATATGTTTAGACTCAAGTAGGATTAGAGAATGGGGTTTACATTTCTATTTATAGGATGAATTAACAAAGTGTTAGTGTAAAATCTCGAAATTAGTATATTACAAAAATACCACTGTGTTTTACATCTTCTAATTTCTTGCATGTTTAACCGAATTCAAAAGGTTATATATGTTTTCTGATTGTAAACGGTTCTCCAAACACAATGGAATAGGCTCCAAAGCCTAATTCAAAATCCTATAAAACTTTACTACTTTGTCCTTTATGTAAAATTATGATTTTACCCTTACCTTTTTAAATTTAATTATTTAATTATGAAAATTTACAGTTCACATTCAAGTGAGCATCCCTACTAGCCTCTAAGCTCTTCCGAACGTGCAATACAGTAGCTTCTCACTTTAAATCTTTAGGTATCATTAACTTTTATACTCTACCTAATTATTTATTTATTAGGTTTCACATTTAGCTATGTATTAAGATGCATTATGCTTTGAAACTATCGTTGGCCATCTTAAGCCTTGGAACTATCTTCGTAATACACCATGCTTTATAAAAAGTTACTACTTTGGCCATCCTAGGCCTTAGATCTATAAGTCTTGGCATTAACTTTCTAATGGAAGTTAATAAGTCTCAGCATTATTCTCCAACGAAAGCTAATAGTTCTCGGCAAATCAATACCTTTAGGTCTTCCATTGGAAACCACATGTAACATGTTTCTTATTATAAATACCTTTGGCAATCACCTTCGCCCTCATATCTCCAATGCTGCTTCATCAAAGTGTCATCTGATCATTATCACCTAAAATCCAACCCTTAGAAATGCTATGGAACCTTCATTTGGAACTATCAAAAATTCCTACTTTGCCTCTACTAAGTTTTACACCTTACCCTTGCATCTTCTTCGTTTAGTTTACTTAGAACTTTACTTAGTATTTTCCTAGTCTATTTTAAGCTTTCAGTGCCACATCCTCAGTACAGCACCCTTGGATCAGACCTTCGACTCACGCTTTGCCTACTTAGCTTAGTACAAGTAATAAAGCATGTCCACATGTACTCGCTTACCACTATCTTTACACATGTTTCCCATATATTCGCTCCACCTCCGCCTTCTACGGTTAGCTAGAGTGCTTTTATATTAATTTACATCACTTATTAAGAATCTTGTTCCATAATCATTTACTATATATTTTGCATATATAAAATGCTTTCAACAAACATATTTTACATTTCGATAATGAATATTTTTAGTTAGAAAATTAGTTATAAATATTTAATAAAATCCCAAACAATTTATAAATGTATTTCCATGTGCATGTTTCCATAAGTTCTACAATTTATTTATTTTCTCTTATTTTAATAATATACGAATCCTTTAAAAATCCATAACTAATTAATTAGTCATAGGAAAATGCTCAAAATTAAAACCCATGACCAAAAATACATTTAGAACATCATATTAGGTTTTCATATCATTTAGAAATCATTAGAGTAGGGAATCATAGCTAAACATCCTTTGGTAAAGCCATTTCAACCCGAAACATCTATTAAAATAGTTTCTTTCATTTATAAATGCTTAGCACATACGAACACTATCATACTAATCATAGTCGATTTCAACATAGATGAAAACGGTAAAATGAGAGTGATATTACTCACCTAAACCTTTTAGTTATCTTGGTCTTTAATGGCTAAGTTTTCTTAGCTTTAAACTTCTTCTTCTCCTTTTTATTTTCTAGGCTGCCACCATTACTAAGCTTTAGAGTTTTTAGTTTTGTTAGTAAAGAATAAAATAAATGAAAGAGTGCTTATTTGTCATTAACCCATAATGAGTTGGGCCTTTGGCCCTTTTTTTAGCCCTTTTCTCTTTTAATTTGTTCTCTCAAGTTAAATTAAATTACAACATAATAAGTAAATACACACCAAAATACTTATCTTGATAAATTATTGCTTATTTTAATCTAAATGACAATAAGTAAATAAATATCCCTGAAATATCTACATTGTCATCATCTATTTTACTTTACACATTTTCTCATATTATTTTACAATTAAAAAACTAAATCTTTAATCTCCTAATTAATTAGCAAATAATTATCAATTAAAATATGGGGTGTTACAGGCTTCCCTCTTATAGGAATTTTGTCCTAAAATTCAAAAAAGTACGATAGCGATTTTAGTCTTTCTCATGCCCACTCTAGCACAAACACATAAGAACCCAACAAATGTGCAACAAACAAAATGTATTAGTGCATCTACTAATACATAATAAAAACATAGCAAAAACATACATGCTAAGTTTAAACCAACAACTTGGGATAAGTTCTCATGACTTTATCTTCTATTTTCCATGTACTGTCATCTCACTCATTGCTCCAATATACTTGCACAGGCTCTAGAACTTTATGCCTAAGCTCTTTCACATCTCGTTCTACTATCCGAACTGGTTTCCTCATGTAAGTCATGTTTGGATTGACAACCAAGTCTTCCATTGCTCTTAGACACACAATAACAATAATGTCTCAAACACACTTCCTTCAATGCGATACATGAAACACATCATGGACCTCAACAAAAGCACTCAGTAATTTAATTCTATAGGCTACTTTACCAATCCTCTCAAGTGTCGGAAATTGGCCAACATATATTGGCGCTGACTTTCCTACATTTTCAAACCTCATGTGCCTCGCATCGGTGGAACTTTAACAAATACACGATCTCCGACCTCAAACTCTAACTCCTTCCATCTTCTATCAACGTAACAACTCTGCCTCGATTGAGTGTGTTCATCCTTTATTGAATTAACTAAGTCTTTTCCGAAGCTTCTCTCATGAGCTCTATAATAGATTAAAGGTATGCTTTATGGGCAATTGTAACAACCCTGTTTTTAGGGTAATTAATAATAAATATTTAAACAATTAAAAGTGCATTTTTGAAATTTAAAATGAAAATTTTAAAATTATTTTAGAATATCATAATTTTATAACAAGATAATTAATGATGAGATTAGATAATCATGAGAATAAATATTTTTTAAGAATTGTGAAGAGTAAATATTTGAGTATTGTGAATATAAATTTTGTTTGGAATTTTATTGTAATTTGTTTTAAATAGAAAAATAGTTTTATAAAAAGAAAAGAAATATGAAAAATGAATTAAAGCCTAATATCTTATGAGCCCACAACACAAACCCTAAAATTCATGTTTCCTAACCGTTCCATTCTCCAAATATTTCATTATCTAGATTCTTCACCTCCAACTATAAATAAAACATAAGCGTATTCGTGTCTAACCTCAGAAAATCAAAATCCCACCAAATTTCATCACTTTGAAATTCAATATCAAATTATATAAATAGTAATAAATTCTCTAATGTGAACATATGTGTCTCAACACACATATGCATAAACGTCAAAAGGAATTCGAGTTTAGATTGTTATGTGGGGTTCTGGGTGCATCGATCTGAGATGGAGATGAACCATCAAACTTCAGGTGAGTATATGCAATCACTAGCCTATGTCTCTATCAATTTATTTCTTGTATATAATGAGTAGTTATAATGGCAAGTAGGAAGGAGATGATGAAGGGGGTCTAAATGGATTGATTGTCACAAGGCCTGGAGCCTAGTCAACTCTAGACAATGTCCGACTAGTGAACTGGTCATGGGTAACCGATGCACTGGTGGTGGTGCTGCTTATGCAGCCATGTGTGTGTATAATCATGTACAAGTGTGTGTTTGTAATCATGTGTGTGTGCATGCGCAACTCTACGTGTGTGTGTGAGAACATCTGTGTGTGCGTGTATACATACACATACACTTAAACTAAAAAAAATTATATAAATGTGTTAAAATATATGATAAACTAAAATAAATATACATATCTCTAATATATACTTATATATTATAAATAAATGTAAATATAAGTTAATTTCAATAAATTAATAAAGTGAATTTAATAGTGTTATACCATAATTTACACTAAGCACAAATTACGAATATTCGAAAGGAAAGCTCCTTGGCTTGTAACTTCAAGGCCCATTATTTAGTTTCCACTGAGAGCTTAGGCACCGGGCTCAATATCCAAGAGCACAAGATTCAAAAGCAAGAGCAAAGACGTCGATGAAGATCAAGACCATTGTCCAATCTAGTCAACAAGCTCAACCGAGAGCAGCGACTAATGAGGCAAAATATATTTCAACAGGTATCAACAATCAACGACTCATATAGCCCTAAACCAAGATCAACGGCC
Organism: Allium fistulosum; assembly: GCA_030737815.1. Lineage (NCBI taxonomy): Eukaryota > Viridiplantae > Streptophyta > Magnoliopsida > Asparagales > Amaryllidaceae > Allium > Allium fistulosum. The sequence goes on from CM060903.1 coordinate 850,419,793, forward strand.
AAGATAAATGAAAGGAATCAAAGGAGCTATATATAAAAGCGCCACATCAGCAATCCACGTCAAAGCACTTTCAACCAGATAATGACAAGTGTCTAAATCAAAGCCACACATGATAAGCCAGGTCATCTATCCAAGAAGAAGGCTCTCCACCAATGCATTATGGCATATTAGCTATAAATAGGCAGCAATCCCAAGGCACAAGGGATCTTCTACCATAACAAAAATTAACAAAAAATCATAAGTGTGCTTTCCTATATTAGAGCTCTATTCAAATATTCATTAATGGTGGAAAATGCCAAAGCTCAATGTAAATAGCCTCTCGGCTACATAAGAGTGACTAAATAAGGAAAGGACAGTGGACGTAGGGACTTTCGGTTTGAACCACTATAAAAGTCTCGGTGTTATTTACTTTTCACATTTTACCCTTTCCGTATTTATTTTTGTTACCTTACAGTTTAACACTTCACCTTCCAAGTTTGATTATACGATATCTCGACGATTGCCTCATTGATCTCAATATTTACATCAGCTTTCGAAGCTTTACCTTCGAATTTCGAGGTGTTAGTGTGGATAAAATTCTGCACTAACATTTTTGGCGCTAGAAGGAGGACTCAAACTTCTGCATTTCTTTTCCTTTCGAAGTTCCAACAGGAGCCTTTCAACCAGTTATGTCTAGTCCCAGAAACAAAAGAGTCATCTTGAAACTACCCCTTAAGCTTCGCATTTAGCTTGCTGAAGAAGAAAACAATAAAAGATTAGTCACCCTCATTTCGGTAAAAGAGAATGGTAAAGAGTATGATCATGTCTTTAAACTTCAGGCTTCCCAGATCAGGCGGCTTTTGGAATACCTCCAAGAATCACTTCGTGAATCAGCCCGGCTCCAAAAGATTGTCAAGCCCTGAATGATGAAGTTAGGGACCTATTCATCAAGTTATTAAAATATGAAGGTTTAGTTTCTTCCAATAAAAAAGCCTTCTAGGATGCTCAAGATGGTGAGTTTAGAAAGAAGTTGAAGCATGATCAAGATCTTACTCGACTCAATGAGAGTTTGTCTCGGATATTCATGGAAATGCAAGACGACCTCTCCTACCCGGATTACCCCTCTTTGAAGAAAGAAAACGCAAAAAGTGAGAGGTAAGCTTATCACTTAGGGAATGGGCATGAAACGAACAAATGTCGAAGGTGCTCTTACGTGGTCGAAAGATTCATACAAAAAGGGAAGTTAACAAAATTTATTAAACATCTTGTTTTAGAATTATCCACTTTATCTTATTTCAATAATTCCAGGAAAACTCATGTGACCTTCGTCAAATGAATATAAGAGACCTCTCTTTTTACATAGAAGAAGTTACAAGAAGAGTTATTTTCATAAGTCAAATTTCCATAAACAAATAAAAGGCCCCAGTTCCATTAAAGTGCTCACCTCGGTTATAACTTCAAAAGTTTCAATTCTAAAAGGGAAGGGTACCTCAGAGTTTTGGATCTCTGAAAGTTTAATCATTACATCCATCTTTGACATAACCTTATCCCGGGTTTCTATTCTGAGGGAATATTCAAGTCTCGATATTCACGGTCTTCCTTTCGATGTGTTTTCTCTCCTTAAGAACTTATGCATATCATACTTGAATTTAGGGTTTAAAAACTAAAATTCCCTACTCATACTTGCATTTAGGATTTAAGGGTTGAAACTCCCTATTAATCTCATGAGATCAATGAAAAGTGTCGTTTTTTTCTAAAAATATATATGAATAATAATAATATTTCCATCAACAATCTTCTTTCTCAAGCTCGAATCAACTTCCTATTTTACAATATGATTTAAAAACTATATAATTTCAAAAGTCTTTACAGTATAGTCTAAAAGCATTTTTTTCAAAGAACCCATATTTCTCATCTTTTAAGCTATAATAAACTTTCCATAAAACTATTAGATTAAAATACATTTTGATCGCCGACACCAATCAAAAGTGGTTATAGATGGCCGACACCAGCAATAAGTGGTTGTAGATGGCCAATACCAGCCAAAAGTGGTTATAGATGGTCGACTCTAACTATAAGTGGTTGTAGATTGGGACCCAACGATAAGTTGGTAGACCTCGCCATAAGAGCACCCTCACAGTGATATGCAACAAAGTGTAAGGCCAATATCACCTGGGTTTAAAACGACGTCAAAAAGTAAATTGCATGCTGATAGTGAGTCATGATCAGTGGAATCATGCACTGGGTAGATCCCTAGTTAGATTAGAATATTGAGTAGATTCCCAATAACAGTTGGCAATGGTTAAGTAGTACCATGCAATTGGTAGATTCCCAATTAGATTAGAATGTTAGGTAGATTCCTAATTAGATGAGAATGTTGGGTAGATTCCCAATTAGATTAGAATGTTGGGTAGATCCCCAATTAGATGAGAATGTTAGGTGGATTCTCAATTAGATTAGAATGTTAGGTAGATTCCCAATTAGATTAGAAAGTTGAGTAGATTCCAAATTAGATTGGAATGTTGGGTAGATTCCCAACTAGATTAGAGCGTAAGGTAGATTCCCAATGTTAGTGAGCCATGGACAAGAAGTGCCATGCATTGGAAAGGTTCCTAGTTATATAAGAAGTGATTAGATTATCGATACAGACAGAATGTGGGAGAAATTCCTAAGTTAAGAATCAAGTAAATTCTTAGTAAACTGAAAAAAGGGTAAAGGTGAACATAGAATCAGAATAAGATGAAATTCTTGATTGTGTTAGGTTGGCTCTGGACAAGAATCCAATCATAAAGGTTGGTTGGGTCTGAAACCTTATTTTAACGGAAATATGCCCGGGGGCAAATGATACCCCATAGAAGGAAAGTCCTAAAAAGCACACTAAATCAAAGTGACGGCATAAGAAGTAAAGTCAAAATGGATAGAGATTCTTCACATATGGATTGTTCAAGAAAATGCTACAAGGGATAGGCTGAAAGGAACGCCTAAAAAATAGTATTACAAAGACTAAATTACAAAATCAAGAACATTATATAATCAAGTATAAAAACGAGACAAGGAGATCAATCCAAAGGGGCAAGCCAAGGTGGCAAGCCAGAGCTCTTCGGAACAACTCCATTTTTATAGTCTCGAAAGGGATTCTTTAGCCTCATCATCCTTAGCCTCTTCTCCTTCCCTTATTTAAAAAGAATGACAATATTCTCTCCCGAGCCCAGATATTGGATCAGGGCTCACCCTTCTCCGAAGATAAGCATCTATTAGATTTTAGACCCAAATTTGACTCAAGGAAATCAATCTTAATCTCAAAGGCCATAAGGGTTACTTTTAGCTTTCAGAGTTTTACCACCTTGTCCTCATAAGATTGGTAAAGAGAAGCATAGTCTTGCTGGATCTTAGAATAGTTCAAGTAGGATATTCCCTAAGAACATCAACTCAAGTTTAGTAAAGATAAAAGACAGTAACCAAAAAAGAACTTCATATCGGCTTCTCTAGTTTGAAAGATTATGTGACAATCGCATCAAGTCAAATGAAAATTCAAACATAATTAAGTCATCAAAGAAGTTTCATTTAGGAATTCATACAAGTCAAAAGTTACAAAAAGACAAATTATTACAAAGACAAGTCACGGTATCTTTCCTTCATTAAGAGTATCATCGGAAGTGTCTTCTTATATCTCCTTGTCAGCAAAATTGGCATCTTCATTTTTGTCTGCCAGGGTTTCAGCTTCGGTGGCCTCAGTACCTTTCTCCGTCTAACACTCCTCATACCTTTCAATGAAGTTGGTCTCTATAGTGGCAGCATGGTTTCCAAGATAAGCTAGAGAGAAAGGAATGTTCTGATCCCGGTGGTAAGCACAAGCATCAAATAAAACTTGAAAGGCTCGCCTACTGGCTTCGCTCTCATTCTTATCTCTGGCGATGTAACGTTCTTTGTCAATCACCCCAGCCCTGGCTTTCTTCAGCCTCTCATCCCTTTCCTTCAGGGCTTTCTCAAGGGTCTCGTTCCTACGATCCTTCTCTTTTGCGGTCCTATCTGATTCCTCAACTTGAGTAGTCACCTCTTAAACCTTAGCCCTGAATTCCATGAACTCTTTTTTTATCGCTTCAGCAGCAGCCACTATCTCCTCCATTTTCATCCACTCATGCTGAAGGGCAGAGATTTCTACCATGGTCTAGGAAGAGGTAAGCAGAGTTAGGGCACATGCTGAAATCATATCTTGCACAAGAATTTTTACCTTGATACTCTCACGGAGGCTATACTTAATTGCTTTCTGAAGTCTTGGGACAGAGGTTGGAGGTCTAGCAAGTGTTTTGGTAATGGCATGAAGAAGGTCACCTTCAAAGGAAGCTCTCATAATTTCCATCACCTGCTTATTTTTTTCGACAAGCAAATCCGAATCTCTTCCCATGGAACTCTCGGCTTTAAAGGATTTGGAGACCATTTGCTTCTTTGAACCAAGGATGCCTTTGTTAGAAAGCAACGACTTGGATCTTTTCTAGCCCCCTTTTCCTTATCTAGGAAGCCAACCTTCTTATGAGAAGAAGACACTATAATAAAAAAAGGATAAAGTCAAAATCAAAGTTAAGACTAAGTTGCGCTAAGAGCCTAAAATAAACTTGTTCAATGGTTAAATCGTAAAACCCCTGGTTTTGCTTTCTCTAGGATCAGACCCAGCTTCCCCACTACTATTAATGACCAGGGTAGAAGCAGTCTCGTACTTCTTAGAGGGTGTGAGTTTGATAAATATAGTAGAAGGAAGTAGCAAACCCCGAGCTTTTAGTTTGTCTTCGAAAAGAACTAGGTGTCAGCATTGTTGTAAGAAAGGAATCTTCATAACTTCCTTATATCTCTCCTTTTATTGATCAGTGATAGTCGATCACTACTCTTCTTGAATCTCACTATTTAATATTCAATAAAATAAGGAGATACAACTTAGGATATGGGTGAGACTAAAGGAAAGGAAAACATCCAAAAACATACCAACATTATTAAAGGAGGTGACAATTCGATCGAAGGAGGCTTTAATAAGGAGCCACTTACATGGCATTATCTTGCTAAATTGATCTTGTAAAGGACATAGCCTTAAAAATTTTAAAAAACAAGTGGGAAATTCACCAATGGATTTGGATTCTAACAAGTTGAACATGTAATTGATTTCGATAACAGGTATGTCCCAATAGCCTCTTTCAAAATACAGGATCGCCATGGCAAATAAAGTTATGTAGGAGGTAACCAAGAGTTAGAAGGGATTAATGCAATAATATTCTTGAACATCAACAAATAAGGGCGCTAGAGGTAGAAAAATGCCATATTCCAAATTCTCCACAGACCACAAAAAATACCCTTCTACGGGATTGTTATCATGCATCCCAGACCAGGGAGCGAGCCTCATAACTCCTATGATCCCATACTAAGACAAAATATCGTTGAGTTCTTCCTGAGTTTGAATAGGAGCATCCATTTCTAATCTAAGAAAATAGGGCAGACGTCGAAAAAGGAATCAAAGAAATCTTGAAGATGACAATGGCGATTTTACAATTTGAATAAGTGAAAAGAGGAGAGAAAAGGGGAGGAGTGTTTATATTAAAAAAATGGCACAGATTGAGAAGAGGAAAGCTTTCCACCATGGATTTAGTTTAATAGGTGTACATAAAGAGAATATCAAAGGGTCCCCCGCCAGATGCCAAGTCATCACTATGCAGAAAAAGAGAAATGCTTTTTGGCGATAACTAATCAATTGCCAACATCTAGACCCACATTTAATGCGAAATCAGAACCCGTCTCCTTAAAGTTCTAGTCCCGGATAATCACTTACAATTCATACTATGAACATAGTTTTAACCTTATGGTCTCAAATCAGATTTTTTCTTTCGGCACCGTAACAATTTGCTTACCACTTAGCCTAGATGGCTTCAAGTGGTAAGCATAATTTTCAAAAGTTTTGACCGAACGGTCTCAAATCGGATTTTGATTTTCAGCACTGTAACAATTTCGCTTACCACTTAGCCTAAATGGCTACTAGTGGCAAGCACAGTTTTCAACAGTTTTGACCTCACGGTCTCAATTCATATTTTGTCTTTCAGCACCATAATAATTTTGCTTACCAATTGGCCTAGATGGCTTCAAATAACAAGCATAGTTTTCAAAAGTTTTGACCTCACGGTCTCAAATCATATTTTCTTTTCTTTCGGCACTATAACAATTTCGCTTACCACTTAGCCTAGATGGATTCAAGTGGCAAGCATAGTATTTAAAAGTTTGACCTCATGGTCTCAAATCAGATTTTGCCTTTCGGCACCGTGACAATTTCGCTTACCATTTAGCTTAGATGGCTTCAAGTGACAAGCATAGTTTTCAAAAGTTTTGACCTCACGGTCTCAAATCATATTTTTGCTTTCGGCACTGTGACAATTTATCTTACCACTTAGCCTAGATGACTTCAAATGGAAAACATAGTTTTCAAAAGTTTTGACCTCACGGTCTCAAATCAGATTTGGTCTTTCGGCACCGTAACAATTTCGCTTATCACTTAGCCTAGATGGCTTTAAATGGAGAGCATAGCTTTAAAAGTTTTGAGCCCACGGTCTCAAATTAGATTTTGCCTTTTGGCACCAAAAAAATTTCGCTTACCACTTAGCCTAGAGGGCTTCAAGTGGCAAGCATTGTTTTCAAAAGTTTTGACCTCACGGTCTCAGATTAGATTTTTCCTTATGGCACCAAACTAGTCTCGTTACCGCTTCTCCAGATGATTTCAAGTAGAAAGCACGGCTTTCATATGTTTTGACCTTACCGTCCCGATTTAGATTTCGCCTTTCAACATTAGAGTGATTTCACTCATCACCTAGCCAAGATAATATTAAGTGGCAAGTATAATTTTAGAGCTTTTGACCTCACGATCCTAGTTAAAATTTCATCCTTCGGTTTCCAAAACCATTAACTACCGACCACTTGACCAAAGCAACCAGCTAAGCCTTCACATCTGAGCACCAATTTCGAATTATTTTCAAAGTCCTCTAGATGAGGTTAGATTTCAAGTTGTATCCCAAAAACCTTTAGATAAGGTTAGATTTCAAAATGTTTTCGGAATAAAGTCAGATCTTCATAAGTCGTCTCGGTAAAGTAATATTGCAAAGAAATCTTAGGGTAACTATTTTGCATAAAGGCTCGAGTCAACTTTATAATGGGACGGAATTACAAGCCAAGAATAAAGCACAATATAACACCATTCTTTTCAAAGTCCACTTCATACCGACTGTATAAGGTGTACTTTAAAGGGCATGTGTTACACCATAATTTACACCAAGCAAAAATTACGAATATTCGAAAGGAAAGCTCCTTGGCTTGTAATTCCGAGGCTCGTTATTTGGTTTCCACCAAGAGCTTAGGCACCGGGCTCAATATCCAAGAGCATAAGATTCGAAAGCAAGAGCAAAGATGTCGATGAAGATCAAGATCATTGTCCAATTAAGACAACAAGCCCAGTTGAGAGTAGCAACTTCCAAGACCAAAAATATTTCAACAAGTATCAACAATCAGTGGCTCAGATAGCCCTAGACCGAGATCAAAGGCTAAGACAAATGAAAGGAATCAAAGTAGCAATATATAAAAGTGCCTCATCAGCAATCCACATCAAAACACTTTCAACCGGATTATGACTAGTGTTTAAATCAAAGCCACACTTGACAAGCTAGGTCATCTATCCAAGAAGAAGGCTCTCTACTAACGGAGTTACGACATATTGGCTATAAATAGGCGGCAATCCCAAGGCACATGGGATCTTCTGGCATAACAAAAATTAACATAAAATCATAAGTGTACTTTCCTATATTAGAGCTCTATTCAAAAAATCATTAATGGCAGAAAATGTCAAAACTAAATGTAAACAACCTCTCTGTAACAACCCGCATATTTTATGACTATATATTTAAATATTTTATTTAAATATAGCATCGTTAGTCGGATTAAAGTCCGAAATGCTACTTTTTGTAAACAGTCGAATTGGGACTCGAGACCACTTCCATTGAGTCCAAAATGGCGTTTACAACTTTTTTAAGTATAAACATCGATATGTTTGGAGTTGAGTAGAATTTTGATATTTTCATTTGGGGCTTTGGGTTTGGGTTTCAGCCCACTAAGAGAACCCAACTCCTCTACATAACAACTCCCACTCCACCCCTCTCCTCTTCATTCATTTTATTTCCTAACACTCTTAAGCTAAAGTAAAAATGGGGGAAAGAAAGGGAAATCAAAATTCTTAAACCCTAGATTACTAGGAAATTCAAGGTTCTAGCTCCAAAATCAAAGAGAAGCTTAAGTAAGCATCCTCTTCTTCTTCTCCATCTCAATCTCTCTCCAATTTCAGAAATTTCCTATAACCTAACTTAAGAAATATTTGCTTATGATCTTAGATTGAAGCTTCTAGAGTTGAAATTGAAGAGTAGTTGATCTTTCCTTTGTTTTTGAGCTTCTCATTCGTTGTTTTTGGGTTTAAAGGTGAGTTTTTGAACTCACATCTACGTTTATAACTTTCATTGTTGTTAGGTATGAATTCCTAACATCAATTCATGTTCATTTGCTTTTGAATTGAATTGATTTGGTGAATTTTCCAATTTTTGGTTTTGGAGTCCAATTTTACGAAAATCCTACTATGGATGTTTGGACATGTTATTTAGGGTGTATCGAAGAGCCTATAAGGCTGGGTTGTCACTTGGCATAAATCCCTAGTCTTCGTTGCTCATCTGATCGCTCCCGATTCGTTTTGGCCATCATGGCCTAGGCAAACTGTTGCCCAGGACAGGTGACCAGACGTCTGAATATCAAGTCCAGATGTCTAGTTATAGACCTGGAGGAAAAAAATAGAATGCAGAAAATAAAATGGCAGAAACCAATTCCAAACGTCTGACTTATAGGTTCAGACGTCTGGATTGGATCTCAGACGTCTGCCTTGAAATTTCAGACGTTTGGGGATTTTTTGGATTATTTCCAGAACCCAAATCCAGACGTCTGGAGCTGCCAATTTTGCCTGTTTTGGGCTGTTTTTGATTGGATTTCCAATTTTAATCGGTTTTTGTCGATCCGGTTAGTTGTTATCACTTATTATCGACTTTGATGACTCCTTTCTTTGGATTTTTGGGAATATCCATTTGATGGATTTGATATCGATTTCTATGGTTTTGATTCACGTCGTCGAATGTGAATTTTTGGTTGATCGATTGTTTCTACAATCATTTCTGTGATTTTTCACTTTTAAAAATACAAAGGTTTCTATACTAGTAGTAAATATTCAAACGCTTTCGCAAAGATGATTTCAGTACCATTTTTAATACAAAACTCGTTTTTAAATCCGTTTTCCAATCTATTAGTATATACAAACCTTTACCTCATTCGTATGAGAAATCTAATTAAACGGCTTAGCAAAACAAGTGGTATGAAACGCTTGCGCTTACTTCGTCGGTTAATTCTTGGACTTGTTCGATTGAACTCTCGTGACAATTTTTGAGTGGAAACCTACAATCTGTTCGTAAATATTTAAGTTAAGCCAGTGGTTATGGGACATGAAGCTAAACTCATTTATTTACTAGCTTAGTGTAATTTACACTTATCGATCAATGATGATCCTTTGGTGATTTAGACTAGCGATGTGCGATGTCTCTTGGTCCGCGTGGGAGACTGTACCATGTTTGGAGGAGTTTCGGCTCATAGGAGGAGCTTTGGCTCATAGTCCGCAAGGGGGGACTATACCTTGTTTGGAGGAGCTTTGGCTCATAGTCCGCAAGGGGGGACTATACCCTATTTGGAGGAGCTTTGGCTCATAGTCCGCAAGGGGGGACTATACCCTGTCTGAAAGAGCTTCGGCTCATAGGAGGAGCTTTGGCTCATAGTCCGCAAGGGGGGACTATACCCTGTTTGGAGGAGCTCCGGCTCATTTTATGGGATAGCAACCCATTTGTGATACACGTGTTGGTGAGTTTTCATGCTCCCGTTTGTGATAGGCCTTCCCCTTTTTGTGATTTCTGGATTTCTAGAATTTGTGTTTCACCGATATTTGCGATTGGCATTGATATGTTTTGTCAATATTTGTGTTTTGGTGAATAATTTAAAGAATATGACATTCTTTTTAGTGTTTGAGAATATTTGAGATATTGTATGATTTATGTTGTTACCTTATGTATACTTGTCACAGTATGGCATTTTTGTTATCATACGTTTTTGTCATATCTCTTATCCTATCTCATTTTATATGATATTTATAGTTAGACTGGTCCGTTTATTATTTTCTTCTTAAATAATACTCGGGTTAGACCGAGGTATTTCAAGTGCTTCTGCTTGACTTCTTATCAGGGTTCGTAACCTGACTTTTGGCTAACTACTTTAGCTTAGTAGTTTTTGTTAGTATACATTTGAGATAGAGACTCCTTGATGTATACTTATTCTTTTGTCTAGCACTTGTATCTATTCTTTTAGGATGTAGTGGGTCTTGTATGACCGCTACTTTGATGTACACTTTTATGTGTTATATTCATATCTGTTTCCGCCTTTGCGATATGAAATTTGTGACTGATTTGTGTTATGCTTATTTCTATATTTGTTTTCGAAGCCCACATAGCCACTGTGTGGTAGCTTTGAGTTTGTATTAGATATGTCGGATTTCCTCTTGAAATGATATGTAAGTTATATTATCTGACATATCGGTACTCGCACAAAGCAATTACACAGATGGTCGCTCCTCAACAGCCTTATTCTTCGCGCTAGTCGACGACATTACCCCGTAGTGTCCTTGGCTAGTGTGAGTATAGAGATGGGGCGTCACACTCTCGGCTATATAAGAGTGATTAAATAAGGAAAGAATAATGGACATAGGGACTTTCGGCCCAAACCACTATAAAAGTCTTGGTGTTATTTACTTTTTGCATTTTACCCCTTCCATGTTTGTTTTGTTACCTTATGGTTTAACATTTCAGCTTCCAAATTCGATTATACAATATCTCAACAATCGCCTCATTGAACTCAATATTCCCATTAGCTTTCGGAGCTTTACCTTCGGATTTCGAGTTGTTGGTGTGGATGAAATTCTGCACTAACAAATAGTATTACTTAAATGGAAAATTATGAAATGATTTTTAATTAAGATTTTATAGTTTATCAAAGTATAGTTTTATGTAATTTTAATACATAATTCAAGTTTTGAAAATGTATTTAATTGATTATGAATGTATAAAAAATTGATTTAGATGTTTCATAAATTATTGTAAAATAGTATTTAGTTAGATAAAATTATGCGTATTATTTAGTCTTTCAAACTATTTTTGGATTACCAAAAGAAAGAAAGTAATTTCCTAAGTATTTATTTTGTTATACTAAGATTATACATTATGAATGATTTATTGTTAAACATTAATTTAATTATTCTATATATTTGATTAATCTATTTTATTCTACTTTTTTTATTTTTCTTTTATATTGAATTAGATATTTCGTATGATTCACCATTGATATGGATTTGACTAGTATTATTATATGATACGACGATGACAACCTTTTGTACGAATTCGTGATATTACTATATTTGGAATATTTTGTTTATGATGATTTAATTCTGTATGACGAGAAATCTAAATAAATGGAGTTATAATACCATTTGGGATGTGGTATTTGGTAATATTTCTCCGGTTATTCTTTGGACTCGTTATATAGAATATTTATGGAGATTGAGTGCAGTTTATGAGTATTGAATAAAACAATTAAGCATCATGCGGTGATATGGGACGCCGAAGTGATACTTATTCAGTTATTCATTATAAGTAGATGTCACTCAAGTGACGGGAGCTAGGATAATACTTACATGAGGTGATGCTCGATGTAGAGAAAATTTATATGCTTGGCGTAGAGCAAGCTTATATGCTCGGTGTAGAGCAAGTATATATGCTTGAGGTAGAGCCTTACGGATGACTGAGCTATGGGGTGTACTCATATGTATGTTGTCTATCATGAAGTGCTCCAGGATATGGTAGGGGTTAGCTAAAACCAAATAGCCAATGTCCACCCTAGCGGCCTGAACGTGGGCTCGTGCCCCAGATGTATGACATTTTTTGTTGTATTAGATGCAGATCGTGGGATTTGAGTGAAGGGAGGTATAGCCTTTGGTGTAGCCCTAGCCCCTTTAGTCACAAAGGCCAACAGTCTGTTACCTAAGGGGCATGATCCAGGTCATGATCAATGTATAGCGTAGTCTAGTGGCATGTTTATGACATGCGATGGATATGGTCATGATACTAGGTTGGTAAATGAAGACTATAGGAGCGGATCCGGGCAGTATATCCTAGGCCCCAGGAGTTAGCGGGGTAACTGTCGGCCTCCCTTCTGGTTCTTCATCGAATGATAGATAAGAATGTATGTAACACCCAGTAATTTTTATAACAATTTATTTAAAGGAAATTAATTAATAAGTAGTAACGTCGAAAAATAAAGATTTTTACGAATGCCAGAATTTGGCTTCAGAACTTGCACCGTTGGGTTTGTGCGATTTTCTGATCAACTTGCATATATAAAGTTTTCGATCGGAGTTCAAACGAAAAAGTTATTAATATTTGAAGTTTTCAAATTGGAAACAATTATATATGTAATTAAGGTAACAAAAATAATTAATTAATGTTAATTACCATCAGTTAAAGTTGAAGGATAATTAACGTTGCTTAAACCTTAAAAAATATAAATGGAAAGAAATATATCGGTCGGTTAAACGAGGAAGAAAATAAAACAAATTAGAGCATGGTAATTAATCACAGCAACAACACACGACCGATCGACCCCAGACTCTTGCTAGTTGACTGGTAGCGATCAAAACTATGAAGGATTATCGGTCGACTGATGGTGCTGTAAAATCGACAATTAGTACATGACCGAACGGCCCGGATTTAATGTACTTCAATCGGACGACATGCATTATTTGAAACCCTATAAATATAGACCTAAACCCTCACTTTTCTACTCATATTTTCAGAGCGACACCGGAGCTCTGCCATTTTCTCTTCTCTACAAAATTCTAAATTCTTAATAATAGTTATAGTTTATATGTATATACAATTGGACAATCATAAAGGATGATTGAGAAGAAGAATAGGGTCAAATCAAATCGCCAAAGCCAACATAAATTGTTAATCCGGATCTAAAATGTAAATCGATTCCAAATCTCTTTTCTAATATAGATTTTTAAAATATATGCATACGCTTGCGGTGTATATATCCAAATAGGGAGTAAAGGGAGCCAAACTGGAATAAAAGGGATTAGATCTAAAGATTGGAAAGCTAAAAAGGTGAGTGGAAAATTATATATTTCTATATAATTTTATATTTATATCATTGTAAATCTATTCACGTATCCCTAAAAATGTAAATTGGAGTTGTAGACTAAAATTGTGTAAGTGTAATGAATCTATAAACCTTGCCTACATATTCGGCGATTGATAACTTTAATTACATGTTGTATGTATCTGAATCTGGAAAGTATTAGGTAGCAGTAGTCCATGAATTTGGTAGATTATATTATAATTCCAGATTTGTTGATTAATCGATTTGTACAAGCAAATGCAATTTAGAAGTTATCACAATAAATTATGAGGATTTAAGTAGTATTTAATTCATTGGAATGTAGTGTGTTGCAATGTAAATTTCTATAGGTCATCAAGTTAAGATTCATAAATACAAGTGTATCGTTTGAAATAACAAGGAATACGCCTAATAAAAGGAGATGTATAAAATAGGGATATTTTGTCGTATTTTGTACTGTCTGTTTCAACAACTACAAAATATAATTTCTTATAATTCCAAATATAATACAAATTCTCTTTTTGGATAAGATATAGAGATTTACAGTGTTAACCTTTCCTTTTGAGCGAGATGTAATTCCAATGCATTAAAATGCAGAAATCCCTAAGTATGAATTAAAGAATTGAAGTGTGATAATAATAAGGGTTAAATTGTAAAAATCAAGATATAAATATATGCAATAGAGATAATATGGAAACTAAATAATATTAACGATGAAAAAGTAGTAACTTAAAAATAAAAGGAGTATGGAAAGTTAAACAAAGGAGGATAGTAAATGTTAAAATGAAATAGAAAGAAAAGTACAGTAAAATGGAAATAATGGGAAAAGGTATTTAAATATTTTAAAAGAAAACGGTAAATGACCTTAAATTAAATAAGATGCAAACACATAACGAAGTAAAGTAATATTATTGATAGTGAACAGTGGAGACGTAATAATTAAGCAAGTAAGAATGAATATACACACATACACACACAAGCACACAGATATATACGTAGCCTCAAGTATGTGTTTATGACGGGTGTGAATTATTAAAGTTAGTAAATAACTTAAATGGATGAGAATGACATAGTCATTAGAATGGGTTGAAATGTAAGGTTAGTAGTGTTACACAATAGAAGTCTTCCTACTGCAAGGGGCTAGTAGCAGTTGTGTATACATTATACTAATAACATATCCAACTATAGGACCCACAGAATTATATACGTTTGCATATAGGTGAAGGGATACCCAACTAGGGTCTTCTTTAATCTTTTAAGTAGGGGTATTGCCTTGATTGCATTAGGAAATCTAAATGCTACGGTGAGCAAGAATCGATGCTATGTTAGTATGTTGGTAGTATAATAGAGAGTAGGAGCTGTACATAGGTCGAGAATGTAATTGGTCTTGAGCGGTCAGTGGGAAAGACAAGGGTTACACCTAAATGGGCTACATCTCCTACTAGTGTAGGTCACGTTTAGGTCATGCACCGCCATAGTTGTTTGCTAGTTTGTTTATTATGGGCAAGGCTAGTCAACCCTTAAAGGTCTTTCAAAACGAGTAGGGTAGTCCAAGGAGCTGAGTCCTCCATAGTCCATGGAGCTGTCCATAATAAGAAGCAGACAAGTAAGTACATCCCTAAGGCAAGACAGAATATGGCTAAACCATTATGATGCCATTATTAGGCACTGCGGGAGTTCCTTAGTATGCACGATGATGAGGACGTGATACTGCATTAATGATGGATCCTAATGAGGTGTCAGGTTATGGATACTAGTGAGGATAGTATCTTGGTCCAAAAGGGGACTGTGGAACTATACACACACACACACGTATGTAGTTATGGTCTACTCTAGGTAGATGGGGTGTATCGTACGCGTACGTGGAGTCGAGATGACTAAGTAAAATAAAAGGACATAATATGTTATGGAAGACAATCACCATAAACTATTTTTATGTGTAAAATGTATAATTTACAAGTGACCAAAACGTTGTTCTGACCCCTTCTACATTGCAACCCATATGATAGCTTTAGAGGGATAAGTACTGGTGCAAGGTGGGAATAGTTGAAGGACAGGTTTTCTTATGCGTGCTCGATGCTGATAAGGACACTTAGTCTCAGGAGAACCAACTTTGGTCAGTAACTATATATTTTATTATACTTTACTATTCCACTGTTAGTTTATATCGATGGTGCTTTGATATGCATCTATTTATTTGCAGGATACCAAACCAACGATCTGCGCTTTAGTGTACTTGGATTTTTGATTTAGCGAAAATTCGGATCCACTGGGGTGCAGGTTGTTACATTGTTTATATACCTCACCTAAGTATCAGAGCGAATCCGGGTGAATAACCTAGGTCCTCTTGGAGATGGCGAATGGCCATGTTGTGGTTTGACTGGATGGCGTAACGCAGACATTATGAGATTATTGGGTGGTGTAACCCGTACATTATGATTTGATTCCTGTCACCATTTACTCTTACATAAGGAGATGAGATTATATCTGGATCGATGTCTAAAGTATAGTGGATTCTTGTGTTTTTACTATACATGATTTCTTTGATAGGAGGTGTAACGACCTAATTTTTCGACGCCCGAAAGTCGACATCAATACGCCCACTGTATCAAATGTCGAACCATCGAATGCCGGAAAACCGAATCATTAGGGTTAAAGAAGAAAGAGGTAGAAGAAGAAAGAAGAAGAAACAAAAACAATATCAGAATCTCACAATCGCAGCGGAACAATATATAATAGATAAATGAATAATCTTTAAAGCAAAGAACTATATCTGTTTATACATTACATCATCAGAGTACAACAGTTTCACAATAAATCGAACAGTTATAATAACTTGACCCCATAACTGAATACACAACGGAATAATATTAGTATACGAAAGTACGTCCCGCCATCCAGCTCGCCTCCTGATCTCCACAGCAAACTTTTTTTATTTGCTCCAGAACAACTGATAACCTGACTCTAGGCTGCCCGTGTGAAAAATTATGGGCACCCAGAGTTTAGAAAGGGAATAATAAACTCCAGGTCAGTCATGGGATTGGTGTGAGATCTTAAAACAGTTATTTGTACAAAGGAAATAAAAAGTAATCTGCTATGCTTTTGGAAAATGAAACTACCATAAGGCCTCCCGCCACACACACAATGCAAACGCAGAATTGGAGGAGATTTCTCTTTATGATAGTCAAACATGCTTGATATGCAAAATCTTTTTAATATTATCAATAGTGCATAGTGTGGAAATCATTTCGAAAGTATAATATTAATCTTAGCCAGCATACACATTTCGTAGTATGCCTACTATAGCTACCATGTTCAATAGCAGGTTAGCACCACATTCTATGGCAGGTTATACAACTAAAACCGTACAGGGCGCGTATTGTTTCTTTGGATTTCCAACAATGGTCAGGCTAAGGAACTTCCTTACCGAATGGGTACGCCTCTGGAGAGACGCCCCGATAACCTAACCGGATCTCTACCAACATAAGGCCGAGTTACCTCATGCTGTAATACAGCTGTAACTAGATAACCCTACGAGCTATGCCATCCCCGGTCGTTACCGACCTTTATCCGAGGATCCACAACACCAACAACCACAAAGTAATAAATTTGAGCAACCACATAGGTTAAATATCTGGGCTCTAAACCATGATACCACCTTTTTCCAAAAGGAAATGGACATACCCTAAGGGCGCTACCCCCAAACAACCTTGCCGCATCCTTCCTGTTTCGACCATTTCGGGTTGTGAGGTCCGATGAAGTCTCGTCCCACAAAGCTACGCTTTTCACAAAAGCCATGCTTCGATCAACAAATGATCAGCAACACTTAGCATGCCACATTACCAAATTGGGAGTGTATCACTAGTAACCATCAACTACATAACCTTTGAGCTCATACGTCTCAGAGAAGGGTGTTAAGCTAAGAGAATAAATTCTCCGCCACCAACGGAAATGTATTCGATAGAAACCAGCTTTATATCTCAAAGTGTAACGTCACACATACATCCATACAAGTCCATCCTAGGTCTGAATGGAATCGAAGGCACTTCCTCCAATTAAGGAAAGAAGCTCTTCAAATCTGGATATCCACAATTCTGACCGGACTCTCCATCACATAGGGAAATCTCTATACTAGAGCAACTCGGTGCAGAGACAATCGATAGGTAATCCTTTTGTTTTCGAAAATACCCGGTCTTCAACCACCGTCTTCAAATGCAATCCCATTTCGTCGTATCATTATTCGGAATGGGTTTTATGACATAAAGTCCTCTCCCGGCTTAACCGAATAATGAGCGCTTGTTTCAAAAACAAATTCAAGTGCCGTTTCAAAGGCCAATATTGATAGTCGGTTATTTAACTATCAAACAACATTCACAACAATCACAAAGCCTCAATAATTTCCCAAATTGTTTATACTGATAGTTGGTTATTTAACTATCAAACAATATTCACAACAATCATAAGATTTTAAATAATTTTTCCCCAATTATTTATTTTCAAAATATCTTCACAAGATATATTTTAACACTTCAACACTTTGAAACCCAATTTCTTTATTCCTTCCAAATATTTAAAATCTGAATTTTAAATAAATTCTCTAACTTTTAGACAATATCACTCGAAATCCATTTATTAAAATCTTTTTCCCATATTTTGGAATTGATTTGATAAGTTTACAAAAATCAACTTTTATACTTTTAAATTCCTTCCTTTAAATTTATCCAATTTTCTAAAATTAATTTTACTCTAAATTTTCTACTTTAATTTCCAAAAATGCAATTTTATTTATTTCTGGTATCCTACGATACCAAAAATATATTCGGCTAAACTATAGTCTTCAAATAAATTCCATTTATCAATATAATCATTCACACCAATATAATCATTCATAGATTATCACATCACAACATATACAAATAAATTCAACAATGTGAGGAATCCAGTTGGATCCCTCCAACTTGTTTCCCTGCATCCACAGATGTTAGCACAACAATTAAATACCAATTCCACTTCGAGGTCGAATATCGCGGTATATGGGATTATATAATATCATCCGCTATTATGCGGAGCATAGGATCTCATCCGCTATATAATGCGGGAAATCAATCACTCCAAATATATATATATATATATATATATACTATCACAACCAAATAATCAATCAATAATTTAATTTTCTATCAATTTCAATTGAGTGAGAAGATCTCACCTTTTATTCTGCATGCAATCCATTTTCCATTTCGGCTTGATTTCTTCACTGTTTTTTTTACCTTTATCATCATTCCAGGAAAACAACACAGCAAACAACTCGTATCGCCACATTCCGATCTGCAGCCTCCCTCACGAGATCGCTACTTCGAATGCCGACCCCAATAAGTGCCATACTTCCATCAGCGAACTCGCCCATCGAAACCCTAGCAGACATGCATTGTACTCGCCTGGATGGCCACCAGATCGTGACTACCCACTCAAACGTGCCGCTCGAAATCGAGCTTCCTAACAAAAAATCGAGTTGACATTTACTCGATCGACGTCCATCTCCTTCATCTACGCGAGCGTCACTGCCTCGCCACAATATACTACCGTCGACGATAGCAGCGACCAGTCTCTGCATATCTGTGCCGACGCCGCCCCAAATTATTTAAGAGAGTCGAATTTGTTCATCACGAATTGAGGGAGGAAGCATCGTCCATTTTCTATTTGAATTTTGATTCCGTCCACCATTTATTTTCTTTCCTTCGAGTTTGAATGTTTTAAATTAGAACTGAAGAAACTTGCGTTTTCCTTTTGTTATCGGCTATGATTTTGTTTAGAACGAGATAATCGAATTTTCCTTTTAGAGGACGCGTGTGAAATATACAGGAAAAAAAGAAAAAACATGCTCAACATTTCTCTACGTGTCTGCAAAGGCTACAGTACTTTGATTATATTATTTATATTCAAATTTAAATTCAAATTTAAATCGTTTCAAATTACGCAATTCAAAATCTTGACCTCCTATCGAGGCGTGCCGCCAGGTGTTTACAATGTTATACCCCTATTCCGAACGCAATGGAAAAGGTTCCGAGTTCTAATTCGATCGTATGGAGAAGATAGCTTTTTGGACCTTATTATTATACTGAATTTTCAATATAGATTTTAGCACGTTTATCTATCGTACGATCACACGACAACTCCAAACTCTACGAAAATTGAAATCCGATAATAAAACACTACTACGGATCCAACGGAACTGGTTTCGTCAAATTCCGAGACTGTGCCTCGGAAAGCTATTTTTAAATATCGATTTAAACAATATAAATTCAAAACTGAACAAATCACTTTCAAATTCAATTTTAAAAGTTATATTACCTTTAGTATTATCAATATGAATTTTACAAGACTTCAAATTATTTTTAACAAGCTCAGAACTGAAGATTAAATATTTTACCCAACTTCAAAAATTAAATTTAATAATTTAATTGCCAAATAAATCCTGATATTTGAATTTCAAGTTAAACTAACTTCCAAATATTTAAAATCAATTAAATATTTCAATTTCAAATAACCAAAAATTCCGGGTCATCACATTTTTCCCCCCTTAAAAGAATTTCGTCCCGAAATTACTAGTTAGGACGAATGATCCATAACCCGATAATTATTTTCCCAAAACCAAACAGTTTCAACTTTCCAAAACAATTTTTATTAAAGACACTAGTATTCTTACTAACTTCCCAAACTCAATCATAAGTTTCAAACAATATTATTTTCTCAACAATTCAAATTTCAATTCAAATTCAAATTTTAAATTCAAAATTTTCTCAAAAATTTTTCTAACTCTCTAAATTTTCGAAAAAAATTCGCCATCGTCTCCTTTGCGCGGCTAGCTCGGTACGACTACAAAATGCCCCTATGGGCCCCCAAATTTCAAAAGAAAACAAAAGGCCAAGTGGCTAGACCAGAAAATCATCAAATTTCATACAGAAATTTAAATACATACCTTTTGTCAAGTAATTCAAATTTTATCTTCGAAATCAAAAATCCCAATTCCCTTTTGCTTTTAAAACACCTGTATATCCTACTTAGCAATAATATCCAATCATAGTATTCAAAATCATTTTATACATTTCTTTACAAAAGTTTCAATATCTATTTCATTCAAGTCCGTACGATATACACATATCATTCATACGCAATATCAAATTTAATCGCTCACTCGATCACACAATTTCACTTCCAAACTAGTATTGTTCACCCGACTTTCTAGTGCGGACTCAGATCTGGTTTCTTGATCAGAAACCGTCATTCTCCTTGCATAGCCACAAACTATGATAGAGAATTTCCAGAATCAACCAAAAATCCATATCCAGGGTTTGCCGTCGAAAATCGAGTGAAAAATCCCAACTCGGATCGATATAATTATCTCGAAATTTTGTGCTCGAATTCTGGATCAAATCGCTATGCGAATAAAGTAATATACGTACATCCTACGTATTTTATTCCAATTGATTATTAGCTATATCAATTCTCTTTTCTTTCATTCACATTTATTTTGATTTCTATCCACTTATCCACAATCACCATTTTACAACTTCCAGTTTAATCTCATTCACTTATTAACTTAGAATATTTCCTCAATTCCAAATTTTACTTAAGAATTTCACCATTTATTTCTTAAGTTCAATATAAATATTCTATATACTTCTTATATTTACTTTCTACTTCACCACTGAAGTTATATATTCATTTCCATTCAACTTTGCATTTTCAATTCCATTTGAATTCAATTTACAATTTCAATTCTATTTGAATTCAGTTTATCTTCAAATTCTGAATATTGAATTTTATCAATTATCTTTCATTCAAAACTGATTCATATCATTTTTTAAATTAGTTCTATTTACTAATTATTTCAAATTCCAATTCATTTTATCTCAAACCATTTTTATTTAACTCAATTCAATTAATCTTTTCCAAACCCTTATAAGTTTTTTAAACTTATAAATATTCCATTTTTAAATAGGATTCCAGATTTTAAATAATCACTTAAGTATTTCAAAATCATTTTTGAAATTAATTATATCCAAAATCAATTATTTAAAAATCAAACTCAATTTCGCAAATATTCCCAATGTCAAAACATTTGGGTAGCAATTCCTCCCTTGGAAATTCGAAAATGAACACCGATGATGTCGCGATCATAAATCAGAATTATTTTCCAGCGACCAAAAAGAGTTTGGTGCTTTTATCCCTTCAAAAACATTTTTCAAATATTTTTAATTCCAAACTCCACCAGATTTCAAATCCAATTCAAAAATATTTCCTAAATAATTTCACCATTATTTTTCCAAACCTTTGAAAATCACTTTCAAACTCAAAAGAATTTAAATTTCCCAAATCTCAAACCCCAAATCCTTTCAATCTATTTTCAAATATTAGTCTGGAATTCTATTTCAAATTATAAATCACATTCACAATTTACATTTACAAATCCCATTTGTATATGAATTTATTTCTTAGCTTTTAGTTATGATTTCAATTCCTTATTTAATTTCCATACAACAATGATAATAATTTAATATTATCACTTCCTAACAATCAAGCAACCATATACTATAATAATTTACGGAAAATTATTTCTTTTCTATACAAAAATAGTTTGGGTAAAATTATTTCATTTGCCCTATTTTAAAACAATACTGTGTCGGTTTATCTTGTTTAAGAGTTTAGAAACCCCTTATCGATACAGTTGGCCAAACTGCACCGACCAGAATCTATAAACAATCAACCGATAAGTCAACACGATACAAAACAATTTTTTTATATTCACTAACAAATACGCGCTCATATCTATTATTACACTCACACTCATTCTAGAGTACTACTGACACTATCTCTAATGAGTAATCCCCACCAGAGCCAAGGTTATCGCTTAACCAATTTCTTTGATACCACTCTGTAACGACCCAATTTTTCAACGCCCGAAAGTTGACATCAATACGCTCACAGTATCAAATGCTGAACCATCGAATGCCGGAAAACAGAATCATTAGGGTTAAAGAAGAAAGAGGTAGAAGAAGAAAGAAGAAGAAACAGAAACAATATCAGAATCTCACAATCGCAGCGGAACAATATATAATAGATAAATGAATAATCTTTATAGCAAAGAACTATATCTGTTTATACATTACATCATCAGAGTACAACAGTTTCACAATAAATCGAACAGTTATAATAACTTGTCCCCATAACTGAATACACAACGGAATAATAATAGTATACGGAAGTACGTTCCACCATCCAGCTCGCCTCCTGATCTCCACAGCATACTTTTTTGACTTCGCACCAGAACAACTGATAACCTGACTCTAGGTTGCCCGTGTGAAAAATTATGGGCACCCAGAGTTTAGAAAGGGAACAATAAACTCCAGGACAGTCATGGGACTGTTGTGAGATCTTAAAACAGTTATTTGTACAAAGGAAATAAAAAAAAATCCGCTATGCTTTTGGAAAATGAAACTACCATAAGGCCTCCCGCAACACACACAATGCAAACGCAGAATTGGAGGAGATTTCTCTTTATGATAGTCAAACAAGCTTGATACGCAAAATCTTTTTAATATTATCATTAGTGCATAGTGTGGAAATCATTTCAAAAGTATAATATTAATCTTAGCCAGCATACACATTTCGTAGTACGCCTACTATAGCTACAATGTTCAATAGCAGGTTACCACCACATTCCATGGCAGGTTATACAACTAAAACCGTACAGGGCGCGTATTGTTTCATTGGATTTCCAACAATGGTCAGGCTAGGGAACTTCCTTACCGAATGGGTACGCCTTTTGAGAGACGCCCCGAGAACCTAACCGGATCTCTACCAACACAAGGCCGAGTTGCCTCATGCTGTAATACAGCTGTAACTAGATAACCCTACGAGCTATGCCATCCCTGGTCGTTACCGACCTTTATCCGAGGATCCTCAACACCAACAACCACAAAGTAATAAATTTGCATCAACCACATAGGTTAAATATCTGGGCTCCATACCATGATACCACCTTTTTCCAGAAGGAAATGGACATACCCTGACGGCGCTACCTCTAAACAACCTTGCTGCATCCTTCCTGTTTCGACCATTTCGGGTTGTGAGGTCCGATGAAGTCTCGTCCCACAAAGCTACGCTTTTCACAAAAGCCATGCTTCGATCAAAAAAAGATCAGCAACACTTAGCATGCCACATTACCAAATTGTGAATGTATCACTAGTAACCATCAACTACATAACCTTTGAGGTCATACGTCTCAGAGAAGGGTGTTAAGTTAAGAGAATAAATTCTCCGCTACCAACAGAAATGTATTTGATAGAAACCAGCTTTATATCTCAAAGTGTAACGTCAGACATACATCCATACAAGTCCATCCTGGGTCTGAATGGAATCGAAGGCACTTCCTCCAATTAAGGAAAGAAGCTCTTGCAAATCCGAATATCCACAATTCGGACCGGACTCCCCATCACATAGGGAAATCTCTATACCGGAGCAACTCAGTGCAGAGACAATCGACAGTAATCCTTTCGTTTTCGAAAATACCCGATCTTCAACCACCGTCTTCAAATGCAATCTCATTTCGTCGTATCATTATTCGGAATGGGTTTTATGACATAAAGTCATCTCCCAGCTTAACCGAATAATGAGCGCTTGTTTTGAAAACAAATTCAAGTGCCATTTCAAAGGCCAATATTGATAGTCGGTTATTTAACTATCAAACAACATTCACAACAATCACCAAGCCTCAATAATTTCCCAAATTGTTTATACTGATAGTTGGTTATTTAACTATCAAACAATGTTCACAACAGTCATCAGATTTTAAATAATTTTTCCCCAATTATTTATTTTCAAAATATCTTCACAAGATATATTTTAACACTTCAACACTTTGAAAACCAATTTCTTTATTCCTTCCAACTATTTAAAATCTGAATTTTAAATAAATTCTCCAACTTTTAGACAATATCACTCGAAATCCATTTATTAAAATCTTTTTCCCATATTTTGGAATTGATTTGATAAGATTACAAAAGTCAACTTTTATACTTTTAAATTCCTTCCTTTAAATTTATCCAATTTTCTAAAATTAATTTTACTTCGAATTTTCTACTTTAATTTCCAAAAATCCAATTTTTTTTATTTCTGGTATCCTACGATACCAAAAATATATTCGGCTAAACTATAGCCTTCAAATAAATTCCATTTATCAATATAATCATTCACACCAATATAATCATTCATAGATTATCACATCACAACATATACAAATAAATTCAACAATGTGAGGAATCCAGTTGGATCCCTCCAACCTATTTTCCTGCATCCACAGATGTTAGCACAACAATTAAATACCAATTCCACTTCGAGGTGGAATATCGCGGTATATGGGATTATATAATATCATCCGCTATTATGCGGCGCATAGGATCTCATCCGCTATATAATGCGGGAAATCAATCACTCCAAATATATATATATATATATATATACTATCACAACCAAACAATCAATCAATAATTTAATTTCCTATCAATTTCAATTGAGTGAGAAATCTCACCTTTTATTATGCATGCAATCCATTTTCCATTTTGGCTTGATTTCTTCACTGTTTTTTTTACCTTTATCACCGTTCCAGGAAAACCACACAGCAACCAACTCGTATCGCCACATTCCGATCTGCAGCCTCCCTCACGAGATCGCTACTTCGAACACCGACCCCAATAAGTGCCATACTTCCATCAGCGAACTCGCCCATCGAAACCCAAGCAGACATGCATCGTACTCGCCTAGATGGCCACCAGATCGTGACTACCCACTCAAACGTGCCGCTCGAAATCGAGCTTCCTAACAAAAAATCGAGTTGCCATTTACTCGATCGACATCCATCACCTTCATCTACGCGAGCGTCACTGCCTCGCCCCAATATACTGCCGTCGACGATAGCAGCGACCAGTCTCTGTATATCTATGCCGATGCCGCCCCAAATTATTTAAGAGAGACGATGTAACGACCCGTAAATTTAACCGGTTTTAATAACGTTATTAATTGAAATTTTGTGAAATTTTAAACGATAAAATTTTGTAATAAAAATTTAATATTTGGAATACGTCTAGTTAAACATAGCAACTGGTAAATTTTCGTCCGAAAACATGGAAGTTTATTTTGCGCGTAAATTCACTTCAATTTAATCAGTTAAAAAGCAATGAAAATAAAATGTTTCCGAAACCTAAATATTTTTACATAGAAAAATTCTAAACCAACTTCTGAGCAAGATGTTAGTTTGTCATTTTGCCAAATTCGGACATCTTTGGCTCCGCCGATCTTATTTTTCTACGTTTTTCTTGCATCTCCGCCTGTAGAAAAATTCGAATTTTATAAATTCAATCATACCACTGGTATTTTTATACCGTTTTGATCGTCTCTTTGTGCTGATCTCCACGATATATTCGTTGTTCTTTTCGGTGACTGATATGCGGATAAATCGACAAATAATTTGATATATCAGTTCTAGTTTGGATCCTTGGGTTTCTAACTGTCATTTGTTTACCGTAACCATTGATAATTGCTATTAATATTTTCGAATTTTCAACGCCTGACATTGAATGCTCTCATCAATTCAACATTTTTATTCTCGGTATTCCATTGGTTTACATCGGTCTGTTCAATTCTTTTTGCAAAGGTACATGAGCATGTTTTACGTATCAACTGCTCTTCTTCTCAAGGCAACACTTCCCCAATCCATTCGTTTGCTTTTGGAAAGTGAACAGTTGTATAAATATTGCAAATCAGGCAAAACATATATACTATAAAACCCAACTCGCCTGCATCATCAATGAATATCCCAACCTTTATCTCCTCCCCTCTCATTTGTTCTCACCTCTAGAAATTTGAACCGAGCTCCAACATTTTTGCAACCGCTGTCCTCGCCTACAAAGCCAGCAGCTCCGGCCTCAACTCTCTACCTTGAGACGTGTAGCCATCTCCAGATCGCGCAAGTCCGGCCATCTTTTCTTCCCTGGCCGAGTGCAGATCTTTCTTTAAGGTGTATATATTATATGTGGCAATGTATTAGTTATATATGTCAGATATTATTTTAAATATAATATATGTCAGAAGAAATGTAGTTGTTGCTGTAGCCATACTTTTAGTCATAGATATTTTCATACAGATCTTACCTTATTAATAATATATGGTTTACGTATGTTGCCTATTAGACAAGTAAGTCATATACATATGGAGATAGCCTGTTTACTAGTTTTATATATTTGTGTCGAAACTTATCTGCATAGTATTTATATATCTCTTGATAACAATATTTATTTCAAAGTGAATAGGTATATACGTATTACTTTATAATAAAGTTGGATTTATATACATTTTATTTTAAGGAATGTATGTATTTATATGTGGTCATTTGCATGTATTTTAAGGATCTGGGGATATAGTAGTTTATATATGTATTTGTATATATATTGAAGTGTACCTGAGTTTATATAAAAAAAAAATTGTTACAGTAAATTTATATATATGTATATACAAGCTGCGTTTTGTTCTCTTTTGTTATGTAGATATTTTATGTTATTCCTTTATATTTAACCATTTGGATATAATGTGTGCATAAGTTATATGCTAGTCTATACATATACCTGAGTTTAGTTCTATATATTTTATAGATTTTACGTGTTTAAATTTTGTACGTGTTTATATATATGAAGGGTTATGTAAGTAAAGGAAATCTGTTCTTTTGGTTTGTTTTATAAAAATATATTTTTCTAGAACGTTGTATACGTTTTACAGTTGGTATGTGTTAGTATATATATGTGTTTGTATATAAATATATATATAAGGGATGTGCTGGGTTTCCAAAACATACATATATGTAGTCTATAAAGAGATGTATACATATCTGCTTGTTTGCATGTATATATGAAGTCTGCATAAATTTTGGTAGTATGAATATATACTTGTCTTCGTATGTATTGTTTGTAAATGATATATATACAGTTTATATATGAATTTGGTAACATATTTATATTTATATAAATAGACTATGTGATCAGATTTATACACATATATATAAATATACACACACCACAGAGATATATGATTTGTTTAGTTTTTTTCGGTTTATGCCCTTTTAAAAATGAACCCAGTTGTCATGAATAACGTATATGTTGGTTTGTATGTATTAAAATAAGTAAGTTTATATAAATATTGTTTAAGTATAAAATATTTGCAGCTTCCAGTTTTATTATATAAAATATGGTATAGGATTTTAGTATTATATATATTTACTACACATAAGTACACTTGAGTTTAATTTTTAAATATATATTATATATGTGTTTAATTTAAAACAATGATTTGAAATGTATATATATTCGATTTAAAATGTGTTTGTATCTAGAATATGTTTTATATATGTAAATATTTATACATAGTTATAAATATATATAAGTTCACTTATACCAATTATATTCATCGATCCAGTTCTAATTTGATTTCTCATCGATTCTATTTATCAGCTTTGATCGTCGAATTCGCTCCAATTTAGCTTTGTTTTGAAATTCGTGCTTGGATTCGTGACTCATCTCATTCCTGTTCATCTCTAGCCTCGAAAGGTGAGCAATCACTCACGATTAACGTTCTTTTATTTATTAAATTTGATTTCAATTGAAACGACAATTGAAATATGCTACTGTTATTTATGCTATTAACTGTATCAGTTCACCTTTGACATCTGACACCATTATCTGTTATATATGCAATGATAATCCAGTTTGGTTGTTAAATGATTGATTGTTTGATGTTTACAATTGGACGTTAAAATTGTAATGTATAAAGTGATAAATATTATGCAAATAAATTTGACGTAGGATAATTAAAATTTGAATCGACACATATGTTGAATTTGATTTAGTTGAGTATGACCCCGTTTGATTGTTAAATTAATTGACATGTAGAATAGTGATAGTTAAACTTTGAACCATTGAACGTATATTTGATAAATTGTTGTAGTGTTAAAATTGAAATCGAATGACAATTGAAGAACCGTATAAATATTTGTGTAATAATCTTTAATCTACATGAAATGATAGTGTAGATTCTAGAAATAATTATATTAATTCGTACAAATAACAATGCGAATTAATACGATTATTTCGGGATTATTGATTTGATTTTTGGATTGATATTGATAGTTGTTATTTCTTGTTTATTTACTTTGACACCATCCCAGTTATCACACTGCAAGTTCCCTTTGCTATGTTTTGATTTTGAATTGAATTGGAATCGGGTTGAAATGATAAATACCCAAATGAACTTGACTTAGGATAGAGAATTTAATAAAACCCGATTGGTCAATAATTTGATTTAAAATTTAATAAAGATTTTATTTGAATAAATAATATGGTTTTGAAATGAAGTTTAAATTTGAATTTTTAATGAAAGGAAAAGGTTAATATTTAATAATCTGAAACAAAATGTTAACAATGTAATTGATGGAAGAATGTTGTTTAATTTGAGAAATGATTGAATTAAGTTTGAAATGATTTAATAATCAAGTTTGAAATTATAATTAAGTTTGAAATTATTAAACTTTGAAATTATTTAATAATTAAGTTTTGAATTATTTAATAATTAAATAAGATTGAATGATTTAATGATCAAATTGAATTGAATTCTTTAATAAGAGAAATTGAACTTTTGAATAAGTGAATTTACTTCGTAAATAATTGAAATTGAGTTTCTTTATTAATTAAGTTTGGAAAATCATTTAAGTAAGTAAATAAGTGAAATTGAATTTCTTTAACAAGAAATAAAATGTGATTTATTGAAATTAATGTAAGACTTGAAATTTAAAGAATTTGATTTGATGAATTTAATTTAATTAAATTTGTAAGTTTTGATATAATGAAGTTGAATTTAAATAATGGATTTAATGAATTGGAAATTTAATAGAAATTGTTTTGAATGGCAAATTAACTTAATAAATATTGAATGAAATCGATAAATGAATTTGAAATTGATTTGAATGTTAAAGTATATTAATTCAAATGATTTGGAAGGAAACTTATTTGCGAACTTAAATCAATATTTGAATTGTTTAAATAGAGATTGAAATTGAATTATAAGATTTTGAAATGGTAAATTTAGAAGTTTTGAAACGTAAATTTTGGAAATGGATTTAGAAAGACAAATGAAATGTTGATTTACAAATTCTAATTGAAATTGTAATTGATTTGGTTTTGAAATATATAAACGACCAATCGGTGTAATAATTACGAAAGTTATTAAAGAGACCGGAATCGGTATGGACATACTCTCTGTCTAAACCGAAAACCACTTTAATAACTACACGCGGAGTGTGATCCAGAATGAAGTGGTTGGAATGATGTTCGTGATGACTGAAGAAAGAGAACGATAATGGATAGCCTTGACACTTGTGTCAAATTGGAAATGACTAAAACAGGAGCCGTGCCGGGCCAATGGAGGTCAGCTACCTCAAGTGAACACACTTCTTCGAACTACTCATTACTTGTTGTCGATTGGTGCACCCTTGATTTTGGGAGTGTTGTTTCACGGTGTTGCGATCGCTGCGGCGATGCGTTCTCACCAGTCCGGATCAGGCAAACGGTAGTGTCACTACCTTGGGTATTGCCTCATGTGCCTTGTCATACTTGTATCCCGATATACACGACCACTACGAATTTGTTTTGTACCTTTAGTATATGGATTGCCCTCTGGTGACTTCCAGTTTTGGGGAAACTACGGTCTTGTATATGCTCTTGGGAATAAAAATGTGTTAAGGGGAATAATGGTAACGCCTTAACACTATTTTGATATCTTATATTACTGATAGGCATTATCTACTTAGCGTACATTACTACCTAGTAGATAGTTTAACGGATCCTTAAAGGATGGTTATTCCAAACATCCTTTGAGTTATTTGTATTTCAATTGCTATTTCACTTGTGTTGGATTTATTGATAAAAGAATGTTAATCCTGACTCGAGTGTTTTGTGTTTTTCTTTACGCTCGGGTCAGACTGAGTGTACTAGTATTCAAGACTCACCTTTGGAGTTGGAGCTCTGCTTGAAGATCCAGCCATCTATTCTGCTTTCAGTATTCGATGATTCCAGTGATGTATTCTGATTTGTATCTGATGTATTGTATTACTCTTCCGTTGTATCTGTTTTAACTCTGATGTAACTTATACATTTATATAGTAGCTTCATGAACTACTATCTTTTTTATTTCCGCTACATTTATTACTCTGTGTCTGTGATCTGTGATTATTTATTTACTGTATATGTTCAGTTTTGCCAAATTTAAATTAACAACGCGGTATTTTGAGCAATTCAATTCCGGCATGAGTGTCTACCTATACACTTATAATGGATGCGAATGGTCCAAAATAACGGGTCATTACAGTTGGTATCAGAGCTTTGGTAGCTCTAGGCATAACTTAACATATAGGGTAAATGTATTTATAGAATCACTCTCATTCGAGTTTCAATCTCTTCCTTCTGACTCGATTCCTTTGAATTTTGGAACGTTCCCTGCGGTTCCAAAATTCATTCGTGTCCCTCACCATTCGTCTTCTTTCAATTCTGGAGTATCCAATAACTCCACTTCGAATGATCTTTATAATGAGTTGGCGGTCCCGCCAATCTCAAATTAATTTGTAAAGGGGTAAAACTCTTTTACGATAACATCGATTCACTGGAGATTTATATATCCTCGGTTTAGATGCTAACATCTTTGGTTATGCCGAATTCTATCTCTTGAGATCACTGTCGATTTGCCTCGGAATTGTACATTGATCTTATTCTTGAAGTCACGGTCGACCCGATTAAGGTTGCCCGCGATTTATATAAACTTATCCATCTTCATATTTCGTTATTCAATCATCCTTATCTTCTGTTTCAAACTTATCTTCGAATCAAAAAATTCTCTTTGATTTGATTTCTATCAAATTTGAATCTCTATCTTTGCTTTGAAATCTATTCTTATATAGTCGAGCGAGGAAGTGTATTTGTAAATTAATATTTAAAATGTTTTAGAATATATTGTGTTGTTTGAGTTGTTGATGTTGATTTGGGTTTTCGATCGATTCGTCTGATCAACGCTATTGATAGGATTTCCAAAACACTTGAGCAGAGCAAACTGACACAATATCGTTTTCAAATTTGGTAAATAAAATAAAAGTTTTGTATGATTATATTATATATAAATATAAGTTTTCTGAAATTAAATTGTTAATAAATTTGTTGTCAGAAATAATAATATTTGATTTTCATTTATTGTTTTGTAAACCATTGATTATTGCATAATATAAATAAATGAAGTTATAAACTTGGTTATAATGCAATTTGAAATTTGAACTGTATTTAAGTCAAGAATTTGAGAAATTAAAATTTTGGTGATTTCAACTTGGTTTTTAAGTTTTAAAGTGTGTAGTATTTTAAAAAAAAATTCAAATAGAAATCATTTCAAAGAATGAAAAATGTTTAAATCAGTGCTCTTCTTTTTGTCGCTGGAAAATAATTTCGGAGATGGCGGCCGCATCATCGACATTCATTTTCGAGTTTCAAAGTGGAAAAACTAGCTTTGCTACGGTTTTGTTTTGAAAAATATTTTGATTCGAATTTCTTCAGTATAATTTGATTTATATATATATAGGTATCTTATTTTAAAATTTAATTTGATTTGATATAAATATATTATATATATCTCTAAATTGTTTAAAGTAAATCGGAAATATAATTCTTAAATTTTGTTAAAGGATGATTTTAATTATAAATAAAACCAAATTTGGAATAAATATTTAAACTTGAGTAATTGAATTGGGAAAATTTTGTTTGTATATTGTTCAACTGCATTCTAATACAACCTACCTAAATCATTCAGAAGTTGAATATGTAATTGGACAATATATAATATAAATTGAGTTTATAAATAAAATTTGAGTGGTAATAATAAATGTTATACACTTAAATTTTAATTATAAAATGTTAATAGAGATAAATAGAATAATAAGATAATTGAAAAAATAAATTTTGTTTTGAAGGTTAATTAATAAATTGAAATTTGATCAACTTATGAAAATACCTTGAATTTAAAAGCAATTAGTGAATATAAATTAATTTAAAACGAAACTTTTATGGTTTAAATTAATTTATATGTGTTAAATATATGTGATAAGATATATTAAGTAGAATAAATTTAACAATAATTTGGAATAAAGAAGAATTTAAAATTGTTGAAGAAAATATGATTATAATAAAAGTCTATTCAAATTTATGGTTTAAAAAATTGTAAATTTAAGATAATTGGATAATGAGATAATGAATTTGGAAATAGTTGAGACTGATTTTAGTAAAATCAAATGGATTAAATCAATTATTGAATATCAATTAATTTGAATTTATATGGTTTAAATTAATTGTTATTTTGTATTTCAAATCTGTTTTTCTTCCTAGTTGTTTCTATTCGCCTACCTCCTTCCTTTTCGAGGACGAAAATTTTTGAGTGGGGGAGAGTGTAACGACCCGTAAATTTAACCGGTTTTAATAACGTTATTAATTGAAATTTTGTGAAATTTTAAACGATAAAATTTTGTAATAAAAATTTAATATTTGGAATACGTCTAGTTAAACATAGCAACTAGTAAATTTTCGTCCGAAAACATGGAAGTTTATTTTGCGCGTAAATTCACTTCAATTTAATCAATTAAAAAGCAATGAAAATAAAATGTTTCCGAAACCTAAATATTTTTACATAGAAAAATTCTAAAATATCTTCTGAGCAAGATGTTAGTTTGTCGTTTTGCCAAATTCGGACATCTTTGGCTCCGTCGATCTTATTTTTCTACGTTTTTCTTGCATCTCCGCTAGTAGAAAAATTCGAATTTTATAAATTCAATCATACCACTGGTATTTTTATACCGTTTTGATCGTCTCTTTATGCTGATCTCCACGATATATTCGTTGTTCTTTTCGATGACTGATATGCGGATAAATCGACAAATAATTTGCTATATCAGTTCTAGTTTGGATCCTTGGGTTTCTAACTGTCATTTGTTTACCGTAACCATTGATAATTGCTATTAATATTTTTGAATTTTCAACGCCTGACATTGAATGCTCTCATCAATTCAACATTTTTATTCTCGGTATTCCATTGGTTTACATCGGTCTGTTCAATTCTTTTTGAAAAGGTACATGAGCATATTTTACGTATCAACTGCTCTTCTTCTCAAGGCAACACTTCCCCAATCCATTCGTTTGCTTTTGGAAAGTGAACAGTTGTATAAATATTGCAAATCAGGTAAAACATATATACTGTAAAACCCAACTCGCCTGCGTCATCAATGAATATCCCAACCTTTATCTCCTCCCCTCTCATTCGTTCTCACCTCTAGAAATTTGAACCGAGCTCCACCATTTTTGCAACCGCTGTCCTCGCCTACAAAGCCAGCAGCTCCGGCCTTAACTCTCTACCTTGCGACGTGTAGCCATCTCCAGATCGCGCAAGTCCGGCCATCTTTTCTTCCCTGGCCGAGTGCAGATCTTTCTTTAAGGTGTATATATTATATGTGGCAATGTATTAGTTATATATGTCAGATATTATTTTAAATATAATATATGTCAGAAGAAATGTAGTTGTTGCTGTAGCCATACTTTTAGTCATAGATATTTTCATACAGATCTTACCTTATTAATAATATATGGTTTACGTATGTTGCCTATTAGACAAGTAAGTCATATACATATGGAGATAGCCTGTTTACTAGTTTTATATATTTGTGCCGAAACTTATCTGCATAGTATTTATATATCTCTTGATAACAATATTTATTTCAAAGTGAATAGGTATATACGTATTACTTTATAATAAAGTTGGATTTATATACATTTTATTTTAAGGAATGTATGTATTTATATGTGGTCATTTGCATGTATTTTAAGGATCTGGGGATATAGTAGTTTATATATGTATTTGTATATATATTGAAGTGTACCTGAGTTTATATAAAAAAAAATTGTTACAGTAAATTTATATATATGTATATACAAGCTGCGTTTTGTTCTCTTTTGTTATGTAGATATTTTATGTTATTCCTTTATATTTAACCATTTGGATATAATGTGTGCATAAGTTATATGCTAGTCTATACATATACCTGAGTTTAGTTCTATATATTTTATAGATTTTACGTGTTTAAATTTTGTACGTGTTTATATATATGAAGGGTTATGTAAGTAAAGGAAATCTGTTCTTTTGGTTTGTTTTATAAAAATATATTTTTCTAGAACGTTGTATACGTTTTACAGTTGGTATGTGTTAGTATATATATGTGTTTGTATATAAATATATATATATATAAGGGATGTGCTGGGTTTCCAAAACATACATATATGTAGTCTATAAAGAGATGTATACATATCTGCTTGTTTGCATGTATATATGAAGTCTGCATAAATTTTGGTAGTATGAATATATACTTGTCTTCGTATGTATTGTTTGTAAATGATATATATACAGTTCATATATGAATTTGGTAACATATTTATATTTATATAAATAGACTATGTGATCAGATTTATACACATATATATAAATATACACACACCACAGAGATATATGATTTGTTTAGTTTTTATCGGTTTATGCCCTTTTAAAAATGAACCCAGTTGTCATGAATAACGTATATGTTGGTTTGTATGTATTAAAATAAGTAAGTTTATATAAATATTGTTTAAGTATAAAATATTTGCAGCTTCCAGTTTTATTATATAAAATATGGTATAGGATTTTAGTATTATATATATTTACTACACATAAGTACACTTGAGTTTAATTTTTAAATATATATTATATATGTGTTTAATTTAAAACAATGATTTGAAATGTATATATATTCGATTTAAAATGTGTTTGTATCTAGAATATGTTTTATATATGTAAATATTTATACATAGTTATAAATATATATAAGTTCACTTATACCAATTATATTCATCGATCCAGTTCTGATTTCATTTCTCATCGATTCTATTTATCAGCTTTGATCGTCGAATTCGCTCCAATTTAGCTTTGTTTTGAAATTCGTGCTTGGATTCGTGACTCATCTCATTCCTGTTCATCTCTAGCCTCGAAAGGTGAGCAATCACTCACGATTAACGTTCTTTTATTTATTAAATTTGATTTCAATTGAAACGACAATTGAAATATGCTACTGTTATTTATGCTATTAACTGTATCAGTTCACCTTTGACATCTGACACCATTATCTGTTATATATGCAATGATAATCCAGTTTGGTTGTTAAATGATTGATTGTTTGATGTTTACAATTGGACGTTAAAATTGTAATGTATAAAGTGATAAATATTATGCAAATAAATTTGACGTAGGATAATTAAAATTTGAATCGACACATATGTTGAATTTGATTTAGTTGAGTATGACCCCTTTTGATTGTTAAATTAATTGACATGTAGAATAGTGATAGTTAAACTTTGAACCATTGAACGTATATTTGATAAATTGTTGTAGTGTTAAAATTGAAATCGAATGACAATTGAAGAACCGTATAAATATTTGTGTAATAATCTTTAATCTACATGAAATGATAGTGTAGATTCTAGAAATAATTATATTAATTCGTACAAATAACAATGCGAATTAATACGATTATTTCGGGATTATTGATTTGATTTTTGGATTGATATTGATAGTTGTTATTGCTTGTTTATTTACTTTGACACCATCCCAGTTATCACACTGCAAGTTCCCTTTGCTATGTTTTGATTTTGAATTGAATTGGAATCGGGTTGAAATGATAAATACCCAAATGAACTTGACTTAGGATAGAGAATTTAATAAAACCCGATTGGTCAATAATTTGATTTAAAATTTAATAAAGATTTTATTTGAATAAATAATATGGTTTTGAAATGAAGTTTAAATTTGAATTTTTAATGAAAGGAAAAGGTTAATATTTAATAATCTGAAACAAAATGTTAACAATGTAATTGATGGAAGAATGTTGTTTAATTTGAGAAATGATTGAATTAAGTTTGAAATGATTTAATAATCAAGTTTGAAATTATAATTAAGTTTGAAATTATTAAACTTTGAAATTATTTAATAATTAAGTTTTGAATTATTTAATAATTAAATAAGATTGAATGATTTAATGATCAAATTGAATTGAATTCTTTAATAAGAGAAATTGAACTTTTGAATAAGTGAATTTACTTCGTAAATAATTGAAATTGAGTTTCTTTATTAATTAAGTTTGGAAAATCATTTAAGTAAGTAAATAAGTGAAATTGAATTTCTTTAACAAGAAATAAAATGTGATTTATTGAAATTAATGTAAGACTTGAAATTTAAAGAATTTGATTTGATGAATTTAATTTAATTAAATTTGTAAGTTTTGATATAATGAAGTTGAATTTAAATAATGGATTTAATGAATTGGAAATTTAATAGAAATTGTTTTGAATGGCAAATTAACTTAATAAATATTGAATGAAATCGATAAATGAATTTGAAATTGATTTGAATGTTAAAGTATATTAATTCAAATGATTTGGAAGGAAACTTATTTGCGAACTTAAATCAATATTTGAATTGTTTAAATAGAGATTGAAATTGAATTATAAGATTTTGAAATGGTAAATTTAGAAGTTTTGAAACGTAAATTTTGGAAATGGATTTAGAAAGACAAATGAAATGTTGATTTACAAATTCTAATTGAAATTGTAATTGATTTGGTTTTGAAATATATAAACGACCAATCGGTGTAATAATTACGAAAGTTATTAAAGAGACCGGAATCGGTATGGACATACTCTCTGTCTAAACCGAAAACCACTTTAATAACTACACGCGGAGTGTGATCCAGAATGAAGTGGTTGGAATGATGTTCGTGATGACTGAAGAAAGAGAACGATAATGGATAGCCTTGACACTTGTGTCAAATTGGAAATGACTAAAACAGGAGCCGTGCCGGGCCAATGGAGGTCAGCTACCTCAAGTGAACACACTTCTTCGAACTACTCATTACTTGTTGTCGATTGGTGCACCCTTGATTTTGGGAGTGTTGTTTCACGGTGTTGCGATCGCTGCGGCGATGCGTTCTCACCAGTCCGGATCAGGCAAACGGTAGTGTCACTACCTTGGGTATTGCCTCATGTGCCTTGTCATACTTGTATCCCGATATACGCGACCACTACGAATTTGTTTTGTACCTTTAGTATATGGATTGCCCTCTGGTGACTTCCAGTTTTGGGGAAACTACGGTCTTGTATATGCTCTTGGGAATAAAAATGTGTTAAGGGGAATAATGGTAACACCTTAACACTATTTTGATATCTTATATTACTGATAGGCATTATCTACTTAGCGTACATTACTACCTAGTAGATAGTTTAACGGATCCTTAAAGGATGGTTATTCCAAACATCCTTTGAGTTATTTGTATTTCAATTGCTATTTCACTTGAGTTGGATTTATTGATAAAAGAATGTTAATCCTGACTCGAGTGTTTTGTGTTTTTCTTTACGCTCGGGTCAGACTGAGTGTACTAGTATTCAAGACTCACCTTTGGAGTTGGAGCTCTGCTTGAAGATCCAGCCATCTATTCTGCTTTCAGTATTCGATGATTCCAGTGATGTATTCTGATTTGTATCTGATGTATTGTATTACTCTTCCATTGTATCTGTTTTAACTCTGATGTAACTTATACATTTATATAGTAGCTTCATGAACTACTATCTTTTTTATTTCCGCTACATTTATTACTCTGTGTCTGTGATCTGTGATTATTTATTTACTGTATATGTTCAGTTTTGCCAAATTTAAATTAACAACGCGGTATTTTGAGCAATTCAATTCCGGCATGAGTGTCTACCTATACACTTATAATGGATGCGAATGGTCCAAAATAACGGGTCGTTGCAGTCGAATTCGTTCATCACGAATTGAGGGAGTAAGCATCGGCCATTTTCTATTTGAATTTTGATTCCGTCCACCATTTATTTTCTTTCCTTCGAGTTCGAATGTTTAAATTGGAACCGAAGAAACTTGCGTTTTCTTTTTGTTATCGGCTATGATTTTGTTTAGAACGAGATAATCGAATTTTCCTTTTAGAGGATGCGTTTGAAATATACAGGAAAAAAAGAAAACACGTGCTCAACATATCTCTACGTGTCTGCAAAGGCTACAATGCTTTGATTATATTATTTATATTCAAATTTAAATCGTTTCAAATTAAGCAATTCAAAATCTCGACCTCCTATCGAGGCGTGCCGCTAGACGTTTATAATGTTATACCCCTATTCCGAACGCAATGGAAAAGGTTCCGAGTTCTAATTCGATCTTATGGAGAAGATAGCTTTTTAGACCTTATTATTATACCGAATTTTCAATATATATTTTAGCGCGTTTATCTATCGTGCGATCACACGACAACTCCAAACTCTACGAAAATTGAAATCTGATAATAAAGCACTGTTATGGATCCAACGGAACTAGTTTCGTCGAATTTCGAGACTGTGCCTCGGAAAGCTATTTTTAAATATCGATTTAAATAATGTAAATTCAAAACTGAACAAATCACTTTCAAATTCAATTTTAAAAGTTCTATTACCTTAAGTATTATCAATATGAATTTTATAAGACTTCAAATTATTTTTAACAAGCTCAGAACTAAAGATTAAATATTTTATCCAACTTCAAAAATTAAATTTAATAATTTAATTGCCAAATAAATCCTGATATTTGAATTTCAAGAAATGCTTGGGAGTTCCTCTATTCAATCCTTTTCCTTCTTCTTGTTGCTGGATATCTCGTTCGTAAACTAACTTCCAAATATTTAAAATCAATTAAATATTTCAATTTCAAATAACCAAAAATTCCGGGTCGTCACAGGAGGCATATATTTTATATTGATGTTGGTATTCTATTGTTTGAGACTGAGAGATATATTTGGGCAATGTCATGTGCTAGCCTGACTATACTTGGTAATATCTCACTTATTATAGATTGTTGAGTTTTGATTATGATTTCTGGATATGGATTATTCACCCATTTGTTATTGATTATGTGATTTCTTATTTGGTGTGTTTTCTATATGGGTGATGACATTCTTATACATGGTTTTGTGATATTAGATGTTATGTGATACACTTCTGATTGTCTATAATATTTTAGTTATATACCATGCTTACATTACCGCATATTTATTGACATTATGGATGTTATCATATTATTACACCCTGCATATATTAAGTTACTTATGTATATCGACTTTTTGGATATAATCTGACCCGTGTGTTGTTTATATAATACTCGGGTCTGTTCGAGTCATTTCGGAT
Organism: Allium fistulosum; assembly: GCA_030737815.1. Classification (NCBI taxonomy): domain Eukaryota; kingdom Viridiplantae; phylum Streptophyta; class Magnoliopsida; order Asparagales; family Amaryllidaceae; genus Allium; species Allium fistulosum. The sequence goes on from CM060903.1 coordinate 850,459,521, forward strand.
ATAGGACAGTGAGACCAGCTTTTGTATTAGGCATAGAGGAGGCTAGTAATTTAGCATAGTAGTTTATCATTTTGTATTGTATTATCTCTTGTATATATTCATGTGTTGTATGTTGGATAAACCTTGTATATTTAGTATTATATATTATCGTTGCGATTCTGACTTTTTATTCTATGATATTCACTGTATATTATGTATTGTTCTATCATGGAGGCACATGTGTTTATTTCTTTGTGCCGAATACTGTGTACATATAGGTGAATTATTTATTTGATGTTTAAATATGTACCGGTGTTAGCCTAAGAAAATATTCACATGTTAACCAAGATAGCCTTATTCTTTATATTATCTGACAGTATTACCTAGTAATGCTCTTGGATAGTATGGGTATAGAGGTGGGGTATTATAGCAATTCTGTAATTTATAATAAATTATTAAATCTGTGATAAAATCTCATTTGAAATAAAAGGTGTCTCTTTTCTATTATATGTATTTGTTATACTATAATAGATTAATTAAATAATTAATTTAAATATATTTAATAGAAAATCATTAAATAATATGTTATGTAATAATAATTACGAGGACTTGTAATTATGGGAATTTTATCATAAAAATTAAATAACATATTAGTTTAAATAATCCTGGTCAAGATGTTTCGAAAAAGGATATCGATACATCCGTTGAGACTAGAGTACGCAATACTCTCCATATATTAGGCAGCGTATTACTCATTTGAGATTTTTCTGTTGGTTAATAACAACTAGGTCGAATGGGAAATCTCAAAGTACAAACATTATACAGTTCTCTCGACTTGAGAATACCGTTGAACTTCGATATGGAAACTCCACTTTGATTGCAGTCAAATCATGGTATGATATCCATCAAATGACTATGATTGGATCTGAGTTGAAGCATTGAAGGTGAAACACTATTCAATAGAGAATTTGTCTCCTCAGTTGTGTGACTTTAGTGCTATAATCAACTATAGTCAAGTCAAAGTCAAAATCTCTGGCTAAAGTAGTAAGATTAATAATAAATGTTATTATTGGACAAAAGACTTTGTTTATGGATTAATCAATTTGAATATTGACTATATTAGAATTTTAACCAAAATCAAATTCCATAAGTCCTAAAGTGATATAGCATTGATGAAGAGAGTTGGTGCAAATAACCATTACTAAAAGGTACCTCATGAATTCACAAAGTTGGATATTACCAATGAGATTTATAATCGATGAATTAAGTCAAACTATCACACCACTAGTTAAGATGATGTGTGAATATTAGTATTTAAATTGTATAAATATTAAACGCTGACTAAATTCACACTTGTGAGTCCTACAATTGAATCAATTCAATCTCCGAAATATCGCATAATTTAATCGGTTTATAATAGTCATAGAATAATTGAAAATTTATGAAATATTAACTATTATATCGTATGGAGTATGTTTTGTAAAAAAGAGTTGCCTCTAGAAATGTTTGGATGCTATTAGTAATTTATTGGATGTATATATAAAAGTTGTATATGCATGTATCGATATACGATATCAATAACGATTTAAATTAATTTAAACTGAATAAATTGTTAATGAGTTTAGTGGGTATTTTTGTCCATTAAAGACCTTCATCCATGCGGCATGAAGAGGGAGGAAATAAGTGACTTTGTGTTTGAATTGGTAAGTGGGATTTATGATAAATATTTCTCTCTAGACTACACTATATATTTTCAACCTTTGGCCACCATTTTGATGTTAGACTTTTTTGCTTCCTCCCCTTCTCTCCATTTTTCTTAGCTTAAACACATCAATTCAAACAAATATAAGTAAATCGGATGTTTATGTGCATGTCTCTTGCAAAGAATGGTGCACATCTGAAAGATCTAAGGAGTCTCACTACACCAGATTTACCCTTTCTAGCACGCAAAAAATGTTGTGTTAGCTTTTCATAGCATTAGTGATAACGCTGTATAACGACATGTTATAACAGCCTAGGCACATCTCGTAGCATTAATGAAAATGCAATATATAAAACATTACATCGTTTTGTTTCCGCTTTCATATAGTTTTCCATAACGGTCTACGTTTTTCAGAACTCTGTAAAGAAGTTGTAATATGGTTTTATAGTGGTAGTTTTCCACTATTGATACTTTTAATATAATACTTGAAATTTTGCTATGCTGTTTTTTCTATAGTTTTGTTTAAACGCTATATGTTCCCTTAGCATAATTATACATATTTTTTGCACATTACAAGCAGACATTTTAACCAACAGTAGATTTTTAAAATACACAAATCATACGGAAAACATATCTACTAGCAAAACACATAGCAAAAACATATCTAAACTTATTTCAAATCAGAAGAAAAATATATGTATCATCTATATCATTCATATTGAGGAAATGAGTTTCAAGAAAATGGCGGAAAGTTTTTCGTTCTCTTCTTTTTTTAATAATTCTTTCTTTTCATCTTTTCCGAGTCTCTCTCTCTCTCTCAAACACGTGTTCCTAATAACATCTCCCCTGCTTCCTTTGCCGATGTGGTTAAGCAAAGAAATAATTTTCCTGTTTACAAACGCAATTTTCCTTCTTCCTCTATTCATAAAAAAATTCTGAATATAAAATCTCAAAATCTTTGCTTTAGGTGTGGAATGGCAAATCATAGGGCAAAAAGTTGTCGTAATGGTCTTACGTGCTTTGTCTGCAACAAATCGGGGCATCGATCTTCGAATTGCCCTAATCGCGCAAGATCGCAGGAAGTCAGAGAGAAAGGGATCGTTTTCAGAGATAATATTTTTTCGAAGAAATCTGCGGACATTTCTGGAAGCTTTGGGGTAGATCCTAACAAATCTCATGATATTGTTTTAGACAACTCAGATGGTTTTGCTAAAGCATATAATAAATGTAGAAGATGGGTTATTATCACTATTATTCAAGGTAAATTCACGATCCAAGAAATGGCCGATCTTTTAACTTTTCACTTTGGCAATTTTAATTGGGAAATTAAAAAATATAATCGAGAATTCAAGGTTCTTTTTCCAAGCTTTAATCTTGCATTGGATGCTGTGATGAGAAATGTTCTGAAATCCTCCAATAAGGCGATTAGATTGAGGCTTTGGAGTCTGAATGAAGGGAAAATTAATAGAAAATTTTCAGTTAGAACATAGATTCGTCTTGTATATCTACCTGATGTATGTTGGGAGTCGGATATGTTAGAAGAAGTTGTTAGAGGGTTTGGACTCTTGGTTAATGTGGATTTTGCGGAAGGTGACAAATTTGACTACTCTTATTTGGATGTAGAGATTGAAAGAGACATTAATGTACCTATTCCTGGCAAAATTGATATTTTTTATTGGGAATGCATGTTACATTGTCACAGTTAAGGAGACTTCTATCGAAAACGATCTGAATTTTGATGCATGGAGTCATACTCACTTCGGACCTGACAATAGCATGCTCTGGAGGAAAAAAGAGGATAAGGAAATGGTGAGTAAGAATAATCTGATTGATCTTGAAGTAAGTGGTAATAAAGTAACAGTTACGCATATTTCTGACAGCAGTAGTAAGAGTTCGGGGAATTGTTTTCCATTCTTGATTCCTGATAAAGTGTATACAGAGATGACCATTACTGATTCAAGTGACCAGAATGTTTTCAATTCTAAAAATCCAGACAAAGTATTCGTTGAAGATGTTGTCACAGATTCGGATGATGTAAATGCAATGGTTTTTCGTGCTAATAATTCAGATGAAGTTAGACATTTTATCAAAAATACTGAAGTAGTGGTAGCAGGTGGTGCCAAAGAAGATATTGCAGTTCAAGAGGTGACAAATAAAGAATCCAGTGTGGAAATCGTTGAAGCAGAAAAGGAGCCTATCTCTGTAGTGGTGCTAAGTGATAATTCAAGCAATGATGACAATGTTGCTTTCAACAGTGTGCGTAGAAGTGCTAGGTTATTGGGTCAGAAGGAGGACACTCTAAAGAAAGCTAATAAAAGAGCAGGAATAAAAGCTTTGGAGCATGCTGCATCTTCAAGTAAGTCTTCTCATCCTTTTTTTGGAAGTGTTCATGTGCCAGCGGCTTTAAATTCTCTTTCTTCTGAACAACTTTTCGATATGGCTAAAAAAATTGGTCTTACTTTTCAAAATGGCATAGAGGATATGGAAAATTTTAAATCATTGGAGTTGCTTAGGGTCTCCAATAATAATACATGAAGATCTTAACATGGAATGTTAGGGGTCTTGGCACTCCCCAAAAATGTGTCAGAGTTAAGAACTTGGTTATTTCTTTAGGAGTGGATGTAGTGTTATTTCAAGAAACTAAGATTGCTGATTCTTCTGTTTTCAATTTTAACATACTGGGTGGAAATTTTATTGATTGTTGGAGTGTTGTTAATGCCATGGGTAGCAAAGGTGGTCTTTTTGTTGGATGGAGAGGGGATAAATTCAGGATTTTAGAAGAAAACAAATTTGAGAATGTTCTGCACATTAAATTGGAAAATAGGAAAGATGGAAGCTATTTCTTCATATCTAATGTTTATGGTCCTTGTGATAAAAATAGTAGATCGGCTTTCTGGGACTGTTGTTCTGTTTTTTTGAAGAAGGTTAATGGTCCTTGGGCTATTGGAGGAGATTTTAATGTTACAAGATTTATTGGTGAAAGAAGTGGGAGAGAAGGAAGTTACTCTGAAATGGAGAAATTCTGTGGTTTTGTTGATGAATGTAGTTTAATTGATTTGCCCATGCGCAATAGAGCTTACACTTGGAGTAATGGGCAGGAGAATCCTATAATGGCCAGATTAGATAGATTTTTAATTAACTCTCAATGGGATGATAAATTTCCTTTTACTGTGCAATATGGTAATGCTAAAATTCTTTCTGATCACTGCTCAATAATATTAGACTGCAAAGATGAGATGAAATTTAAGAAGACTTTTAGGTTTGAGAAAATGTGGTGTTTGGAGAATAACTTTGATGATTTTGTTAAAGAAAAATGGATCAGTTTTAACAGTCTGGACAACTCTGCAAAGAATATAATGTTTAAGCTCAGATCTTTAAGGAATTGTATCAAACAATGGGAGAAAAGCAACTTTTGTAATTTGAAAGAGAAGAAGTTAAAACTTAATGAGGAGATTTTGGATCTTAATAAAAAGGAGGAATTAGAAGGTTTATCTCAAGAAGATTATGCTAATCTCAAATTTAAGGAAAAGGAATTGCTGAAAATTATAGATCAAGATGAAATCATGTGGAAACAGAGATCTAGAGTTAATTGGCTTAATAATGGGGATGCTAACACTGCATATTTTCATAAAATTGCCAATGAAAGAAGAAGAACCAATTACATAAATAATATCATTATTGAAGGAGTTGAGGAATCTGATCAAATAAAAATTTCGAATAAGTTCTCTGAGTATTACAAAGAATTATTTGGTAGTGCTCAGGGGAAATTTACATCAGTGGATTGGGATCTAATGTTTGATGACAATGAGAAGATAGATTTGAATTGTTTAGAGCAAATCTTTACGGAAGAGGAAATTTGGCAAGCAGTTAAAGATCTTCTAGCAGATAAGGCTCCTGGACCTGATGGTTATCCTATTTTTTTCTTTCAAAGATATTGGACTATCATCAAATCAGATGTTCTTGCCCTTTTCAATGATCTTTATATAGGAAATTTAGATTTCAGTTATATGAACTATGCTTTTACTATTTTACTGGCTAAAAAGGAGGGAGCTAATGATGTTAAAGATTTCAGACCAATCAGTTTATTGAACTGCATTACTAAGATTATAACCAAAGTCTTAGCTAACAGACTTAGAGGCTTAATGAATTCTGTCATTCTCAACAGTCAATCTGCTTTTATAAGAAACAGAAATATCATGGAAAATGTAGCTATGGTACAAGAAGTGGTCAATTATTGCATGCAAGAAGATCTGCCTTCTGTAATTCTGAAACTAGATTTTTCAAAGGCTTTTGATTCATTAAACTGGGATTTTCTTTTAGAAGTATTAAAAGCAAGAGGTTTTGGTAATGTTTGGTGTAGATGGATCAGGGGGGTTCTGAATAGTGGGGTTTCTTCTATTTTGTTGAATGGAGTAGAAGGCAGAAAAATTAAGTCTAAAAGGGGTTTAAGACAAGGAGATCCTCTCTCTCCTTTGTTATTCAACATTGCAGTAGACATTTTTGCAAAGTTAATTAGAGCTGCTGTTAGATGTGGTGGGTTAGAATCTTTTGGTAATTCATTTGTTACTGATGGTATATCTTCATTACAATATGTTGATGATACAATAATTTTTAGCTCACCCAATCCTCATTTTATAATTACTCTAAAGCTTTTACTATATGGTTTTGAGAACCTGTCAGGATTGAAAATCAATTTTAATAAAAGTTTAGCCATGGCTGTGGGTGGGTCTGATTTTAATATTCAGGACATTGCTTCAACTCTGAATTGTAAGATTGGAAACTTTCCTTTATCCTATTTAGGAATGATTATAAGACCTAAAACATTAAAGCATGAAGATTGGTTACCATTGATTGACAAAATTGGGCAAAGACTAGCAAGATGGAAATGTCATACTTTATCTAGAGCAGGAAGACTGACTTTATTAAATTCAGTTCTCACTTCATTACCTGTTTTTTGGATGTCCTTTTATAAATTTCCTAAATGGGTCATCAACAAAATAGACACCATTAGGAGGAATTTTCTTTGGAAAGGATGTAGAGAAGGGAGTTCTATAAAAAAATTAGTTTCTTGGGAGATTGTGTGCAAATCTAAAAATCAAGGTGGTTTAGGGGTTAAAAACTTGCAGGAGTTTAATTGTGCATTGCTATGTAAATGGATTTGGAAGATTTCTGAAAATAATAATACACTTTGGAAAACTTGGGTTGAAAATCGTTACTACTATGGTAATTTTAATACTGATGTTTTCACTGTTAAAAGTCCAAAATATTGGTTTGAAATTATCAAATTAGAACTTATCTTCAAAATTGGATTGCATTGGCAATTGGGCAATGGTGATAGAATTCTTTTCTGGCATAATTCTTGGATTTTTAATATCCCTCTGAAGAACATTTTCCCTGATCTTTATAACATTTCTCTGAATCAAAACGATAGAATTTGTGTTCTTTATCATAATGACAGTAATGAGTTGAAATGGATACTCAGTTTTAACAGAATTTTGACTGGAGACCTGCTTTTTCAGTATTGCAGACTTATAAATATGTTAGAGAATACAATTATATACAATGACATGGATAAGGTTAGCTGGAAATTGGAGAAGAATGGTAAGTTCAGTGTTAGCTCGGTATACTCTCTCCCAAATTTTGGTGGTATCAAGGTAAAATACAGCAAAGCTTTATGGAAGATGCATGTGCCACCTAAAGTGAAGATGCATATGTGGATCTCTATTAACAATAAACTGAATACTAAAGTTCTCTTGATTCACAAAGGTTTAAGGATGGAGCCTAAATGTCTGTTCTGCAACTTCAAAGATGAAGATATCAATCATCTATATTTTCAGTGCCCTTTCACCTACTTACTCAGAATCAAATGCTTTCAGCTGCTCCGCATTCAACTTCCTTATTTCTTTAGTCAGTTCTGGTATTGGGAAGAAGATAGAAAACTGATTTCTAATAAAATCGAGAGAACTCTATCAGATTTCATTATCATGAGTGTCTCTTGGGTTTTATGGCAAGAAAGGAATAGTAGATGCTTTAATAGTAAAAGTAAAACTTTTGACCTGCTTCTCAGAAATTCGATTTCTAATATTTCTTTTTGGATAGGGTATGCTTATCCTTACAGACAGGAATGGAAAGCTTTGCTTCCCGAGCTACAGAAGAGGGTTAGAGAGAGTTTGGATACAATTGGCAAGAGAGTCGTGTGCAGAAAGAAGGGAGAAGAAGCTGCTTGAAGACTTGAAGAGTTTGTCACAATCGTTAGTCAGTATGCAGTCTGTACGTATATGTAACTAATGTTGTAATATGAACTTGTACTGGGATGTTCAAACTATGTAACGGGTGCATTGTATTTTGGGTGTTTGTGCTGTGTATTAACAGGGTGGATTTTGGGTTGTTTGTACTGGGTAGACTTTGGTTTGCACTGATGTAATATCTTTCTAATATTAAGTTTATAGGCTGGGATTTATTCCCATCCTGGGTTTCAAAAAAAAAAACATATCTAATAGCAAAATACAAATCATATATAAAACATTAAAAATGTTAGTTGATATAATATAATTCTTACATAGTTGAGTAAGTATTCGAAGTTTAGACATAGTTCCAAAAAAACTATACATGAAAGTCATGCTTCCTTAGTCTTCTTTCTGTCAACTGATGCACATTCTAAATTTTCGAAACCTGTGATTAACACAAGTACAGGTTAGAAACTCTTTGACATATCAACATAGGTTAGATAAATTATCGAATAAGTTAGATAACTAATCAACGTAGGTTAGATCTGTTGTGAGAGAGAACATATATGCAGGCATATAGAAAATAAATAAATAAAAATCAAAGGAGGAAGTACAAAACTAATAAACTAGTAAAGAACAATGCATTAATATTCACTATTCAGTAGATAAATTAAGGATTCACTGTCATATGTGCACTATTCTTTTCCACTATTAAGTTGGTCAGAGTATTCTGCTTAAAAAACACGATTATTGCCATGTACATGAAATGGTGCCAAAAAATCATTCAGCTAACAAAACACGAATAAGTTTTTGAACCCATCCCCAAGTAGATAAAATCAAAAGCTAAACTCTCCCAGTATGCAAATAGTTGCATACTACATCGATATGTAGAGTTTTGGTGTAGAATCTAGTCAGTGTAAAAATATTATTTGTGTTTTTGGTATGCTATAAGTGATTGTTGCTTAAAGATTCAAATACCTATAGTCATTTACCTTAAATAGAAAAATAGTTATTTACTATTATTTTCTCCAAACCCAACCTCTCTTGTGCATCTGAGAGCTTTACAGTTTATAGCTACAGTTCTAAGTCTCTAGTATCAATTTTCATTAAACAAACAATCCTACTGTGTGAACTATATCCAATAGCCATGTCTACAACATCTAGTAATTTCAAACTAAAGTTCATAAACATAGAGAAATTCTTAAAGCCTGGTGTTCTTAATCTGCTTAGTTCCTCTAACATTAAGAATCACAATTGAATGAAGAAAAAAACTAAGATGTGTGCCGTTAGCTAAGAACATAATAAAAGCTAAAAAATGAAGAGATCTGATGAATCGTCAAAAAAAGGTGAATATCTACTACCACGATGCATAAGTACAAAGTGGCTTATACTTGGGTGAACTACTCAAAATGATTCTATGTAAATACATCACAAATATTGAAGCAACTGGTAACAGTGAATCATTGCACAATGACATGAAAAATAACTTGCAACACATGATGAATGAGAGCAATCAAAAATATTACAATTTAATGAGTGAATTACATTAACTATCTGAATTTATCACCAACTCACCAAAAAAAGTGTACCGGTTCTTTCAAATCAAAAGAGGTTTTCATGTAGTAAAGATATATTTCTAAGTTACATCATTAACCATTAATAAGTCAACATAGTTTTTAAATAATAGAATACTCGCCTGGATGAGTGCCCCCGGTAAAAGCATGGGCAGTAATATCCTCAAGAAACCAGTGGTATGATAGTATGATATGCCTGTAAAAATATAATTCTAATATACAATATAATTAAATTATGAGCAATAGGTACCGCTGGTATGACTCAATAACTTTTTTTTTGAAGTATGTCATCTGTACCATCAACTAGATCCGGCCCAGTGGTTCTCAGGTCCGGTCCAGTCCGGTCCAAACAATCAGCATGAAGGGCATTACTATGAAACCAGAACCAAACCCGATCCAGGAAGAATCAGGTCCAGCCTAATTTTCATAGTATACTTGCACGTGTAAATCCTTAACAAACAATGCTTTTGACTGAAACAATGCTTGCATATTTGTTATCTTTGTTACAGTCCAATACCTGTGGTTTATCAGCTGATGATGACTAAAACCAACCTGAGAAACGCTGCTGCCATCAAAAAAATTGTTTTATTCCAATTATATAAGGTTTATTCATCACAAGGTTAACCATCGGTATATTTCTATGCATCAGACGGAAGTATACATACTAGTAATTTCAGCTAGTTTTAAAATAGACATCATAGTTGATTACAAAACAAAATTTCTTTATCATTTAATTATTTGGATTGGCATCAGATGTTGCAGGTTTTCTTATAAGGGCGATCGCCTCCAAAATGAGATTTTAAACAACAAAAGGAGAAATCTGACTTCAGTTTGATAGGTGACAAAATTAATAAAGTAAACATTCTCTGTTTATTTTTTACCATGCTTTATTCTCTATGACCTGTGGGAAATTGACCATGATCATGTTATGGTCCAATAAAACTTCTTTACTTCATGAAACAACAAATGGCTATCACTCGCTTCCACCATTCTTAAGTTTATATTAACATTTTGCCCACATTACAATACAATCCCATATGAAATATAATTGCAGGCGAGCTTGCATTCGCCTCTGCAAATGCAACAAACTAGATATACACTTAGAAACATCCTAGAACCAACAGAAACTTTGGTTTAGGTTAAGTCTCCTACACTTAGATTATTCAGCACCATAATGGAGATCTGCATTGTACACTGATCCTATTTTCTACGTGGTGCATAATCAAGTGATCATACCAACATCAATCTTAGTGTAAAGAATATGTGAGATTGATCATGCATGTGGCAATGGATTGGTGTCCAAAATGGGAAGTAGCCAATGCATGGTCTACTCTAAGAACCTCTGAACGTATGATATCAAATTATATATGGGATCAATAGTAAATGACCACTTATTTTATCAAACTTTGTTTCAATTTCAGCTATAGACTAAGTACCAGTGAAATATTTCTTTTATTGCAATATGTTTGATTCCTTATTTTCCATCCAAGAGGAGTGCTGGAAGGTTCGAATAATAGCACAAATCTGTTTGTGGGGGTAAAGAGGGATGTCAGATTTATTTTGATGCTTTGATCTAGCGGCTCTTTTTATTTTATACAGCAATTCGAGCTTGTCATTTGGACTTTCGAACTTTCTGATTTTCGGACAGAATCACGTTCACTGTATAGTGTAGTTTGAGGTATTCTATTGTTAAAAGGAAAATGTACAAGCAAAATTCTCATGTCATGATGAAAAGAAATATATAAATTTAGAAATAACTTGTACATGCAACTATGGGATAATTGATTTTTTTTTTTTTCAATTGTACCTGTGACCTAATATGTCCTGGAAGAGATTGCAGTGCTTCCTCCCCAAAACCCAATGTGCCCTTATGAACATTAATGGATCATAGTATAATAGAATATTGAATGAGAGGGTATGGCATCAAAAATTTACTGAATAAAATTATACATAATAGGTTGCCTGAAAACTAAATAATCAAAGCAGAAATTATCTGGCTTTGAGCATTTGAGTTAGTAAGCATATCTTGATTTATAAGGGTTGCATAACATCAATAAATGATACACTTTACATGCCAAATTAATAATTTTATGCACCCCATGTATTGTAGACACAAGCTTTGTATAGAAATTAAATGGTAACATATTACGATAATATCTCGACACATGTTACTTGAAATCCTTTTATTGAAGCAAATAATCCACACACATATATACACATACACACGTACACACTTATATACATCCATACAGACGTACATCTATGTATGTTAATACTAATTTCACAGAGATGTTTCTTTGCTTGCAAAAGATTGTATAAGAAAAATATTCAATTCGAAAAGAAAAAAATTTGAATCTTAGTAAAAACATCATTCCTGGTGTTTGTTTACTTACATATTATTGCAACACCCAATAGCAAATTTGAATATAATAAAAATGGAATAAATAAAATCAAACTAAAGGACAAGAAACGTATAACGTACGGAAATAATAACTAACTTTATAATAACTTCTACTTTTAATATATGGCATTCAGTTTGTGCATTTATCCAAACCACTCAATTAACAACACACGGCAATAACAGATAACTCAAAATACATATTGAAAAAATACACAAATAATATTATTTTTCTATAATTTACTGTAGTGAAGAACTATGTATATGTATTTATTTCAACAAAACTATATACCATCTTCATTAAACAATAACTAAATTAACACGTCCAAGATACCCAAATTATTTAACAAAATTATTATATATCATTAATAAACTATTAATAAAAAGATATAACACATTACCCAATTTCAATCAGATTGTGTGTGACACTTTCTATAAATTTGTGTCGCTATGTTTTCTTTTTGAAGAATTCTTTCATATAAAAATCAGTAATCCGATTAAGTGGTTTCTAGTATGCAATAGAAATGCCTAAAATCATTGATCAAAATAGAAATACCTAGAATCACGGAGATCTGTCAGTTGCGAGAAGGAAGCCACGAGTTGCGATCAATGATCAAAAACAGATGAGTTGCGAGCTGTGAGCTACGAAATTAGGGTTTGGTCGAGATCTGGCATGAAATTAGAGTTGCGATAGGTCAAGAAATTTGTGAAAAGATCGGTTGGAATTTGTGAGTTGGGAGAGGAAGAGAGGAATACTGCTGGAAAGTGAAATTTTAGGAGGGAGGAATATTGGTGGGAAGTGAAACTTTAGAGTTAAAAATTAAAAGAACCCCAACCGCCTTAAATTTAGCATTTACTTATATTGACAAACTTGTATAGCATTTTATTAAAGGGAAGGTTTGGCTCACATCCCTAATAAGTTTCAAAATAAACAAAACATCCTTCACATACAAACTCTACATTTCCGATCTCTATTTTCAAATTTGCACAAACAAAAATACACAAATACCCTTTACGTTTTTTACAATTCAAACGCGTATAACTTTACGTACAAAAACCGGATCAAAAAACCGTTTTCACCAAAAAATCACAAATTTTATGATCTTTGAAATGAGATCCATTGTTGATACCAAAAATTCATATTTGTATTAAAGGTGCAATTATTTCAAATATTTGCAGATTAGTCAGCAAATTTTCAACGTTTTTTATTTTTTTGCAAATTTACAAAATTTGTAAATAATTGCAGATATTTCTGCAACTATATGGTATAGTTGCAGAAATGTCTGCAACTATTGGGTATAGTTGCAGAAATTTCTGCAACTATACGGTATAGTTGCAGAAATATCTGCAACTATTGCATATAGTTGCAGACATTTCTGCAACTATTGCATATAGTTGCAGAAATGTCTGCAACTATTGCAAATAGTTGCAGAAATGTCTGCAACTATTGCGCATAGTTGCAGAAATATCTACAACTATTGCACATAGTTGCAAACATTTTTGCAACTATTGCATATAGTTGCAGAAATGCAACTATTGCAAATAGTTGCAGAAATGTCTGCAACTATTGCGTATAGTTGCAGAAATTTCTGCAACTATACGGTATAGTTGCAGAAATATCTGCAACTATTGCATATAGTTGCAGACATTTCTGCAACTATTGCATATAGTTGCAGAAATGTCTGCAACTATTGCAAATAGTTGCAGAAATGTCTGCAACTATTGCGCATAGTTGCAGAAATATCTGCAACTATTGTACATAGTTGCAAACATTTCTGCAACTATTGCATATAGTTGCAGAAATGCAACTATTGCAAATAGTTGCAGAAATGTCTGCAACTATTGCGTATAGTTGCAGAAATTACTGCAACTATTGCTTATAGTTGCAGACATTTCTACAACTATTGCTTATAGTTGCAGAAATGTCTGCAACTATTTCGTATAGTTGCAGAAATTTCTGCAACTATTGCATATATATTTGCAGAAATTTGTTGCGATTATTCATAACTGCAAATATTAAGAATATCATATTTCATAAAAAAATTGATTCGTCTTTAATTTAATTGCAGTTTATCATTTAAATCGAAAAATAAGAAGAAGATTCAGCTCCACAGCGAAGCGCAAGGGTAATTTGGGGAAAGAAATGGCGGAAAACAGAAATAGGGATGTAGAAAATATAAATTTTATAACAGGGACCCGCTTTGAATTTAAGTTCGGTTTTAAGGATGTGTTGCTAATTTTCACTTTATTAAATTTAGCGGGAACTTGTATGGCATTTAATTTATGAGAATTTTATTCCTTATGGGTTTAATAGCACTATAGGCAGAAAAGTTATGAATGAGTGCTATGAAAATCCTGGTGTGTAGTGGTGTCTGTTTGAATCAATGTGTGTTTCTGTGGCCTCATCTCTAAGATATAATTCATTTACTCATTCAATTATATAGACACACACACAATATATATATATATAGTAAAATATTTTGGTCATAAGTAAAAAATAATTTTTTATATTATTTTAGTGTATGCATATATAAATATAATATCGTTTTTCTAATTTAAAATGTAGTATTGTATTTTAAACTTGATAATTTTAAATTAAATATTTTATATTAAAAAGTTATTGGAAATTAGTTTTTAAAAAGGAGAAGGAACATTTTATTTTTGGATGTATTAATTTAAATAGTATAAATATATACACATTATATGAATAAAACAATGTTGTCAATAATGCATTTTATAACTACTCAGATAATTATTCTTGATTTATATAAAAAATATTTCTTACACTCAAAACATATATACACATATATACTTTGAATTTAAAAAATTTATATAATTATATATTTATATTATATATATATAGACACTTGTATCAATTTAATTAATATATATATATAACATATTTAATATCGAATTTAAAATTTTAACTTCTTATATTTATATTTTGAAATTTTAAATTTTAGATATAGCTTTAAATTTGAATTTTGTTTACTAAGTCAAATTATGTAATTTCAACTTGAAATTCTGATTTATAGACTTTGTCGAATATTGTATTATATTTATGAATAAATAATTTTTATTAAATTTTCGAAAATTAACACAGATATAGGTATTCATACACACAAACACACACACACACACACACACTCTTAATTATGAAATGTTTTATTCAGGTAATTAACATATATGTAAAAGCCAAGTATATACATAGTAGATGTAAATCCCATCATCTATCTATGTATATATTTAAACTTTATATACCCTATGTTATGTTGCATATGCACATTTTACACACATGATCGTATATTGATATGGTTACAAAATATGTAAATTACACTTAACTAAATAAATCAAAGAAATTAAAAAAAATGATGTTGTTTAAATTAATTAGATTGGATCTAACTCAACATTTAGACATCATAAGCCCAATAGATCAAAAAATAGGATCTAATTTTTAAATCTACCTATTTTGTCCGCTTCCTACTAGCCCAGATCCAACAATCCGATCCTAATACGAGCCCATCTCCAGTCTCACACCAACATACAAGTGACTTACAAGGTGTTTAATACAATACCTCGAAAGGTGCCATTCCAATACTTGACTAGTAACTATTGTTGTATGAAAACTCTGGTAAGTATACATGAACTTCTAAAGATCTTCAAAGTCTAATACCCAGGCTCATAATAAATCCTAAAGTTTCATGTTGACTCTCTCGATCTATCCATCTATCTACAGATGGTATGATGTACTCATATATAACTCAAATGCTAAAGCCCTCAATAGGCTTTGCCAAAATTTACTGGAAAACAATGGGTCTCGATGATTGGTTACAGTACTTGGAACTCCATGTAGTCTCATTATAATCTTCATATAAGTCCCCGTTAAATCTACGGCCGTCCAGGTAGATTTTACCGGGATAAAATGGGTGCTTTTAGTAAATCAATCTACCATGACCCATATACTCTCGTTCCCAGCTCTTGGTCTTGGCGAACCATCTATGAAATCCATAGAAATCGAGCTCTACTTCGACGTCGGAATTTCCAAAGGTTGCAGAAGTCCACTCAGCTTTTTATGCTCGGCCTTTACTTATTGACAAGTTAAGCACCTATACATAATTTCTGATTTTTCTCTTCATTTCTTCCCAGTAGAAGCTTCGCGTCATGTCTCAGTACATTTTAGCACCTCTTGGGTGAATCGTGAACTTCGAATGATGGCATTCGTCTGAAACCATCTTCCAAAGTCTCCTATGTTTAGAATGTATAACCTTCCCATTTTTTGAAGCTAACCTCTCCATCAACTCTAAAGCCTCTCAATTCTTCAATCTTGGCACCTTAGGCACTAGATTCTTTCGGTACAAAGTGTGTTCTCACGTTGCTTCTCAGCAATCCTTTCCATAAGAGCTAGGCGAACTTCCAAGCATGACAGTGTCCTAGAAATTCTAATCGAACCAGCACTTGACCTAAGGTGAACATTGCAAGAAGCCAATGTCTTCAAACATTCAACTCTCTATCATAGCCAAAACACAATTATGCTGCCTTTGACTCAAAGCATCAACAACCTTATTCCCTTTCCTTGGGGTATACTCGATCCTGAAGTGATAAGCTACCAAAAACTCTAACCACCTTTGTTATCTCATGTTCAACTCCTATTTAGAGAACAAGCATTGCAAAGATCCATAGTCGGTAAATAATTCAAACCACTCTCCTAAATGGTATTGTCTTTAAATCTTTAATGCAAAGATAACAACTGCTAATTCTAAGTCATGTGTCCGATATCGAACCTCATGGAGTCACAATTGTCTAGTTGCATAAGCTATCACTTAACCCCCCTTATATCAACACTGCTCCTAAGCACAAACTCGAAGCATTGGCATAAACAATCATGTCTTTATTATCCTCAGATATAACCAAAACAAGAGCATTCTTCAATTGAAGCTTCAACTCTTAAAATGATATTTCATATTCCTTTGTCAAAACATACCTCTCACTCTTCCAAGTGAATCTTCTCATTTGATGCTGCTATATGAGTGAAGTCCTTGATTAATCTTCGATAGTACTGTGCTAAATCATAAGAAACTCCAAACCTTTGTAACAGTCTCGGGTCTCTTCCAACTATTCACAGCCTTGACATTCAAAGTGTTTACAACCAATCCATTCTCTAAAACTATATGGCTTAAGAACTTAACTTCCCTACTCCAAAAGTGAAATTAAGGTAATTTCATCTACCACTTATGTGTTCTCAATGTATCCAACACAAGCCTCTGGTGAATCTCATGGTCTCGCTCAAATTTTGGGTATACCGAAATGTCATCTATAAATACCATCACATATCGGTCCAACTAGTCTCGGAAAATCCAATTCATTGGGTCTACAAAAAAACAGTGCATTGATCAGTCCAAAAGGCATCACTAACCACTCATACAAACCATCCTTGTTCTGAAAGTAGTCAAAAGAACACTTTCCATTGCAGCTCTTAGTTGATGGAATCCCAAAGCCAAATCTAGTAGCAAGAATACATTCGCCCCACTTAAATGATTAAATAAGTTATTGATCCTCGGTAGTAGATACATGTTCTTGATGGTCTTCTCATTCAACATTCAATAGTCGATACAGATCTCAGCAAACCATCTGACTTCTTTACAGACACAGTTGAAGCTCCCCACAATGAGCTGCTCTTCCTTATGATGCTTTTACATTCTAACTCCATTGGTTGCTTCTTTAATTATTCCATCTTTTTTGGTTGCATTCTACTAGGGGTTGGCTAATAGGCCAGGCTTAGTTATTAACTTGGTATGAAACTTAACAACCCTTAAAGGTGGTAATCCTATAACTGGATCAAACACATCAGGAAAGTCTTTAACTAGTCGCACTTTGCTGATACCTTCATTCTCCAAAGGAAAATAAAATAATACACCTTCGAAGCCTGGTCTTCGATTTTCCAAAGCTAAAAGCACTCTCATGCTTCAATTAACATGACTTAGACCCTTTCGGCATAGTACATCCCAAAGCGATCCAATTAATCCACCCCCTAAATAATTTTGAACCTATGAATTTAAACACATAGGAATCGAACAAAAACTTACACCACTTAACTCAATTTCTAAGTTAGTGCACCTAAATCCAATAGTGGCGTATCCCCCATAAAATTTACAACACATATTGAATTAACTAAATAGATAATTGTTATTCGGCTTTTAATCGAGCAGACTTTCACTTAAATCAGAACATCAGGATGAAGACGAAATGATTAATGGACTTGGGATCATGTTTAGAAGGGTAGTAGAAGTAGACTCAAGGGATTAGAGAGTGATTGGAGTTAAGGAGAGTGACCGGTACCTACTAGATTTACTCAATGTCGGCCTCTTTCTATGGTCAATTATGGGTTTTATAGCTATGGTTCACAGAAGGATGTCTTGTGTGATTGTCTTGAAGAACATTTCTCAACAAATAAGTGAACAAGTCCAAGGGAATTCTGAAGGAAAGCAGACAAGTATAGCTGATATTAGAACCTCACGGAAACAATGCAATCTCCAAAGAAAAGTACCTGTAGTACGATGTAACAAAGATAGAAGACTAAAGGAGGGAATAGGGAGTAGCTCCCCCTTCAAAAATCATGTCGGTAGCGACCGCTCTTCATCGGTACTGGCCACTTTTGGTCGGTACCTAGTAGAATTTATAGCTCGAGGGGACTCCTTTCCCTCCTGTATTCTCAAATCTGGATATGGACCTGGTATTTCGTAGATTTATGATTCTACTGGATGGTTTCCACATAAACAAAAGGCTTATGGAATTTGAAAAAGGACTTGTTTGCACAAAAAATGGGCAAACACCTCTAATCGATTTGTTGTAGAGCTATAAATACGGGGTGTATAAATCAACTGTTATGTTTGTATTATGATTGATTTTCAGAGAGTAGATCACACATAGGTTATGCAGAAAGTAAGTTGCAGTAAAGTAAAGAACACAAAGATTTATAGTGGTTCGGCCAGAATGTGCCTTCATCCACTGTCCATTTTCATTACTCTTCTAATAGATCTTTGATATAATGCTTGAGATATGAGATACAATGGTCTGAAGCTCAATAGAAAGTAATATATAGCTCAAGGAAGTCTATTCAGATATTCCTAGTTGCCTATTCCTGTTCGGTTGTCTCTGTTAGGAGGTTCCTACTAAGCTGTTCCTGCTAGGCTGTTCCAGCTAGCTACTCCTACTAAACTGTATTGGGTGGTTGTTCCTACTAGGCTACTCCTGCTAGCTGATCCTACTAGGCTATTCCTACTAGCTGATTCTAGCTTTTCCTGCTAGTTGATCCGGCTACCTATTCCTGTTAGGTTATTCTTGCTAGTTAATCCTGCTAGGCTGATCTTATTTGGAGGATACTACTAGCAGTTCCTGCTAGCCTCTAACTCATCTGCCGTACCTTCTATGAGCTTGGCTCTCCAGATTTGCCTCTCATTGTTGTTAGATGTTTGGTATTTATAGGGTTGAAGAGATGGTGTGGTTAATCCGATAATCGATAAATTTCCATGTATAACTCATCTAGAGAGAATATTCCTAAATATGCCAAATGTAGCTAAATATTTCCTTATATAAGTAGATTGCATTCCATATATAGCTTGTTCGATTTGGCTAGGAGCTCTGTCTGGGGTAGATCAGTATGGTAGAATTTATGTGGATATGTTGCTAACCAAGTCCATATGCTCCCTTATTTGGCTCGGCTCCCTTCGGTTCGGTGGACTCCCCTGGGCTTGGTTCGATATGACACCAAGGCATGAGGCTCGGTAGGTCTAGTACTAGCTTTGTCTTGTATGTGCACTTTACTTTGGTTTGGTGGATTCCTACATGCATAGTTCAGTAAGCCTCTGTAGGCGTGGTTCGGTGTGCACAACCCTCCTTGGTCTGATTCTTTGAACAATGCAACATTGCCATCCCTCTTAACCGTGCAAGTGACCTTGTTTGGTACCATGGGCATCGAATATAACTTCATGTTCAGTACCTAAAGGGGCACCGAACAGGAGTTCCTATTCGGTGCCTTGGGTACCGAACATAGGGAGGGGGTGGCATTGCCTTTGCTTTCTCTCCTTACTTCCTTTTACTCTACCATAGTCTCCATACAACTTTACACTGGAAATGGTTAGGCACTCAGATTCCCTAGTGTATCATTCCTCAAATTCCATAAAAATAATGTGCTTGTAAGAACTCGAACCCAGGTGGATTGGCTGAAAGGCACAAGTCTTTACCATTGTGCTACATATACTTGTATGCCATAAATCCTTCATTTCGTGTTAGAATTCAATAAAACTTGGACCGATAGCTTCGTATTATTTAGTATAGCATTCTAATGCCTCTGGATCTTCCATTTGCCTGAAGTAGGTTGTAGCTCTCCAAGGTGGGGCCTGAGTCGGTTAGGTAATGGACAAATTTTAAGATGATCATATCTTCCAATCCGTAGCTCAGATTGAGATGTTGGTTTCGACCTATGTGCATTTCCTAACCTTAGGAATGTTTGCAAAAGCTTTGACTATATTTTCTAACTATGCTAATTTTCCCCTAGCACTTCACCTTCCCTTGTCATTACATGAGCGTCTTTATTATGCACCTTTCAGCTGTTTCTATGCTTCATAACGTCTTTTCGTATTCACCATGCTATGGTCAAAAATGCCCATAACACTTGCCTTATACAGCATACTTTTATAGAATACAAAGTGTGCTTTGTTTCATCGAAACTCGTCTTTCTTTCTTATGCGATGGTTATCTCGCACCTCAAACATCTATATCCTCATTCCTATCTTTTCAGTTAGTTTTTTACTGCTATTATGTTGCAGATCCTCGTTCACTTGGGGAAAGCTTGTTGATCGTTCTAAGACATCCATTATCAATGTGACGTTCGCAGCTTATTCTTTCTTGGTAGTAAAATCATTCAGCATGATTTCCCACTGATTCTCGTCTCTATCCGATAGGCTTTTGCTGCCTTGGTTCAACCTCCTTGCCCCCATGTCCTAAGGGATTTGTGTCATCATATGAATTTTCCAAGAATAATGAGGTGCCATTGGGAAAGGAGTAATCAATGGTTTCATAGTATGTGGACTTGATGAAGTGTATTTTGTTGCATTAATTGTAGTTTGGCAAATTAAGGCTGGTGTTTGATGTATTCTTCCTATATGATTGCCAGGTTATTCCAACATTTATTCCTTCATCACCACCATGCGTACTTGTATAGGTCAATCACCAAAATGTTTGGTTAGGTAAGTGGTTTCTGCTGAAGTTTTGAATGTGGGTTGATCATGCGCTTAGGCTGTGAAGCTAACTTCTTTTCATGTTTATGCATTGTTGTGTCTGATATTTATTCATGTCCATATTCTCCTTTTTCTAGCTAGTGGTCTTGATATGTTTGTTCCATATGATTGCTTGGTTTGCTTGTTCTGTTAGCAACCTTTCTCGCCCCTATCGTGCATGCTTGTATGTGATCAATCACCAACAAGTTAGATAGGGTAAGCAGTTTCTGTGACTGATGCTTCCCTTGGCCCATACTTTATATTTTCTATATGAATGCTTACACAAGCGCATATGTGTCTTATAGAAATTATAAATGGAGTTATCATACCTGATCAGGATTAGTTATTGGGTTGTATTTGTATAGTATGTCATTAGCCTGTTAGTAATCTTTTATTGCATCCTCACGTACTAGTACATGGTCTATCACTAACAAGTTCGACACAGTGAGTATATTGGTGAAGTTGTGGTGTATTATTTTCTAATCTTTCGGCAACACTTCCTTTGCCCCTGACATACTTGCACAAGATCGATCACTGATAAGTTCGACAAGGTGAACATACCCTAGTAGATTGTCTTTGTAATCAAGTCCCATGTGTCCTTGTTTGTTTTCATGCACTTCCAACATTCTAGTTTGCTTATTATCACATACATATTCCATGCATAATTTAAACAAATTTGTCCTAGTGTCGATCTGCTAATAGTGTTCATAGGCAATTCCAGTATTGACTGCTTGCACTGGGCCGTACAATTGATAGTCACGTGTTACTATAATCAAGCTTAGTTATTCGTTGCTGACAAAAAGCTAGAGCTGAATATCGAGCATGAACCAACTAGGCGCCTGCCATTATTTGACCGTCGGTAAATCGGGTTCTCCATAGCCATCTTAAAAGCTTGTAGCCGATCGTCGGCTACGGACACCCAAATAGGGATCACTTCGGTCTACCACTACCGACTAAGAAGGTTGAGCTGATCGTCAGCTGTAGACATCCGAATAGGGATCACTCCGGTCCACCATTGCCGGCTAAAAAGGTTGAGTCGTTCATCAATTGCAGACACCCGAATAGGGATCATTTTGGTCTGCTACTGCCGATTGATAAGGTTGAGCCAATCATCAGCTGTGGACACCCAAATAAGGATCACTCTGACCCACCACTTCCAGCTAAGTAGTTTGTGCCGATCATCAACGGCGAGCACCCACTTAGAGATCATGTCCTGACCATGGGTCGGTCGGGCTCGCCATTGTCAGCAAATAAGTTTGGGTCGATTGTCAAAGGTGAGCACCCACCTGGCGGTCATGTCCTGACCATAGGCTGGTTGGGCTTGTCATTGCTGAAAAGAAGTTTGGGTCGATCATCAACGGCGAGCACCCACTTGGCGGTCAAGTCCTCACTATGGGCTGATCAGGCTCGTCCTTGCTGGCAAAGAAGTTTCAGCCAATCATCAATAGCTAGCACCCACTTGGCAATCATATCCTGACTATGGGTAAATATGGCTCATCATTGCCGGCAAAAAAGTTTAGGTTGATCGTCAATGGCGAGCACCCATTTAGCGGTCATGTTCTGACCATGGGCTAATCGGGCTTGTCGTTGCTGGCAATGAAGTTTGGGTCGATCGTCAACTGCAAGCACCCACTTGGCGGTCATGTCCTAACCATGGGCTGAATAGGCTTACTATTGCCGGCCAAAGGTTTGTCCTAGGTTTCCATGATGTGGCAGAGTTAGGTGCCCCCAGTATGTAGCAGCCTTGCCTGTATAGTGCTAGAAATCGGGAACTTTATTTTGCATAGGGTAGTTGTTCTTGTGGTTATTTGATAGCACTGATCATTTGTTATGGTTTCGCACACCCTATCCTTATGGTTCAGTAAGACTATGACGATTGACAATACACATATCCATGTTTCATGTGGTTGCAATAGTCAGTGCGCCAAAACGAAACAGAGATTTTGAGCACTCCATGTTTTCCCAGATATTGCTCCATCCATGGTGATGAGAATGTAAGCTCCATTACCTGGATCCCTGCTGATAATATATAACCTTTCCCAGTTCAGGTAGGGTGCCTCCGGCCAAAGGGAAATTTGCTCTAGGAGTAGGTTTCCTTTTTGGAGCGGGCGATGCTTTATCTTAGAGTTGTATTGTTTCACCGCTTTCTGCTAGAGCACCGCAGTTTTCAAAGCAGCCTCATCCCGCTTCTCCTCGACCAGATCTAGGGACATGTTTGGTAATTCCTCATTCTCCTCTTATTTATTATGGATTATCCTATAAGATGAGACTATAGTTTTGATGGGAAGCATAACCCATAAATCATAGGCCAAAGCAAAGGGAGCATATTCCATTGTAATTTCAAGGGAAGTGTGATACGCGTAAAGTCTAATGGTGGCTAATCCATCCTAGCTCCCTTTTCATTTTCCAAATGCTCCTTTATGTGTGTTTTGAGAACATCGTTGACCTCTTCAACCTATCCATTAGCCTACAGGTGAGGCACTGTATAAAAGCTTATCCTAATTCCTTGTTGCCGACAGAAGTTAGTGAATTTATGACTATCAAACTGTTATCCATTGTTTAAGATCATCTAGGGCTGAACTTTATACCTATGCAGTTAAAGTGCTTAGTGGTTCTATAGTAGTAGAGGTGCAAAAAGTTGTAGTGGGGATAAAGCAAAGATATAGCGAAAAATAGCAAAGATGCTAAAACCTTTATTGGAAATTAAATTAAGTTTCCAAAGTTGATTTATTCTCGTTCTCACATCATTTGGATAGGAATAAGAAATAATTTTTAGTCTTATATAAAAAAATGAAGAATAACATGATATATGCTATCCTAACTTTGTTACTAAAGTTTATTTCAAACTTACGTTGAGTAGTTAGGCCTTAAACATATGTCTATACCCTAACTTTGTTGATTTAGTTTAAAAGAGAATTAGTCCAATTAACCATTTTGTATTATTGTTAAAGCAGGTGCTTAAAACCATTGATTTAGCTGGTGTATCGGAATATAGCGGGACTTTAAGTGGATCTACTATTTAATAGCGCTAAATTGAAAAAGCGTAGCGGCTGAAGAGCGTTATGCACTTTAGCGGGGATTTAACTACATAGCTTCATATTCGATAAGGCAAAACACAACCGCTATTGCATACTTAGCTCCACCCATAACTTTTAAAAGTTCTTTATTTAGATCAATGCCTGTGAGATTTCCTTTTCTAGGGTCTGACCCTAATATGGTCTCCTTGATTGCCTTGATGCATGTTATGCAATATTTCATTAGCCTTTCTTTCAGCCATGCACCTTAGCAGCGGGTTAGTGAAAACACTTCTGCATAGGTTACCGACCTGTATGGTATCCCCAGTTACCTTGTGCTTCGCCTTCCTTGCTTCACTCCATTTAAGGGTGAACTTTTTACTAGGACCAATCCAAAAGTGATCCATTTCCTAAGCAAGCCAATCTTTCCTAAACTGTCGGCATCTCGATTTTCCTCTCGTGGGATATGCTTAACCACATAACATTCTTTCACATTAAGCAAAGCCTTTATCCTTTTTCTTTCTTTTTAAGTAGGGTGCCAACCATTCTCCGCTGACTTAGAACTCCCAAAATGCTTGATTCACAGCCATTTGCAGGTCGCTATGAATACATAGCATCTAGATTCCCAATTCTTTTGCTATTTCCAATTCTGCTATTGGTATACAGTAATCTGTCGTTTGGTCTAACCTGTAAGGTAAGAGGTTTATTCGACCCGTAGGGGTCAAGAACATTCATTCTTGCCCAGCCATTGGTATTTTTCTCACTTTCGCAAGTGTCACATAGCCGAGTGGCATGGTTTTACTAATGCCTTATGTATTTTTATTAAAAATCGCTTGAAATTTATCTATTAAAGTAAGTCATACCTTTGCATTGTTATCCCTGCACTCTTTGGGGGTATTTAATCTATGTGGTATCATGCTTCATATTCATATAAAGTTGGCTCTGTCACTAGGGCTTTTTGAAAAAATTATGATCCACCATCTCTAGATATATCTGGTCTTGCCTATGGAATGGGTCAGAATTACATTCCACTATCTCTGGAGAAACTAATACCAGTCTCCCAATATCTCTGATGAAGTTGAACCCTGCCTTCGGGACTAGGAAGTTTATGCTCCGCTATTTGATTACTCCGTTCCTCACAATTTTCATGCACATCTACCTTTAGATATCTAGTAAGAGGACATGCTCTAGTGTCCATGAAAGGATCCAACATCATGCCCCTGAGCATGCTTTACACTCTTTCTTCGCAGGGACTCATTTCCGTCAAGGGACTGCATTTTGGAGTTTATGGCATTCTTGATGGAGTTACCCTAGTGTTTCAACCCAGAGCATACCTGCAGGATCCACTATGTCCATTGGTTTTATGACCATAAATCTTATGGAATGTGTGATATTTGTTGATTCCAATTTTTGCGGCTATAGACTCTCTGATCATTGATTTATTGCAATCCATGGCTTCTTCAATAGCGGGATAGATTCTTTCTAAAGTTTCTATAAGCAATGAAAACGGAAACTTGCTCTATCTTCTAAAGTGTTTCCTTTCCAAGGCTTTTCGTCTTCAACCTAATTGACATTTATCCATCCTTTGCTTGATATCCAAGTGTTAACAAATTAGTGCCCCAAATGACTAAACCAAATAGTCTCTACATATAACATAAATGGAGGTAAACAACGAAGTCCCCTCCCTTTGTAGCTCCAACCGCTTCCATATGCTAAATGTAGCACCTAAAATGTGTTCAAGGGTTGGTTTTTCCAACATACTATTTCACAACCAGTGTCTTAAAATCCGAGGGTTGACTGCGTATCTGATATTCGGAGTGAATTGACAGTAGTTCATCTTGTCAAGCTCTGGTCTCCTGCTCCACTCGCTAACATTTGACACATTAGTCAACGACTTGCTCTCACTACTGGAATGCTTCCTTAGTTTGCTTGGTGGGCCACGTCGTACCCCCGGTAAAGGATCAACCATCTTTGTACTAGTCGGTATGAACTCAGGTGGTCCCATTTCAACAACCAACTATGTGGTTCCAACAGAAGCGTTGGCTTCTTTTGAGACATCCTTTTTTGGTTCGGCATGGACTATATCATTAGTTTGGTACTGACTAGTTCTACATCAGTCTGATTTGGTTTAAGCCCTAGCCAGTTCAATTTGTGGAAGTCTGAGTTTAGATTGCCTCTTCCTGCCTTACCTATTCCCCTTCATCCATATTTGATGGGTTGCAAAGGGAACTCTAGACTTGATCTCTCTAGAAGTGCATTGGTGTTGCTTGCTCCATGAGTCTAAGGAATGCTCCTTCATCTCCGAATACTAGCTAGGAAAGGAGCTACCAATTTGCCATCACCTTTTGCAATCACTACTAGGCTCTTCTCTAGTAGTTATACCAGGCTTCCTTCCTAATGAAGCACATTCCAACCCCATGTACTTTGCTGGCTCATAGATCCTGAAATCTATAGGGCCCCTGGTCATGCTATCACTAAGGAGAAGGTAATCTAAGCTAAGCTCCAATTCCTCACTCCACTCGCTCACGTTTGAATGAACTGTCTAATGATTCGGGCCATTCTATCCTCCGGTTTGGGTGACTATCAATGATAGTTCGATCTCTAGTTATGGGCATGATTATGGCACTTAGATCAATCCTAGTTATTATCTTATCCTCCATTGACCACAATTTCAATGGGGGAATAAGAAGAGTTTGTTGCAGCTACCCCTAGTTCGACATTACTCTTTTTGGTTCGATGCCGAACCGCTCCCCAAGTCTAGCTTGACGAACTCTTGCTTATTTCCACCCTTCTCATTCCTTCTTCTAGCTTTTGGACCTTCTTAATTGAATTCTTTGTCAAAGTGTGACCCTATTCATATTCTGGATCACCTAGACTGGGATGGCCCTTGTATTCAAGTGTTGCAACCAATAGGTTGCACCTGCTCCTAGCATATCATAAGTCAGTCCACCATACCTTGATGTTAGGAAGTGAAACATTAGTTAGCTTTGACACAACTCTATCCAGGTTGCCTTTGGTAATTACGACACAAGTATTAGAGTGCTTATTGAATGATAATCTTGATTGGTAGTTGTTTAATTGGGTGTGCTGGTGTTCTTTCTATTCTGGCAAGTAGCACCAACCTTATTTTTTGATCTCGAAAGTGTGTTGAGAATCAATTATCGGTGAAAGAACCAAAAATGTTTATATAAAAAATTTGCAAACACCTCCAATCGATTAGTTGTAGAGCTGTGAATATGGTGTATAATACAGTTGTATATTTGTTTTATGATTGATTTTCAGAGAGTACATTGCACATAGGTTATGCAGAAAGTAAGTTGTAGTCAAGTAAAGAACATAAAGATTGATAGTGGTTCGACCAGAATGTACCTACATCCACTATCCATTTTCATTATTCTTCTTATAGATCTTTGATTTAATGTTAAAGATACAAAATATAATGGTTTGACACTTAATAGAAAGTAAGATATAGCTCAGGGAAGTCTGTTCGGCTATTCCTTTTTGGCTATTCTTGGATGCCTATTCCTGTTCGGTTGTCTCTGTTCGGCGATTCCTGCTAAGTTATTCCTGCTAAGCTGTTTCGGCTACCTACTTCTGCTAGGCTACTCCTGCTAGGCTATTTCGGCTAGCTGATCTGACTAGTTTTTCTTGCTAGCTGATCCGGCTAGTTGTTCCAGTTAAGCTATTCCTACTAGCTGATCCTGCTAGCCAGATCTTATTTGGAGGATCCTACTAGCTGTTCCTGCTAGCCTTTGACTTGTCTGCCATTGCTGCTATGAGCTTGGCACTCTAGAATTCCTTTTATTGTTGTTGGATGCTTTGGCATTTATAAGGGTAAAGAGATGGTGTGGTTAGTCCAGTAAGTTAGGAAATTTTCATGTATAACTTGCCCAGAGGGATTATTCCTGAATATTCCAAATATAGTTAATTATTTACTAATATAATAAGATTTCATTCCATATATAGCTTGCTCGGTTCGGTTAGAGCTCTACCCGGTGTAGGTCAGTATGGTAGAATGTATGTGAACATGTTGCTGGCAAAGTTCGTATGCTCCTTTATTTGGCTTGGTCCGCCTTTGGTTAGGCGGACTCCCCCTAGGCTTGGTTCAATATGACACCAAGGCACGCAACTCGGTAGGTCCAGTACTAACTTGGTTTGGTATATGCACTTTACTTTGGTTCAGTGGATTCCTACATGCATGGTTCAGCGGGCCTTTGTAGGTGTGGTTCGGTGTGCACATCCCTCCTCGATCCGGTTCTCTGAACAATGCCACTCCGCTTCACTATGCAAGTGACCTTGTTCGATACCATGGGTATCAAACTGAATTTCATGTTCGGTACTCAAAATGGTACCGAACAGGACTTTCTATCTGGTACCTCGGGCACCGAACAGAGGGGGGTATCATTGCCTTTGCTTTCTCTCCTTACTTCCTTCTACAGTACCTTGGTCCCCATCCAACCTTACATTGGAAATTGTTAGGCACATAGATTTCCTATTGGATCATTCCTCAAGTTCCATAAAAATAATGTGCTTGCCAGGACTCAAACCCAGGTGGGTTGGCTGAAAGACACAAGTCTTTACCAATGTGCTATACATGCTTTTATGCCATAACTCCTTCATTTCAAGTTAGAATTAAATGAAACTTGGACGGATAGCTTCGTATCATTTAGTAGAATATTCCAACGCCTCTAAATGTTCCATTTGCCTAAAGTAGGTAGTATCTGTCCAATGTGGGGTCTGAGTCGGTTAGGTGATGGATAAATTTAGGAATCAGGATATGATGAGAGAATGTATTTGTATTTTACCTATAATTATATATAAATAATATTCCTAACTCTATAAACTCGGACTATAGAAGTAATTACGACCATATTCCAAAAGGATGGGTGAGGCAACTATGAGTTGGAAAAATAAATAAAGTTAAATTTATACTCCTACCCCAATTACCCTACCGGTGGAGGTCGTAATGTAAGGAGTGGACCGAGAAGAACATAAGCACGACATATAGAATAATCCCGGAGGATGGATGGTACTTGACTCCTTTGTTAGGCATAGGCTACATATGATTGTGGATTTTGATGGATTGCCGATTGAAGATGCATATTTCATCCAAACAAACGGGAAGTAAGAAAATTTATATTATAAGTATTCGGAACTATGATATGAAGAAGGATTGGAGAAAGTTCCTACAAGAAGTTGTGCACTAATCATTACTAAAAGATAGTTGGGTTTTTGATGAAGATTCTATAGGGACGAAGGAAAGTCCAAAAGGTAGGACAATTAAATTCAATTTCTAGGTCCAACCCTATATGAAATAATTTGATAAAAAGGTTTTTGATAATTCCTTGAAATGTATTGAATGGGTTTTTCAAAGGATTTGGGAAGTTGTTGTTTTGAGAAAGCAAGGGAATATAGAAACTCATAACTTGAAATTTATCGAGTCAAAAGTTTCTGATCTAAAGATTTTTGGTAAACAGGTTTTTTTTTTCATTTTTAGTTTAAAATTTATTAAGTTAAAAAGTTTGGATTTAAAGGTTTTTGATAAAGGGATATTTTATTTTTGAAATAAATGAAAAATAGAGCGTAGGTTGGCGCCGATGATTTTTCCTATTGTGTAAATTTTGAAGTTCCATTTAAAAATTCTGTTTTAGAGATGGATAAATGGAAATAATACTTAATTCAAATGGGGTACAGAGAATAGAAGGGAAGAACGCCCGACAATTTAGATAGAAATAGCATTAGGAATATATATATATATATATATATATAAATACGATTAGTAATTTAGTTAGAAATAATATAGGAGAAAACAATATGAATATGATAGGAAGAATGGATAAATTCCATGGATATGTAGTAAATGCGCATACACTTTAGATAGACGCTTAAATAGATGTTGCAATTACACATATATTTAGAAGTCCTTCTCATATGCTATTAAAATTCCTGCTAAGGTGGAAGCAGAAATAAAATGAGTATAGAAAAATAATAGGATTAAATTTATCCTTATCTACTCCACTTTTCATTGTTTAAGGTTGTAGAAGATGTTATTGAAAAAAAATGGTTTGGTATGATAATGGAGTTTTGAGTTAAAAATCCTACTTTTCTAGAGTAGTAAAATCTTTGTTGTAGATGGTCCTTAAAAAGGTAAAATTGGTTAGAAATGGAAAAAATTTCATGGTACCTTTTTGAATCCAAGAAATTTTTGAATAGGGTTTCTAAGTTTATATTTTCAAAGTTAAAGGTTTTGGATTAGGTACTTCATGATTGTGAAATTTTAGTTTTATAAAGAACGGTGAGAACCAACCAAAATTTTAATATGGAGTAGATGGGGATCACTACCTAGGCAAGACGGGGTAAAAGTTTTAGGCTATGAATAAAATAGCTACGAATGCTCATAGGGTAGCAATAAGGAATCTTCATTGAATATAAGGAATGTTTGTATGAAACTGGAATATTTTATTAGAGATGTGGGGAAGCCATGATAAGAACCCTCAAAGGAAAGGGAAATGGTATCAAAGTAAAATTTTATGAGCCCTTGGGTATACTTGCACGAAGATTCAAGGATATAAAGGAAGTAAATACCAAAGTTTGAGGATACCGTTAAGATATTTTGATTTAGAGCAGATAGTTGTATGATTGGAAAAGAGAGTAGTGAGATGACACACACACACATGAAGGAAGTTGGTTGACTTAAGGTTGAAGAAGGCAAGGTACTGGTAAGGAAGTCATTCCACCAAACCGATTTTCTGACGAGTTATTCTAAATGTTTATAATTCATATTTCTTACCCACCGCAGTGTGGGAATGCACAATTTACCCCATAATTGGGTATAATAGTTTTAGCAATGAATGGACCTTATTTATTATAAGCTAAGAAGGAGAGTCAAGGATGGTAGGTGATAAGGAAAGGGATACTAGGAATGTCCATCTTAATTTAATAAGGACTGTTAGAGCCATAACATCATTAACGCCAATTGATGATGAATGGCGACTTCCAACAAAATTTTATTTTAGGGTTCTCGGGTTGTAATCACTAGTTGTCTCCCTTAGGTTAATTGAAAAGCGTATAATATGGTATGAGATATGTTCATGTTTTATCACTGGGTTGATTTTATGGATGGGATTAGACCGCTAGATATATATGTATGTGTGTGTGTGTAAATGGTGTAAATTAGGAAATCTCATAATGACACTTAACTAGCAATAAAATGTAGGTAACGCTGGAAGTTTATAAAATAAATTAGGAAATTAAGTTAGCAACCATAAATTAAAAATGCTTTATTCCTAAGACGTTAGAATTTTGGGAAAAATAAATTTTAGCAAACGAAGAACATGGAAAGGTTGTTGCTAAGTCGCAGGTTATTATCCCTATGTTTTAAAAGCTAAAATTTATAAATACGCTTGTTGTTGCTAAGTCGCAAGTTGTTGCTAAGTCGCAGGTTATCTCCCCAAATCTAAGATTAACTGCATAATACTAGGATCAATCATACGCATTAACTCATAGACTGAGTTCTGATTACGTTAAGACGTGGTTTAATAGTATACAAAACATAGATAATAACAAAGGAAAATGTTGTTTTAGCTTTGAAATTTCTATTTTCATACCATATTGATAGTGAAATGAAACTTGTGTTTAGGATAATTACGTTTTAACATCCAAAAATAAACCTCATTGTGCAAATTGTACTTGGAAAAGATGGAAAATTTTTGGAGGCAAAAGAGAAGGTTCCAAAGTGCAACAAAATAGATTCCCAAGTGAAGGGTGGAAATGAAGAATTTTCTATCTAAATTCCTTTTTTGCATAGGAGTATGGAGCTAGAACATTAGATTTTCAAAAATTTTGGATGGTAAAAATTGTGTGCTAGGTTTCGGAAGGTAGGGATTGGATGCAAAACTAGTTGAACCATACTTCTTGTAGCCACCCGGAAATTCGAACACTTTGTCTTCGAATATCGAAACATTTTGGAATAGAATTAAATGCTATAAATATGATTTTATAACCTTGTTAATCATCATTTAATTTATAATTAATGATAAGAAAGTTGTTTTTGAAATTTGTTTACAAAAATATATTCTTCAAAGAAAAATCGTTAATATGACCGAAAATTGGTTTATCGGTAAACAACTTTTCGATCGATACAAATTGTTCAAACTCTTTGGCACTTGACTAATGATCAAATGAACATATTATCAACTAATTAATATGCACACCTCTTCATAAATCCTACATCGTTCTAGAAGCTTCTAAATGATAAGAGATATTATCGTGAGAGGGGTATAATGGTAATTAACATAAAGGAGAAGTGATGGGAGGTGAAGCTTCCATGGTATGGTGGGGGAGAGGGTGAGTGAGAGCTTAATCATTACCACTCCTAAGCCTATATAAGGAGGGGCATACCCTTAGTATCATTCATAAAAAAATTACAAAGCTTAGAGTTGAAAATCAATGGCTTCTTCATCTTCTTTCTCTCTTATGTTCTAAAATAATATAGTTGCAAATCAACTCCAAATCACATCAAACATTACCACAAGGCTTAGTACAATATTATAACACCTTCCACCACACCAAAAGTTAAAGAAGCAAAGCTACACTTTCCCCTAAGCTTTGCTTCTTTAACTTAACAATTAATCATTTCCTCGATTAAAACATCACTAATGCAAATACAAATGTTTTCGAAAAAGGGTTAGAATTGCTTAGTGGCTAAATGATTAATTATTTGATTACTTGTTTGAAAGTAATTAACTATGCTTAAGTCTAAAAGGTGATGAAGTAAGGCTTATCTATTTACAAGAGTTAAGATTGATGTCGAGTAGGGATGAAGCAATAGAGCTCTAACTTACCGGTTTCCCTTTTAACCGAGGAATGGTAAGTTGGAAAATGTCAGAAATGTGTTAATCGTATTGATTTCTTTATTGTTATGGAAATCATCAATACTATACTTAACACTAAAAGTCAGGTAGACTTATCTATTTGAGAGATTCAAGAATGAAGTGTCTAGAAGAGGCTTTGATGAAATCAGTGCTCTAACTTACCTGGTTTCACTCTTGAACGAGGACTAGTTAAGTTGGAATGTTGTAAACGAGTTAAGTGTACAAATAATGATTTATATAAGCAATTGTTTTGATTAGATAATCGATTAATTTATTATCTTGACCAAATATGACTTAAGAAGTTATCTAAAGGCTTCGCGATTTCGTATCAATGAGAACCCCAAGGAAGGAGCATTGCTATGCAACATCTCTAGCTTTCGCTTCCTTATGAGAGAACTAGAATTGAGTTAACCAAAAATTCACCAATTGGTTTTGGAGAGTCCGATAAGTGGGAAGAGTGTACATATATGAGATGACCCAAAATCTGTAATCATTTCAAAACCACATATGCCATCTATGTTCTGGAAGCGGTTGTGAAGTGAAATGCTATAGAGTTAAACTGTCGATCCTAAGGTTAAGTCCAAGGGAGAGGTCAGCGTTAATGTTTCAAGCGAAGCTATCGTGTGGGTATGTCTATCTTGAGTAGTATTCCAAGAAAGAGGATAGCGTTAGCATTCGTTGGAGGAATTATACGGGGAACTTATGTGGAGGTTCAACATCTGTTTAAGATGCTCCAATCCATGTAGTGATTCATGATCTATTCGAGATGATGAAATCCATTTGGTGGTTCATGTTCTGTTCGAGTGATGAAGACTCCTATGAGAGATGCCGAACATAGCCTCGACATCAGGAATATGACAGAAAACAGAGAAGGGGCATGGCCAGGGAGGTTTAGCGAACCTCAAGGGCATATCAACTACATGTCTAGAGATGCTTATCAATATGTTGGTACCGGGAGTTGATATGGCTCAGATCATATACCGAGGATCGTCAAGTTATGTTTACCTTAGAGTATAAACTATCTAGTGATATACGATGCTAAGAAGTTAGTTTCTAATCCTTATCATAGAGTTCGGATGCGATCAGACCGAGGGGATCTCTATGGAAAATCTATTATGCGAATGCACCTTAGCGATATTTATTGTATACCTATTATCATTGCGGCGTTCACACGATCATCTATTTGATATGATTTATGTGCTACAGACTAGACATTATCTATCATATCACTATATATCAAACTTAATGAATGGTTGGTTTCATTTGAGGGGAAAACCATTACGATAATCCATATGGTCTCAAAAATGTGCTATTATATGTCACTCTTATTTGTTGAGTTTCTCAAGCTGGTTTACTAGACTGATTAGGGTGTTATTTTCTTATAATGCTTGGGTCAGCCTCGTGTATGTTTCCAGATTTAGCTACGGACGCTTTGGAGCTTATAGAGAGAAGCTGAATGATTACCTTCCATAGTATTCTTATTTCCACAACATTTTTGTATTATATGTATCAGCATTGTGAAGACAGGTAGTTATAACTGTTCGGGCTAATGGTAGTACTTAGGTTTTAGTAACTCTGATATTTCTTTATTTAGAGTAACCCTTTGTATTGTTCCTTTGATATTATATATTGTCATTCCTGAATTGTGAAATTAGTGTAATAGGGGTTCTCGCACTATGAACAATGTGACAAAGATTTGTCTCTTACCCCGACATGACCCTTTACGGGTTGGTTGAGAAGTCGAGGTGCTGGCCATAAAATGAGGAATAAGGTTACCATTTGTAGTCATGCCTTGAAAAGTGGGTATTGTTGCATTTGGTATCAAAGCAGGGTTGAGCGAACACCTTGGCTGCGGTTGGATATGGTTCTTTGGAGATATGGTAAGTGACATCCTAGAATGAGTCGAGTGTACTATACATATGAGTGCATATTTGTATTTTTAAAACTGGACTTTTAAAATATTCCTAGGAATATCTCTTTCTTCATAATCATCTCTTAGTAACTTTCCCTTGAATAACTCTATCCTTTAGTTTCCTAAAACTGTTTCACTTTGATTCGGTAGAAAGAACCATAAGCACTAGTGCTGCAAATGCTAGAGGTGGTTGGTGTAGTACTGTCATGGATGGTGGGGATCAATCACCAATGAATGTTGCTCTAGTTGAGGAATGAGGGAGAATGTCGCATTAGAGGTCGTGCATATCAGATGCCAGATGAGTTTTGCTTCGCTTTTCCATGATTATGAGATGCTAGGGGTAAGAGGTTGGGTGGTACAGAGACAATTACAGAAGTCCAGTCTTGTCTCAGACTATGTGATCAGATATTTGGAGATATTGAGCTAGATGACACAATGAAGTGTAGATTGGCGTTGCGACATTTGATAGGTGCAGCCATAGATTGGTGGAGTTCTATTATAGCTGATGTCCAAGAGAACGACTTCTCTTAGGCCCAATTTAAAGATGAGCTTGAGATGAAGTTTGTTGCGGAAGCCAAAAAACTTTTTTATTTAGAAGCTTTTTGGATCTGAAGTAGGGGGCTATGACCATGGTGGAGTACGAGAATCGGTTCGTTGCATTGTCTCGGTTCGGGTTAAGATTGGTTGACACACCTCTAAAGAAGAACGAGATGTTCATTGCGGGTATGCGCCCTGAGTTCTAGTGGTATATGACTAACCATCTTTTGGAGTCTTTTGTGAATTTGGTAAATATGGGTTTGAGGCTCAAGAGTTTGGCACCGAAGCTTGTTGTTTCTACACCAAAGCCTCTTACTTTTATACCAGTCGGGATCAATAAGCGGAAGTTTCAACAGTTGAAGTATATGTCCAACCTTGTTTGCTATCGGTGTAGGTAGAAAGGCCACTTTGCTAAAAACTGTAAGATAGGGGGAGAAAGGCAGATAATAAAGGCATCAACATGGGAGATACCGCAATTTGCACCGAAGAGTTGCTACAGTTGCCATCAGCCTGGCCATTTTGTTAAAGATTGTCCTATGCTCAAGAAGGAGGAACAACCTAAGGTCTTTGCTATTTCTATAGCCAAGAATCAGCAGCAAATTCTTGAGGGTATACTATCTGGCTTTCTTATTTGTGTTTGTTTGACTATAATAGTTTCTTATCCCATAATCTTGATGATTGTTTAAATCATGCTCGATGAGTTAAGGAACAATGACTATTAGTTGTTGTTGATTTGTTTGTGCTCAACCAGTTTATGAGGTGTTTTACCTTTCTACATCAGGGATTGGGTAGACAGTATTTATAGGTACATTGAATGAACACCTTGTAAATTAAGTTTCACGGTTTGACTATAAGACGTTTGGTGATAATGTTGAGTTAGAAATTAAAATTTAGTAAAATATATTTACTATAATCCAAAGGAAAGATAGAATATTTCGAAAATAAATATCTGTGAAAAGATTTACATAAGAATGTAATTCTATATAAGTATGGTTTATAAAATGTCCTTTATAAATGAAAAGGATTTAAATAGAGAATTTGAGAACTTAAATCTAGGTGTCTTTGAAAATGTTTTTCAAGATTTTGGAGGAAATAATATTAGTATTATTTAAAAGAAAATATTTGGGAGATTGATTTAAAAAATTGAGATCATAATACTTAATATTATTATACGAAGTATTTGTTACCGCTTTAAAATTATTTTGTTTAAATACCAAATGTATGATTTGGATGTACTGAACTCACTTCTGTCGCTTGAAAATAATTTCAATGATGACTGCAGCATCATCACCGTTCATCTTCGGGTTTCTAAGTGTGGGATGCTACAAAGTTATTTTGATAAAATAGATTTTGATTTAAATTCTAAAAGTATGATTTGATATATAAAAGGTATATTTATATATTATTTCAAAATTGTTTGAAATGAAAACTGGTGTTTAGTTCTAAAGTTCTCTTGTTAAGTTATTTCATGGACACATATAGCCTATGCATTAAGAAAGTATGGTATATGCATCATGATATGATACGTTGTTTGGTAGTTTCATTTATTAAAATGAAATGGAATTTTCGATGATTTTGGATAGTCGGGAATTTTCGAGTTGTTATAAAATTTGTAGTTAAGTATTTTTGAAGATATAAAGTTGAGTTTATATAACATTTGAATTGAGAAGATAGCAAATTAAAACAAGTGTTAAATGGTTAAACATACTTGTTAAGTAAAACAAATTTGATGTTTTGGTATATACTCTTAGGATGAAATGAAGTATTATACGAGTATAAACTAAGTTATAAAATGTGGATAAACTTGAAGTTTTTTTTATGAAATGATTCATAAATAAATTTAGTACTGAATGATATATTATTTGTGTAAATGAATGTGATTAAGAAGATATTAGTGTAGTTAAGAAACCAATATGCTAAATATGTAAGTTTGCCGTGGATCGTTTTATTCGCATGACTATACTTGATCCAGTATTCGAGTACATGTTTTCGTGGTGGTTTACACCGATCCAAACAAGGTTTTTTTACCCAATTCTTGACGACGAACACTTGATATGGATTTGTGATGTGATTCTGATGTTTTCTATCATAGTATATGACTGCAAGAAGAACAGAGGATTTTAATCAAGGAACCAAATTGGAGTCCGCATTAAAGAGTTCAAGTGATCCATATTAGTTTGGAAGTGAAATTTATGTGATCGAGCAAATGATCAAATCAGATATTGCGTACAGATGGTTCATTTGCATCGTATGTGCTTTAGTACATTTTTATGGTGTTTGTTAACTTATGAAGAGTTTGGAGAATGACTCTTTGATTAATTGAGGTAGCATGAATAATCATCTAAGTAATGACCTAAGGCTGTTGAGCGTGAGGTATGCTCAGTAGATTGTTTATCATCCTTGGACGATGGAAGAGTTTTGAACCTAGCAAACCATAAGCATTGGTTGCTAGTGATTGTGAATACTATTTGAGTATTTGTATGCTTGTTCCTTTGCTAAGGTTAGAAGTGCCATGTAGCAAGGATGCTTGGGGTGATACGAGGAAGAGGGATGGTGGTTTGAAGGAGATCCACCTAGAGTGCTTATAGACTAGGATTCCTTATCTTAGTATCGTATATCTTTTGTGGTGTATCACCGCTTGAGATGGAGTCATCTAGTATGCATTTTGGTTTGTAGTTTAGCTTGTATGTAGTTTCATCAGTACCCTATATTTGTATCTTGCTTCGCCTATCTCCTTTTCTTATCGTTCTTGTTTGAATTTCGAGGACAAAATGTTCTAAGTAGGGAGAATGTAGCGACCTGGAAATTCGAACACTTCGTCTTCGAATATCAGAACTTTTTAAAATATAAATAAGTGCTATAAATATGATTTTATAACCTTGTTAAGAATCATTTAATTAATAATTAATGATAAGAAAATAGTTTTTGAATTTTGTTTACAAAAATATATTTTTCGAGGAAAAATCGATAATACGACCAAAAATCAGTTTATCGGTAAATAGCTTTTCAATTTATATAAATTGTTCGAACTCTTTAACACTTAATTAATGATCAAATGAACACATTAAGAAACTAATTAACACACATACCCCTCTTCATAAAGCTTGGAATGTTCTAGAAACTTCTAAAGGATAAGAGATGAGAGGGGTATAATGGTAATTAGCTTAAAGGAGAAGTGACTTAAAGGAGAAGTGATAGGAGGTGAAGCTTCAATGGCACGATGGAGGGTGAGTAAGAGATTAAGTAACACCATTCCTAAGCCTCTATAAGGAGGGTCATACCCTTAGTATCATTCACAAAAAATTTACTAAGCTTAGAGTTGAAAATCAATGGCTTCTTCATCTTCTTTCTCTCTTATGTTCTATAATAAAATAGTTGCAAATCAACTCCAAATCACTTCAAACTTTGCCACAAGGCTTAGTACAATATTATAACACCTTCTACTACACCAAAAATTGAAGAAGCAAACTACTCTTCCCCTCTATCAATAAGCCGTGAGCACTTGAAGGGATAAGGAGGCGGAAGCAAGGCTAAAGCAAGAGAGGAAGGGAAGGAAAGGAGGGTGCTAGCTTGGGTTTGGACTTGGATTCTTGGATCTTAGTTGTTTGTGAGGCTAAAGGTGAGTTAACACCTCACTTTGAATGAAAATATTGCACATACTTATGGTGTGTTGATTGTATATATGGTGTTTGAATTGTTGTTAACTTATGTTAAAACATTGGTTTGGAATCTTACTTTAAAAGTAAATCACATATTTGATCCATGTATATAGACTTGAACGAACTTGGAATGGACTTGAATGGCCTTGTATAACATATGAATAGACCTTAAATAAATCACATAGGTTATAGATGGACTTTGGTTTAGATCGGACTCGGATTTGAAAGTGCAGTTATAGAAATAATCGCTATAGATGGAGTTGTGAATTGCATTGATTTTGGCGATTGCTATGGAACTTTACAGAGAGATTCTTAGGGGTTTCTCACCATATTTATAATGTTTTTATATGTATGTTTGTTGCTATTAAAAGCTTGAATAGTAAAAAGTTAAGTGACATCTCAGAAAGTGGCTAAAACATCACTAGTGCAAAACTGCCCCGTTTAGCATTGATTTTGGACTTTTAAAGGGTTGAAAAAATATTCAAATTTAAGTATTTTGTTTCATTTTTTTATAAGTGTTTACTAAATCATATTAGAGTATTTTAAAATTGGTTTGAGATATTTATGAATTTTTAAGAATTAGTTGTGAATTTCTAAAGAATGGATATTTTGTTAAAATATATAGAAAACATGTCGTTCTCAAGTTTCAAGGAAAATTATAAAGTTGTTGTTTTCAAGTAATATTTTGGATAAATGTTTTAAAATATATTACAATTATTTTCAAGTATTTTAAAAGTATATACAAATTTTTTCGATAAGGGGTTAGAATTGCTTAGTGGCTAAATGGATAAATATTTAATTACTTGGTTGAAAAGTAATTACCTATGATTAACACTAAAAGCCGACAAAGTAAGGTTTATCTATTTGTGAGAGTTATGATTGGTGTCGACTAGAGACGAATCAATAGAGCTCTAACCTGCCGGTTTCCCTCTTTATGGAGGAATAGTAAGTTGGAAAATGACGGAAACATATTACTCGCATTGATTTCTTTATTGTTTATGGAAATCATTAATACTAAACTTAACATTAAAAGCCGATGAGGTAGACTTATCTATTTGTGAGATTGAAGAATGAAGTGTCTAGGCAAGACTTTAATGCAAATTGTGCTCTAACTTACCTGGCTTCACTCTTGAATGAGGAATAGTTAAGTTGGAATGTCGAAAACAAGTTAACCATACGAATCATGATTTGTATAAGAAATTGTTTTGACTAAATAATCGATTAGTTAATTATTAAACTTGACCAAATATGACTTAAGAGTTATCATAAGGCTTCATGATTTCATATCAATGAGAACCCTCAAGGAGGAGAATTGGTATGAAACATCTCTAGCTTTCTCTTACTTTTGAGAGAATCAGAATTGAGTTAACCGGAAATTCGTCGATCGGTTTTGGAGAGTCTGATAAGCGGGAAGAGTGTACTTATATAAGATGACTCAAAACCCATAATCACTTCAAAACCATATATGCGATCTATGTTCTAGAAGCGGTTGTGAAGTGAAATATTATAGAGTTGAACTCTCAATCCTAAGGTTAAATCGAAGGGAGAGGTCAATATTAATATTTCAAATAAAGCTATCATGTGGGACTGTCTATCTTGTGGAATATTCCAAGAGAGTGGATAGCATTAGCATATGTCGAAGGACTTATGTGGGGATTCGTGATCTGTTCGGGATGATGAAATCCATTTGGATATTCGTATTATGTTCGAGTGATGAAGACTACTTCGAGAGATGCCGAACGTAGCCTCGACATCGAGAAAATGACAGAAAACAGTAAAGAGGCATGGCTAGGGAGGTTTAGCAAATCTCAATGGTATATCAACTCCATGTTTAGAGATGCTTATCAATATGGTTGTATTGAAAGTTGATACAGTTCCGATCACACACCGATGGTGGTCCAGTTATGTTTACCTTAAAGTATATCCTATCTAGAAATATACGATGCTCGAAAGGTAGTTTCTGATCCTTGTCATGGAGTTCAAATGCGATAAGACTAAGGAGATCTCCACAAAAAATCTATTATGCGAATGCACCTTAACGGTATTGATTTTATACCTATTATTGTTGTGGCATTCACACAATAGCTATTTGATATGATCTATGTGCTACACACTAGACATTATCTATCATATCACTATATGTTAAACTTAATGAATGGTTGGTTTCATTTGCGGGGGAAATCGTTACAATATTACGCATGGTCTCAAAAAAGTGCTATTATATGTGACTCTTATTTCTTGAGTTTCTCAAGCTGGTTTACCAGACTGATCCGGGTGTTATTTTCTTATAATGCTCGGGTCAGCCCCGTATATATTTTCAGATTTAGCTACGGACGCTGTGAAGCTTATGGAGAGAAGTTGGATGATTACCTTCCATAGTATTTTTATTTCCACTGCATTTTTTGTATTATATATATCAACATTGTGAGGACATGTAGTTATAATTATCCATGCTAATGATAGTACTTAGATTTTTGTAACTATAATATTTCTGTATTCAGAGTAACCCTTTGTATTGTTCCTTTGATATTATATATTACCACTCCATTAAAAGATTCTGATATTGTATTATTCTTTTCTTGTTCCATTTTTTTCGTTTATTTTACCCTAACTTTCTATCTTTTCGGCACTTGGGTGCTCAGCATATGAATACCATGGATGTATTTAGTATCAACATTCGAGGGTTGAAAAGTTAGGCCGCTACACTCCTACTCGCAGGAGTATGGAAATTATTGTTTGAAAAAAGGATAATTGAAAACTTGCATACATATAGAACTGCCAGTATATTTAGGTTGTTTGCATCATATTTTCATAATGTTTTTAAAAAAATGAATTCATATAGGAGGCACCGATTTATTGTAACACTCCTACCTCCTTACCCACACTATCCAACAGCACTACAAAGTAATACTGTCGGATAATATGGAGAATAAAACGATATAGGGTGCACACGTGAATATTCCCTTGGGCTAACACTAGTACGTATTAGAAATAAAAATATAACTCACCAAAAAAACGTACACAGTATCGGCTCAAAGCAATAAACATGTCTGCCTCCTAGATAGAACAACATACAATATATACAGTAAATATAAGATATCACAGAGTCAATCATAGTGATAATTTATAATATACAATATTCAAAATATATCCAATAAACATCACAATGACATACATACAAGAGACTATGCAATACAGAATAATAATATACAGTACCAATTATCTAGTCTCCTATAAGCCCAGAATACAAACTAGTCTCATCGTCCATGTACCTGAAATGTCTTGGACTAACCCGAGTATTATAAAAATAATAAATGGGTCAGACTATATCCAAATCAAGAGTTATGCATATATATAGATATAGAATATGCATAGTATAATGGTGATGACATACAAACAATAGTATAGCAAGATAGCAACAACTATAACACCCAATATAAAGATGTCATCACCTATACAAATCACATCAAATATTATCTCATCAAAACAATAACAAATGGGTGAATCATCCATTTCTGAAATCACCATCAAATCCAGAAATCATCAGTGGTGAGATATCCTCAATTAACGTCAAGCAATGATGACGCAGTGCCCATAATATCTCTCAATGTCATATTTTAAAATACCATTATCAAATCACTAAAATCAATAAGAAAGATTTGAGCCAGCTCATAACAATACCCAAATATAATCAATAATAAGTAGGTCGGCTGCCTGAAAAGAATAGGTTGTCTACCTAAGAAGGATGCAAGGTTGACTATACTCTAAACACTGTCTTAGGTATAATCTCATCTATATGTAGTATATGTCTATATGCCACCCACATACATCCACATACAGTGGAACCGGATGCGGGACAAACAGCACGCCAACTTTCTCCAAGAGCTACATGTGGTCCATACGACACGAATCCTACTATCATCAATTACCATTACCTCTCCCCTGTTGGTATCATGACAACAATCCACCATAGGCTCGACAACGCGTAGCCTCTTTGACCATGACTACTGACATGTGCCTATATGGTAACATACCCCCGTATAAGTGCCATACACAAGCAAAGAATAACCTAATAAAAGACACAACGGCGTCCCATACCACTGCTTGTTACTAGTCTGTTTATTCAGTGCTCACACATCACACTCGCACCTTCAATATTCTAAATAACAAGTCCAAAGAATAACCCTAAAAGTGTCATCAAAAGTTCCAAACCATACGGTATCACTAAACCGTTTATTCAGATTTCTCGTCACATGGAATAAAATCTCATAAACTCAAACGGTAAGATGTCATCATCGTATCATATCAAAATCACTAATCAAATCTATATCAACGGTGAAACATTCACAATATCGAAATCTATATAGGAATGAAAAATTAAAAGATGTAGAAATTATAGATAAAATCCCAATTTTAATTCAAACATTAAAATAATAAAGTTCACAAAATATTTCTTTAACAATTAAATCAAGTATTCAAATATATATAAAATAATAATCAAAATCTCTGACAGCTCATATTGAAAATCATCTAATATTATTTTTAATGCATTTCATAATCTTCTAAAATTGAGTATTATATCAAAATAAATTTATAAGATGCAAAACAAATTATATTTATTTCAAACCATAGAAAATAAGTCAAAATCATCACTTTATTCTCTAACAGTTAGAAATAAAATATTTTTTATTTTTGAAATAGCCTTTTTTTAACCAAAATAATTTCCAAAAAATCATTTTTTTAACCATCCAATTATATTTATTTATAAATATACTTCAATCTTAATTCTAAAATACCAAAAATAATTTATCGAAACTTTAAAAAATATTTTAAAACCAGAAAATCAACCGTACGTCCAAAAATATGAATTAAAGAGCAAAATCCTACATAATCATCAACAAACATCAATATAAATTTCTATCGTGTGGCCGAGCCGAATTACACCGAATTTCGATCATCGAAACAATGTACACACTATAAATACAATATACAAATTGAAATGCGAACGGACAACATCTCCTCTGCATTTCGGACATCCACTAACAAAAAGCTTCATCAGTCAATCAAAACACATCCAATATCATACAACCATATGAATATCCCGATCAAACAACTT
Organism: Allium fistulosum; assembly: GCA_030737815.1. NCBI lineage: Eukaryota > Viridiplantae > Streptophyta > Magnoliopsida > Asparagales > Amaryllidaceae > Allium > Allium fistulosum. The sequence goes on from CM060903.1 coordinate 850,503,787, forward strand.
ATCCAAGCAATTCAATAATTATTCACAAATTGTTCAGCCAAGCAAATGCAATCAATTAATTCAAACTATGTAATCTGATCAGAATATGTATTTATATAATTAGCAGATAATGAATTAGATATAGATGTGAGTAAATACTCGCCTCAAGCAATGTTTGAATCTTCCAAATAATTACTAAACTCAGCCCCAAGATAATACTTTCTTCGCTCACCTCGTCAGTACCAATACTTCACATTGCTACAGCCAACAATATCCCAACACCTCCAATCGCCCGAATCAGCCACAAGTAATCTGCCCCCTCTAGGTTGGGCTCCTCCAATCATGCCTCCATCCACGTCATTACAGGCCGCCGTCCATCCCTTAAACAAACACGAACGCCAATCACCATCGCTTGTCGTGCGCCTCCGGCCTCATCACACTTGTATCCCAAGTCGATCGTGACCTCACTTCCACTTCGTACTCACCTGTTGAGTCGCGGTCGCCGTTACTAAGCTCGCCTTCAATCGCAAGCGACATTTGATTCCTTTTTTTTATCTCCTTTGTTTGTTGTAATCGAATTATGGCTCAATTGGAAAATGAAGAAATAGGTTCGGGCTCGTATACGAAAATAGAAGAGGGATAGCTTTTGAGAGTGGAAGATGGATATTTAGTTGGGCTTGGGCTTAACGGCTTTGAGCTTAATTTAATTTTTCTTTCTTTTTAAATAATTCATATATTATACTTATAAATGAAATTCTAATCTAATATAAATTAATTTACACATCATTCTACGATTATAATTTGTTAACTACAAAATTTCCTTCATATCAATATTTATTTATTTCTGTTTGTTTATTAATTAAAACATTTTATTCAAGTCTAATATATTACCTAAAAATAATTTAGTATTTTAATTTAATTTATTAAAACAAAATCTTATATTAAATAATGTTCACTTGAATAAATATTTATTTGCAAAATGATATTAATTATCAAATATTAAATTCAAACAATTTTATTTTAATTAAATTATTTAATTTATGGCATAGAAAGTAGCGTTATTACAGACTCCCCCTTATGAAAATTGCATCCTCTCAATTTCTTATAGAGACACATAGAACAACTCATACACTACCATTCTTCGTATCTACGTCCTTATATCAATCTACACAACCCTCTATGAGGCTCTTATTCTAATTCTCTTATTATATGTTACTATTTAAATAGATGCACTTAATGACTTTCTATTTTCGCATATGATAAAAAAATTGAAAAAAATTCTAAGTGTCGGATTTTCCCAAAATTTTTGGCATAGTCTCCTCCGTGTGGAGCGCGTTCTGAAAAATCAAAACACAAAAATATCACAATATATATACATTCCAATCAATGAGGTATGCCGAAACATGAGGAAATAATATACCAACAAAAAATAATATATTTGTCGCACTATAAAAAACGTACCTTTAGCATTGCAATTTAAGGAAATTTATTTCATTTTATGCAAGCAAAAAAGTGCTTGCACTAAATCCATTCCATACTCATCATCACGTACCTAGGCTAGGCTTAAAGAAACCATATTAGATCATATATTACAAATAAAAAGAAGGTTTGCATTCGTATAACAAAGGAATAAAATTGCATTCTAAATTAAATCGCTTTCAAACTAACATTAACATGTCAAAAACACATAATTAGGTACCGCTTTCAATAGAGAAATTATAGCATGATGAATTATGTTTCCCAAACATCTTTGGAAACTTTGAAATGTGCTTTTCAAAAGTTATGGTAATTTTACAAACCAATACAAGTTCTGAAATAGGATTCAAAATCCAGGCCCATTTGTATAATTGCAAGTTTTCACTTTGCAAACGCCAAAATTTCACTAACATTCTAAATAAAAGTTGTTGCATATGTTTTAGGCTTTCCAAAATGGGCAAGATCATCAAAATCGGACAAACGGTTCAAAAGTTATGGGAAAATGAGTTCAGCTCAGTTTTAGCCAATTTTACACTATAAGACAGCGAACACTACACTCATTAATTCATGTTTAAATCTTCACAAACTTGAAAATTTTGGAAAGTGATGAACAACAAAGTTGTAACTTATGCAATTGCATTAACAAAAGAAGAATAGACAAAATCGAATCACTCCATCACAAGTTACGATCATATTAGTAACAACCATATTTTATTTTATTTTTTTATGCAGGCCAGATTTTTAAACTTGATTTCAATAGATTTTGAACATAGGAAATGTAACAACCATGGTCGAGATTACCTCGAATTAAACTTAAAAATATGATTTTTATTTATCTCAATTAATTTTAAGATAAAATTGGGAATTTTATTAGTTATAATTTCCGAATTAAAAAGAATTTGGGATTAAATAAATTGGAAATTCAAGGAATATCCTTTTGTGAAACTTGATTCTTATATTTGATAATATAAGAATAATTTTGGGAAAATGTGATAATTAATTATATGAAAATAATTTGTATTGTATAAATGTGAATTATAATACTGTATTCACTTATTTATTATAAGCGGAGATTTGTGAAAAAATATTTTTCATTTCAAATTATTATAACAAGTATTGTAAATTTAATAAAAAGATCAATAATGAGATTTAGTGTTTAAAATGAGATTTTTACAATTAATAGTTTATTTTTATTAAAAATAATGAGGATAACTTTTATTTTTAATGGTTATATTTAATTTTATAAATTATCTCAATACTAATAGAAATGAGGATTTTTAACTTGTGATTGGTTTTGATAAAATTGGAGAAATCAAAATATGTTAAGTAAAACATTGTTTAAGTGTAAATTGGTGATTTATAATAGAAAATAAGAAGAGAATAATACCATTTTCTCTTATCGGGTCCATAAAGCACCCAAGCAAATTTAACTAAAGAGAAAATCCTTCTCTTATTTCACTATGTTCATTTTTCACATGGTGTAAAATGGAAGTTAGAAAACCAAATATCCTTCTTTCAAAACCCTAGAAACCTAAATCAATCCCCAAATCATGTGCAAAATCAATAGGCTTTTGTATATTAATTAAAGAAATAGAAGCAAGGTAATCTCTTCCACCTTATATTGCATTCTTAGAGTATTTCGTTTCATATTTTTCATCTTAGGTTTGATCTTGTTTTGCCACTTTTGGAAATCAACTTAGGTAATAGCTGAAAGGTATTAGGCTTAGGAAAATCCGAGTTTCTAGCATCAATTCAAATCCATAAAGGTGAGTTAATCCTCATACAACCAATCTCTAAATTTCTGATTTCATATACCAGAATTTATGATGAATGATTGTTGAATTGAGTGATCAATTGTTTGTTGTTTGCTAAAAGTTGTGATCATATATAATTAGCAAACTTGTTAATCTACTTGATGTTATGAAGCTTGGTACCACTCGGAATGCTTGCATGAACACACCCGAATCAATCACTAGAGACATTAGACCAAACCGCCATTGTCGAGGACCAAACAGAGGGCAACCTAGAGTCGAAACGGCTCCACGTTGCGTCACCATCGCTGGACCAGTGGGGCGCCACCGGTGCACCAGTGGTGAATGCCTAGAGCTGATTCAGCTCCACATAAAGCCCAATGGATCACCCATTCGTTCGTCTATTTGCTTCCTTGATGTTAGTTGCTTGTTTTTTATGCCCATTTCATGCTGATTTCAATGCTATTTATGGCTTTTGATTTAGGAATTTATGAATTCATGTTGGATTATTAATACCATAGAGTTGTTCTATGGGTCCATGGCACGACACATAATTTTCGTCGTACGTTTTCAACTAGAGTTTTCAAAAGGATGATTTTCAAATCAAACTGTATTTTCTAAATCTTTTTAAGTATAAAATTAGTTCTTATATAAAAAATATTTGAAAGTACACACACACACATATATACATATATGTTTATTTTTTATATAATAACAATGATTTGAAATATAAATTAGGTTATTCCTAATCAAATGTTTAAATACCATATGGGTCTGGAAATATGAGTATTTGTGGTTTATAATGTAAATGGACTTATATATATCTGGACTTTGGAATATGGTTTATAAACTAAAAATATTTTATGGAATTTTGAATATACATACATACATACATATATATATAAGTGTATTTTTAGAACAATTCGGATTTATGGAGTATTTTATCAAATGGTGAATATCTATACATAGTAGAATAACAATTCAGTTTATGAATTTTTAAAATGAATAATTTGAAAGTAAGTATATAAATAAAGGGTTTTAGAAATCATTTTCTATATGTTAAATTATATTATTTACTTCCAAAACCATAAACTCTTATCGGATTTTTATTGTACTTAACCCTTGGCTATTTATATGCTATTTTAGCATTTTTGTGTAACTTTTGGATATGCAGATAAAAACGTTTTGAGAACCTTTAACATGGGGAATACTAGTAATCTACTTAGTGTTATTGATTAGTTTAAATGCTTTCAAGTAACGCTTCGTCGAATATGGTACAACTCATTGAATAGAATGTTTGAGTGGAATTTAATAAACCATTAGCGAACAATTGAATTTCACCATATAGTATGGGATGCTTTTGTTAAATTCTTATGATTGCCTTTGGGAAAGTATTTAACACTTTAGAGTTGTATTCTCTTTTAGTGTTCGGCCGACAGATTCTTAAGAGAATATAGTTCAGGTTTTCTAGTGGTATCCGTAATAAATGAGATTTACTAGCTTCTAGCAAATACTTGAATTTCACTAGGCGGTATGGGATGTTTTGGTTAAGTTCTTATGATTTCTAAGAGTGATAGTAATTGGAACTTTAGTGTGAGTTCTACTTTGGTGTTCGGCATGGGGCTGATAGATCCTTGAGAGTCATGCTCTAGGATTTTTATATGATTCTTGTAATCGGTATGAGTTATATCACCTCCGGTACTTGAGTTATGTTTCTACGATCATTATGATCGATATGGATTTGTTTTCTTGGATTTTGAGATGTTGTTTTCATGGTATGGACAATCAATGGTATCGGATTGGTATGGGTGATACCATCTTTTATTTTCCACAATATGAGTACGCTCATTGTGATCACTATGAATTTGTTTTTTTTCTTGGATTTTGGGATATTATTATTTATTCGGGAATTCTGAGTTTTATGACTATTTTGTATTTTCGTGATTTTTATGTCTTGTGATGGATTTCGAGGTTTTGTGATTTATTCAGTTGTTTTGGATTTTCGTATTCTTGTTTCTTGGGATGTATTTAGAATTAGACCAACCCCGTGCCTTGTTATATATGACATCTGTATTTATTTATATGTCACAAATTCTTTTGTAATATCTTCTTCTCACCCTTTTGGATATTTTGAGATGGTTCGGCCCATTTATTTTATAATACTTGGGTCAAGTCGAGACTTTTTAGGTTACATGACATTTAGACTTTGGATGGATGAGTTAGCAGGGAGATAAACCAATCTGAATTTTAGTCTAACTCATTTAGGATCCGGTGCATGTATATGAGATGAATATTTGAGTTAGGGATTTTTACGGATTTATATATGTGAGTCTAGTGTTATTTTTTATAAACTCTCGGTTTGTATATGTATATAATTTTTATTATTCTGGTGTGATCTGTGACTATTATATATATATGATATACTGTTCTGATCCTGAGAAACCGGTGTGGTTATTACTTTGGCCTAGGATTGTACATGTCAAATTTGATTTCAAAGGTTAAATAAAACCGTAAGTATGACATGTCGGTGTTAGTTTAAAGATATATTCACATTCGGACGCCCTTAACAAGTCGTATTCTTTGTATTATTAAACTACATTATTTATAATGTTCTTTAATAATATGGGTATAATGGTGGGGTCGTTACAGCAAATTTTTCAAAAGTTTTTAAAATCAAAGTTGTTTGTTATCAAATTATCTTTATAGTGGATCTAAAATCGTCGAAATCGGATGTATAGGTTAAAAGTTATGACTATAAATGTACAAGGATATTAAAGTTTGGAATTATATTATCACCATTTAATGTTTTATTTAACTTCATTTATTTTCAAAAATAGTGCATTTCAGAAATTAAGACTTTTCACTTTAATATTCTTTGTTATAAAATTAACTTTCCAAAAAAAATTTCAAAATCATTAAAATTCAACTAGTACAACAATAGGTACGACCAAAATAATTTAAGTATTCAATAAAATGTATTAGACAAAATTTAAAATTCAACTTCAAATAAAATTTCAACTTTTGTAGTTAAAAGATAAAATTCGTTTAAAACAGATATATACACTAAATTTTCACATCTATTACCAAAAGCATATAATTTAAATTTTCATTTAATTCCAGATTCAATTTGTATCTTCATTTTATATTTATTTTAAAAATTCATGAGTATTAAAATAATACTTATTACCTCCTTTACACAAATTAAACAAAAAGAAAACTAATATTTCCAAAAAAAATTCTTTGTTTATATACATAAGATCATTTATATGTTCTAACTCAATGGTTAAGGAGAGGGATTAGCAAGCCAAGACAATACAAAACACGAGTGCAGGAGGAGATTTTAGTGCCATATTCCTCTTTCAATATACCATCCAATCATAGAGATGGTTAATCACTGATCAGATTAATACATGGATAACCAGAAAGAAGAGAAGAAAGATAAAAAAAGAAAATTAGAAAGTGATGGCGAGAACTAAAAATCAGCAACTAAGTAGAGGTAGATTGTGGTTTTAACCCTATTGGGAAGCACTTCTATAGTGGTGTGAAAGTTGTTAAAAGCCAAGAAAGCTGTGATGAAGTTAGCAGGAAAGCTGGTAAATGTTCTCCTAACGAGGGAGTAACACATGCATTTATGATTTGCTTAGAAAATGGCATTCCATATGTATATACTACTTCATAGGATGAGTTTAACACCTCCACCTCTATACCCATACTATCTAAGAGTACTACAGAGTAAAACTGTAAGATAATATGGAGAACAAGGCGATATGGGGTACACGTGAATATTTCCTTAGGCTAACACCGGTACGTTTTAAAACATCGAATAAGTAATTCATCTATGCATACACAGTTCGGCACAAAGCAATAAACATGTGTGCCTTCAGGATAGAATCACAGGGATATCAAAACACGGAGTCATAATCACAGCGATAAAATATACAACATATGTCCCATACACATCACAATGATACACACACAAAAGACTATATAATACAGAATAATAATCTATAATATCTAGTCTCCTCTATGTCCAGTAACAAAAGCTAGTCTCATCGTCCCTGTACCTGAAATGTCTCAGACTGTCAAGAGTATTATATAAATAACAAATGGGTCAGACAATATCAAAATCCAATATCAATAACCATATGGAACTCTGTATATATACTAGGTATAAATAAATATAATATAATATAAATGTTATTTCAAACAATTCCAAATATCATACATGCAGAACACCATAAAACCCTGTATAAAAATTCATCACCCCGTATAAAAACTCATCAAATCAGAAATCATCAAACAACATCAAATGGTTGCATCATCCATATTCGGAAACCATCATCAAATCCAGAAATCTCACTAAAGAAGGTATCACCAAGTATAATTAGGCTAGCTCGAAGCATTGCCCAAATATATATCACAATCTCAATTAAATAAAAATATCCACAACATCAATTTAAATAATCATCCATAAGTCAAAACATAGTAATGACGACACACGCCAAAGGAAGATATAATTGGCGATACATGCCTATAAAGTATAATCGACGACACATGTCTAAAACGATAATTGGCAACACATGCTAATGAATAGTAGTTGGATACACGAGCCAATGAGATATGAAAGACAACAAATGAAAATATATAGCAGTTGGCGACACACACCAAAGAAGTATACGGGAATTGATCACACTCAGGACACGGTCTCTAGTGTAATCACAATTTATCATCTCAAGTAGATGAATAAGTATTTGTCTATATCACAACACACCAGAACTAGATGGGAGACTAATGGGCACACCTGCTCCAGAAGACTACACACGTAACTAACGAACACAACACATGTTCCTATCCAGCATAGCTCCTACAGTCTTGGTTGCCTTGACGGACATCATGACTCCTATCCACCGCATGTCATAAGCACACTGCAGTACTATGCTATGCAGTGGTCGCGATCATACACGCGCCCATTGACTGTTAACAGACTGCTGGCCTAGGTGACACAAGGGGCTCTACATCGCCGATACACGGCTCTATAATTGCCGACATATGGCTCTATATGTTGCTGACACACGACTATAAATATTGTCGACACACGACTAGAACATTGCTGATCCATAGCATTGGGGTGTCACAGATCTGGGGCACAACCACCACAATTAGGCCACCAGAGTAGATACTGGCCAATCTGGTGCACTCCTGAAACATAAAGTGAGTTGGACAGTGATAGATAAATACTATAATATATAATTGTCGACACACAACTATATACATATAATGAAACACTGTACTATATATGTGATGACCCACCTTTCTGATCCCTGAGAACGACACTTAATACATCCTCGGTATTCATGTGCCATTGTCCAAGCATCCAAAAGATAAGTTCTCACATCGAGATGGTTACATATAATATAGAATGATATAGTACAAAAGGTTACTCCTTATAAGGAGTTATCAGAGTTATAAAAAATACTACATCTAACAGATTTGCAGCTGTACATTCTGACTTTTCATTTTTAAGATATAAAATACACCTACATAATCATATAGCGGAAATAAATAACTAAATAACTAAAGAGATGCCTACTCGATCACCGTATTCAAAGAGCTCCAAAGAAAACCTATTATTCTTGAACAACCCAAATATAATTGAGTACCGGAGAGTTTAGAGAAAATAAACAACTCGGGTCAAACAAAATATCTCGTATAAGTAAAACTATGAAACAAATGTGGTGTATTTAAACAATAATATGTGGGACCACGTCGCTAATGCGTAGCGGGTTTTCTCCCACATAAACAATAGCTAAACATAACAAAATGGAAATGAACAATAGGGAGCAAATACAATTAGTATAACATTGAGACATGAAAGAATGGAAATAGTCTGAATAAAAATCCAAATTGGATAGAATGGATAAAACAAGGCAACAGTCCAAACTCGATAGAATGGACTAAATAAGATAACTATCCAAACTCGATAGAATGGACAAAACCAATAATTGAACACAGCGAAGAGTGGTTTACTCTTCCCATTGTAATTAAAGAAAACAGATTCAAAGGTTTGAATCAAATAAGAAAATGAAATTTTCCGACAATGACTAGGAGGGTGCTCCCCCTTACCGAAAGTATACCACTAGAAATATACTTGAGAACTCCGATGGCTCTCAGACACGTCCAAGCCGGACCCCGCCAACAATTACCGAGAATTCGAGTATTTCACATCTCAATGCGCAAAAACCTATTCCAATCTATAGTGGATGTGAAAATACGCTAATGGGAGCAACCCCACATAACTTGGCCTTCACTCGCTCTTTGGGTTTAATCATTTCCAACAAAGGATAACAAAGCTCAAGTTAGCAACACATCGTCTTAGAATGATGAAATACAAAGAAGGCTGAGGTAACCGATAGTTGGGAAACCAAATATCGAGGATATAAAACGATCGTATATGGAAATTAAGTCTTGTGTACATATCACCACTCACATATCACCACTCATCGAATTCCAACTTGTACTATTTCTTAGTTAACAATAATACCCGACAAGTCAAGATACTGTTAACTCAAAGTCATGTCTCACGATTATTCTTAACTCTGGAAATGGCGACGAGTCTACTTCTTCGACGTTTAGTGCTAAGTATATAAATAAATCATTCCCATATAAGTGAATCGCTTTACGAAAATTATTTCATTTCAATAAACGAATCAAACTTTTCTTTTTAAAACCCTAATTCGTGCTTGGCCTCACATTATAAGTATTAGCTTTAAAACACTTTGTTAAAAGAGTTTACTAACTTCAAAACATCAACTTAAAAAGGATTTAATAACTCAAAACATCCTTATTACATTGATTAATTAAATTTAAACTTCATCGCACAATTTGATTTTTGAACTTCAAATGTCTTTAAATAATAAAAAGGGTAAACCACTTTAAACCTTATTAATTCAATTAATTAGTAAACCATAATTAATTAAATTAATAAATAATTAATTATCATTATTTAAAATGAATAACAAAGACAAAACATCCTTGTTACTTTGATAAATTCACTTTGAAACTTCATAAATTAAGTTGATTAATTAACTCCAATAACCTTTAATTAAAATGGGTAAATCACCTTTAAACACCATTAATTCAATTAATTAATAAATTTAAATATAATTAATTAAATTAAACAAATAAATAATTAGTTTTCATTATTTAAAAATGATTTATTAATTATAAACATCAATAATGGAAAGATTAATTTGAGTTGAAACAAGTTGATAAATTTTAAAAATCATTTATTAAAAAGATTTATTAATTTAAACGCATCATTAGCAAATTGATTAATTAACTTTAATTCATAATTATTGAATGATTAATTATCCTTAAACATCATTAGATAAAATGACTAATTAAATTTAAGCATCATTAAATAAAATAATTAATTAATTTAAACAATCATTAACTAAGTAATTAGTTAAATTTAAAATGCATCATTAACTTAGTAATTAGTTAACCTCAATCCTTATTAATTAAGTAGTTAATAAAATTAAATAATCGTTATTAAAATGGTTAATTAATTTTGAAAACGTCGTTAACCAAAATCTTACTTAACTTGTAAAGCAATTCCAAGCACGAAGATGAAACCAAACGGTTTCGATAAAAAGTGGTTTTCCAAAAGTGCCGGCATAGCGACTGTCGCTATACGGGCAGTTCGGCAAACAAGTATAATATTATCAACACAACCAAACATCACATGGCAATGGTTTAATCATACATACAACAAGCATTCATAGGCAATAAATATGAACATGATTATAGTTTTAAAGCTTTGGTTTTTTAGGGTAAAATTTTACTTACTAACTAGTTTGCTAGCTAACATTTACTTAACATGTTTTGCCACATATATATTTCCAAACCAAATATGAACAACTTCACATCATATCCAAACTAAGCAAGCAATATATATATATATATATCACAATATAACTAAAGAAAAATATTTCCCAAAAAAAAGTTAAGAGTTTTACTCACCGAAAGCTATCCAAACCTTTACTAACTTAGAGTATGACCTAGCACTTCCATTCCTAAGTAAAAGATGGAGTCTTGGACCCTTAATACACTAGGTAGGATTGGCTTTGAAAGAAGAAGGAAGTGAAACAGGTTTTGGTAAGGTGGAGTGACTTTGGATAATCATCGAACTCTAAAAAATAAAGCCCAAAATAGATCATTTTACAACTGATTTTTAGACTATTTACTCTCAGATTCTGTAGAAGTCGTCAAGAGAAAAGTTTTATAAAATTATTTTCTCTACAATTCAAAAAAAGATCACTCAATTACAGTTAGTTTTGAAGAAGATATGGTCAAAAGAGGAAGGACCATTTTCGGACTTGAAATTCTGGGTCCGAAAATGCTCTCTAAGGAAATAAGCTTTGGAAATGGTTAAGCTCAAAATTAGAAGAAGTGGTACAAGTAAAAGTTGTAGCCACTGGAATTTACTACGGATTGAAAAAAGAAATTCTTCATTTGATTAAGTTTTGAGAAAGATATGGTAGAAGTAAAAGAGGTGAAATTGAAGAAGTGAAAGGGGGTATTTATAAGCAAGTGAAAGTGTAAATTACCTAAACACCCAATGTCTTTTAACCTCCACTACTCTCTTGACACCTCACCTAGCCTCCTAAACCTCATGTCCTTAAGCCACATTCTTGTCCCCCTCTCTTCTTTTCATGAGAAAACATGTTTAAACATGTTTTGTACTTAGTTGCAAAAATATCAAATCATGTCTCTTAAGGCATCTTTTAGTATATACATGTATATGCATAAGTATTCATACTATGTATATACCAATATGTCATAACTAATTTACATTATTAACCATTTATTTGTTGTTTCAAATACAAACAAGGCTCATAATATTTCAAACAAATTTTATACGATGAAACGTCGAAAATTAGGAAAACAGTTTCCGGTCACATTTTCGATTTTTCTTCGAACTAAATATTTTTTAAACTAATTTTGAAAACTATTTTATCTTCAATATTTATTATTTAAAAGAGTTGTTATTTTAATTATAAAACCAATTATTTGAATATTTAAAATTAATTAAATATTCAGAAATTAATGTGGTGAAATTTCGGGTTGTTACAATATATACGATGACACATAGCTAAATACATGTATCGACACATGACACTATACATATGCTGACACACGGCTCGATGTAATCGCTGATACATAGCTCCACTAAAGTCAACATGTGACTATAATATATTCCTATAGTGAATATCACACTTTGTATCCCCGTATTGAGTGTCATCCACGAGCAAAGGAAAACTGAATAAATAGCACAATAGCATCCCATACCACCGCATGTTACTAACCCGTTTATTCAGGGCTCATATATCACACTCGCCCTTCAATATTCTATATAATTAGTCCAAAGAATAATTAGAGTATCACTGAATGCCTCATTTCAAATTGTATTATAACCCTGTTTATTCAAATTCCTTGTCGCAAAGAATAGAAATCATCACAAATCATAAAAGAATGTCATCATCGTACGAAATCACATCAACACCAATTAATCAAAATAGATACGGCGAATCACTCATATAATCTAATTCAATATATTATTTTTGTTTATTTAATTTCAACATAAGATTCAAATATGATAACTCACTTCCAAATCCTATTTATTCGCATTTTCCAAAACTTCAAAATCACTTTACAAATCAAGATAACCATAAAATCTATTTCAAAAGTTTCTAAAACCAAATAATATATTTAAAATAAATTTATAAACTCTAAATTAATTCTTTACCTTTCAAACCATAATTTATAATTTAAAACCTTCACTACATATTCGAAAACTACAAAATCTCTTTAAAAATCAATTATAATTTAAAAAGATCATTTCACAATTTTCTATAATTAAATAATATTTTAAAATAAATTTATAAATCTCTTTATACCCCAAATCATCAACCACTAATATTAAATCACTTTAAAACATTTAAAAATCCATTCATGATCTTCCATATTTACAAAATATTTCCAAATAAATTTATAATTTGTAAAATAAGTTTTATTTTCACCAACTATAAAAATATTATTAAAAATCTCCTTTTTACATCCAACTATTGATAATACTCTTTAAAATCAATTAAATGCACATTAGAAATCATTTCATATTTTCTATATAATATATAACATTTCTAACTAATGATTTGAAAACCATTCCTTAAATTTAAAATACTAAAATATATAAATATAATAGTGGTTTTTAAAAAGAATTATAATTCAAAGATAATTATATTTATAAATCAAATAGATCTCTAAAATACGAAAAATAAATTAAATTAAGTAAATATTTAGTAAATTATTTATAAAATACTTTTAATACAACTTTAAACCCTTAAAATAATTTTTCAAAACTTTTCAATAATTATTAGATAGGTAAATAAATAAATCATCAATAAAAGCACACATATCAATATTTAAATATATGAAGTTCAATTCGCAATCGGATAGATTTCCGTTTGCGATTCAATACTTCCAACTAATACAAGCAACCATTATCCAAACAAATGTAAATTCCAAACAAAAAATCGAACCATACAAGTATATATCACATAATCTTAATCAATAACATCCATATCACTCAATTTCATCCTAACCCATAAATCGAGCAATTCATTCAACCAACAATTCAAGCAATAATTGGGATGAATATATAAATAATGGGATATAGAAATAGTTATAAGCTATAGAGATAACTCACCTTATCGACGCTTCAATTCCAAAAAGAGCGCTACCATCATTGAGCACAGCCAACATCCTAGCTCGAAACTACCAAAATCGTTAGCCTATGCTCAGCCTTCGCTACCACCTCACCATAACCTCTAACACACTCATGCACGAATAGCAGTTCCACCTCCCTACACTCAAACCACAGCCTCTGAAACAACCCAGGCTTCACACGTCGGTGTCCATATCTCCACCAATCACGCCTCCATTACATCACCAGAACCACCAACGGCACATCGCACGATGGAAATTTCATACACCCTAGCACGTTATCCAGGTTTGTGCATCCTCCCAACATTGACCACCAATCACCAATGTCACTCATGCCAATTGCGACACTATGTTGCATCGCCCAATGCAATGTCGAAATCCCAGGCATCGACTCCTTCATATGTGACATCTGATCATCATCACCTGAAGCCACATCGCACTCCCTTATATCGGTCACTGTGCTTCACAGGTCAAGTGATCATTTCTTTTTTAATGATATTGCAAATTCGAATCAGGTGAATTCTGGAAGTTGGCTAGGCAATGAATGGAAATAAAAGGGTTCAGGTCTCTTTGTTTTGAACAGGCTTTGGGTTTGAACATATAAATAAAAGTAGATGGCCTAAATGGGCTTGATCTTGATGATTTTGGGTTAGTTAAATTTACTTTATTTTCTTTGTTTTCTTTATTTTTAAACAACTCTTTTAAATTATTTGTAAGTTTACTACGGATCAATTCAAAGCTTATTATATTGAATATTTTTTAATAACAGCCCAATTTCATTTAATTCGACGCTCTCCTATTCATTTTCCACTATTTTGATCACATAATAATTATTTATACTTTTAAAATGTTTTATATTCAACTAGAAAAAATGTATTTAATTTCAATAAATTATCCGAAAAGAATTTGTTTATTTATTGGAATTTATTTACACAAAAAATCTTTTATTAATAGCCCTTAATTAAATAAATATTCAATTTCAAAAATAATAATTATCAATTATTGGATTCAAACAATTTTATTTTAGTTAAATTTATTTAATTTATGGCGTAGAAAGCAGGGTTGTTACAGACTCCCCCATACAAAAATTGCATCCTCGAAATTTCTTGTAGGGAGACGTCAAACAACTCGTACTTTGACTTTCTTCGTACCTAACATTCATCCATCAAACTCAACTACTCAGTACTCTATGTGGCTCTTCCTTCGATACTCCTATTATATGCTACAATTTAATATATTCAATTAACAACTTATTATTTTCGCATATGATAAAAGTTTTGTGAAAATATTTTAAATGTTCGATTTTCCGAAAATTTTGACAGTCTCCTTTGTACGGAAAACGTTCTGAAAAATCAAAACACAATATAATTGCATAATATACATCTCCGAAGAGGCATCCCAAAACACGGGGAAACAAGATAATATCATAATATATACCGTAAAAACGTACCTTTATTTAGCATTTTTAAGAAAATTTGCTTATTATTAAGTGAGCAAAAACATGTCATCTTTGCCAAATAGTCCAAGAATGCTTCACAAGTACCTATACTCGTCTCAAGTTCAACTATTAGTGGGATATGAAGAAATATAGTAAGTATGCATTCGTATATGCAAAATAACATCGCTTTTTTTCTAAACCACTTTCTATCCAAATCTTTTTATGGTCAAAACTACTACATTAAGTCATGGTTTCCAAGAGTGATTTATTACATAATGGTTTATCTTTCTAAAATATCTTTCAAATTGCAAAAATGTGGATTACAACTCAAGTTATGGGGGAAATTCCACGCATATGTATGGAAGATTTTTCAAATGAGCACAGGCCCACCAATGTAATTAGCGTTTTTAGGCTAGAAAATGTAAAATATTTGCAAAACACTTAAAATAAAAGTTATAGCTTATATTCTTAGCTTTCCAAAATAAGTAAAATCATTGAAATCAAATAAGAGTTTGAAATTTATGTCAGTTTTTCTATAACACTCTAAAATAAAATTTCTAAACTTCATTCTTTCCTCTTCTTTGTTTTCCAACCAATACAACTTCTTATTATTTCTTCATGATTTTAAACTGTTATGTTCTTTTAACAAGGAACAGTACTATAATAAATAACTTTGAAAGTGGATTTAGAAATGTTGTAAACTTTAAGAAAGTATTTTCTTATTATCAGTTTGTGATGCACTCTTTTCAAAAGGTTCTGGCCCTAATTCAATATCAAACCCAAGCCCTGACATGTCTTGTTTTGCCATCAGGTTTCTTCAAATATGAATGGGTTAAATTGCTGATCATGATTAGATTAGATTATACCTGTTGCATCTAAATGACACATATAAGTTTAATAAGGCTGATCAACAAACTAGAGTTGATGATCTATAGTCAAATTATATATAAAACCTGCTAATAATTAAACTTAATACTTGAACATATCCACTAATTTGAACCTTTAAAGTTTACAATTTGGTGGATTTATTTACTTAATATAAGTGGTAGTGGTGTTAAGTTAGGTAGAAGGTGCTTTAGAGCATGATAGCAGCAATGATTAAGCTTCTGAGATAGTATTCCATATGTTTCATTCAACATTTAATACATTATAACATCTACATTATAGGCAAGAATGTTTTAGGAACCATACAACAATTAACAGAAAAAATAAAACGTATCGACTTTTTAAATATTGAGAAAGGGTTATTGTCTATTTTTTCACTCAAAACATCTTTCAACATTTTAATTCAATTAAAAACAATTAAATATGCAATTTTAATTCATCACATTTTTTTCTAGACAACTTATCCATAACTCAAATTGAATTGACTATATTTCTAGGTACATTTTATTAGAAACTTCTTTTAATACAATTTCAATCAAATATTTATATCTATATACAATAATCTTTAAATTAATTTATATTAAACTATACAATGCTACCACGTCACAAACTTTTAGTGATTCGTTTCGCCAATTAGCTGCAATGTTGACTACCTAGGATTTTATATCAACACTGCCTCGATAGTAATCCTAACTTCACACTGTTATTCAGTGGCTGCGTACATTGTTTAAAACTATTTATATTTGGAAAAATAATATTTCCCATTTCTAAAATAATATACTACTATATAAAATAACGAAGAATTTTAAATAATTTATTTCTTATACCATTTTCAAAATATTGTGTTAGACTACCTTGTATAAGGATTTAGGAATCCATATTGATAACGTTAATCAGGGGTATCGGTCAGAATTCTTTAATCGCTCAATGGACAAACTAATAGCAAAATAAACTATAAAACATTTTAAATCACTATATAAAATCTAATTTATATTTTACTAAATCATATGCCTATTTGAATAAAAATATTTATTTTCCATATATATATATATATATATATATATCCCCATTTCAACAATCATTAACAAAAATAAAAATTAACACATAACATCCATCGATAATATTAGATAAATATTAATTCAACCTTAAGAACTTTTCAAACAAGCAAACAAATGCCTTCAACGGAAACCTATCTATCAGTTCCCATTGTGCAACTTTGATCACTGCTAGATCATTTAATTCTAATCAAGCCGCACAGAGGTTTATTCACCATTAACAATACTAACACTACTCACCGAACTAACTTCTCCTTACATTACTACCTCCCTCAACAACTTCTACTTCGCACAAAAACAAACACGTACAAAAAAGGTAGAGATAAGGAATATATATATAATAGGAAATTTAACAAGTACGTCCCTAGATGACTATCCCAGTAATCATTGTATACTCCTACCATCACTTAAGTACAGACTATAATCAACCATACACTCACGTGGACAGGGACTCTAAGTCTCATCTAAGGCCAAGACTCGTGTCTCTTATACTCTGTATTGTTCTATACCTAGCTCTGATACCAACTTATAACGCCCCCATCTCTATACCCATGCTATCCAAGAGTACTACAGAGTAATACTGTTAGATAATACAGAGAATAAGGCGATACGGGGTACACATATGAATATTCTCTTACGATAACACGGTACGTTTTAAAACATCAAATAAGTAGTTCACGAATAAGTAATTCACCTATACGTACACAGTATCTGCACAAGGCAATAAACACGTGTGCCTCCACGATAGAACAATACACAATATAAAGTGAATATCAGAGAGTACGAAGTCAGAATTGCAGCAATAAAACATACTATAAAATATACAACATATGTCCCATACACATCATAATGATACACAGACAAATGACTACACATTATAGAATAATAATCTACAATATCAAATATCTAGTCTCCTTTATGTCCAATAACACAAGTTGGTCTCATCGTCCTTATATCTGAATATCTCGAACTGACACGAGTATTATATATATAATAAATGGGTTGGATTATATCTAAATCCAATGTTAATAACCAAATGGAACTTTGTATATACTGGGTATAAATACATATAATGTAATATTAATGTTATCTCAAACAATTCCATATATCATATATACAGAACACCACAAAACCCAGTATAGAAAGTCATCACCCATATGAAATCTCATCAAATCAGAAATCATCAAACAACATCAAATGGGTGAATCATCCATATTCAGAAACCATCATCAAATCTAGAAATCTCACTAAAGGAGATATCACTAAGTATAATCAGGCTAGCTTGAAGCATTCCCATATATATCTCTCAGTCTCAATTAAATAAAAATATCCACAACATCAATTTAAATAATCATCCATAAGTCAAAACATAGTAATGGAGACACATGCCAAGGGAAGATATATTTGGCGACACATGCCTATAAAGAATAGTTGGCACTTCTAAAGTATATTCGATGACACATACCTAAAAAGATAATTGGCAACGCATGCCAATGAATAGCAGTTGGCGACACACACCAATGAGATATAAAAGACAATACATGAAAATAAATATTAGTTGATGACACACGCCAAATAAGGATAATAGGCGACACATGCCAAAGAAGGATATGGGAATTGATCACACTCATGACACAGTCTCTGGTGTAATCACAATTTATCATCTCAAGTAGATGAATACGTACTTGTCTATATCACAACACACCAGAACCAGATAGGAGACTGGTAGACACACTTGCTCCAGGAGACTACACACATAACTAGCAAACACGATGCATGTACACATCCAGCACAACACCTACAGTCCTGGTTACCTCGACGGACATCGTGATTCCTGTCCACCACATGTCATAAAAACGCTGCAGGACTATGCTTTGCATTGGTCACGACCCTACACGCGCCCCCTAATTAGTAACAGACTGCTGGCCTAATGGCACAAGGGGCTTTACATCGTCGACATATGGCACTACAATTGCTGACAAACAACTATGTATGTTGCCGACACACGACTATAAATATTGTCGACACACGACAAGAAAATGACCAACACTCGACATTAGGATGTAATAGATGCGAGGCACGACCACCACGATCAGGCCGCTAGGGTGGATACTGGCCAATCTGGTTCACTCCCGAAACATAAAGGGAGTTGGACAGTGATAGACAAATACTGTAAATATATATATAAGGGAGTTGGATAGTGATAGACAAATACTGTAAATATATACATATATATGTATATGTATATGTATATATGTGTGCAAATATATGTATATGTATATGTATATGTATATGTGTATATATATATATATATGTAATAGCCAACACACAACTATATGCATATACTGACACACGACATTATACGCTGACACACAGCTAAATACATATACCGACACATGACTTTGTGCATTACCAACACACGGCTCGATACAATCGCTGACACATGACTATAACATATTCACCGTAGCGTATATCTCACTTTTCATCCTCGTATTGAGTGTCATCCACAAGTAAAGGATAACGAATAAATAACACTACGGTGTCCCATATCATCGTGTGTTACTAGTTCGTTTATTCGGTGCTCAAATATCACACTCTCCTTTCAATATTCTATATAACAAGTCCAAAGAATAACCAAAGAAAGATTACTGAATGCCTCATACCAGATGGTATTATAACCCCGTTTATTCATATTTCTCGTCACGCAAAATAGAAATTATTACAAAATAAAAAAGAATGTCATCACCGTTTGCAATCACATCAACATCAGTTAATAAAAGTAGATATGATGAATCACTCATATAATTTGATTCAATATATTATTTTTGTTTATTTAATTTCAATATAAGATTCAAATATGACAACTCACTTCCAAATCCTTTTTATTCATATTTTCCAGAAGTTCCAAATCACTTTACAAATCAAAATAATCATAGAATCTATTGCATAATTTTCTAAAACCAAATAATACTTTTAAAATGAATTTATAAATCCCAAAATAATTCATTACCTTTCAAACTATAATTTATAATTCAAAACCTTCACTACATATTCAAAACCTTCAAAATCTCTTTAATAATCAAATATAATTTAGAAAGATCATTTCATAATTTTTTGTAATATTAATAAATTTATAAATCTCTTTATACTAAAAATCATTGACCACTAATATTAAATCACTTAATAGCATTTAAAAATCCATTCATAATCTTCCATAATTACAAAATATTTTCAAATAAATTTATAATTTGTAAAATAAGTTTTATTTACACCAACTATAAAAGCATTATTCAAAATCTCATTTTTACATCAAACTATTGATAATACTCTTTAAAATCGATTAAATGGCATTAGAAATCATTTCATATTTTCTAGATAATATATAACATTCCTAATTAATGATTTGAAAACCATTCCTTAAATTAAAATACTAAAATATATAAATATAATCGTGATTTTTGAAACGAATTATAATTCAAAGATAACTATATTTATAAATCAAATAGATCTCTAAAATACAAAAAATAAACTAAATTAAGTAAATATTTAGTAAATTATTTATAAAATACTTTTAATATGACTTTAAACCCTTAAAATAATTTACCAAAACTTTTCAATAATCATTAGACAAGAAAAATAAATAAATCATCAGTGGAAAGCACACATATCAATATTCAAATATATGAAGTTCAATTTGCAATCGGGCAGAGTTTTGTTTGCGATTCAATACTTCCAACCAATACAAATAACCAATATCCAAAAAAATGTCAATTCCAAACAAACAATCGAACCATACAATTATATGTCACACAATTTCAATCAATAACATCCATATCACTCAATTTCATCCCAACCCATATATCAAGCAATTCATTCAATTAACAATGCAAGCAATAATTGGGATAAATATATAAATAGTGGGATATAGAAATAGTTGTGAGTTATAGAGATAACTCATCTTATCGACACTTAAATTCCAAAATAGCGCTGCCATCATCGAGCACAGCCAACAGCCAAGCTCGAAACTACCAAAAACATTCGCCTACGCTCAGCCTTCGCCACCACGTCGCCACGATCTCCAACACATTCGAGCATGAACAACAGTTCCATCACCATACACTCTTACCATAGCCTCCAAAATAGCCTAGGCTTCACACATTGCTGCCCATATCTCCAAGATAATCGCGCCTCTATTACATTGCCAGAACCACCGACGCCACATCGCACGACAGAAATTGCAAACACCCTAGCATGTTTCCAGGCTCGTACGTCCTCCCAGCATCGACCACCAATCGCCAACGTCGCTCATGCCAATCGCGACACCATGTCGCAGTTGCTCCACCCAATGCAATGTCGTCCTCCCAGGCATCGATTCCTTCATATGCGACATCCAATCGTCGTCGCCTGAAGCCACATCGCACTCCCCTTATCGGTCGTTGTGCATCGTAGGTCACACTACTGTTTCTTTTTATTAATGATATCGCAAATTGGAATTAGGTGAATTATGGAAGAAGGCAAGGGCACGAATGGAAATAAAAGGTTTCGAGTCTCTTTGTTTTGAATAGGCTTTGGGTGCGAACATAGAAATAAAAGTAGATTGCCTAAATAGGCTTGAACTTGATGATCTTGGGTTATTTAAATTTACTTTGTTTTCTTCCTTTTATTTTTATTTTTAAACAACTCTTTTAAATTATTATACTTAATATATTTTAATAACCATCCAATTTCATTCAATTCGACACCGCCTTATTCATTTTCCACTATTTTGATCACATAACAATTATTTACACTTTAACAATATTTTATATTCAATTTATTTAATTTCAATAAGTTATCCAAAAAGAATTTATTAATTTATTTACACCAAAACTCTTTTATTAATAGCCATTAATCAAATAAATATTCACTTTCAATAATAATAATAATTTTTTATCGGATTTAGACAATTTTATTTTAATTAAATTTATTTAATTTGCGACATACAAAGCATGGTTGTTATAAAGAGCTTCCCAATGCAGTTGCTACCTAGAGGCCAACGTGTTGCATGCTGATGATGACAGCCAGCAAAAGGAGCATTGAGAACGAAGGTAAAAAGAAGCTTCAACCTCCACGCCACACAAATAAACAAAAACATAAAAGAATGAAGAAAATAAACTATGTACCTAACTGATAATAACACTTCTTTTAGTTTTTTTTCTTTTTCCATATGGCTTTTAAATCATTAAATGCACTACCTGCGTCAATGTTTGTATGTGTTTGTTGTTTTCTTTTCAAAGATATTTCTATCATATTTTTAGTTGTGTTTTTTTAACTTGAGTGAATAAATTGTTTTTGAAACAATAATTATTACTATATGGAGACAACACAACAAGGCAGTTAACCTATCAGACATTGTACAGAAACAGAAAGAGAAAAGGCTGTTTTACCAAACTTGACATCAGCAAAAAAAATGAATTGATTTGCCAAACGTGATGCCAATTTAAATTGCTAGATTCATTATGGCTTAATGTACTTTTATTTTGTCAAAGATAATGAATTCTTCAAGTTTTTCCCACACTTCAGCTCCTCTAGGATATAAACTAACAACATATTTTACAGCTCTTACTTCTGGACATGCTAGAATCGTAGTCAAGGCTATAGCAGAACTCACCATATTCCTGCTCTTTGCACTCATTATCGAGCTATTATTCTTTTTAACCTAGTTATACATTGAAAAGCATAATTTTATCTTCTATAAACTATAGCATTCATATGTTGGAGAGGAAACAAGTGCTTTTAATGGACACCCCCGATGGTTCAAGAGATAAATTAATCTTTAGTTTTTTTACATCGCTTGTCTGGTTAAGAATATAATGAACTAGTTTAATCATTGTTGAAGTCGTATGACAATCTAAACCTAACATAAAACCTCTTTTGCAGTTCATCCCCTCTTCTTCGAAACCTACTTAATGCTTCTATCACCTCATTTTCAACAAAGGCGATTCTCACTAAGAGATCAGTTTTCCGTTTTTCAAAATGTCAAACATCACTCCAAATATAATTTTTAAAACATTAGTTACTTCAGAAAATATTATATATAGCATTTCCAAAATCTTTACATTTATTTAATCTCTGGTTTGATTCTCTATCACTATCTCAACAAGATCCAAGTGCTATTCAGAGTTATAGGCTTCTTTGTAATCTATCTAGCGAGAAAAGGTGTGATTGTAGCCTTGGAAATCAATCAAGCGAGAAAAGGTGTGATTGTAGCCTTGGAAATCAATTGGGTGAACTTGTTGCCCTGGAAATCAAGTATCTCTACCCAGAGGATTGTGATTCTGGAGGGTGTACCTCGTAGCCTTGAAACTGAGGGTTGTAATTGTTGAATTGCTTTTGAAAGGAAATCCGTACTTAGTTGTGCGGGACTGGATGTAGGGTAACCTCGAACCAGTATAAAATCCGGTGTGTTCTTTCCTTTACTGCATTTACTTTATTTCTGCATCTGTGTTTGTTTCTGTGATTATATCTGTGTCTGAATATTACATACATTTGTGTTCAAATTAACATGAACTCAAAAAGATTTAGTAATTTCTTAAAAACACTATTCACCACACCCCCCCTCTAGTGTTATTCCTAGCCTTAAGATCTATATTCTGCATACCTCACATTTGGTATCAGAGCAAGGTTTTCAAAAGTTTCATAATCTGATTTTTGAAAAAGTTTTTTTTAATGGCTATGTTTAAGAAATCCTTTAATGCATGTTTAGAAATATTCAGATCATCATTTTCTCTTGAGTCCGCATATAATCAATATTCAAATACAAGTTGTCTACTAAGATTGTTTGATGTACAGGAATCATGCTTTATGGGAGTAGAGGAATCAATCCAAAACAAACAAACTGTGGAGATCAAAAAGAACAAATGGATACTCGATAGTGGATGTTCTAGACACATGACTGGGAATCCAGATATGCTGAATGATATAATATACAAAGATGGAGGACTGGTTAACTTTGGAGACAATTCAAAAGGTTATGTGATCGGCATCGGTAAAGTCGGTAACTCTGAAACTCCTATTATTACTAATGTTTTGCTAGTTAAGAATCTGAAACACAATCTTCTAAGTATAAGTCAACTATGCGATAAAGGATATAGAATTAAATTTGAAAAAGATAAGTGTCACATTGAAGATAATAATTCAACCATAATATTTGAGGGAATTAGGAAAAGAATATTTATATTCTTAGTATGAAAATTTCAAATGATAACTTGTGTCTTTTGGCAAATGCAAGTGACCCTTGGATTTGGCATAAGAAATTTAGGCATTTGAATTACAAACTCTTATCTAGACTGTCAAAACATGATCTAGTAAGAGGCCTCCCTAAAATGAATTTTAAAGTAGATAGTCTATGTGATGCATGTCAACTAGGAAAACTTAGAAAAAGTTCCTTTAAATTAAAAGATTTGATTTCAACTTCAAAACCTCTTGAATTACTTCATCTTGATTTATTTGGTCCATCTCAAATTCAGTCATTAAATCACAGTAAATATGTTTTTGTAATTGTAGATGATTATTCTAGATTTACATGGACAATATTTTTGAAACATAAAAGTGATACTTTTGAATGTTTTAAGAATTTTTCAAAAAGGGTTCAAAATCAATTTTTTCAAAAAATTATAACCATCCGTAGTGATCACGGTGGTGAATTTGAAAATGAAAAATGTAACGACCCCGGATTTTAATTAAATTTAAATTGATAATTAATTGAATTTTTGAAGACAATTTGTAAAATTAATCGATTAAATTGATTCGAGTTTCCCCGAGATCAAATAAATTCTATGTTAAATCATTTAAAGTTAAATATTGCATATATGTGTATATGTGCATATATGAGTAAATATGAATTTGAGTTTAAATCTAGAATAAATGGTTTAATAATAACAATTTGAGTTTATAAAAATATATTTATAGAATTCAAATAAGTGTTGATGTTAAACAAATATTTCAAATAGATTTATAGTTATATAACATATGAAATGAACATATTAAATAATTCTAGAATTATATAAACTATAAAGATAAATATTATAAAGTAAAATAAAACACAAACAAAATATACTTACAAAAATAATAATAAAATTTAAGATAAATATATATAGAGGCATTCAAGAAAAAATAATATATATAAGTTAAAAATAGAAATAAAAATAAGAAGTAAAATATAATACAAACAAATGTACTAACAACATAAATAAGAAATGTATGTGTAGACATACAAGATAATAAATATTTAAGTCAGGAATAGAAATAAAAATATACAAGATAAATTGTAAAATATAAGGTAAAACACATTAGCAAAATTTTAACAACTTATAAAAATTAGAACTCATCCATATTGCAAAGTGAATCAAGACAACAAATAAAAATATAAGTATGATGACAAAGCAAAGTGAAACAAAGGCAACATTTTATATTCACAAGTATGGAACCAGTCTAAGTAATAAATGCAAGCCACTATATATCATCTCAGCCGAGTTAAAGAAATGCAAGGCAAGAAGTAAGAACATAAACAAAGTATAAAATAGAAATATAATAAGATAAGTATAGAAACATAAAGTACTATGCATTAAATGTTTGCATCTTTAAACACAACATATTTTCTATCAGCCTCCAAAGAAAAAGATCTCTGATCTTATTTTGTACAAACTAAATAATATCTACCCTGTGTTGTACAAATATACATAACATCACCTGTAAGCTTCTTCTATACATCCATTATCTTTATCAGTTCGATCATTTTATAAAACCTGAGCAACCTCTAGTCGAACTTAAAACAAAGATTCAACTTCAACTTAAACAAATTCAACAAACTTGAGATCAAAGAAAAATGAATTCCAATTTGCATTTCCTCAGTCTGTGTCAATATTGAAGCAACTCTGTTTCATTTCTCTAGAAAATCAGTGAGTAACATCATCTTTTCCAATTTTAAAGTATGCATCTGATGCCTGTAAATCTGTGAGTAAACTCTAAACTTTAAGCTAAATCATCTTATGCATGTTAAAATTTTGATAGAGATGATTTGTATATGTTTTACATGAATGTCTAAATGGGTTTCCTTGATATATATGTTTAAATTTGCTGTATATATATGTATGTATGTCTGTGCAAAGTATATCTGGCCTCTGTTCTTGACTTACAAACCCAAATTACTCAAAAAAAATTCATACCTCCTCACACAAACGTTTTCAGGCTTTGTTGATTAAAGAAATTTTGATGGTAATCGTGATATCTTATTTTTAGAAATGTTTTCAAGAGAATTTATTAAGTAATTTTTGGGAAACAAGAAATTACAGAGAAAAATAAAATAAAGGCAGAAAATCAATTGATTAAATTTCATGTTTTGATTATATTACTAGATTCGTGCTTGGAAATGATGAATTTTGAGAATAATATCAAGATTTTTAAGTTCGTATGTACTGAGATAAAACAAGTTGAACGGAATTGACATTTTCGTCAAATTCCGGTGATCGTCAATGAACTAGGTGACGCGGTTGATACTGGAGGTGGATGGAAGGATGGGTTACTCGGGAAAAATAATGGAAAAATATTCTGATGGCCAGAGTAGCCTGGTGGAGGCGAAGTAGGGTTTAACGACCCAGTTTGATCGATGTTGTTCATCGAGCTCGTGTAAAATCGTGGGTGTATCGGAGTTGATCGTGGTGGGGTTTAGAAGCGTACGCGTACGATGAAGGTCTGGTCGGAGTCTCGTGGTCTCCGGTAGCTTGTCGCGGCGGTGCGTGATGATTTTCTGGTGATGGATGGTTTCCAGTTTTGGGTCGACTCGTTCGATTTTGATTCGCGAGGGGAATGGTCAATCTGGGTGATCGTTCGTGACGAGATGGTAGTCGGCGACATATGGGAGGTGGCAGCGTCGATCGCCGTGGCTCCGGCGTCTCGTGCACGCGCACGTTTGGGTCGATGTGTCAGTGGTATTAGTTTTATTGTTTGTGAGGTTTTCTTCGGGTTTGTCTCGGGGATAAGGGAAGATGGCTCGGGGTTGTTTTCGAGTACGTGAGAGAGTGTTTTAAGGTATAACAGTTTTTAAAAATTTAAACTAAATTTTAAAAAGAAAGAGGAAAGGAAGCTCGGGAGAAATGGTGGGAAACTCGAGTGACTACTCGAGTAAATCTGGGGGGTATTCTTGGGTTTTGTTTTCAAAAGGATTAGGCCCAATGAATTTTAAGTTAATATTGTTAACCAAAATTTAGTAATAATGAAGTAATTAATGTTTGACAAACTAAGTTAAGGATTTATTTCAAGTTTTAATGAATTAAGTAAATACGTAACAATGTTTTAAAATCTAATTAATACTTTAATTAGATAATTAATGTAAGATAAGTTTTAAATTAAATTATCCTTAAACCCTTTTTAAGTTAGTAATAATTTGATTTCAAAGTAATTAAGGAAATTAATTTGAGAATAATTAAATAAATTTAATGGTTAATTAATAACTGAAAGTGATTAAGGGATGATTATTAATTAAGGATAATTAATTAAATGATAATTAATTAATTTATTAATTGAGGCTAATTAATTTATTATTAACGGTTAATTAATTAAAATAAAATTGTAATTAGTTAATGTTAGTTAACCAGGATTAGTGACTAATCTGATTTAATTTAATCAGATAAATAAATTGATCTTACCTATGAGTGTTTGGACCTGACTAAATGATTGAATTGTTGATATTCCCTGATCTGTGATGCTATGTGATATATTCTGATTTGTGTGTGATCTGTACTATAGTTTATTTATCTGGGATGAATGTAATATATTATATGTAATTTATATATATCTGTGGATCTGTGAATAAGGATAAGCGTTATAGTTTATACCGCTTATCAACTATATTTCTGTATTTTGATCTATGATGATTGATGATGTTACACTACTGTGTGAAACCCCGGACCACACTTTTACACACACAAATATGGATTTCACGAGGAAATCGGTTAAGTCACAGATGATTTAAAATTAATGTTTTTGAAATTAAAATTTTAATTTCAATTGATTTTGGAAATGGATTTGGGTTAAATGTTAGCTTTTGAAATGGGATTTTTAAGATAAAAGCTATTTTGAATAACTTGGTAAGTTTTCTAATTTAAATAATTTAATTTGAATTTGAATTCAAAATTTGGAATTGAATTCCATGATTGGAAATTATAGTTAAAAAAATGTTATAAATGTGTTTATATGAAGTTAAACCATTTTAAAAGTATGATTTTGAGAATTTGGATTTAACCCAAGAACCTTAACTCGTATAAATGAATCAGATTTCCGAAATGAAAACTGTTTGTTTTCAAAGAATAAAAGCTTTCATATAAGAAATGAAATTCCAATTTAAGTAAAGGAATTTCAAGTTTGAATTGAAAAATGGTTTTCCAAGTTATAAGTGAATTCTTTTTGAAAGCTATGAATTGAATCTGTTTATTTTTAACAGATTTAAAATGGTGATTTGTTTAAACCATTCTAAAGGGAATTGTTTTGAAAGCTATAAGTTAAATCTTTGATTTAAAGATTTAACGAGTTAATCCAATTGTAATGGAAATTGATTTGGAAAATCTGTGAATGAATCTTTGTGAAACTGGGTGAACTTTGTGAATTAAATCTTTTTGTTTAAAAAGATTTAAAATGGTAATTTGTTTAAACCATTTAAAAGAAAGATTTTGGGTAATAAGTTGTGACTTAACTGAAATCCCAATATCAATATATTTTTAAATATTACGCTCACTATTCGGTTTAGCCGGGAGAGGACCTTTGTGTCACATAACCCATTCCGAATAATGATACGTCGTATATGGATAGCATTTGAAGACCGGTGTTGAAGATCGGGTATTTGCGATAACGATAGGATAACCTATCGATTGTCTCTGCACTGAGTTGCTCTAGTATAGAGATTTCCTAAGTGATGGGAAGTCCGATCGGGATTGTGAATACCCGGATTGCAAGGGCTTCTTTGGAAGTGCTTTCGGTTCTATTCAAACCCGGAACAGACTTGTATGGTTACATGTTTGACATTACATTTTGAGATATAAAGCTGATTTCTTTCAAATACATTTCTGTTGATGGCGGAGAATTTATTCTCTTAGCTTAACACCCTTCTTTGAGACGTACGAGCTCAGAGGTTATGTAGTTGAAGGTTATCAGCGATATACTCCCAATTTGGTAATGTGGCATGCTAAGTGTTGCTGTGTGTTGATCATTTATGGATCATTTGTGATCAAAGCGTGGCTTTGTGAAAAAGCGTGGCTTTGTGGACGAGACCTCTTCGGACCTCACAACCCGAAAATGGTCGTAACAGGAAAGATGCGGCAAGGTTATGAGGGTCGCGCCCTTTAGGGTATGTCATTTCCTTCTGGAAAAGGGTGGTATCAGGTATGGAGCCCTGGTATTTAACCTATGTTGTTGCTCCAATCTCATTCTTTGTGGTTGTTGCTTTGCGAGGCGCCTCGGATAAAGGTTCCAAAGGACCGGGGGGTGGCATACTCGAGAAGTAGTTACCTAGTTACAGAGGTAACCCGGCCTTGTGTTGACAGAGAGCCGGGTAGGTTCTCGGGACGTCCATCCAGAGGCATACCCATTGGCAGTAGGAAGTTCCTTAGCCTGACCATTTGTTGGAAATCCAAAGAAACAATACGAACCTTGTACGGTTTTAGTTGTATAACCTGCTATGGAATGTGGCGGTAACCTTCTATTGAACATAGTAGCTATAGTAGGCATAGTGTGAAATGCCTATGTTGGCTAAGATTAATATTATACTTTCGAAATGTTTTCCACTATGCACTAATAATAATAATCCAATGATTTTCATAGTAAGCATGTTTGACTATCATAAGAAGAAATCTCCTCCAATTCTGCGTTTGCATTGTGTGTGTGGTGGGAGGTCTTATGGTAGTTTAATTATCTAAAAGCATTGCGGAGTTCAATGTTTAAAATTCCTTTGTTGTTTGTTTTGAAGATAAACTGTTTTGTTACTCACACCAGTCCCACGACTGACCTGGAGTTTATTGTTCCCTTCCTAAACTCTGGGTGCCCACAATTTCCACACGAGCAGTCTAGAGTTGGGTTTTTCAGATATTCAGGTTTAGTAGATTATCTGGAGCTAGTTCACTTCATCGGAGTGGATGACAGCACTTGCTTATCTTTGTGCATCGTGATGGTGGTTCGAGCTGATGTTGGAGTTGTTGGAGTCATTCCCTTTTGTAGATCATTTGGAGTGATCTCTTCCATTATTGTTATTTCCGCTGTAGCATTGTATCATATCTCTGATATTGCTGTGTATTATTGATATCATTGTTGTATATCATTATGGATATTGTATTCATTGGAGTTGTATATGATATCATCTATTTCTTTATTCCACTGTGTTGTTATACTTACTGTGTTATAAGCTTCGGGAAGCCAGATTCAGCGTTTGAATCTACGACATTTGAGTACAAGTGAAGTACGGGTGCCGATTTTCGAAGGCCGAGTTTTTGGATCCTTACAAAAAATTTGAAGAATTCTGCCATAAAAAGGGAATAATTCACAATTTTTCATTTCCAAGAACTCCATAACAAAACGGAGTAGTAGAACGTAAAAATAGGACGATACAAGAGTGTGCGAGAACTATGCTTTCTGATAGTAATTTACCGAAGTACTTTTGGGCAGAAGCAGTTGCTACCACCTGTTATATTTTAAATAGAATTTTAATTAGACCTTTAACTGATAAGACATCTTATGAACTTATTTACTCAAAGAAACCTAAGGTATCTTATTTTAGAATTTTTGGAAGTAAATGTTTTATTTTAAATACAAAAGATAACTTAGATAAATTTGATCCTAAATCTGACAAAGGTATCTTTACCGGATACTCTAATAGAAGTAAAGCATACAGAGTATTTAATTTAAGAACTAATACCATCGAAGAAACAATGCATGTTTCATTTGATGAAAATTTCAAAAATTTTGAAGAAATAAATGATGAAGAGGATTTAATCACTCAAAATCAAGAGTCAACTGAAACTAATAATGAATTAAATCATCCTAATAAAAGGATTAAATTTTTAAAAGATCACCCTATAGAAAATATACTTGGAGATATGCAATCTGTTGTTAAAGCTAGAAACCAACTAAGTCAAATGAGTAATGTAGCTTTTATATCAACTATAGAACCGAAAAATCCAGAAGAAGCATCAACTGATGATTCATGGATTTTGGCTATGCAAGAAGAATTAAATCAATTCACTAGAAATGATGTTTGGGAACTTGTTCCTAGACCTGAAAATAAAACAATAATTGGAACTAAATGGGTTTATAAAAATAAAATGAATGAACAAGGAGAGGTTGTTAGAAATAAAGCCCGGTTAGTCGCTCAAGGTTATTGTCAAGAAGAAGGAATAGATTTTGATGAAACCTTTGCCCCCGTAGCAAGATTAGAAGCTATTAGGATTCTACTTGCTTTCGCAAATCATAATAATTTCAAATTATTTCAAATGGATGTTAAAAGTGCATTTTTAAATGGTTTTGTAAAAGAAGAAGTATTTGTTAAACACCCACCACTTTTTGAAAATGATAAATTTTCAAATCATGTTTACAAACTTAAGAAAGCTCTATATGGTCTAAAGCAAGGTCCTAGAGCCTGGTATGATAGACTAAGATATTACTTGTTACAATCAAATTTTGAAATAGGTAAAGTAGATAATACACTTTTTATTAAAAGAAATAAAAATGATATTCAACCAGTACAAGTCTACGTAGATGATATCATTTTTGGATCAACTAATTTTGAAATGAATAAATAATTTTCTGAAATAATGACAAAAGAGTTTAAGATGAGTCATATGGGTGAATCAAACTTCTTTTTAGGATTACAAATAAAACAATTAGAAAATGGTATCTTTATTAGTCAAGAAAAATATGCTAAAGACCTAGTTAGTAATTTTGGTTTGACTATTGCGAGTGGAAAACCCACTCCCATGGCAACCAATGAGTACCTTAGTAAAGAAGATCTCTCGAAAGATGTAGATCAAAAATTATATAGAGGAATGATTGGATCACTACTCTATATCATTGCGAGTAGACCTGATATCATGCATGGTGTCTCTCTCTGTGCAAGGTATCAATCCCAACCTAAAGAAACTCACTTAAAAGCTGTAAAACGTATTATAAGATATGTTAATCACACCTTTGATTATGGTTTATTTTATCCTAAAAATGATTCGTTTGACTTAATATCTTACTGTGATGCTGATTATGCTGGTTGTAAATCAGACCGAAAAAGTACAAGTGGAACTTGTCACTTTTTAGGGCATTCTCTGATTTCCTGGTTTAGTAAAAAGCAAAACACAGTTTCTCTATCAACAACTGAAGCAGAGTATATTTCTACTGCTTTGGCTTGTTCTCAAGTAATATATATGCAACAAACTTTAAAAGATTTTGGTTTAAATATCTCAAAGTCACCAATTTATTGTGATAATACTAGTGCAATAAATTTATCCAAAAATACTACTCAACATGCTCGAACTAAACATATTGATATCAAACACCATTTTCTCAGAGATAATATAAGTAGAGAATACAAATGCAAGAGGCTATACAATGCAGAATAATAATATACAATACCAATTATCTAGTCTCCTCTATGCCCAGAATATAAATTGGTCTCATAGTTCTTGTACCTGAAATGTCTCGGACTGACCCAAGTATTATATAAATAATAAATTGGTCAGACAATATCTAAATCAAGGGTTGTACATATATGTAGATATAGAATATTCATAGTATAATGATGATGACATACAAACAATAGTATAACAAGACAACAACAACCACAATACCCAATATAAAGATGTCATCACCCATATAAATCACATCAAATATTATCTCATCAAAACAATAACAAATGGTGAATCATCCATATTTGAATCACCATCAAATACAAAAATCATCAATAATGAGATATCCTCAAGTAATATCAGGCAACGACGAATCAATGCCCACAATATCTCTCAATCTCATATTATAAAATATCACTATCAAATCACTAAAATCAATAAGAAAGTTTTGAGCCAGCTCATAATAATACCCAAATATAATCAATAATAAGTAGGCCGTCTGCCTGAAAAGGATAAGCTGTCTGTCAAAGAAAGATAGGGGTTGACCATACTCTGGATATAGTCTTAGGTATAATCTCATTTATACATAGTATATGTCTGTCTACCACCCACATACATCCAATACACCAAAACCAGACGGAAGACTGACATCACGTCTGCTTGCTCCAAGAGCCACATGTGGTTCATATGACACGACTCCTACAGTCATCGGTTACCATTACCTCTCTCCTCTCGGTATCGTGACAATGATCCACCATAGGCTCGACAACGCCTAGCCACTTCGGCCAAGACTACCAACATGTGCCCCTATGGTAATTGATTGCTGGCCTATGCGACACAGGGGGCAACCAAATCCTGTGATGCACATCGAATATAATACACAACAACAGCGTCACAATCGGGGGTGTAGCCTCTTCGATCAACCCGCTAGGGTGGATATTGGCCAATTCGGCTCACTCCCAAAACAAAAGGGAGCTGGACAAAAGGTAGATAGACACATAGTATATCTATCTAATCTAAGGCTACGTCCAACCTACACATATACTCACCGTAGCGAGTCACACAACATACCCATGTATAAGTGTCATCCACTTGCAAAGAATAACTTAATAAATAACACAATGGCGTTCCATACTTCGCATGTTACTAGTCCGTTTATTCAGTGCTCACACTTCACATTTGCTCCTTTAATATTCTATATAACAAGTCAAAAGAATAACCAGAAAAGTGTTACCAAAATTTCCATATCGGACGGTATCACTGAACCGTTTATTCAGATTTCTCATCACACAGAATAAAATCTCATAAACTCAAATGGTAGGATGTCATCACCGTAGCATATCAAAATCACTAATCAAATCTATATCAACAGTGAATCATTCACAATATTGAAATCTGTATAGGAAATGAGAAATCAGAAGATGTATAAATTATACATAAGATCCTAATTTTAATTCAAACCTTGAAATAATAAAGTTTAACAAAATATTTCTTTAATAATTAAATCAAGTACTCAAATATATCTAAAGTAATGATCAAATTCTCTAACAGCTCATATTGAAAATCATCTAATATTACTTTAGACATATTTCATAATCTTCTAAAATTAAGTATAATATCAAAATAAATTTATAAGGTACAAAAAAAATTATATTTATTTCAAATAATATAAAATAATTCACAATCTTCACTTCATACTCTAATAGTTAGAAATAAAATATTTTTTATTTTTGAAACAACTTTTAAAATACCAAAAAATAATCCAAGAAATCATTTTATATAGCATCCAATTATACTTATTTATAAATATACTTCAATTTAATTTTAAAATACCAAAAATAGTTTATCGAAACATTTAAAAATATTTTAAAACCAGAAAATCAATCGAACGTCTAAAAATATGAATTAAAGAGCAAAACCCTCCATAATTATCAACAATCATCAATATAAATTTCTATCATGTGGCTAAGTCGAATTGCATCAAATTTCGGCTATCGAAACAACTTACACACAATATAAATAAATTATACAAATTGAAATGCAAACGGACAACATCTCCTTTGCATTTCGGACATCCAACAACCCAAAACCTCATCAATCAGTCAAAACACATCCAATATCATACAACCATATGAATATTCCGATCAAACAGTTTATCCAGGCAATTCAATAATTATTCACAAACTATTCAACCAAGAAAATGCAATCAATTAATTCAAACTATGTAATCTTATCAAGATATGTAGTTATATAATTAGCAGACAATGAATTAGATATAGATGTGAGTAAATATTCACCTCAAGCGATGCTTGAATCTTCCAAATAATTACTAGATTCATTCCTAAGACACTACTTCCTTCGCCCACCTCGTTACCGCCGATACTTCATGTCGCTAGCCCTAAGCATTTCCTTCACCATCACATCGCAAAAGCCAACAACACCCCCAACGCCTCCAATTGTCCGGATCAGCCACTAGTAATCCACCCTTTCCAGGTCGAGCTCCTCCAACCACACCTCCATCCATGATATAGGTCACCGTCCATCCCTCAACGATACACGAACGTCAATTACCATCGCCTATCGTGTGCCTTTAACCTTATCACACTCGTATCCCAAGTCGATCGCGACCTCACCTCCACTCCGTACGCGCCTACCGAGTTGCCATCATCATCGCTAAACTCGCCTTCAATTACAAGCGACATTCAATTCCTTTTTTTATCTTCTTTGTTCATTGTAATCAAATTAAGCCTCAATTGAAAAATGAAGGAACGGGTTCGGGCTCGTATATGAAAATAAAAGATGGATAATTCTAGAGAATGGAAGATGTGATATCTAGTTAGGCTTGGGCTTGAATGCTTTGGGCTTAATTTAATTTTTCTTTCTTTTTAAATAATTCATATATTATACTTATAAATAAAATTCCAATCTAATATAAATTAATTACACATCATTCTACGATTATAGTTTGTTAACTACACAATTTCCTTCATAACAATAATTATTTATTTCTGTTTAATTATTCATTAAAATATTTTATTCAAGTTTAATATATTACCTGAAAAGAATTTAGTGACTTAATTCGATTTATTAAAACAGAATCTTATATTAAACAGCGTTCAATTAAATAAATATTTATTTCAAAATGATATTAATTATCAAATATTGAATTTAAACAATTTTATTTTAGTTAAATTATTTAATTTACGATGTAGAAAGCACGTTTGTTACATTTAGAGTCATTCTACGTACTTGTTTTATATGTTGTGAATACACTGTGCACTTATACACGTTTGGCTGGTTGTACACTAATTGATTGGTTAATTTAGATTGGTCGCATGCTATATTACATGATTCAACCCTTGAGAAATTTCGAGGATGAAATTCTTTTCATGGAGGAGAATGTAACACTTGTAAAATTAATGATAATTAATAAATAATTAATAAGGCTCCAAAAATGGAATTTGAGCAAACGACGGAACATGGCTATGAATCTTGCACCATTGCGTCCATGGTAATTTTCTGAGCAACTTTCATATTTGGAGTTTCGCGATCGGAGCTCAAACAAAAAAGCTATTAGTGTTTGAAGTTTTCGAAGTGAAAATAATTTAAAACGGAATAAGAAAATAAATTATAATTAAATGCGGACCATAATGGTTGATCCCCTCCTTGTGTTGGTCGACTTCCTATAAGGGAGTGGTTGATTGTTCGTATGGTGATGGCTAGGGTTTGAACCTTGGCCAACGACCCGGATATTATTATTTTAATCTAACGGTTACAGTTGATCCTAGCGCCTATAAATATCGGCCTAACCCCTCAGTTCTCTTCTCATATTTTCTAATTCAAGCATCGAAGCTCAGCCATTTTTCCTTCTCCACTATTTCCAAAAATCATAAAATATCATATATATGCACACATCGAAGAAGGGCGGAAAATAAAAGAGAAGAAGTGAAGAGGCGAATCAACGTTGCGAAAGAAAAAGGTAATTTTTATAATTATAAATCTATATTTCCCTTAACTTCAAATCTCTTCTCAGATCTAAAATTCTAATAGTAATTATACACCTTTTTATACTTATTCTTTTGGATTAGAAAGAAAAAAGTGTCAAATAAAGGAATGGATTCAGATTTGGAGATTCGAAAAGCTTAAAAGGTGAGTGATAAATTATATAATTTATTTATAACATTGAAATTTAAATTGTTAGATTTTATTTAATAATTATGCCTAAATATGATCTGATGAATTATAGGCTTAAAACAAATGTATAGGAATATCACCTACATATTATATAAAATAGGTAATTGGAATATGATAGTATATACAACCTAGTCTGGAAATTTAAATTCAGTCCCAAATATTTATTATTGTTGGATGTTTGTTTATTCCATATTTATAATTGGGTTATAAATTAGGTTGCCCTAGTTGACCTGAAATGTGAATTTCTATAACGAATTTTTCATGAAGCTTAGGGACTGGAGACCTATTTTAATTTATTTAGAGTGGGGTGTAATTTAATTATATCTATTTCCGTGTAATTTCCATAAATTATCCAATTTCTAGAATGTGTATAAAAGTGCGTCGTTTGAACTAATAAGGAATATACCAAAAGAGAAAGAGATGTGTAAAGCATGGATATTCTTCTTCGTAGTTTGCACTATCTATTTCAATAAAATAAAAGAGATAATCCCATGTAATTCCAAATGGAGCAAAGATCTCATTTTTGGGTAGTTTATGGAAAGTTATAATAGTAGTCCTTTTTCGAAGGATAACTCTGATAAATTAAAACATAGAAAGGAATATTCTATGTTAGGAATTAATAATTAGAAAATAAGAATATACACACACACACACGTAAAACTGCACATACCAATATATATATTTGTATGTATGTATGTGTATGTGTGTGTCTATATATATAGACACACACACACATATAGCATAATTTACGACAATATTCGTATTAGTTATTATAGCGTATTAAATTATAGGACTAAAAACTAAGGAATAGGAATTTCAAAATTTATGGACATTAACTACAAATTTAATGGGCAGTAAATTTGTAGTTAATAGAGAGTTAAAAGAATTAAATAGGGACTGATTAGAAAATTAATATGGCATTGATAAGAAAATTAAATAGGCAGAATAAGTGGATTTTGAAACAGGTAAATAAATATTATTAGAGATTATCTAATTTTGACATTAATGACTAATAATTAGAGATAATGGACATTTATTAGACAATGAAGGAAATGAGGAAACCAAAGCCTAAACATATAAAATAGTAATAAATATGTAGCAAACAAGTAAGTATTAATAAAGAAGGCAATATAATTTTCATAGTAAGAAATTATATGGCTTCAATTATACGTTTAGAACAAGCATGAACTATTGGGTCCACCCTAACACTTAGGCTTTAGGTGTTTGGTTTGGTTTAGCAGGTTGGGATACGAGGTCGGTAGGGTTACGCAATAGAAGTCTACCCTTCACCTAGAGGCTACCAGCAATTTTGTATACTTACTACTGAAGTGAGGCATCCCCAACCATAGGACCCATGTAGGGATATGCGTTGCAGATGGGTGGAGAAAAATATACCTTGGGTTCGCCTCAAATTTGAAGTGTTAAATGACCCGGTACTTTTAAAGGAAATCGGGTCTGCATCATTTCTAATACGAGGTATTAAGTAACCAAAATGGGGATTTCCATGACTTATTTAGGTTAGTCTAAATGGGATGTCAATTGTGGAAGGTCGGCGGGCTATGTCAGTAGTGTATACCAGTATTTAGTAGTTGGTCTGGCGTGTAAGATCGATTTCACCCTAGAGGGGGGTGAATGGGGTGATACTACTAATAATAAAAATTAATGCGAAAATATATATAATAATTGCAGCACAAATAATAGCAGAATAATAAAAGCAGAAATAGAACAACACAGATTTACCTAGCTTCAACAAAACCCTGCCTACGTGCTGCCCCCAAGGTTTCTACTAGAAATTAAGTAGTCAGACGCTTACACACGTAAACTTGCGACACCCGCTATCGACTAACCTAACTCTACGCTCAAAACCCTGCCACAACTCAGCCCCTAACTTGCGACACACGTGAATTGCTTCTCTTTACTGCTGGCAATTTTTATTCGAACTGCACCTGAGTAATGTTGTCACCACTGCCTGTTACACACGGTTTCACTCAGTTCATATTGCCAGTTGTTTGTTGCATAAGTAATTGTAGTCTGGTTCATCACTGCATATTGTTGTTGTGGTCTTTTTGGAGTCTGGTTGTATGTATGTTGGTTTGTATGTGGTCAGTGTTGGTGCACATTGATGGTCTGCACATCTAGGCTATGTTGTATGTGGGTTGTCCAGTAATTGTGGTCGAGTTTGGTGGTTGTTTTGCATTGACTTGTATGCTACCTCTAATGCCTCTGAGCATGTTTGAAACTGTTTGCTCATACTTGCATTTCATGTTTCCTCAGAGTTGCATTCAGTTGTTTATGAACTTGACTTTGCATTTGAGCTTGGTTGTTGCGAGTCTGGTATCATGTTGCATTGAGTGATCTTCGTATTTCGTTGAACTGGGTTGGTAGACTTGTGTACACTTGTTTGGTATATTCACCTGGTTGTCACTACACATATATGTGTTCACACATGTATATATGTATGCTTGCCTGCACTTAATTACCGTCACGGTTTTGCCCTACCACATGCTTGTGCATTGAACTGCTAGCTCAATCTGGTTTTGAACTTGTGTTTTCTTTGCATTGCTTCGAGTTGAACTACTGCTTGCATATCCATATATACTGAATACTTGATATGTTTACTTTCTGTTTCAAACAGTTCACTGTGTTCTCTGACCATATGTGTTATGCTCTGGTTTGGTTGCATTTGCTTCCTGCCTTGTTGAGTGCACTTGTATTTGAACCTATCTTATAGTCTAGATTCATTTTATATTCATGTCTACTGATGTCTCTTGGCTGAAATTCGAGATGCTGAGGCAGTGCACATGTGTACGTGTACACATGTGTATATGAGGCTCTAGTGTACTTGAAACTTTGTGACTTGTTTTCGTATTGCACCTGAGTTGAATCTAGCCTCGGCTTGGGTTTGACCTTGTGCTCACCTGTCCCTGTAGTTTTATCAACTGTATATCGGTGTGCACGGCCTTGTGGCATGTACAGTGATACACTGTGCATGTTACAAGCTGTTCATCTAAGATGAATTCAAAATAAATGACGACGCACAACCCAAATAACTGAGGCAAATAAAATTTTCAAACACACACTTTTATCGTACGCTGCAAAATATTTCTTTTTCAATTTTACTGCGTTAGTGTTTATTTTATAGATAATTCAGATGCTGGACACAAACTGGAATAGAGTTGAAGAACAAATACAAGTGAATGAGTGATATATAGTGAGGTGAACATTGTAAAGTGAAATTTGTGATGTAATCGAAATTGTATTGTAATATAAAATGTATATATGTAGTAAGCTCAAATTTGTACTATTCAAAATTATAATAAAATATTTGTTTGAATTTAAATTCTGTGTTATTTAATTTATTCAACAAATAATTATTTAATTATGTGAAAAATAAAATAGTACAATAACAAATACATTTAAACGAATATATATATATATATATATATGTTTATTATCATCAAACAAAAATCATAGGCTACTGTATTCATGGCACATAGGCTATGACCACCAGCGATCCCTAGCGAGCGGTAGCAAAGACTTGGGTTATGTCCTAATGGATTTCGCTTCCTACTAGTGTAGAATCTATATAGGAGATGCACAGACCTCGAAGTAGATTGTTAGACGAACTTTAGTTTATTGATGGTGAGCTAGTTAACCCTTAGATAAGCCTTTGAGATGTGTTAGTAGTACAAAAATTAAAGTATATATTATAAGGCCATGTATAGGGGTCATCGGTCTCTGTAGCTAGAACCGATTGATTGGCGTTTACGTTGCTGAGTGCCCACTTTGGGGACTTGAAGTAGTAAATGGCCGTTGGATCTGCCTCCTCCCTATTTATAAAGTATTAATTAGTTGGGGTTTTTGGGTAGTGGAACGGTTAGACATATATGCAGACAGGTATATACTTATGTAGTTATACCTTGGAGAAGGTTAGGTTTGGCATATTGTACATGCACATAAGATTTAACGGCTTAGCCTTAAATAATAGACATAACACTTAAATGGAAATCAATTGGTATAAATTAATGGTATGGATAAAGTATGTAATTTTCCAAACACAGAACATGGTTCTGACCCCCCCCTCCTCATAACAACTCATGTGATAGATTTAGAAGGACGAGATATTGGGGCATGATGGGAAATGCAGATGGTGAAGTCTTCTTCTTCATGTTCGGCATGGACAAACAATTAAATATCCAAAGAATGATATTCCTATGTAGTAGCCTTAGTCAATACGTATGTTTTATTATATTTTTCAATTCAACTGTGAGTTTATATTAATCGTACTTTGATATACCTTATCTATTACAGGTTACCAAAACCAATAATCCATGCCATAATGAACTTAGGTTTCGATTTGGTCGAAAATTGGGCTCATTAAGGTGCGGGTTTTAAAAACATGGATACATTTCAATAATAATATAGCTTAGGAATACATACACGTCTCGGCACAAAGCAATATACAGGAGTAGTTTCCGGAGGAATGGCATAAAAATAGTTCACATATATAAAAGTCCTAAAGTAACAACATCGAAAGCGATCAAAGATAACATACATAGCTGATGTCAAAGTACATAGACAACATAAAATAATACATATCATGACTACCCAAAATGATATACACATCATCCACAACAAGTGCATCACATATACATATCATCATCACATATAAATTTATCAGGAAAAAATAGCACTACCATCATTTGCAGCACTGTCTCCACCTCGAGTCCTAAAAGAAATAAAACACAAACATACTTTTGTGCCAAAAATTGACACAACATCCTAATATTAGTTGAATCTGAATCAAACAGATATAAAAACTGAAGAAATAAAAAAATGCAAAATACAAGACTCTTGTGGTAGTTCGGAAAATTCTCCGGCATACGTCCACCTAGTCCTTTTTTATTGATGTTTTCACCATGGAATACAATAATTACAATCAAACTCCAACCACCAACTAGTAGATCTCTAATTTTCTTAGAGATTCTAATAGAGAAGAGAGAAAGATTCAAATCCCCTTTCTAGTTGAACTCCCCTTCATATTTATAAACGAATCCTAGCACAAATATAATGATCTAAAATTTGAACACGTCTTTTTCTCCAGAATTGAAGTTCTGACACATAAAATAGGTCATCATGCATGAATTCCAAGAATTTCAAACAATAAACTTAGGTCGGTAAAATCATGTCTGTAAAATGTGGTTAGTACCAACAAAATCATGCATTTCTGAAACTTAACCAAATCTTTGATTCCTTCAATCTTGATATCTTCCAAGCTTCTTGACTAATTCCTTCATAATTTTGCAATCTAGTTCATTCATTTGAGTCTATTCTAAGAGCATGGGAAATTTTTCGGAAACAATTGTCCCTCAAAGTACCCCTTGTCAGTATAAGGTGTGCTTTGCTCAAGAACAAATATCAAGACTGGCAAATT
The DNA here is from genome assembly GCA_030737815.1 of Allium fistulosum. Taxonomy (NCBI): domain Eukaryota; kingdom Viridiplantae; phylum Streptophyta; class Magnoliopsida; order Asparagales; family Amaryllidaceae; genus Allium; species Allium fistulosum. The sequence goes on from CM060903.1 coordinate 850,546,419, forward strand.
GTTAGCAGTTAAGCTCTTTGGTAATATAGTGGACCAACTGTGGCGAATCATCCAGTTCCTTAGGATTCACCTACAAGTCAAAGGTTGTTCTAGACCTATCATAGCTAAGGATTTAACTCCTTGTCCAAATGTTGGTCGTTAATCATAATTATAACAACCCGCCCCGAAAATAGGCCTAAATCCTGATCCAGAAAAGATCCATTGGAGCTTAGACACATTCCAAAGATGGCTGTTGGTTAGTAAAAAGAACACCACATAGCTACTTATCTATTTATTCAAAACTCACAGCAGAAGGATTAAATATAATAGCATTGACAATACCCACTTTATTTCAAATTCCAAATGTCACAAAACCATAATATAATGTCAATAACAAACGTTACATAATCATTTTCAAAGAAAATACATTATTAATTTCAAATTGGTACATCAGAAAATAACATAAATAGATAAATAAACTACTATCACATGCTTCTCGCATCGCTATCTCCATCTTGGTCATCGTCTCCTTCACAAACCTATGTTGTAATGAGGAGGGAGTCAGAACAACAATGTCTGGTGAATAGAAAATCTCGAGCCTTTCTACATCAGTACTTGGGCAGTATTATTTAAATAAGGACATGTCTTTCGTATTTAACTATATTCAAATCCATTTAATACTTCATATAAGGAAAAAGGCAGGCCCTCAAATAACCACTTAATACCTTCAATCCCCGAAGCAGGTTCTCCCATAATCAATAACCCATAACCATCGTTATTAATGTCCACCAATGCGAGAGAAAGAACCCAAGTGACATAATACCTTTTAATGGAAAATAGGCAGACTCCGACCATTTAATACATCAATTGAGGTTGGCCCCCATTATTTAATACCTATTCCCAAGACGGACTCCTCACAGGTACCTATCTAGCTAACATTGCATGAAAATCTCTTCAGATACTAATACTTCTATTGACGCGGACCTTTCTGAGATATCCTCAACCGTGCCTAAACCAAATCCCGACCATTTAATATTTAATATAAGAGAAAGAGGTGGACCATCAAACAACCAATTAATACCTCCAATCCCCAAAGCAAGAACTTCATATTATGACCCATACCCCATGAAGATGTCTCACATTAGCCCGAATATTCATAGGAATTGGTAGCCGGATTAGTTGGGCAGATTTATCCTACAGAATTGAGACTAACCTCGCATCATCCGTAGTTATTTATTATAGGCTACATCTAATATAAGCCTCAAAGTCACATTATTAATAGCCAAATTAGATGGGCAGACTTCAGTATGCCTTTAATTGGCCTCGCACCCCTATAAGTTAGTCATATTTCATAATACTCTCTAAGTGTATTGTTATCCCGCCTTTTGGCAAGGCCGTAACACCAAAAAGTTGACTGGAAAACTAAAGACAGTTCATCGTAAAAGTTCGTTATACACTGTTTCACCATGGATATCGATGAATTTTGTCCGAGCCCGGATTAGGCTACAATTGATAAGATACGGCAAGCAAGACCATTAAAGCCAGCGTTTCAAATTTCAGGTTAATCGAAGTTCGTATGAGTGAGATATGATCGATACAAGTTAGCCAAAATATGTCGTTCGTATCCATCAGGTTCGAATCGATGGCATGCGCATCGATCAGACCACACCGCTTCGCATCCGTCGATGCGTCCTACTTCGAGTTGGTCGGTGTCGTATCCATCCCCAAGCACTGCTTCGCATCGATCAACTCCGCATGTAACACGCTTCGTATCGGTCGGCCAGTGGCTACTTCGCATCCATCAACAGCGACAAGTCACTATTTCGTATCCATGAACCATCCGCCCTGTTCGCATCCACCATAGGACCTCGGTTCGTCTCGAATCCAGTTCGTATCGATCAGTTTCGTATCTATCGATGCAAACTGGGTAAAGGCACTGGATACGGACAAGGCGAGATTCATGGATACGACGCGGTCAACTCGGAGCAAAAGGCGGATCAATACGAGATGTGCGCGCCACGTCGTCTCAAGGACACGTGCATCCATCGATTCGAAGACATGGATTCGACGTGATCGACTCGAAGCAAACAGCCAACCAGGAAGCTTCAACTCGTATCGATCATATCTCCCAAACCATAAATCCAAATGCCATAAAATTTTCACAGCAGCTTCCATACAAGGTAAAGAATGTTCCCACCAAGTTTCAGCTCGATTGGACTAATTCTTGATCGATACAAAATGAATTCGTATCGATCACAGATCGAGTCGAAACTCAGTGGAACTGGTCGCGTGGGCCCCCTCACGTGCCTGAAAAAGTCTCCCAAAGTTTGAGCGCGATCTCAGCCTCCTACGCCTATAAATAGCCCACTGAAGCCTACAGAAAGGGGATCTTTTGGCGATTCAACGTCCAGACTCTGCCGGATTCAATTCTACATCTTATGATCACTGTTGTATTCGAATTCCAGAGCTATCATCAATTGTAATATGCTGTAACAGATTGAAGTTATCAAGTGAATCAATAAAATCATAAGCTTCAGAGTGGACGTAGGCAAGATCGCCGAACCACTATAAATCCTGTGTTATTTACTGTTTCTATTGAATTTCCTGAGTGATTTGCATACTTATTTCTCCACATATTTGATATCTGTGATTGTGATTGTGAACTGGTGCTTTCAACTGCTATCGGGTGTTTGTGACCAATTTTGGTGCAAACATGTATTATCACACATCTCACTGTATTCATTATTTAGGCCTTATAAAAAATCTTTCTTATTTCGCTTAATTAATTACTTTCCTAAGGAGAATTTAAATGACAATTATTAATCTAATTAACTGTGCAATTGGTACGTTACAATTGTATGTTATTTACGCTAGTTTTTATATATTTACACATTTATTAATTTCTATGCATGCGGAGAATATGCCATAAACTAATGTTCAAATGTCAAATCTTACAATACTATACAAGTATCATTTCCACAATAGCACTTTTACCATAAATCCAATATTCCAAAATCAAATCAATAGACTTGTACTTAGAATCCAACTCCAACTTATATTATATTAAAACAATGGAATCAAACAATAATAATGGAAACTCACAATTTAATTAATTTTACACTCTATTAAACTCCCTTTTTACATGAAATCAGACTAGGGGATTTCTATTCAATTTGTAGAAATAAGCCAAACTACGAATAAGAATTCGAACCTTGCACACCATTTTTTAATCAAATCCCCTAATCAAATCCAAAGAAAAAGAATAAGAAGTGGAATAGAAGGTAAACACATAAACTGCAAATTCCACACAAATTCAGTTATTTTAATACAAACAATTAGGATTCCAGCCTAAGAATTGACATTTTGCTTCGGGGGAATTTAGGGATTTTTAGTGTGATGTTTTCATAATCCAAAACTCCCCAAGGCATACATCAAACCCAAACTACACTATTCAATTACTAAAATAGAAAAACTAAGAATTCCACTCATAGAGGTCCTTAGCTTTGCCTTCTCTTGGATTTGACACTCCTTCAATGAACATTTTCAGATCTCTTCTTTTGATATATACAGCAAGGGAGTTGTATATACGTTAGATTTAGGAAATTAGAGGTTGGGGGAGAATAGGTTGAGAAAAAAACAATAAACAAAGATAGATTTATAGGATTCCTTACCTGAAATTCTAATGGAGTTTTATGAATTTACGAAGAGACGAACTAACAGAGCTTCGCTAATATTCCCAAAATGCTTTGTGAACAAAAGTGAAGGGGCTAGGCACTTATTTATAGTGGTTGGAATGCACTAGAACCGTCGGATGAAGGTTAGTTTAAATAATAAAATCTGGTACATTAAGATAACCAAAACACTAGCCGCCACTTAAGTGCAGCGGTCGACCGCCACCTCCCACCGAGCAATCACTGGCAATTGACCAGTCGTAGTTTAGGGGTCGACCGCTCCCATGTTTTGGGAACGTTAAAATTGTTACCGTTGTTGGTTTATTTTCTTCCTTAATTGTTATTTAACATTTACGTTAATTTTAACGTTTACTTAACCCCCAAGCATAATTACCGTTAACTTTTGAATTTAAAATTTAGGGATTAATTATTTGCCTGAATCTGAATTCTATCTAAATTAATTTGAATCTAAAACCTTAAACATTCATAACTTCCTTGTCTAAGCTCCGTGTTTAACATACTATACATAGAAATTAATCATAAAGTCGCCATGAACACAATGACATAACTTTCATGGTCAAACTCTGATTTTTACAAAATTTTCATTTTTACCCTTATCTTATTTAAATTAATTTATCCAATCCATTTAGTTATGGTTGATTTTATGGGATGTTAAATTCTCCCCTCTAAAAGAATTTCATCTCCGAAATCTTTCCAAGGGGCGAACAGCGTAACGTGCAATAAACATTCGTGTTTTACAACCAAGCAATCTACGCAACCATCTACTCAACTAAAAGTGCAATGTGATTATGTACTGCAGACATACTATAAGTGGGCTCCATCCTAGTTTGAGTGTGTGATCGTGACATATAAGTATGTATGCAAACGCCCTAAACATGCATAAAGATTTCTACATGAGTGTAAAGTGACAGTGAAAAGTGTAGCAACCATCTTTTACCATACAATCTAGCAACCACGATGCAAGCAAAAACCTAATTTTGGAGAGAAAGGTTTACTGGTTAAAGCTCAGGACGAGAGATCCTCGTCTTTTCTTTAGTTTCCCATGTTCTTCCCGTCGGGTAGTCTCCCCATTGCACTTGGATTAGCCTAATTTCTTTGTTGTGGAGCTTCCTAGTTTCGTGCTCCATAATGCATGTAGTGGAACGAGATGCTATTGGCTCCATCTCCGTATCCCCCAACTGATCAGATTCTACTACAACAGCTGTGTCATGAAGACATTTCCTTAAATGTGAAATGTGAAACTTCATGGACTCCTACCAATCTATCTGGTAGCTCTATGTGATAAGCAAGTCTTTCTATCCTTTCCAAAATTCGGAAAGGCCCAACAAATCATGGTGCCAATTTCCCGGACTTACCAAACCTTATGACTTTTCTAAGAGGGGAGGCTTTGATAAATACTGAGTCTCCAACCTCAAACTTTAACTCTTTCCTTCTCTTGTCTACGTATGATTTATGTCGGTCTTGCAATTCTTTCATACATTGTCTGATCAACTCTAGTTTTTCTAAAGTATCGCGAATCAAATCTGATCCGAGCAGAATTTTGTTGGTGGTTTCACACCAAAAATTTGACGATTTGCATGGCCTCCCATAAAGCGCTTCAAAAGGGGCCATACCAATCATCGCTTGGTAACTATTATTATATGCAAACTCAACTAATGGTAGATGTCGTTCCTAGTATCCTCTGAAGTCCATGATGCAAGCCCTCAACAAGTCTTCCAAAATTCTATTCACCCTTGCAGTTAGTCCATCAATCTGTGGGTAGTAAGTAGTGCTAAGATAATGAAGTTCAAAAAGCTGCTTGTAAACTCCTCTAAAACTAGCTAGTCAATAAGGGGTCCCTATCACTAACAATGCTTACTAGAATTCCATGTAGTCAAACCACCTCCTTAATATAAATCCGTGCTAGATACCTACGGCCCTATTGTTCCTAACAGGAGTAAAATGGGCACTCTTAGTGAGTCTATCTACTACGAAACAAATAGCTTCATTGCCTCTCTTACTCCAAGGCAACCCTTCTATGAAGTCCATCAAAATGTGCTCCCATTTCCAAGTCTGAATCTCCAATGGTAACAACAATCCTTCGGATTTCCCTTGCTCGACCTTTATTCTTTGACATGTCAAACACCTAGTAACAAACTCAACTACTCCCTTCTTCATTCCCGGCCAAAAGAAAATTCTCTTCATATCACCATACATCTTATCTCCACCGAGGCAAATGATCATCTTTGAGTGGTGACACTCTACAAGCACTTCTTCTAAAACATATCAATCGTTGGGACACAAAGGCGTCCATTCCTTCTTAAACATCCATTCTCATCAACTGCATACCTACTAATGTCCATTCCTCTTCTCAACTTATTTAGAATCTCCACTATTTTCTCATCCTTCTTTGGTCAATCCTTATATGGTCCATCAAAGCCAGTCTAATCTCCATTACTACCTAAAAGCCTTCGATGGGTTCTATTGGTGGTTGGAAGTTGAAATTAGAGTGGAAATCCAACTGCCTCCATTTATATATAGCACCTAAGGTAGCATGCCTCCGACTAAGGGCGTCGGTGACAATGTTCCATTTTCTGGGGGTATATTGTATGCCAAAGTCGAATGCTACTAAATACTCCATCCACCTCTACTACCTAAGGTTTAAAACTTTTTGGGAAAATAGGTATTTGAGTGATTTATGGTCAGTAAACAACTCAAACCTTTCTCCCTAAAGATGGTGCCTCCACATCTTCAAGGCAAAGACAATAGCTGCCAACTCTAAGTTGTAAACTGGGTATCTCTTCTCTCATGGTCCTTCAGCTGCCTACTAGCATAAGTTACTTGTAACATCCTCTACTTAGAGGCCCGAAACTAACGGCTACGGATGCTGCAGTCATCCATATTTATCAATCCTCGGCGACCAAATAAGGTAATGTTAGATACATTGATGCACATAAAAACATGAATATGGAAAAAATTTAAAAACATCAAACAAGTTCCACATTCCATTTCAAAGCATTTCAAATCCATTACATAATCCCAATACGAGAACCACGTTCGGAGAAAATACATTTATTACAACATATGCCAAGAGTGACATATGAAGATGTCCCCTTGGACGATCAGAGTATATACATGCAATTTAACAACTTTGCCATTAAAACAACAACACAGTGGAATCAAAATAAAAGAGAACTCTAGATAGCTATCATGCTTCCTGCACATCTCCGAAAGCTTATTTGTCTAAAGAGGTACTTGAAAACCTCAACTCTCAAACTACTCAAAATCAATTGAGTACCCGAGAGTTTAAGGTGAAAACATAAACTTCGAGTCAGACATAGAGCCTGGTATGAATAATAATCTACCATTTCAAACCATTTAGATATCTAGTGAGACCACACCGCTTAGCGGAATGGGTTTTCCCCTCAATAGTATCCTAAAACCTTTATAAAACCAGATACTGCGCTCCTGCATCCACAATGGTTAAAACATCTCAAATTAATATGATGATATGCAAAACAAATAAATCAATTCGGGATTATCCATCCCTTTCATTTTGACTATCTGTCTCAGTTATAGTTTCTAGGGTCACTATTAACCTATTAGTTTTCATGGGCTTACTAATAACTTGTTTAATGTTTAAGGACTCCCTGTCCAGTTACATAGTTTTCATGGGATCACTAAGAACCTATTGACCCCTACCAATATCTTTACTGTTTCATGGGTTCTCCCTGAACCTATTGGTAACTCCAATATCTTTTCCCTTATCCTAGTTTTCATGGGTTGACTAGGAACCTATTGACATCTGTCAATATCTCAATCCGGATATAGTTTTCATGGGCTAACTACAGACCTATTAGCCCCTGCCAATATCAAATCATAGTTTTCATAGGCTAACTATGAACCTGTCTTCCTGACATCTTCATTTATACATAGCTTTCATGGGCTTACTACAAACCTATTGGCCCCTGCCAATATCTTTTCATATACACAGTTTTCATGGGCTTACTATGAACCTATTAGCCCTTTCCAATATCTTCTTTTAATATTTTAGCATCCTATATTCTGGTCTTCCTAACCTCCTTGATGTAGTTCTACTCATTCAGGAGTTAACTTAATTTATATTCACTACTGGATCAACCTAACTGATTATTCTGCCCTTCCCTAAATTACGGTTATGGGTCCATTACAATGTGAATATATACATATATGAAGAAGTAAACATAATAACTTGGTTAATCCCTTTAACCTATTAATCAAGGAAAACTTCTTCAAAAACTCCATTTCAAAATACTTTATTTATTTATGCCATGGTTTTCCTTTAAAATGAGATTGGGTTATTTGTTTTGAAAACTAAGGCTTTTAACACCTTAAAACATCACTTTCGAAACCCCTGGATAACCTCATTCGAAAGCATATAAAACTTCTTTTCAAAACATTACATAAATACCTTTCGAAGCTCTTTAAATCATCTCTTTCGAACCTAAAATTACCTTTCGAAAGTATCAAAACATTACTTAGTAATCCTTAGAAACATAGCTTCGAAACCAATGAAAGTATCCCTTTCGAAACCATTGGGTTTTACTTTAAAAATTCTTTTGGGTCAAAGTGAATATAAACGAAAGTACCCCTTTTGAAACCATTCTTTATCATATAAAAGTGTTTAGGGAAAAACTTGATGGCATCGGAACCATCCTTTCAAAAGCTTAAACCATATAAGTAAAACATTTGAAGGTTAGCTTCGAAACCCCTTTCAAAGCCATTGCCTTCGAAAACCTTGATCCCTTCCGAAAGCATTTAGGAAGTGGCTTAGTATAGCTTTAAAGCAGATGCTACCCTTCGAAGGCATTGATGACACCAATACACTCGAAAGGCAAAAGAATGGTAGCAAGGTCTCAACTAGATCAGAACCACTACTTTTGAAAGCATTATTTTATAAACCCATTCGAAAGCTTATACTTTAAAACATAAGATGGTGACCCTTTTTGAAAGCTATTTAGAAAACCCCTTCGAAAGCATCTGTTTCAACTCCTTCGAAAGCTTTTATGAAAACCATGCAAGTGCTTAATATTTGAAAAGAAAGCAAATGTTTCGACCCCATCGGAACCAAATGCTTTCGACACCATGCCTTCCGCTTTTCCTCCAATCCACTACGTACCATCTAAGTGATACCTTGTGTATTATTTCCGACCTGGGTTGGTTTCGACTGAGTCGAAGCGGAAGCTATGAGTCGAAAGGTACTTCTAATAGAGGCGTAACCTGCTTTTCTAAGTAAAAGCTGATTAATGCCCATTAAAGTAAATTCTATCTAATTAACCTGCCCACGTGTAAACATATGATTGGTTACCTCAACTTTTCAAACTCTTTACCAGAATAACTGCCGCATTTCTGATCTAAACCAAGATTAATTTAACAAATAAGCCCTTCCATTAAATAAATAACAAGTCCTTCCTTCTAAAACAATTTAATTTCCGGTGTAAATCGATTAGGAAAAATCCCTAAAAATCATTAAAATTCACTTTCATCATGTTATCTAACATATCAAAATTTTAGACCCAAATTCTTAATATAATTTCTGAAATAAATTTCTAAACCCAATTAATCATATTTTCCTTTGAAAATTCATAATAATCTTTCCATAGCTTGAAATTATCAAAATTAAAACTCAACTCCAAAATCATGTTTAACATAACATATAATTTTTCCATGGCATTCAAACATCAATTTCAATCCGTTTTTCCCTAAAACTGCATAAATCCCCATTTAAACAATTATGTTTAAATCAAACAAATTATAATTCAAGCATATCATCATCCAAAACATCATAAAAACGGATTTAACCTTAAATCCAAAAACATATCCTTATAAAAAAATAGAGATGGTATAAATTATTATTCACTTTGATTAGGATAAGGAGATTGGATTGAGATTAATTTCCCCTAAGCTTGAATCCCTAGCTTTTGATTAAATTCCTCTTTTCTTTCTTTGTTAATGGCCAGCTCCTCTATTAGTTTGCGTTTTGATTGTTTTTGTAAAAATGAGATAAACGAACGTGAATGGTATAAGGAACAAAAATATATAAGGGTTATGGTAACAAGTGCGGCTAATTCCCAATATGACCTTATGTAAATTAATTAACTTAGAAACCATTCTTAAGCCCATTTAATTTGTTAAGCACGGCCTTCTTATCATTTATTCAAATCTCAATCCCCTTATCACTCCAATTATTTATATTATTCTATTTAATTTATCTAATTAAATCTCCTGAATAATGATATCATAAATTAGGTGTGTTACATTACTGCCCTTCCTTCTTACATGAGAACTGCTCCCAATCCTGTGTCGCATGCATCCATGAAAACTGTAAAAGGCTTTGTCCCATCGAGAATGGTAAGCAGACGTGCACTTGTCACCAGTTTCTTAAGTTTCTTGAATGCTTCAGTGCATCTATCATCCTAAGTAAAGACTAAGTTCTTCTTAGTCAAGCAGGTTAAAGGGACTGCTATTTTTGCAAAGTCTTTTATGAATTTCCTATAATAGTCTGCTAACTCGAGAAAGCACCTAACTTCCATTGCACTCCTTGGAATTTTCCACTCATGAATAGCCTCCACTTTTGCAGGGTTCACTGCTAACCATGCTCGGAAATGGTGTGTCCAAGAAACCATACCTCCTTTTTCCAAAAGTGGTATTTTCAAATTTGGCTCTAAGTTGGTGCCTCCTCAAAGTCCCTAGTATCTCCCTTAAGTGATTGTCATGCTCTCCTTTACTCTTGGAGAATACTAAGTTATCATCAACAAACGCTACGATGAACTTATTAAGTTGTCCCCTAAATACTCTACTCATCAAATCTACGAAGTATGCGAGGGCATTCGTCAATCCAAAAGGGATTATCTCCCACTCATAAAGTCCATCTAGTGTTCGGAATGCAGTTTTCGACTTGTTGTCCTCTGCGATCCTCATGAAATTCAGTTGCTAAGTCCAATTAGAAGAAGACTTTGGCTACTAGAAGTTGATCGAACAAGTCATTTATCCGAGATAATGGATACCCATTCTTCCTTATCAACTTTTTAAGTTCCTTATAATTGACGCATAACTTTGGTGAGCCGTCTACTTTACTGGCAAACACAATAGAAGCTCCCTATTCTGAAATACTCCATTGGATGAATCCTTTTTGCAACAACTTCGAGATTTTCTAATCCAACTCACGTCTTTCTTTAGGGGCCATGTGTCTTAATGATAGAGCGACTGGTTTAGTGTCCTTTTGCAAACCAATTCTAAACTCGATCTCCCTTTACGATGGGAGACTTGAGACTTCCTTAAGGACATTGGAAAATTCTCGGACCATGAGTACGGATGGAAGCTGAATATGAGATAGGCTCGGAAAGTACAAATACCTTGACTCAATTGAGCCTTGGGGTGTATAGTGGATCTCTAAGTTCCATCCTCTACAACTCTTTAATCGTACAACCCTCCTACCGCAATCTGAAAATGCACTGTAGTATGTTAACCAATCCATTCCCAAGGTAAGTCCATACTCCTTAAAATTTAGAACGTATGCATTATATATGAAATCAATGTAATATATGTCCCAATTAGGTTTTTACAAACTAAATAGAGATGTGTCGATCCCCCCAATAGGATTGGAGACTACTATTGGGCTGGTGACAAATTGGGTTTGCATATTTAAGGAGTTAACTACATTCCTAGCTATAAATGAATGTGATGCTCCGAGCTCAAATAGGGTATGAATTATAGCCCTAAAAATAAGAGTTATACCTTCCAATGCTGAATTCCCTTGGTCTTTAGAAGATGGTCTACACAAAATAGGGGCATCCTCAATGGCGTAGGCTTATCCACTCGGCCCTTCCTTCACCAGCTTTGGACATTGGTTCTTAAGGCGCCCTTCCTCGTGGTGGTGATAACACTTTCACTTAAAAGCTTCCTTCGTCAAACTCACCCAAAATCTTTGGCTACATGATCCTTCTTTTAGCATCTCTTACACATGTTACCCTCTTTCTTGAACTTTCCTTTTGATTTCTTATTTTCCCAAAAGTTCCCCTTCTTGTTTTGATTTTGAGTAAGTCCTGACTTCTCCTTCTCCACAACTTTTTCTTCATCACTAACCATTTGCAGCAAAGCCATCTCAACTAACGTCTCGTATGTGGCGCCAGCGGGCGATTGGATTAACAACAATTCTTTAAGCGGAGAGCTCGGGCCTTTCATAACTTCATGGCCTTTTTCATAGGTGTATCTATCAAGATCATTCCGAACTTTTCTAACTTACCAATGTTGTAGCACCCCTACCTCTATACCTATACTACTTAAGAGTATTACAGAGTAATACTATCAGATAATACCAAGAATGAGGCGATACGAGGTACATATGAATATTTCCTTGGACTAACAACGGTATGTATTTAAATATATAATAAATAACTCACCTATGCATACATAGTCTCAGTACAGAGCAATAAACATGTGTGCCTTCAAGGTAGAACAATACACAATATATATATATATATATAATAAATAATAGGGAGTGCTGTGACGACCCGAAAATTTTGAGCAATTGAAATTAGAATATTTAATTTATTTTAATATTCAAACGTGGTTTCGTTCCGTGAATTTCAAATATCACATTTATTGAACAATTTAACTGTTTAATTTAAATTAAAAGAAAATGGGTGAAAATGCTAAATCTGGAATTTTAAGCCTGACGAAAATAATTTGGGAATTTGTACAATTTATATTAACAGTATTTAAAGGTAATAGGACTTTTAAAATTGAATTTTAAAGTGATTCGTTCAGTTTTGAAATTTTATAATGTTTTAAATTGAATTTAAAACTAGTCGTCCGGGGCCCAGTCTCGGAATTCGACGAAACCAGTTTCATTGGATCCGTAGTATTGTATTATTACCGGATTTCAAGTTTTGTAATTTTTGGAGTTATCGGGTAATTGTACGAAGCAGAAACGTCTAGAGATAATAAATCATTTTAATAAAAATAAAAAGTAAATATAATATAATTTGTTTTGTCTTCCAGAGCAAGCCATCTTCTTATGTAAGACATTAGCCAAGTTTTTATTTATCTTCAAGTTTCAAATGAAATAGAATCACCTTCGTTCTCAAATTTGAAATGGATGAGCAAATTAACTAAACGAAATTCCATTTTTTCGTTCGAAATTTTAAACGAGGCCGCTTCCTCTGTTAAAACAACGAATCGAGATTTGGTTCTGTTCTTCCTTTTCCCTCTTCTTAAAATCGTTTCCGCTCCGCCTTTCTGTTCGTTAAAAAAAAAGGGACGAACGAATTCAATTCGTTCAGAAAGGAAGTCGCGCACGAAGCTTGGCATGGGAAGGATCGTCTCGTTCGTCAAAATCAATCGAGATGGGTGATGAGCTCGCGGCGGCGTGACTCTGATTCGCGAGGGAATCAAATTCGATCGTGGCCACGTCACTCTGGGCTGTCGATCTCTTTGCCGCATCGTTCAGGTGGAGGTCGCGAATCGGGTGGAAGTGGACGAGTTTGTAGTCGAGGGGGAGCACGCGCAATTGGGATGTGGGCAGGCAGAGGGATGTGAACATCTCAGGTGGGTCGCGTGCTAGTGTGGGTCAGTAGGTTGGAGCTTCGCGTCGGATGATTGAGCAAGGGCTTGGCAGAGAAGCAGTAAGGTATTATTAACAAATTATTTTCAAAATTCAAAACTGATTTAAGGTTAATACATATATGTATACGAGGAAAGGGATGATGGTACTTCAGTAAGTATAAGATTGTTACCGTTTTAATTGGATATATATGTATAATTTTGGAAAAAATTAAATGTTGAAGAATTTTTTAAAAGGCAGATTTTTATCTTTGGAATCCATAAATTAGTTTTATAATTATATATGTAGTCCCAGAAATAAATAGATATTTATTCAGGAACCACTAGTATTTTAAAAATATGTATTATGGAAGCCAATCTGTCTAATTAACTTATTTAATTTTGTTAGCGATTATTAAGAGGAATTAGTGGAAAACTAAATTTTCAGTCAATTAAATTTAATGTAATTGACTGTTTGATCATCTGAAATGTTGTAAATTAAATTAATAAATGATTTGTTAATCAAATCTAATTAATAGAAATAAATTGCTCGATTAGCTCGAATATTAATAAAATCATTTAATATATATTCAAGGTCTGAGATCATGAAGGAAACAGTCGATATGGAAATGGGTTGCAAACAAAATAAGAGGTGAGTTAATCTCACTCAGTTAAATTTAAATTTAAATGGTTAGATTTAAATAATTTATTGGATGATTGATTTGATTTGATGTGATATATATAGTAGTATATACCAATATATACATATTGGCATATGTATATATTGGAGTTGTTGATATTCCCGCATTTATATAGCGGATGAGACCCTATGCGCCGCATAATAGCGGATGATATTTTATAAACCCATATACCGCGATATTCCACCTCGAAGTGGAATTGGTATTGTGCTAACGTCTGTGGATGCAGGGAAACAGGTTGGAGGGATCCAACTGGATTCCTCAAAATATTTAATTTTGTTAAATATTCTGTGATATGATTTTTGATATCCTGTAATGAATTGTATGGATAATTGGATGTTATGGTTGGGTTGGATCGATTTGGATATGCTGAGTTATCAAAATCTCTAGAATGGAATTTTTGAAAAGAAATAAAAGAGTAAATTTTTAAGTAAAATAATTATAAAGAGTTTGGAATAAATTTGAGAATAAATCTGATTAAGAATAAAAGTGATTTCCAAAATTCTAATAAATATGGAAAAGAGGAATTTTGAATAAATAGAGAAATATTGAATTTAAAGAAAACTTATGTGATATTATTTAAAAGAATAAATAATTTATTTTAATTCAATGTTTAAATGTAATTAAAAAGAAAGAAAGAATTTGGGAAATCTGAAACTTGTGTTCAGTTTAAAGATTTTAAATCATAATGAGAAATAAAATCTGGAAGTTAATGAATTTGGAAATAAATGGATTAAGTAAGGAAATTTATTTCAAAGTAAAATAAATTGGGAAATCAATTATAAATTGATTTAAATACTTTGAGATTTGAAATTTAAAGAGAAATGAGATTTTGGAGATATAAACTGGGTTTATAAAGTGAAATGGAATATCAGAGGATATTTGAAATATAAATTCAAGGTGGGAATTTATAAAAGAATATGAATTGGTTTAAAAATAAATGTTGATTTATTTTTTAAAGGATGTGAAGAGAAGTGTATTTCCTTGGATTGCCAAGTACGTTTTTCAAAGCAATTTTAAATATAAGTTAAAAGTTCTAATTTGTGTAAAAAGGCATGTTTTAGGAAATTGATTTTTTTCTCTAAAGGTTAATTTCCAATGTAGTATTTTCAAAAATCTATTATTGTAGTAATTTTATAAAAGTGATTTGCTATTATGTTTTAAAAGAAGAAATTTAATTTATATTTATAAAGTGGTTTATTTTAAAGTATATATTTTTAATAAAGTATTAAAGTAGTTTGATTTCAATGTTATAAAATATATTTAAAATAAAGTGTTTTTAAATTATTTTAAAATTAAAAGTATTTTGTACTTGGTGATTCAGTGGAAATAAATATTTGGGGAAATGTATTCCGTAAGCGGAAACTGTTTGAAATTGTTTTCAAAAGGAGTTTGAAAATAGAAATATATCTTGCGAAGATATTTGAGATTAATAAATAATGTGGGAAATTATTTATTGTGTGATGGTTGCTTGTGAATGTGAATTGATAGTTAAATAACCGACTATCAATATTGGCCAATGCGCTGATCGTTTCGAAGAGACCGGGATCGGGATTAATTTCTCGAAAACCACTTCGATCCGGTTTGTACGTTTCGTGTAACGATTTCGGAGTCGAAGATGGAGCTGTGAAGTGCAAGGGCTAGTCGCTACTAATCCTGAGGATATTTCCAAAATGGATGTAGTAAGAATAGTGCCTTCGGTTCCGTTCGAACCCGGGACGGACTTGTATGGACGAATGCTTTCGTGACATCGTCAGGTGGACGATGGGCATTCTAAGGGATATGTTCTGAAAAGGTATCGTTTAGCCTCGAGCCTCACCAACCGGGAATGACTGAAAATCAGGGGTTATGCAGCAAGGCTTCGTGGGTAGCCCCCACTTGAGAGTAAAGTCATCCCTGTCTAGATGTCCCTTTATTTCGGCTTAGTGGTGCGGTTGCTGATCCCAACCGTGGGGTGATTTTATTTGGAATTATCCAGTAAGGGATGATTCCGACCTTGTGTTGCAGGGGAGCGGGCGTACTCCTCGGTACTGTGATCTAGGCCACGTACTGTGACAGGTGGTACCCCAGTGCCTAGTCATTCGTTGGAAATCCATTTCCCCTACGTGCCTTGTACGAGTTTTGTTTGTATTACCCACGTTGTGGCTAGTATGCCGGAATTTAATAGATGTAACAATTTCGGCTATTTTATAAGTATTTGTATATAGACACTATTATAATATCAGAGGATTTTTATAAAAAGTGTTTTAGCTATCGTAAGGTAAAAACCCGACATGTTTATTTGTGGCGTGGTCTTACGAGATGCTTTTGTTTTCAAAGGATTTTGAAACTTTAATAATCAATTTGAGTGTGATTTTCTCACGCTGGTATTCCAGACTGACTCGGGTATTGTTTTATATAATGCTCGGGTCAGACCGAGATAAACAGGTTCAGGATATGATGCTGTGGAGCTCAGGAGACGAGCTGGATGATGATACGTACTTCCGTACTTGCTATTATTTTCCGCTGTGTATTCAGTTGTATGTTATGGATGTTGATGTACTCTGATGATGTATCATATAAACAGATATAGTTTTGTTTTTGTGTAAAGCTCTGTTATTACATATTATATTTTATTCCGCTGCGATGTGAGATTCTGATGTTGTTTTTTTTCTTTTCTTCTTCTACCTCTTCTTCTTAACTAAAATGGTTCGACTTTTCGGGTCTGGAAAGTCGGGTCGTTACATTTGGTATCAGAGCTTAGGTTGGCGATAACCTTGGCTCTGGTGGGAATTTTGAGAATACTAATAGATATGAGCGCGTATTTGTTAGTGAATATAAAATGGTTTTATATTGTGTTGGTTGATTTATTGAGTGGCATATGAACCTTCGTCGGCACAGTCCGCGCAACTGTATCGAAGGGGTTTCTAAACACTTGAATAGAACAGTTCGACACAATATTGTTTTAAATAGGGTGAATGAAATAATTTTGCCCAAATTATTTTTATATATAAAAGGATAACTTTTGTAAATTATATATTTGGTTGCTTGGTTGTTAGAAAGCGATGATATTAGATTATTATCATCATTTTGTAAAAATTGAATCAGAAATTGAAAACTTATAACCTAAGTTGAAGAATAAATTTATATAACAAAATGGAATTTGAAATATAGACTATAAATGAAATTTATAAGTTGAAATAAAACTTCATATACAAATGTGAATTACAAATGTGATTTATAATCAAATGAGATAAATTCATAAACAAATGAAATTTGCAAATGTAAATTGTAAATGTGACTTATAACTTGAAATAAAATGTGATAAAATTCCAGAGTAATGTTGGATATAAAGTTGAATGGATTTTGAATTTGAAGTTTTGGGAAAGGTTTAAAATTCCTTTGGATTTAAGAATAGTTTAAAGGTTTTGGGGAAATAATGGTGATATTATTTCATGAATATTTTTGAAATTGAATTGAAATCTGGTGGGATTTGGGATTTAAAAATGTTTGAAAAGTTTTACAGTGATAAAAGCATTAAACTCTCTTTCGGTCGCTGGAAAATAATTTCGGTGATGACTGCAGCATCATCGATGTCTATTTTCGAGTTTCCAAAGAGAAATTGCTACCAAACTGTTTTAAATTGGAAATGATTGTGAACTGGGTTGGTTTTGGAATTCAAAGGGAAAATTGTTTGGTAAAAGCAGATTGTTTTGGAAATTTGGATTTGATGTGATTTACCAGATGTGTATGAGTTATTTATGGATTCAAAATGGTTTTGAAATAAAATCGGGTAATTGGATTCTGGGAATTCTATTTAAAATATAAATGTGGAAATTTAAATGAATCAACGATATAAAGTATAGAATGAAGTTGATTGAAATAAGAAGGGAATGAAAGTTTAATTCTTGGATTATAATTATGAGATGAAAATAACTAAATGAGTAATATAAGTTGGTAAATAAAAGAGTTAGAGAACCTGAAGGTGAATGAATTGTAAAACTTGTATAAAATTGTATCCTAGAATTAAAATTTAATTCGAGTATATGAAGGTGAATAAAATATATTTGAATTTAACTTAAGATAAGTTAAATAAAATTGAGAATTGGAATTGAGTTAAATGTAAATAAGTTGAAGTCGAATTGAATTGGGTATAAAGGTAATGTAAAATGCTTATAATTGTGTAAAGAAATTCATATTCTTAAGTTCTTAAGTGTAATAATTTGAAAATTTGATTATAAAGATGAAAATGGACTTAAATGAATAGTCCCAAGTCTTCAGCAAGTAAATTAAAACTTATGAATAGAAATGAAATTGTAAGTCATAAATGGGAATCCATTACTTTGAACCATTAAGAGTTATAATTTGAAATTGTAATTATCAAATGGAAACGACTAAGATGAGCAATCTTAATTTTTAAATAAATCCAAACTTGAATTATAAAATAAATTGAACTTAAGACGATTAAGTGAAGTGATATTTGGAATTAAAAAGCAAGTATTTAATTTTAACCAGCGGAGGAACTAATTAGATAATAAATTAGTTAATGAAATTGAATTGTGAGTTAATGAAATTGGATTAAAATAGTGATGGTTTGAATTGCGAATGAAATCCAAATAAGTGAAAATAAATTGGAAATGGCCTGGTTATTAATAAAATAATTCCATATGAATTGAGTATGGAAAATAAAATTCATAATGATTGAGTGAATGGACCACTTATATTAAATAAATAAATGGATGGAATTTGATTAAATAAGAATCAAATGAAAGATGGAAATAAAACTTTAAAGGGTTGGTTAAATGGAAAATAAACTTAAGCTATTGACTTAAGTAAATGTTGAATGGAAACTGAACTCAAACAGAAGAGTGGTTTAAAATAAGTTGAGAAATAGTTATTGAATGAATTAACTTGGATTGTTTTCGAGCTAAATAAAATTCAATTTTTGGAAGTTGGAGATGAATTGAATTTAAGAAAGAAAAATTGGAAATGAAAATCTGAATGAAATGTGGAATAAGTATTTATATTGAAGTGAAGTAGTAAATTGAAGTAAGTTGAAATTCATATGAAATGGGAGTTCAATTTGAATATGCACACTTCAGTGGTGAAGTAGTAAATAAATATAAGAAAATTTATATTGAACTTAAGAATTGAAGAATGAAATTCTTAAGAAAATTGGTATTGGAAATATACTTAGTAATTTTGGAAAAAAATGTATATATACTAAGTGAATAGTTGAATGAAGACTAAAACTGACGTTGTGAAATGGGATAGTTGTGAATAAGTAAATAACAATCAAAAGGAATGCGAAATAAAAGAGAATTGATATAATTGGTAATCAATTGAAATTTATACGTAAGATGTACGTATATTATTTTATTCGCATAGCTATTTGATCCAGATGTCGAGCACAGAATTTCGAGATAGTTTTATCGATCCGAATAAGGATTTTTCACTCGATTTTCGATGGCGAACCTGGATATGGATTGTTGATTGATTCTGGATATTCTCTATCATAGTTGGTGGCTATGCAAGGAGAATGACGGTTTCTGATCAAGAAACCAGATCTGAGTCCGCACTAGGAAGTCGGGGGGACAATACTAGTTCGGAAGTGAAATTGTGTGATCGATTGAGCGATCGAATGTGATATTGCGTACGGATGATATATGTGCATCGTACGGGCTTAAGTAAAGCAAATACTGAAAATTTGTAAAGAAATGTCTAGAATGGTTTTGAAATTGTGATTGAATATTATTGCTTAGTAGGATATACAGGTGTATAAAAGCAATGGATAGATTGAGATTTTGATTTTAGAGGATAAAATTTAATGGCCCGACAAAAGGTATGTATTTGAATTTCTATATGAAATTTGATTGGGTTTTTGATCCAGCCACTTGGCTTTTTGTTTTGTTTTTGAGATTGGGAGGCCGTAGAGCCATTTTGTAGTAGTACCGAGCTAGCCGCGCAAAGGAGACGCTGGCGAAATTTTTCGAAAATTTAGGGAGTTAGAAAAATTTTGGAAAATTTTGATAATTCAAAAATTGAATTCAAATTTAAATTTGAATGGATAAGTAGGTGATATGGGTTGAACTTATGAATAAGTTTGGAAAGTTAAAAGATGATTAGTGTATCATTGACAAAAGATTGTTTGGGTATTGTTAAAACTGTTTGAATTTGGGAAATAGCTAACTTGGGAAATAGCTAACGGGATATGGGACATTCTTCTTAACTGGTAATTTCGAGGACGAAATTCTTTTAAGGGGGGAGGAATGTGACGACCCGAAAATTTTGAGCAATTGAAATTAGAATATTTAATTTATTTTAATATTCAAACGTGGTTTCATTCCGTGAATTTCAAATATCACATTTATTGAACAATTTAACTGTTTAATTTAAATTAAAAGAAAATGGGTGAAAATGCTAAATCTGGAATTTTAAGCCTGATGAAAATAATTTGGGAATTTGTACAATTTATATTAACAGTATTTAAAGGTAATAGGACTTTTAAAATTGAATTTTAAAGTGATTCGTTCAGTTTTGAAATTTTATAATGTTTTAAATTGAATTTAAAACTAGTCGTCCGGGGCCCAGTCTCGGAATTCGACGAAACCAGTTTCATTGGATCCGTAGTATTGTATTATTACCGGATTTCAAGTTTTGTAATTTTTGGAGTTATCGGGTAATTGTACGAAGCGGAAACGTCTAGAGATAATAAATCATTTTAATAAAAATAAAAAGTAAATATAATATAATTTGTTTTGTCTTCCAGAGCAAGCCATCTTCTTATGTAAGACATTAGCCAAGTTTTTATTTATCTTCAAGTTTCAAATGAAATAGAATCACCTTCGTTCTCAAATTTGAAATGGATGAGCAAATTAACTAAACGAAATTCCATTTTTTCGTTCGAAATTTTAAACGAGGCCGCTTCCTCTGTTAAAACAACGAATCGAGATTTGGTTCTGTTCTTCCTTTTCCCTCTTCTTAAAATCGTTTCCGCTCCGCCTTTCTGTTCGTTAAAAAAAAAGGGACGAACGAATTCATTTCGTTCAGAAAGGAAGTCGCGCACGAAGCTTGGCATGGGAAGGATCGTCTCGTTCGTCAAAATCAATCGAGATGGGTGATGAGCTCGCGGCGGCGTGACTCTGATTCGCGAGGGAATCAAATTCGATCGTGGCCACGTCACTCTGGGCTGTGGATCTCTTTGCCGCATCGTTCAGGTGGAGGTCGCGAATCGGGTGGAAGTGGACGAGTTTGTAGTCGAGGGGGAGCACGCGCAATTGGGATGTGGGCAGGCAGAGGGATGTGAACATCTCAGGTGGGTCGCGTGCTAGTGTGGGTCAGTAGGTTGGAGCTTCGCGTCGGATGATTGAGCAAGGGCTTGGCAGAGAAGCAGTAAGGTATTATTAACAAATTATTTTCAAAATTCAAAACTGATTTAAGGTTAATACATATATGTATACGAGGAAAGGGATGATGGTACTTCAGTAAGTATAAGATTGTTACCGTTTTAATTGGATATATATGTATAATTTTGGAAAAAATTAAATGTTGAAGAATTTTTTAAAAGGCAGATTTTTATCTTTGGAATCCATAAATTAGTTTTATAATTATATATGTAGTCCCAGAAATAAATAGATATTTATTCAGGAACCACTAGTATTTTAAAAATATGTATTATGGAAGCCAATCTGTCTAATTAACTTATTTAATTTTGTTAGCGATTATTAAGAGGAATTAGTGGAAAACTAAATTTTCAGTCAATTAAATTTAATGTAATTGACTGTTTGATCATCTGAAATGTTGTAAATTAAATTAATAAATGATTTGTTAATCAAATCTAATTAATAGAAATAAATTGCTCGATTAGCTCGAATATTAATAAAATCATTTAATATATATTCAAGGTCTGAGATCATGAAGGAAACAGTCGATATGGAAATGGGTTGCAAACAAAATAAGAGGTGAGTTAATCTCACTCAGTTAAATTTAAATTTAAATGGTTAGATTTAAATAATTTATTGGATGATTGATTTGATTTGATGTGATATATATAGTAGTATATACCAATATATACATATTGGCATATGTATATATTGGAGTTGTTGATATTCCCGCATTTATATAGCGGATGAGACCCTATGCGCCGCATAATAGCGGATGATATTTTATAAACCCATATACCGCGATATTCCACCTCGAAGTGGAATTGGTATTGTGCTAACGTCTGTGGATGCAGGGAAACAGGTTGGAGGGATCCAACTGGATTCCTCAAAATATTTAATTTTGTTAAATATTCTGTGATATGATTTTTGATATCCTGTAATGAATTGTATGGATAATTGGATGTTATGGTTGGGTTGGATCGATTTGGATATGCTGAGTTATCAAAATCTCTAGAATGGAATTTTTGAAAAGAAATAAAAGAGTAAATTTTTAAGTAAAATAATTATAAAGAGTTTGGAATAAATTTGAGAATAAATCTGATTAAGAATAAAAGTGATTTCCAAAATTCTAATAAATATGGAAAAGAGGAATTTTGAATAAATAGAGAAATATTGAATTTAAAGAAAACTTATGTGATATTATTTAAAAGAATAAATAATTTATTTTAATTCAATGTTTAAATGTAATTAAAAAGAAAGAAAGAATTTGGGAAATCTGAAACTTGTGTTCAGTTTAAAGATTTTAAATCATAATGAGAAATAAAATCTGGAAGTTAATGAATTTGGAAATAAATGGATTAAGTAAGGAAATTTATTTCAAAGTAAAATAAATTGGGAAATCAATTATAAATTGATTTAAATACTTTGAGATTTGAAATTTAAAGAGAAATGAGATTTTGGAGATATAAACTGGGTTTATAAAGTGAAATGGAATATCAGAGGATATTTGAAATATAAATTCAAGGTGGGAATTTATAAAAGAATATGAATTGGTTTAAAAATAAATGTTGATTTATTTTTTAAAGGATGTGAAGAGAAGTGTATTTCCTTGGATTGCCAAGTACGTTTTTCAAAGCAATTTTAAATATAAGTTAAAAGTTCTAATTTGTGTAAAAAGGCATGTTTTAGGAAATTGATTTTTTTCTCTAAAGGTTAATTTCCAATGTAGTATTTTCAAAAATCTATTATTGTAGTAATTTTATAAAAGTGATTTGCTATTATGTTTTAAAAGAAGAAATTTAATTTATATTTATAAAGTGGTTTATTTTAAAGTATATATTTTTAATAAAGTATTAAAGTAGTTTGATTTCAATGTTATAAAATATATTTAAAATAAAGTGTTTTTAAATTATTTTAAAATTAAAAGTATTTTGTACTTGGTGATTCAGTGGAAATAAATATTTGGGGAAATGTATTCCGTAAGCGGAAACTGTTTGAAATTGTTTTCAAAAGGAGTTTGAAAATAGAAATATATCTTGCGAAGATATTTGAGATTAATAAATAATGTGGGAAATTATTTATTGTGTGATGGTTGCTTGTGAATGTGAATTGATAGTTAAATAACCGACTATCAATATTGGCCAATGCGCTGATCGTTTCGAAGAGACCGGGATCGGGATTAATTTCTCGAAAACCACTTCGATCCGGTTTGTACGTTTCGTGTAACGATTTCGGAGTCGAAGATGGAGCTGTGAAGTGCAAGGGCTAGTCGCTACTAATCCTGAGGATATTTCCAAAATGGATGTAGTAAGAATAGTGCCTTCGGTTCCGTTCGAACCCGGGACGGACTTGTATGGACGAATGCTTTCGTGACATCGTCAGGTGGACGATGGGCATTCTAAGGGATATGTTCTGAAAAGGTATCGTTTAGCCTCGAGCCTCACCAACCGGGAATGACTGAAAATCAGGGGTTATGCAGCAAGGCTTCGTGGGTAGCCCCCACTTGAGAGTAAAGTCATCCCTGTCTAGATGTCCCTTTATTTCGGCTTAGTGGTGCGGTTGCTGATCCCAACCGTGGGGTGATTTTATTTGGAATTATCCAGTAAGGGATGATTCCGACCTTGTGTTGCAGGGGAGCGGGCGTACTCCTCGGTACTGTGATCTAGGCCACGTACTGTGATAGGTGGTACCCCAGTGCCTAGTCATTCGTTGGAAATCCATTTCCCCTACGTGCCTTGTACGAGTTTTGTTTGTATTACCCACGTTGTGGCTAGTATGCCGGAATTTAATAGATGTAACAATTTCGGCTATTTTATAAGTATTTGTATATAGACACTATTATAATATCAGAGGATTTTTATAAAAAGTGTTTTAGCTATCGTAAGGTAAAAACCCGACATGTTTATTTGTGGCGTGGTCTTACGAGATGCTTTTGTTTTCAAAGGATTTTGAAACTTTAATAATCAATTTGAGTGTGATTTTCTCACGCTGGTATTCCAGACTGACTCGGGTATTGTTTTATATAATGCTCGGGTCAGACCGAGATAAACAGGTTCAGGATATGATGCTGTGGAGCTCAGGAGACGAGCTGGATGACGATACGTACTTCCGTACTTGCTATTATTTTCCGCTGTGTATTCAGTTGTATGTTATGGATGTTGATGTACTCTGATGATGTATCATATAAACAGATATAGTTTTGTTTTTGTGTAAAGCTCTGTTATTACATATTATATTTTATTCCGCTGCGATGTGAGATTCTGATGTTGTTTTTTTTCTTTTCTTCTTCTACCTCTTCTTCTTAACTAAAATGGTTCGACTTTTCGGGTCTGGAAAGTCGGGTCGTTACATTTGGTATCAGAGCTTAGGTTGGCGATAACCTTGGCTCTGGTGGGAATTTTGAGAATACTAATAGATATGAGCGCGTATTTGTTAGTGAATATAAAATGGTTTTATATTGTGTTGGTTGATTTATTGAGTGGCATATGAACCTTCGTCGGCACAGTCCGCGCAACTGTATCGAAGGGGTTTCTAAACACTTGAATAGAACAGTTCGACACAATATTGTTTTAAATAGGGTGAATGAAATAATTTTGCCCAAATTATTTTTATATATAAAAGGATAACTTTTGTAAATTATATATTTGGTTGCTTGGTTGTTAGAAAGCGATGATATTAGATTATTATCATCATTTTGTAAAAATTGAATCAGAAATTGAAAACTTATAACCTAAGTTGAAGAATAAATTTATATAACAAAATGGAATTTGAAATATAGACTATAAATGAAATTTATAAGTTGAAATAAAACTTCATATACAAATGTGAATTACAAATGTGATTTATAATCAAATGAGATAAATTCATAAACAAATGAAATTTGCAAATGTAAATTGTAAATGTGACTTATAACTTGAAATAAAATGTGATAAAATTCCAGAGTAATGTTGGATATAAAGTTGAATGGATTTTGAATTTTAAGTTTTGGGAAAGGTTTAAAATTCCTTTGGATTTAAGAATAGTTTAAAGGTTTTGGGGAAATAATGGTGATATTATTTCATGAATATTTTTGAAATTGAATTGAAATCTGGTGGGATTTGGGATTTAAAAATGTTTGAAAAGTTTTACAGTGATAAAAGCATTAAACTCTCTTTCGGTCGCTGGAAAATAATTTCGGTGATGACTGCAGCATCATCGATGTCTATTTTCGAGTTTCCAAAGAGAAATTGCTACCAAACTGTTTTAAATTGGAAATGATTGTGAACTGGGTTGGTTTTGGAATTCAAAGGGAAAATTGTTTGGTAAAAGCAGATTGTTTTGGAAATTTGGATTTGATGTGATTTACCAGATGTGTATGAGTTATTTATGGATTCAAAATGGTTTTGAAATAAAATCGGGTAATTGGATTCTGGGAATTCTATTTAAAATATAAATGTGGAAATTTAAATGAATCAACAATATAAAGTATAGAATGAAGTTGATTGAAATAAGAAGGGAATGAAAGTTTAATTCTTGGATTATAATTATGAGATGAAAATAACTAAATGAGTAATATAAGTTGGTAAATAAAAGAGTTAGAGAACTTGAAGGTGAATGAATTGTAAAACTTGTATAAAATTGTATCCTAGAATTAAAATTTAATTCGAGTATATGAAGGTGAATAAAATATATTTGAATTTAACTTAAGATAAGTTAAATAAAATTGAGAATTGGAATTGAGTTAAATGTAAATAAGTTGAAGTCGAATTGAATTGGGTATAAAGGTAATGTAAAATGCTTATAATTGTGTAAAGAAATTCATATTCTTAAGTTCTTAAGTGTAATAATTTGAAAATTTGATTATAAAGATGAAAATGGACTTAAATGAATAGTCCCAAGTCTTCAGCAAGTAAGTTAAAACTTATGAATAGAAATGAAATTGTAAGTCATAAATGGGAATCCATTACTTTGAACCATTAAGAGTTATAATTTGAAATTGTAATTATCAAATGGAAACGACTAAGATGAGCAATCTTAATTTTTAAATAAATCCAAACTTGAATTATAAAATAAATTGAACTTAAGACGATTAAGTGAAGTGATATTTGGAATTAAAAAGCAAGTATTTAATTTTAACCAGCGGAGGAACTAATTAGATAATAAATTAGTTAATGAAATTGAATTGTGAGTTAATGAAATTGGATTAAAATAGTGATGGTTTGAATTGCGAATGAAATCCAAATAAGTGAAAATAAATTGGAAATGGCCTGGTTATTAATAAAATAATTCCATATGATAGGTCAGACTCTGTCTATAATGATAGGTGATATTTTAACATACAATGATAATATGATAAGCATACAGATAATGGCATTACAACCTCAAAATATCTCAAACCAAATTTAAAAAAAAATCCATACAGGAAAACATCAACACCCATATAAATACATCAAATTAGAGTCCATAAAATCAACATCGAAAGGGTGAATCATCTATATATTGAAATCATCATCAAATCCATAAATCACCAATAATGAGTATCCTTATGTAAACTCAAGCAATGACAAAGTAATGCCCATGATATCTTTCAAACCCATATTATAAAATACCATCATAAAACTACTAAAATTATTAAGTAAGATTTGAGCCAGCTCATAACAATGCCCGAATATAATTAATAATAAGTAGGCCATCTACCAAAGAAGGATATAGGGTTGACTAAACTTTGGACATGGTCTTAGGTATAATCTCGTCTCATATATGCCTATCTACCACATGGAAAATGAAACCAAACGAGAGAGTGATTGCCGTATGCCCGCTCCAAGAATCCAAGGTCTACTAGCCATATGCTGTGTAGCCAGATCTATTCCGATAGCCAAAGTTACCTCGATGAAAATAGTGACTCATATCCACTAATGACTCATCAATGCGTAGCCTCGGTCATGACCCTGGTTTACCCCTATTGGTAACAGATTGTCGGCCTAAGCAAAGAAGGGGCTATGGGCACCTACCCATCAACTATGATGCACATCCAATATAATACATAAAAATAGTGCCGTGGATCTGAAGCGCAATCCCACGATCAGGCCGCTAGGGTGGATACTGGCCAATCTAGTTTATTCTCGAACCATAAAGGGAGCCGGACAAAGGTAGATAGACACATAGAATATATACAATGGCCATCACGCGGCTCTACATGTAAGTCACAACATAACTATCAAATACTCAATGCAGCTAGAATCAAATACAACATACCTTCATATTGAGTGCCATCCATAAGCCAAAGAATAACCGAATAAATATCACAATGGCATCCCATACCACCGTGTGTTACTAATCCATTTATTCAGTTCTCACACATCACACTCGCCTTTCTTTATTCCATATCACGAGTCTAAAGAATAACCGAAAAATTGTTACCGAAAGTACCATACTAGACGGTAACACTAATCCATTTATTCAGATTTCTCGTCATATAGAATAAATATCAATAAATCCAACAGAAAGATGTCATCACCGTATCATTTTCAATTATATCACAAATAAATATCAACTGTGAATCATTCATTGTAAGCAATTCAATGTGAAAGGAATAAAAAATAATAACAATATAACAAAATATCACTTAAACTTATATAAATACTATAAATATATACTTTTACTTCTAAATCGCTTTATAAGTTAAATATATACATAAAAATCATTTTTGAAATTTTCTATAATTAAACTCTTTGTTAGATAATTTGAATAACTTTCGATATAATTTCTTTATCTTTGAGATAACTACTGTAATTCAAATTTCTTTACATAAATATTCAAAATCATTATATATATAGCATTAAAACCATTTGATAACATCGAAAACTTAACTTAAAATCTATTTACATCCATAATCTAATTTCAAATGATTATATAGGTTAAACAAAATAAACTTCTAAATGGAAGTTATAATGTCCTCTTAAATATATTAATTAAATTTCTGAATATTATCTTCAGAGAATTTCTACTAATAAGTAATGTTAAATAAACACAATTAATTATGCTTTTAGACCAATAGAATAAGAATTAAAATGTAAGAAAACAAATAAAATAAATACTTCAGAAATTAGGAAAAGATGCAGGTTCAGTTGACAGAACGGTATTCTAAATCAACTGAAGCAAGTCGACTACAACCAAAAGAAGAGTCGACGGAATTTGAGATTTGCTCTCGGAATTGAAATTTATACTAGTTCAATCTACTGAATTTACAGCCCACTCGACTGTATACCTGAAACACAGAAAACCAGCATTTGAATTTGATTTAAATACTATTCACACTTCCATATTATTCAAATTCATTCAAAACAAACCAATGTAAGTTCAGAAAGAACAATCATATACGAATTCCATATACAACAACATGAATATAAGACGAAGTCAAATTTATAAACATAGTTGTGAGTGCAATAACACTCACCTGGGCTATAGCTATAAAACCTGTCTTCTATCCATTTATTTGCACTTCTTTGAAAACCATTGCACTCCAAAAATTTATCAAAACCTCAACTTCTTCATGAATATTGGTGTAGCTTGGTGTTGAGAGCATCATATGTTTATTTTGGAATTTGTTGGAATTTATTTGACTTTATTTTTAATTAAAGAAAGAGGAGGGTTTGGTTTATTTTCAAGATGCAAAAAAGAAAGTGTTTCCAAGTTTTGTACGTGAATTCATTTCTAAAAATGAAGATGGCTTGTTGAATAATGGAGAAATAAAGATAACTCTAAGGAAAGAATTTTCTAGACATGGTTTTCATGAAACATGCATTTGGTTTGGGCATACACACACAATCTAACCCACTTCGCATATTATCATTTCTTTTTTATAAACCGTTTTCTATTAACTATAATACCTCAAATAAAAAACATGTTTACACTACCAATATGATTACAAAACATTGCCAATTTTTTATAGAATTTATTTCCTAAAATCTTTTGCTTATATAAATTAAATCAAACCATTATATTAGGCCCACTTAATAAAATACTTTTGATCAACCAAAATTAATCCAAATCTTTATATAAAAATTATTACTACATATATATTCACTTTCTTATTCATATATAAATTTATAAAATATTATTTTTCATATTTTAACTTGTTTTATTTTAAACATTTCTCAATTACATTTTAAACTCAATTATTAATTAATTTCCTAAACTAATCATTTAAATAAAATAAAATAAAACTAATTTTCCACTAAAATATATTTCTAATCATATTCAATAAAAATACTAGACTTGATAAAATTATCTAATCACTTTTACCATGTTTAAAATTATTTTAAATCCATAAGTATACAAATAAATCCAAATATTTCTTATTTAATATTTTAAAAATTCATTTTAATTAGTTTAATCACCATTATTATTATTAATTAATTATTGCTCAACACTGGATTGTTACAGATTCCCCCTTAAGGAAATTGCGTCCTCGCAATTTCCTACAAGGAAAATCTATAACAAGCTAAAATAATTAGCTTTACCACACCTTCATAGTTCAAATTTTTATACCCAATTATCAAAATAATACAAACTCATTTAAAAAAACATCAGTAAATAAAGTCCTCGATGGCCTCAAAATACAATGGATTATCATTCAATGCCCAATGTCGTGGTCATAGGCTATGAGTTGAACAACTTATATGGAATAATATCCAAGAATTACAGCTAAAAATTATTCAAATATTGAAATTCCCGAAAATTTTGAGACCAACCTTCACGATATGAAAACTTCTCAAAATCCACGGCACATATAAATAATATATATAAACACATTTGAAACTCCATGATACAAGGCCTCGTAACAAATTTCTAAGTATTAAAACTATATTATCATTACTTGCTATTCACAAAATAATGACATAAAATAATTTATAAGTCTATCTTCTTCAAGACTTTTCCAAATATGTGTGTGTGTAACCCAAATATTTATAAACATTAAAATTTCCAACTCTAGAAAATCATTAACTTTACAAATCAAATGTTTTACTTCAAATTCTAGTTTCACAAAGAAAATCTCAAAATGCACTAAAAACTTGAAACAAAATTTTATACACTATACTCTAAAATTCTCTAAAACCATAAATGATCAAAACATAGTACAATTTGAAATTTATAATCAATAATTTCAAAGCTTTATTTTGCAAAATATCTTTTCAAACAAATTTACAACTTAAAACATTTCCAATGCACATACATAATGTAAAAGACTCAAAATATCAAATTCTGGAAATTTTATCTTTATAAATCAAATCCTCAAATTATAATCTTACTTCCTCAAAATAAACATCAAAACTTAGTAAAACTCTAGAGATAAAATTTATATCTAGTTCAAAAACTTTTCTATAGTCATAAATTTTGAAAACATAACTGGATTTTAATTCATAATCAATCACTACTATCCTTGATTTATAAAAGGTCTTCGCATATAAATATACAAAATATTTTCTAAATAATTTTTACTTCTAAAATCCAAATTTTCAGATATTCTTATATTTACAAAATTCAGTTACATTTATTTTCACCCTTTTCCAAATCATTAATAATTTAAAAGTCTATTTTCCATAATAATATTTTCTTACTTCAAACACTAAACAATTTTAATAAGGATTATCATTGTCAAAATACAAATCTTCATTCAAAATACCAAAATAGTTCTTTATTCAAAACTTAGTTATTTTCGATACAAATTTACTAGCCTTTAGAAATAAACTATAATTTAATAAAACCAATTGCAATAAGTTTCTAAATTATACTTCACATAAACCATATTTTATTATAAAAAGGAAAATCTTCATTAATGCTTGAAAACATTATAAACAAAATTATCTTTGAATTATTGTCTCAAAACTCAAATTCCATTTTCTCAAAATATTTATTTCTTGGTTTAATTCAAAACTTCACTTTACTACTTATCATACAAATCAAAGCTTTACTTAAAGTATTTATGAAAAATTACTACAAATATTAAGTATAAATTTCCAAGTCATAAATTAGCATCTAATAAATTTATATTAAGAAATTAGATTACTATAATGAAAATGTATTAGACTATATTAACATTTTAAATATATATGTATATATAAAAACATCACAACCATTGTAATTATTCTTTGGAAAACTCTTAACATAACATACAATATTAAATAGCACAAATAATCATTATTTTTGAATAAAAAGGAATTTATTTTTAAAAATATAAGAAAATAATATAAACATTTCAGAAAGACAGAAAATCACACAGGTCAATAAACTGAATTAAGATTCAGTCGACCGAACTAGTCAATTGAGTAATTATCCCAATCTTCTAATTTTGGATCATCCTCTCGACAATGAAATTTAAAGAGTTCCGTCGATTGAAATCTTCTCCCAGTCAATTGAATTTCGAAAAACAAAAAAATGCCCGTATACAATCAATTCATATTTCAACATACTACAATAGTATTTAAAATTAATCAAAGCAAACTAACATAATATATTCATACATCTCATTTAAAATATAAACCACCATTCATTAAAAATATTAAACAATTTTTCAACATAGGGGCCATACAATGACACATCCAATATTAAACAAATTTTAAAATTCTATTATATAAATATAACGATGATGCCTCGCCATGAATTTTTAGTAGTTCACTTTACCAAATGGGTGCAGTATTGATTGTGTGATCAACATTGCCTCGCCATCGACTTCAGCTCTGCACTAATGCTCAAAAGCTGCAATCATCATATAAGTATATAAGTACAAACATATTAAAGTAAGTTTCTATTATCCTCAAAACAATAAAATTTTCTATAAAAGTACAAGCACTTAAATGTAGATTTCCAAGTTGAAACAATTTCAGCAATTTTTAAAACTCGAAAATTTCGAACATATATTCACAACATAAGCTTTACTAAAATTCTATTTCAAAAATAATTTTTCTCTTATTAAAATATTTAATGACACTTCTTAACATTTATCTAAATTATTTTCAAATCATGATTCAATATATTTCTTTAAATCCATTCAAATATCAAAATTTATTTCCTTTTAAATATCACAGTAAATATAACATGAATACCTTTTCAAATTGTTGTATCACCTTTCAAAACTTTGCGAAAGTTTTCAAAATTTTACAAAAAATTTCAAACCTTTCAAAACTATGTACCCATATGCCTCGTCGTAGTATTTAGGGATTCCTATCGATAACATTGATCAAGGCATCGACTAGAATTCTTAAAGCACTCAACGGACAAATTAACACAAAATTTAATTTCAAAAATTCTTCAAATTATCTTATCGATATACATTTATATTAAATCATACTACATATAATATACATTAAAATGAAACTTAATCAAAGGCCACACATGTAAAAGAAGATTCTATCAAAACCTCTTGAACAAAGCATCTTCTTATTTACATGAAACATACTTCTTACTCTATATATTTATAAGCCAAAATCATAAACTTGCTTATATTTGAATATTTGCTAAAGCCCTTTTTCAATAATATATCCTTTCTAAGAATTCAAGCATAACCAGGTAATCATTTAAACTACTTTACAAAATATATATTATAAACATATGAATAACATGATATAAAATTATAATTCAAAATTCCTAGAAGTAACTTCAATACTAAAAATACTACATAGACTTTGTATCAGTAATTACAAATTTAATATAAGAAATTATCAACTGATCAAACATAAATATAAACAAACATCCAATATGCTTAGCGGAAAGCAATATATACATTCCCTCTGTTTGCACCTAAAATGGTCACAAACACCCCAGAATAGTTTTTGTAGAGAAGTAAATGAAGAAAAGTAAAGTTAAAATGAGTAAATGAATAAGTAAGCAACAAAGAGTAAGCAGAAATCAAAGACACGGAGGTTTATAGTGGTTCGGCGTTATATGCCTACCTCAACTTTGAAGATTATCCATTATTACTCTCTTGTGAATCTGATTACAACAATAGAACAAAGCTAGCACTGGATTACCATGGAGTCTAGAGTAACAAACAACATAAAGATCCTGAAAATGAACCAATAGGTCTATATTTATACAGTGAGATGATGAGATATTTTGCTAAGATTTCGGCAGAAGGCTCTCCAGGTCCATAGGGGCCCGCCATAACGATCGGTGGTCCTAACTCGACATTTTGAAATGATCGGTACAAATTACAACGATCGGTATTTTTACTTCTGATTGCCATGCAATCGTTTGTGGGGAACGCCACATGCCTCTAGACTTTGCACCTAAAATATGAAGTCGTTCTGAGTTGTAAATTGTGAGATATCCATCGATCTTTTTCAAACGTGGCACCTTGGCAATCTTATACCGATCGTTCCGAATGATCGGTGAAAATGCAATTATATGAATTATGTTATGTGAGCAATCTTGCGGGCTCTATTCTTCAATATATTGACATCCTGAAGGTTTCAAATGAATTGGCCTTGTGGATTTTCAGATATCGATCGATCTTCGCTGATTTGAGCTTTTTCATAGGGATTCCCGATAGATTCTGTAACAACCCGCGTATTTATCGATTTGATATTTAAATGTTTTATTTAAATATAACATCGTTCGTCGGATGTATGTCCAAAAAGCTACTTTTTGCAAACAGTCGAATTAGGACTCGAGACCACCCCCATTGAGTTCAAAATGTCGTTTGCGATCTTTTTGAGTATAAACTTTGATATGTTTGGAGCTAGTCAAAAATTCGACCATTTGCACTTTGGGTTTGGGTTTGGGTTCAGCCCCTTTGCCAACTTAACCCCAAATCTGAACCTCTCCTCTCCACTCACTCTCACTTTCTCCTCCTTTCAGTTTTGGAGCAACAATGGTGGGAGAGATGGGAAATTAAAACTCCCAAACCCTAGTTTCATCTTCAAATCAAGTTCTAGCTCCAAACTAATAGAAGAAACCTTGGTAAGCTTCTCCTTCTTCTTCTCCAACCCTTTCTCCTTTCAATTTCAGAAATTCCTAAACCTAACTTTAGGAATGTTTCTCTTCTGAGCATAGATTCAAGCTCATTTGGGTTGTGTTGAAGAGTGGTTGATTCTCCCTTTGCTTTCAAGCTCCTTCTTCATTGTTTTTGTGAAAAGGTGAGATTTTTATCTCACATCTTAATCTATATTTATCTTCGATTGTTAGGTATGAATTCCTAACACTTATTCTTGTGCAAATGCTTTTGGTTTGGATTGATTCGGTGAATATCCAATTTTTAGTGTTTTGAGTTCAATTCTTTGAAAATCCTAACTTTGATGTTTTGATCATGTTTTTGGTTGTGAATCGGAGAGCCTATAGGGCCGTATTACCGATTGACAAAAACCCCGAACTCCATTGCTCGACTGGGTGCAAGTGTGGGAGAGAGTTTGCTCTCCCACTAGGCTGAAAAAAACAATTTCAGCTCGACACCAGACGTCTGCAGGTAGGCTCAGACGTCTGGAGTCTGTTTCAGGAAGTTTCTGAAACTTGCTGCAGACGTCTGACCATTTACCCCAGACGTCTGCAGCAAGTTTCGGAAACTTCCTGAAACAGACTCCAAACGTCTGAGCCTACCTGCAGACGTCTGGTGTCGAGCTGAAATCATTTTTTTCGGCCTAGTGGGAGAGCAAACTCTCTCCCACACTTGCACCCGGTCGAGCAATGGAGTTCGGGGTTTTTGTCAATCGGTAATACGGCCCTATAGGCTCTCCGATTCACAACCAAAAACATGATCAAAACATCAAAGTTAGGATTTTCAAAGAATTGAACTCAAAACACTAAAAATTGGAATATTCACCGAATCAATCCAAACCAAAAGCATTTGCACAAGAATAAGTGTTAGGAATTCATACCTAACAATCGAAGATAAATATAGATTAAGATGTGAGATAAAAATCTCACCTTTTCACAAAAACAATGAAGAAGGAGCTTGAAAGCAAAGGGAGAATCAACCACTCTTCAACACAACCCAAATGAGCTTGAATCTATGCTCAAAAGAGAAACATTCCTAAAGTTAGGTTTAGGAATTTCTGAAATTGAAAGGAGAAAGGGTTGGAGAAGAAGAAGGAGAAGCTTACCAAGGTTTCTTCTATTAGTTTGGAGCTAGAACTTGATTTGAAGATGAAACTAGGGTTTGGGAGTTTTAATTTCCCATCTCTCCCACCATTGTTGCTCCAAAACTGAAAGGAGGAGAAAGTGAGAGTGAGTGGAGAGGAGAGGTTCAGATTTGGGGTTAAGTTGGCAAAGGGGCTGAATCCAAACCCAAACCCAAAGTGCAAATGGTCGAATTTTTGACTAGCTCCAAACATATCAAAGTTTATACTCAAAAAGATCGCAAACGACATTTTGAACTCAATGGGGGTGGTCTCGAGTCCTAATTCGACTGTTTGCAAAAAGTAGCTTTTTGGACATACATCCGACGAACGATGTTATATTTAAATAAAACATTTAAATATCAAATCGATAAATATGCGGGTTGTTACAGATATTTAATACTATCTGCCTTTTGGTATCATTCATCATGTGCCTTATGTTAAATATTTTACAAAAATGAAAGCTTTAAAATAGTCATGGAAACATCTTATTAAATTTCCGCATGTCTGAAGCTTAAATAAAGGGTTACTAGTTCAATACATTAAACAAACTTCAACTTCAATATTTTTCCAAAAAATTTCAAACATTATGGTTTCTAACTTTTTAGGAATCAAATTAAATACTTTACTTTGAGTAGATAAAAACAACATAACTTACACAAGTTCAACGACTTCATATAACAATGCTTCAAGTGTATACAGTTTAAGTTCCTCTTCTTCTAAAATTCGCTATCTTAAGCATCTCCTCCAATATAATGTCCAAATCTAATGTATGAACACTTTAACTACACAACCCTAGTTTTTTAGGAGTCTTCTCTAATGCCTCCATTATGCCTTATCAACGTCACATTACATTTTATGGTCTCAAGCATGGAATTTATTCACAATTGTCAGTTGGTATAAGAATCCCCTATCATAAATTCTTTACGAAATATAATATATGTGATGAATTTATTTTTCACCCTATAACTATTTTAATCTTAAATTTATCTAACAAATAGTGTATACTTATATAAGGGACATGCCAACAACTACCTCTAGAAGTCAAAATATATGGGGTCTGGCATATAGATAAATAAATAAATATGATAGAAAATTACAAATACGCTCTCTCATACTTCCTAATTTAGTAGAAACCGCTTAACCTAAGCTCTGATACCACATGCATTAACCCGTCATCTATGACGTCCCAAATCATGCCTAAAAGTGGCATTGACATCGCAGATGCAGTTGACAACATATCATTTTGAAGTAAAATATTTTTAAAACATATTATAGAGCAATCCAAAATATTCTACACTTTTTGAAACTTGCAGTGGAAGGAATAAGATATAACAATCAACCACCCTAAAAAAACAAAATAATGTGACATTGAATAAACTCCAACTACAACATCTCTCTATATTGGTAGTGGAAATAGACCAATGTTTGGGAATAACTGGAATAAAATACTTGATAACAAGATAGATAAATAAATGCATCCTTCACACCACCATGTCTCTAAAATCTCCACTGTCCTTTCTTACGGAACCAGGCTGGTATGTAGTGGGTGAAATGGGTTTACTTAAAAAAAACTATTTGGATTATAGCGGTTATATAAAGTCCAATCATTTCACTAGATCAAATCTAGTAATTAAATAAAGTCATGTTTTTATTTAAACTTATTTTACATTTATTAATTAATCATATTGATTGGTTAAATTCAATGTATATTCGGATATATAACATATACATCCAATGACATATATCATACTTAAATATATTGTTAGTGTGATACTCGTACACACACATACACATATGTATGTTCGTATGTATGTATGTATGTATTGTATGTGTGTTTGCGTGTGCGTGTTTAATTTAGTTAGGTTGTTTGTGCTCTATTAATTAGGTATGTGACATATATGTGTGTGTGTGTGTGTGTGTATGTTTAATTTAGTTAGATGTTTTTGTTCTATCAATTAGGATGTGAAGGGTCAAAAAGTTAATTAAGAAAACAACTTAATAGATCAAAAATGTGAGAACTGTGTAATTGATTAGAGTTACATTTTTTACTTTTGGATATAAGAAAGGTCACATGAACATATAGGGTGTAAATTGTAAATGAATGACATGATTCGAGAAGATACATAAGCAAAGCATAATGATTCAACAAAATATAACATGTGTAATACCTACACGAGTAGATATTGAGATGTATATCTACTATGCATATACTAAGCATTTATATATATATATATATATTAGCTGCCTTGTTAAATTATTAATATAAATATAATAAATAATAATTTAAATTTTTTGATTTGGTATTGAAATTTTGGCTTCATAAGTTTCTAATTATAATTATTAAACTTTAAGTTTTCCATATGTAACCTATGATTAAAGTTTCCACATACATTTTAAAACTTTGCATAATTAACTTGGCATTTAAAATTTTCTGTATATGGATGTTACATATAAGATCTTTCATATAAAATTTATCTTTCTAAGTTTCCATAATTTCTTAAAACTTCATATGTGTTTCTTAAATCTCATTTAAATACAACGTTTTTTTAACTATGATATCCTTTTAAAGTTCCCATATATACACATGTATGCATTAGATCTCTTTTAAATCTAATGACTCTAATACTTATAAAGCTATTTTTGATGTGTGGCAACATTACAAATTTACGCATGCATATATAAATATAAATACACACACAAATTGCCTATATATCATCCTATTTGAAATATGTAAATAAATGTTTGCTAAAATTTTAAATAATTTTAGATCAATTACAAGTATGTAACATAGTACAAGTCTATGAAAAAATAAGTTTTTTTTAGTTTTCCATATTAACTTGTGAGAAAAAGAAAAAAATTCCATGGCTAAAAAGAATCATATATATGGTCCAATTTCATTTTAAACGATAATACTTTAAGGTAGTAAAAACTTTTGAATCAATTGTTGGAACAGATCATTCATACAAGATTATAACAAGGCAATTAGCTATATATATATAAATGGTAATAATGGATATATAAAAATTTAGGTGAA
The DNA here is from genome assembly GCA_030737815.1 of Allium fistulosum. Lineage (NCBI taxonomy): Eukaryota > Viridiplantae > Streptophyta > Magnoliopsida > Asparagales > Amaryllidaceae > Allium > Allium fistulosum. The sequence continues at coordinate 850,584,837 of CM060903.1, forward strand.
ATATAATCGAACCTAAAAAAAGTAGCATATTTGTCAGATCTTGATTTGTGATTTCTCCTCAGATCTCTATGTAAATCCACATCCATCTTTGCAAGAGAACGATGAACCGCTAAGCTTCTATTTTATTTGAAGTTTTCACTTGATTTATAGTTTATAAATTTTTTGAAAATCCTATTGAATTTCCGATCATGGCTTTTAAAGAGGAGGAAAGGAAATAATGAATGGCATAATGAAAAATGAATGGATGGAAATGAATTAGTGGATATGTTTTAATTGAAATAATGAAACTTTTCCCATACTATTAATTAAAATTTCCCTAATTAATCCCACCTTAATTTCAATCAATCTAAACATTCCCCTAAACTTGCACGGCCGACCGAGAGTGGCTGTCACATGGAACAATCAATTTCCAAAACATGTTAAGTAATTAACTTTAAAGCTTGTTTAAATATATGTCGACATTATATATCTTAAATATATCCAGATAATTACTGTCAACATCCAAAATAATAAATGAATTAAATAATTAATATTTCTTGAATATTAATTAATTTATAATATTCATACTATTTAATCGTATATCTTAAGTTGCACCATTTAGTAATGATTATTTGCACACATTCTCTCCGTTGATACTATATCACTTTAGGATTTATGGAATTCAGTCAAAACTCCAATATCATTCTTATTCAATCAGTTAGTCCACAAACAAAGTCCATGGTTTAGTCATAAAGTTTATTGTTAACTGGAATTCAATCGTACATCTTAAGTTGTACCATTTAGTAACGACTATTTACACACATTCTCTTCGTTGATACTATATCACTTTAGGATTTATGGAATTTAGTCAAAATTCCAGTATCATTCTTATTCAACTTAGTTAGTCCACAAACAAAGTCCATGGTTCAGTCATAGTTTACTGTTAACCATACTACACTTGCTAGAGATTTTGATTTTGAGTTGACTACAATTGACCTGACACTAAACTCATATAACCGAGAAGATGAATTCTTTGTCAAATAGTGTTTAACTTCCAATGCTTCAACTAAGACTCAACTATAGTCGCTCGATGAATTATCATGCCATGATTTAACTATAATCAAGGTGGAGTATTTACATTAAAGTTCCATAGTATTCTCAAGTCAAAGGAAACTGTGTAGCATCATCACTCTAAGATTTCCTGTTTGACCTAGATGTTATTAACCAATAGGAAACTCTAAGATGGGTCACTTCATAGTCATCGAATAACCTTGTACGTAACCCTTGGTGTCCACAACAGCTATGAGTAATACATTGCCCAACATTTGGAGAGCGTTACATATTTAAATCTCAATGGATGTATCGATATCCTTTCTCGAAACATCGACCATGAATATTTAAAATAATATGTTATTTTATTTTGTGATAATTTTCTTATGGTTGCAACTTCTTGTGATTATTATCACATAGCATATCATTTAATGATCTATTTTAGTGTACTTTAAATTGATTAATTTAATTTATTATATCACTATATTGCAAAGTATACAATAGAAATTAAATGCCTATATTATGAACAAGATTGATTAAGACTTGGGTATATGTAACAAATTGCATAATTACTCATGGGGCTTACCCCTAACTATTTCAATCTTCCACTTGCACTTGGGGTTAATTATGGAATCTTATTCATTTGATTTTGATCATTTTTCTCAAATTGATCGAGCCAGTACCTTAGTGAGCGGATATGCTATATTGATTTAATTACCTACTCTATCAATCAACTCTCTTTGATGCCTATAAAATGTCTTTATCATGTGGAACTTTTCGGAGTATGTTGCTCAACTTCTAGTGAGCTTTAGGCTCTTTCACCGTCCTTATTGCGTCGCTGTATTCATAAAACAATGTCATGGGGTTCTCAACATTCAAAATCACCCCTAGCTCAGTTATAAATTTACGTATTATATACATATAACTTTTGCCAGAGCATTATTCAAGGTGATGTACTTAGCCCTTCGAGTGAAGCGGTCATAAACCTTTCATTTGGAATAATTCCAACTTAAAGCTCCTTAACTAAGATTGAATATGAATTTAGGATTGACATATTGAACTTGATATCACTTACGGAGCTTGAGTTCATATACCTCTTCGTAAGGAATTCGTTGTTACTATAAACATTTATCTAGTATTTTGTAAATATTGGAAAATACTCTTAACTACCATTTAGTGGTCTTAATTCGGATTTGATACTCGCTCAATGTACCAAGTACATAAGAAAAATGTGATACAATAGACTACATAACATATATGCTAATTCCTGTTTGCACAAAAAATGGACAAACACCTCAAAGTTGTATGATTTAGTAGATCTTATATTGTTCTTAGTGATTTGGGTGATTTATGCAAATATATGAAAAGCAGGGGCTAAACTGTAAAAAGACATGCAGATTTATAGTGGTTCAGCCAGAATGTGCCTACGTCCACTTTATATGTTATTTCTCTTCTCTTGTTTTGATTACAAGTACAAAGCTTTGATACAAGTAAAAGAAAGTTGTTTGAAAGTTCTCTCCGTGCTTGAGCTCTCAAAACTTGTCCCCCATTGTTGTACCCCTACCTCTCTATTTATAGAGTGAGGTTGGGGGCAGGGGTCTTGGATATATTCAGCTGCTGGTGGGCCTGGGCTGAAGTGATCTGGCCTGGCAGTCTGGTTCGGCATCCTCTTGGTCTAGTCATGAGGTGGAGGAGATTTGGTCCGGTTGTACTTCATTCGGTGGTAGCTTGGATCGGTAGAGGGGATTTGGTCCGGTTGAGCTCCATTCGGTGGTAGCTTGGATCGGTAGAGGGGATTTGGTCCGGTTGAGCTCCATTCGGTGGTAGCTTGGATCGGTAGAGGGGATTTGGTCCGGTTGAGCTTCATTCGGTGGTAGCTTGGATCGGTAGAGGGGATTTGGTCCGGTGTTTGAAAACTTGGCCAACATTTGCCCCCCAAAGTAGGGTATATGTTTACCATATATCGTGCTTTGTTTTTTGTCCATCCATTCTCGATGTCTGCGTGTGCTTCATGTTGCCGATCCAAGTGGTCCGGTACACTGCCTTCGCCTATAAAATAGGGGGCTAGGGCTTCTATCTTCCTACCTACCGAACCATTCCCACGAACCTCAGCGTTAGCCGAACCAAACAATTAACCGAATCAGTCAGCGTTAGCCGAACCAAACCTTTAACCGAACCAGGTGAGATCTTCAGCCGGACCAAGTCTAGTCTTTTTTGCCGAATGAACTTGCGTATGTACGTTTGCATGCCGAATGAACATGCGTGTGTACGTTTGCATGCCGAATGAACATGCATGTGCACGTTTGCATGCCGAATGAACGTACTCCTCTGATACCGAATGACACATGAACGTTTTAATACCGAATGAGATTATTGAAGTGCTGCATCTGTTTGCCGAATGAATTGTTGTATCGAGTGAACATGTGTTTCATACTTCGAATTTTTTAAGCGAAATTCCAGATTACGCTGCTTGTATATTCTAACGATATATTTTTCCCATGTTTGCAGATAAATGTCTCGAAAAGTTGAAACTCGATCAGATAAGAAGAGATCCGGGGGCGAAGGAGAGTCCTCGGCCGTGCCTCCAGCTCAATCAGGATCGGAGCGTCATGGGCCCGCCCCGAGGTCATTAGTGGATGGATATGGTCCCCAGGAGCTGTTGGATTCCCCGCCTGACTGCTTTCCTAGCTCTCTCAAAGAGGAGCAACTCGATGTTATATCTCGTTCCTTTGGGATTGATAGAGCCCTCATGCTGCTGCCGGGCCCAGGAGTCATGCCATACAGTCCTCCCGAAGGATACTTTGCTTATAGTAGGTACCATTGCATGTGTGGTGCTATCCCGCCTCTCAATGCTTGGGTAGTCAGCTTCCTCACGTACCTGAAGGTGGTCCCATTCCAGCTTCAGCCCAACTCTTATGCCATACTGGTGAGCCTTTTCGTTATTTTTCGGAGGAAGTATGGTCGCGCTCCCTCCAACCGGGAGATCCGGTACTTGTATAATTTAAGGGGCTACAAGAAGGGGTCCCCATATATTAGCTTGGAATCTGCTGTGACCTTCAAGCCGGTCCTGGACCTGTACTCCAAATTCAGCATGTTCAAGAAAGAGTGGTTCTTTGTTAGGGACGACTCCGTCTCCATCCGGCGCTTTACCTCTGGATGTAAGTTGATGCTTTTACTTATAATTTCTATCCCGATTGCGATGCTTCTTCTCATACTTTCTCATTTTTGCTAGCGACAGGTGGCTTTCCGGTTGTGGAGACTGACCGCCTGGTTCAGACGGCGGCGGAGATAGAAGCCATTCTTGGGAAATACATATCATCTGCCTACTTGATTAGAAATGCGATTCTTCTGGAATATAACTTGATCCTTCCGCAGCAGTCTGTAGTTAAGTTGAGGGAAACGGCGGAAGAGAGGGCGGCTGCTCAGGCTAAGGGAGGCGTTGCGGCAGAGGGTGGAAAGAGAAAACCATTCACGAAACCTCCAGCCGTCGGAGGTAAGAAACTTAAGAGGTCGGACGGTCCTTCTCCCAGCAATTGTCCACTTACTCAGGGGGAGATAGATGCGGAGGAAGAAAGAGGTGAGGCGGAGGGCGGAAGTGACGTTGAGCGTCTTGGCGATGATGGTGGCGATAGACAGGGTGGTGATGGTTCCAGGGCTCTGTCTTCTGGGCAAGTAGGCGAAATGCAAGAGTGGACGGATGATGCTCTCCGCCAAGCTTTTGAGGGGTTGGATGATGATCCGGCTTTGGTAGAGAAGACCGGGAAGGCGGACAAAGCCGGGACTGGTGCAAGTGAGTCTTCTCCGACTATTCCGGCCAAGGTGGCTCTGACGACTCAAGGTGAACTCTTGACCCCTGCATGCTTCACTAATGATAGGGACTTAGGAATATTTTATGACCCGCTCCCGTCCTGGAATGAAATCCAGGACCTATTGCAGTATCCCACTCCTCCCCAGGGTTTGTACAACCACAGCTGTGTTTCTTTTCCTTTTCTAACTTGTAATCTACCGCGTTTCTTGAATCATATAGTAATGTAAGATTGTGACACTTGTTCTTTATGTCAGGAGCAGGCAAGACGCCCAAAGCTTCAAACATTCGACATAGGCTCGAGCAATATAAACTTTCCAAGATTTCTGCTAAGCCGAAGCCCTCAACCCAACGCTCCGGGGATGTAGTCGGATACCGTCCTCTTCTTGGGGTCATCGAAGAGGGTATTCAGCAGAGGAAGAGGAGTCATCCTTTATCCGAAACTTCGCTCGGTCCTCAGCCTCCGGCTCAGCCTATTCATGATATTACTGAGGAGGGTAGCGAGTTTGTACCTTCTCCATACCCGTCCGGAAACCCTTCTGTTATTCATATCGACCGCCCCGACTTGGCCCGTAATCCATTCGCGGGTTATCCTGATCTGGATCCAGGTTCTCATGATATTACTTTTGACGAAGTTACTGGTGAACACCTTCTCCCCCGTAATCCCATGGTACGAGTACTTGATGAAGCCAAGTCCTTAGATCTCGATCTACTCACCACTCGTATAGTCACTATGGGAGACGAGGCCAAAGCTAATATTGATCGGGTGGCAGAGGAGACCAAGAAGCTGATGGGGCATCACGCTCGGTTGGTTAAGGCCGGAGAGGAGATAGGGAGCGCCAATATCCGACTTCGATTGGTGGTTTCGGATCAGGCCAAGCAGCTTGCGGATCAGGCTATCCAGATTTCTCAGCATGAGGCTGCTACTGGGCGATTAAGGAGAACCATGGAAGAGGCCAGTCGGGCCGAATTGCGGAAAATGGAAGCTGCTTGCAAAGAGCGGATTGACATGGCTATTGCCACGGTGGATGAGGTTCGGAGAGCGGATCTCGAGCAGGTGGAGGAATTGTCCGAGAAACTTGAGGCTGCAGAGCTTGCCCAAGCTAAGTTGAGGGAAGAGATGGAGGTGATGCGGAGGTCCCTTCAGGCTGATTGCTCGAGATACAGACTGGAGAGAGATGCTGCCGTCGAAAGGTTGTCGGCCTCCGATGCCCGGATGAGGGAGTTTGAGGAGAACGAGGGAATGATGGATGATATGCTCCAGGACATGTATTTCCGGACTTGGAAGCAGGGCAATCTCTCTTGGATGGATGATTACCCCAGGGTCATGGCCAAGACCTATCTTCGGGCTTTGGAGGAGGCTAAGGCTGATGCAGATAAAGAGGGTGGAACGGTCTTCAGTATGGATGTGGTCACTGCCCAGTTCACCAAGGAGGAGAAAGTGGCGGTAAAGGAGGGTATGCGGCTGCTTGCTGCTGAAGAGGCAGGTGTGCAGGTAGAGGATGACGACCAGGATGGTCAAGAAGCAGGTGCTGGTAAGTTTTCCTTTCTAGTCTTTCCGTTAACTTGGTTACTCATCACTAATGAATCCTTTTTATGACCGGACAGGCGGGCAAAAGAGCAAGGACAAGACTTAGACGCAACCGGCTCCCTGATTGGACCTGGAAAATTCTTTTTGTAGGCTTGGCAGTGTTGTATCTGTTAGTCTTAAGACAGTAGAGTAACTTCTAAGTTGTAATTCTTGCTACTTGTAATAATATTATTCTTGACGTGTAATTTTTTAGCTTAAGCTGATTCTGTCGTTTCTTGAATATTTGTTGCTATTTCGACATATCGTATGAGAAATGTAGCTATGTATATTCTTGTAATTAAATTGTGTTTGATGTCAGATTCTGGTTTTAAATCATAATCTCATGACTTGCAATGTTATTGTGTGGTGTGAAAAAATTAAATTATAGTCATGCATATGCACATAAAGGAAGAAAATACCGCCTTTCATGTTCTGTTTGTAAATGGCAGTTTCGAATATCTTGTATGACCAAGCATGGAAAGCAGTTGAATGCCCTGCCATCTGATTGTGAATCTCTGCATCCATTGGCGGGTATCTCTTACCCTGCATCCTGTACTCTATGGTTTGTTATAGAGGATAGGAGGAAAGTTTTTTTAAGTAAAATTGAAATATGTGAAATGGTAAAACTTCCAGTCACGGAAGGCCTTCGATGTGCTTAAGTTCGTGGCAAACGGGTTTTGTAGTCACTTTCCCTAGCTGTGGGTCTTGGAGACATTTGTCACCCATCTTACGCCTCCGCGGGGAGTTAATTCTTTTTTTACCACAGCCGCACTTAAGACACACCGGAGCCGAGATCGCGCACAGTAACTACCCGGGCCATTATGGCCCGTACTCATGGGTATTATTCGATTTACTGTGGCCGGCTAGCGTGGGTGCCGATCGTCAACTGTGAACTACCCCTGGCTGGCCACACCTTATGTTGGGGTTTATAATCGGTTCACAGTCGCCGGCGGGCCTAACGCCGTAATGAGCTGCCTCGGCTATAGTCGGCCTTCTCGGTGGCTTATAATCGGCTCATTACAGTTGGCTTTAAGGGCCGTCGCGAGCAATGAGTTAACCCGCAGCAGAGGGATGCTGGAGCAAAAGTGTCTCATTGGCGAGGGCATAGATTCGCATAGTACCTGTTGGGTCTTGTCCACGTGAAGTTGCATCGTGGAGTGCTTTGAATAGAAATGCTATATGCTCAGGATTTTGTTCAACAGAAAAGGATAAAGTTAACAAGCAGCCAAGATACAAAGGAACAAGTTAAAAAAGAGACAAGGCGTTTTTAAAGTGGTTCGGCATGAAAAAATGCCTACGTCCACTGATTCTCTTTGTTAATTCACTTCATATGGGCAATACAAGTTAAGAAAAGTATCGACGGAGGTGTTGGATGTTCCATGCCCTCTGGAACACCTCTCCGTCCACTGTTGACAAAATATAGGCTCCGTTGTGGAGATCTTTATGAATTACATATGGTCCATCCCAGATTGGGTCTAGTGCTCCGGGGCGAGGGAAGATTCGCTTGAGGACAAGATCCCCTTCTTGTAAGGTACGATGCTTGACTTTGGAGTTGTATTGTGCTGCCACCTTTTGCTTGTGGGCTGCCGTTTTTAGGACTGCATCATTCCTTCTCTCCTCGACTAGATCCAAAGACATGTTGAGGAGCTCTTCGTTCTCTTCTGGGTTATAGTGGATCCTACGGTGGGAAGGCACAATGGTTTCAACTGGGAGCATAGCCTCCGATCCGTATGCCAAAGAGAAAGGAGTGTGCCCTGTTGATGTTCTGAAAGATGTGCGGTAGGCCCATAGTGCCGTAGGGAGTTCATCCACCCAAGCGCCCTTTGACTTTTCGAGCTTCTTTTTGATCAGAGTTTTCAAAATTTTGTTGACTGCTTCGACTTGTCCGTTTGCTTGGGGATATGCTACGGATGAGAAGCTTTTGTGAATTCCGTGTTCTTGGCACCAGTTGGCGAATTCCTCGCTGTCAAACTGAAGTCCATTGTCTGATATGATTTTTAGTGGGACTCCGTACCTGCACAGAACATTTTTGATTAAGAAGTTGATAACTTTCGCTGAAGATACTTTATTTAGAGGTTCTGCTTCCACCCATTTGGTGAAATAGTCGACTGCTACTATAGCATATTTGGCGCCGCCTCGACCCATTGGCAGTTCACCGATTAAGTCAATTCCCCATACTGCAAAGGGCCAAGGGCTGGTCATCTGAGTAATTTCGGTTGTTGGTAGCCGAGGGATCTTAGCAAATTTTTGGCATCTGTCACACTTCTTGACGAAATCTAAGGCGTCCTTGCTTAAGGTGGGCCAGAAATATCCGTATCGGAGTATCTTTTTTGATAGCGTTTGCCCTCCGGTGTGATCTCCGCAGCTTCCTTGATGAATGTTGGATAAGATCTCCTTGGCTCCCCTTCCGGCGACACACCTTAACAACGGGTTAGAGAACCCGCGTCGATAGAGGATGTCTCCTTGTATTGTGTAGCGGGACGCTTTCCTCAAGATTTTCTTGACTTCGTTACGCCCGTCGGGTAGTGTGCCATTCTGTAGGTAGTCTCGGATGGGAGTCATCCAAGTTGCCTCTTCGGTTGCAGCTATCAGGTTTACTTGCTCAAAACTTGGGATCGTTTGCTTTGAGACAGTTATTGCTCCGAAGATGGCGACGTCTCTTACACTTGCTTGCTTTGCCAATTCGTCGGCCTCTTGGTTCTCTTCCCGAGGGATGTGTTTGACTAAGTAGTGGTCCAATCGGCTGAGAAGTAACTTGGTCTTCTTTAGATATGCTATGAGTCGTTCTTCTCGAGCTTGGAATTCCCCCAGTATTTGATTAACAATAAGCTGAGAATCGCTGTGAAGACACAAAGAATTGGCTCCGATCTCGATAGCAATTTCTAATCCAGCTATCACTGCTTCATATTCTGCATCGTTGTTGGTGGCAGTGAACTCCAGCCTTATAGCATAGTGCAGTTTATTTCCCCTGGGAGTGATTATTACCACACCTGCCCCCGAGCCTTGTTCGTTAGATGCACCGTCCACAAAAAGATTCCACTTGATATCTTCTGTTATTTCCAGTTGCTCCTTATCCTTGTTGGTAGTGAATTCTGCAATGAAATCAGCCATGGCCTGTCCCTTGATGGCGGTGCGAGGGTGATAGGTGATATCATATTGACTCAGCTCAATACACCATTTAAGTAGTCGCCCGGAAGTGTCGGGACGATGGAGTACCTGCCTCAGTGGTTGATCGGTCAGAACTTTGATGGAATGGGATTGGAAGTAGTGACGTAGCTTTCGTGAAGTGATTAGTAAACAGTATGCTAACTTTTCAAGCTTAGGATATCTGACTTCTGCCCCAGTAAACCTTTTACTGACGAAGTAGACTGGTCGTTGCGTGCGGTTGTCTTCCCTTACCAAGGCAGCGCTTAGGGCGTGAGATGACACAGCAAGGTATAGGTATAATTCTTCGCCTTCGTTTGGGGTCGAGAGTACCGGTGGTTTCTGGAGGTGTTCGATTAGGTTAAGGAAAGCGGTTAAGCATTCGTCCGTCCATTCGAACTTTCCTTTATCTTTCTTTAGAGCTTCGAAAAAGGGGACGCACTTGTCCGTTGCTTTGGAGATGAATCGGCTTAGGGCAGCCACTTTTCCATTTAGGCTTTGCATTTCCTTTTGGGTGGAAGGTATCTTGATGTCCCTTAATGCTCGGACTTGTTCAGGGTTTGCTTCTATCCCTCGGGCATGGACGATGAATCCTAAGAATTTTCCCGACGACACTCCGAAGGAGCACTTTAGTGGATTCAACTTCATTCCATACTGTCGAAGTACCTGGAACATTTCGCCTAGGTGGCTTACGTGATCTTTGGCTTTCCGTGATTTTACCAGCATGTCGTCTACATATACTTCCATTGTTCGTCCTATTAGCCCTGCGAACATCTTGTTGACGAGGCGCTGGTAGGTGGCTCCTGCATTTTTAAGTCCGAAGGGCATCACTTTGTAGCAGTACAAACCCCGGTCGGTGATGAAACTAGTGTGGTCTTGGTCGGGAGCATGCATAGGAATTTGGTTATATCCTGAGTATGCATCCATAAAAGACAGGAGTTCGTGCCCGGCCGTGCTGTCTACAAGTTGGTCGATTCTGGGAAGCGGGAAGCAATCCTTTGGGCAGGCGTCGTTTAGGTTGGAGAAGTCAATGCAGGTCCGCCACTTCCCATTAGCCTTCTTTACTAGTACCGGGTTGGCGATCCATTCTGGGTAAATAGCTTCTCGTATGAAGTCATTGGCGAGTAGATTCTTTACTTCTTCATCGAGGGCTGCTGATCGCTCTGCCCCCATACTTCTCTTTTTTTGTTTTACAGGCGCCTTGGTAGGATCAATTTTTAATACGTGGCACGCTATGTCGGGGGAGATTCCGGTCATGTCAGCGTGTGACCAAGCGAATACATCCAAGTTGTGGCGGAGAAAATCAATAAGTTGTTCCTTCAATTCAGCTTTCAGCTGGGACCCAATTTTAAGTAGCCTACTTGAGTCGTGCTTGTCTACAGATATAAACTCCATAGCCTCTGCAGGCTCGGCGGTGGCCTCCTCCTCTTTGTCCCTAGGGTCTAATTCATTGAAAGGGTCACTGGTATATCGAAGAGGAGGGGCTTTCTTTAGTTGCTATGCTTCAAGGTTTTTTGTGCAGAGGGCAATCTCTACACCTTTCCCTTTATCTCTCCTGTGATGGTTGCGAAGTTCGGTTACATAGCAGTCTCGTGCAATATCCTGGTCTCCTTCCACTTCCCCTACCCCATTGTCTGTCGGAAATTTCATTTTCAGGCACCATGGGGCTAGGACAATCTGGAAGTCAGACAAGGCTGGTCTTCCTAAGAAGGCGTTGTAGGTCGAATGGTTCTCTACCAGCACAAACGTCTGTTTCCTTACCACGGAGCGGGGATGACTTCCAATCTCAACAAAGAGGTCCAGCTGCCCGAGGGGCATCTTCGCATCTCCAGTGAAACCGTGTAGTGGTTTATCGCAGGGAGATACATCCTTTATTGATAGCTTCATTTTGTCGAAAGCGTGTTTGAACAGGATATTTACAGAGCTTCCAGTGTCTACCAGGATTCGGTAAACTTCGGCGGGACCGAGTCGGGCAGAGATAACCATGGGATCCATGTGAGGGTACTATCTTCCTTCTAGGTCGCGTTTACTGAACGTGATGTCATCACTTTCTTTCCGCTTTGGGTGGCGCTCTTCTATAACCGTATTGACACAGTCTCTATTGTCTCTAAGCGACTTCCCATATCTTTCCATCTCTCTCCAACTTCTGTCTGCGATGTGCGGACCTCCTGAGATGGTATGGACCACTATGTTCTCTTGACTAGAGCTGCTAGCGTTGCGGTCGCCTCTGCCGGTCCCTGGTGAGGGTAGCCTCGGGTTTTCATTGGCAGGAGCTGGAGTCCTGTCTTGACTTTTTACATAGCGTTCCAGTTTCTTCCTTCTGATGTGTTCCTCAATCAGATCTCGGAGATGATGGCATTCGTTGGTATCATGTTCGTGAGATTCGTGGAAGCGGCAGAATTTTCCAGACTTCTGTGCGTTATCTGATTCCTTCTTGTATGGTGGGCGTTTGTATCTAACTTCGCCTTGGGTGGCAAGGAAGATATTTTCGACGGTCTCGTTCAAAGGGGTGTAAGAGTCGAATCTTGGTCCTGGCCGATATAGGCGTTTTTCTACTTTCTTGCCCCCAGCATTGTCTCTGGAATCATTTCTTCGAACATCCCTCGCCACAGCAGGGACGTTGCCATGGGTCGTCTTACTTTGCTGTCCTGACTGCCCCTCAATGGCAGCATCCTCAAGCCTCATGTATTTCCCGGCTTCATGGAAGAAATCGGGTAAAGTAGCTGGTTTTTCTTTTGTCAATCTTCTAGCAAATTTAGTGTCCGGATGCACCCCACTGCAGAGGGCCATCAGGATAAGCTTCTCATCGGCGTCTTGAACTGCGGCTGCTGCGGCGTTGAATCTGGTTAGGTATTGCTGCAGCTTTTCTCCAGGTTTCTGTTTGACGCCGGATAAGGAATAAGCGTCCTTAGGTTGCTCCACATGAATGCGGAACTGAGTGATAAATTTTTCTTTCAACATTTCCCATGAGCTAATGGATCCTTGGGGTAGATGACAGAACCAGGAGGTAGCAAGATCTGCTAAGAAGAGCGGAAAGCATTTGCACAGTACTCCCTCTGTTGCTCCACTCATGAGCATATGCTGTGTGTATCTCTGTAAGTGTACAACGGGATCGGAGGTTCCTTTGTAGGGTTCCATTGTTGGCATCTTCCATTCTCGGGGGGTGATAGCAACTTCGATATTGCGGGCGAAAGGGCTGGTTACCCTAGCGCCTATCCCTCGATCTCTTTGCTCCCGTTGGACACACTCTCTGAATAAGCGCGCCATCCTTTCATCAGAATTTGGAGCAGACAGAAATGAGTTTGGTTCTGTTCTGTGGGGTTGATTCCGTCCAGACAACCTGTAGGGATGGTATCGTCTATCATTCCTCATATTTTCCAGTGGCTGCCTTTGATCTTCTGGGAGCATGCTTGGGTCAGCTACAGTTGGCCCTTGCCTTGATCTTCCCCTGTTGGGTTCTGATCTAAGCACTTCCTCGGGTCCAACTTCGGGCTGAACTCTAGCTCGGCCCCGTTCACCGGTGTTTCTGTGGTTAGGCAGCATGACAGGCTCAGCTGCAGTTGACCTTCGCCCGGTACCTTCCCTGTTGGGTTCGGTACCAAACGTTTCCTCAGGCCTAACTTCGGGCTGGGCTCGGTCTCGGCTCCTACCACGGCTACTTCTGCCGTTAGCTCCTTCGAAGAAGGAAGATCTTTGCTGTCTCTGAGATCCTCCAGACTGGGACTCGCCCCATGATTCAGTGTTGCGGTTGGATTCTTCAGCGTCCCTCAAGCGTGACATGAGATGGTCCACCAAGGCTTCCTGCTGGGACGTGAAGCGGTTAGTTACTTCAACAACAACTCTGTCCAAATCTGCCCTAGTAATTGCTGCAGGCTGTTCTGTGGCAGGAGTGGTTGGGTTAGCCTGTCCTTCATTTGTTACCGTTGCTGGAGGAGGACGATTTACTTGATTCGCGATAGCTGGATCAGGAAGGCTACTGGATGCGATGTTTTTTCCTTTGTTAACATCTTTTCTCTGTTTGGGAGGCATGTTTTCCAAGCGGCGGACGATGCTGTTAGGAAAACTCGTTAAGTAGATGAAGCTGAAGCTTCGAGTTTCTACTCTCAATGAAAGCACCAAAAATGTTTGCACAAAAAATGGACAAACACCTCAAAGTTGTATGATTTAGTAGATCTTATGTTGTTCTTAGTGATTTGGGTGATTTATGCAAATATATGAAAAGCAGGGGCTAAACTGTAAAAAGACACGCAGATTTATAGTGGTTCAGCCAGAATGTGCCTACGTCCACTTTATATGTTATTTCTCTTCTCTTGTTTTGATTACAAGTACAAAGCTTTGATACAAGTAAAAGAAAGTTGTTTGAAAGTTCTCTCCGTGCTTGAGCTCTCAAAACTTGTCCCCCATTGTTGTACCCCTGCCTCTCTATTTATAGAGTGAGGTTGGGGGCAGGGGTCTTGGATATATTCAGCTGCTGGTGGGCCTGGGCTGAAGTGATCTGGCCTGGCAGTCTGGTTCGGCATCCTCTTGGTCTGGTCATGAGGTGGAGGAGATTTGGTCCGGTTGTACTTCATTCGGTGGTAGCTTGGATCGGTAGAGGGGATTTGGTCCGGTTGAGCTCCATTCGGTGGTAGCTTGGATCGGTAGAGGGGATTTGGTCCGGTTGAGCTCCATTCGGTGGTAGCTTGGATCGGTAGAGGGGATTTGGTCCGGTTGAGCTTCATTCGGTGGTAGCTTGGATCGGTAGAGGGGATTTGGTCCGGTGTTTGAAAACTTGGCCAACAATTCCAGTTGTCGATGCATAAGGAATCCATCTCACATGCTCCATATTAAACATTTTAATATGGTATCTATGTATATCATATGTGATTTTCTCAACATTCTTTTATACATATTATAAAAGATGTCTTTTTCAAACCCGATGTCGAGGATTAAACGAGCAAACTAAAATGATTTGAACATGGATACATCGTTAACAATTATAAGTATGTTGTTTACGTATAGTTTAAGTAATATATTAGTACCTTTAATGTTCTTTCTTATAGACACATGCTTACTCTGCATTTTGACTGTAAACCAAACTATTTGATTTCTCTATCAAAATACTTATTCAACTCTGATGCTTATAGCATGCTATCGTTGTATCCGCTTTTGGGTGATATCGAAAACATACAGATCATGTTATCGCTATCACAAACTTCATGACATTTTTGTCGGTATGTGCTAACATTCTTTTCTAAATCATTATTTAAAAGTTATGTTTCAATATCAAATCGCCAAAACTGAAAATCAAATTGGTGATAATTGCATGTAGAATCTAAATGGTTTTGAGCATATTGACTAGCAAATCAAATCACTAATTTCAACATTTGAAATCGATGAAGTGATTTCCTATTAACATTGCTTCATATAATTTCAACTGCATTGATCTTCTTAAAGGTACACTTACAACCAATGGATCATATCCCTTTGGGCATAACTATCAAAAACATATTTTGACAATGTACATGTAAGCCATTTTGGATTTAGAGCATCATTCCATATGGCAAAGTTTATACTTTTTATGGATTATTGACAACCGAGCAAATTGTTACTACTAACAATTCTTTTTCTCGACATTGTTGAGAAACTCATAGTTTCTCTTTAATTTATAAGAATTGTTATTAGACATTATATTAGCCATGTCTATTTTGGCTTGCTTAATTTTGTTTCATCTTATGTAATCAGTTTTATCTTTGGATCATATCTAGATCCATTTTACTACCAATAATTTCTAAAAGAAATTCCTTTGTCATGAAGTTGGCATTTCCTAAAACAACAGTTGTTTATTAGTATAGAATAAGTATTCATAAATATTTTATGAACTACCTTTATATGTGTGGAAAACTAACTTAATTTTGAGTTTACGATACTTATGTTCATAACATGAACTAGTCAACTAATGTCGGTAGTTCCCAAACTTCTTTGGGGTGGTTCATACATGATCCCTCATGAAAAAAATATTACATGTGGTCCCACGACTAACACAACCTATCAACTCTTTGACCTAGAATATGTAGGGGTTTCGTATAAACTTTTATCTTGTATGACTTTATAAACTATGCTTTAGATGAAATTAAAATTAACCTATGTACTTACTCTTAAGTACACATCCTAACAGAAAGAAGTTAACTCAACTTCACTCATCATCAATTGTTCTTAGTCCAACAAAGTCCGGTGACTCTTTACGATACGTTATTATGCAACATAAGGAAGAGTGACATTTGAGATTGAATCTTATTCGCTTTTAGATATATTTGGAACTCCTTTTCAATACACTCGCATATTCGATCCTTTTATTTCTTTTGCGTATAATGTTTTCTACTTCCATTTTGGTATCATTAGATTTTGAACTGCTACATCTATATGCGTCAAACCAAAGCATTAACTCTTTTGTCACTCCTACTGAAAGTGCACATTGCCCTTAATCTTCTGAGATACAATTCATCAGTACCATGTGATTCATAAAATATGATTATTGAATTATTCGTCAAAAATATGGCTTAGTCCGTAATTCCAAAATATTTGTAAAATATTTAAATACTTCTATATTTTCTAATGCATCACTTTTGTTAAGTACCATTATTATAGATTTAACTATAATGAATATTTGTAGTATTATCAAATAAAACAATATCTATTTCCGATCAATACTAAAAATAATAATTATTTCATAAATAATATTTAGTATATTTAGATAAAGATAATCTTTCGTAATTTGGTGCATTCACTAATAAGTATCTTACAGTATGCTCCCACTATTTCTACCATTAAAATAATAGCTCATGAAATACGAGGTTCCATTTAATCACTCATTATAGGTTTTTATTTTACAGAATGTAACTAGTTTACAATTGAGAGATTAAGATCTCATATCTTGGACTTTAAGAAATAAATTTCATAGAAATAATTTTTATATGAAAATCATTGGGAATAGGAATCACATTTCTCTTTTCATATTAAGTATCTTTTAGTATTTTATACAATTTAAATTTCCATTGTCTCTTCATGAAACAGAGGTAACCATTTACTCTCTTCATCTCAATTGTGTCTAAGTTACATCCACTCTAGTATATTTTCTTTACTTTACAAATGGTTGAACCATTCAAAAGGAAACCTTTACTACAAGACCATAATGAATTTTTTACATAAAGACTGCACTTGGTCATCCTTAAAATTGAAGAATATCGAATTACTGTAATCAAATTAATATTTCAATAATCAAATTCCTAAGTATATCTTGTAGCTCTTAGTTTAGTGCTACATCTAACCCAACAAGATCCTTACTGTAATCAATTACATTGAATACACGATCTCGCATTATAGTTTACTCGCTTATTCTGAATAAACTAGTTTTATCGAAGTTTCGCACACTACGAATAGCGACTGTGCCCTATAATTTTTTTTGTTTATGATCGAATATGAATGAAGTACCCATATTCTTGTATTGCTTTAGAGTTCAAAACACATAGAAGCAATACATGGTTTTAGGCAAATAAATACCTGGGTGACCAAGGTGTGGATGTATCAGTAGTTGTATTATTTGGCCCTTGTATGGGTCTTGAAGTGACATTATGCCAAAAGATTTATCGGTAAGTGTATTTTATTTACTATGCCAATCTTAATTTACTTCATTTGTATATTTTAACTGAAAAACATTTTATCAATTATATTAACTGCACAAGTTTATCGAAGTGGATTTTTTTTTACTTTTATAGCATGTATTCGTACAATATTAGAAAGGTTAAATATATTCATTTCATCTTGCTCAAAAATATATTCATTTCATTATACTAATAAGGCTCCCACTAGACTTTATGTTTTCTTAGAACCCTAAGAGTAAACATAGAAATCTTTTTATTTCACTAGTAAGTGCTAGGACTCAATTACCTTAGGATTCTGACCTTGGGGAAGTTTAACAAATCATAGGCCCACATGTGATGCATAACACCTTATCATTTCTATCGTATACAACTTCTAATTTGTGGTCTTTATCCTAATTTCATCCCGACCTTGAGGGAGCTCAAAAAATCAAAAGAGATTATTCACTCGTATCCACCATTTCGTGATGGCCTAAGTATAATGGATGTAGCTTGAGGAAGCTTAATAAATACCTACATGTATGTTACCTTGTCTAATCAATATACTGATAGTACTACACATAACATCTCTAACTTAAGGAGCTCAACAACTAAAGAGTATGCAAGTAATCTATGAATATATAAATGGTAAAGGACAATTTATATATTAAGAATTCATAATCTTTAATATATATACACACATCAGGTGATTTCTATTTAAGGAATAATATGTTTCTTATGAAATACTCTCATGATTCAAGTGTCGAACACATATAAAATCACAGTATATGTATAATACATATATACTCGTTCCTTAAATCTAATTTTTTTATAGTTCCACTTATGGTTATATATATATAGTTATGTAAGTTTTAATTTATTTATTACTCTTATCATTTAGTTCACTTGTATAATATAGTTATGCATCTTATTAATTAAATCATATTTAATTAAATTTAACTTTATTAATTAAATCATATTTAATTAATTTTAGGTCTTTAATTTAACTAAATTTCATTCAAAAATTTCAGATTTTTTATTGTATTCATCTTAAAGTATTTATGAAGAATATTCAACTATAACCATTATAGCTTGATATATATATTGAAAATTGTTTCTTTAGTTATGACGTAAAAGAACGAATAAAGATTTCTCCTTCTTAAAGAACCTTGCCAGAGTAGCAAGGAAAAAGAGAATGGAAATCTTTATAGTACAAATATATTACATCCAACATGTAATAATAGACCAAAGAATAAAGCCCAAACACCCTTTGCTTGTAGCCCATAAACTCCATAAAGATAATATAACACACTTCCGCTCTAGCCTAAATTTTAGCTCACTTCAAACCCTACTTCTTTGCCACCATAACTTAACCGGGTTCATACGAAAAATTACAGCTTCGCATTAAATCATTATCTTCCTGCTCCATCTCCATATCATCTCCCATATCCAATCGACAAATAACATCAAACTTAATCAATTTTTCCCTCTGCTCCTTACTCCATGATGGTCTTTAAAAATTCGAGCATTCCTCTCCATCAAGATGTGGTAAACCATTGTCAGAGCCAACGTGATAACTACATCTCTACATTTTCCCTTCTGATTGAGTCGATGATGTAACCGATGTAATTCTTCCGACTAGGATGAGATCGATGTTGGTTCCAGAGATAATCTACGTCGCATCTCCATCCAAAGATAAGTACTATAATCGTAATTGAAAAATAATTGCACATGAGTTTCCATATATTGGTTACATAGCACACACTCAGTCTCTTCAGTTACCCCATATATATATATATATATATATATATATGGGTGTGTGTGCGTGTTAGTCAAATAACTAATTAGTTAATTAATTGATTGAATATTTTAATTAAATATTTAATAAATTCCAAATTTTATTTAGTTTAACTTCTCAAAACAATTTGAAAAAATCAAAATAGTTTAATATATTGAACTATAACCTTTATAGTTTTATTTACATATATATCAGCGTATACTATTAACTAATTATTTAATTAAATAATTTTATAAATTCCAAAAAAATATTTGAGTTATCTTAAATAATTTAAGATAAATTTTCAACTATAATCTATATAGTTACATACACATATATCACTGCATGTATGTACATTTTAATTTATTAAATTTTAATTAATTACTTATTTTGTTAATTAAATTAATCAAATATTTATAAAATTTTGAAAAATATTAAATTAATTTTTAAAAAATTTTGAAAATTCAATATTAATTTTATAAAATTTATAAAATATCCTTTATATTTTAAACTTAAAATTTGAATTTAAAATATCTTTCAAAATTTCAAACTTAATTTGAAAATTACTTCAAAGCACAAATAAATTTAGGCCTTCATAGTTTGGCCAACCTTTTAAGCTTACTCCACCTATTTTGAAAAAAAAATCCATATTTGAATCATAGTGGGTCTATGACATCTAATGGTTTACACTAAATTCAATCTAATAATTAAATAAAATTATATTTTATTTAAACTTATATTACATATATTAATTAATCATATAAATTGATTAAATTAACTGTTTATTTAGATGTATCTTGGTAACGTATAACACACTTAAAAATATTGTAAGTGTGGTACTCATACTTTTTTGTGTGTGTGTGTGTTTAATTTAGTTAAGTGTTTATGTTCTATAAATTAGGTATGTGAAGAGTCAATAAGCTAATTAAGGAAACAACTTAATATATCATAAATGCAATAACTTTACAGTTAATTAGGAGTTATTTTTTTCACTTTTGAATATGAGAAAGGTCAAATGAACATATATGGTGTAAAATTGTAAATGAATGACATGTAAGCATAGCATTATGATTCAACTAAATATAACATGGTGTAATATATATATATGAGTAGATATTAGGATGTATATCTACTATGCATATACCAAGTATATATATATATAAACCGCCTTGTTATTTAATATAAATATAAAAGATAATGATTTAAAAACATTGACTAAGTATTGAAATTTTGGCTTTATAAGTTTCTAATTGTAAACATTGAACTTTAATTTTTCCATATGCAGCTATGATTAAAGTTTCCATAAACATTTTAGAACTTTGCATAATTAACTTATCATTTAAGACTTTCTTATATAAATTATCTTTCAAAGTTTTCATAAATATTTAAAACTTTATATATATTTCTTAAATCTCATTTAATTAGAGCGAACCTTTTCTTATGGTCTCCTTTTAAAGTTCTCATATATACATATGAATGTATTAAATATCTTTTAAATCTAATGTGCCAAATACTTATAGTATCTATTATTAATTTAAAATATGTATGGTAACGTTATAAATTTACACACATATATAAGCTGCCTATATATCATGCAATTTGAAATATGTAAATAAATGTTTGCTAAAGTTTTAAATAATTTCATATCAATTTCAAGTATGCAAAACAAAGTATAAGGCTATGAAAAAAATTAGTTTTTTTTATTTTACATATTAACTTATGAAAAAATGAAAAAAAACTCCATAGGCCAAAAAAATCATACATTTGGTCCAATTTCATTTTAAAAAATTGTACTTTACGGTATTAAAACCTTTTAATCGATTGTTGGAACATATTATTCATACAATATAATAACAAGGAAATTGACTATATATATATATATATATATATATAAATGGTGATGTAACAATTTAGATGAAATCAAACCTATAAAGGAGTAGCCTATTTGTCACACCTTGATTTGATATTTCTCCTCATATCTCTAAGTAGATCCACACCCAACTTTGCAAGAGACGGATGAACTACTTAGCTACTATTTTATTTGATGTTTTTATTTGATTTAGAGTTGATAAAATTCTAGAAAATCCTATTGAATTTTCGGCTATGGCTTTTAGGAAGGAGGAAAGAAAATAAGATGAATGAAAGAATGAAAAACAAATGAAAGGAATAAATTAGTTCATATGTGTTAATTGAAAGAATGAAACCTTTCCTATTCTTTAAATTAAGATTTCCATAACTAATCCCTCCTTAATTTTAAGTCAATCTAAACCTTCTCTTACCCTTGCAAGGCTGGCCATGAGTGGCTCTCACATGGATCAATCAATTTCCAAAGCCCATTAAGTAATTAACAATATTTAAAGCATGTTTAAATATATACCGACATCGTATATCAATATGCATACACATAACTTTTATATATACATCTAGATAATTGTTATCAACATCCAAAACAATAGATAAACTAAATAATTGTTATTTCTTACATATTAGTTGATTCAATCACTTTACATCAGTTTATAAACTAATAAAATTGTGTATTTTTTCAGAGTTTTCACAAATGTGATTGTGCGACTCAAAGGTGCGAATTCAGTCAGCGATTAATTTTGAATAATTCAAATATTGACGCTCACACATCACCTTAGCTAGTGGTGTGATAATTTGGCCGAATTCATCGCTTATAGATCGGTAAAATCATATTTTATAATGTCTTAAGCGGTACCATTTAGTAATGATTATTTACACATATTCTCTTTGATGATACTATAACACTTTAGGATATATGGAATTTGGTTTTTGGTCAAAATTCAAATATCATCCTTATTCAATTCAACTAGTCCACAAACAAAATGCTTAGTTCAATCATAATGTTTATTATTAACCGTACTACACTGGCTAGAGATTTTGACTATGAGTTGACTACAATTGACCATGATACCAACCTCATACAACTAAGGAGATGAATTCTCTATTGAATATTGTTTCACTTCTACTGATTCAACTCAGACTTAGATATAGTCAATCGATGAATCGCCACGCCATGGTTTAACTATAATCAAAGTGGAGTATTCACACTGAAGTTCCATGGTATTCTCAAGTCATGGGAACCATGTAACAACCTTACTTTGAGATTTCCTATTTGACCTACTGTAATGACCCAACTTTTCGACCCTCGAATGTCGACACTAATACATCCACGGTATACGTGTGCGGAGAATCCAAGTACCAAAAGGACAGAAAGTGTAACGACCCGGATTTTTCGACGTTTAGTTTGGAATATTTAAATAATTTTAAATATTGAATTTGAATTATAGATTGATTTTGAATATGGAAATTTGGGTTTTTATTTATAAAATAAATTCGGAATTTAAAAATATAGCGATTTATCGGATAATTTAATTATTGAATTTTATAATTGAATATTGGGTAAATTATTGTATCTTGAGTTTTAAGCTCGATAGAAAAAATTTAAAGGCTTGTAAAATTCATATTGATAATAATGAAGATAATAAAGCTTTAAATTTGAATTTAAAAGTGATTTGTTCAGTTTTTAAATATATCGTTTAAATTGACGTATAAAAATAACCTTTCGAGACATGGTCTTGGAATTCAGCGAAATCAGTTCCATTGGATCCGTAATATTGTATTATTATCGGACTTCAAATTTCGTAGTGTTTGGAATTATCGTTTGATCGTATGGGATATAAATGAGCTGAAATTTATATCGAAAATTCAATATAATAATTGGGTCCGAAAAGTTATCTTCTCCATACGATCGAATTAGGACTCGAAACCTTTTCCATTACGTTCGGAATAGGGGTATAACATTGTAAATGCCTAGCGGCATGCCTCGGTAGGAGTTCGAGATTTTGAGTTGCGTAGATCGAGACGTTAAAATTTAAATAAATATTTTGTCTAATCAAATAATTTCCATCAGTTCTTTTCTCCCATCTTCAGGTCACTGTACACACACCTCTACACGCAAAACATCTCTTCATGTCCCCTCTACTTTAAACTTCACGCAACCTTCATTCTTACAGTTCTTTAAAATCACATATGCCATTTTCTTCTCAAGCAAATAAAATTGAGCACTGTAAATTATCCTCCAGTTCGAATCAAACGAAAGGAATGCACGAGCCCTTCTCTTCCTCCTTTTCTTTCAGATAGATCCACGAAATCTCATTTCAAAAAAATAATAGAGAGAGCTGGCGATCGAACAATACTGTGATGGTAGCATTGTGAAGGGAAGGCGGCTAGTATGGGGGTCATCGTAGCCACGCATCAGTACGAGGGTCGAGGGAGGGGCGCTCGCGTTATCTCATCGCGATTTGGAGTCGTTAGCAAGGTTGGGGAATCGGCGGTGGAAACGAGTTCGAGATTTGAGATGTGGGTTTATCCTCGATGTCAGGGCTAAGTCGATAGTTTGATGGTGTGATGCTGGGCAGTGGCAATTGGTGATAGAGTTTGGGGTTTGGGAACACGACAATTTGCTCAGGCGCGTGCATAGGAAGGGTCGACGTGGCATTTCAAGCAAGGCGGCGGTAGTGGTGGCTTACATACGTGAGTGAGAGGAGATGGGCGCGATCGATTTCATCACGAACAATGGCTGGAGGGAAAGGATTAAAGGGGGAAGAGGTATATTACTATGGTCTAATTAAATTTTAAAATTGGTTTATTTAATTAAGAATTTGAATCCGAAACTGTTAATAAAAATTTAAATAAATTTCTATACGAGGTTTAAAAATCGTGAAATCAAGTCGAGTGGATTTATAGCTGGAAAATCTACGCAATAGAATTTATTTGGACGATCAGCAAATTAAAAATCAAAGGTGAGAATTTCTCACTCATTTGGATTTCCATTTATAAATTTAAATATTTTAAAATTTAAATTATTGGATGTTGATTTGATTGATAAATTTACAATTATCTGATGGATGACTGCATATATATAGTAGTATATATATTAGTATTGGAGTGATATTCCCGCATATATATTGCGGATGAGACCCTATACGCCCCGCATAATAGCGGATGACCCTATATACCGCAATATCCCCCTCGAAGTGGGATTGGTATTTATTTTATGTTGTATTAACATCTGTGGATGCACGGAAATAGGTTGGAGAGATCAAACCTGGACTCCTCAAAATTTATTGTTTATTTTTCATATATAGTGATATATGATTTGTGTAGAATAATCTATTATATATTTTTGTAGTGATTGAATTATTGAATGCTATTGTAGCACTGGCTTGAATTTTGATAATTTAAATACTATAAATATTATTTTTTTAAATTTATGGAATTGAAGGGAATTTGAAAATTATATATATATATATAGGAATTGGAGTTATTTTAAAGAAATTGAATTAGAAAAATATAATTGATTGGTTATACTTAACTATTGTGGATTAGTAAATGAAGATTTTTAAAATGAATTATATAAAAGAATTTATAAGTGATATTCCGAAAATATAAAAAGAAGTTGAAATCAATATTGAAAAATAGATTGGAAGTATTAATGGAATTTATAAGAAATAAAATTTATATAATGGATTTTTATAAATAATTTTTTTTTATAAACAGGTAAAACCAAAGGGGGTTATAAAATTGATAAACGATGTTTATAATGAAGAAATTCGATATCAAATGATAATTGGGAATATAAATTCATAGGAGGAATTTATATTAAAATATGGAAACAGGGTTGAGAAAAATGGAAAATTCTATTTTTGAAATAAGAATGGTTAGGGAATCGACATTGAATCGAGATGTTATGAAATTGAGAGAAAGTTATAAATTAAAATTGGTTATTGAGATTTTAAATATATATTTTTAATTTATAAGAGGTGAGATTGTTTAAAAGGGGAAATTTTATTATTTTATAACTATGGAATTTTAAACCGGTTGAGATTTAAATACCGGGCAAGTAGATTTTTAAATATCAAGTATTTATTTTGGTAAATTCTAACTTTTAAAATCAGCTTTGGAAACTATTTATTTAACTAAAGATGAGTTATTAATGTTGTGAAAGTGCTTTTGATATTTTAATAATTACTTGAACATATTTTAAAAATAAATTATTAATCCCTTAAATACTTATTATATATACATATATAGAGGTTTAAAGAAATTTAGAGAAATTTTTATTTATAAACTCTCTCGAGATTCGAAAAGGGGCTTATAAAAGGATATGATTTGAGGAGAGGAAATCTATTTGTGATTCCGGAGATTTTGGGAAAAAGTTGCGGAATAATTCTCTGAAACGTTAATATTGAAAGGATTTTGGAAAATAAGACTGGTAATATTTTCCTAAGTATAGAAATAGAAATTTGGAATATTTCTAAGTGTTGAAGTATTGGAAATGTCCTGTTACGGGTTTAAGTATTTGACAAATTGTTTCAAATGTTGGGAGGAATTGATATATCTTTTAAAGATACCGTGGAAGTAAATATTTTGGAAAAAAAAATTATATTAAGGCCAGATGACTACTTATGGATGTTTAATTTGATAGTTAAATAACCGACTATTAGTATTGGCCAATTTCGTTAATCGTTTAGAAGAGACCGGGATCGAATTTAATTATCCGAAAACCACTTCGATCCGATTTGAACGTAACGAATGAATTCCGTGAAGATGATGAAGACAGTGATTCGGTTTGTCCAGACCCAGGACAACTTGTATGGACGAATGCTTTCAGAACATCGTCATTGGAGGACGATGAGCATTCTAAGTAAAATTGTTCTTGAAAAGGTAACGCTTAGCCTCGAGCCTCATCAACCGGGAATGACTGAAAATCAGGGGAGATGCAGCAAGGCTAAGTGGGTCGCACCTAAGTAGGGTAAGGTTACCCCTATCTAGAGTCCCTTTTATTTCGGCTGTGTGGCCGTTGCTGATCCCAACCGTGGGGTAATCTTATTCGGTCTATCGGTCTTATGTAGCAGGGGATCCCGTAGTGGTCCTTGGTACATTGTTCTAGAGGTGTACTGTGGCAGGTGGTACCCAGTGCCTAGTCATTCAGTTGGAATCCACTCTCCAATACGAGCTTACGGTTTTGTTTGTAGAGCCTAGTATGCTGGAATTTAATTAATGTAACAATTTCAGCTATTTGAATAAGTAT
This sequence comes from Allium fistulosum, assembly GCA_030737815.1. NCBI lineage: Eukaryota > Viridiplantae > Streptophyta > Magnoliopsida > Asparagales > Amaryllidaceae > Allium > Allium fistulosum. The sequence goes on from CM060903.1 coordinate 850,610,895, forward strand.
TTGTATTTAGACACTATTATAATATCACTGGATTTTCTATAAAAATGTTTTGGTTATCGTAAGGTAAAAACCCGTCGTGTTTATGTGTGACGCGGTCTTACGAGATATTTTTGCTTTTCAAAGGATTTTGATAACTCTAATAATTCAAATTGAGTGTGTTTTCTCACGCTGGTTTTTCCAGACTGACTTGGGTGTTATTTTATTATAATGCTCGGGTCAGACCGAGTATTACAAATTCAGGTTAGGATGCTATGGATCTTAGGAGATGAACTGGAGGATTCCTGATGTATATCTCGTACTTGTTTATTTCCGCTGTGTGGGGATAGGTAATTATAACTGTTCAGATTTATGTATTGGTTGTGTACTCTGATGATTGTAAGTATAAGCAGTTACAGATTCTTTGTATTAAATATGTTATTATATATTATATTTTGTTCCGCTGCGATTGTGAGATTCTGTGTTGTTGTTTCTTTTTTTTCTATCTCCTTCTTCTTCACCCCTAATGAACTGGTATTTCTTGCATTCGACTGCTCGGCATTTTGTACAGTGGACGTATTAATGTCGATTTTCGAGGGTCGAAAATCGCGTTTGTTACAGAAAGTTAAGGTAAAAGAAAATAAAAGGAAGATAGAACAACAAAGAAGAACACAACATTAGAACCTCATAACAGAACGATAATATATAATATCAAAGGAACTGTACAAAGGGTTACTCTGAGTACAGAAATTTCAGAGTTACTAAAACCTAAGTACTATCATCGGCCTGGATAGTTATGACTGCCTGTCCTCACAATGCTGATATATACAACATAGAAATGTGGTGGAAATAAGAATACTACGGAAGGTAATCATTCAGATCTTCTCCATAAGCTCCAAAGGATCATAGCTAAATCTAGAAACATACACAGGGTTGACCCAAGCATTATAAAACAATAACACCCGGATCAGTGTAGTAAACTAGCGTGAGAAACTCAAGATATAAGAGTGACAAATAATAGCACCTTTCCGAGACCGTACGGATTACCGTAACGGTTTTCCCCTCAAATGAAATCAACCGTTCATTAAGTTTAACATATAGTGATATGATAGATAATGTCTAGAGTGTAGCACATAAATCATATCAAATAGCTGTTGTGTAAATGCCACAAAGACAATAGGTATACATTCAATACCGCTAAGGTGCATTCGCATAATGTTCCATGAAGATCTCCTCGGATCAAGCTGAATCCAAACTCATGCAAAAGGATCAGAGATATCCTTCTGAGCGACATAAATCTCTAGGGAATGTACTACAGGAAATGCGTAACTGTCCCATGACCAAAACACTCATGGTTTTGAATGCATCTCTCCCACATGCATGTCCATAAGTAATACTAGATTGAGTCGCTTATACCCTTGGGATTGCTAAAATGCTACATTCCCTTTGGTTATGCATCTTATTTCTAGTTTTAGTCACTTTCAATGTTGAGGCTACTTTCGACATCTCTCACTCGAGTCCTCATCACTTAAACAGAACATGAATCCCTAAATGGATTCCCATATCTCGAACATATCACAAATCACTACATAGATTTGAGCAGATCTCGAATCTCCACATAGGTTCCCTCCATAAGTCCTTCGATGAATGCTAATGTTGTTCTCTTTCTTGGAATACTCCTTAAGATAGACAATCCCATAAGATAGCAACGTTTAAAATGTTAACGCTGACCTCTCCCTTGGACTAAACCTTAGGATTGATAGTTCAACTCCATAACATTTTACTTCACAACCGCTTCCAAAACATAGAACTCATATACTAGTTTTGAAGTGGTATTCAATAAGTAAAACACTTACCGATTCTGATCTCTTCAAAACTAATTCGATGAATTTTCGGCTAACTCAATTTCGGTTCTTTCAAAAGTAAGTAAATGCTAGAGACATTTCATGCCAATGCTCCTCCACGGGGGTTCTCATTGATATGTAATGACGAAGCCTTTTTGATAACTTCTTAAGTTATATTTGGTCAACTTTGATAATCAACTAATCGATTATCAAGTCAAAAACAATTACTTATACAAATCACGATCTGTATGCTTAACTCGTTTCCGACATTCCAGCTTAACCATTCATTGTTCAAGAGTGAAGCCGGATAAGTTAGAGAACTGGTTGCATCAAAGTCTTGCCTAGATACTTCATTCTTGAATCTCACAAATAGATAAATCTACGTCGTCAGCTTTTAGTGTTAAGTATGGCACTAATGATTTCCATAAACAAGTAAGAAATCAACATGATTAACATGTTTTCGACATTTTCTAACTTACTATTCCTCGGTCAAAAGGGAAGTCGGTAGGTTAGAGCTCTATTGTTCTATCCCTACTCGAACACCAATCTTAACTCTCACAAATAGATAAGTCTTACTTCGTCGGCTTTTAGTGTTAAGCATAGTTAATTACTTTCCATACAAGTAATCAAAAAATTAACCATTTGGCCACTAGGCAATTCTAACCCCTTTCGGAACCTTTTGTTTATACTTTTAAAACCCTTTTTAAATGATATATATGTATAGTAATTTATTTACCAAAACTTGATATATAAATAAACAAGTCAAAGCTATTTTAATACACAAGATATAAAATAGTCAACGCATTTTCTAAAAACTGTATATACTTGAATATGCTTTTAAAATACTTTACAATACTTATAATAGGTTTTAAAACATATTCTCAAAATATTACTCGAAAATATCAACTTCACAATTTACTTGGAAAAACAAGTTTTTATTATAGAATCCTCTTCTTTAAAAATTCACAACTAATTCTTAAAAATTCATAAATATCTCAAACCACTTTTGGAGTACTCTAATATAAGTTAGTAAACACTTGTACAAAGAATGAAACAAAATATTTAAATTTAATTATCTATCTAAACCTTTAAACTCTAATAATCAAGGCTAAACGAGGCAGTTTTACACAAGTGAAGTTTTAGCCACTTTTCGAGATGTTACTTAACTATTTATTATCCAAGATTTTAATAATAACAAACATACATATAAAACATTATAAATATAGCGAGAAACCTTTAAGGATCTGTAACAACATGTATTTTTAATGATAGAATATTTAAATAGCTGATTTAAATATTAAATCATTAATTAAATAAAGGCCCAAAAATATGATATTTTTCATACGGCTAAATCAGGCCTCGAGACCACTTCCGTTGAGTTCGAATTGACATTACGAATTAAAATGAGCATAAGGATCGCTATATGTAGAGATCGGATGATACGATGGCCAAAATGATCTTAAAATGCACGAAATTAGCATCTCGAGGCGCAGTCTCAGATAGGGATGAGATTTATACCATTGCATCCGAAAAAATGAGTGATATATGTAGATGAGCTTTGTGGCAATCAGACGCGTCGTGTGATCGTATGGACTCGAAACACACGATATTTATTTGCGACTTTAAATAAATGGAATAAAATATTAATATAAATAAACCCAAACTCTCTCTTCCATTTAAACTCATTCACTACTCCATTGCCTGGAACAAATATCCATGGCATCTTCTACAAATCCATTCAAAAAATAAAATCGAGAGATCCGCTCCACTAAAAATCCTAAAACCAAATCCGATGAGCTCATATGGAGAGGGCTTCATGATAAATGTGGGGGAATTTGGATCGATCGTGATTGGCGAACATCGACTTCATGGATCAGATTTAGGGTTTAGATTTCCCAAAGCTACGGATGACGATAGGTAGATTGGAGATTACTATTGCATTTCTCTCAAGGAGGTGCACCTCATCCCAACATTTGGCCACGTCTGATCAAGAGGATCAAAATGCGTCCAAAAACCTGGTCGAAGAGCATGCTTTAGGTCACGATCTGGGGTGTTGGATTGAGCTTCTTCACTTCAGGTCGGATGTAGAGAGATTGCGTAGTGTGGTTTGTTCACCAAGACGGCTTGAGATTTCATCAAGAAACGAGGGAGAACAGAGGAGAGAGAAGACATGAACTCTTGTACATATATCGATCGTGCATAGGAATGGATTAGAGAAGAAGGATTAGAGGCTAATTAAGGTAATTAAGGGCTTAATTATTATTATTTAATTAACTGATAATCTCTTTTCTTATATTGGCCATATCTTTTGCATACGAGGTTCCTTTTGAATGTGTTTTCTTGCGTTGCGCTCTGGATGAAGAGATCTACGCTTTGGCTCTAGTTTGGATAGATTTTGTTGAGATGAGTGAAATGTCTCTCAGCATACTATGATTGGTTGTATAGTATTAGATCAACATACTGGAATGATTTTTGGTTTTAAAATGTGATTTTCCTATACTTATATACCTAATAGATTTTTATAAAAGAAAATAAAAGTATTTTGAAATGATTTACATCGAATATCACATATTTTCCATCGACATGCCATTATTAGGGAATTATTAGATTTGGGCTATTTTTGATATGATTTTCTCATTGGTTGATATGGATGTGTTATATATGTTGTATGGATGCTATTTTGGATGTATATATGGTTGTTCTTTGCATGGTTGCTTGTTTGGTTGTTTGGCTTGTTTGACTGTTTTTGGTTGAAAACGCCGATTAGCAGTGATCGGGTGTCAGGGGAATATCTTGTACATTGGGGTTTCGTACATGTGGAAACTTAACGAATGAGATAATTGATAGAGTAGTATTAGGATACATGCCGACGGATCTGAAGGTGGAAGGTGAGGCTTCGGACTTCAGGATGGATGGCGGACGTTTCCATTTGGTTTGTACTTATCCATTTTGGTTAAGTACATGACCAAGGTGGTTGGTATTGACCACTATAGAGTGGTCAATGTCCATCACTATTTTTGATTGGTAATTTGGCCGATCTTTGGCTTGGACATTGAGGAGAGTTTGTGGTGCACAATTTGATGGTTTGTTCATGCGGCCGACTTAGAGTCTTGATGTGATTGCTCTACTGCGAGCGATTTGATGGTAAGGCAATGATGTGAAGCTTCGACATGAGAGTTGGTACTTCGGATTATGACTTAATGATGTATGGAGTACGTTCTGAGGTAGATGGTTTAGGACTCTATAGATCATGTTGGAGGTGTTGGCTTGTTCGCATCGCGGGAGGATGGTGATGTACAGCATGATGAAAATCGTTGTATTTTCAGTTTGTGAGTCACGGGGGTAGTAGGTACCGAAGATTAGACACTCAATATCTTTGGTTTGTGACTTGAATAGGGAGTAAGTACCGAAGAGGCTTGTGGGGGGAGTCGTGGAGTGGAGGAACATGAGGGGTTCTAGGTAGTGGAAATTGTATTGAGCTAGTAGGGCTCGGATGGATATGCATGTGCCAAGGGATCGTTGATGACTCAAGTGAGTTTTTTGTTGTACTAGAAGCAGGGGTGTTGTATAGTATGGGCGCCCATGGATTGGTAGCGAGGATCTGTACATCTTGGACCTGTGGCATTGGGTCTAGTGTCCAGCTTTAGGCTACGAGACACATATCTAGATTTGGACTACATGATATGAGAGTATGGCGGAGAACTACGATTACCACTGGTCCTTGGCTTGAGGGTCATACGAGTTATCATATATCTAAGGCATGCTAGGTGACAATTAGTATTGTTTGATGGATGTTATGTTTTCTATGGTTGCTTCACTAGCCACCTATCACCTTAGGGATGTCACATGAGGTAGGTATTGTGCATAGGGACACCTAGACACCCCAGACGATTTACTTAGTATGGAGTAGGTATTGTGGATGGAGATACCTAGGCACCCCGAAGTTTACTGAGTATGGAGTACTCTTTTATGATGTTGTGGAGTAGCATATTATCGATGTTATGTGCTGACTCTTTGGTTGCAGGGACGGGTCAGGTATGATTCGTATACCCTCTATTCCGTGTACTATATCAACTTTTATAGTATTTTGAGATTGTTTATATCTCATACCAGATTGTTATCTGATTCGAGTATGCTTTGCTTCTTATTATCTTGGGTACTCTTAAATGAAGGTTATAGAACAGGTGTAGGTAGCATATGGAGTTCTGCAGATTGATTAGAAGGTGGTGATGTTTACTCATACTTATATTTGAGTTGTTATTGTATATTCTACTATGTGATACTGTGTAGACTAGATAGAGTTTGACTTACTATTATTAGAGATAGCTTATCGGTTGAGTTTATGTATCAGTTGTATAAACTCTTTTACTGTATTGTATAAGTCTATGGATCTTATATTTTGATGATTAGTTCACATTGTTATTACTATCTTGACTGTTTTATATCTATGTTGGCTATTAAATTTTATCTGATGCGATGTGAGATATACGATAGGTTATGTGATTATTAGATGTTTCCTTTTTCTTCTTTTCCATTCCATTCTCTTATATTTCCTCTTCTTTACTTCTTTTCTTTCCTTTGACAACCGTTTTGCATCATAGGTGCAGATCGGTTGTTACATTTGGTATCAGAGCTTAGGTTACATGATTAACTTCAGTTGATACCACGATCCAGTAGAGATAGGGTATGAGTTATTGCCTTGGACTAGATCTACAGTGTATTATACGAGAGAGTTCGTATTTGTTATATATTTTGGTTTTCAAAACTATATAGTATATAAGTTGTGTTGCACACACGAGCACTATTAATGCAGTTTTCATTATGAGAGACTGGTCATTCTTATTATATAGTAGGAATGATCTGGCATACGAGAAATACTGCCATTGACTCTATCTTTAGAGTTGCCAATTGGCCAGATCGGGGTCACTAATCCTGATTGATAAGATATGTTCGCAGAGATGCTGTGAATCATTTCCTGAAATGCCCAAGTTGTCCGTATGATTATGGTGCTCAAATGCAATTGGCTAGAGTCGAATTTGCCGAGCTGTGCAGAGACTATGGGAGTCTAGGGGGCAAACCGTTCCTTAGAACGGAGTTGGCTATTGAAGTGCAAGATTGGATGGTTACTTATGAAAAAGATCTTCGATAACTTGGAGTTAGATGATGCCATGAGGTAGAAATTAATCTTTAGATAACTCCAGGGATGGACAATGAACTAGTGGAGTGTCTCTATAGCTTCGATTCTCGAGGATCGATATACTTGGGATTATTCATAGTTCGCTTGGAAGAAGATTAATCTCAATTTTTCTGGAGTCGACGTTGGTTAGGGAGTTTGCCGATTTGAAGCACGACGATATGTCTATGTTAGAGTATGTGGTCGAATTCGATGTGCTATCGAAGTATGGTCTATTTTCCCTTGATACCCCATACAGAAAGAATGAGAAGTTTATTATTGGGTCGAGGATCATCTTGGGAAGTGATTGATTAGTTATATTGACAAGAGCTATGAGAAGATGATCGAGAAGGATTTTATGATGTGAGAGCCTGTACCTGGTGTAGAAGGGTTGTCTTGAACCAGTTGAGTAGGGACAAACTATTGAAGCATATGTATTGATTTTCATTTCAATTTTGTCGAGTGCTCCATCGACCAAAGAGAAGGGAAGTGGAATTACAATTTGAGATATGCTTACCACATACGGCGTTTCCATACATGTTTTATTTGATGTTGAGTTTTCATATTCCATCATATCTAGATTTGATGGAGATATTGGGATTGAGACTCGAGATGGTTAACCGACCCTTGATTGTGGCAGACCTAGTTAGGGGCTCAATTAGCCTATACATGGTTTGTCTAGACTTTGTCTTATTGAGTCATGATGTTGATTTGTTTGCTATTGATATGTTTTAGGGTTTGATTGGGTTTGATATTATAGTTTGGGAATGGACTGGCAGAGGGGGTTACATAATAGTGATGGACATTGAGAGGCCGTTGGTGACAATTGGGATTCTGGAGGAGCGAACAGTAGTGATTGGCTACCTGTAAAGGATGGGATTATAGTTAGCTTTCTATATTCGCTCGATATTCCATATGATAGGCTGTCATATATGCCTTTAGCTAGAGTGTCCAGATATATTCGATGAGATGACCGAATTACCACCATGTAAGGATTGAATTCCATATTAGTTTGGTTAGAGGAGACAGATCAGTAGTTATGCCTTTAAGGCATATGATGCCCAAAAAGCATAGGAAACTAAAGGTGCGAGCAGATAACCTATTGAGATGATGCTTCATTCGTAGGAGCATATTTGGGTAGGATGCACCTATAGTGTTAGCTGCTTGGGCAAATGGCTCTTTGGAGTTGTTTATTGATTATCATGAGCTAAATGAGATGACGAGCAGGTATTCATTCCTATTTGTAAATGGCTTGTTCGATCAGATTTATAGTGCAAGGATGTTCTCTACTTAGACCTTGCGATGGTTCCACCAACTGAGAGTATTTACAGAGAGCGTCGATTATAATGTTTCGTATGCTACTTTGATTTTTTGATTAGTTGGTTATGCCGTTCAGGCTAACCGACGTGTTGGCATGCCTTATTGATCTCATGGACCGTGTTTCGAGAGGTCACTTGAGTGAGTTGCGCTTGTGCTCATGGATGATATTTTCGTCTACCCATGGACGAAAGAAGAGCACAAGGCACGATTGATGGTTGTATGATAGGTGTTGAAAAGATATCGACCGATGATGAGATTTTGGAGTATTACTTCTGAAGGAGGGAAGTGAGATGCTTGGGTCATATTGTTTCAAAGTAGGACACCACTGTAGATCATGTAGTTACGGCAGTCCAGGATTTGAACAAACCCAAAGTAGCCACATCACTAACCTATTTGATGGGCGAGGATCAAATTTTTATTTGAGACTCAACGTGCATACACGTGTTAATGAGTCCGACCGAGAGGTAACGAGTGCACTAATGATAACCATTCTAAGCGGGAATGGGGAGGCGATAGTATACGCATGCATGTGGTACTTAATTGAATGCGGTATTGATAGCGAAAAGTAAGGTTGTCACATGTTAGTCGACAACTGAAACTGCATGAGAGGAAGTATCCAACTCTCGATTCGAAGTTGGAGGCAATAGAGTTCGGTTTGGGGATTTTGAGGCACTATATGTTAGGGGTGGAGTTAAAGTTGTTCGATGATACCACCTCATTGGAGTATCTTTTCTCCGAAAAGGATCTTGACCTTTGCCCGTAGCGATGATCAGAGATCTTAGCCACCTATGATTTTGACATTTCCTATAGGTCCATGAGGGAAATGTAGTTGTTGATACTTTGAGTAGAAGATATACTAGTTTTTGAGCAATATTCCTAGAGTAGGCATTTCTCGAGCTTATCACTGGTTATGATTTTAGAACTCGATGAGCTGGGGCCAAAGGTGATGGCTTGTTTGATCATCAGACCTAGTTTGATTTAGCGGATTGTTACTAGTCAAAGACGTTAGGATAGATGAGCAGAGATCATGTCTAAATTAGAAGAATGAGTAGTGCATGTAGAGGTGATGCAGTGTGGACCCAACTGAAACTGTTTGTTCCGTAGGGATGAGAGGTTGTTTGTTCTCGAGTAATGGGAACAAATATCTATAGGCTGCATCAATAGATTGCCAAGGATTGAGGATGGTATGATAGCATTTGAGTTACAGTCGATTGGTTGATGAAGAATGCTAGATTTGTATTCCTTAAGTCCAATAGAATGGCATCCATATTTATCGAGTTATATGTAGGATAGATGATCTGATTCAATTGTGTTCCAAAAGCAATGTAAGTGGCCGAAACCCATGGCTCAATAGTGGATTTTGGGAGAACTTACAAGAGCCATTTGGGAATTTGGCACTAAATCAATTATATGATATAGAGCCTGGACCATGGACATTGAGACCTCGTAGGCCTATTTGTACTAATAAATGTGATACAAAACGGGTTAGAAGGAAGGCAATGGAGTAGTAGAGGTTTAGTGGAATGAAAGTAGAGGCGATAGGACATAGGAGACTGAGAAGAGCATGATGACCGAGTATTTGGAGCTCTTCACTTGGTGATATTTCATTCTTTTCGTCCGTTTTCATATAGGATTCATATTTGATGTTTTATACTAGATAATTTAGTATCCTCCATGCTAGGAAAGACATGGATGTTACTTTTTGACGTTTAATCTCATGTATGCATGCTTGACTGGATTGTTAGCATTTGAGATGATAGCCTATGTTTATATGGTTGTTAGGCATGCATGATAGTTATGGTTTGATATAGCATACTTATTCGATGGCTATATATGATCTAGTATGTTTAAATATATGTTGTATACATATCTTTGTTGTATGGGGATTTTTCTGGACTTAGCTGCACAAAGGAGGTGCTCCCAAATTTTTCCAGAATCTGAGAGGCTTTTGAGGGCCTATGGGTTAGAAGATATTCTCTTTGCTCTGTGCTTTTAGGGAAGAAATCCTTTAAGGAGGGGAGAATGTAACGACCCATATTCACTACACCACAAAAGGCTTTTAACAGCGTTTGATAAACGCTGTAATATGATACAACAGCGTTATTACAAACGCTGTATAACGACATGCTGTCGTATATACATAACTTACAACAGCTTTTCTATAAACGCTGTTGAAACATCTCTATGACAGCGTTTATTACGAGCTGTCAATAATCTTTTTACAGTGTTTTCAGACATGCTGTGTTATGTTTCAACAGCGTTTATAATTTAGTTGTCGAAGATGTTCAAATTCTACTTTAACTGTTTACAACAGCTTTTTCTAAACGCTGTTACTGAATCATCAACAATTTCGACAGCATGTTAAAAACGCTGTGATTGACTATTTCAAGATAATTACAGCACGAATTGAACGCTGTTGTTTCTTCATTGACAGCATTAATCAAACGTTGTCTTCTATTTATATAAAAGAATAAAAAAGAAAAGAAAGGTACTCCCAAGATTATAAATCTCCACTAAAATATTGATAGTACTAGAGCTATGTTAAATATAGATACTGAACCAAATTTAATAAAATATTACACTATTACAATTATACTTGGCCTTAACCAATTTATGACTTGAAAATCTACTTCCGAAACTCTATAACATCTTAGTACAGGTTCAGGTTTTCATAAAAAAATGTAAAAACAACGGTGGCCTGTAAACAAGATAACCAACGTCAAGATACAAGAAATTGAATTACAAGAATAGTAATAGTACATACGGTCATCCAAGTTTGAACCCGTACAGAAAGTAGTCTTTTTTTGGGCCATCACCTTCTTAAGTCAAGCGACAACAGTGAAGAAGAGGAAGCAACTACCTTTTCACGCAGGTTGAATTTCTTGGCAATTATTGGTCGAACATCTTCAACTCCTACCAAGCTTTCCAAAAATGGAAGTAATGAAAGCAGTTCTTTATCATTCCGGTCTTCAAACCAGCTCTCTATTGGGATTCCATTTTCTAACTGAAACCCAAATGCCTGCAAGTTTAAGTACAATGCTCCGAGTTAGAGACTTGTGCTGGTTCATGCTATTTAAATAGGTAACTCATCAAATCCATCACAACTTCAGAGAAAACAATATTACTGATTATATTACATAAAATCTAATAAGTAAGCTAGTACATGGGGTTAAAGAGGATAATCAATTTCCCACTATTGTAGTATGCATCCATCCCAAGGTTAATTTACCTGGCAATATGATGAACTGGACTAGAGTACTAGCTAAACTAATGTACCAGACAGATAGTGAATATGATCAGAGTAGACTAAACTATGTCCTGAAACACCTGCTGCAATAAAGCATAGAACTGAAGCATTGAGAGCAATAGGAAGAACTAATCTGAAGCAGACGATCTAAAACAAACTGAAACAGGCTAAGTTAAAACACTTGCTACCAAAAACTATTTGATCTAAACTACTATGACCAACTGCAGTTATGGCTGAGATGAAGATTGCAGTGCAATTATATTCAAACTAAAGAAAACCATAGTGTAATGATGCAACGTTGGAACTGTAGTTGCATGTAAGTTAGGGTGAAGTTGTATGCCATGTCAGTGTAACAAATTGTGAATAGTGTTTGTATCATCTGTAGATCGTTGATTAGGCCAGAACTTTGCCTTTTCTGTTTTGTTGTATCATCTGTAGATCGTGGACAGAATGTCCAACGCAACTTTCTCATGTGTGGGATTACCAACTGTGACAGCCCTATGCTTGTCCAACCAATCCGTTCCCAAAATAAGGTCAAACCCTTTTAATTAACTACTTAATTACACCTTTTAATTTAATTTAATTTAAAATAAACTTAAGAATTAATTACCAATAAAAGACATTTAAATAAAATATCTTAAACTTAATTAATTTAAAACAATTTATAACTTTTAACTAATCCCAAACTTAATTAAAACATTAATTATTTTAAAGAATTAGTTAAGAAAATGTTTAACTTGATTTATTTTAAATTTTAAATCAGCTAATACAAATACCCGAGCCAATCTCAGTAACAACCCGAGCTTAGACCCGAGAACTTTCTTCTTTTCTCAAAAACTCGAGTTTGTTTAAGGGTTGGGCTCGGACTTAATTAATTTAAACTAAACTTAAAGAATTAATTACCAATAAAAGACATTTAAATAAAATATCTTAAACTGGTAATTAACTCTTAAGTTTATTTTAAATTAGTTAAGTTTAAAGTGGGAGTCGAACACTTATGTTGGGATATTCTGCTGTTCTGCATAATACAAATCTATATTGGACATATCTCTTTATCCTGAAACTAACGGGCATAATTCAATAGTCCTCATCTGCCCATAATTTGAATCGCAGCTATCTAATTTTTAGTGGGTTATCAGTGGGCTGGGCTCATTTAATAATAGTTTTGTTTATGAAGCATCTTTTACAGTGTATTAGAATATTTGAAATGCAGCAATAACAGGCAAGAACCTCAAAATGTTCTTGACATTTATCAAAACAAATCAACAGCCATTTCTACCCTTCTTTTTACATCCAAATCTTAACAATTAATCCTTTCTTTAAATTTGATAACATATATTGACATGCATCGAAGTAGTAGTTTTCTGTTTTTATTTTATTTTTTATTTTTTAAATTTGGTAACATATACTGACATAAAATCACAGGGAAAGCATTTACCTGAGGGGAATTGTCAATGATGATAACCCGTGCCAAATCACGACCAAGAACCGACAAATCTTTCATATAATTACCATCCACGTAGACACATGATTCACGAAAAACATGATGTCGAATCAATTTCCTTTTAGGATCAAGAATATTAAGAAGCTTATCTGCATAAATACTTTGGCTTGCAGTAAATATGGTGATCTCAAAGAGGCTAGCAACCTTTTCCATGAAATCTTTTAGATAGGGACGACATCGTACATAGATTGTGTGTTCACTGAAATTAAAGTTTACTGGAAATGTGAAATCTGCATCTTGACATGGTTCAAGAGAGGAGTGCACTAATGTCTCTGTCAGTGGAAATGCATATTAGCAAACAATAAATAATAGAATATGACTCAAAAGAAAAAGTATATCTATATGAAAATTACAAACCACTAATGTATATCTATAGATCTAACCTTTGATCAACTAAGTTAGAGCCATCAACCGCTACTTTTCTCTTTCTGCATTAAAGGAAACATAACATTAACAAAACTATTAACCATAGGTAATAAATCAAATATATTTCTCACCAAATCTTCAGTTAGTCGAGCCATTCCTCGACGACTACACGTGTGTGGTATTTGTTTGTCCTTCATGGATTTAAATTTATCACTCCGTAGCTAGATTACAAGATTTATCACATTGATTAGTTAATTTGCATTTTACGTACGCTTAAATTTCATATATATATACACACAAGATATAATAAAAGCAAACTGTCGCTAATTGATATTTACTGTACTTTTACATAGATATGTTCGGTTGTGTAGTTGTTACTCAGTCATTATTTACAAGTCATGTTAGTCATTATTTACAAGTCATGTTAGCAATTTCAATATATATATATATAATCAAATTTATTATATTAACTCTCTGTGTATCTTCCTTGATAATATACAAATTAATTGTTAAAACTAGATTGCCACATGGAAACAGAGGAAATGGGAATGCAGGAACGCAGGTCACTATTTTATGTCTTGATTAGAACGAGGAATGATTATAAATATTATCTTCTTCAATGTGCAACGGATATAATATTTTCACGACAGCAACTCCATTTACCAATATTTTGATAACAACTTCACAGTCTACGAACTATTTCATCATGCAATGTTGATTACAATAATTTTATTTAGTATAACATTCAAATTTAATAAATAGGTACCGTTATGGATGAAATATATAGTCCAACGGAATTTAGAAAAAAGAAGTAAAATATATTATTTGTCGTATGATCACCTGGATTAAACACTCGGCCCCTGGCCTTAACAATATACCTTTTCACGCCAGAAGCAACGATGCAGAATGTGTCCAGACCCTTTTCAATTTAGACACATAATAAAAAAATATTGATTAAATTAGTAAATATTAAGTAATGTTAAAGTTGACAGGATTAATATTAATTAGATTAAACGTTGAAATCACCTGAAATTTTCCTACACCATCCAATTCAAGCGAGTGTGTAAGTGACTCCAAATAACAGACTCAAAAGTTTTTAATACAGCTTATTTATCGTTAAAGTTACAAGGAATAGTTTTTATTGTATTTTATTTATTTAATATATAAGATTAAAACAAAACTAAAACTCTAAATTTCAGTATGCCTTTCAAACTTTTTAATGTTTTGAAGTAGTTTAATCTAAATGGTGGAAATAAGGACTGAGGCACTGAGCAGCAGCGGTACCGTATGGTAATAAAAATGCACATGACATGAACTCTTTTATATCTGAATAAAAATAAAAATAAAAATTCAATGACTATGTGAGAATAAATACTTCAAAAAAATCTCAATCAAGACTAGGGCGTAATTTAACAGTTTGATTCTGTAACATTGTTATAAAAGTCAAATGAACTGATAGTTCACAGTAGCAGAAAGCAGTTTTTTTAAAACTGGAAGTGTACTGCTGCGTAGGCACCTAGCTTTTGACACAATTAGCGATCGTTTGGCAGTTAAAAGAGCGGAAAAAAATCGTGAATGGAAAACACAAAACACTTGCTACAGTAATTGAATTGAAATGTCTTATTATAAGTTAAAACTAATATGTAGTAAACAGCTTTTTAATGTTTATGAAAACATGCAATATACACACAAGCTTTTGATTGCAAACAAACATACCAAATCTTGGGTAGCCACAACCAAACACAGCAACAAGTTCAAGAACTCGCTTAAAATTGAAGCACGAGGACTCTGCTTCTACAAACAGGGCAAAGCGGTATTTTGACGAGCCAGGAATCTACACAGTGAGCGTGAAAACTATGCCTACAAACAGGCAAAAGCCTGCATTTTTCGCCTTTCCTGAAGCTTTCTAAGCAAACCGAACAGTCGTCGTCTCCGCTGTTGAAGTCGTAGCTCTGCAATACCAGTACCAGCCTATAAGAAGAGAAAATGTAAATAGGATACGAAGACATTAGCATGGCAAAGCAATAAAGAGTAAATTAAAAAGAAATAAAATTTAGTAAATTTGTATTTTCAAAACACCAATGACCATGTACACATGAAAAGCCTGAATTGATATATAAATAAATCAGTTTGAGAACTCATGGGACAATAGTAAAGAACTTACGCCCATAGTTTAATTTTACGTGTGACTAATAAAAAAATTAAAGCTTCTTTAAAGCATATAAGTATAATTAATAGAACAATTGATGCATGAAGCTGATGTGTATCAAAAATGAAAAGCCTAAAATAAAATATAAATAAATCAACATAATATTTTTATACGCATACCTTGAAATATATCAATACAGTATCTGAAGATACAACTTAAACATAGATTCTTCCTATATATACAAATTGCTTGTGATTGATTTATAATATTATCACTGTTTTTATTGACATCATTCTTTGCCATCATGCATAAACTGTTCAGATTTCTAACAGCATATTACTCGTATTTGTATTCTTGAATCCCACCCCTAGTGTAATCCAATAGTTTTGAAATAATGAAGATGCAATTGATTGCTTTAGCCATCAGAAACAAATTGCTCTAACCATTTGAATCAAACATTTGCATGCATCTATGTTGCTTCTTTCTTAAAAGTCTCCTTACCTTACACATATTTGATTTGCCACTGTTTCCTATCAATATTTAACCTTGACAAGGTTTTAATGGACACGATTATTGATTCAAATTGAGCATGTAATAGGGACTTAAATGTTCAACTTATATGATAACAAGAGTGAATGATTTACCAATCGATTGGTAAATTTATAGAAGGTTTCAATGGTTCAATGACAGCTATATGCAAATTGATATTTGAAGAATGTTCGACAAAGTGAGAGGTTAAGTCCCGATGAATATGATGGGAATTGTATTTCCAAATTAGTGATAGAAAAAATAGATTTTGCTATCGATTCACCTCAGTTGTTCTATATATTTCAACACAATATTTTTAACTATGGTAGCAATATAGTTAAGCGGTAAATGTTGAAGAGACAAAGCCTTAAAAATACGAGAATAGCAAAATTTCACAGATCATGATAAAATTGTTAAGGGGTATGGTAGAAATATAGTTAAGGGGTAAATGTTGCCGGTATTTTTGTACAGTCTTATTTTTCTGTGTACTCATGACTTACCTATATTGATAGGATGGAGAATTGCATGTGCTTCCAATGTCAGCATATGGTTCAGTATAGATGAACTTGAATTTTCAAATTTGACTTAAATAATAAAGTTAATTCTTAGATTTGGTATTTTATATTAGAATATAAAGAATGATGATGCACTAGTATCTTTGTGGTGACAATCTATGCTAGAATCAGGGCCGGCTCCGACAATTGGGTTGCCCTAGGCGTAAGCGGCAGAAAATGGGAGAAAAAAACTGCCTATGGGAATTTGAAGCCTCAACCTCACTGAAAACAAACAGATGCACAACCACTTGAGCTAATGAGTCATTGTTAAATTATATACACAACACATAGATGTTTAAAATTTATTATTTATAATTAGTATAAATTTATCCGTATTGTTGCCCCCGTCGAGGGGGATTGCCCCAGGCGGGCGCTTGCTCGGCCTCCCCCCAAGCCAGCCCTGGCTAGAATACCCTACTTGCATTTTCTTTCTGTGAACTGGTTTTACTCCATAAAATGAACAATAAATTTATTAAATGGGTGTTATATACATGAAAATTTATAAATAGAACTTTTATTAACACCATTATTCAACACCATAAAGTTTTCATATATCAAGCTAATTTTATTAACCAACAATTAGCTTTATTTATTCAATTATATACCGCACTGAAATTATTTGATTGTAAACTAACTAAACAATAATGATAATAGTTAAGAGTTTATAGCATCTGTTTCGTACCTTGTTGTTTAAGCATACTAGACTAAAAATGTCACATACCAAAATTTTCGACTTTCGAAAATTCGACATCGATACTCACTTTATCGACTGCCGAGCAATCGAGTGTCGGAAACTCCAATAGTGAGGGTTTTAAGAAAAAGAAAAAGTAGAAGAAGAAGAAGAAAGAAGAACAACAGAACACATCAGAACAGAAAACAATATCAGAATCTTACACATCGCAACGGAACAATATATAATAGATAAATGAATAATCTTTAAAACAAAGAACTATATCATTTTATACATACATCAATCATCAGAGTCAATATACAACAATGGACAGTTATATAAACTTGTCCTTATACAGAATACACAGCGGAATAAATACTATCAGATACAAATACTACGTCTCGCCATCCCGCTTATCTCCAAAGCTCCAGAATATCCAGAATATCCTGATAATCTAACTCTAGACTGCCCGTGTGGAAATTTGTGGGCACCCAGAGTTTAGAAGGGAAACAATAAACTCCGAGTCAGTCATGGTGACTGGTGTGAGATCGTAAAACAGTTATTCTTTAAAATAAACAACAGGATAATTTTAAAGTCAATTCGAAATGCTTTTGGAAAATGAAACTACCATAAGACCTCCCACCACACACACAATGCAAACGCAGAATTGGAGGAGATTTCTTCTTATGATAGTCAAAGATGCTTACTACGCGAAACTCAAATTCTTTTGGATATTATTATTAGTGCATAGTGTAGAAAACATTTCGAAAGTACAATATAAATCTTAGCCAGCATAGACATTTCGAACTATGCCTACTATAGCTACCATCCAAACAGTGGGGCGCCACCATAAGTGAATGATAGGTTCTACAACTAAATCCGTACAATGCTCGTATTGTTTCTTTGGATTTCCAACAAATGGTCAGGCTAAGGAACTTCCTATCCACGATGGGTACGTCCCTGGAATAGACGACCCGAGAACCTAACGTTACGGTTAGATCTCTGGCAACACAAGGCCGGGTTACCTCTGCAAAAATAGGTAACTACTGACACGCGTATGCCATCCCCCGATCGTCACCGATCTTCCCGAGGATCCCCGATTCGCAACAAACCACATAGATAATAATAATGCAGTAACCACAGAGGTTAAGTATCTGGGCTCCATACCATGATACCACCTTTATCCAGAAGGAATGACATACACTAAGGGGCGCTACTCCCTAGAACCTTGCTGCATCCTTCCTGTTTCGACCATTTCCGGGGTGTGAGGCTCGACGAAGTCTCGTCCACAAAGCTACGCTTTCTACAAAAAGCCCTGCTTCGGGTCAAACAAAATGATCAACCTATGATCACAAAGATATAAGATCAAACAAATGATCATATCGCAAATGACCAAACACTGATCATTTCACAGCAACACTCAGTATGCCACGTTACCAAATTGGGATATATCGCTGATAAATTTCAACTACATAACCTCTGAGCTCGTACGTCTCAGAGAAGGGTGTTAAGCTAAGAGAATAAATTCTCCGCCACCAACAGAAATGTATTTGAAAGAAATCAGCTTTATATCTCAAAGTGTAACGTCAGACACACAATCCATACAAGTCTGTTCCGGGATCGAACAGAACCGAAGGCACTTCTCACGAAGCCCTTGCACATCCGGATAATTTTCAATCACGTCAGGACTTCCCGTCACTAAGGGTGATAAAACCTCTAAATCGAAGATCAGTCGATGTAGAGTAACTCGACGGTAATCCTTCCGTTTTCAAAAATATCCGGTCTTCAACACCGGTCTTCAAATGCGATTCATAACGACGTACCACATATTCGGAATGGGTTATACGACCCCATGGTCCTTTCCCAGCTAACCCGAATAGTGAGCGCTTATTCAAAAATAAGTGTGGCATTCAAATTCATCCAATTCACAACAAATACCTATCTAAAGGTAATTATTGATAGTCGGTTATTTAACTATCAATAAAGATGCGCAACATCATCAGATTCCAAATAATTTTCCCAAATTATTTCATCTTCAAAAATATCTTTACTAGATATAAAAATTTCCACACTTCCAAAAATAAATCAACATTTATTTTTCTAAACAGTTTCCCTTTCCTATATAAATTCCATAGTGAATTTATATTTCAAAATATCTTCTGATATACGATTTTCAAATCGTTTTCAATATTCAATTTCAATTTATCTTTACAAAGATAAAATCTCAAAACGTTCATTTCATATTAGAAAAGCATTTCCATACTTATTTAAAAAAAATAAGTATTTCACAAATCATTTGTTTTCAACATTTGAAAATATTCGATATACTTAAATCAATATTAAGTATACATTTCATTCTTTAAGGAAATCATAAATTTTAACATCTATTTGAGTCAAAAACGAATGTTGCGTAAAACATCGTTACGACGACTCAAAATCACTAGTATAGGGATTCGGAATTAAAATAGATATATAAATCCCAATACTACATAAAAGTATTTCCTTTCGGAAATCATTTACTATAACAACAGTGTTATAGTCAACCATTTCCTTATTTTTCTCGAAAACGTCTATTTCAACAATGAACGTTGAAATCTATGTATTCGATACTTAGCACGTTTTAAAAACATCTTTTAAAACAGTTACTTCATTTTTATAATATCGCTTTCCCTAAACCATATCCATTCTACTTCAAAAAAAAAAAAATATTCACTGTCCAAAATCGTGAATATACTTCACTAATCACATTTCACTATTAAATTCATCAAATTCAATTTATTTCGAATTTATAAAACAACGCTTATAAATTCCATTTCTGTTTTATAACAACTTCGGTTTATAAATCTCCTTTTATTAATTTCTATAATACACTTATTAAAATAAGTGATTTCAGATTTATAAAACAACGTTTATAAATTCAACCTTATATTTCACAATAACTTTGATTTATAAATCCCCTTTATTAACAAGTTCGATCAATACTCCCTTTAAAGGTAAAAATCCAATTTTATAAGTTAATTTCTTATAAATCTTCCATTCTACAATTTCATTCATTTTAACTTCACGATTTATAAATCCATAAATTTCATTCTTTTTACTTACAATTTATACATCTATAAATTTCATATCGATTTAACTTTACAATTTATACATCTATAAATTTCATATCGATTTTCCAAATTCGCTTCAATTAGCCAATTAAATTTCTAATTGGACTTTCCACTTATTTCTTTTTAAATAAATTCCTTTTAAAGAAAATCAATTTCAATCGTTTTCTTTCAATCTATTTTAAAAATCCAAATTTTAAATTAAATTCTTCAATTTATAGTCACTACTTTACGAAATCCATTTATTTAACATTTTCACTTGATTCTGGAATTAATTCAATACGATTATAAAAATTCACTTTTTATACTTTAAAATTCCTTTCTTCGAATTTATCAAATTTCAAAAATCAAATTCACTTAGAAATTTCTATTTTGATTTCCAAAAATTCAATTTCGTTTATTTTTGGAATCCAATGATGTCAAAACATCCATTCAGCTAAATTTTAGCTTCTCAAACAATTTCCAGATATCAATTCGATAACAACAATAATCATTCACAGATTATCACATCACAGTAGAAATAAATTCAATCAATGTGAGGGGTCCAGTTGGATCCCTCCAACCTGTTTCCCTGCATCCAAAGATGTTAGCACAATACCAATTCCGCTCCAGTACGGAATTATCGCGGTATATAGGTTTTTATAAATCCGCTTACTAACGGCGCAATAGGGTCTCATCCGCTATACGAGGCGGGAAATCAATCAATCCAATATATACATATGCCAATATGTATATACTGCTATATATATAGATATATCCTATCATATCTAATAGCACATTCAATAGCAATCAATCAGTCAATAAATAACTGTAAAATAAATTTTCCTTCGAGTGAGAAAATCTCACCTTAGCTTTTAATAGCAATCCGTTTCCAATCCGACTTGTTTTCTTGACTTATTTGACCTTGTATAAATAATTATACAATTTATCAATATTCGAATAAAATTGAAAAATTAAATTCCATTTGATAATTCAATTAATCCGTGATTTGCTTTTATTGTAAACAAATACCTTTAAATTTCAAACAAATTTCTTTTAACAAATTTATTTAACTAAAATGAAATTTACCACCAAGTTTCTCTAAATAAATATTTTCATATAATGACAATAATTAAATGAACCCTTTAAACCAATTAATTTCTTTATATCGAATAATAACTTCCCTTTTTATAATTTTAAACTAAGTTTCCCGTAATAATTTATTTAACCAAACATTTGATTTTTACTTGATAAATTAAATCTTACTCATAATTCTTTACTGTAAACACTTATCCAAATACATACATATATTTTAATTCCTTACTAAACCAGAATTATTTATAAAAAAATTTTTTAAATTCGAATACCTTACTGACATTCATGAACCCAGGCTCGCACACCATCAGATCCCCGTGCCCTAAACTCGATCGCCACGACGCCGCGAATACCTCCAGCCTCGATCGATGTACCGAACATCCCTCCTCCAACTCACTGCCGTTCAGTCTTAGCTCGCCACTGCTCGTAAAACTCGCGAGTGCCTCCTCTCTCACGCGATTTGTCGCAACCCCCAATCCGCGACGCCAAGGCAAACGCCTCCCCCTTCGTTGCCCACGCGACTATGCTCGAGCTCGCCTACGAACTGAACTCGCGCCCTGCCCACGCACTCGAACTTCGAGTTCGCCTTCGCGACGTGATGGAGCCGCCTGCCGTCAGTCGCAACCCACCACAAATCCCTTCGAAAACATCACGAAACCCCTAAATCAACGTTGCCTCGACATCGAAACCCTAAATCCTCCTATCGCCTCTATCTCCGAGAACTCAGATTCGAGTGCGACTTGAACTCGTCGCAATTTGATAGCCTCGCGACTTCCTCTTCACCTCGCTACGCTATGCACGAAATCGCGGTTTAATGACTTGCCTGGGAATCAAAACTGAAAGGGGGGAAAAGTTATTTTGTGGCCGGCCATTCGATTTCGTTCGTGAATTTCTTTTGTTTGATTTCTTTTTGAACTGAGGAGGGAGAAGGCTATTTTAAAATCAAAGACGGCATGTTTCACACGATCTTTTGTTCGTGATTCCTGGCGCGTTTCTCGGTGTGAGTTAAGGGAGGCAACGTGGTGTTTGTTGACTATATTAAAAATTTGTTTTCGATACGAATCTTAACGCGTTTACGTGTCATGTGCTCACAGAATAACTCCGAAAAACACGAAAATTGAAATCCGGTAATAATACAATATTACGGACCCAATGGGACTGGTTTCGTCGAATTTCGAGACTGTGCCTCGGAACACTATTTTTCAAATTCAATTCAAACGATTTAATTTCAAAACTGAACAGATTGTTTCCAAATCAATTTCTGAAGCTTTCATTGTCTTCAGTATTATCAATATAAATTTCCTAAGCCTTTGAAATATTTTTAGTCGGCTCTAAACTGAAGATATAAATTTTTACCCCGTTCAATAGATTAAATTTTATAATTTAATCGTCAGCTTCAAATTTAAATCGGGGATTCAAATTAAATCATCGTTCAAATATTTAAAATAAATTAAATATTCTCAATTTAATTTGGTCAAAATTCTGGGTCGTTACAAAAAATGACCAAGAAGAAATATCATCAAACCTGGAAACAATAACAATCAAGGTTTAACAAACAACATATCAAAGCATAAGTTCTCTCAATCCATTACATGATAATATGAATGAACAGCTTAGGAGGTAACAGTACTGATTAGACATATGTCAAGATGGCATTTCATTTATAAAACATGAACACATGAGTAAATGTAGTAAGCTATAAATATTGACAGTGCAAAAAGTGAAATGAGACCATATCTATTACAAAGCAAAAGGCAAAATGAGACCATATCTATTACAAATGTAGCAAGTTAAAGAATCATTAGCAACAGAATCGTTGAAAAAAGATTAAAAAAATAAAAAATCAGATTCTATAAATTTAAATCACAAAATGTTAGGTAGGTCAGTCCTTTAATATTAAAAATAAAATCACCGGATTTGATTGAGCATCAGCAATGAAAAGAATTTGAAATGTTGTCAACAATCTTGTTGATCCCTTGCGACTGTTATGGTAGTTTTCCTTTGCGACTGCAGCCAACTCCCATAAAAAGAAAAGTTCTTCGAGAACTCGCAGCCAAGGGCACCTGCTATAACCATGAAAACATTGGAAGAGACTCGATTGAATTGAAGTAGAAATACTACAACCGTACAATACAACAAATGTATAAAAAACCTATACATACTAAATAAGATCGTGGATAGTCACTAAACCGAAAAATTGGAGAACCCATTAAACCTTAAAAAAGAATTAGGGAGATTCGGTGACAAGAGGGTACCCGAGGCATTAAAGGCGAATCAGGGCAGTGATGATTGACATAATCGAAGAACAAGCAAAATCCAAGGGAAATGAAAATGAGGGAAAATGAATTAAAGGAGAGACGAGGGAGGAGTGACGAGCGAAAATGAAATTTTGGGGGAATTATAACGAGAGCGGCGCCAAATATTTTGATAGTGGAAATTAGAACCCTAGTTTCATTCTCAGCGTTTGTGCGTAAATATTTTCATTTCAAAATAGCTTTCACTGCATTTATGTGTTGAACGCTGATAATGGATGCCGTCAAAAGTAAAATTTGTTGTAGTGATTTTTGATGATAGAATATTTAAATATTTAATTGTTAATTAAATGAAGGCCCAAAAACATGATTTTTTTGCAAACGGCCAAATAAGGACTCAAGACCACTTCTGTTGAGTTTAGATTGACATTGCGAATTTGAATGAGTAGAAGAATTGCTATATTTGGAGATCAGACGATCCGATGGCCAAAACGATCTCAAAATGCACGAAATTAGCATCTCGAGGTGTAGTCTCAGATGGTGACGAGATTTATACCGTTGGATCCGAAAAAATGAGGTGATTTACCAAATGAGTTTCGTGGCGATCAAACGAAACATATGATCATATGGACTCGAACGTACGACCTTTTTTGAGAATTTAAATAAATTGAATAAAATATTAATATAAATAAACCCAAATTCTCTCTTCCATTTAAACCCACTCACCGTTCCATTGCCTGGAATAAATATCCATGGCATTTTCCTCAAATCCATTCAAAAAATAAAATATAGAGATCCGCTCCATTAAAAATCACAAAACCAAATCCGATAAGCTCGTATGGATGAGGGTTTCGCGATGACCCTGGCGGAATTTAAATCAATCGTGATTGGCGAACATCGAACTTCTTGGATTAGATCTAGGATTTGGATTTGTCGGAGCTACGGATGACAATAGGTGGATCAGAGATTACCATTGCATTTCTCTCAACAAGGCACATCTCCTCACAAAATTTAGCTACATTTGATTAAATGGATCAAAACACATCCAAAAACCTAGTCGAAGAGCATGCCTCAGGTTGCAATCTGGGGTGTTGGATCGAGCTTCATCATCTTCGAGTCAGATGCGGAGAGATCGCGTAGTTTGGTTTGTTGGTAAAGACGGTTTTCAATTCCATCGAGAAACGAGGGAGAACGAAGGAGAGAGAAGACGCATACTCTTGTACATGTCTCGGTCGTGCATAGGAATGGATTGGAGAAGAAGGATTAGAGGCTAATTAAGGTAATTAAGGGTTTAATTACTATTATTTAATCAATCGAAATCCCTTTTCTTATATTGGCCATGTCTTTTGCATACTAGGTCCATTTTGGATGTGATTTCTTGTGTTGCGCTCATGATGGAGAGATCTACGCTTTGGCACTGCTTTGGACGGATTTTGTTAGGTAAGCGATATTGTGTCTCACCATACTATGATTGGTTGTATAGTATTAGACTGAAGTTCTAGAATGATTTTTCGTTTTAAAATGTGATTTCCTATACTTATATACCTGGTAGATTTTTATAAAATAAAATAATAGTATTCTAAATTATTTATATCGAATATCGCATATTTTCCGCCGACGTGCCTTTGTTAGGGAATTATTAAATTTAGACTATTTTTTTATATGATTTCCCCATTAGTTGATGTGGATGTATTATACATGTTGTATGGATGCTATTTTGGATGTATTTATGGTTATTGGTTGCATGGTCGCTTGTTTGGATGTTTGGCATTTTTGGTTGAAAACGTCGATTAATGATGATCGGGTGTTAGGGGAATATCTTATACATTGGAGTTTCGTACATGTAGAAACCTAACGAATGAGACAAGTTGCAGAGTAGTGTTAAGATATGTGCCAAATGATCTGAAGGTGGAAGATGAGGCTTCAGACTTCGGGATGGATGCCGGACGTTTCCGTTTCGTTTGTACTTATCCGTTTTGGTTAAGTACAAGTCCAAGTTGGTTGGTATTGACCACTGTAGAGTGGCCAATGTCCATCACTATTGTTGATTGGTGATTTGGCTGATCTTTGGCTTGGACATTGAGGAGAGTTCATGGTGTGAAATTTGATGGTTTATTCATGCGATCGACTTAGAGTTTTGATGTGATTGCTCTACGATAAGCATTTTTGATGGTGAGTCGATGATGTGATGCTTCGACATGAGAGTTGGTACTTTGGATTATGACTAGATGATGTATGGAATAGGTTCCGAGGTAGATGGTTCAGGACTCTGTAGATCATGCTGGAGATGTTGGCTCATTCGCATCATGGGAGGATGGCAATGTACAACATGATAAAAAGCCTTGAATCTTCGGTTTGTAACTCGTGGGGATAGTGGGTACCGAAGATTAGACACTATGTACCTTCGGTAAGTGACTCGAGTAGGGAGTAGGTATCGAAGAGGCTCGTGGGGGGAGTCGTAGAGTAGAGGAACATAGGGTGTTCCAAATAGTGGAAATTGTATTGAGCTAGTAGGGCTCAGATGGATATGCATGTGCTAAGGGATCGTTGATGACTCGAAGAGTTTTCTATTGTACTCGAAGCAGGGGTATTGTATAATGGGGATGCCTATTGGTAGCGAGTATCCATACACCTTTGGAGTTGTGGCTTTGAATCTAGTGTCCAACTTTAGGCTGCGAGACATGTATCCAGCTTTAGGGTGGGAGATATGAGAGTACGACAGAGAATCGGAATTACCACTAGTCCTTGGCTTAGGGGTCATACGAGTTATCATATGTCTAAAGCACATGGGTGACAGTTTGTATTGTTTGATGGATATTATGTTTGTTATGGTTGCTTCACTAGCCACCTGTCACCCTAGGGATGTCGCATAATGTAGGTATTGTGCATAGGGATACCTAGACACCCATACAGTTTATTTATTATGGAGTAGGTATTATGGATGGAGATACCTAGGCATCCCAATAGTTTACTGAGTATGGAGTACCCTTTTATGATGTTGTAAATTAGCATATTATCGATGTTATGTGTAGACTCTTTGATTGCAGGGACAAGTCAGGTACGATTTCATATACCCTTTATTCCGTATACTATATCGACTTTTATAGTATTTTGAGATTTTTTACGCTCATACCAGACTGTTGTCCGACCTGAGATTTTATGCTTTGCTTCTTATTATCTCGGGTACTCTTAAATGAGTAGGCTAGAGAATAGATGTGGGTAGCATATGGAGTTCTACGGATGGATTAGCAGGAGGTGGCGTTTACTCATTGTAACAACCCTGGTTTTGGTGATTATTTGTAAATATTAAATTATAACGGTAGTTATAATTTAATATTGTGAATTAAAAATAAATTAGAGATTAAATTGTTTATTTGGAATAAACAATGGATTTTGGAAATAAAATGCGAAAATAAAGTTTTGAAAACTTTATCTTGGGTATTTGTGAGAATAATGAGTGAAATATAATTTTATTTAGTGAAAATGCAATAATTCTTGTAATTATTGACAGTTGCCTCTTTTAATAATTTTTAAAGGAAGTATTTGATTTTAAAATGTGTTTATTTTAAATAAAAAGGTGAAATTTGATTTAAAAATAAGTTTTGATCATAAAATTGATGGAGAATGGTTTGTTGTATTTTATTACATAAGAAAATTATTTTTGTGCAATTTTTGAAGTTAAAAATAGTGTTATATGTAAATATTTCTGTTAAGTTGGGTATTTAGTTAAAATAAGAGTTTTTAATAATGAAAATAATTTTTAGAGCTAATTATCTTTTATTTTGTTGTAAAAATGTTTGTTAAACATAGAAATGTATTTGTGAGATTTTATTGTGTTGAAATCTTGTAAATATAAGTTGTTTTGATTTAAATAAAAGAGCTTTAGTTTAATTGGTGATAATTAGTATCTTAGGCTAATTAATTGTTATTGGGTCTAAGCCCATTTTTATCTCTAACCTGAAGTAAAGAGGAAGCTTCTCTTCCTCAAACAAAGTGCATACAGTACAAACTTCAACTAACTAGAAACAAAGAAGAAAATTAAGAAAACCTTTTCCCTCTTCAAACCCTAAGCCAAAATCTTCAAATTATTCAACTCCTTTGCTGAAGTTAATCGAATTAAAGATAATAAAATCAGTTAATCACTCTAAAATCAAAGATGGTTTCATCGATTTTTGATTTTGTGAATTTGAACTGGGTGTAACTTATGTTTTCTCTACTGTATGTCTGTAAACTATCAATTTCTAGGTTTTTAAAGCATATACAAGGCCAAAGCTCAAACTTTTTTCAGATTTCCTCAAGTTTGATCTGCATTTTGTTAAGGTGAGTATTAAACTCACATCTTCTAGCTGAAATGAAGCAGTTTAAAGCCAAAATCTGTGTAAAACTTAACTTCTATAGAAATTTCATGTAGCTGTTCTTCTCTATAAAAATCTGATTTTAGTTGCTTCTTTGCATGTTAATAACTTCCAAATCTGGTGATGAATCTTTTCCGAATCGTAGTTTAGATGCTGTAGTATATACACGCGAAGTTTCATAACTTAATTCTTTCGTTTGCTGCTTGAAATCAATGCTTGAAAACAAGAACGAAGCCAGAAAAACTCATGTTCAAAGTCGCGTGAACCAGGTCGACCAGAGGGATATACAGGTCGACCTAACACTAACATAGATTGATCGTATGGTCGACCAATGGACCACCAGGTCGACCTGGCACAGTGCATTTGCTAGAGCACTTTTCTCTTGTCTTGTGTTAATTCTAGCTCCTTTTTCTCATTTCTGTTGCTCGTTTGTGTCATGTATTTGAATGATCTTTAAGGCCATGATGCCTATCAATAGGCTAGCCAAGATTTTGGTGAATTTGGGATTCAAAATCAATCGTTTTTTAGATAAATTCGTGTGTCGGTTTTTGAGTATTTTCTGATGTTTTTCCTTGATTTCGAGCACGGATTTTTCTAAATAATTTTGAAATGGTTTTTAAAATAAAATGGCTTTTGGAATAAATATTATATGATATTTATAAATTATTTTAAAGCTATTAAAATTATATATTCTCTATAATAAGGGAATTCTAAAGTTTGTTTTCCAAAAACGATTTTGAAAAATCGTTTTAAAAGCTTGTTTTCACAAACAAACTATTTTCTATATAAAATACACGTTTTTTCACTATTCGAGCGAATGAGAAGGAGAATTAAATGATTGGGTAAAACACGTGGTATGGGACATGTGCGTTTATCTTTTCGGTTAATTCCTGACTTGTCTGTTTGATCGTTCTAACCTTCGAGTCGTATTTGCCGATGAGATGAGGCAAATATTTTTACTGCTTTCTGGTGTGACATTGGCTAGTGGTTAGAAAACTGTTAAGTGCGAACGTGTGGTATGGGACGCACATTAACACTTTTCGGGTTCCTATCTGAGAGTTTGTTACACATTTGACTAATAGATGTATTTTCCAGTACTGGACCTTCGGGTCATTTGTCCCTCGGGATGTTTGTCTAAGAGACGTTTGTCATTGCGACGTATTTGTCCTTCGAGATGTTGTCCTTTGGGATTTTTGTCTAAGAGACGTATTTATTTGTCCTGCGGGACGTTTGTCTAAGAGACGTGGTGCCTTATATTTGTGAGAACAGTACTTGGCGGGCTTCGGCCATAAGCACGTGCTATATCATTGAGATGATTTCATTAATTTCTTTGTGATTTTCCAAGTGTATCGCATTTTTACATTATTCGCCATTTGAGCCGTTCGAGATATTATATATGGCGATTACATCTTTGGAAATTGAACTCCTTATCGAGTTCTATATTTGAGATTTGGGTTTGCCAACACTTGGCATTTATTTGAGATTTATACTCTCCTATTTGGAGATATATGAGGTTGCCATTTTTGGCGTATTGTGTGTTTTGAGACTTCTCTATTTAGAGAATATTTTTGTGATTGCCATTTATGGCGAGTTTTGAGTTTGAGATTTGGGATTCTCCTATTTTGGAGATATGGTTCATAGAAACCATTTTAGTGACTTTTGGGATTTTGCCGATGATATGAGGCGTGTAACGACCCAGAATTTTTGATAATTAAAATTTGAATATTTAATTAATTTTAAATATTAATAAATGGAATTTAGAAGTCGAATGATTTATTTTTCGAATATTGGGTTTTAATTGATAATTTAATCGATAAATTAAATAGTGAAATTCCAGAGATAATTGAAAATCGAGTTTAAAATGATTGAAAATGATTTGGAAAATTTTATTTAATCATACTGGAGTTATAGAAAGGTTATAGAACTTTTAAAATTGAATTTGGAGTTAATCTGTGAAAATTGAATATTTTAATATTTAATTATCGACTGTAAAAATAGCCAATTTTCGAACAGTCTCAGAATTGAACGAAACCAGTTCCATTGGATCCGTAATAGTTAGTTATTATCGGATTTCAATTTTCGTAGCAATCGAAGTTATCGTTTGACCGTGGCAGCTAGAAACGCATCGATATCGTTTTAATTTTAATTCGTCGAGTTAAAATAGTCATTTTTCAAACGGTCTCGGATTTCGACGAAACCAGTTTCATCGGATCCATAATGTGATATTATTGTAAGATTTCAAATTTCGTAATTTTTGGATTTACCATTTGCCCGGTACGAATCAAAACGCCTCGAAATTGATTTAAATCGGTTTAATTTAAATTGATCGTTTTTCTCCGTATCTCGCTCAAATGTCCGAATTAGCTCCCGAAACACGTTCCATTGCGTTCGGAACGCGGGGTAAACCTTAGAAACGTCAGCCGGCACGTTCGATTTCGAGTTCGAAATTTTTCGATGAATAGTAAATCGTGAAATTTTCTATAAAAGCACCTACATTTTCTCATTTGCAAACCGAGCCTAGGGTTTTAATTCAGGGCCGCCACTCTATATTCGAACGGCCAGAAAACTCTCTCCTTCCTCCCTTAATTTCTTCTAATCCATTTATCAATTCAAGGAACGATCAACTGCAAAGTAGAAGAGGATGGTGAGATCTACAAATCCGTATGGTGGTGATTGGAATTAGTGGCGTATGGAGGTCAGGAGATCGCTGCGTTCACTGGTGGTTTGCGTGCGTTTTTCTGGTGGTAGGGGGAGCCGAGTTCGCCTGTACTCATGGTGTAAGGGGAGCTCGTCACGGCGAATGGAATGGCGCTTGCTGATCGATGCGAAAGTCAATGATGTGGTCGCGTAAATTAGGGCTTGGGGGCGGCTGTTGGGTCTCGTGGTCACGTTTTTGAACGTGATGAAGAAGATGGCCCGAATGGCCTTGATCTCGTGAAGAAAAGTTGGATGGCCCAGATCTGTTTGAATGATAAAGGTTTAAAAATAAATTTAAAAAGAAAATGTAAATTAGTTTATTTTAAATTCGTTCAAAGTTTAAAATTGCATATCTCTTTCGTACGAGGTCGGAAAATTACGAAACAAGCGGCGTTGGCTTCGTTTTGTCGAGCACTACGCAGTGCAACTGGATTGGAATCGGTTGGAGCTAGTTTGAATTTCGGGTAAAATTAAACGCCGTTTAATTTTATTCGAAAATAAACGCTGAAATCAGAATTAAAATCACGGTGAGATCTTCTCACTCAAATGAAAGTGGATTTTCTTTTACAGTTATTGATTGATGATTGACTGTTTGGATGTGATATTAGATATAGTAGGATATATATCTATATATAGCAATATATACATATTGGCATATGTATATATTGGATTGATTGATTTCCCGCCTCGTATAGCGGATGAGACCCTATTGCGCCGTTAGTAAGCGGATTTTAATAAAACCCATATACCGCGATAATTCCGTGCTGGAGCGGAATTGGTATTGTGCTAACGTCTGTGGATGCAGGGAAACAGGTTGGAGGGATCCAACTGGATTCCTCACCAGTAGTTATTTATTTGCAGATATTGATGTATATTCTGTTATCATATGTTGATATATGATGTTGTTGTTGTGATTGACCAATTGGTGCTGTTGCATCATCGGATCCATTTTTTTTTAAAGTCTAAAAATAACGATTTTGGATTTTAAAAGGATTTTTAAAGTGATTTGTAGAAATATACGTTTTATTGAAATTTTTGAATTGGTTTATTTTAAATAAATAAATGTTAAAATTTTAATGTTAGTAAAATTGTGATTTTTGTGAAATACGACAAAAATGTATTTTTGAAATAAATAATTGATAAAGATTATGAAATAGTTTAAATTGGAATTGTTGAAGTATTTTAAACAATTCATATAAAAAGATTTATAAAAAAATTGATATTTTTATAAATTAAAAATATTGGAATTTTGAAATGAGTTTTATTAAGTGTTAAAGTCAAATAAAAATGGACTTCATAAGTGAATTGAAATTTATAGATTTATAAATTGTGAAGTTACGAAATGAATAGATTTTGTAAAACAAAAAGATTTATAAGCAATTACCTTATAAATCGGATTTTGACATTTAGATGAGAAATGAATAGATGTTATAAATAAATGAATTATAAGTTCTTAACTTATAATATAGACTTCCGGTATATAATTGAGTTATATAAGTTGAATTGGATAATTTAGAAATCGAAGTTTTATAAATAGAAATAGGATTTATAAACATTGTTTTATAAATTCAAAATCAATAGAATTTGATAAATTTAACATTGAAGTTATTAAAGGAGATATATTCGTGATTTTGGACAGCGAATTATCCTTTAAGTTAAATGTGTAGGAATTGTTAAAATTGGGATCGTGATTATATTCACGATTTTGGACAGTGAATAGATATTATTGAATAAAATCAATATATTTTGGGAAAAGGAATATTGTTAAATGAAGTTGTTTTAAAAGATGTTTTAAAACGTGTTAAGTATCGAAACATAGATTTCAACATTCATTATTGAAATAGACGTTTTCGAGAAATTTAAGGAAATGGTGGACTATAACACTGTTGTTATAGTAAATGATTTCCAAAAGGAAATGTTTTGATGTAGTATTGGGATTTATATATCTATCTTAATTCCGAATCCCTATACTAGTGATTTCGAGTCGTCGTAACGATGTTTTACGCAACATTCGTTTTGACTCAAATAAATGTGTTTAAAGAGAATGATTTCCTTGAAGAATGAAATATATACTTAATATTGATTTAAGTATATCGAATATTTTCAAATGTTGAAAATAAATAGATTTGTGAAATACTTATTATTAAATAAGTATGGAAATGCTTTTCCAATACGAAATGAACTGTTTTGAGATTTTATCTTCAAAAGATAAAATGAAATGTGAATATTTGAAATTTGTTTTCAAATGGTTAAAGTGTGGAAATTTTATATCTAGTAAAGATATTTTTGAGGATAAATAATTTGGGAAAATTATTTGGAATCTGATGATGTTGCGCATCTTTATTGATAGTTAAATAACCGACTATCAATAATTACCTTGAATGGTATTTGTTGTGAATTGGATGAATTTGAATGCCACACTTATTTTTGAATAATCGCTCACTATTCGGGTTAACCGGGAAAGGACCATGGGGTCGTATAACCCATTCCGAATATGTGATACGTCGTTATGAATTGCATTTGAAGACCGGTGTTGAAGACCGGATATTTTTGAAAACGGAAGGATTACCGTCGAGTTACTCTACATCGGCTGATCTCCGATTTAGAGGTTTTATCACCCTTAGTGACGGGAAGTCCGGACGTGATTAGAAATTTATCCGGAAATGCAAGGGCTTCGTGAGAAGTGCCTTTGGTTCTGTTCGATCCCGGAACAGACTTGTATGGATTGTATGTCTGACGTTACAATTTGAGATATAAAGCTGATTTCTTTCAAATACATTTCTGTTGGTGGCGGAGAATTTATTCTCTTAGCTTAACACCCTTCTCTGAGACGTACGAGCTCAGAGGTTATGTAGTTGAAATTTATCAGCGATATATCCCAATTTGGTAACGTGGCATACTGAGTGTTGCTGTGAAATGATCAGTGTTTGATCATTTGCGATATGATCATTTGTTTGATCTTATATCTTTGTGATCATAGGTTGATCATTTTGTTTGACCCGAAGCAGGGCTTTGTAGAAAGCGTAGCTTTGTGGACGAGACTTCGTCGAGCCTCACACCCCGGAAATGGTCGAAACAGGAAGGATGCGGCAAGGTTCTAGGGAGTAGCGCCCCTTAGTGTATGTCATTCCTTCTGGATAAAGGTGGTATCATGGTATGGAGCCCAGATACTTAACCTCTGTGGTTACTGCATTATTATTACTATGTGGTTTGTTGCGAATCGGGGATCCTCGGGAAGATCGGTGACGATCGGGGGATGGCATACGCGTGTCAGTGGTTACCTATTTTTGCAGAGGTAACCCGGCCTTGTGTTGGCAGAGATCCGGTTAGGTTCTCGGGTCGTCTATTCCAGGGACGTACCCATCGTGGATAGGAAGTTCCTTAGCCTGACCATTTGTTGGAAATCCAAAGAAACAATACGCGACGTGTACGGTTTTAGTTGTATTACCTGCTATGGAATGTGGCGGTAACCTGCTATTGAACATAGTAGCTATAGTAGGCATACGATACTGGTCGTATGTTGGCTAAGATTAATATTATACTTTCGAAATGTTTTCTACACTATGCACTAATAATAATATCAAAAAGAATTTGATTTTTGCGTAGTAAGCATCTTTGACTATCATAAGAAGAAATCTCCTCCAAGTCTGCGTTTGCATTGTGTGTGTGGCGGGAGGTCTTATGGTAGTTTCATTTTCCAAAAGCATTGCGAATTGACATTAAAGTTTTTCTGTTGTTTATTCTAAAGATAAACTGTTTTACGATCTGGTATCAGAGCACATGGTTAAGCGACAACCCTGCTCTGTTGGGTGTTACTCATTAGAGATAGAGTCAGTAGTACTCTAGAATGAGTTGAGTGTAATAATAGATACGAGTGCGTATTTGTTAGTGAATATAAAATTGTTTTATATTGTGATGATTGGTTTGTTGAGTGGTATATGGATTCTGGTCGGTATTGTCCGTACAACTTTATCGATAGGGATCTCTAAACACTTATATAGAACAATTCGGCACAGTATTGTTTTAAATAGGGTAAATGAGATAATTTTGCCCAAAACTATTTTTGTATAGAAAAGAAATGTTTTTCTATAAAATACTATAGTATATGGTTGCATGGATGTTAGGAAGTAATAATAGTGAATTATCATCACTAAAATGAATAAGAAATTGAAATCGTAACTCCAAAGTTAAGAAATGAATTCACATATAAATGAAATGTGAGGAATGTAAATTATAAACGTAACTTATAATTTGAAACGGAATTCCAGAGAAGTTTTTGGAAATGTTTTGAAAAAGAATTTGAAATTTTGGAGATTTGGAAAGTTTAAATCATTTTTGATTTGAAAATGGATTTCAAAGGTTTTGAAAAGTATTTTGAGAGATGAAAGCTCTAAACTCTTTTCGGTCGCTGGAAAATAACTTCGGTAATGACTGCAGTATCACCGGTGTTCATTTTCGGGTTTCCAAAAGAGAAATTGCTGCCAAATTGTTTTAAAAGGAAGTTGTTTGAAAAATTTGAGTTTTGTTTTGGAAATTCAAAGGATAATTTGAATTGTTTTCAAAAATGATTTTTGAAATGTTGGTAAACTCTGGAATACTATGTAGAAATATCTATGGAATATTATTAAGTTGATAACTTATACAAATTGGATTTTGATAGAATAAATTTAACTTAAAGGATGTGGTTAAATTAATGTAAGTACAAGTGAATCAATTTAATGAAAGTAAATTGAATGTTGAAAAATTCATTTCAAATTTGTAAAGTAAAGTATTGAAATAAAATTAGTAACGGAAACTAATTGAAGAAATGACAAATTAATATGGTTTGAGATGAATTAAAATTCATATGGAATTTGAAATCCAGTTTAATATGAGTGGTTATAAACCATAATAGTGAATTGAAAATAAATATAATGTGTATATGGAATATTTACATTGAACTTAAGAAATGAAGTGTGAAATTCTTAGGTAAAATTTGATGATTGAACAAAAGAATAAAACTGGAGTTAAAACTGAATATTGAAAATGAATTTGAATTGTGTAAAATTAAATGAAGTTTTGAGATTATTTTGAAGCGAACTAAAGTTAATTGATAAAAATTCAATATTCAGAAGTCGAACGGAATCCAAATTAGATTGGAATTGTGAATTAAATTCAAATGAATGGGAAATGTAAAAAATTGAACGAAAATAGATATGTAACTTCAATAGTGAAGTAAAAATGTATATGCAGTTTACATTGAAAATTTTGTAATAGAATTTGCAAATTGGTTTGAATATGTAACTAGATATTATGGCTAGTAGGACATACAGGTGTAAATGAATTGGAATTTAATTTCGAAGATAAATTTGAATGGCTCGACAAAAGGTAAGTATTTGAATTCGAATATGAGATTTGATGACTTATTTCTCTAGCCGCTTGGCTTTTTCTTTTTCTTTTTGAAATCTGAGAGTCCGTAGGGACGTTTTGTAGTCGTGCCATGTTAACCGCGCAAAGGAGACGCTGGCGAAATTTTTTGGAAATTTAGGGCGTTAGAAAAATTATTGAGAAATTTTGAAAGTTTAAAATTTGAATTTAAACTCGAATTTGAATTTAGAAGTTA
Source organism: Allium fistulosum (assembly GCA_030737815.1). Taxonomy (NCBI): domain Eukaryota; kingdom Viridiplantae; phylum Streptophyta; class Magnoliopsida; order Asparagales; family Amaryllidaceae; genus Allium; species Allium fistulosum. The sequence goes on from CM060903.1 coordinate 850,647,313, forward strand.
AACAATGTTGTTTGAAACTTAAAATTTAAGTTGGAAATTTAGTTGAGATGATAACGAATCTTTAGTAGGAAGATCCGTTTGAAAATTGATAAAACTATTAGATTGTGAAGAATAGTAGACGAGTTAAGGACCTTTTTTTCCTAACTTGTAATTTCGAGGACGAAATTCTTTTAAGGGGGGAAGTCTGTAAAGACCCAGAATTTTTGATAATTAAAATTTGAATATTTAATTAATTTTAAATATTAATAAATGGAATTTAGAAGTCGAATGATTTATTTTTCGAATATTGGGTTTTAATTGATAATTTAATCGATAAATTAAATAGTGAAATTCCAGAGATAATTGAAAATCGAGTTTAAAATGATTGAAAATGATTTGGAAAATTTTATTTAATCATACTGGAGTTATAAAAAGGTTATAGAACTTTTAAAATTGAATTTGGAGTTAATCTGTGAAAATTGAATATTTTAATATTTAATTATCGACTATAAAAATAGCCAATTTTCGAACAGTCTCAGAATTGAACGAAACTAGTTCCATTGGATCCGTAATAGTTAGTTATTATCGGATTTCAATTTTCGTAGCAATCGAAGTTATCGTTTGACCGTGGCAGCTCGAAACGCATCGATATCGTTTTAATTTTAATTCGTCGAGTTAAAATAGTCATTTTTCAAACGGTCTCGGATTTCGACGAAACCAGTTTCATCGGATCCGTAATGTGATATTATTGTAAGATTTCAAATTTCGTAATTTTTGGATTTACCATTTGCCCGGTACGAATCAAAATGCCTCGAAATTGATTTAAATCGGTTTAATTTAAATTGATCGTTTTTCTCCGTATCTCGCTCAAATGTCCGAATTAGCTCCCGAAACACGGTCCATTGCGTTCGGAACGCGGGGTAAACCTTAGAAACGTCAACCGGCACGTTCGATTTCGAGTTCGAAATTTTTCGATGAATAGTAAATCGTGAAATTTTCTATAAAAGCACCTACATTTTCTCATTTGCAAACCGAGCCTAGGGTTTTAATTCAGGGCCGCCACTCTATATTCGAACGGCCAGAAAACTCTCTCCTTCCTCCCTTAATTTCTTCTAATCCATTTATCAATTCAAGGAACGATCAACTGCAAAGTAGAAGAGGATGGTGAGATCTACAAATCCGTATGGTGGTGATTGGAATTAGTGGCGTATGGAGGTCAGGAGATCGCTGCGTTCACTGGTGGTTTGCGTGCGTTTTTCTGGTGGTAGGGGGAGCCGAGTTCGCCTGTACTCATGGTGTAAGGGGAGCTCGTCACGGCGAATGGAATGGCGCTTGCTGATCGATGCGAAAGTCAATGATGTGGTCGCGTAAATTAGGGCTTGGGGGCGGCTGTTGGGTCTCGTGGTCACGTTTTTGAACATGATGAAGAAGATGGCCCGAATGGCCTTGATCTCGTGAAGAAAAGTTGGATGGCCCAGATCTGTTTGAATGATAAAGGTTTAAAAATAAATTTAAAAAGAAAATGTAAATTAGTTTATTTTAAATTCGTTCAAAGTTTAAAATTGCATATCTCTTTCGTACGAGGTCGGAAAATTACGAAACAAGCGGCGTTGGCTTCGTTTTGTCGAGCACTACGCAGTGCAACTGGATTGGAATCGGTTGGAGCTAGTTTGAATTTCGGGTAAAATTAAACGCCGTTTAATTTTATTCGAAAATAAACGCTGAAATCAGAATTAAAATCACGGTGAGATCTTCTCACTCAAATGAAAGTGGATTTTCTTTTACAGTTATTGATTGATGATTGACTGTTTGGATGTGATATTAGATATAGTAGGATATATATCTATATATAGCAATATATACATATTGGCATATGTATATATTGGATTGATTGATTTCCCGCCTCGTATAGCGGATGAGACCCTATTGCGCCGTTAGTAAGCGGATTTTTATAAAACCCCGCGATAATTCCATACTGGAGCGGAATTGGTATTGTGCTAACGTCTGTGGATGCAGGGAAACAGGTTGGAGGGATCCAACTGGATTCCTCACCAGTAGTTATTTATTTGCAGATATTGATGTATATTCTGTTATCATATGTTGATATATGATGTTGTTGTTGTGATTGACCAATTGGTGCTGTTGCATCATCGGATCCATTTTTTTTTAAAAGTCTAAAAATAACGATTTTGGATTTTAAAAGGATTTTTAAAGTGATTTGTAGAAATATACGTTTTATTGAAATTTTTGAATTGGTTTATTTTAAATAAATAAATGTTAAAATTTTAATGTTAGTAAAATTGTGATTTTTGTGAAATACGACAAAAATGTATTTTTGAAATAAATAATTGATAAAGATTATGAAATAGTTTAAATTGGAATTGTTGAAGTATTTTAAACAATTCATATAAAAAGATTTATAAAAAAATTGATATTTTTATAAATTAAAAATATTGGAATTTTGAAATGAGTTTTATTAAGTGTTAAAGTCAAATAAAAATGGACTTCATAAGTGAATTGAAATTTATAGATTTATAAATTGTGAAGTTACGAAATGAATAGATTTTGTAAAACAAAAAGATTTATAAGCAATTACCTTATAAATCGGATTTTGACATTTAGATGAGAAATGAATAGATGTTATAAATAAATGAATTATAAGTTCTTAACTTATAATATAGACTTCCGGTATATAATTGAGTTATATAAGTTGAATTGGATAATTTAGAAATCGAAGTTTTATAAATAGAAATAGGATTTATAAACATTGTTTTATAAATTCAAAATCAATAGAATTTGATAAATTTAACATTGAAGTTATTAAAGGAGATATATTCGTGATTTTGGACAGCGAATTATCCTTTAAGTTAAATGTGTAGGAATTGTTAAAATTGGGATCGTGATTATATTCACGATTTTGGACAGTGAATAGATATTATTGAATAAAATCAATATATTTTGGGAAAAGGAATATTGTTAAATGAAGTTGTTTTAAAAGATGTTTTAAAACGTGTTAAGTATCGAAACATAGATTTCAACATTCATTATTGAAATAGACGTTTTCGAGAAATTTAAGGAAATGGTGGACTATAACACTGTTGTTATAGTAAATGATTTCCAAAAGGAAATGTTTTGATGTAGTATTGGGATTTATATATCTATCTTAATTCCGAATCCCTATACTAGTGATTTCGAGTCGTCGTAACGATGTTTTACGCAACATTCGTTTTGACTCAAATAAATGTGTTTAAAGAGAATGATTTCCTTGAAGAATGAAATATATACTTAATATTGATTTAAGTATATCGAATATTTTCAAATGTTGAAAATAAATAGATTTGTGAAATACTTATTATTAAATAAGTATGGAAATGCTTTTCCAATACGAAATGAACTGTTTTGAGATTTTATCTTCAAAAGATAAAATGAAATGTGAATATTTGAAATTTGTTTTCAAATGGTTAAAGTGTGGAAATTTTATATCTAGTAAAGATATTTTTGAGGATAAATAATTTGGGAAAATTATTTGGAATCTGATGATGTTGCGCATCTTTATTGATAGTTAAATAACTGACTATCAATAATTACCTTGAATGGTATTTGTTGTGAATTGGATGAATTTGAATGCCACACTTATTTTTGAATAATCGCTCACTATTCGGGTTAACCGGGAAAGGACCATGGGGTCGTATAACCCATTCCGAATATGTGATACGTCGTTATGAATTGCATTTGAAGACCGGTGTTGAAGACCGGATATTTTTGAAAACGGAAGGATTACCGTCGAGTTACTCTACATCGGCTGATCTCCGATTTAGAGGTTTTATCACCCTTAGTGACGGGAAGTCCGGACGTGATTAGAAATTTATCCGGAAATGCAAGGGCTTCGTGAGAAGTGCCTTCGGTTCTGTTCGATCCCGGAACAGACTTGTATGGATTGTATGTCTGACGTTACAATTTGAGATATAAAGCTGATTTCTTTCAAATACATTTCTGTTGGTGGCGGAGAATTTATTCTCTTAGCTTAACACCCTTCTCTGAGACGTACGAGCTCAGAGGTTATGTAGTTGAAATTTATCAGCGATATATCCCAATTTGGTAACGTGGCATACTGAGTGTTGCTGTGAAATGATCAGTGTTTGATCATTTGCGATATGATCATTTGTTTGATCTTATATCTTTGTGATCATAGGTTGATCATTTTGTTTGACCCGAAGCAGGGCTTTGTAGAAAGCGTAGCTTTGTGGACGAGACTTCGTCGAGCCTCACACCCCGGAAATGGTCGAAACAGGAAGGATGCGGCAAGGTTCTAGGGAGTAGCGCCCCTTAGTGTATGTCATTCCTTCTGGATAAAGGTGGTATCATGGTATGGAGCCCAGATACTTAACCTCTGTGGTTACTTCATTATTATTACTATGTGGTTTGTTGCGAATCGGGGATCCTCGGGAAGATCGGTGACGATCGGGGGATGGCATACGCGTGTCAGTGGTTACCTATTTTTGCAGAGGTAACCCGGCCTTGTGTTGGCAGAGATCCGGTTAGGTTCTCGGGTCGTCTATTCCAGGGACGTACCCATCGTGGATAGGAAGTTCCTTAGCCTGACCATTTGTTGGAAATCCAAAGAAACAATACGCGACGTGTACGGTTTTAGTTGTATTACCTGCTATGGAATGTGGCGGTAACCTGCTATTGAACATAGTAGCTATAGTAGGCATACGATACTGGTCGTATGTTGGCTAAGATTAATATTATACTTTCGAAATGTTTTCTACACTATGCACTAATAATAATATCAAAAAGAATTTGATTTTTGCGTAGTAAGCATCTTTGACTATCATAAGAAGAAATCTCCTCCAAGTCTGCGTTTGCATTGTGTGTGTGGCGGGAGGTCTTATGGTAGTTTCATTTTCCAAAAGCATTGCGAATTGACATTAAAGTTTTTCTGTTGTTTATTCTAAAGATAAACTGTTTTACGATCTCACACCAGTCACCATGACTGACTCGGAGTTTATTGTTCCCTTCTAAACTCTGGGTGCCCACCAATTCCCACACGGGCAGTCTAGAGTTATGTTATCAGGATATTCTGGATATTCTGGAGCTTTGGAAGCAAGCTGGATGGCGAGACGTAGTATTTGTATCTGATAGTATTTATTCCGCTGTATATTCTGTATGAGGACAAGTTTATATAACTGTCCATTGTTGTATATTGACTCTGATGATTGATGTATGTATAAAATGATATAGTTCTTTATTTTAAAAGACTAGTAATTATCTATTGTATATTGTTCCGCTGCGATGTGTAAGATTCTGATATTGTTTTCTGTTTCTGATCTTGTTCTGTTGTTGTTCTTCTATCTTCTTCTTCTACCTTTTTCTTTTTTTTCTTAAAACCATAACTTTTCGGGTTTCCGGCATTCGATGGCTCAGAAGTCGATAAAGTGAGTATCGATGTTGAATTTTCGAAAGTCGAAAATTTTCGGGATGTTACAAGGCGTTTATTATACTTAGTGTTATTTGGTGAGTTTACCTATTTCGAGGACATACACTTAGTGTTATTACCTTATTTGAAGTAGTTGCATGCTCTTATTATTGTTTCTTCTCATTCGAGAGGATACCCTACCCTTTTCCTTATGCATCATATGATCATTTGTCCTTACTAAACTGATTGTTTTAGCTAGACTGACCCGTGTATTTTATTCTCGGGTCAAACCGAGTTGTTTCAGGCTAGATACCTGTCATAGGACTTTGCTTTGCTGCTTCCGCCATGGATATCTACTTATCATCTTTTTGTTGTTTTTGTTGTAGTCTGTGACTCTAATATGTATTTATTGTATTGACTCGTTGTATATATTGTGGTCCTTGTACCACCTCTGTTGTATCATTTGTACTGTACTGGGATGTATCTGTGTATATGTATGTATATATGTATACATTTTTAGCTACTGTTCTATGATATGTTGTATATATATTGTTGTTGTATTTTGTTCTGATAGATCCGTTAGCCACTGTAGTTTTGTATTAAGCATTTATTTAATATGTCGATCCACTTGAGAAAGGAAAAAAAATTAGTGCATTAAATCGACATATTTAATAGATGTTTAAGACAAAGCTATGGATGGTCGCTCCTAACCAGCTCTATTCTCTGCATTAGAAGACGGTATTACCAAGTAATACTCTTTGTTAATGTCGGTCTCAGGGTAGGGCGTCACAGCTTGGTATCAGAGCGAGGTTCAGAACAAAGTATGATAAACACAAAACACAACATATATAACGATACATCAAAGTACAATATGAGAGTTACATTTCCCTTAATCATTATGTCCCTAGCCTTTTCATGTCCCTTGAGGTAGATATAAGTTTGGAATATGTCTAAGAATATATTTTATTCCGTAGTATTCCATAATTGAATTAATTATATCTTATCCTATGAATAATCCTTACCATGACTATTTTATTCTAGTTCTCTTCGATACGGGTGTTTGACACATTCGTATCAAAGGAGCTTGTGATATCGTTGGATGTTTCTTATCTTGTTACTTCTTTGAGGATTGCGTATCCTATTGAAGGGATCTGCAATATTTGGCTTGTCGTGTGACAATATTAGGGTTGTTCTTTGTAGTCTTCCTTTCGGTGCAAATTTGCACATTAGTCATCACCTCGAGTTTAATATGATTTTGGGGATGGATTGACTTGCTTGTTATCAAGTCCAATCCTATGTTCTGGAAGGATCCTATATTTTAGCATCCTAATTCAGCTGATTAGTTGTCTCTTGTTTTTTGGAATGTTGTTGATAATTCCGAAGTATCTTTATTTGTTCTTGAGTATCGAGATGATGACGATGTATATCGAATTCTAGTTGTTTTGATTTTGTTGATATATGTGAGTCTGTTTCAGGTTTGCTACCCAATCGGGCAGTTGAGTTTGTGTTGACCTGATCCCTGGTTCTTAGCCTATTAGTCATCCTTCCACGAGGGTGTCCACTAGGGAAATGAGAAACTATAGAAGTAATTGCTGAAGCGTGAAGCTAAGCAATTCATTCAATCCAGTCTTTACCGTGAGGTGCCATGTTCATCTTTGCTTAGAAATCTGATGGTATTCTTAGGCTTTGCATCCATTTTCACAAGCTTAACAAGTTAACCATTAGAATAAGTATTTATTTCTTATGATTGGTGACATATTCAATTTATTGAGTGGTGCTAGGATCTTTCCTCAGCTTGACCTTACACTGGTTTTATCAGCTACGAGTTATGGAGGATAGCGTCCCTCTTACTGCATTCCGCACTTGTATGGTTCTTGTGAGTGGCTCATTATACTGTTCGGTATAGTGAACAATCTAGCTTATTCGTCAATCTTATGAATCGAGTATTCTAGGAATATCTCGATGAGTTCTTCTTGAGTTCTTTGATTTTGAGTGTAAACAACAATTTGAATTTTCAAATCTTTCAAATAGAAGATATGTTTTAAGTGAAATTGGATTTTGTTTATTGAGGTAATCAAAGCATATTTTATAGAGTATATACGAGGTATTTCTTTTTATAGAAAATGATTTTTGTATTGGGATGTCCATCGAGTGCTTTAAGAATTCTGGTCGATACGCCTGATCAACGTTATCGATAAAAATTTCCTAAATGCTGTGATGAGACAGTCAGACATGATAAATTGAGTTTTTATAAGTAAAGCTTGGAAATAAATTAATATGGTTTGAGAAATTAAATTTTATTTTGAATATGCAATGAAGCCATTGCACCATAGTGAGTGTTGGATGAGTGGCGAGGCAGTTTTGATCATTTGATCAACTCTGCAGCCAATCGATGGGGTCATTCACTATAAATCAATGGTGAGGCAATACCCTTATATTATTTGAAATTTGAGAAATTGAATATGGTAGTTTGGGTAAGTAAAGTGAATAATTCTAATTAAAGGGATGTCTTAATTAGAAGAAAATATCATTTGATGCTTTGATTAATAAAATGATGTATTTAAGGTAAAAGGATACTTTGGTTTGAAAAGCTAAAATATTAATTGAATATTCTAGTACAAGTTATTAATGATGACTATAAAATTTGTTTTGGCACTTAGTTATTTGAGTAATAGTAGAGGATAGATATAAAACTCTATCTTAAAAAAATGCTAATTTTAAACTTTTAGCATGAAGTTGAGAGCAAGATTTGTTTTAAATTTTGGTTGTATTAAAAATTGGTTGGTGTGAATTTGTAAAATTCTCTTGAAAACATGTTTGAATTAATTATCAACTTTAATTGGTTTTATGTTGATAATTAGATGGAAATTTAATTTTGTGACAAGTGAAAATGTGAATTTGAATTGCTTTGATAAATGAACCAATTATGTAGAATAATTATTTTAATTATGAGAATGATTATATATATATATATATCCGAAAAATTTATTTTGAGGGATAATCAATAATCATCTCTTGATAATGTAAGAGGTTAGTTATCTCTTCCAAAATGAGTTTTCAAGTTAATTGTTTTAAAGTTAGATTTTGGAAAGTAATAAAGATTTTTCCAACTAATGAATTATTTCTTTCTATGATAATTGTTACATGGACGCTTGGCCCGGCTACAATATACTGGTTATAGAAGTCAATTTGGATGGATTGGCCTGTAGACATGGCTCGGCCGGAGTAAAGGGGTTGTACATCGTTCGGCTAACGCCACTTGGCTAAAGAAAAGAAGTTAAAGGAGCACAGTACATGTCGCTTGGCAAGAGTGGCTCGTCATTGGGGTGTTCGGCATGAATGCCTTAGTCACATGTCGTTCGGCTATAAATGGAAGACTACGTGGATCGGTGGGATGGCATAAGTGTGGGTCGACATCATTTGATGGATCGGCTTGTGTCTGTGGGTCGATATTTCATTTGTGGCTTGGCATTAGGTTGTCGCTCAGTAATTTCTAGATCGGACATTCATGGCTCGGCATGTGTGGCCCATTAGACTTCAGAGAGGTAGCAAGTTGTTGGGCAGTAGAGGACAAACCCTTTGACGCTTTAGCTCGTGTCGCTCCTCACTTCAAATCAGTTAGGGGATTGCTCCGAGTCATCTACGAAGAAGGGCTGGCCCAATATTGGTGGCTCGACAAATATGGGACGGTGCACGTTGGTTCGGCTATGCTGGTATGGTCATAATCGTTCGGTGCTCCTAGGTCGGCATTCCTCGTTCGGCCAAAGTCGCTCGACTACCCTCATTCAGCAAGCATCGTTCGGCATTCCTCGTTCGGCATGCCCGCTCAGCAAGAATCGTTCGGCAAGCATCGCCTGGCTCCCTTCGATCGGCAAAGCATCGCTCGGCAGCCTTCGTTCGAATAGTATCGCCCGGCATTTCTCGCTCGGCATTGGCCATTCGGCATGCTTGGCTCGGTGCGCAGAAGTCACTTACTATGGGCCGAAGTACCTTACTCCTGGGCCCATGGAGGAAGTCCAGCTTGTCTTCATCTATAAATAGAGGGGCAGGGGTGCAGTGAAATGGGACCTTTTTTGGAGAACTCCGGGGAGACTCTGCCATTTCAAAGACTCATCTATTTTCGATCCAAACTTGTAATCAAGTCATTAGTGCACGGGTTGTATCTGTATTCAATAATTTGAAGAAGCAATAAAGATTAAACTCAAAGTGGACGTAGGCAGTTACGCCGAACCACTATAATTCTGGTGTTCTTGTTTCTGTAGTTAATTTTGCATACATTCCTCTATTTTAATTTTCTATCTTCATTAATCTCTCTACACAAATCCTTTCTTGGGTGTTAGTGCCAATTTTGGTGCTAACATTTTGGTGCTTTTACTGAGAACAACATTCAGGCTGTTAGGATCTCCTTTGTTGCTACTGGATTGAGGAAATCCCCCGAAGAAGATCCGATTTTATCCACAAGAAGTCCATTGATTCTATTCAGAGTTCCAACCGATAACTCTACAATGGGAAGACCACGTACTAGATCAGCCTCCCACAATGCAGATGTCAATGAAACCGCTAGCGTCCAACAAGTAGGACCCAGCAATCAACAAGCTAATCCGAGCGCAGGGACCATCACCGCCCAAAACCAAACGGAAGCTGTCACCAAGACAGAGTTCAACGAGCTGATGAGAGAACTCATGGAAAGCAGAAGACAGCTTAACGAGCAGATTCAAGCTAACGCCAACCTCGTGACTCAGCTTACTCAACAACATCATCGGAATGTTAGAGGAAGTCCCGCTTCGTACTCCTTGTCCGACAGCTCTGCTTCATCTGATGAACCTCCGAGGCATAGACACCGTAGAACTGAGACAACGCAAACAGGTGCAGTGCACCAGGAAAATCGCGCTCAAGCTGAAACGGTAAACTTAGGATCTGGAGCATGGGTGGAAGCTGGACGATTGGCTCAACAAGGTCATGATGAAGCAGGTTCCCAGGATACACGTTTGGTAGATCGCCAACAGAGGAGGCACCAACCGGAACGGTCTCGTAGGACGGATTCCAACTTGCCATCTTCCATACAAACCCCAGACCAATCAGCCATAGTCAGACAGCTGATGAGGGAAAATCAAGGTTTAACTAATGATGATTGGGGCATATCTAGGAGTCATACTCCGTTCACAGATGCTATCCTACAAGCTGAGTACCCCAGGAAGTTTAATATGCCGACTATCCCGGCCTATGAGGGGAAGACTGATCCCCAACAGCATGTAATGAGGTATGGGTGGATGATGGATTCAGCTAGGGCGAATGACGCAACTAAATGTAGATGTTTCCAAATAACTTTATCTAGAATCGCTACCATGTGGTATACCCGACTTCCTCCACGGTCTATCACCAATTTTGATGAGTTAGCGACAAAATTTGTGGAGCAGCTCAGGATTCAAGCCACTCATCCCAAGGATGTTATGTCCTTGTCCAGTGTAATTCAGGCCCCAGGGGAATCGTTAAAGGAGTACTTACAAAGGTTCCACGTTGCTGCTACTGAAGTTAGCAACCCAAATGACCATGCCATTTTAATGACCGTAATGCGAGGAGTAGATCCGGATTCGGAGTTTGGTGGCTGGCTGGCAGGAAAGCCTTCGGCGATGCTGGAATGTTTTTACTCAAAGGTGCACCAATTTATAAGAAGGGAGGAAGCCAGGTGGACGAGACGAGATAATGCACCAGGACCCGGCAAGGAGACTGTGCAAAGCAACATTGCTCTAAAACAATCTGGTGACAACTTTGGAAAAGTCCAGGTCAATGTTCAAAACAAGCCTGAGCAGTCAAAAGGATCCGAAGGAGGAAATTCCGGAAAGAAAAGGGAAGCTGGAAATTGGAAACCAAGGATCCCAACTTACAATGAATACACTCCTCTGAATGCATCTCTAGAAAATATTTACCTATCGACCTGTAATACTTTCCAATATCGAAAGCTATGCCCAAAAGAGTCCACCGAAGAACAAAAGCGGACTGGGAAGTATTGCCGCTTCCATGAGACTTATGGGCACAATACCGAGGAGTGTAGGAACCTCCATGATGCGATTGAAAAGCTAATTCGACAGAAAAAGTTACAGGAGTTTGTGAAGAACCCTCAGGAAGGCGGACAAGGGACATCCGACCTCAATCGCGGACAGGCCCCACGACGGTCTGAGGAACCCATTCGGACTGGAGGTAGATTAGTCATAAACACGATAGTCGGTGGGCCTCACCCTGTAGACAAGAATTGGAAAGAAATGGAGCGCTACGCTAATTCCTTAAAACATGCAGATTTTGAATGTTGTTCAAACACGGAAGATGGAACTCCGGCTAAGCAACGACGAATGATGACGGATGATATAGTGTTCAGAAGTAGAGATGTCGATCAGGTGGAGGCACCTACCATTGACCTAATGGTCATCTCGGCCACTATTGGGCCAGCGTTTGTGAGAAGAATACTGATTGACTGTGGAAGTTCTATTAACATCATATTCAAAAAAGCATACGACCAGATGAAGATGGAGACAAAGGATTTAAAACCATCTAAAGCCCGCATTCATGGCTTTAATGGTGCGACTACTGATGCAGTGGGTTTTGTTGAATTGCCAGTTGAACTTGGAGAAGGTGAACGTGGGAGGGTGTGGATCCTACCGTTTATCATTTTGGATGTCGATTCGTCGTATAATGTGTTTATGGGTCGACCGGCCCTGGCAGAGTTTAGGGCAGCTTTGGCCCCATGGTGTTTAACCTTGAAATTTCTGACGGATAAAGGAGTTGGTGTTCTGCATGGCGATCAGGCGACTGGTCGTGCGTGTTATGTGGCTGAGCTGAGAGAGGCCCAGCGAAGAGAGAAAGGAAAGGTTGTGGACAACTCCGTCCGCATCTGAGTCACTGAAGATTGACAAGTAATGCCCGAGCCTTGGCTCGGGCAACACGATCGGATCTATAGAGACATAGATCCGAGGGATGATGACGAGGAACCCAAGGAGGCAAATGCAGCACCGGCTGAACTAACGATTGACATTCCAGTCAGCCACAATGACCCATCGCGGGTACTTAAGATTGGATCACAACTCAACCCCTCGATGATCGAGGATCTTACTGATTTCCTTTGAGCGAATCTGGATGTCTTCGCTTGGACGCATTCTGATATGTGCGGGATTTCTCCCGCCATTGCGAGTCATATGTTGAACATAGACCCGAAACACATGCCGGTGAAGCAAAAAAGGAGAGGTATGGAACTGGAGAGGTCCGTTGCTCTTAGAGAGGAGGTGGACAAACTCAAGGCCAATGGGTTCGTCAGCGACGCCCTCTACCTAGAATGGGTCTCTAACCATGTACTAGTGAGGAAAGCGAATGGGAAATGGAGGACCTGCGTGGATTACTCAGATCTGAACAAAGCATGCCCTAAGGATAGTTTCCCTCTACCTAGAATTGATCAGCTGGTCAACTCAACATCAGGGCACGAGTTATTGTCATTTATGGATGCGTACTCGGGATATAATCAAATCCCGATGCACATTCCAGATCAAGAACATACTAGTTTTGTCGCAGACGTTGTACTGTACTATTATGTAGTGATGCCTTCCGGATTGAAAAATGCAGGAGCAACTTATCAACGTCTAGTGAATCGGATGTTTAAAGACCAAATTGGTAGGACGATGGAACTCTATGTGGATGATATGCGGTGAAGTCACGGTAGTCAAACGACCACATACGAGACTTGGTAGAGATGTTTGATATACTCCGACACTACGGGATGAAAATCAATCCCTTAAAGTGTTCTTTTGGTGTTGCGATGGGGAATTTTTTGGGTTTTATCGTCAATGCACGGGGAATTGAAGCTAACCCAGAAAAGATTCAGGCTATTCGAGACATACAAGTGCCCAGAACCATAAAGCAAGTACAGAAAAGTGGCCGTGCTAAATCGATTCATATCCAGAGCGACGGACAAGTGCATTCCCTTCTTCAATATAATAAAGAAAGGGAAAAAAATTTTTGAATGGACTCCCAACTGCGAGGACGCATTTCGAGCTTTGGTAAGACATTTGGAAAGTCCCCCGGTGCTGTCGAAGCCTATAGACCATGAAGGATTGTATGTATACTTGGTCGTGTCTCAACATGCCATCAGTACAGCTTTGGTTCACAAGAAGGACCGAGTTCAAAAGCCGGTGTACTATGTTAGTAAACGTTTAACGGGAGCAGAAAAGAATTATCCTAAAATTGAGAAGCTAGCCTACTGCTTGGTGATTGCATCACACAAGCTTCGTCCATATTTTCAGGCACATCCGATCAGTGTTTACACCGATCAACCTCTGCGACAGGTGCTCCAACGTCCAAAAACCTCAGGGAGATTATTAAAATGGAATATTGAGTTGAGTCAGTTCGATATCACCTACCTGCCACGAAGGGCCATACAAGGGCAAGCGCTAGCAGACTTCATCGTGAAATTTACCATGTCCGACGAACCAGACGGAGATGATGTTATACCCACTATTCGATGGAAACTATACACCGATGGGGCATCCAACGACCGTTGCTCTGGGGCTGGAGTCATTCTAGTAACCCCTGAAAACCGATCTATTTGTTATGCTTTGAAGCTTAATTTCCCAGCTATGAATAACGAAGCAGAGTATGAAGCACTGCTCGCTGGCTTAAAACTTGTCAGGGAACTTGGAATAAATCGGTTGAAATATTTTGTGACTCTCAATTGGTGGTGTACCAAGTCCGGGGAGATTATCAAGCAAAGGGGCAGATGCTTGCTCCATACCTCGCTCGGGTTCAAGAACTTTTGGCAGACCTTGAATATTACGATATTTCGCACATCCCGCGTGAACGAAACACGGAAGCCGATTCATTGGCAAAATTTGCAAGTACTGGCGATGCACAGCAAATGGGCTTGGTTCCCGTCGAAGTTTTACAATCTCCAAGTATAAACGAGATGGAAATAGATTTTCTGCTAGAAACAAAAATTGAAAAGGAGTCATGGATGACCCCATTCAAATAATACATACTACATAGGACTTTGCCCGATATAAAGAACGAAAGACGACAAGTCATTCGTAAAGCTTCACGATATATAATGCAAGATGGAATAATGTATCGGAGGGGATTCTCGGTTCCCTTACTCCGGTGCATCGCCCACGATGAGATAAAAAATGTCTTGAAGGAAGTTCATGAAGGAGAATGTAGCGATCATACTGGGAGGCAGACACTAGCAAAAAAGATCCTCCGCTATGGATACTATTGGCCAACTGTAAATCGGGATGCTGCAGACTATGTAAGAAAATGCGACAAATGTCAAAAGTTTGCGAAAATCCCGAGAGCTCCACCAACGGAACTCACACAAATGGTTAGTCCCTTGCCATTTGCGATTTGGGGGATCGATATAATCGGTTCCTTACCAATTTCCAGAGGTGGTGCAAAATATGCAATTGTTGTGGTTGATTACTTTACCAAGTGGGTAGAAGCAGAGCCTTTATCTACGATCAACACCAAAAAGGTAATTAATTTCATTGTATGAAACATCATATGACGTTTCGGCCTCCCATGAACTATCATTACGGACAACGAAACTCAATTCGAAAGTAGGGAGTTCAAAGAATTTTGCCAAAAATATCACATTGAGAAAAAGTTTTCGACGGTCGCTCACCCTAAAGCGAATGGACAAGTGGAAGCCGTAAATAAAATAATCAAGTCAATATTAAAGAAACGTTTGGAGAAGGCTAGAGGCAAGTGGGTGGATGAGCTTCCGACAGCGCTCTAGGCTTACAGAACCGCCCACAAGTCTGCGACTGGCCACACTCTATTCACCTTAGCATACGGCACTGAAGCTGTGATACTCGTGGAACTTGAAGTTCCTTCTCATCGGGTAACTTATTATGACCCTAAGACGAATCAGAATCTCCTATTGGAATCGCTGGACTTTGTTGACAAAAAACGTGAAGAAGCTGATTTAAGAGCGGCTGCACATAGGCACCGAGTTGCTCGATATTATAATGAAAAAGTTCAACCGAGAATTTTCAATGTGGGTGATCTCATTTTGAAGCAAGTTTTTCCGACCCCATCGCATCTGAATCCCACATGGGAAGGTCCGTATGTCATCGAACGGAGGCTTGGAGAAGGAACTTTCAAGCTAGTGACCGTAGATGGCATGACACTTCCTCGCGCATGGAATAGCGAGCATTTGCGTCGTTATTACACCTAGTCTATTTCTTTTGCATTTTAGTTGCAATTATTTCCAGTGTATGTTCATTTTGTTGTTTTTAGTTTTTGGCATGTAATAAGACATTCCAATTTGTTCCCATTTATTGTAATCAATAAAGGCTTGAAGCCGTCATTTTCGTTAACTATTCATGTTTCCGTATGTTACAATTCTGTAACAAAAATTAAGTTACATTAATCTGTCTGGCGTATGAACACACACACCGACTTGAAAAATCTCTAATTCCCCAGTGTGCGGACTAGAGTATAAACGATTGGAAAAATCTCTAAGTCCCCAGAGTGCGGACTAGAGTACTCTGAGTCCCCAGAGTGCGGACTAGAGTATAAATGATTTAAAAAATCTCTAAGTCCCCAGAGTGCAGACTAGAGTACTCCGAGTCCCCAAAGTGCGGACTAGAGTATAAACGATTTGAAAAATCTCTAAGTCCCCAGAGTGCGAACTAGAGTACTCAGAGTCCCCAGAGTGCGGACTAGAGTATAAACGATTGGAAAAATCTCTAAGTCCCTCGAGTGCGGACTAGAGTACTCTGAGTCCCCAGAGTGCAGAATAGAGTATAAACGATTTAAAAAATCTCTAAGTCCCCAGAGTGCGGACTAGAGTATAAACGATTTGAAAAATCTCTAAGTCTCTAGAGTGCGGACTAGAGTGCTCTGAGTCCCCAGAGTGCGGACTAGAGTATAAACGATTTGAAAAATCACTAAGTCCCCAGAGTGCGGACTAGAGTATTCTGAGTCCCCAGAGTGCGGACTGGAGTATTCTGAGTCCCCAGAGTGCGGACTGGAGTATAAATGACTTGAAAAATCTCTAAGTCCCCGGAGTGTGGACTAGAGTACTCTAAGTCCCCAGAATGCGGACTAGAGAATAAATGATTTAAAAATCTCTAAGTCCCCAGAGCGCGGACTAAAATTGAAGCGATTCAGAAATCTTCAGGTCACGTGGAAGTGAACAAGTACTTACGTGACCCACATAACTTCGAATTTCAAACGCAAGATGGATGGTGAAGCTAAGCATCGAACATCATCAGAAAAATAAAATTTTATTTACTAATCAAGGATTCAGTTTCACTACAACTTCTCCTGAACTCGGAGCAAAAAATCTATTTACAACAACTACGAAAATAAATAGAAATAATTACATAATCAAGGCTTATTCGTGTTGAGCGAGGCATGATAGCTACTTTTTTGACTTCTTCTCCTTCTTTGGTTTCTCTAAAGACTCCTCCCCCGAGCGTTTTTTCCTAGACGCCTTACTTGCAAGGGAAATGGTGCCTGGGGAAGGAAGAGGGACTTCCTGTGGCAAGGTTCCACTGGGGAGTATAACCTTCAAGGGCTTGTTCAATGGATCATCAAGTTCCACCACCTGAGGCTCAATCTTAATCTCAGCTTTCTTCTTCTTTTCTTCTATGATTTTCTCCACCGTGCTCAATTTTGAAGTGTGTTCAGAGGCACTCGTAATCTCAACTTCATCATGTTCCTCCACGGGCAATAAATTTTCAGATTTTTCTTCATCGAGCGCCCCGATCACTTGTGTGTCTGGTCCGGGGGTCTCTCTAGTCTGAGTTGCCTCTCTCGTTTTCCCCTCCTTTTCTGCGGCAGCATCGCTCCTTGGATTTGGCTTGGGGTTAGAATGGCCTGCACGAAATCGTAAGAGACAAATGTTAGGATACATTTATTATTCGTCAAAAGCAATGGCCCTTTGAACTCTAAGAAAAAAGCTATATACCAGTTTCTGGCTAACTCTCAATGGTTCAGGGAGTTTCACCTTCGGGAATAGGAGATAGAGCGTGAATGTCAAGTCCAGGCTTCTCTGGGTCATAGCCAATATGCTGCTCAAAGGGATCGAGCGGTGAATGACCAATCGGCTGAATAGGAGGAGGAACTGAGGACTCAGTTCCGGATGGACCGGCAGTGTCATCTTTTCCTTTTGATAACGAAGAGTCCCTTCCGTAAAGGGCCTTTGCCGCAGATAGGTCAGCGCGCTCATTCTCACGAAGCACTTCTTTCACAAGGGAATCTTCATCAACCTCTTCAGTTCCCGACTCGACTTTTTTGATCTTTACTAAAGTGTCCTATGCTTCGGCCAAATATTCGAGGTAACCCTCACCGAGAAATGTTAGGTCGCAATGCATGAGAACTTGAGCATTGTACTCGGCTATGAGTGGATCAAACATGCACTTAATCTCCTCCTTACCAGCCTCAGCATCCGCCTCGAGGCGAGAATCGATGTCCGAGAGCGCCATTCTTTTACTTTCTTCATGGGCTGCATCCTTCAGCGCTTCATCTTTGGAGAACTCCTCGTCAAGCTTTGTTTTCAGAAGTCATGTAGCGACGATCTCGTCACAGTATCGTTGCGACACTTCTTGCGCAGCAGTTTTTTCTTCTTTTTCTTTGAGAAGTAACTCCTCCAATTCTTTAACTCGCTGAGCGAGGTCATCCTTTTCCTTCTGGACGGAGTCCTTTTCTAAAGCCAGGTCGCCACAGCGTTGGACCGCTTCATCAAGTTCTTTTTTGTGTGTAGCCTCCAGACGATTGACTGCCTCAGCTGTGTCTTTAGAATTTTTTTGAGCAGCTTCAAGCTTAGATTTATACGAGGAAAGCTCTTCATCCTGTGCTTTGATAATGTCTTTATCATGGATAGCTTTGAGTTTCAAGAAATCGATTTCATGCTGGCATGCCACCGAAACTTCTAAAACTTTTTCCACCAAATGAACGAATGCGTCGTGCTGGACGTAGACATCATTAGTACAAGCAATGGCACTTTGTTTAACGTGCCTCAGAATAGGATGGATCGCCGGAAGAAACTTTAGTCCATCAAAGCATATTTTTGGAAATGTGGTTTTAAGCTCAGCTAGCTTTTCTGCTATCGATGGATCATGTGTAGGGATGGAGGAAGTTTGTTTAGTCGAAACTACAGATTTCTTGTGAAGCTCACGGGATTGCCTAATGCTTGATGAACCGGAATATTGATCACGAGGAGCTTTAGATTGAGACCCCCTTTGAGCAGATTTATCCCTGCTATGCTCTGGTTGAGGAGGAGGATCATTAGGGTAGGAAGAGTGGCTTAAGTTTTCCTTCGAGACGATGAATCTCGAAGACGATAGTCTCTATCACTGTTGTCATCCCTATCTCGGCATTTTACGGGCCCTGAGTCTCGGCTAGAGTGATGAAAGATAGAGGAACCGCGAAGGCGGTCGAAGCCGTGTGAGCGTCCCATGTCACCTGCACAGAAATCAAGTGAAAACAAGTTAGAAATGATCATATGATGGCTAAAACTTAAGTGTGGGAAGGAGAGTGAGTGTTAGTGTGTGTCCTAGTGTTTCCCCCCAGCGGACCAGTTTCTTTAGCTTTACTAATCGTAGTTTTTTCTCCTTGGTGATGGGCTTGAATGCCTTCATCACCTCTCGCGAGCGAGTGAAGTTTTAAGGCTTCTGGGTCGTTGAAGCCGTAGTTGAGCAAGTCATTGGGAATAGTAAGGTCAGACAAGCCTTTCAATGAACCCTCTAAGTGTTGTGGAGACGGCTCTTTCTCCATTGAAGTAATCGTCACTTTCGAAGTTCCGCCCACTATCTTCTTCCTCAGCTTGTTAGCTAGTCTCTTTTTTCCCTTTGAAGGGGGAGGTGGTTCATCAGTGCCATGTGCTTCAACCACCGGTTTCAGAGCATGACTTACATTCTCACCCAGTGCTTCTGACACCCCAGTTTCTCTAATCTCACCCTCCTCGGATGTGTCGGGGGCACCACTAGTAGGAGGCACTGAAGGCCCGGCCTGTCTTTTACCCTTCTTCGACGCGGGTCCGGTTATAGTGACACCGGATGGAAGAGTTGTTCGGCGACCTTCCGCCAACAACCCGAAATTTAAAAGCAACTCATTGGAAATGACAAGTTTGATCTCCCGGTCTTCTACGGGAGTAGCGCGAATGGCCTCAACGGCCTGAGAGTACCTGGTGCCTTCGGGACGTGGGCTGATACTTGTAAAAATCGGAAGAAGTTTAGAAACAACCCACTTCATGCTTTAGACAAGTATTGATCCGGAAATGGAACTTACTCCCTTCCAGCCATCTTCGTGCAAAGCCTGGGGGACAGCGTACACAGAACCATTCCTGCTTGTATTGGGTGAGTTTACTCCACGCCCCTGTCAGAATTTAACACTGAGAATGCGACTCAAGGAATATGAAAGATGGACTGTCAGATCGTAAATTGAAGCGATAGATGTAGCGGATGTCACCAGGAGTGGGGAGCCTGAATAGGATGCTCATAAAGAGAATACAAGTGTCGTGGATGAACGCATGGCTATTGGGATGTAGCTGTGATGGGGAGATCCCGATATACTGTATCACTTCGCGGAGAAAGGAGTTGAATGGTGGCACGCTACCAACCCAGCACATGAATTTGTTGCAAGCTGTATATCCAGCTGGGGGCATGTGAGGACGATCTCGTCCCGATGGAACTAATACGTCGTCGAAAGGGATTCCGTGAATCGAGCATAGTCTGCGAAGAGCGGTTTCATTGATTTTTGAAGCTTGGGAATCATTAGGATTATCTAGAATAACGGCTCCGTCTATCGCGTCAGGAGCCGGGTCAATAGTTGTCGCTGATGGGTTTGGGATATCCTACGTAGGAGTTGTCGATGGATCCGTAGTACCTACTACCTCCCGCTTATCAGAAACTATAGCAGAGCTCGACTTTCTAGACATCCTCAACGAGCGTCGAATTTGGGTAAACACCTGTTTGAACTATACTTGAAAGACAATCAGTATTAGATATAACGACAGAAATATTCCCCCCGTGTGGTGTATACTAGTGCGATCATTCGAACATAAATGTGAAAGAGTTAAAGATTTAAAGACTGATGAAGTGTGATTAAGCATTGAACTGTCATCTTCGAAGACTGTCATCGCTGACCGTCTCCGAGAGCTCGTCCTATGTTTGGTAGCATCGGCCTCGAAATCGGACGTTGGCATTATACGTTTTGGGCTGTTATTTACTTTTGTTAAATTGGGCTAGCACTTATGGTTGTCACAACCATGGAGTCATAGGTCAGAATCAGTCTCATACGCTTGTGTGTGCTTGAGTTCTTGTCCTTATTCATTTTCCTATGATTAGGCGTAGGTGTAAGTGGATTTGGCATGTGTTGTGTTCAAGATAGAATGATTTGGACTGTCAATGCCGACCTCAAGGCTTGAAGCCGAGCAACTCCCAAAACATGCGACCGAACGACTCTCTAGTCCATAGACACAGACCCATGCTCTCACTCCACAAACACCGAGCGGCCACGTCGCTTGACGAGTGACTGGCCGGTCCACAATCTCTTATTCTACGCCGAGCGACACACTCACCCTTGCACTACTCCCAGCAGGGATTTACGTACCAACCTAACTTCCTACTGAACAGTGCTCTCCTTCGAGAATTCTTAGCTTATCGTACGAGCAACTTCCTCGTTCAGTAAGCCGAACCACACTCCCTTTCACAATTTCGACCTACCCTATTGCTAAACTCCTAACAACCCAACGTCACAACGAATAGGTCGCCGACTGTCCTCCCTCGATCGTATGATGAGCCGAATGGTACAGGCCTACATCAATGTCCACGAACCATCGAGCCTTCTCCTTCTCTATGTCCACGGCTTCGAAGTCAGAACCACGACCACTTCTCTTAATAACTTATTCTATTACCATTAAAACCGAGTCAAACATCTAGCCTAGAGCACGCTCCTATCTCCGATTCATCCTTCAATTCGTCGTTTCCCACTAACTCCTATCTAGGAACCTATGTGCTCAGACCTCAAACGAGATTCCGAGCTAAGGGGGATGAGTTAAAAAAGGAATTCGTACATATAAAGGAAATTGGAAGTTTGTGTAACTGTGGGGCTTCGAGCCGGAGTCCGTTCGGGTTCAAGGGTGTCTAAAGTAGCAAGGCAGGAGATATAGTTTTGAAAGGAAGAGGTAACCGAAGTTTGGGAGAAGGTGAGTTATAAGATCCTGTAGAGTCGAAGTGAAAGTAAAGAAAAGAGGAAGAGAAGTGTTGGCTTTTATATATGAAGGAGGGGAGGTGAACAGGCATTAGCCAATGGACCCGGTCAAAGTATCTCACTGGTTCGGTGAACAATCACACCGAGCGATAATGAGTATGCCAAACGAGTGGTCTGACGTGTGTACGTCAACCGAACCGCACCAAAGATGATAGCGCAATGGAGAATCAGATCCCACTTGATAGTATAAGAAGAGTGGGGGCATGGATTGTTTATGGTTCAAAGCGCATCATGATGACTCTCATAATATGCTTTGGGGGGCAAATGTTACCTGGACGCTTGGCCTGGCTACAAGATACTGGTTATAAAAGTCAATTTGGATGGATCGGCCTGTAGACATGGCTTGGTCGGAGTAAAGGGGTTGTACATTGTTCGGCTAACGCTGCTTGGCTAAAGAAAAGAAGTTAAAGGAGCACAGTACATGTTGCTCGGCAAGAGTGGCTCGTCATTGGGGCGTTCGACATGAATGCCTTAGTCACATGTCGCTCGGCCATAAAGGGAAGACTACGTGGATCGGTGGGATGGCATAAGTGTGGGTCGGCATCATTTGATGGATCGGCTTGTGTGTGTGGGTCGATATTTCATTTGTGGCTTGGCATTAGGTTGTCGCTCGGTAATTTCTGGATCGGACATTCATGGCTCGGAATGTGTGTCCCATTAGACTTCAGAGAGGTAGCAAGTTGTTGGGCTGTAGAGGACAAACCCTTTGACGCTTTAGCTCGTGTCGTTCCTCACTTCGAATCAGTTAGGGGATTGCTCCGAGTCATCTACGAAGAAGGGCTGGCCCGATATTTGTGATATCCCGGGAATTTGGACAATATCAATTTAATAATTTATATTTAAAAATTAAATTGATTTGATGATCTTTGTTAATAAATTTGAATAAATTTAATAATCTAATTAAATAAATATTTAATTAGTGATTGACTAATTAATATATAATTATGGATTATGAATTAGAGTATTAATTAATGTTTAGGAATTAATTAATAAAGTAATTTAAGATTAATTAAGTTATGATTAACACTTAATTAATTAAATAATTAGAGTTTAATTAATTGGTTATTAAGATTTATTAATTTGAAATTAATAATAATTAATCTAAGTTAATTACTTAAGAAAAGTAATTAAATAATTGTTAATGAAAGTCATTAACTATGGATTATTAAATAATTAATTTATGTAATTAATTTTAATAATTAATTAGATTAATTAATTTAAAGATAATCAATTATAGAATTTGTTTTAAATGGAATTACTTAATGGAAGTAATTAAGAATTAATTACTTATTGTAATTAATTGAAGTTAATTTGATTTAGTTTAAGTTAAGTAATTAAGTTTAATTAAATTATAATAATCAAGAGATGATTTGATAATAATTACTTTATGTAATTATTAAGGTATGATTATTTAGGAAAGTAATTTGAGTTTAATTACTTATGAATTAATCAAGGGATTAATTAAGAAATTAATTAAGGAAGTAATTAATTTAGTTAATGAAAGTAATTAAGGTAGTTAATTACTAATTGAAGATTAATCAAGGTGATTAATAAATGTTATTTAATTTAAGGTTAATTACTTAATGTAATTAATTTAATTAAGTAATTAATAATTAAGTTGTAATTAAGGATCATTAGTTAATATAATTAATGATGTAATTAAGATTGATTAATTAAGTGTAATTAATAAATGAAGTGATTAATTAATGTAATTAATTAAGAATTAATGTAGTTAATTATAGTTGATTAAGTTAATTAATTATAGTTAATTAATTAATGAAGTAATTAAAGGATAATTACTATAAGTGGTTAAGGATAATTAATTTAAGTAATTAATTAAGGATAAATTACTTGAAGGTAATAAAAAAAATAATTAATCAAAGATGATTAATTGAAAAAGGTAATTAGAGGATAATTAATTAATTTGTAATTAATTAATGTTTAAGTAAGAAGGATTTATAAAATAAAGTAATTAATTTAATTAACTTTAAATTAATTAAAGATGATATAAATCATTACTTATGGATGGATGATAATACTGAATGCTTTGCATTTGTTTGATATCTCTGATGAGATATATGTTGTGTGATATGGATGTTTAGTAGAATTGTGATGATAATATGAATTATCTGATAATGTTGATTATCTGTTGAGAATTATCTTTCTATGTATAAGATAATTGTATTAAATTGTTTTAACCTTTAAAACAACTTGGCCTTAAAAGATACGTTTTGGATTTCGATGAGACCGGGATCGGGTTTCCGTATACCGGATTTCCAGGTCTGGAGACCCGAATACCACATCGATCCAAATTTACGTTAGGTCGTGAAATCCAAATGGAGCAAGTGAAGACTCGAGGTGTAAGAACGATTCTTTGTCAGTATAACTCTGTGGGTGATTCCGTAATGAGTTGACGGAGATAGTACTTTCAGATTCGAGATAAAGATTTAGAGTGCAAGGGTTATTGTCGTTAACTCTGAGGGTGATTCCAATATGAGTGTAACGAGATAATGCCTTCGGTTTCGTTCGAACCCGGAACGAACTTGTATGGATTGAATGCTTTCAGAACATCGTCAGGTGGACGATGAGCATTCTAAGATAGATGTGTTCTATTTTAAAGGTAAACGTGACCTCAAACCTCACAAACCGGGAATGGCTAAAACAGGGGAGGTGCAGCAAGGTTAGTGGGTAGCACCCAAGTAGGACAAGATTATCTCTGTCTAGAGGTCTCTTCTTATTATTATTCGGCTGTGTGGGCAGTTGTGAGCTCCAACTGCTGGGATATCTTGTGCGGGAATTATCCAGTAAGGGATGTTCCGGCCTTGTGTTGCAGGGGATTGGGAGTGATCCTCGGTACGGTGATCTAGGCCACGTACTGTGACGGGCGGTACCCCGGTAGCCCTGCCATTGATGGAATCCAAACTCCAATAAGTGCCGTACGTTTTAGTTGTGCCCAACTATGTTGGAACGTGAGATGTAAGCATTCCAGCTATTTCATATTTATTTGAAAACCCTAGACCTATTATAATACAATCAAATTTCCTATCAAATGTTTTGGTTAGCGTAAGGTAAAAACTTACCCATATTTATTGGTGGGGAGTCTTACGTGATACCTTTTCTTTCAAAAGGTTTGAAGTTAAACAATTTTAACCTGTTACTCACACCAGACCCATGTCTGACCCAAGTTGTTTATTTCTGTTTTATAAACTCTTGGGTACTCAAATTTTTACGAGTAGCCAAGGGATTCAGGTTTAGCTTTGACGAGTAATCTGGAGGAGCAATGGAGCAGGAGGCTTCGGCGTTGTAGATATAGATAGTAGTTTTCCGCTGTGTTGATCTTTGTATTGATCTGTATTGTGTTGAGATGTAATAACTAGACAGATGTTTATAACTGTCTAGTATGTGATGTGTAATCTGTGTAACTCTGATAGATGATGTATATAATACTATGTAATATTTATGTGATATATTATATTTCGTTTCGTTTCCGCTGTGAGTATCTGTTGTTGTTTTCTTTTCTCTTCTTCTCTTTTCTATTTCTCACCCCTTTCTTTCTTACCGTCGATGCGATTTTCCGGGAGTGGAAAGTCGGGTCGTCACAATATTGGTGGTTCGGCAAATATGGGACGGTGCACGTTGGTTCGGCTATGCTGGTATGGTCGTAATCGTTCGGTGCTCCTGGGTCGGCATTCCTCGTTCGGCCAACGTCGCTCGACTACCCTCATTCAGCAAGCATCGTTCGGCATTTCCCACTCAGCAAGAATCGTTCGGCAAGCATCGCCCGGCTCCCTTCGATCGGCAAAGCATCGCTCGGCAGCCTTCGTTCGAATAGTGTCGCCCGGCATTTCTCGCTCGGCATTGGTCATTCGGCATGCTTGGCTCGGTGCGCAGAAGTCACTTACTATGGGCCGAAGTACCTTGCTCTTGGGCCTACGGAGGAAGTCCAGCTTGTCTTCGTCTATAAATAGAGGGGCAGGGGTGCAGTGAAAAGGGACCTTTTTTGGAGAACTCCGAGGAGACTCTGCCATTTCAAAGACTCATCTATTTTCGATCCAAACTTGTAATCAAGTTGTTAGTCCTCGGATTGTATCGGTATTCAATAATTTGAAGAAGCAATAAAGATTAAACTCAAAGTGGACGTAGGCAGTTACGCCAAACCACTATAATTCTGGTGTTCTTGTTTCTGTAGTTAATTTTGCATACATTCCTCTATTTTAATTTTCTATCTTCATTAATCTCTCTACACAAATCCTTTCTTGGGTGTTAGTGCGAATTTTGGTGCTAACAATAATTATATAGAGTTGATCATAATTTTGGTATGTCTTAGCTTTCCGGAGAAAAAGAAGACCATTTGATAAATGATTTAGTAAAAAGCTTGTTTGAAAATGTAGTTTGAGATTAAAATAGTTTGGGAAAATTTCAAATTTCAAATTTATTTAAAAGCTGAAATTTTGTTTGGAAAAGTGCTGTACTAAAATGGCAATAACTTGAGATTTATAACTCCAAATGAGTTCACTCTTTTTGTAAATGAAAGAGCATTCAGTAAGCTATAAATTTCCTTTTTACCACTTTGGAAGATTTTTATTTTAATTTAGTTTATAATAGGTATGAAAGTGGATAGAGATTTCTGTCATACTACAAAATTCTCTAAGATTTTAGCTGAAAGTAAATTTAACATAACTTTCAAACTGTAAACCTGATTTTGTTGATCTTTATATTGCTAAAAAGCATAGACTTAGTAGAACAACTTTCATATTATAAAAGTTTTCAGATTTTGTGGTTTTCTATGTCAAAACTTGTTTTCTTTACAACAAGTCTGAAATGAAATTAATCTATTTCCCTTAATAGTTAAGTGTAGTACTTCTTATTTATGAACATGAACTATTATCATCTATTGAGTTAAGTACATGTGAAAGTGGATAGTTGGAATATATTTTGAGAAAAAAGAATATATATATAAGTATGTGCAAATTCGCTTTAAAATGCTAAAAATGAAGGTATGTTTTCGGATTAAAATTTTAAAGTGTTAAATGATGATATATATTGTGTTTCCGACCTAATGGTCGATGTATATTATATAAATCATTTTTGTAATATTGTATATGACCCTCCGTACAAAGGAGACTCCGTAGATTTTTTCGGAAATTTCTAACACTTAGAAAATTTGAGAAACATATGTGAAAATATATGTTACCAATTAAAATTTATGGAAGAATTAAAGGATAGACAACTCAAAAAATTTATTTACTCAAAATAAAGAGTAATGAGTTTAAATTAAGAATCTAAGTAAGAAGCTTTAGAACTTTTCAAACGTTGAAAATTAAGAATTCAATTATTTTGAAGATAATGGGTTTGCGAACTTTAAGAATATTTGTTTAGTAAAAGAAGTATAAAAATCTATTCCTTGAGTTTATTTTGCCTTTATGCAATTATTAACGACTTGCATTTATGCAGTCGTATGAGTTTGATGGTATTGGGAGAAACCCCCTACCATGTATTGGGTTTTCTTTCTGTAATAGTTGTCAATCCAATATCGGTATAACTCCCTTCGTAGTGTTATACAGAAAGTCGTATCGATTATCATCTTGTGGGTTAGAGTTTGGGATAAAGTTGTGACTAAATCCCGACTCTGTTCGTGAAAATTCTGAGGAATTGATCTCACTCGATTAGTCTACTATGAAACCTCCTGTTTGTGTTTTCCTTTGAAGGTGAGACGCCTTCGGAATGACGATGTTCTGCTTATAAAATTCAATGGTCTGTTAATCCAAACGCTTATAATTGGGAAACCATAGAATTTATTGAGCTATCTTATCCGAGTTTTCTGTTTTCTTGTGTTGAGGGTGATAAATTTAAACTCTTAATCATGTTGAATACAGCTCTTCTATGGAAATTGCGAGGACGCAATTTTTTATAAGGGAGCAGTCTGTAACAACCCTAGTTTTGGTGATTACCTGTAAATGTTAAATTATAACGGTAGTTATATTTAATATTGTGAATTAAAAATAAATTGGAGATTTAAATTGTTTATTTGGAATAAACAATGGATTTTGGAAATAAAATGTGAAAATAAAGTTTTGAAAACTTTATCTTGGGTATTTGTGAGAATAATGAGTGAAATGTGATTTTATTTAGTGAAAATGCAATAATTCTTGTAATTATTGCCAATTGCCTCTTTTAATAATTTTTAAAGGAAGTATTTGGTTTTAAAATGTGTTTATTTTAAATAAAAGATGAAAATTGATTTAAAAATAAGTTTTGATAATAAAATTTATGGATAATGGTTTGTTGTATTTTATTACACAAGAAAATTATTTTTGTGCAATTTTTGAAGTTAAAAATAATGTTATATGTAAATATTTGTGTTAAGTTGGGTATTTAGTTAAAATAAGAGTTTTTAATAATGAAATTAATTTTTAGAGCTAAATTATCTTTTATTTTATATTAAAAATGTTTGTTAAACATAGAAATGTATTTGTGAGATTTTATTGTGTTGAAATCTTGTAAATATAAGTTGTTTTGATTTAAATAAAAGAGCTTTAGTTTAATTGGTGATAATTAGTATCTTTGGCTAATTAATTGTTATTGGGTCTAAGCCCATTTTTATCTCTAACCTGAAGTAAAGAGGAAGCTTCTCTTCCTCAATCAAAGTACATACAATACAAACTTCAGCTAACCAGAAACAAAGAAGAAAATTAAGAAAACATTTTCCCTCTTCAAACCCTAAGCCAAAATCTTCAAATTATTCAACTCCTTTGCTGAAGTTAATCAAATCAAAGATAATAAAATCAGGTAATCACTCTAAAATCAAAGATGGTTTCATCAATTCTTGATTTGGTGAATTTGAACTGGTTGTAACTTATGTTTTCTCTACTACATGTCTGTAAACTATCAATTTCTAGGTTCTTAAAGCATATACAAGGCCAAAGCTCAAACTTTCTTCATATTTCCTCAAGTTTGATCTACATTTTTTTAAGGTGAGTATTAAACTCACATCTTCTAGCTGAAATGAAGCAGTTTAAAGCCAAAATCTGTGTAAAACTTAGCTTCTGTAGAGATTTCCTGTAGCTGTTCTTCTCTGTGAAAATCTGATTTTAGTTGCTTTTTTGCATGTTAATAACTTCCAAATTCGGTAATGAATTGTTGTCGGATCTTTTCCAAATCATAGTTTAGATGTTGTAGTACATGCATGCAAAATTTTGTAACTTAATTCTTTCGTTTGCTACTTGAAATCAATGCTTGAAAACCAGAAAGAAGCCAGAAAAAATCCTGTTCAAAGTCGTGTGAACCAGGTTGACCAGGGGAATATACAGGTCGACCTTAGGGTCGACCTGGCACTCACATAGGTCAACCGTATGGTCGACCTATGTACCACAAGGTCAACCACCAGGTCGACCTGGCACAGTGCATTTGCCTGAGCACTTTTCTCTTGTCTTGTGTTAATTCTAGCTCCTTTTGCTTATTTCCGTTGCTCGTTTGTGTGATGTTTTTGAATGATCTTTAAGGCCATGATGCCTATCAATAGGCTAGCCAAGATTTTGATGAATTTGGGATTCAAAATGAATTGTTTTTTAGATGAATTCGTGTGTCATTTTTTGAGTATTTTCTGATGTTTTCCTTGATTTCGAGCACGGGTTTTTCTAAATAATTTTGAAATGATTTTTAAAATAAAATGGCTTTTGGAATAAATATTATATGATATTTATAAATTATTTTAAAGCTATTAAAATTATATATTCTCTATAATAAGGGAATTTTAAAGTTTGTTTTCCAAAAACGATTTCAAAAAATCATTTTAAAAGCTTATTTTCACAAACAAACTATTTTCTATATAAAATACACGTTTTTGCACTATTCGAGCGAATGAGAAGGAGAATTAAACGATTGGGTAAAACACGTGGTATGGGACATGTGCATTTATCTTTTCGGTTAATTCATGACTTGTCCGTTTTTTCGTTTTAACCTTTGGGTCGTATTTGCAGATAAGATGAGGCAAATATTTTTACTGCTTTCTGGTGTGGCATCGGCTAGCGGTTAGAAAACTGTTAAGTGCAAACGTGTGGTATGGGACGTACACTAACACTTTTAGGGTTCCTATCTGAGAGTTTGTGACACATTGCCTAAGAGATGTATTTGCCAGTACTGGACCTTCGGGTCATTTGTCCCTCGGGATGTTTGTCTAAGAGACGTTTGTCATTGCGACGTATTTGTCCTTCGAGATGTTGTCCTTCGGGTTGTTTATCTAAGTGACATATTTATTTGTCCTTCTTGACGTTTGTCTAAGAGACGTGGCGCCTTATATTTGTGAGAACAGTACTTGGCGGGCTTCGGCCATAAGCACGTGTTATATCTTTGAGATGATTTCATTGATTTCTTTGTGATTTTCCAAGTGTATCGCATTTTTACATTATTCGCCATTTGAGCCATTCGAGATATTATATATGGCGATTACATCTTTGGAAATTGAACTCCTTATCGAGTTCTATATTTGAGATTTGGGTTTGCCAACACTTTGCATTTATTTGAGATTTATACTCTCCTATTTGGAGATATATGAGGTTGCCATTTTTGGCGTATTGTGTGTTTTGAGACTTCTCTATTTTGAAGTAGTGGCATGCTCTTATTATTGTTTCTTCTCATTCGAGAGGATACCCTACCCTTTTCCTTATGCATCGTATGATCATTTATCCTTACTAAACTGATTGTTTTAGCTAGACTGACCCGTGTATTTTATACTCAGGTCAGACCGAGTTGTTTTAGGCTAGATACCTGTAATAGGGCTTTGCTTTGCTGCTTCCGCCATGGATATATACTTATCATCTTTTTGTTGTTTTTGTTGTAGTCTGTGACTATAATATGTATTTATTGTATTGACTCGTTGTATATATTTTGGTCCTTGTACCACCTCTGTTGTATCATTTGTATTGTACTGGGATGTATCTGTGTATGTGTGTGTGTGTGTATATATATATGTTTGGCTACTGTTCTATGATATGTTGTATATATATTGTTATTGTATTTTGTTCTGATAGATCCGTTAGCCACTGTAGTTTTGTATTAAGCATTTATTGAATATGTCGATCTACTTGTATCGATTGTATAAACTCTTTTACTTTATTGTATAACTCCGTGGATCGTATATTCTGATGATTGTTATACATTGTTATTACTATCTCGACTATTTTATATATGTATTGGCTATTATATTTTATTTGATGCGATGTGAGATATACACTAGGTTATGTGATTATTTGATGTTTCCTTTTGCTTCGTTTCCATTCTCCTCTCTTCTATTTCCTCTTCTTTACTTATTTTCTTTCCTTTGACAAACGTTCTGCCTCGTAGGTGCATGGCAGTCATTACAAGATCTCTCTACAAAGTTTCCATAGAAATCGCCAAAAACAAGGCAAT
This sequence comes from Allium fistulosum, assembly GCA_030737815.1. Classification (NCBI taxonomy): domain Eukaryota; kingdom Viridiplantae; phylum Streptophyta; class Magnoliopsida; order Asparagales; family Amaryllidaceae; genus Allium; species Allium fistulosum. Next base: position 850,678,373 of record CM060903.1, read on the forward strand.
TCCAAACTGCATTTATAACGACTACCGCTATAAGTGCACTTTCAAATCTGAGTCCAATCTAAACAAAAGTCCATCTATAACCTATATGCTTTGTTTCATGGTCTTATCACAAGTCCATTCAACTTCATTCAAATCCATAATTATGGATTACATATGCCATTTACTTTCAAAGTAACAATCCAAACCAGTGTTTTAACATATGTCGACAACAATTCAAACAACATAAACTCAGTTAAACACAAACATATATGGGTTATATTTTTCATTCAAAGAGGTGTGTTAACTCGCCCTTTATCCAAAAAAAACCAAGACCTAAGCTAACCAAATCAAACCTCCACCTCGCAACCACTTCCCTTCCTTCCATCCTCTTACACTTGCTTTTGCCTCCTCCCCTTGCTATTTTCTCATGGCCTTCACTTAAGGGGAGAGATGTGCTTTGCTTCTTCAACTTCTAACTAGGTAGAAGGCATTATAAGTTGTCTAAAGGCTTCACTTTAAGTTTGAGATGATTTGGACAAGATTTGCAAATATTTTCTTTAAAACGTTTAGAGAAGGAGAAGAAGAAGCATTATAAAAGCTTGGTTTTTGGTTTGTGAATTTTTGATTTATCCCTAAGGGTGTTCCCCTCCTTTTATAGGATCAAAATGGTGCTCTTTAACCTTGCACTCACCCCCACCATGCCATGGAAGCTTAACCTCCCATCACTTCTGCTTTACATCACTTCTCCTTTATGTTATTTACATTTATACTCTTCTCATGATAATATCTTTTATCCATTAGAATATTCTAGAACCTTCCAAGCTTTATACAGAGGAGAGTGTGTTAATTAATTGATAATGTGTTCATTTGATCACTAGCCAAGTGTTAAAGAGTTCGAACAACTTATATCGATCAAAATGCTATTTATCGATAAACCGATTTTCGATCACATTATCGATTTTCTTCGAAGAATATATTTTTGTAAACAATTTTCAAAATCAAGTTTCTTATCATTATTCATTAATTAAATGATGTCTAACAAGGTTATTAAATAATATTTATAACACTTAACTATATTTCACGTTACGATATTCGAAGATGAAGTGTTTGAATTTCAAGGTCGTTACATTCTTCCCCACTTAGAACATTTCATCCTTGAATTCAACCAAGAACGATAATCAAAGGAGATAGAAGAAACAAGATACACATATTGATTTATGTTGAAACTTTGTACAAACTAAACTGCAGACCAAAATGCACACAAAGCGACTCCACCTCAAGTGGTGAGTACGCTACAAAAGATACACGATACTAAAATAAGAAGGAATCCTTAGTCTATAGAAAATTCTGGATAGAACTTCTCCAAATTGCCCTCCGTCTTCTTGGTACCACTCTGACCATCCTCGCTCTATGGCACTTTCTAACCTTAACAAAGGAACAAGCACATAAATACTCAAATAATATTCATAATTACTAACAATTAATGCTCATGGTTCATCCAGATTCAAAACTCTCCATCGTCCAAGGACAATAAACAATCTACTAAGCATACCTTACACTCAACAGCCTCAAGTCATTACTTAAACAAATATTCATACTACCTCATAAAAAATCGAAGAGTCATTTCCAAAAATCTTCATAAGTAATCATAACACATCATAAAAATGTACTAAAGTCCGTATGATGTATATATATCATCCGTACACAATATCTGATTTGATCATTTACTTGATCACATAAATTTCACTTCCAAACTAGTATAGATCACTTGACTTCTCTAGTGTGGACTCCGATTTGGTTCTCTGATTAGAAACCTTCGCCCTCCTTACATAACCATATAATATTATAGGAAACATTAGGATCGTATCACGAATCCACGTCAAGTGTTCACCGTCGAGAATCGAGTGAAAAATCTTTGTTCGGACCGGTGTAAACCACCTCTAAAACATGTACTCGAATACTGAATCAAGAACAGTCATGCGAATAAAATGACCTACGTACAGCTTACATATTTATCCTATTTGTTCTTTAACTATACTAATTCCTTTTTAATCACCTTCATTTATACAATTAGTATGTCATTCAATACTAAAACCATTTATGAATCATTTCATAAAAACCTAACCCCAAGTTTATTCACATTTTATAACTTAAGTTCATACTCGTATAATACTCCACTACATCCTAAGAGTATATATATTAAAACATTAAAAAAAAATTCTTTACAAGTATGTTTAACCATTTAACACTTATTTTAACTTACTACCTTATCAAATTCAAGTGTTACAGAAACTCAATTTTATATTTTAAAAACACTTAGTTTTAAGTTTTATAACAATCCGAAAGTTCTCGACTATCCAAAATGGCCAAAAATCCTGTTTCATTTTAACAATTGAAAACTATCAAATAACATATCAGATCATGATGCACATACCATACTTTCCTAATGCATAGACTACATGTTTCTATGGAATAACTTAACAAGAGAACTTCAGAACTAAACAATGGTTTTCATTTCAAACCATTGAAATACTATATATATATATATATATATATATAACTTTTTTATATCAAATCTTACTTTGGGATTAAACCAAATCTGTTTTACCAAAACAACTTTGTACCATCCCACAATTAAAAACCCAAAAATGAATGTTAATGATACTACAGTCATCACCAAAATTATTTTCAAGCGATAGAAGTGAGTTTAGTACATCCAACCATACTTTTGGTATTTAACCAAAATCATTTTAAAGTGGTATCAAATACTTCATAAAATAATACTAAGTATTATGATCTCAATCTCCTTAACCAATTTCCCAAATGTTTACTTTCAAATAATACTATTATTATTTTCTTCAAAACCTTGAAAAATATTTTTAGAGATACCAGGATTTAAGTTCTTAAATTATTTGTTTAAATCCTTTTCGTATATAAACCACATTTTATAAACCATACTTATATAAAATTACTTTCTTATATAAATCTTTTCATAAGTGTTTATTTTCAAAATATTCTATCTTTCCTTTTGATTATGTCAAACATCTTTTACTAAATATTAACTTTTCACCCAACATTATCACTGAATGCCTTATAGTCAAACCGTAAAACTTAATTAATAAGGTGTTCGTTCAATGTACCCACAATTACTATCTACCCACCCCCCGATGTAGAAAGGTAAAACTGCTCATAAACTGGTTGAGAACAAATCAATAACAAATAATACTCAACGTTCCTAACATGCCAAGCATGAACAAACAATCGAAGTTACGGGATATTAAACTATGAGAAGCACTAATTTTAAACCAAATACGAATATGTAAACTATAAAAAAATAGTATATCCTTAAGAATCTGCTTCCCCTTCACAGTTGTAGAAGTGGAAGGTGCTGAAGTATGTCCAAATACCCTCGGATGTTGCCTTACTTGAAACATCGGACAATCCCTTAAAAAATGACTAGGCCAGTGGCAGCCGTAACAACCTTTCAGTGCAAACTAGGCCTCAAGCTTCGAAAACTTCTCGATCGGTGCTTTCACCATTTGCGCTCTAGCAACCTACCCTTCTTTCTCCGACTGACAACTCCAAGCAAAGTGTCCCTTCTACCTACACTTATGGCGAGCTACACTAGAAATATCTCTCGGCAGTTGAAACTTCCACTTTGCCCTCGGTCAGTACAAATATAGACGACCTTGGAGTCGAACCATTTAACCGAAAAGTCGTACTTATAATATCCTCAAATGCTCCTTGGATATGATCCATCATATCCTTACATACCATGTCGCATAAACTAATCTAAGCCCGGACATCGACGATAGTCTCGTTGTCGTTGAACCTCTTTCTACCTAACACCTAAAACTCACGTCGTATCAAAGCAAAGTCTTTATGTGGTCGAACTTGCAGCACTTCTTCTACTACATTTCCTTCAGCATTAGAAGCACTAGTATCCATAGTTCTTACTACCTAATCAAAGCGGAACAGCTTTAAGAAACCAAAGGATAGAGTTATTTCAAAGAAAGGATTCTAAGAAAGAGATATTCCTAAAGAATAATTTTAAAACCTAGTTTTCAAAATACAAATACGCTTTCATGTGTATAATACACTCGACTCATTTTAGGGCATTGCTTACCCAATCTCTAATGATCCATACCTAACTAGAGCCAAGGTGTTCGCTCTATCTTGAGCTCTGATACCAGCTGTAATGACCCGACTTTTCGACCCTCGAATGTCGAAACTAATACTTTATGGTATTTACATGCCGAACATCCAAGTGTCAAAAAGACAGAAAGTTAGGGTAAAAGAAAAGAAAAGAAAGATAGAATAAGAAAGAAGAACACAACATTAGAATCTCACAACGGAATGATAATATATAATATCAAAGGAAAAGTACAAAGGGTTACTCTAAATATAGAAATTTCAAAGTTACTAAAACCTAAGTACTATCATTAGCCTGGATAGCCATAACTGCCTGTCCTCACAACGTTGATGTATACAATACATAAATGCAGTGAAAATAAGAATACTATGAAAGGTAATCTTCCAGCTCTTCTCCATAACCTCCAAAGCGTCCGTAGCTAAATCTAGAAAAATACACGGGGCTGACCTGAGCATTATAGGAAAATAACACATGGATTAGTATGGTAAACCAACGTAAGAAACTCAAGGAATAAGAGTGACATATAATAACATCTTTTTGAGACCGTACGGATTACCATAATGGTTTCCCCCTTAAATGTACCAACCATTCATTAAGTTTAACATATAATGATATGATAGATAATGTCTAGAGTGTAGCACATAAATTATATCAAATAACTGCTGTGTGAACGCCACAACAATAATAGGTATACAATCAATGCCGCTAAGGTGCGTTAGCATAATAAATTTTACATGGAGATCTCTTTGGATCAAACCGAATCTGAACCTAAGTAGTTAATATCGGTATCGGGTACATATTGGTCAAATATCGATATGAGATATTTTAACAAATCGTGATAATATCGGTAAACTATCGAACATGTTATAAATGATAGTTTATTATGTAATAATGTTATATTAATGTTAAGTTTCCAAATCTTTGGATCAATAATGCCAAACTACCATCAAAGACTGATTGCATATAGTTTACAGAATACAATATGTTTTCTAGGATTTTTTTTATTTAATACAAACCATAATATAGGCTCATATAAACCATGAAATTCATATAATATGCATCTTTATTACTTTCTTTATTTTTATACTATATTTATTGTATCTTTAGTCATCTAATCATCTATATTACTTTCCTAATTTTTCCATACTTATAGTTTCTTCATTTTCATTTTTATCAAATAAGAAATGTTGATTTGATACCAATTACTACTTTAGCTCATCCCTTGTCGATATGTCAAATGTATATAACTATACTGCTCATCAACAGTTAGTTCATGGTGCCTGACAATAACTGATGACATGAAGTTTCATAGGCTAACTTACCGATTAAAAATGATGAACAAAAACATAACTAAAAAGAGAAGTAGATCTTTCATGATCTTGTTTTTAGTGGTAAAGTCATCATGGAAAATAAAACAAATAAAACAATGGAATAAGTGGAATTTTCTTTATTGAAAACTAATGAAGAAGACTTAAAGTGCACGGCTGAAACTGAAAAATTAGTGCATTGGAATTTCTAATATGGTATATATATTTTCGTTCACCTTATACAAACAAAATATACTAAGAATGTGAGGATATGTATTTGTAAATATATTTTCCAACACATACAATAAATAATGATATTCTTAAAAATATCAGGTATTTTACACCAAATATCGGAGCGATATATCAGAAAATATGGGTGATATATTGGTAATGATATTTTAAGCAATATTTTAAAAAACATCGACCTAGGAGCTATATGAGATATATCGACGATATATCAGAGATATTATCCTATATTAACTACATAGATATGAACTCAAGTACAAGGATCAAAGATATCCTTAGAAGCAACGTACATCTCTAGGGAATGTACTATAGGAAATACATGACTGGACCATGCCAAAAACACTCATGGTTCCGAGTGCATCTTTCCAGCATGCATATCCGCAAGTAAATCTAGATGGAGTCACATGCACCCTTGGGATTGCTAAAATGCTACGTTCCCTTTGGTTATGCATCATACCTCTGGTTTTAGTCATATTTGATATTGAGGCTATGTTCGACATCTCTCACTCAAGTCTTTATCACCCGAACAGAAAAAGAATCCCCTAATGGAATCCCATATCTCGAACATACCACGAATCACTATATAGATTCGAGTAGCTCGAACAAATCTCGAACCTCCACATCGGTTCCTCGCACAAGTCCTTCAATGAATGCTAATGCTATCCTCTCCCTTGGAATACTCCTTAAGATAGACAGTCCCACATGATAGCATCATTTGAAATATTAACGTTGACCTCTCCCTTAGACTTAACCCTAGGATTGATAGCTTAATTCTATAACATTTCGCTTCACAACCGCTTCTAAAACATAGAATCGTATACTAGTTTTGAAGTGGTATTCGATAAGTAAAACACTTACTGAACCCGATCTCTTCAAAACTAATTTGATGAATTTCCGACTAACTCAATACGGTTCTTTCAAAAGTAAGCGAAAGCTAGAGGTGTTTCGTACCAATGCTCCTCCCCAGGGTTTCTCATTGATATGAAATCGAGAAGCCTTTCGATAACTTCTTAAGTCATATTTGGTCAAGTTCGATAATCGACTAATCGAAAAACAATTGCTTATACGAATCACGATTCATATACTGAACTCATTTCCGACATTCCAACTTAACCATTCCCTATTCAAGAGTGAAGCCAGGTAATTTAGAGTACTGGTTGCATCAAATCCTTGCCTAGACACTTTATTCTTGAATCTCATAAATAGATAAGTCTACCTCGTCGGCTTTTATTGTTAAGTATAGTATTAATGATTTCCATAAACAATTAAGAAACCAACACGATTAACGCATTTCCGACATTTTTCAATTTATTATTCCTCGATCAAGAGTAAAGGCGGTAGCTTAGAGCTCTATTGCTCCATCCCTACTTGAACATCAATCTTAACTCTCACAAATAGATAAGCCTTACTTCGTCGGCTTTTAGTGTTAAGCATAGTTAATTACTTTTCAAACAATTAACCATTTAGCCATTAACCAATTCTAACCCTTTTCTAAACCTTTTGTTTATACTTTTAAAACCCTTTTTAAAATAATGATATATCTATGTATGTATATGTATAGTAATTTATTTACCAAAACTTGATATGTAAATAAACAAGTCAAAGATATTTTATTACATAAGATACAAAATAGTCAACACATTTTCTAAAAACTGTATATACTCAAAATGCTTTTAAAATAATTTATAATACTTAGAATAGGTTTTAAAACATTTTCATAAAATATTATTTGAAAATAACAACTTTACAATTTCCTTAAAAACTTTGAAAAACAAGTTTTTAATATAAAATCTTCTTTAAAATTCACAACTAATTCTTAAAAATTTATGAATATCACAAACCACTTTTGAAATACTCCAATATGAGTTGGTAAACACTTGGAAAAAGAATGAAACAAAATACTTAAATTTAAATATCTCTGCAAACCTTTAAAGTCAAAAATCAAGGTTAAAATGGGTTAGTTTTGCACAAGTGAGGTTTTGGCCACTTTTCGAGATGTTACTTAACTTTTTACTATCCAAGATTTTAATAGCAATAAACATACATATAAAACATTATAAATATGGTGAGAAAACTCAAAGGATTTTTCTACAATGTTTCCATAGTAATCGCCAAAAACAAGGCAATTCCAAACTGCATCTATAGCGATAAGCGCTATAAGTGCACTTTCAAATCCAAGTCCAATCTAAACCAAAGTCCATCTATAACCTATGTGCTTTGTTTCAAGGTCTTGTTGCAAGTATTACAAGTTCATTCAAACCCATAGATATGAATTACATATGTCATTTACTTTCAAAGCAACAATCCAAACCAAAGTTTTAACATATATCAACAACAATTCAAACAACATAACCCAATCAAACACAAACATATATGGGTTGTATTTTTCATTCAAAGAGGTGTGTTAACTCGCCTTTTATCCAACAACAACCAAGACCCAAGCTAACCAAGTCAAACCACCACCTTGCAACCACCTTCCCTTCCTTCCTTCCACGCTCTTTCACTTACTTTTGCCTCCTCCCCTTGCTATTTGCCTACAACCTTCACTTGAGGGGAGAGATGTGCTTTGCTACTTCAACTTTTAACTAGATAGAAGGTCTTGTAATGTTGTCTAAAGGCTTCACTCCCAGTTTGAGATGATTTGGACAAGATTTGCAAAAAAATTCTTTAGAACATTTAGAGAAGAAGAAGAAGCCATTAGAAAAACTTAGGTTTTGGTTTGTGAGTTTTTGATTTATTCCTAAGGGTGTGCCCCTCCTTTTATAGGATCAAAATGGTGCTCTCAAAACTTGCACTCGCCCCCTCCTCCCTCCCCCCTCACCATGCCATGGAAGCTTCACTTTCCATCACTTCTCCTTTATGTTATTTAAACTTATACTCTTTTCATGATAATATCTTTTATCCATTAGAATATTCAAGAACCTTACAAGCTTTATGAAGAGAAGAGTGTGTTAATTTATTGCTAATGTGTTCATTTTATCTTTAGCCAAGTGTCAAAGAGTTCAAACAACTTATATTGATCGAAATGTTGTTCATCGATAAACCGATTTTCGGTCACATTATCGATTTTTCTTCGAAGAATATATTTTCGTAAACAATTTTCAAAAACAATTTTCTTATCATTATCATTAATTAAATGATGCCTAACAAGGTTATAAAATCATATTTATATCACTTAACTATATTTCAAAATGTTACGATATCCAAAGCGAAGTGTTCGAATTTCAGAGTCGCTACACCTAAATGTTATTAACCAATAGGAAACTCTCAGATGAATCACTCTATAGTTTCCAAATAACTATATATAAATAACCCCTTGGTGCCCCCAGTAGCCATGAGTAATATACTGCCCAACATTTGGAGAGCGTTACGTACATTGGTCTAAATGGATGTATCGATATCCGTTCTCAAAACATCTTACCACGAGTATTCAAAATAAAACATTATCTTATTATTGTGATTATTTACTCACAATTGCAACTATTTGCAACTACAATCATATAACATTTCATTTAAGGATTTTCTTATTTATATACTTTAAATTAATTAGTTAATTAATTACATCTCTATATCAAAAAGTATATAACATAATCAATTACCATTATTATGAACAAGATAGGTCATAGAGTAGTAATGTATGTGTAACAAATTACATAATTGCCCCTAGAACATACCCATAACTCTATCATTCTCTATCTACATATAAGAGTACGTAAAACAAAAGGAGGATGTCAGATATAAGTCTAGGGAGTGAAATACATCATATAAGTGTATGATACTAATAAGCTAGTAAAACAACACTTTTGCTTAAAAATTGTACCCAACAAGTCGGCTAAACACCGTTAAATACTATAGGTATAATAAAAATTAAAGTGCCAAGGTTTGACAAAAATGCTAACTAATGCCTTAATACAACATCGAGCGTATCCCTATCAAGAACAATACTTCCATTTCAGGAATCCATTTCTAGAGACAACACTATAGGAATAAAAGTCTAATCTGTGCCCTGCCATACACTACACTGTTAAGGTGAATCCCAAACTTGTCAATGCCAAAACCATATGTGAAGCCATTAGGATGAAGCCCAACTCGTTGTCGTCGAAAACATATGCAACTCACTATTGAGAACATCAAGCCTTAACCCGTCATCGCCAAACTGTATGCGATTGATTATTGGGGACACTAAGTTAAAGGAACTATGCCAGTCGAAAGCGGGTTAAATGGGTGAATTTAAAAAAAATCATTTTGATCTTTGTCAATTCTGGAGCCTAAAAGTGTTTTCGATCCAATCTAATCTTTTTAAATAAAATCATTATTATTATTTTTGTTTAGAATTTTTTTTAAATGTATTAGTGTATTAAATACACCCTTATTTAGTAGTTAAAGCTAATTTAGAGAAGAAAACCTTTCGTTTCTCTCTCTAAAATTTATAAAATAAATCGAGGGAAGATTTTGCTTGTATTAGAGTGAGAAAACTTCATCCATTTCTCTCTCTTTAATTAAATTATTTGATATATTAAGTCTAAGTAATAAGCAATTTATACACAGCATAAATTGTGAGTATATATAAATATACTCAAGTGTATAATTGTGAAAGCACAATAGATAAGAAGTGTACATAGTTTAATGTGACCATATGTGGATGATTACCCCACAACAGAACCACTTCCCCTTTACATATGCCTTTATTGTCAAGGGTTTTGAATTAAAACATACATAATAAAAGATTCACAATAGTTTGTGAATGTGTGTGCATATGCATGTGTGTGTGTACAGAAAATTCATTTGATAAAATTGTATAATTTTAAATCTAAAATTAATATTAATGAATTGACTTTCTATTCAGGAAAGATTTGAAATCACGAATTACATTAATGCATAAAATCCATCTTATTAATCTAAATTGGGGCAAGACAAATATATTTCCATATACATAAAATAACATATGATTTTTTAGATCTTAAATTAATTTATTTATGTAAACATCAAATTTATTATATATATATATAAACATAAAAAAATTTAGATCTTAGAACAAAATATCAATGTGTGTGCACGCGTGCGTGCGTGTATGTAGATTTGTCAAAACCTAAAGGTAAAAATATTGAAATAAAAATTTAATTTTAAAGAGAAATGATAGATATGAACGTTATACAATACTTTAAATTTAGAAAGGAAATAAAGATGTTGGATTTTACAAAATGGTCCACATATAAATACAAGAAATTTCTCCTTCCTTTTTTTATGAAAACAATATTCAAAACAACTATATTCAAACATCAATCAACGTAATAAAACAAATCAGATTTCAATAAAATATAATATTTTAATAAATATAGTATAATGTTACAAAAATGGTTTCCAATCGAAATTAGATTTTTTTTTCTTCAAAACAACGAAAGGAAAAACAATAAGGATTTGCATAACTTGGGCATATGTAAACTCGTGATAGAATATTCACATCAAAACAACATAAAGAACAACTGCAGAATTAACAAGGGGAAAGAAGGTCTAAATCATATCAATACTAATTAACATATTTAGAAAAGAGATGAAGGGCAAAAGTAGATCTGAATTAAATCAACATATTTGACATACTTTCAACAAAGATAAACATAAAAGGGTTTGAGTTACTTGTCACAAGATGAACCATTAAAGCCCCAAATATGTCATATGGAATCCGAGAATATGAATAACTATAAATAAATCAAATCAGAAATTACCTTGGGATGTTTCTAGAAATCACACTTTGAATAATGAATCAAAAGCTTCTAGATTCTTGAATCAACATACAGATGTTGCAAAGATCAAGAGTATAAACCACCTTCGATAAATTGATTTAATTTATACATGATTTTGGATTTTTTCCCTATATCACCATGAACATTTTGCCCATTGCTTGATGGGAGGAAGAGATAAAAAAATTTCATGAGAGAAATAATAATGAATGAATGTGATAAAGAATATGTTTTGAAGGAAACATTAAAACCTTTCAATTCTCTCCTTTTAAAACCTTTCCTATTTAATTCTCAATTAAACCTCATAAAATCATCCCCTTCCCCATCCCCATAACAAAGTATGGACGATGAAAGAATGAAGTTTAATGGGCCTCAAAAAATTCAAAATCCATTCGGCATTTGTCCCATTTAAACCAAATTTGAATATTCTAGCGATATCGTATATTAATACGCGCGTTTATAACTTTTATACTTGCACTTTATTAAATACTGATGGTATTCAAACATCAAATAAAATTTAATAATTAATATTTCAAAAATATTAACTAATCTAATTAATTTCCAATGATTATAAATTAATCAAATCGTATGGTTTATTCAGATTATTCATTATTTCGGTCGTGCGAATCAAAGGTGTAAATTCAGCCAGCAATTGATATCAAATAATTCGAATATTAACATTCTCATGTCATCTTAGCTCGTGGTTTTGGCTGAAATTGTTACTTACATGTCTTTCTATAAAATCCAAATTTAGTTATTATAAGCGATGCCTGGTAGTAATGATTATTTACACCAATTCTCTTCTTCAATACTATATCACATTAGGATTTATGGAATTTAGTTGGTGAAAATAATAATATCCTCCACATTCAACTTGGTCATTTCATAAACAAAGTCCTTGGTTCAATAATAACATTTATTATTAACTGTACTATTCTGGCCAGAGAACTTTGAGTTGACTATAGTTGACTATGATATTAACCCTATATAACCGACATGACGAATTCTCTATTTAATAGTGTTCCACTTCTAATGCTTCAACGCAAACCCAACTATAGTCGTTCAATAAACACCATGCCATGATTTAACTATAATCAAATTGGAGTGTCAACTTTGAAGTTCCACGGCATTCTCAAGTTGACGGAACTGTACAATATCGTCACATCGAGATTCTCTGTTAGACCTTAGTTATATTAAGTAATACAAAACTCTCGAGTGAGTCATTCCATGGTTGTCCAATAACTTTCAGTACGTAACCCCTTGGTACCCCCAACTGTCATGCATAATACATTGGCCAACCTTTGGAAAGCGTTACGCACTTCAGCCTCAACAAATGTATCACTATCCCATCTCGAAATATATTGACTCGGAATATTTAAAATAATTATGTTATTTTCAATGTGATAAATTTCTCATGATTACAACCCATTATAATTATCATCATATAACATATCATTTAAGAATTTCATGTTTAATATGCATTGAATAATTTATTTAATTAATTATATCATAATATAACAAGTATATAATACAAAGAAAATGTTTTTATTTTTGAACAAAATCGGTTATTGAGTCTGATATGTATAACAAATTACATAATTGCCCCTAAGGCATATCCTTAACTTTACCAAAGCCTTAACCCATTATCGTCATGCATTATGAGCAACGTATAACGAACCTATCCAAAATAAGGCACTTTTCAAAGTATTTAAAAACAAAGCAAACAACATGCCAAAACATTACTCATCTCACCACGATCATGATGCAGCGAACCACATGTGAAATGGAGGTCCTATGCAAGGGTTATAAGCATTTGAAGTATGAAGCATTTTCATTATTTAATTAACAAATAAATTATTTATTTATTTCTCCCTCTGGCATCACTTTAGTAACGCCTATCTCATGACAACTCATCGGTGCCAACATTCCTCTCATTATCGATGACTCCATGTACATCCGGCCTCCAATCTGATGCAACCGTCGGTCCTAACTCACCATGCTCCAACTGATATCACCGACCATAACGACTTCAGTCATATCCCAACAAACTGCCATCATCAGCATTACACACAAATCTAGTTCATTACACCTCGATATGGGATAATTAGAGACCGGCATGAGGTCCTACTTGACTCCCGCTACACATTCATGTTCTTCGACCGTCCTATTATCGTCATTTCACCATTGAACCCAAATAGACGGTCCATGTTAATTAAATCTTCCGATGCGGTTTTTGATCAATCTGTTAAACCAATCGACGATCAAACACCACTAGTAGAATCATGTCGTCGGGAATAAAATTCTTATATGTAATATGTTGAATTTGGAGCACTTTAACATTTTACACTTTTTAATTAAGAAGAGATTAACCATTCTCTAATTATAATAAAAATAACTTTTTTGATTAACTATCTATGATATATACATCTTAATCATACATTAATACAGATTAATGTGGTTTCTATCCAATTTCATCACTTATAATTTGATTTAAGAGCATAAGGGGTGATTTACTACTTTTTATCAGTACATATACTCAAATAGGAAGAATCCCACTCATCGATTTGGCGTGTATCATCTTCGATTCGATGTTGATCCTCCTTCTTCACTATCCAGAATTTTCATGCCTTCAAAACTCCAATGCTTGCAATAGATTTTACTTATTTACATAGCTCTCTTCGTGTTGTTTAATTTCATATATCAATTTATTTAAGTTTATTGGATTTGGGGAAATTTTGATTGATTTAGGGATTATGGTTTTCTTATAATAGTACAAGGTTTTCTACTAATAGTATAACGAACATAAACACACCGTGTAGGGATTTCGATGGTAAAAACATAAAGTTTACAATATAGGTATCGAAATCCATGTAATTGATAAATAAAAAATTCTTCAACCTGAAATTAATTTCAAATAAAATAATTGTTCTTAGTTTCTATTTGCGTTAACTCAGACCGTAAAATATAAAGATAAATTAGGTTAAACGGTTGGAATCCAGTCCATTTAACAATGGATGAAATAGTTAGATTTAAAAAAATTCCTATTTTGGATCTTAATGGGCTTATGAGGTCTATTAACTAGCATTAGATCTAATTTAATTATTAAATAAAATCATATGTTATTTTATATTATTTTATATTTATTATTTAATCGCATTAATTAATTTAACTAATTGTTCGTTAGAATACATCAAATATACATCCAACGGTATGACAATATAAGAATATGTATAAGCATGTGATAACTATATGTATGTGTTAGATTTATATTTATTGTATATACATATATATATTATACTTACATATGCATAGCAAGAATATAAAAGCCAAAGTATATACGTATCTATAAATATACCATGATATGTGTATATCGTTTATATACACATATTAATAGTACTATATATATGTGGTTTAGGCATTTATATGTATATACCATGTATTGATAATTATTTGTATATAAACATAGTTTGAAATTAAAACCATATGTATCAAATTAGATATATTAGGTATAACTGGAAAATCTAATGATTAAACAAAAAGGAAAATTATATTATTAAATTAACATCTAAGCATAATAAGATTTGGTGATTTAATAAAAGGGAAATTTTTTCATTTTCTCACATAAAGTTTTCTCATTTAAACAAGACTAATCTTAGGTCAAAAGAATAATATAATTTCAAATATCTACAACCAAATAAAAATATTAAACATTGTTCAGCTCTAAATAAACTTGAGTCTAATTCATAACCAAAATAAAAATATTGATACAAGTTTATAAACACTGTTCATTCATAATATATAGAATCTACAATTTAGAAGGCATTCAACATTACGGACAATTTCGATGAATTAAAATTATCATAAATACACATTTGGCAGTATAGATGTATAAACTGGGATGGATGAAACATTGAAATTTGGAGAAGAGAATTTACCTTTGTTAGATCAAAGTCTTTTGTGATACCTTGATTTGAGAATTGACTCCTAAATTGCTTGAACCCGATCTTACGAAAATAGAATGAACCACCTTGTTTTGTTTTGTTTGATTTAATCCTAGAGAAAATGAAAAATTTCGGCCATGATAGAGAGAAGGATATCGGCTATGGATGAAGTAAGAAAGAGAAAAGAAAATTTAAAAGAAGAAATGAATGAAATGATTTGTTTTAAGCATATAATAAAAACCTTTCTCGTTCTCTCTTTAAAACATCGTCTTTTAGTTTCTAATCAATTTTCAGCCAATCCCCTCTCCTATGTATGGTCAGCCATGACATATCCTTGCATGAATTTATTTTCAAATGTCCGCTAAGTAATTATCTGTATTTAAAACCCGTTTAAATAAATACCAACATCATATATCGATACGTGAATATATAACTTTTATACACACACTAAATATTACTAAAAACACCCAAAACATAAAAAAAATTAATAATTAAATATTAATTAATTTATAACACTTTATAAACTGATTAAATGGTGTGGTTTTTAGAGAATTCACAACTGTGGTTGTGTGACTCCAAGGTGTGAATTCAACCAGCGATTTATACTGAACAATTCAAATATTAACGTTCATACCTTACCTAAGCTAATGGTATGACAGTTTGGTCAAATTCATTATTTATAGACATTTTTTAGTAAAAATCATATTTTATATTATCTTTAACTATACCAATAGTGAATGATTTACACATGTTCTCTTCACCGACATCGTATCGCATTAGGATGTATGGAGTCAGGTATTAGTCAAAACTCTAGTATTATCTACATTCAACTCGATCAAGCCATAAATAAAGTCATGGTTCAATAATAACATTTATTATTGATTGTTCTACTATGGTCAGAGATTTTGACTTTGGTCGACTACAGCTGACCGTAATACTAACAACTAAGAAGGCGAATTCTCTATTGAATAGTGCTTCACTAGATGAATGATGAATGAAAGATAACATACATCTTGTCTAAATTTGGATCGGCCCAAACAATTATCCAACCAAATAATTAAAACACGATATAATAATAAGATTGAATAAAAGAGAATATGAAAAGAAGGATGAATGAATGATGTCATACATAATGTGTAAATTTAGATTATTCCAAACAATTACCAAACTAAATAATTGCAATATGACATAACAATAAAAAAAGACAATTGTGTAGAGAACACATTAAATTCAAGAACCTAAGAACCATAGGAGAGAGAACACACCTTAATAGAGTAAATTATGGTCTATTTCTTCTTAAATATAAACCAAATAGAGAGACACTAAAAATGGTAAAATAACAGATAATAATTAGGAAATTATAATGAAACACCATTGTATATTCTTTACTAACTGATAGGAACTTTGTAATATAGTCAAAAAATTCATCAAACAATTATCAAACCAAATAATCTCAATATAATATAACAATCAAAATTGACTAAATGAGAATAAAACGAAAGATGGAAACTGAAAGAAGGATACCATACATCATTTGTAAATTCATATTGTTCCCAAAATTTATCAAACCAAATAATTGTAATACGATATAACAACAAAATTAACTAAAAGAGAACATACATATAACACACTAAGTTTAAGGACATAGGAAGCATCAGAGAATAGAGAAAATACATTAATAAAGTAAATTAGGGTTAATTCTTCTAAGAAAACCAAATGGATGGACATTAAATATAGTTAGACAGCAAACTATAAGGGAGAAATTGGAATGAAACTCATTTTATATACTTTGATAATTAATGGGAACTCTAAATATTTAAAATAAAATTTATTTTAGTAGGAATTCGTTGAAAATTGATTTTGCTAGTGTTTGAAAAAAGGAAAAAGAATGGATACAAAATATTTTTCTTGTACAGTCAATATTTGTTACACAATGCTAGATCTAAGAAGAACTCTTTATTGGTTTAGGACTTACCAAAAATCTACGCAAGCAAGGTTTACCAAATAATTTATTTAACAGTGTATTTTTTAGATTTTTTTTGGTTATAAAAAGGTGACAACATATGTCTATGGATTGTAATTTTTAGATGGGATTTTTCTAGAATACAACTGATAGACGTTTGTCAATAATCTAATTAAATAATCATGGTGTGCTACTATCGGCACCTAGAAAATTGTTTTGGCTCCCGGTTCCAAAGACCACGATACAAAGTTTGTTTCCTTGCTTCTTAATATCAACTATTATTTTATTTTATATGAGTAGGCACCAAATATTTCAAAACATAAAAGTTATCCCTCCTATTACCTAAACCAAATTCAACTCTTTTCAAAGCACAATAAAAATCACATAACATACACCTAAATCAAATAAAACAATAAAATTTATTGTTTCGATCGTATTTAGAATGATGAAATTTTAAATAAATACTTACTTAATCGATTAAAAATAATTTGTCAAACCAAATTTATTGCCTTTTGAAGCATTTGATCGATCCTTTTATATTTTCACCATCAAGCACTTTTACATTCAAGACGAATAGTGCATTCTCTAAATTTGTATGATAAAACATTATAGTTCAATAACCTACATTGAGATTTTCAATTACAATATTATCAAACTTTATATCCTCTAAATTTGTGTTAGCCACGATATTATTAAACACATCCTAAAGTAACAATCAAAAAACTATAAACAACAAATCTAAGATTTATATGTAGAAGAAAAACAGACTTCAAGAAATAAAAAGTATACTATCTTCTTTATGTTCATCAAGATTAGAATCATCTACAAATTCTTCACTTAGCTTCACATATTAGATTAAAAATGAGATTTTTTTTGGCTTTAGGAGTTTGAAAATTTTGTTTTCTAATGATATTTTAAGACAATGTACATGAGTTTTTCTTAAGAAGATGAAGATGATGAGAAAATATATTTTGGTAACCATAAACATATGAAAAAGGGTAGGTAATTAAAATTTAATGGTAGCTAGACTATCTTCTTGAGTGCCAATAGTCACTAATCATAAAGCAATAAGGTATAACTGATATTTATTGAACACAGTGGTTTTACACTGACAACATCAACTATTTCTAACTTAGTAAGTATTACATTACTAAGCATGTCTGTTTATTAATTTCTAATATCAATGGCATAATTTTGATATAGGTTTATCCTATATTTAATACATAAATTTAAACATGCACATAATTTAGTTTGACCATAGTATTC
This sequence comes from Allium fistulosum, assembly GCA_030737815.1. Lineage (NCBI taxonomy): Eukaryota > Viridiplantae > Streptophyta > Magnoliopsida > Asparagales > Amaryllidaceae > Allium > Allium fistulosum. Next base: position 850,696,966 of record CM060903.1, read on the forward strand.
CAAAAGCTGGATTGAAAAATTGTGTTCAAAGTGAAATTAATTTTAAATTTGGTTCAAAGAGACAACATTTTAGCATTTGCATTAACCTTTAGACATTGCACAATACTAAATAAATTTGAGAAAAATACCATAACAGCCTGAAAGATCATATTTTCTAATACCTACAACGAGATATGACATGAGAATTATACGTCATATATGCATTATGAAATCCAATTTTTTGAATAACCAAATAATTTTTACGCTTTACTTCAAATATTCATGCAAACCTAATAACAAAAATAATATGCCATATGTATAAGTCAAAGTTAACTAATATTACTATAAAAAAAATATACATAAAATAAACTTTACATGGTAATAGGATAAAAGTAAAATTTAGATCAAATGTGCAAAGAAACATTATCAACAAAGCAAATTGATAAAAATACATAATTATTAGAATAAAATTATTACAAATGGCTATATTTTTTTGAAACAAAGTTTTGAATTGTTTTGTTACTAAAAAGGGCAAATATATACAACCCAGAGTGGGCTAATGTGATGCCCCACCTCTATACCCACGCTAGCCAAGAACACTACGGTGTAGTGTTGTCAACTAGCACGGAGAATAAGGCTGTTGAGGAGCGACCATCCGTGTAATTGCTTTGTGCGAGCACCGATATGTCAGATAGTATAACATGCATTTCTATTTCAGGAGGAAATCCGACATACCGATACAAACTCAAAGCTACTACACAGTGGCTATAATAGTTTAGGAAAATAAATATAAAAATAACACAGATAACATAAATGCGGAATACAGATGGAACAAAAAGTCTCATATATGTATAATAACTGATGTCAGTTACAATACATTTGACACGGTACATATGATACAACTACAACTGTCGACTCTGGAAGTTATATATACAAATACATGATCAACTAATGTACATGAATACATATCATCCTATATAATGACACGACTTCTACAAAACGACGAAGACTTCTTCAGAAGATATAAAAAGTCTTCATAGCTCTAGCAGCTACCTAAAGCAAAAAATCTACAACCTGTAAATAACTCGGGTCTGACCCGAGTATTGAATTCAAAAGAAAATAATACACGGGTCAGTCTAATTCAAACTCAGTTATTAATGCACAGAAGCAAAAATAATCAAATATCAAATAGACGACAGTCACAGAAATCTCGTATACCCAACTTCTCGATAAGAGAACCGGATAACGGCAGATATAACACTAAACAGTGTTAATCCACAAAACAGAAATCCAAAGCAATTTAAACAAGTCAGAACTCATGTTTATATGCAAATAAACAGTGGTGATGGAATTACAGTGGTATGCCAATGTAACAGGTAAGTGATAATTCAAAGGCTACACCATATCATAGTGCAGGCAACAAAAATAAACAAGGATGAATGAAACTGATCAAGCAAGTGCAGCAGGTACAAAGGCCCAACGACCAAGTGCACAAAACAATTTCAAGTGAAGGCAAATGAAATCAAGTACACATGAACCTAATGAAATCATCAGAGAACAAGTCACAGCCGAAATGATCCATCGTAGTGCAAACTAATATGACAACAAGTATGACTGGGATGCATACATAAACAAGAGATCAAGTTATAGCATGGCAAGTGCAGACTCAATTGAAATTATACACTACAGGTGTTATACTCAAATACAACAAGACTGGTTCAATTACGATATGAATACAATGCAACTGGCAACTATGAAATGCAACTGATGATAGTGAATGAGACAACACTTTAAACTCAAATAAACAGCAGCCTCAACATCAACAAAGAAAAATGGATGCAAATCCAAGTCAACATGAAACTGCAAACATGACACAGCAACCAAAAATGTCATAATGCAGACAACAAACTCATGGACCAACTACAATGGAGAGACCTTTGCAAGTATACAAGTTCAGAATGACATGTGCAAACCACACTGGAACAAAATGACAACATCAACATGGATGCAGGTACAAGACTGTTAGCAAGTAAATTCAAAGTGACAGTAACCAGTGTGCAATAGGAAAGACAAGTCGAAATTACAAAGTGAACCAAATGCAAATAATACAATGCATCAATGCAATGTATCAGACTCAAGCTAAAAATCAACTCAGTGATGTTCAAATGAATAAACTCAAGACCAGAGTAGCTCAAGGTCAAGTAAATACAAATCACAGTGTCCAGAATCAAATGAACATATAGTTCAACTATTCAGTTGCATATGTATGCATATCAGACTTCAGTGAAACAATACATCCAAAACCAAGCTCAAGTGTCTACAAGATGAACCAGACAATACCATAGTCAAGTTTGATACAATAAGAGTAACTACAGTGATGTATCCAAGTTTAAGCAAGATAGCATGGAGATGACAGAATAACCAAACAACAGTTCATGTATGTATGCACAGGAAAGCAATTACAGTTCAAATACAACAGAGCTCACCAAGTCATAAAGTATGCAGTTAAACATCTAAACAAATCAAATGGAATAGTGAGGCTACAGGTAGAAGAAAACACAGTGAGATACGACAATGCAAACTCAAGAGTGAAATTTGACAACATGCACAAGAGATTCAAGTGTGTATCTGTTCGTACTTTTGAAATTGTCAAAAATCGAAAATTAGGAAAGTTTCTGCTGTGATACTCGAACAAAATCAAACGGCTTCAGATCAAAACATAGAGGACAAACCATTGAAACATCAGATAAAAATCGACGAAGTCGAATTCGAAGCCAACAAAGAAATCGGACCTACCAAATCAAGTGATGCCAAAATCACCACATATACGAATTTACACAGACAATAACCCAATATCGAAACAAAGATGACCACGAAAACAAAAACGAACGAAATCTCATATTTTGAGTGAATTAGATGTGAGAAAGTCTCACCTTCTTCGACGTGGCAACCGAGAGCAACGAGAAATCGATCAAGCAAGGCAATTCTCGAATAACCAACGATATGATCGAAGTAGGAACGGCACTTCGAAAAGCCCAAATTTCAGAGCGCAAAGAGGAACGAACGCGAGAATTGAAGGAGCAGCCATTATTTATTTTCTTCGTTCGATTATAATGTAGGGTTTCGAATGATAGGGTTAAAGAGGAGGGAACGGTTTATTTACTTTGCAAATTTTCACGATCCAAGCAAAAAAATGAAAACGTGGGCCGAGAACAACTCAAAGCCTAAAAATCTTTTAAACCATTTATAAAAGAATTTTAACATTATTTAAAAAGTTTCAATAGGCAATTTGCAACAATATTTATTGTTTAAATGTCGATTATTAATTGACACAAAAAAACCGGGTTGTTACAGCTAATATGTACATGTATTTACAACAACAAAACATAAAAACAACGGCCTCTTTATTTGTGAATTTATTAGCCCAAGTACTCAAGCTTACACCCCAAATTCTAGATGTTTCCACCACCATAATTGGTAACCTTCAGTTCATTAACACTTCAATATTCACCCTTCATGCTTAAGCTTTCGAAAACTGAGATTGGCTATGCTCCCTCTTCCCTAAACTCTTAAAACTCTCAAACCAATATGACACCGCTCCTCCCTTCTCATCAAAATATATGTCAACCTCAACTACACACCAGCTTGCTATTTTCTAAGGTTTGGTTAATGAAAACTCTTAATTCTGACTCCCACTTCTCGGATCTAAAGCAATTTTTTACCTAGATAGAAAAGACTTTTTTTCTTGTTGATCTTCATCAAAGTGACTTGGATTTAAAAAATCATTACTTGCATGTAGAACTTTAGCTGCTTGTTGGCGAGTTACTTCATATCTGGTAGATAAGTTTTTAGTTTTGTTGTCTATACCAATTAGAAAAAGCTTGAATTTGTATTTAATGGATGTTAAACTCATTAACAGTTATTCTAGAGGGAATCTCTTCCATGCTCTAATTATTGTTTATATCCATATAAAATAAGAAATTTGAGAGTGAATATGTTATTAAAACAGGAAAACTACCTCTACTTGTGGTTGTAGAGCTCAGCATCAGTTTGTATGGCGTAACTACGGAGGCATAGCCACCCTATTGGGTGGTAGGTAACATTATTCCCACTCCTTACATATCTCCTCATCTAGTTAATCTATGTATGCTCTTATTAAGACAAGTTGTGCGAAGGATTTACAAATAACTATTGCTATGTTTGGTTACCTCCAAATACCTTATGATTCCTTTCCTTCCATATAGACCATATGCATGTTAACAATGAAATCAATGCTAGATCCTTAATTTTGCAATTGCGGTAAATCTCATGATGATATTTTCTATTTCTCTTGATAGATCTAGAATACTAGTTTGGAATGCAGATCGTTTGAGTTTAATTTTACATCATTTCCAAATGTAAGCTCCATACTTACATTGAAGAAATAAATGCTTTGTGTCCTCTTCATGGTGGTTACATAACACACATCTAGGATCAACAATGACACCTCTTTGGATTAGCCTTTTTTTCATTGGTATGAAATTGTTCAGTTCTCTGTATAAACATATTGACATTTTTGGCATATGAACTTTATCCCAAATCACTTCAGCCTACTGAACAGTACTAAAAGATATTTTGACCGTTTTCCAAATATCTTTAAATTATATATTCCGTTCAACACAACCGGGCCCAGTAATCTTTTTCATTTTTGTTCAAATTTGAACTTTTTCCATTTCCTCTTTTAAAGATCCCAAGTAACTGAATTTCTCTACTTCCACATCCCTCCTTCTAAAATATCGCTTATGGGTAATCTTTCACTTCTAGCATTTTCCATAGTTTCGACTCCTAGTTTATTAATCACTCTTCCACCTTGTAACCAAGGTACAAACCACAACGAAGTGGACTTACCATCTACTATATGTTTGCCCATACATTTCACTGCATCTTCCTGTTATGCACCATGAACTTCCATACTCCTAAGTCGTAATTTAGGATGTTAGCTTCCCAAAATTATTGGTTTTAAAAATATTTTTCTCTCATAAGTTTAGCCCATAGACCATCCCATTTACTGCTATCCAAATGAGTTTAATATACAAAGATTTGTTAATTTCTTCCAGGTATTTAACCTTATCCCTCATTCACACTTTTCTCTATACAAGATATCCCAAACGTTTTTGCTAGTCTTTCACTTCCATAAAATTTTTAAAATGATTTACCTTGTTAATAATGGAAATCAAAATTTTGAAGCAATGCATCCGGAATTGAATGATAGGGTATATTGTGGATTTAATCAATGCTGGTCTATCTACCAAGCTGAACAGTTTCATCTCTTATCCATCAATTTTTGTTTTGATTCTATCAATCAAGCTCTTACAGCCTTTATCTCTTAAATTCACACTTGATAGAGGAAACCTTAAATATCTGATTGGCAATTATCCTTGAATAGTTCCTAAAATGGCTATATTATAGAGTAGAAAAAAGTATTTTACAAATATGTATCTATATATGCACAGAAAGAACAAAATTAAAATGAAAATATTATGATTTGTAATGAAATAATGATTTTTAAAATTGCAAAAGCCAAAGTTAGTTTGTTTTATTATGAACAAAATCTATGAAAACTAAGGTTTACTCTGAAAATATGTCTTTTCTCATAACATGAAAGGTTAAAACTTCAATATCAATTATATCATTAAAAATCTTAATTATTTTCTTGCAAATTGTAAAAAAAATAGAATGAAAGTATTTGTTATACCTCTTCTCTTAATAAACTGACATCACTCTATACATAATTAAACATTCAAATGTAATTTTGATTTAAATTTCACTTTTACTTATTAATTCATCACCTTTAACTTGTCTTTTTTCATGTAATCAACCTTCATACAAATTTATTCATTCACATAGTATTGTGGTTCCAAATACTGACCATGAGTTTTTTTGAAGATCCATGTAGACATTTGATATGAATTTTTGTTTGAAGTACCAATTCAACATCGGTATGACTACTCATAATATTTTTGTTGGTACATCTATACGTGAGCATAATATAGTATTTATAATCGCATTTTATCATAAATATAACCTGATAGGTTCGTTTTGGATGTAAGATAAAATTTATAATCATGTTTTATTATATATATATATAATATTTCGTTTTAAGCATAAACAATTACGTAAAATATAATGTTTCCTTTACAAGCAAAAAGAATATTTCTTTAACAATATTTTGTTCTTTTATCGAAGAAAATTATCGATAAATATTTATGAATTGGAAGAAAATTTGTTAATAACTGATGGTGAGTTCCCACTTTACTATTCCTTTACAGTAAGAAAGCATTTTTTAAATATATAAAACAATTCATATAAAGGTTCTATAATATAAAATTTGAAGCATGTTGACCAACACCACTATCCCATTGGTTAGACGCTCCGAATTTGATGTGAGAGGTCATAGGTTTGAAACTTGCATAGTGTGATTTGAATCGTTGGACATATGTTGACATATAGTATGATGTATACTACCTAAGACGTTAGTGCTAATATGTACTACTATCTAAGTACCCAGTTTCAAAAAAATGAAGTGTAACGACCCACATTGTTGGACGGTTTAAATCGACGATAAACCACATATGTCAAACTCAAACTATTCAAAAGGGAAGGTCGTTATGGGGTAAATAAGAAAAAACAGAGAAAGAAAGAAAAACAAACACAGAATCTCACAACGGAATGACAAAATATAATAATCAAATAAACGGTTCATGAAGCTGTTTTACAAATAACATTTGATTACACTTTTACAATACAGAATCAGAGTACATATAGCAGTAATAAATAAATAATGTAGCAGAACAACATGATGTAGCAGAATAAATAAAATAAATAATAATAGTATTAAATCTTCGTCTTCGTCCTCCAGAAAAGTAGTCTTCGATAGACTGAAAAGCTCAGACTGACCCGAGCGAACTGAAAAGACAAAACACTCAAGTCCAAACTAAAAGATCTTATGTAAGTTAAATCAACAGTAAATAAATATGAGTGTAACGGCGTCAGAGATGTTTACGGGGTTTGACATCAGCTATCCAGTGTCTAACATGAGTGCAATAACTTAAGAGATGTTCGGGATTACATCTCCTAAGGATCTGTTAAACTATCTACATACATAGTACAATACTTTATTATAATAATGTCTACAATAAAGTAAAGTATTAAAATAGCGTTAAGGCGTTACTCATATCACCTTAACACATTTTTATATATTCCCATAGTCTATACAGTACCATAATTCCTCCGTAAACTGGAGGGCTATCAGAGGGCACTCCATAGGTACGATACAAACGAAACTCGTAGAAGGTGCGATAAGGCATGTGACAAGGCACACGAGGCAATGTCAGGGTAGGATTATACCATTTGCACTCTCGGACTGGTGGTAGCACATAGCAACTACTATCGTCCACCTCGGAACACACTCCCATAATCAAAATCGAGGGGTGGCTACCAAATCAATCACAAAGTAATAATATGGTATCGAAGAAATGTGCCTGATAGGAGGAGCGACCTTACTTGGCCCAGTATAGCTCCTATTTTAGCCACATCAAGCTAACTCACGGGAGTCAGGGCTATGTAAATACCTCATATAGAATCATTCATCAAACCATCCTACTTCATTCTGGAATCTCCAACACGTACAAAGTTGTTAAAGTGGTTTTCGGTATTGGCAAAAGTATGAAAATATCCGATCCCGGTCTCTTTAACAACCAAACATTTATTTCACACCGGATGGTTCTTTTAAATTTCCAAAACCGTTTCAAAATTGATATCAAAATATCATATTCAATTCAAACCATATCACTTTCTAAATCATATTCACTTTTGGAATCATATCGATAAGATAGGTTAATTAATTCCTCATTTCAAAAATCATCTTATTTACTGAAATGCATCATTTTAATCCCAATTTAGTTTATTACATCATTTAACCCTATTTGCATTTAAATCAAGGATTTAAATATAAACACTTCCACTTTACACAATCTGAAATTTAGAAAATAATTTAGATAGTTATAAATGATTTAATTAGTTTAGCATAGATTAAATAAACTTTAAATAGTTAGAATACTCTAAAATAGTTTAAAAATAGATTAAAGTAATTTAAATGGATTTAAGATAGTTTTAATAGGTTTAAAAAAAATTAAATAGATTTAAAATAGATTAAATAGAATTAAAATAGATTAAAAAAATTAAATGGATTAAATGGATTTAAAATAGATTAAATAGATTAAAAATAGATTAAATAGATTTAAAATAGATTAAATAAATTTAAAATAGTTTAAATGGTTAAAATAGATTAAAATATATAACATGAGTTAATTAGTTTAATAGTTTGAAAATCTTAATAATCGGGATTTCTAAAATGGAATATCTTTAAACAGTTTATATTAAAATAATAAATCTGAAATTAACATCAAATTTAACTTTTTATTTATTCCAACAAATCAGGACCATATCCAGATTTCAAATCAAAACCCAATTTCAAATCTTAAAATATCAATTTTAAGCTATTCCAATTTCAATAAATTTCAAGGTTACAATTTCAAACATCTTCAATAACTCAATTTCGATAAATTTCGTTTATACTTCAAATTCAACTTTAGAATTCCAAATTAAATCCTTTAAGCAATTTACTTAAAACAATTCCAAACTTTCAAATTTAATCCTTTAAACAATTCATTTAAAACAATTCAATTTATATAAATCAAATTCTATTTCAAAATATCATTTAGCTGAATTCAAAATTTAAAAATTTAAAATCATTTAATTTAACCAATTCGGTGTCCGTATATAATTTTCTACCCTATGGTCAAGTGATACAGATATTTTTTTTTTGAGATCATGGGGAAACTTAAGATCATGGTATTCATTGATACTCACTTAAAAGTGATACAGATATTTATCATTTCAATCTGCAAAAAATTAAATTTTACGGGTATATATTATTTCAACCCGCAATCCCAAATTTTATTTCAAATCCATGAAATTGCTCGAGTCTATCATTTCAACCCATAACGATTCCTCCATAATCTACCAGATCGTTTGGGTATGTATCATTTCAACCCATAGGGAACTTGCAGTGTTATAACAATATAAATATAATATTTAGTCATCCAATATCCACAATCAAACATCCATCATAATCATCATTCAAACCCATAAATAAACAATAACAATCAAACAGTTATCAATGATAGGTATCAGCTGACAATTAAACTTCAATATTAATTTAAATGGCTATTAAATTCAATAAAGGTCAAATTTAACTGGAATGACTAAGTAAATATACCAAACATCAACCAATCAATTTCAAATCACATCATAAATTCAATTTACATAAGATAATCTAGTAGTTGTTAGTGGGTCAAAACACTCACCTTTGATTTCAAATCAATTTGAAATCCAAAATAAGGTCCAAAATTCAACTGTCTCAGAATTCATCCAAACCAGTTCCATAATGTCCAGAATTTCAATACAATCCCAACGAAACAAACCGTGCGCAAATCCGAGCATGTACGTAAAAGTTATGATAATTAGAAGATTTGGAATCAAAATTTAAAATAAATAAATAAAAAGAAAGTGTACCTGGCCATGTCAGCGCAATTTCATACGAACGAAACCCAACAAAACCCTAACATGATCTACTGCACATCGCGTACAACCTGAGCCGCCGCATGCCACTCTAACACGATCCACTCCGATCAAGACCCCCCGCCTCCTCCATTGGGTTAGGCCGACCAACCTCTGGCCAACGCGATCCCCAACGGCGCCTCTGCCTGGCCGTGGCTGCCGTTACTTCAAACACCAATTCCGGTGAAATCCTCAAACCTCCAACATGAAGGAATACCACCTTAATGACCTGCTCGACACCAGCTTCCCAATGCCGCTTCCCAATCGTCGATCGGGCGAAGATCCACCGTTGGATCAAAACCTTTGCAAATGGACGGCCGAAACTAAATCATTGATTTTTGGACAAACGGTGATTCAATTGCAAAATCAAATTGCACCAGTGGATTACGCTCGTCGAGAGCTTCGAAATGGTATATGATATGTCATGGTTTGAAGGAGTTTGAATTTTTGAAATTGATTTTGATTTGAATTTGGATTTGGGGAAAATAGAGTTTCTACCATTGAGTAGGATAAGTAGACATATGGAATTGTACGTACTGAGATAAGAAATAAAAAGGCTGCTAGGGTTTAGAAAAGTCTATTTATATGAACAAACCCCGATAAGAAAAATGAACACGTATCGAATTGGTACGAACGACAATAATGACCCGAAAAGCCCATTCTGCTTCCGGAACGAAAGTAGGTCATCCCATATATCAAAATAGATGTTTTCGATATTTTTAAGCTCAATGGAATAGGTTTCAGGTCCTAATTCCATCATATGAATAAGTTAGCTTTTAAAATCAGCTTATTCCAATTGAATTCAATTAAATTGATTTCTACCCGTTTCGAGCCCGTACGATCAAACGACAAGTCCGATCGCTACGAAACTTGAAATCCTACAATAATTCACTGTTATGAATCCGTTAAAACTAATTTCGTCGAAATCCGAGACAGTGGCCAAAATGGCTATTTTCACGTTAGTTAGATAAATTATTATTAAATTAATTAAATCATCTTTCAATTCAAATTACATAATTAACAAATTTCATCATTTATAATTACACAGAAATTAACAATCTTTTTAAAACCAATTATCCATGTCAAATTCAATGTTAATTATTGCACTAATGACGGTGTTCAAATTTCAATAGAAATAAATTTAGTGATTATAAATCTAAATTCCAATAAATCCATCTATTTGACTTTTCATCTTAATATTCAATCAATTGTCATCTTATGGATATAATTAACATTGGTTTATATCTTATTACACTAATATTCTACAATTATCATCTTAATTCATATTAACGTAATATTTAATTACATTTAATTGCAATTGATTTCAAATTTAATTCAATAGATTAAATAAATAGGTGATAAATAACAATTGTTACCTTTTACTTAACTTAATCACATTCATAAGTTTATTATCTACAGACAAATGTTATAACTACTTACACAACACTGATTTTACCCAATTACAATTAATTACATATTTTCTCACCAATTAATATAACATTTAAATTATTTCCTTATTTACAATCTATAACCAATTATAACTTTTTAATCATTTCAATTAAATGGGAATTACATTCAAAGTAGTCACCAATTACCTTAAATTAATACTATCACATTTCATTCTAGTTATTCTCTTATTATTAAATCTTTAAAAAAAATTCACAACATCAAACTCCAAAACTTATTTAATTTAATATTTTAATTTATCGAAAATTACGTTACACTCTCCCACACTCAAAACTTTTCGTCCTCGAAAAAGGAAAAGAAGGAATTAAGGAATTAATATATCTTATTCAAAGTATTAAATTTATAAACAATTAATTTACATAATTAAATAATTTAAATAAAATATATCAATTTATAAACAATTAAATCCTTTCATATTCAAGTTTAATAAAAGTTTGAAAAATATTTCCACTTTTACAAAAATTTCTAAGTCCAAAATTCATAGAAAATTTTGGCAGAGTCTCCTTTGTACGAAGAGGTCGGGGAGAAATACTAATATCAATAATAACAATATATATAACATATTTCAAAATAAAATATCCCAAACCATGAGAAAACAATGTAATATCGCTAGAAAACCGTAATCTGAAAACTTACTTATTTGTCGGGCAAACAATGCTTATTTATGAAACCAAAAGCAATAGCTTTTGCCTCCATAAACCTGCATTTCACTTACATAATTCAAAGAAGTTAATAGTTATGTAAAAGAGAAATATTAAGTTGTTTCAATTAATAACAGAACACATCAACACAACATAACAACAATCACTTGCAAACAGACAATACAACCATCATATCATCACATGCAATCAAAGAAATCAATATACATCCATAGCAACCAATACTAATGGTTTGTTCCGGTTCATAAAATTTTAATTTTATAAAAATGATAAATAAACTACTAAGTATATCATACACTCAACAGTCCTAGATAAACTTAACAGATTATTTATACATCTTAAACAATTTAAAAGTATCACCTCCCAAACATCCCATAAGCCAAAACAAACAATAATTTCAAATATCGTTTAAGTTTATTCTTATCAATCTTTATCCATATTATTTACTATTCATATTTTTTCATTCGTTCATACAATGCTTATTTACATTAATTTACATTCATTGCTTCCAAAAATTTATTTCTCATTCACCTATATAATGCAAATCTCCATTAATTTACATTCATTTACTTACATAAGTTATTTTCATTCAATTATTTAGATCATCCATTATTATGTAAGTCTCATTACTATTTAATTCACCATTAATAGATTATTTCTTTTTCACATTCATCTCTTTCATATATAATATTCATGAACATTTAATCTATTTTTAAATCATTTCATGTTTTCTGAAATTATAATCATTCAATTAATATAGTATTCACCTTTCTATTAAATTTAATTACTAGCAATTTCAAATTATTAACTTAAGTTTATAATGTTTTATAACATCAGAATTCTTATTTATAGAAATAATCTCATCGAACACTTTCATTACTTAAGTTTTACTTGTATAATATTCTATTACATATTCTTATTAACATTTCAACTTATATTTTGGTAAGTGATGTAACGACTCGTAAAATTTTAATGATTTTTTATATATATTTAACTAAAATTTTGTGAAATTTTAAATAGTTAAATTTGGAAATAGAAATTTGATATTTGGAATAGGTCTTCTTAAACATAGCAACTGGTAAATTTTTATCAGATAATATGAAAGTTTATTTTATTGTGTAATTCTATTTCAATTTAAATCAGTTAAAAATTGATGATAATAAATTGTTTTTCAAACTTGAATATTTTTACATAATAAATTTGTAAACTATCTTTTGAGTGAGACGTCATATTTCGTTCCTTCAAATTTTGACTACTATCGCTCCATTTATCTTATTTCTGACAGATTTGCAGCATTTTTCGGTACCGATTATCGACTTTTGATAGGATGATCGTACCACCGATATCTGTATACCGTTTTGATCGTCTCGTCGTGTTGATCTCCGTAGTATATTCATTTCTGTGTTTTGAAGTTCGGTTCGCTGCGGGATCGACGAAACTATTTGCAGTATCGGTACGGTTTTGAACATTTTCAAATTTCTTTTGACCATTCAATTTCCACCAGATCAACCCAATAGCCATTCCTAATTTCTGAATTCAACGTACTTGTGTCCTTTACTATTCCCTATATTTATTTATTTTCTTTGAACTGTCTTTTTCATTTGGAATCTCACTTGAATTGCTGTCCTTTTATCTTTTGTTTCATCTTGTACTTTTACCTCTATTCCTATTTTCGAAAAGAAAGGATATATTAATAATAATAATAATATTATTACAAGCTTTATATTCTTGAGTTATTCATCCATGGCTGCCCCTAGCATCACTCGACCACCGCAGCCGCTCATCTTTCCTCTCATCGGCCTCTCATCTCGATCCTCCATGGTTGCCGCCGCCGAGCCTCACTTCCCTCAGCGGCACTTTCATCTCTTTTATATAAGGTACTTATATATATATATATATAGGATCAGTTTATAAATGTTTATAGAAGTTGTGTATAGTTTTAATATAGCTGCTATATGTATATATATACTATGTTTATACTATATACCATGTTGTTATATATGGATGTGTTTGTACATAGGTTGTATATATATTTGGTCTGTATTTATAGTATAGTTCTATGATCTATTTGTGTAAAATATATTAGTCTATATTTTATATTAGTGGCTTATATAAATTTATGACTGGTTGTATAAATATATAGTATATATATATTATATGTTTTATATGCGTGATATAAGGAAGTACTATATGAATTGCAATGATATATATATATATATATATATATATATATATGTGTGTGTGTGTGTGTTACAGAGGCATATGCGAAAAATTTTATAAGCAGTTCTATAGTGGTATATTTAGTACCAACTTTTCCCTTTATTTATATAATAATATATGTTGCGATATTATAAGCTACAGTATGATTGTCTATTTCATTATGATCTGTTTTAGTTTGTATATATAATATATAAAGTAAGTTATATTTATGAGTTTGGGTAGTTGTCTGCATATGTTGGTAGATCTGTAGCCTTATATACATATTTGTTTTCATACGTATAATTTGCGTGTAAATTTATATATATTTCCTAGTTTGTTTATAATCTATGTTGCTATTATTGGTTGCAGATAAAATTTTGTTTAAAGCATATATAAGTATAAACGAGTTTGGTTTTATATATATATATATATATATATATATATATGTGTGTGTTTAAAGTATTAACATTCATGTAGTTATATATATATATAGTTTTACCTGGCCTTATATTTTAGAAAGAGTATTATATATAGATTTTTTTGTATATAAATGTTTTGAATGTATGCATGGCTTCGAATATATAAAGTTTTATATATGACAGGTTTCGAAGGTACACAAGTTTCGAATATATTAAGTATTAAATATATGTAAGTTTTTGTGAAGACCCAAAAATTTAGCCTTCGAAAATCGGCACCCGTACTCCACTTGTACTCAAAATGCCGTAGATTCAAATGCCAAATCTGGTTCTCCGGAGCTTATAACAACATTAAGTAAATAACACAGCGGAAAAAAAGAATATAGATATACAACATCTGATACAATATCCAGATACAATGATGATACAATGAATATCTATATACATCAGAGATATGATACACCAAATAGCAGCGGAAAAGAAAATAGATAACTAACATCAGCAGCGGAACAAATAACTCTAAGATAGTCTTCAAAAGAGAACTCCAGCAATAGCTCGAACTCCCAATAACGATACACCAAGAATAAGCAAGTGCAGTCCGATCCAAAGACTGAACTAGCTCCAGATAATCTACTAAATCTGAATATCTGAAAAACCAAACTCTAGACTGCTCGTGTAGAAAAATTTTGAGCATCCAGAGTTTAGGAAAGAAACAATAAACTCCGGATCAGTCATGGGACTGGTGTGAGCAACAAAAACAGTTTATCTTTAAACAACACAAAAGAATTTAAACATTGAAAACCGCAATGCTTTTGGAAAATGAAACTACCATAAGACCTCCCACCACACACACAATGCAAACGCAGACTTGGAGGAGATTTCTTCTTATGTTAGTCAAAGATGCTTACTACGCAAAATCAAATCATTTTTGATATTATTATTAGTGCATAGTGGAAAACATTTCGAAAGTAGAATATAAATCTTAGCCAGCATAGGTACCATTATATTATGCCTGCTATAGCTGCCTCCTGAGGAGACAGGTTCTACAATTTGCAATCGTAAAGGCTCGTATTGTTTCTTTGGATTTCCAACAAATGGTCAGGCTAAGGAACTTCCTTTTCCACGATGGGTACGTCCCTGGAATAGACGACCCGAGAACCTAACCGGATCTCTGCCAACACAAGGCCGGGTTACCTCTGCAAAAATAGGTAACTACTGACACGCGTATGCCATCCCCCGATCGTCACCGATCTTCCCGAGGATCCCCGATTCGCAACAAACCACATAGATAATAATGCAGCAACCACAGAGGTTAAGTATCTGGGCTCCATACCATGATACCACCTTTATCCAGAAGGAATGACATACACTAAGGGGCGCTACTCCCTAGAACCTTGCCGCATTCGTCCTGTTTCTCGACCATTTCCGGGGTGTGAGGCTCGACGAAGTCTCGTCCACAAAGCTACGCTTTGTACACAAAGCCATGCTTCGGGTCAAACAAATGATCAACCTATGATCACAAAGATATAAAATCAAACAAATGATCATATCACAAATGATCAAACACTGATCATCACACAGCAACACTCAGCATGCCACATTACCAAATTGGGATATATCGCTGATAAATTTCAACTACATAACCTCTGAGCTCGTACGTCTCAGAGAAGGGTGTTAAGCTAAGAGAATAAATTCTCCGCCACCAACAGATATGTATTTGAAAGAAATCGGCTTTATATCTCAAAGTGTAATGTCAGACATGTATCCATACAAGTCTGTTCCGGGTTCGAACAGAACCGAAGGCACTTCTTACGAAGCCCTTGCAATTCCGGGTATTCACAATCCCGTCCGGACTTCCCATCACAAAGGGTGATAAAATCTCTATACCGGGGACCAGTCGGTGCAGAGACATTCGACGAGTTGTCCTTTCGTTTTCGTGAATATCCGGTCTTCAACACCGGTCTTCAAATGCTATCCATATACGACGTATCATTATTCGGAATGGGTTATATGACACGAATGTCTTTTCCCGGCTAACCCGAATAACGAGCGAAATCTTTAAAAATATATGGATATTGGGATTTCAATTAAGTCACAACTTAATAATTCAACTTCTTTCTTCAAATGGTTTCAATCGATTACCATTTCAAATCTTTTAAACAAAAAGATTTATTTACAGAGTTCACTTAATTTTCACAAAGATTCATTCACAGTTTTTCCAAAACAATTTCTGTTTCAATTGGATTAACTCGTTAAATCTTTAAAATAAAGATTCAACTTATAGCTTTCAAAATAATTTCATTTCGAATGTTTTAAACAAATCATCATTTTAAATCTGTTAAAGATAACAGATTCAATTCATAGTTTTCAAAAAGAATTCATTTATAACTTGGGAAAACCATCTTTCAATTCATACCTGA
The DNA here is from genome assembly GCA_030737815.1 of Allium fistulosum. Taxonomy (NCBI): domain Eukaryota; kingdom Viridiplantae; phylum Streptophyta; class Magnoliopsida; order Asparagales; family Amaryllidaceae; genus Allium; species Allium fistulosum. Next base: position 850,713,766 of record CM060903.1, read on the forward strand.
AATTCCTTTAAATTGGAATTTCATTTGTTATATATACGAAAGCTTTTATCATTTGAAAACAAACAGTTTTTGTTTCAGAAAAATCCAATTTTATTTGCACGGGTTAAAGTCCTTGAATTATATTCGCATTCAAAAATCAATATTTTATAACGGGTATAATATCTTTAATCCCTAGTTTTAAATCATATAATTCAATTTCAAACTTTAATTCAAATTTAAATCAAATTATTTAAATTTCCAAAATTCCATTAAGTTATTCAAAATAACTCTTGTCTTTGAAATTCTATTTCAAAAAGCTTTTCACTTTAAACCGAAATTTCAAATTCAAAATCAATTGAAATTAAAATTTCAATTTCAAAAAAACATCAAATTTAAATTATCTGTGACTTAACCGATTTCCACGTGAAATCCATATTTGTGTGTGTATGGTGTAGTCCAGGGGTTTCACACACAATAGTGCAACATCAATCATCACAGATATATCGATAAGCGGTATAATCGATAACGCTTATCTTCATTCACAGATTCATAGATAAAATAAATTTATCAGTCACAAAGATTCACTATTACAATTCGATGTGGGTTTCGGATAACCAACTGGAATCCGACTCCCTGTCGCATCGAAATTTAAGTGCCGTTTTACGGACCAAGGGGTATATTCACATAGTAATATATCACAGAAATAGAAATTACAGCTCAGCACAAAGTAATTTATATCACAAAGCATCACAAATCGCAAACAGGAATATCAGACTGCTCAAAGCATTTCAATAATAATCAATCATCTAACAATTAGATGAATTAAATCAGTTACTTTAATTTCCTTTAAATCCTGCTTGTTAATTAATTATATATCAAATAAATTTATCATACAATAATCATCTATCTTAATTAATTTCATTAGATAATTATCTTTAAGTAATTAATCATCTTTATAAATAAATCAACATTTAATTACATTAAATGTAATTATATCCTAATTACTTGATTAATTAACTTTAATTGTTATTTGTAAAAAATTGATTAACCAATCTTTTAGTTGAATTCCAGTTCAAGTATAAACCATGGTATTAGGTGAACCCTTCTCACGCACCCAGGTTCGCTCGAAGCAAACCACCCTTTTACTCGAGTAAATACTCGAGTCACTCACCCCTTTCCCTCACGTTCCTTTCTTCTTCTCTGTTTTTTTTCTCTTTTCTTAAGACTTTAACTTAACAACATACCCAGGTTCAAGCTTCCTGACACAAAGCCGACCTCGTGCACGTGCACCAACGGAACGACCATCTCTGGCCGACGCTACGATCGTCAACAAGTCATCGATCATCTGCTCCCACCTCCGGACCACCATGAACCGCAAATCCAAGTCGAATTTGAAATTTAGCTTCGCAACCCAAACTTCATCAAAACAGATCACCAGAAAAAACTCACATCCTCCCACCCCTGGCCACCGGAGGACACCAAATTCTAACCGAAGCTTCCCCTTAATCATACGCCCCTATCCCCACCGGAGCAATCAACTCCGGTCCACTACACATGTCGCAATTGCCTCGATAGCCAAGCCTAACCAAAAACAAGCTTAAACCCTAGATTGATCGAATCCAAACACCACGGTCATAGAAAAAATTCGAAATCATTTTTCCCCTCATCCTTGATACAAAAACAAGCTTCGAACCAATTTTTAGCATTTATGATTTAATTGATTGCAAGAAATTTGTAAAAGTTCAATTTTTATTGAATTACAGACTACTCTTAAAATAACCAACTAAAAATCTTCATTTTTGTTTTAAAAATCATGGGTTGTAGTATAGATTCAATATATATTCTTGAATTAATATTTTTCGACAATTAATTTTATTCAAATTATCACTTGAAACCTGTAAACAATATTACAGTGATGTGCTTGATAAAGAAAATTTAAATCAACCTTTAAAAATCTAAATTTGAAGTTTATCATCTTGCTTGTTGAGAAATCAAAACTTAACAATGATTTAAATAAGGATAGTTTGAGTATTCTAACCAAAATACAGTCTGTATCAAGTTTTCAGAGAAGGAAGAGCATACCAAATCATATATATAAACTGAAGCATATACAAACAGCTCATAAATGAAGTTTAAACTGTTTTTTAAATAACTTAAACTCTTTAAAAATTATGTTTACTCACTTGTAAAGATGAAGAACAGAGCAGTTTATTTGTAACAGGTTTGATATGTTGTAAACTGATATCTTGCTTCTTTGATCCCTAGTTTGAGTAGATTGTTTTTCTGTATGTGGTTCTTGACTTTGTTAATATAATAGAGGCCTATATTTGCAGTCATATTCACACAAACATTTCATATTTTCCAGGCATGCAATCACATTTCACTCTCATACAAACCATATCTAAGTTATTATCATCACAGATTCAAGGAAATGAGGAAGTTCAAGTTTAAGGAAAGAAGTTTGCTCACCTATACTTGGAACAGAGGCAAGCTTGAAAACCTGGAACAATTTGAACACTGGAAGTAGATTTTGATTTATGTTTGAGTTTCACTGCCTTTTGAATCTCCGGTTTGCTTTTAAATCTTTTATTCCTTCAGCTTGGATAAACGAATGAATGGAAAAAGAAAATGATGTATAAATGGGAATGAGATTTTCAGGGAGATGTTATCTTGTTTATAAAATAGGGTATGATTTGAAGTTGCTTTAGAGGTATGGCTGCATTTATGATATGTACAAATTCATATATACTTGCTTTCCTTTATCTCGGCTGTAGATCACTTGTTGGTGGCTGCGAATCTTATTTTAATGGTTGATGAGTATTATATTGTGTACTTTTATGTTTTCTTTTGTTTATACTTTATCTTCATTTCGGCTGTAAATGTTTTGGTGGGTATGATATGCTTTGTTTTGTTTTATATTTCATTTTAAACTTACATACTTTGTTTTATTTGTACTTCTTTTGCTTTTGTCTATTTCCTCTTGACTTCGGCTGTAAATGTTTTGAGATAACATGATGGCTATCTTTACAAGCTATTCACCTATACTTGGTTTTATTTATTTCCTTTTCCTTTCTTGCTTGCATATTCTTTTCTGCTTTGTATTTTCTTTTTATACTTTTGTTTATATTTATCTTGCCTGGTCACAGACTTTATTTTGTTGACAAATATTTTTACTTACTTTGCTTAGTCTATTTTGTTTTGCTCGGCTGTTATGATGTTATGGTTTTGTTTTGATTTCTATTTTATTTTAGTCTACACACTTACTGGTTTATAATTTTATTTTACTTTGGCTTGTTCATACTTCTTTTGTTTGTTTTTATTTGTTTATCCTTGTTGACTTCGGCTGTAAAGGTTTTTGTATTTAAATGTTTTGTTTTATACTTCATGTATATAGATATAAAGCTATAAAACTATTGTTATAAATTCTTAACTTATGTATTGTTTTATTTCTATGCTTTTGTTCTATTATTGTAAATAAGATTCTATAATTATTTTACTTCATATTTATTGTCTTATATTATTAGCTTAAGTATTTTTAATTACGTATATATTTATTATTTTCAAATTCACTCATTTTTGAATCGGGGAAACTCGCTCCAATTTTCTAATTAAATTAACAAATTTTTATCCAAAAATTTATTAAATTACTCAGTTAAATTCAAAAATTCAATAAATTATTAATTTAAATAAATTTAAATTTCGGGGTCGTTACAGTTTTAGTATATATATAAGTGTTTATATTGCAGTTTTACAATAGATGTCTATATATACTAGCTTACATGCTTACAGTTATAGATAGTATATGTTTACCTTCTCTGTATTTTGCAATTGTCGTGTCAATTTGTTCGGTTATACATATATTTATAATATTTATAATATTTATAATATGTTAATGGTATAAAATAATTAGTTATAAAGTTGGCCCGCAGTTCTATTCATATTGTATTATATGGTTATATACGAATATGTACAATTTGTTTGTTATATAAATTTGACCTATTGAGTTCAAATCTATGTTATAATGAATTAAGTTATATTAATTTATAGTCATTGATTATAAAATAAAATAGGTATGTAGGTTATACATATCTATATATTTATTTGTTTATACGTATATGTAAGTATGGGTTTTAAATAAAATATATATATTTGATTCTTAATACTTGAGTTTTTGTCACGTACCGGATTTTTCGACTTTCGAAAATTCGACATCGATACTCACTTTATCGACTGTCGAGCAATCGAGTGCCGGAAACTCCAATAGTGAGGGTTTAAGAAAAAGAAATAGAGGAAAAGATAGAAGAAAAAGAGGAGAAGAAGAAAGAAGAACAACAGAAACAGAAAACAATATCAGAATCTCACATATCGCAGCGGAACAATATAAAATAGATAAACACTAGTCTTTAAAACAAAGAACTATATCATTTTATACATACATCAATCAGAGTCAATATACGACTCAATACAACAATGGACAGTTATATAACTTGTCCTCATACAGAATACACAGCGGAATAAATACTATCAGATACAAATACTACGTCTCGTCCTCCAGCTTATCTCCAAAGCTCCAGAATATCCAGAATATCCTGATAATCTAACTCTAGACTGCCCGTGTGGAAATTGGTGGGCACCCAGAGTTTAGAAGGGAAACAATAAACTCCGAGTCAGTCATGGTGACTGGTGTGAGATCGTAAAACAGTTATTCTTTATAACAACAAACTAATTTTTAAAGTCAATTCGAAATGCTTTTGGAAAATGAAACTACCATAAGACCTCCCACCACACACACAATGCAAACGCAGACTTGGAGGAGATTTCTTCTTATGTTAGTCAAAGATGCTTACTACGCAAAAATCAAATCCTTTTTGATATTATTATTAGTGCATAGTGGAAAAACATTTCGAAAGTATAATATTAATCTTAGCCAGCATAGGTACCATTATATTATGCCTGCTATAGCTGCCTCCTGAGGAGACAGGTTATACAATTGAAATCGTAAAGGCTCGTATTGTTTCTTTGGATTTCCAACAAATGGTCAGGCTAAGGAACTTCCTTTTCCACGATGGGTACGTCCCTGGAATAGACGACCCGAGAACCTAACCGGATCTCTGCCAACACAAGGCCGGGTTACCTCTGCAAAAATAGGTAACTACTGACACGCGTATGCCATCCCCCGATCGTAACCGATCTTCCCGAGGATCCCCGATTTCCAACAAACCACATAGATAATAATGCAGCAACCACATAGGTTAAGTATCTGGCTCCATACCATGATACCACCTCTATCCAGAAGGAATGACATACACTAAGGGGCGCTACTCCCTAGAACCTTGTCGCATTCTTCCTGTTTCGACCATTTCCGAGGTGTGAGGCTCGACGAAGTCTCGTCCACAAAGCTACGCTTTCTACAAAGCCCTGCTTCGGGTCAAACAAAATGATCAACCTATGATCACAAAGATATAAGATCAAACAAATGATCATATCGCAAATGATCAAACACTGATCATTTCACAGCAACACTCAGTATGCCACGTTACCAAATTGGGATATATCGCTGATAAATTTCAACTACATAACCTCTGAGCTCGTACGTCTCAGAGAAGGGTGTTAAGCTAAGAGAATAAATTCTCCGCCACCAATAGAAATGTATTTGAAAGAAATCAGCTTTATATCTCAAATTGTAACGTCAGACACACAATCCATACAAGTCTGTTCCGGGATCGAACAGAACCGAAGGCACTTCTCACGAAGCCCTTGCATTTCCAGATAATTTTCTAATCACGTCCGGACTTCCCGTCACTAAGGGTGATAAAACCTCTAAATCGAAGATCAGTCGATGTAGAGTAACTCGACGGTAATCCTTCCGTTTTCAAAAATATCCGGTCTTCAACACCGGTCTTCGAATGCAATTCATAACGACGTATCACATATTCGGAATGGGTTATACGACCCCATGGTCCTTTCCCGGCTAACCCGAATAGTGAGCGATTATTTTAAAAATAAGTGTGGCATTCAAATTCATCCAATTCACAACAAATACCTATCTAAAGGTAATTATTGATAGTCGGTTATTTAACTATCAATAAAGATGCGCAACATCATCAGATTCCAAATAATTTTCCCAAATTATTTATTTCCCAAAAATATCTTTTACTAGATATAAAATTTCCACACTTAATCATTTGAAAACAATTTCAAATCAATTTCCACATTTCATTTTATCTTTGAAGATAAAATCTCAAACCAGTTCATTTCATATTGGAAAAGCGTTTCCATACTTATTTAAAAAAATAAGTATTTCACAAATCTATTTATTTTCAACATTTGAAAATACTCGATATACTTAAATCAAATTAAGTATATATTCATTCTTTAAGGAAATCATAAATTTTAACATCTATTTGAGTCAAAACGAATGTTGCGTAAAACATCGTTACGACGACTCGAAATCACTAGTATAGGGATTCGGATTTAGATAGATATATAAATCCCAATACTACATAAAAACATTTTCTTTCGAAAATCATTTACTATAACAACAGTGTTATAGTCCATCATTTCCTTATTTCTCGAAAACGTCTATTTCAACAAGAACTGCGGAAATCTATGCTTTCGATTCATAATACATTTTAAAACATCTTTAAAATGTTTAACTTCATTTTTAATATCACTTCTTCAAAAATAAATCCATTTATTCAATAATATATTCACTGTCCAAAATCGTGAATATAATTCACTTAACCCAATTTCAATCATTTCTACACATTTTTATCTCAATAAAAATTCGCTATCCAAAATCGCGAATATATCTTCTTTAAAAATCTTCTATACTTAATTTCTCAAATTCAACTGATTTTGAATTTATAAACACGTTTATAAATTCTATTTCTATTTTAATAACAACTTCGACTTATAAATTTTCTTTGATTTACTTCTATAATTTACTTATCAAAATAAGCGATTTTGGATTTATAAACAACGTTTATAAATCGCATTTTATACTTTATAACAATTTCAACTTATAAAATCATTTCATTTAGCAATTTCTATTCATATCTCATCTAAGGGTAAAAGTCAAATTTATAAGTAAATTTCTTATAAATCCTTTATTCTACGGTATCTATTCACTTTATAACTTCACGTTATAAATCTATTTATTTCATTCACTTATACTTCTTTTTAACACTAAAAAAAATCGTTTTATAAGTCCAATATTTTGATTTATAAATTATCAAATTTATAAACCTTTCTATACAAATCATTTGTAGTTATTCAAAAATTCCACTTAAACCATTTTGTAAATAAATCAACTATTTATTTCAAAAATCACACTTTGGTTAAATTTCACCACAAATCTTAACTTTTATAACTTTAATAATTTTAACGTTTGTAAATCAATCCAAAATTTTAATAAACGTATACTTTCAAATAATCACTTTTAAAATCTCTTTTAAAGTAAAAATCGTTATTTTAAAACTTCAAAACTTGAATCCAATGATGCAACGCACCAATCAGTCCATCACACATCAAACATCATATATCATCATATGAGAACAAAATATATATCAATATCTGTAAATAAATAAATACAGTTGAGGAATCCAGTTGGATCCCTCCAACCTGTTTCCCTGCATCCAAAGATGTTAGCACAATACCAATTCCGCTCCAGTACGGAATTATCGCGGTATATGGGTTTTATAAAAACATCCGCTTACTAACGGCGCAATAGGGTCTCATCCGCTATACGAGGCGGGAAATCAATCAATCCAATATATACATATGCCAATATGTATATATTGCTACATATATAGATATATCCTACTATATCTAATACCACATCCAAATAGAAATCAAACAGTCAATGATAACTGTAAAATCAAATTTCCTTCGAGTGAGAAAATCTCACCTTAGCTTTTTAATTTGCCATCCATTTTCCCATTTTTATTCCAGCTTGACTCGATTTTCTTGATTTTTAACCTTGTATAACATTTGATAATTGGTTAATATTCGAACCAACGAATAATTAAATTCGCTTTTAATTTAATTTAACTAACTAATAATTTGTATTTTTAAATCAACTCATAGATTCCAAAAATCAAATTTCCATATGAACTTCCATAAATTCAAAATTCCTATATTTCCAACCTTATATATATATATATTGTTTACATATATGGGTATATCTGATTTAATTTAAACGAAACTGTTTTATACTTCGCTGTTAAATTCCGATAGGTGAATAATAAACAACAGTTTATTTACAAGTTTAAACTTAACTAATATTAAATCTAAAACGTTTTGAAATAAAATTACCTTAATCTGCAGATCAAACTCAAAGTCGAATGAATCGCATTCGACTGCCTAACCTTCCGATGTCGAGCTCGAGATGACTCCCTCGATGTCGCCGAAGCCACGACTTTGTTTGCCACCAGTTTACGCGTCTCCAGGCTGCGAATGAACTCGCGAATCACTAAATCGCCACCTCATCTTCACGTGAATTCTGAGTCGCGACGCCCCAAAATCGACCGTGCTCCCCTTCCTTTTGACGTCGATCACCACGGCGCCGCCACGAATCGATCGCGCGCGCCCCCAAACTTCACGAGCGCCACCGCTACCTGACATCTCGCAAACCCCCCCTCTGACCACGCATTGCCCTGACGTCGGGAACCATCACGACGCGATGCTAACTCTCATCGCTCGAAATCGCCTTACGAATGATTCGAACTGAAATCGACTTTGTTTTCACTCGAGCATGTATTATTAGGATAAATTCGAGAATTGATTTGGCTCAGAGGATCTGCGGTCGAGTTGAACTGGAAGTGAGGTAAATTTGAGACGAGGCTTTATTTCGAGAAAATATTGGTTTCGGCCATAAAATTGTTTTTGATTTCGTTTTGAATCTGAGGAGGGGAGAGGAACATTTTAAAATTAAAAGAGGAGGCAGCGGGTATGGGTCGCACGAATTTTTTCTTTTCTGTTCGTGATTCTATCGTGATTTTAGGCAGAGACAAGGGCGTGATTTAAGGCGCTACAGGGTTTTGATTTTGACCAGTTTAAAATTTTAAAATTTTAAATTGAATTCGTTCTAAAATTTCAATGCGTTTACTCACCGTGTACTCACGTATCGACACCGAAAAATACGAGATTGGAAATCTAGTAATAATTCAATATTACGGACCCAATGGAACTGGTTTCGTCGAATTCCGAGACTGCGCCTCGGACGGCTATTTTTAAATATCGATTCGAACGATTTAATTTCAAACTGAACAATTCAATTTCAAATTCGATTCTGAAGCTCCAATTATCTTCAGTATTATTAATATAAATATTAAAAGCTTTTCGAAATATTTTTCTTCAACTTTAAATTGAAGATTCAAATTTTTATTCAGTTTCAATAGATTAAATTATAAAATTTAATCGCCAAATTCCAAGTTATATTTGGGATACAAATTAAATCATCGTTCAAATATTTAAATTTAATTAAATATTCTCAATTTAATTCGTTCAAAATTCTGGGTCGTTACAGTTTTTCTGAATAATGATTTTGAAGAAAATTTATAATATTTGTCTTAAACTAAAATATTGAAATTATATATATTGTATAATAATAATAATATATATAATATAATAGTAATGTATATATTTTCAGTTATATCAAAACTGATTCAATTTGACTCATCGATTTCTGTTATCAGCTCTATCCGTCAAATTCGTGCCCATCTCACTTTGCTTTGGAATTTGTGTTTGGATATGTAACTCAATTTCAATGTCTATCCTCTCTACCCTCGAAAGGTGAGCAATCACTCACGATTAATGTTCTTATATTTATTAAATTTGATTTAATTGAAAACGACAATTGAAATATGCTGCTGTTAGTTATTTACATTGCTATATATATGCCATTTCTGTATCTGTTCACCTATGACATCTGACACCATTATATGTTATTTATCACTGATGATATATGCCTGTTACTGGTTATTATATTATTATCATATCTGTTATCACTCTGCAAGTTCCCTGTTAGTTTAGAATTCACTATGGGTTGAAATGATACATACCCGAACGATCTGTAGAATAGGAGAAAATCGTTATGGGTTGAAATGATAAACCCAAGCGATTTTCATTGACATTGAATTTGGGATTGTGGGTTGAAAAGATATATACCTGTATATATTTAAATTACGGATTGAAATGATAAATATCTGTGTCACTTGACCATAGGATAGAAAATCATATACAGACACCGTTGGTCTATATATATAAATATTTTGGAAATGATTTCTATGGTTTTGAAAAGAAATATATGGTTTTAAATAAATATTGATTTTAAAGATTTATTAAAGTTGATTTAATAAGGTTGATATATAATGTGTTTAAGTATTTACTTAATATCTATATTTTCAAATATAGAGTTTATATTGATTCGGGTTGGAAAGATAAATTTGAAATTGATTTGAAATTATATTTATTTAAGATTTACTTAAATAGGTTTGATTCGAAATTTTGAAGATATGTTTTATAACTTAAATTTGATTAAAAGTGACTTAAATGAATATTTCAAACTCATATAAATTTAAATGGGATATTTTGTAAATTGAAGTTGTATTTAAATGTTATTGAAATGATTAAGTAGATATTTCAAAACTAAATAATAGTAAAGTGAATTTGATATATATATATATATATATATATATAATTATCGAATTTAGTTTTGAAATGTTGAATATATTGACTTTGAAATATATTGAAATTTGAATGGATTATTTTATGGTTCAAATATGTATTTGAAAATCGATAATTTGAAATGGTTTATTGAGAGCTGAATCGAGTTGAAATTGATGGTTTGAGATTTGATTAAATTTGAATTTTGGAATTCGAATTGATTTGAATCGATTTGTGAAAATTGAGGAAGCTATTTTATTAGATAAAGTAATTTTAAATTATATTTAAAAATATTTATATATTTTACCTTAATAAATTATTTTATTTTATAAACTATTTTTATTTTATAAACTATTTTAAATATATTAATTATTTTAATATAAATTGTTTTAACTTATAACTATTTTATATAAACTATTTTATTTTACAAACTATTTTATTATATATACTATTATTAACATCTAAACTGTTGAAGGGAAGTGTTATGATTTTCAAAGTGCTATGATTTCCGAAGTGTTTTGATTTAAAAGACTTATGATTTCGAAAGCATTATAACTTTGGAAAGTGAAATGATTTTTGGAAATGAATATTATTTTAAGTAAGAAATGATATCGTATTGATTTGGTTTTTGAAATGGATATGATATTTTGGTTTTGAAGTATAAACTATTTTGAAATGACCGCGGTGTTATAATAACGTTTGGTTGTTAAAGAGACCGGGATCGGATATGGGCATACTCTCTGTCGATACCGAAAACCACTTTAACAACTGTGTACGCGGTGGAGATTCCAAAATGAAGTAGGTTGGTGGTGACGATCCTATATGAGGTATATACGTGGACCTGACTCCCGTGAGTTGGCATAAGGTGGCTAAAACAGGAGCAATCGATGGGCTAATGAGGTAGCACCTTTGATCGGACACACTCCATCATATTCCATTCTATTACTTTGTGATTGATTTGGTGCGCACCCTTGATTCGGGAGTGTGGCTCGAGGTGGGCGATTGTTGCGGCTCTGCGTTACCACCGGCCCGGAAGTGTAATTGGTATATCTACCCTGGCATTGCCTAGTTGTGTCGTGTCACCTACCCTAGCGTGCTTTACTACGAGTTTGATTTGTATCATACCTATGGAGTATCCTTTGGTAGCCCCAGTTTACGGGGTATTAAGGTACTGTATAGACTATTGGCACACCTAAAAATGTGTTAAGGTGGAAAATGTAAAGCCTTAATGCTATTTTTAAATAGTATACTTTACTGTAGACATTATTATAATAGCATTTATTACTATATAGTAGATAGTTTAACAGATCCTTAGAGGATGGTTATCCCAAACATCCTTTGAGTTACTTGTATTTTAGTTGACATTTCACTTGAGTTGGATTTATTGATATAAGAATGTTAATCCTGACTCGAGTGTTTTGTGTTTTGCTTTACGCTCGGGTCAGACTGAGTGGTTCAGTGTTCGAGTGTAACAACCCGCATATTTTACGATTTAAATATTCAAATATTTTATTTAAATATAGAATCATTAATCGGATTGAAGTCCGAAAAGCTACCTTTTGTAAACAGTCAAATTGGGACTCAAGACCACTTCCATTGAGTCCAAAACGGTGTTTGCAACTTTTTTGAGTATGAACATCGATATATTTGGAGTAAGTTGAATTTTTCTATTTTCTATTGGGCTTTGGGTTTGGGTTTCACCCCAACTCACTCTATAACCTAGTTCAGCCCCCTCCTCTCCTCTTCACTTCATTTCTATTTTTCTTAAACACCCAAGCACAACTGAAAATGGGGAGAGGAATTAGAAATTAGAAACTTCAAGCCCTAGTTTTCAATTGCAAAACCAAATTCTTGCTCCAAATTCAAAGAGAAGCTAAGGTAAGCCCCCTCTTCATCTTCTCCAACTCATTCTCTCTTTAATTTCAGAAATTTCCTAAACCTAACTTAGGAGATGTTCTTCTTTTGAGCTTAGATGCAAGCTTCTAGAGTTGAAGTTGAAGAGTAGTTGATCTCCCTTTGCTTTCAAGCTTCTCCTTCATCGTTTTTGGGTTTAAAGGTGAGTTCTTTAACTCACATCTATGTCTATAGCTATCTTTGTTGTTAGGTATGAATTCATAACACTTGTGCATACTCATTTGCTTTTGATTTGAGTTGATTTGGTGAACATTTCAATTTTCGGTGTTTTGAAGTCAAAACTTTGAAAATCCTAGCTTGATGTTTGATCATGTTTATGGTGGTGAATTGGAGAGCCTATAGGGCTGGGTTGTCAATTGGCAAAAGCCCCTAAAGTCCATTGCTCGACCGGTTGCAAATGGTGAGAGTTTGCTCTTTCATTTGATAGGCTGGAAAATAGTTTTAGCTACAGCCAGTCGACTGACCCCCTGCAGTCAGTCGATTGACTGCAGGGTCTGAAAACTTTCGGGTTCTGGTTCAGTCGACTGACTGCAGGAGGCCATTCGACTGACCTGCTTGATTTTGCCTATTTTGCCTATTTAGCTTGAGTTTCCAATTTTTATCGATCCGTGATTATCCGATTTATTGTTATCATTTATTATTGACTTTAATGACTTCTTTTTCGGGATTTTTGAGAATATCCATTTCGATGGATTCAGTATCGATTTCTTTGGATTTGATTCACGTCTTCGAATGTGGATTTTTGTGATTGATTGTTCCTACAATCATTTTGTGATTTGTCACTTCTAAATATAAAGGTTTTCTATACTAGTAGTAAATATTCAAACTCTTTTTCCAAAGATGATTTCAACTCTATTTTTAAATATAAAGCTTGTTTTCAAATCCGTTTTCCAATCTATTAGTATATACAAACCTTTATCTCATTCGTATGAGAAAATATAATTAAACGGCTTAGCAAAACAAGTGGTATGAAACGCTTGCGTTTACTTCATCGGTTAATTTTTGGACTTGTTCGATTGAAACTCTTGTGACAGTTTTCGAGTAGGAATCTACAATTTGTTCGTAAATATTTGAGTTAAGCAAGTGGTTATATGACATGAAGCTAAACTCTTATATTTACTAACTTAGTGTAATCGACACTTCTTGATGATCGATGATGATCATTTTGTGATTTAGACTAGCATTGTGCGATGTCTCTTTGTCCACGTGGGGGACTATACCCCATTCTTTTGAGCTTCGTCTCATTCCTTTATAGGCTAGCGACCTATGGTTTTGTTGAGTTTGGTTCATTAGGCGTAACGTTGTACTATGTCGTTGTTCCAGATTATTTGTGTTCAGGTTCATCGGGCGTTCGTTGTACTACGTCGTTGTGCTTGATTATTTGAGTTTAGTTCATCGGGCGTAACGCTGTACTACGTTGATGTTCTAGATTAATTGAGTTTCAGGTTCCTCGGGCGTTTGCTGTATTACGTCATGGCACCGGCTCTATGGTTAGCGACCATGGGTTAACAACCCGTTTGTGATACACGTGTTGGTGAGTTTTCATGCTCCCGTTTTTGATAGGCCTTCCCCCTTTTGTGATTTCTGGATTTCTGGTTGTGATTTCTAGAATTTGTGTTTCACCTATTTTCATGGATTGGCATTGATATGTTTTGTCAATATTTGTATTTTGGTGAATTATTTAAAGAATGTGATTCTTTTTGGTGCTTTGAGATGATTTGAGTTATTGTATGATTTTTGTTGTTATTTGATGCATACCTGACATAGTATGGCATTTCCTTGTTATCATATGTTTTGGGTCATATCTCTCATCCTATCTCATTTTATCTGATATTTATAGCTAGACTGATCCATTTATTATTTTCTTCTTAAATAATACTCGGGTCGGACCGAGATGTTTCAGGTGCTTCTGCTTGACTCCTCATCTGGGACTATTATCTGACTTTTGGCTAACTACTTTAGCATTGTAGTTTTTGTTAGTATACATTTGAGATAGAGACTCCTTATTGTATACTTATTCTTTTGTCTAGCACTTGGATCTATTCTTTTGTGATGTAGTGGATCTTGTTTGACCACTACTCCGATGTACACTTTTATGTGTTATATTCATATCTGTTTCCGCCTTTGTGATATGAATGTCTGTGACTGATTTGTGTTATGTTTATTTCTATATTTGTTTCCGAGGTCCACTTAGCCACTGTGTTGCAGCTTTGAGTTTGAATCGGTATGTCAGATTTCCTCTTGAAAAGAAATGTAAGTTATAATTTCTGACATATCGGTACTCGCAGAAAGCAATTACACAGATGGTCGCTCCTTAACAGCCTTATTATTCGCGCTAGTTGACGGCATTACTCCGTAGTGTTCTTGGCTAGCGTGAGTATAGAGATGGGGCATCACATCGAGACTCACCTTTGGAGTTGGAGCTTCGCTTGGAGACCCAGCTATCTATTCAACTTGCAGTTATTCAGTTGATTCCAGTGATGTATTCTAATTTTTGTATTTGACTATTGTATTGAGACATCTATGTATTAGAGACCTCTGTTGTATCTTATTTAACTCTGTTATATATATAGTAGCTTCATGAACTACTATTCTTTTGTTTCCGCTGCATTATTGTTATTACTCTGTGTCTGTGATTCTGTGATTATTTTATTTACTGTATATGCTGAGTTTTGCCAAATTTAAATTAACAATCTGATATTTTGAGCAATTCAAATTCGACATGTATGGATGTGAATGGTTGAAATTTTCAAGATGTTACAAGTTATATATACATATGTCTTTTAGAATGTAATTGAATGTTACACAAGTTTACCTTGTTCATTTTTAGTTAACAAAATGTTCAACAGTTACATTTCTTATTCTTCTCATATCTACAAGCTACAAATTTCAATTTCTTATATATTTCATTAATCACTTAACTCTTAATTTCTTATTTTCCTTTTTAGAAGTTTCCAACTATTAAAATGATTAAGATTTCATTCATTACAATAATTAAAATTTCTAATTTACAGAAACTTAAGAACTAAATACCGGGTTTTCCTTTTCAAATCATTTCAAAACATATATATTCATATCTTTTATATATCAAATCATATTTAGAAATTAAAATTAAGCTTTGTTTATCAAAATAAATGTGCAGTAAAACTAATACAGCGGTCTTCCTACTTTGAAACTCGAAAATGAATGTCGATGATGCGTGTACTCGTCACCGAAATTATTTTCCAACGACAGAGATGGGATTACAGAACTTATTTCCTTCCAAAATTCCTTGAAAACATTTCTTTCAAATCATATTGAAATATTTCTATCCGAAAATACTTCCAAATAATACAAATATTACATTCCAAAATCCAATGAAAACCAATTTCAAAAATTCCGGAACTTAAGTTCTCAAATTTCCAATTTATATTCATTTGACTTAAAATCATATTTTCAACCAATATTTATCAAATTTCACTACTTAACCACAAACATATTACAACCAACTATATCATTTATAAAATTATTCTTTTATATACAAAATATAATACTAGGCAAAATTATTTCATTTACTTATATTTCAAAACAATATTGTGTCGGTCTGCCCTATTAAGTGTTTAGAAATCCCTATCGATGCCATAACGTCTCATGTACCGACCAGAATTTATAAATATTAAACATAACAAATTAACACAATACAAAATCCTTTTATAACACTAACAAATACGCTCGCTCATATATATACACTCAAAGACTCATTCTAGGGTATCGCTACCCTATTCTCTAATGAGTCAGACCCCATAAAGCTAAGGTTATTGCTAACCAAAGCTCTAATACCAAATGTAACGACTCACCTTTTTGGACGGTTTAAATCGACGATAAACCACACACGTCAGACTCAAACTATTCAAAAGGGAAGGTTGTTATGGGGTAAATAAGAAAAAACAAAGAAAGAAAGAAAAACAAACATAGAATCTCACAACGGAAAGACAAAATAT
Organism: Allium fistulosum; assembly: GCA_030737815.1. NCBI lineage: Eukaryota > Viridiplantae > Streptophyta > Magnoliopsida > Asparagales > Amaryllidaceae > Allium > Allium fistulosum. Next base: position 850,730,307 of record CM060903.1, read on the forward strand.
AATAATCAAATAAACGGTTCATGAAGCTGTTTTACAAATAACATTTGATTACACTTTTACAATACAAAATCAGAGTACATAAAGCAGTAATAAATAAATAATGCAGCGGAACAAAAAGATGCAGCAGAATAAATAAAATAAATAATAATAGTATTAAATCTTCGTTTTCGTCCTCTAGAAAAGCAGTCTTCGATACACTGAAAAGCTCAGACTGACCCGAGCGAATTGAAAAGACAAAACACTCGAGTCGGAACTAAAAGATCTTATGTAAGTTAAATCAACAGTAAATAAATATGAGTGTAACGGCGTCAGAGATGTTTACGGGGTTTGACATCTCCTATCCAGTGTCTAACGTGAGTGCAATAACTTAAGAGATGTTCGCGATTACATCTCCTAAGGATCTGTTAAACTATCTACATACATAGTACAATACGCTATTATAATAGTGTCTACAATAAAGTAAAGTATTAAAATAGCGTTAAGGCGTTACTCATATCCCCCTTAACACATTTTTATATATTCCCGTAGTCTATAAAGTACTGTAATTCCTCCGAAAACTGAAGAGCTATCAGAGGGCACTCCATAGGTACGGTACAAACCAAACTCATAGAAGGCACGATAAGGCATGTGACAAGGCACGCGAGGCAATGCTAGGGTAGGATTCTACCATTTGCACTCCCGGACAGGTGGTAACGTATAGCAGCTACTACCGCCCACCTCGAAACACACTCCAATAATCAAAATCGAGGGGTGGCTACCAAATCAATCACAAAGTAATAATATGGTATCGAAGAAATGTGCCTGATAGGAGGAGCGACCTTACTTGGCCCGGTATAGCTCCTGTTTTAGCTACATCAAGCTAACTCACGGGAGTCGGGGCTACGTAAATACCTTATATAGAATCGTTCGTCAAACCATCCTACTTCATTCTGGAATCTCCAACACGTACACAATTGTTAAAGTGGTTTTCGGTATTGGCAAAAGTATGACAATATCCAATCCCGGTCTCTTTAAAGACCAAACATTTATTTCACACCGGATGGTTCTTTTAAATTTCCAAAACCATTTCAAAATTGATATCAAAATATCATATTCAATTCAAACCATATCACTTTCTAAATCATATTCACTTTTGGAATCATATCGATAAGATAGGTTAATTAATTCCTCATTTCAAAAATCATCTTATTTACTCAAATGCGTCATTTTAATCCCAATTTAGTTTATTACATCATTTAACCCTATTTGCATTTAAATCAAGGATTTAAATATAAACACTTCCACTTTACACAATCTGAAATTTAGAAAATAATTTAGATAGTTATAAATGATTTAATTAGTTTAGCATAGATTAAATAAACTTTGAATAGTTAGAATACGCTAAAATAGTTTAAAAAGAGATTAAAGTAATTTAAATGGATTTAAGATAGTTTTAATAGGTTTAAAATAAATTAAATAGATTTAAAATAGATTAAATAGATTTAAAATAGATTAAAAAGATTTAAATAGATTAAATGGATTTAAAATAGATTAAATAGATTTAAAATAGATTAAATAGATTTAAAATAGATTAAATAGATTTAAAATAGATTAAATAAATTTAAAATAGTTTAAATAGATTTAAAATACTTTAAAATAGTTTAAATGGTTTAAAATAGATTAAAATGGATAAAATGAGTTAATTGGTTTAATAGTTTGAAAATCTTAATAATCAGGATTTTTAAAATGGAACATCTTTAAACAGTTTATACTAAAGTAATAAATCTGAAATTAACATCAAATTTAACTTTTTTTTATTCCAACAAATTTGGATCATATCCAGATTTCAAATCAAAACCCAATTTCAAATCTTAAGATATCAATTTTATGCTATACCAATTTCAATAGATTTCAAGGTTACAATTTCAAACGTCTTCAATAACTCAATTTCGATAAATTTCATTTATACTTCAAATTCATCTTTAGAATTCCAAATTAAATCCTTTAAGCAATTTACTTAAAACAATTCCAAACTTTCAAATTTAATCCTTTAAACAATTCACTTAAAACAATTCAGTTTATATAAATTAAATTCTATTTCAAAATATCATTTAGTTGAATTCAAAATTTAAAAATTTAAAATCATTTAATTTAACCAATCCGGTGTCCATATATAATTTTCTACCCTATGGTCAAGTGATATGGATATTTATCATTTCAATCCGCAAATATTTAAATTTTACGGGTATATATTATTTCAACCCGCAATCCCAAATTTTATTTCAAATCCATGAAATCGCTCGAGTCTATCATTTCAACCCATAACGATTCCTCCCTAATCTACCAGATCGTTCGGGTATGTATCATTTCAACCCATAGAGAACTTGCAGTGTTATAACAATATAAATATAATATTTAGTCATCCAATATCCACAATCAAACATCCATCATAATCATCATTCAAACCCATAAATAAACAATAACAATCAAACAGTTATCAATGACAAGTATCAACTGGCAATTAAACTTCAATATTAATTTAAATGGCTATTAAATTCAATAAAGGTCAAATTTAACTGGAATGACAAAGTAAATATACCAAACATCAACCAATCAATTTCAAATCACATCATAAATTCAATTTAACTAACATAAGATAATCTAGTAGTTGTGAGTGGGTCAAAACACTCACCTTTGACTTCAAATCGATTTGAAATCCAAAATAAGGCCCAAAATTCAATAGTCTCAGAATTCATCCAAAATAGTTCCATAATGTCTGGAATTTCGATACGATCCCAACGAAACAAACCGCGCACAAATCCGAACATGTATGTAACAGTTATGATAATTAGAAGATTTGAAATCAAAATTAAAAAAGAAAAAGAAAGTGTACCTGGCCACGTCAGCGCAATTTCATACGAACGAAATCCTAACATGATTTATTGTACATCGCGTACAACATGAGTCGTTGCACGCCACTCTGACACGATCCACTCCGATCAAGACCCGCCGCCGCCTCCATTGGGTCAGGCTGACCGACCTCTGGCCAACGCGATCCCCAACGGCGCCTTCGGCTGGCCGTGGTTGCCGCTACTTCAAATGCTGATTCTGGTGAAATCGTCAACCTACAACATGAATGAATACCACTCTAATGACATGCTCGACACCAGCTTCCCAACGCCGCTTCCCGATCGTCGATCGGGCGAAGATCCACCGTTGGATCAAAACCCTAGCAAATGGACGGCCGAAACTAAATCATTGATTTCTGGTCAAACGGTGATTCAATTGCAAAAACGAATTGCACTAGTGGATTACGCTCGTCGAGAGCTTCGAAATGGTATATAATATGTCATGGTTTGGAGGAGTTTGAATTTTTGAAATTGATTTTGAATTGAATTTGGATTTGGGGAAAATAGAGTTTCTACCATTGAGAAGGAGAAGTAGACATGTGGAATTGTACGTACTGAGATAAGAAATAAAAAGGCTGCTAGGGTTTAGAAAGGTCTATTTATATGAACAAAGCCTGATAAGGAAAATGAACACGTATCGAATTGGTACGAACGACAATAACGACCCGAAAATAGACGTTTTCGATATTTTTAAGCCCAATGGAATAGGTTTCAAGTCCTAATTCCATCATATGAAGAAGTTAGCTTTTAAAATCAGCTTATTTCAATTGAATCCAATTAAATTGATTTCTACGCGTTTCGAGCCCGTACGATCAAACGACAAGTTCGATCGCTACGAAACTTGAAATCCTATAATAATTCACTGTTACAGATCCGATGAAACTTGTTTCGTCGAAATCCAAGACAGTGTCCAAAATGGCTATTTTCACGTTAGTTAAATAAATTATTATTAAATTAATTAAATCACCTTTCAATTCAAATTCCATAATTAACAAATTTCATCATTTCTAATTACACAGAAATTAACAATCTTTTTAAAACCAATTTCCCATGTCAAATTCAATGTTAATTATTGCACTAATGATGGCGTTCAAATTTCAATAGAAATAAATTCAGTGATTATAAATCTAAATTCCAATAAATCCATCTATTTGACTTTTCATCTTAATATTCAATCAATTGTCATCTTATGGATATAATTAACATTGGTTTATATCTTATTACACTAATATTCTATAATTATCATCTTAATTCATATTAACGTAATATTTAATTATATTTAATTGCAATTGATTTCAAATTTAATTCAATAGATTAAATAAATAGGTGATAAATAACAATTGTTACCTTTTACTTAACTTAATCACATTCATAAGTTTATTATTTACAAATAAATGTTATAACTACTTACACAACACTGATTTTATCTAACTACAATTAGTTACATATTTTCTCACCAATTAATATAACATTTAGATTATTTCCTTATTTACAATCTATAACCAACTATAATTTTTTAATCATTTCAATTAAATGGGAACTACATTCAAAGTAGTCATCAATTACCTTAAATTAATACTATCACGTTTCATTCTAGTTATTTTCTTATTATTAAATCTTTAAAAAAAATTTCACAACATCAAACTCCAAAACTTATTTAATTTAATATTTTAATTTATCGAAAATTACGGGTCGTTACACGAACCATGTTAACATGCCTTATTATGAACTATCAACAAAAATAAAAACATGTATTATAAAATTCCAAATTAATTGAGTTACCACATATTCTTTAACATATTTACAGCCTTTTTTAAACTAAGCATATATTCTAATATTTAAAATATGAAGGATCGTCGTGTTTGACTTTGTTGCATTTTAACAAAGAAGTATCTCTAGCACAAGTGCTTTTTTGAATTTACAAACAATTATTCAAACCTATGATGACCTAATTGTTAAAAATCTTTCATAACCTACATGATTTAGTATATGAATATATGGTCGTACACCATGAGAATGAATTTATAATTAACATCGTATGAGATTGAGAAAGTGAAGTAAATTATGATAAGGGTATTTACCAATTTAAACCTAAATTCAAACTAATTAGGCAATTATTAACAATATGTATTTAATGTTATATTTACACCATATTAATTAAATAATTGATTACTATTGATTCTTGAATCAATTCTATTTAATAGTAGTAAAAAAAATTAATTATCATTAATTTGAGAATTCTATTACATTTAATACTCGAATATTATGGAATAATAAGGGAATACAAAAAAAATGTAAGGAGAAGGAAAACCTTAGCCTTATTGTATGGGTTGCCTTGGTTATGACTATAGCCTGTAATGGGTGAAATTTGGAACCCTCCATTCCAATTTCAAATTTGCAAGGGAATATATAATGCGGATGATAATGATGAGTGATTATTTTTGAAGGCATTCATTTCTGTGATCGTTGTGGTGCATTGTATGTTTCAAAAGCTTATCAAAGTCAAATGCTGGCGGAATGCTTCAGTGATTCATGATCAGAAGAGGATGGTGGTGTTTGTAATCACACATCGGATGACTTATCGAATCAATCACTATCTTATGGTCCAAAAAGTGAGCAAATTAGCACCAGATAGAAAGTCTTCTACCCTTAAACATAATAGATGTTATAGCAGTCATGCTTATGATTATTCGTATTCTTCCTCTGATGAGCAGTCATCATCTAATGATTCAATACCAATCATTCAATTATCCTTGAAACCAATCATAAACCATAGTTTGTTAAAGAAGGAGCTTCCACTATTCTAGGATATTAATTGGGGGAGGCGCCGGTATAAACATTAGGGAGGACCATAAGAAAGCTACGGATCTATTGTTGTCTCCATTGTTCCAGAGCAGCTAAATATGTGTAATGGCTAATAAGGCACTGAATGCTATAGTAATACAGCATTAGATATGATATATGAACTATGAAAACAAATGCTATATGAACTTAGCATTATATATGTGTGATGCTATATGAAATTAGGATTATATATGTGTAAGGCTAATTCTATTCATACACTAACATTTATTTTACAAACACTAAAAAATACAGTAAAGTAGTATACACCAATATCTACTTTACACACACCATTCTTTTTACAAACTTACCCTTGTTTTCATCTTCCTTACCTTTTCGCTTTCAGACTTAAAATTATTTACACAAAACTAGAAATTCCTAACACTAAACCAAGTTAAAATTCAACAAAGTGAACTTTAATTTTTGATACCAATATGCTAACTTCTTTAAATTTTTTTTTTGAAAACTGCTCCATTTCGACAAGTCAACTCTCATTTTAGAAAAAGCTAAATACTTTCAAATTATAATAATTAATTGTGGAAGTTTTTATAATTTATAGGTTTCACGATAATATAATCCATTAACTTCTTTCTCAAAATGTGTAGATTTAACAAATTTCATTAATTTAAAATTTTAATTTAATGCATTATAAGAGAATGATAAAAAAGGCAATTTAGAACAAGGCTATTTTAGTAACAATTTATTTTATGAAAAATAATGATGTATGCTAGGTGGTTTTTGATATGTGAATAGAACTTACTTATGTGTAATGATATATCAATTTAACATTTTTTTAACTGTGAAAATGAATGCAATTTTAGTTCATCTAGTGTAGCTCATCCAATGCAAGTTTAATTTAGCATTTCGTTTATCTAATGCTAATTTAATATAGCATTTTGTTTTATTTGATGTTATATTAATATAACATTTTGTTTTATCTGATGCTATATTAATATAACATTTTGTTTCATATGATGTTATACTAAATTTTAAAACTTTTGTCCTTCAGACTAAAATCGGTTTAAGGTTTGGTAAGTTTTATGTAGACACATGATATTTCTTAGTAGCCCCCCAAAATTAAAAAAATCTATAACAAAATTGCTTTTTGGTCATCCATCCATCTTTTCACTTCGCATCGTATTTTCTTCTATTCCTCTTATCAAATAAACCCTAATAATCGAACTTTTTGGTAAATTCTCAAATATTACGCTTAAATCGATAGATTGTGATGATGATAAAACAAACCTAATGGAATAGAAGAGGTAAAACTTGAATTTTATGTTGTTTGATTTTTTTTAAATCTGAAAATGCATAATTTTGTAGAAGAGATGAAACTTGAATTTTATGTTGTTTTGTGATTTTGTTGAAATGACTTTTCAACAGTGGAATTTTTTTGCTGGAGGGTTTTTCTACGGTGAAAACATTATGAGCTGATTTTTACTACAAAGGGTACAAAGAGAAAAGTTTAACAATAATATTGGTACATGCAGCAAAAACATGGGTATATTGAATTTTTCAGTTTTGTTGAGGGTTACTAAGTAACTTCCGAGGTTTAAATAAAATTAGCCCGAGGTTTTTCCTTTAAACTACTTCCCTCAAAAGAATATTCATTCCTCTTTGAATCATAGCCTAAAATCATTTATCTATAACTTTAAACAAACATGTAAAATTTCAAACTAATCTATAATAGCTTTGAGCCTTATAGTTATAACTTTAATAGCTAACATTGTTAAATATATAAAATCCGATAGAGGTCCAATCAAATTCGTTTATTTTTCAAGAAAAAGTTTTAAATTAACTAAATTACACATATTCTTTAATAAATGTATAATTATTTTCAAAAATTAAGTGTATATTTTGATAATTTAAAATTGAATGAAGTGGAAAGTATGAATTTGTGAAACTTAATGCATTAAAAAAATACCAAACTTAACATTATCTATAAAACCAAAGATAAATAATTTATAATTTCACCGATTGTCAATCTTGCTTATGAAGAGAATGTGTACAATTTAGGTTTATAAATCTAATAACAAATTCATTATTCATCAAGATAATTAAAGGAAGTAAATAAATGATATAAAATTCGGTTCAAGTTGTAGACTGTTATTAATATAAACATTACGCATACTAATAAGTGTAAAAATTGGTCGAATATGAGAAAAAAAAGTATTGTTGGCATATACAACAAAATGTGAAAGTAAACCAAGATATCTATTATTTTAAATTCAAAAAACTAATTAAAGTATGAAGCTAATTAAATTACTCACCATCAATATGAAAATTAAGGACAAATATAATTAAAAATGCTTCTATGCTTAATGTTACAACTTCATAATGCTTGGACCTGATTCCTAGTATTGGAAACTTTTTAGTAATTGCCATTATTAATTTCTAAGTTAAGAAATATTTAAAATAAATTTTCCTACTTATTATATTCATAAGTTGTTACAAAGTTCAACACCTTTCACCTACAACATCAAATAGAGAATATATACTGCAAGCCAACTTCCAAAATGTAATAAAAGAATCAAATTTTCTCTCCAAGAAACAGAATTAAAATAATTAATACCATCAATTTGATAATTAAATTGCAATTAATTATTTGAATATCTAAGATGGAAGAATAAGAGAATATCATTCCTCTTTGAATTATAACCTAAAGCCATTTATCAAATCAATATTCTCTAAGAGACAAACATGTAAAGTTTCAAACTAACATATAGTACCTTTATGCCTTATAATTATAGCTTTAATAATTAGTTTTGTTAAGGCATATTCCATAATAAATGTATAATTATTTTCAAAAACTAAGTGAATTTTTTGATACATTTAAAATTGGATAAAGTGAAAAATAAATTTTTTAGAAACTCAATGCATTAGAAAAATACTGAACATAATATTATTTTTAAAAGGGAAATTAGAGATAATTTATAATTTCATCGATTATCAATCTTGCTACGAAGCTAATGTGTAGATGATTTATAATTTCATCAATTGTCAATCTTGCTTGTGAACGTAATGTATATAATTTAAGTTTATAAATCTTATCAAATTCATTATGCATCAAGATAAGATAAAAAAGGAAATAAATAAATGATGCGAAATTTAGCTCAATTTGCAGACTTTTATTAATATTAAAAATTTGGAACTTTGCATAGTAATGAGTATAAAAATAGGTTCAATTGAGAATAAATTTAAATTTGTTGGTATGTACAATTGAAGGATAAAGTAAATTAAGACATTTACTATTTTAATTTAAATTTAAACTAATTAAATTATGAATGTAATTTAATTGATTAATTCCCATTAATATGATATTTAAAAGAAAATATAATTTAAAAATGTACCTATGCTTGCTTTTACCAACTTTGGAACTTTGCATAGTAATGAGTATAAAAATAGGTTCAATTGAGAATAAATTTAAATTTGTTGGTATGTACAATTGAAGGATAAAGTAAATTAAGACATTTACTATTTTAATTTAAATTTAAACTAATTAAATTATGAATGTAATTTAATTGATTAATTCCCATTAATATGATATTTAAAAGAAAATATAATTTAAAAATGTACCTATGCTTGCTTTTACCAACTTCATGATATTTAAACCTGATTTCCAGTCTTTGAGAAATTTTAGTAATTGCCATTTTTAGTTTTCTAATTTTAGCAAATATGCAAAATAACTACCCACTATATTCATAAGTACTTACAAAGTTCAACTCGCTTTCGACCTTTTTTAGATTACCTATACATCAAATAGAGAATGCAGTGCATAACATGGATCTGTAGAAGACAAACAGTAGTTTTGGAAAAATTTATGCATGTAGGTCACTTTCAAAAAGTAATAAAAGAAACATACATTTTTCATTACAAAAGTAAGTTTGAATGTAATTAACACTGGGTAAGTTTTTTTATTGGTACTTGGAATATATATAGATACACACAACTTCGATATATATATATATATATATATATATATATATATGAATCTTCATAAAATTATATTTTGGTTCAATTACCAAATTTGAAATCATGGAATAACACAATAAGAAAAAGAGTGACAGATCCTTGTTTTTGAGGTTGTTATAAGAAAAGTCCTTGTAGAAATGAATATGTAAATTTGGTCCATATTTTTGAAAAATAAAAAACGCAAGGCGTCTTGCACTTTTCTGATAGAAAATGCAAGGTGCATTTTTCTGATTTTGAAAATTTTGAAATTTTTTGAAAAGTGCAAGTTAACTTGGACTTCCTATCGGGAAACTAGCTAGTTTGCGCTTTCTGATTTAGAAAAAACAGGGACCCGATTTACATAATCATTGTTGTAGGGACTTTTCCTATAACAACATCAGAAATATAGACCTGTTGTGCAAAACCCCACAACACAATTCAAATATATATTAAACATCTCAGTATTGTTCTTTGTTATTCTACTCAAACGACGTACACTCATGTAATGTCATATTTCAAGCTAAGTAGTTAATATCGGTATCAGGTACATACCGATCAAGTACTGATATCAGATTTTTTAAAATATTGCGATAATATTCGGATAATATTGGTTAAACATCAGACATGTTTATAACTTGTTATAAACGATATTGTACTATGTTATACTACCAAGTACCCATCCCATCATCTTTATTATTATTTTTTAAATTTCATATTCATAGTTTCTTCATTTTCATTTCCACTAATTATCGAACAAGTAATTTTAATTTGATATCAGATACTTCTAACACGTTCTTTATTGATATGTCTAATATATAACTTTATCATTTTTCAACTTTTAGTTTTTGGTGCATGATAATAACTATAAAAAAAAAATTCTTACGTTGACTGCCGACTAGCAATAACGAATAAAGAAAAGAACTAAAAAGGAATTGGTTATTACACAATCTTGTTTTTAGTGGTAAAATGTTCACACTAAATAAAACACATGAAATAATGAAATAAGTATAGTTTTCTTTATTAAAAGACTAACGAAGAAGATTGAAAAACTAATGTATTTGGATTTTCAAATTAATCTACATATTGTCATTCACCATGTATTAAAAACAAACATCAAGAATTTGAAGATATTTATTTATAGTTTTATTTTCTCCAATACTTACTTATAATAATGAATGATATTAATTATTAATTATTATTAATATAGGGTATTATACACTAGATACCAGAGCGACATATCAACATTTATTGGGCGATATATCGATAACGATATTTAAAAAGATACCGGTTAAGAAGTCATATAAGATGTATTGGCGATATATTGATAACGATGTTCTAAAAAGATACCGGTTAAGGAGTCATATGAGATGTATTGGCGATATATCAACGATATCATGTGATATTAACTACTTAGAGTTCAAGCACATGCAATTGTGCTTCATAAATCCTCTTCCCATCATTAGGATCATATTTTGTCATTCATTGTCAATATACAAACATTAACGTACTATTTTGCATAATGGTAAACGTATAATAAATCAATTCCTAAATGCAATTTAATGTACCATTTTGTTCATTGTCAATCTAATCGACTACGAAATTTTACTCATAGTACAATTTAATGAACCTAATACACAACTTTAATATTGAATGTCATTAAGAACGCAAGTAAAAAATTTGGTATTTATACAATAATATTAATGGAGGTATCTATACAATAATATTAGAAAACTTAGCAAACAAATGAAATTGAAAATCATAACTTAAAATCTACATTAAATCCAATTTTAATGGAGAAAAATATTCGATTGAGAAATTAGGGCAAAACTTACATTCGATGATGGAGCTGGAACAAAATGCATATGGAATTTGGTTGAGAAATTTGAGATTCTAATGCATAATACAACAAAGAATGCACATTAAACTCCTCAGAAATTAATTTCGGTTTTTGATTTTCTGTAGAAGTAAAAAGGATTAAGCAGATGATGAAACATAAAGTATGGTTGGAGTATGGAGAAGATGTAGTAAAAGCCATGGAAGCGGGGATATGAGAATGAAACTAATTTGATCACAATAGTAAAGTTAATGATAAATAATAGTCGTAAATTAATCCAAATAACTAAAGGAAAAATGCAATTCTTAACCGTCCAGAATAAGTAAATGGTGATATATTAATTTTTACATAAAATAAACGGATGAGCTAATAATAAAAGTTTGCTCAGACTAACGAGAGGTGAGTATATAACTTGAGGTTGATCGATATAGAGAATATTAACAATCTCTTATTCTTTTTTTTTCTACAATAGAATGTATGAATAGATTGCATATAGCGCATTTAATATTTAATAATAAACACAAAACAAGACAGACATGAACCATATAAAAGTTTAATGAATAAGATAAGATCAATATACAATGTTAGCACAGTGTTGAGTAAATATAGCAAACTCACATAACCGCCAAGTAGATAAGATTAACTAATTACTACCAAATGTTGTTCTATTTTATGTTTATGAACTTTGTCGATACGAGTAAAATTGACAACAAAAAAGCTGGATAAATCAAAAGTCCAATAAAAAAAAACAAAAAAGTTGGCCAGTGGCATCTTTACATCTATATCTAAAATCGATTTCGAATGTCTAATATCCACGTCCATGGATGGTAGACGAACAATAAAACATGTCAACGGCAGTTAACAAATCCAAAAGCATAAAAATAAAACTTTGGTTTAATATAAAGTATTAAATCACCGATACATACACAAAAAATAAATAAAAAAATAGGACAATGGCAAGTAGCTCTGAGGAGCAAATATGTATGTATATACCCGTAACACCAATTATTAAGATCGATAGACATGTATGTAAATATATGAATTTTAGATTTGGCTTTAAAGGCGACATCACCGTGTTGGGCCCGTTGCGTCTCCGAAGCAAACTGTTTGCTGATATTCTAGTGACATCTGATCATTTGAACTGTAAACTATGAAACGCGACCGTAATTGACAGACTCGTAGGACCTCTGTCACGTGACAAGTCTGATGCTGACTGCACGTGTTTTTCACAGATGGTCCATCAGGACACGGACCCTTCTGCAAATAAGAATTAACCGAAGTGCTAGCTGCAACAAAAGCGGAGATCAAATTGCTACTCGAATTAAATCGAAGCGGAGGATTGATTTGAGACAAATACTAAAGGGAGAGAAGGCGATTCAGGGTTTTTTTTTCTGTCAATCGGGCTTATTTTTCTCAGGTAGAATTCTCTGAAATCATTAAACTATAGACTATCGAAGTACTGTTTGTTTTATTTTTGTAATTGTTTGGGTTTAATTTGATGTTATGTTGTTGTTTCTGTTTGTTGTTTAATTTCGATCGTTACGAATCGGGGTTTGTCTCTAAATCATTAGCATCAGATTAAGGTTGGTTTTGCATTCTTAATTGGAAATTTATTTAGGTTTTAAGCTGGATTGTGATTCAGCCCAATCAGTGGTTCGGTTCTATGGTTTTGCTGCTTTTTTTAGATTTTAGCTTGAGAATTGGGATTGAGTAAATTTTTTTTACCGTTGTGCCTTTATGGGTTTTGTTTGATTTTTTTAACTGTAAGAATAAATAAAATGACTCAATAATAAATTTCCATTCCTAGAAACACCGGTTTTGATTCTGTTGTGCTTGTGATGAGTATTTACTTTGTTGCTGTTTGTTGTTAGCTTACCTAATAGACTGATAGCTACAATCATAGTTTTGTTTTTGCTACCTTTATATTCACTTATGGTTTTCATTTTATTTTATTATTCTATTGATGGAAATAATTGTGTTGGATTATTTATTTCTGCAAGGCAATTCGCGGTCCTGAATTTTTTGCTATATATTTTTTGTTTTCAAGTATGCATCTTAAGGAGAATATATAAGTTTTAAATGTACGACTTTCAACAAGTGTTTAGCGAGTTATTTACTTTAATGGTAACTAGCTGTGTGTTTAAGTTTTCGTGCTATATTTGATCTGAATTAAGTTGTGCAAAATCACATGCTTATTGTGACCTGTGAGGTATAACAAAATTAGTCATTACGATAGAATCAGTTTTATGTTACTAAGTTTAAAGATGCTAAATTTTACCTTCTAAGCAGTATGCCTCATGACTGTTTGGATGTGGTGTTAGATGTGCAATAATTGTTGTATCTTTATTAGTGGTAATGTAGTTGGTTTGTTTTCGTAAAATTCATCTAACAACTTGACACGTTGTTTGACAGATAAGCTAGAACATCTTATCCAACAATGGGTCCATGATATAATTTCAGTAAGATATACTGTGTTTTTTTAATCCCATGCATCTATTCTAGCATCTTCCCATGATTTAGTGCTAGGATTTAAAGTAAACGAGTCATTTACACAGAAAATTAATGAGAGAACTAGAGTAAGTTTAGAGTTTCTACAAAGAGACAATAAATCAAAGGATAATTGTATATCTCAGTGAACTAAAGAGTATGCTACAAATTAAAGATTTCAATTTTAGCTATGAAAAAGCAGGGTATGATGATGCTACATACCAAATTTGAGGATTGTGTCGGACGAATTATATCCTGAGAATTAGATTGTATTGAAGTCCAGAAAACATGAGTGATAGCAAACGGTCAATTAATTATTAAACTATATTTAGAAATATACATAGACATATATACATCTCTCTTTCTCTCTCTACACACGCATGTATGTATATGTGTTTATATTATATATACTTAGTCATCTTCGAGATTGAGATTTCATTTATCAAAATAAACAAATTGAAGAGTTGGCGCAAATGTTGATATTTATATATCTAGTTTAAGTGTTTTCTTGTCAAACTGTTGCTATGTTTTTTTTGGTGTGTTGCAGTTATCATCATTAAAGAGTTTAACTTCTTCGTTAGTTAAACTACGTGAACAAAATTTACTTAGATATTGCATTTGTGAGTTCAAGTAACATTAGTGTGATCACTCACTTCATGTCTGTCACCGTCCACAACATGTTGCAACTTATAACCTTAAGTTTTTGCTAACTTCGATACAAAATACTAACTTAGTCTTCTCTGCTGTATGAACAATATCAGGATGTGAAATTTCGTTACTTAAAACATCAACTTATTTGAAAGGGTTAATACCCCTGATTTCAACCACTAGTTCCGAATTAAATAATAATGTGAAGTGGCAAAAGAGAGAGAGTATAATTATTTAATTCGGAACATGTGGTTGAAATCATGGGGGATTTGAAGTGTAGCAAAAATGAGGTGTAGTTGATTCTTGCCGTATATATATGTATGTATGAAAATCAAAATTTGAGGTTTTGGCTCGAACCTCAAATTTCCGGCCCTCCGATTCGGTTCCGGACGTCACCAAGACGAAATCTGTAAAAAAAATCGATTTCGGACAAAATAGCGGGGTTTTTTTTGGGGTAAAATTGCATTTTATTGAAGAAAATCAACGAACACGGATTTAGAAAAAAGAAACTAAAAGAAAAACTGCAAAAAATCACTCAACTAGAATGTTATATATATGAATAAAAGTAATAAAACATACCTGGAGTCAACTTCGACAAACCCCAATTTCAATTTCAATTGCAAACCACCAATTCTCCCCTTCGATTTCATTAATCTATCGCCATTTTTGATAATTTGAACCCAAAAGATGTTTCAACCGGGATGAGAAGTTTACTATGTTTGTGTGGCTCGAGACTTGAAATGAGAACTCGGTTTATATTTGCTTACTAGGCTGCATTATTACAGGCTTGGTAATTTAATTAGACAATTGTTATTATTTGTATGTATACTTGTTTGACAGCACGGGCCTACTTTAGTTTATAATGGGCTACGAGAATGATAAGTGTGATAAACGTATTTTTAGTCGTTTAATTTACATAAAATAATTTGTTAAGTTGCCGACATACTTTCTATAGAAAACGCATCACCTGAAACCAAAATCCATACCGAAAATTTTGGAATGTCCGAAATTGATCGAAATTTTAAAAATCCCAAATGTCGAAACTGAAACCAAAATTGAAATCTCAAACCTTGATACACACATGTGATAGGTTAATGAAATCTCAACATGATACACACATGTGATAGGTTAATGAAATCTCAACATGTCTATCACACTTCTCATCCAAAAATACACATACACATGTGATAGATTAATGTAACCTGAAACCAAAACGCCGCACAAGCATACATAAACTTCTCATCCAGGTCGAAACATCTTTTGGGTTCAAATCGATCAAAAATAACGATATATTAATGAAATCCAAGGGGAGAATTGGGGGTTTGCAATCGAAATTAAAATTGGGGTTTATCGAAGTTGACTCCAGATATGTTTTATTATTTTTATTCATATAAGAGTGACTTTTTGCAGTTTTTCTTTTAGTTTCTTCTTTCTAAATCTCTCCCTGTGTGTGTAGACACACACACAGGTATGTATGTATATGTTGTCATTTTGCAGATGCAAGCTAGAACATTAGAGATAGGCAATTCCCTCTATCGTTGATCTTATTGACCATAGTTCGGAAGATACCAATACATTATTCCTTCTAGAGAATGCATTGAATGTAGAACACGACCAAATTATGAAGCTTTGGGTTATAAGATTTGTCATAATTGTAATAGAAAAAGAACTAGATAAAACATGTATAAAAGTAGATAGAGATTAGCAAAGATAGATTAATAAATGCCAGTTGATATGAAAACATGATTCTTATTGTCAGGCTTGTGTTAGAAGGGAGGTCCAATGGGTATTGTTTTAGTGCCTATGCACACATGAGATTAGGTGCTGAGACGAAACATCATCTGATTGTATCAAAGATCGGAAGAAAATTCATCTGACAGGAAAAAATTATTAATTGATTTTGACTCTACTGGTCATGCGGAGATATAGTTATGCAAGATGTTAGAGCATGCTGCATGTGTAAAAGTTTTGGTTTCATGGAGAAATACCTGAAGTAAATTTTATAATAAACCTGCACTTTGTCTTTGCCTATTTTTGCTAACACCTTGGTATTGTAAAATAAAACTGCAGTGGATATTTCTGGACGTGGTCCCACAAGCATGGAAATTACATTATTTTTACTAAAATGGTCTTTCTTTGTTATCGTGTGAACTATAAGGTGGTACCTCAATGGATTACCATCCAGCAAAAGAGCATTCAGTATTATATGGGCATCCAAGAAAGTGACAAAACAAACACAATTTGACTTTGATGATCTTCAGATGGTGAGAGTAAAACGAGAACACACAGAAAGAAAGCTTCTACAATAGCTTTCTAAAAATAGCTAAATTTTAAGGGATAAATTGAATTAAATGAAGATGACAAACAAACATTGATTATTATGGAAATAAGAACACGGTTTTAAGGGAAAAGCACATCTAGATAGGACACATCACAACGGGAAAAGGGCTTGATGAATTGTCACTGATGATACCAAAAATCTCAGTAATTGTAACTTTCCAAATTGAATGGGATTGATAAATATATATGGTTTCACCAATAAAATAGCTTTTAACGTTAACGACTACGTTGTTTTTCCTAAATGGCTTGACTACATGTTTGTGGTGCACATGGATTGGTTACTCGATCCAATCCAATCAAAAAAAATTCTATCAAAGTCCAATTTAAAAATGAGTCGGGTTGCGGATCAATTGGTTGATTCTTATGATAGAAACCAATTTAATAATTTATCTGGCTATTTTATATTATAATTATTTTGTGACTAAATATCCATTGTTGATTTTAACTTTATATCAACAAATTTGATTACTTGTGATGTAACATCATTGTTAGAATTTCTCACTTCTCACTTAATTTCAATTTGTACGGTTTCAATGTTATAACTTGAACTTTAAACTCATTATATCTTCTGTGCTTCCTAATTTTGTGATTTACCAGGTAACATTTTTGAAACTTAAGTGTGTAGATTCTAATAGTTCTAATAGTTTTACTTTCTTAAACGACATGGTTTTTCATCAGTTTGATTTAATACATTTTAGATTTTGGCTGTGCTATTAAGGGACCTTTTTTAGAGCAGTGTTAAATGCAGTGCATTTAGGGTTTCGATCGACAATATACTGTCGATTGCTTCAAAAAAGTTTTGGCAGTATACCATTGTGTAATCGTTTTTACAAATTATTGATCGGTAGTAAAATGCCCATTGAATATGAGTAAAATGGGGTTGATAGTGCAGTCTATTTAGCACTTCTCTTTTCTATGTTTAAGTAGACATTAGACTCTAATTCAGTTTACTTAAATGTTGACAAAATGAAAAAAAAAATGATGTCTGGTTGTCTATCTAAGATTCAACTAGAAGCCTAGAAGAAAGATAGTGCATGCTACAACTATAATTTATGCTTAATCTTCATTTATTCTAATCAAGGATGAAAAGGGGTTATTTGTTTAATTAACAAACATCATCTGATTTACGGGCCAAAACTTTTGAGATAAACAACTATTTATGATAATAATATGAATGCAAAAAAAAAACCCCACTAATTAATGAAAAATAAATATTTTATGACTTCAACTACTAAGTGTAGAAACTAGCTTTTAAAAAATATATTGGTTAGTCTCTTATAAATATAACAGATAAAATAAAACCCAACATCTTATTAGTGGTTTTTATGTAAACGGAGCATAAGTGTGTCAATTTGATAAAATTTGCTATGAATAACAACCGATATCCAATCTATCATAACCAGTAATTTTCGGTTGGAGGCGAAACGGCTGCGGATTGGAAATTGAAGATCCAATTATGAATTGGATCGGATCAAGTTTTGCATAAATTCATTAGATTTGATCAGTTGCATGGTCCTACTACATATGTCATAATCTTTGAAACAATTTGGATTTCAACTAGTTCTTATACTCTACTTAGTTCCATAATTGTATTCCCCAAAAATACTCAAAACGGTTTACATGCCATATCCCTATGGTTTCCACTTTGCAGTAAAAAGAGGGAAGCTTTGTAGATTTCACCAAATATATTTTTATCCATGCCGAGTACAGACTAATCTTACTATATAATATGCTTTGTTAATTCTTACCTAATTCATTTTGATATATTCATAGCTCATCCTAAGTTTGCAACAAAAAAGAAAAAAGAAAAAAAAGAGAGGTATAAATGGAAAGAAAATATGATTGTTCTTATAGCACATTTCACTTTTATCATGCATCTAAAATCCGACAACTTCAATGTGTTGGATCATATTATTAGCTAGATCATGCTGTCTGTCAAACCTTATGCTTTGAAGTTATATATTACTGCTGTCATATAACAAATCCAACTAATGCACATGCATATTGCTTGATTGTGAAGATTGTTTTGTTTTGATTTCTTTTTCTTTCTAGGAGAAGATAACATAAAATTGACATCTTATTTATTTTGGTAGATGCTTCTATATGTTAATATTTTACTGTAACATGTTCGTTGTAATAAAATAACATTCATACTTTCAGTCATTCTATTTCTATTCATAATCTGTAAGTGCATCCCATCAATAGTTTGATAGATCGTAGAATACCTTATTTCATCTAACAGTTGGTTGATCACAGATTGTTTGTTCAGCATTTCTCTTCTGCTAATTGACTCTGGAATTTGGATGGTTTGAAGATTAAAGCAGAATCATAATGAAACTGCATTTATGAGGTTTGCCTTGATTTTACTTATCATTTTCTTATTGCAGCATTTCAATATGCACCCAAAAAGCACTTTCTTTTACCTGTCTATATTTCACTCAGGAAAATACAAGTTATCTTCATTTTACCACCAATACACCCTAACAGTTCAATCTCAAACTTTCACATTCTTTTTTTCCCATCCAAAAATCAGTCAAATTAAAACGTAACTCGAAATTTTCATTGAAGAAACTGAAATCATCAGATATTTGAGGTGTATGTTATATTTTCTTTTAATTTTTTACATTTGGGCAAAAGGAAGTGAGGATAAATACATTTTGATTTTCCAATCCAGGTAAAAGGTAGTATAAAAGGGGGGGGGGTGTATATAGAAATACTCAGATTATTAGTCTTCTCTTTGCAGTATTATTAACTGATATAACACAACACTGTTCTTCAATTCAGTACACATCTTTGTAGCATTTAATCATGTGCATTAGATGCCATATGAAGCATGCCATGCCATATAACCTATACAAACAACATTTGCTAAATAATTACTATTGAGATTTACACTTCTATTATTCCATTATGTGTCTGCTTTTATCAACTTTGCATTGGACAATTCCCTGAAATTATTATGCTTCCACCAAAAAAAATGTCTCATTTTATGTTTGGTACAAACTCAATGAACATCATACATGATTGCAATGATAAAACATCTTGGAAATATAAGTATATGTTTGTCTCATTTGCCTTTGCAAGGAAAATGATGGGATGACATCATCATAATGCAAACCGATGTTTTTCCATCAAACATGTGCTAGTGTCTCGTGCATGGTTTTTTGAAGCTATTTCTCGCTAAAACTAGTTTCAAATGGTATCCTCTCTCAAATTATCGTATAGAGGAAGCCTTCTGAGCTTGGTCTCCTTATCCTACCTTTGCTAAGAATTTGATGGAAACCGTATATAACGTGTTGACATCATTTTGAAAATTATTACACAGTCCATTTCTTCAAGATTGGAAATCTGAAATTCTAAACCTTTTTTATTACTGCAGTCTATGTTCATCTTCATTGGATCAGAGTGCATTTGACTTTGATTGCTCAAACATTTCATATTTGGACACAATGGTAGCACACTGAAAAAAGGGCCTTGCAACGCTTAATTAGTTGAAAGGCAGAATGACCCTCAACAATTTCTTTACACTCACAGAGATGAAAAAGGGCCTTGCAACCCTTAGTAGGGTTGAAGAGCTGATTACTGCCATACAACAGAAAAATTATTCTGTAAATAATATCGGTGATGCAACAAGGCAATGGACAAGTGTTGCAGCTGCAATTGCAGCCACGGAAAATGAAGATTGTCTTAATTATTTTGTGAAGTTAAATGGTTTGTCTTACCTCGGTCAGTGGGTCCAACAAGTATTGGAACATGGTAATTATAACGCTGATAGCATTGCTGAAGAATTTTTATGTAAATTAATTTGTTTACTTGAGAAGCTTCCAGTCTTCAAAGAAGAACCAGCTTCTTCTGAAATACAAATAATTTCTGAAAAACTGGTTGGATTGAAAATTCTAAAGATCGACGAAAGAGCGAAAGCGTTATCTGAAAAGTGGAAAAAGACAATGGAAGTTGATGCTAGTTATCAAAATCTGAATAATGACAAGAAAGGCAAGGATGATGATTTAGATGCAACTGGCTGCCCTTTGAATGGTTTCCAACTTGATAAAACTGTTGGTTTATTGACTGAAAATGTAAACAAAGACACAGGTACAAGTGCCATTTCTGAAGATATTGTTGCACTACCTAATGCTATTGCTCTAAAATCGAACTTAACAGGAGGTGCCACTGAAGGTCACCTTGATTCATCACCATGTAAAGTTGATAATCCTGAAAATATAATAATCAGTGTGGACATAGAACAAGTTTGCACATCTAAATCCGATGTAAAAGAAGTTTCTCACGTTCCATCATCTTTTAACTCTTCTGCTCCTTCAAAAGCACAAAAACCAGAACGTTCAATGTCATGCAATTTTGATGTCAAAAAGTACTCAAATGCACTGAAATCTGTGATGGCTCTTCCAAGATCTGCAAGTATCGACTGTGACTTAACAAAACATATGGGAAACATCCATCTCAAAAGAGAGATGCAAGATTTGTTGTCTAATGGGTCAACTGTGAAAGGTGAAGATTCTTCAAAGGATATATCTTGTGACAATATGGAAGAAGTCGAGAATGGGAGTACTGAAGTGAAAATTAACTCCTCAAAACCTTCAGAGGACAGTAAGTCAACTACTGTTAGGGTCGGTCATACCTTGGATTTTGGATTAGAGTATGGAGAAATCGATGCATTGGAAGTTGCAAGGCAAGTTGCAATTGAAGTTGAACGTGAAGTTGTTGATTATAGAGAACCATTTTGCAGCTCTTCTCCTGACTGTAGTTCAAGAGAAGAGGATGTAGTCCCGAAATGTTCTGATCGCCACCACAGCCAACAGGTAAACGAAAATAAAAAAGATCTTGAAAATTCATCTGTTTCTGAGAAAACAGACATACCTCCTGATAAATGCATACTCGGTGTTGAAATGTCAAGTAAGCAGGAAGCAGTTAACGAGACTAACAAGAAGAAACACGTCTTTGATTTGAACGAAGATATATGCGTTGAAGAATCAGATTCAGTAGTAATCTCTAATGCTAACAATTCAGCCAACATTTCAATATCTACCCCAATAGCTGTAGCTGCATCAAAAGGTTCACCTGCTTTGCCAGTTAGTCCTCTACAGTTTGAAGGCGAGCTTGGTTGGAAGGGCTCAGCAGCAACCAGTGCTTTCCGATCCACATCTTCTAGAAGAACTCCTGATGTTGAAAAAACTTCGTCTGGCCATAAACGAAAGGCAGTATTTAATGAGTTTGACTTGAACGTCGCTGGTAAAGAATGCGATCCAGACCCGGTACCCGTCAACCCAATTAAAGTCCCTTCATGTGAAGATTCGGTCGAAGTCAGTTCAAAAAGACCTGAAATTATGAAATTGGATCTCAACCAAATTGGGGATGAAGAAACATCACCGCCTCAGCCAACCATGTCTCCTGCTTCATCCTCTTCAAAAAAACTCAGAATAAGAGATTTTGACTTGAATGACAACCCAAACTTCTTCGACCTTATGGGATCACATAAAAAGAATGAAATTTCTATAATGGGCTCAAGAATCACAGATAAAAATGATCACACAAATGAATCATTAAGGTCATCATTTTGCAATGGACCTAATATGGTAATGCCATACGGTAATTTTCCACTCCATCCTTCTGCATACAATGGTAGCATGATGGGTCATTTAATGGCTTTTCCAATGCCACATCATACTAATGGGCATATACCCTACGTGGTCGACTCTAGAGGCGCACCAATGGTCCCTCAACTTTTTAGCAATATGGGATTAAATACAAATCCTTCATCATCGATGCCTCATTTTCTTATGAGTCTGAATGGAGCGGGTACTTCCCAATCTGGATTGGATATGAACTCCATGGAAAGTGGCAATTTTAAGAACTTTCTTATGCAAGGGAGAATAGGTTTGACTGAAGAGCAGGTGAGAGCTGCATCGCAATCGCAAGGAACAATGAGCAGAAAGGAAGCTAATTCAGGAAGGGAGCCTTACAATTTCATGGCATCATGGCAATAGTTCTCCTCTTCTTAGTTTTAATTTAAATGATTTTTCCTTGGACTCATAATTGTACATCTGGAGCGATAATGCAACCTAGCTGGAATAATTTGAAGATGAATAGTGCTAGTATTTACATGGATGATGGTATTTGGTTGATTGCACAAAGAAAAATAGGAAATGTAGGTATGATGGATTATTGTTGCGATTAGCTCATGTTGTATACATTTTTAGTATAGAGAGCGGTACTGGGATTATGTACCAGTACATGTCTCATAAATTTTCTAATATAGTGTATTATTTTCCTTTTTCTTATTTTGTTTTAGGATTTGATGGTGATTCTGGAAGTTTTAAATAAACATTATGACATGCAACATTCTTATTTCTGGTTAGTTTCTTATGGAAAGAATTGTAACTTCGTTAGTCTGTTGGTTTCCAAGGTCTTGTAAAATTTCTTAGTGCTATATATTAGCTAGTTAAATAGAATTCTACAGCGGTATTCGGTGTTAGTCTGTTAGTTTCTTATGGAAAGTTGTTCCATTTTGGGAATGTAAGCAAATCCCTTTCTTACTAGTTATTTTGGATGATGTATTTTTTAGGTACTACCAAATAAGGGATGGATGCCATCAACTGGTGAAAAAAGAGGGTTGCTACTCCATTCATCTTCCAAAACTCAGGGTCAACACTTTTCTTCTTCTTGACACTTCATCTCCTCCATTCATTCTTCAAAGATATAAACCAGATATGCGGATGTAATCAGACAACAAAACAATTTGACATTTCAATAATGATTGGGAAATGATTGGGAAAAGAAAACGATCTAAATGAAAACTGATATATTAATTATCAAATGGCCACAAATGCAATAAGAACCTTTAAACCAAAAAGAAAACAAATATTGATCCTTAAGTTGTCAAACCTACATATTTATGCGGGTTAACATTGTTTTCCAGTTTCTCTGTAAGGTTTGAAATTGCAACAAATTTATACATTTATGAATGTCATTGATCTTCAATCAGATTACTTTTATTGAACTTTTAATCTAGACTAGATAACGTCCACTTCATCAAATTATACAAAGAAAGACAAAATCTGTGTTATCGGATTTTACCTAGGATAAGTTTTTCAAGACATCGTCTCTCCAAACCATCCGTTAGATCAAAAGCAAGATTGTATTTTAACTGCTGATTAGATATTTAATTAGAGTTGTGTCAGTTTTAAGATTTTGAAAGCGAGAGAACGTAAAAAATACTGGACAGTGATTTGATGAAATGAGTGGATAATATTTAGGGGTTTTTTAATTCAACATTTCAATTTTGGAGTTAGAAATTCCATATATCATTAGCGTTTTAGACAGATTCTAGAGGTCATGGATTCAAGCTTTTTAGACATTATAATAAGTGCTTTGCTTGACACAAGTATTACTCTTGTTACTTAAACATAAATCGTTTATACGTTTTCTTATTTTATGGGCTTTAGACAATAAAATTATTTTACTTTCCTTCAGCAAGCAGACAAGACCGGTGTAAAACCATCTAATGTTATTTTTACCCGTGCAAACTAAATTATTTTCATTTAAAATACACTTAAAACCTACCTCAATTGACGGTATACTTACAATATCTCTTTTCCATATTTCATACATGCATACCTCGAACAAAATAACATATAATAGATAACATAGATAGAGTTAGGGATATACCCTAGGGGCAATTTTGTAATTTATTTTAAATTATTAACTCTGTAAAAAAAAATCTCGTTCGAAATGAAAGGTGTTTTTTCTTTGTATTATGTACTTAATATATTATCTTATATTAATTAGCTATTTAATAAAGTATATTTAATAGAAAATCTATAAATGATAAGTTTTATGATAGTAATTACAATGTGTTGTAATCATGAACAATTTATTATAATAAAATATACATATCCTTTTAAATATTCCTAGTCAAAATGTGTCGAGGCTGGATATTGATATGTCCGTAGAAACTAAGAGTACGTAACGCTCTCGAAACATTGAGCGATGTATTACTCATGGCTACTGGTGGCACCAAAGGGTTATGTACTGATAGTCATTGGATAACTATGAAAGGACTCACTCGATATTTTTCTATTGGTTAATATAACTAAAGTCAAACATAAAATATCGATGTGACAACATTACACAATTCTTTCGACTTGATAATACCGTCGACTTTGTTACTGAAGTTTTTCATAAGTAAGAAGACAGACTAATCAAGATATTTGAGTCTAACCCTGATTGGTGCAGGCTAGCTGGGTCCAAGTTAGTTCGCAAGCCAGTCACAATTGGGGCATATTGACTAGGTTTCATGTATAGATCATAATTCGAATCCAGCCTAGGTCCGCATCGGCTCCTCTGCTCAATTGCACGTCAAACCTTTTACCAACGAAGCCTTCTACCGCAGCAACCCTAGCAACCAGCTCGCCCGTCAAGACAAGACGCAAGCTTAGCTTGACCCATCTCCTATTGGCCGATCGACTCTCTCTCCCTGACTTGCTTGCAATTCGGCTCTAGGCCAGCCCGCTTGCTCAAGCATCTCTCCCTCAACTATCTCCCAATCGACCTCAACGGTGGCTCGTCGTCGATCCAGCTTCGATACTACCACCTACGACCTGCACTTCATCTCGTCTCACTCGGCCCGTACACCCTCGACTCTCGCCGGTTCCCCATCCTCCTTTTGGTCTCAACAGACCAGCTTGGCCCGTCCTGCCACCTAGGCATGCGGGAGCAAAGCGATAAGATGTACAGAAAGATGTACCTATTTCTGAAGAGAAGGATTTTCCATCCCTACAAGCATATTGCAAGTACAAACGCATTTAAGGCAAAGCATGGTAAAGCATGGTAGAGCATACTCTTGGTACAATTTGTTGGCCATCATCTCATCAACACACTCCTTTCTTTTGTCTGCCGTCTCTTGTCAAGTTCATTCAACCAGATCAATGGCCAGGCGCCCTTCACGCCTGTTTTGCAGTGCAATCTTAGTCATCCAAGCATTAGTTCAATTGTTATAAGAACCCTATGCATGGCCACTTCCAAGGGTTGGTGGGGCCCCCGGTGGAGGAGACCCCAATTGTTTGGGCCCAGGTGGAGGGAACCCTGGTTGGAATGATCTAATAAAGTTAGAGGTATGTCCTAAGGGCAATTATATAATTTATTACATATATCTAACTTGATAACCAATCTTGTTCGAAATAAAAGGTGTTTTTATTCTATTTTATACTTGATATAATGTGTTATATCAATCGATTAATTTAATTAAAAGTATTTTTAATAGAAAATCCATAAATGGTATGTTTTGTGATAGTAGTTACAAAGCGTTGTAACTGTGAGTAATTTATCACAATAAAGATAAATATACAATTTTAAATATTTCTAGTCAAGATGTATTGAGACTAGATCGATACATTCATTGAGACCGGAGTACATAACACTCTTCAAATGTTGGGCAGTGTATTACTCATGGCTACCAGAAGCACCAAGGAGTTACGTACTGATAGTTATTGGATAACTATGGAATGACTCACTCGATAATTTTCTATTGGTTAATATAACTAAGGTCAAATAGAAAATATCGATGTAACTGATTTACACAGTTCTCTCGACTTGAGAATACTGTCAATCTTGAATATTAAATCTCCACTTTGATTATAATCAAATCATGACACGATGTCCATCAAATGCTATAGTTGAGTCTAGTGAAAGTATCAGAAGTGAAACACTATTCAAGAGAGGATTCGTCTTCTCAGTTATATGGGGTTAGTATCACGATCAACGCAAGCCAACTCAAAGTAAAAGTCTCTGGCCAAAGCATTTCGGTTAATAATAATTGTTGTTATTGAACCATGGACTTTGTGTTGGACTATGGAGTTGAATATGAACGATATTGGAATTTTGACCATTACCAAATTCCATAAGTTCAAAGTGATATAGTTTTGACAAAAAGAATTGGTGTAAATAAAAGTCACAACCGGGTAATGCTTAATTAAAGTAAAATTAGATTTTACCAAAACAAAGTAAGCGATAAATTTGGTCAAAATGTCATACCACCTGCTAAATGACGTGTGAACGTTAATATTTGAATAGTTTGATATTAATTGCTAACCGAATTTACACCTGATGAGTCATAGGACTGAAATAATGAATTCTCCTTTGACTAAACGATTTAATTAATTAATAATTGTTATAAATTAATTAAATTAATTAATTAATAATTGTTATAAATTAATTAATATTTATGAAATATTAATTGTAAAATTCGATTATGATTTGATGAATAAATATTATTAGATATATTTATAATGGTTATAAATATGCCAATCGATTTACGATATCAATAAGCGATTAAATTGGATTTAATTGTATAATATTTTATTTGGGTTCTAATTGGGCTTAAAAGCCTATGAAGAGGGCTGGAGAACTCAGCCATAATGAGGGGCTAATGTGGCCATAAGATGATGCAACATAGACATTGAGATGGAGGGCTAAGATGGAAGAGTATTGACAAGAGATGATGTAGGATCTTGATCCTAAAATATCTCTTAATTCTTCTCCATATAAGCATCTCCATCCTTAACCTTTAGAGGACTTTTAGAAGCTTCCAACCTGATCTATTGCTGGCTGAATTCCTCTCTTCCATCTTCTTAATTTCTTAAGTGCAAATCAAATCAAATAGATTGTTATACGATAATTGGTGGTCAACGGTTCAAGGACTAGTACTCTATTGAATCGGAAAATGTTTCAAAGGGGAGAAATCATCTTTTCAAGGTGTACTTCAAGGCATTGATATTAAGGTATGGTTTTTATCAAGTCATAGTTATTAATTCTCAATATAATGTTTTATTATATATGTATATATATTATTAGTTAGATGACGATTCTGATATGCAAGTAATGTTGTCACAAAATAGTTTGGTTATATACATGTGTGTGTGTGTGTATGTTTAATTTTTTTTATCATATATACATATCAGGTCAGTGCGGCTATGAATAAAAAATACAGTTTTATATTTTACTAAATTTATATATATATATATATATCATTTAATCACATATATATAGTTTATAAATAATTACAACATCATACCATAGTCAAAAATATTCATACAATTTTATATATTATAGTGATAATAATTTTCGGCAATAAAATTATTTTTAGTAAATATTTTCTTATTATTCAATATCATTTAAATCAATTTATTATATAAATAAATTATATTAATTTAAATACATTATGAAAATTATTTTTTATTCAATCATATCAATACAGAGAAGCTCTCGGCAAAAAAGTAAAAAAACAAACTTTTTTTATTTTTAAATTAATTATTTAGTTTCGGCCGAAAATGTAGAAAATTATTTTAAATTAATTTAAACCGAAAAATTATGAAATTTTTTTTCAAAACGCAAAATATCATTTAGGATTTACTGGAAATTTAAAATTTGAAATAAAGTTTCAAAATTAATTTTTAGTTAATTTTTTATTATTTTCAAATGGATATTTAATTAAAATGTATTTTAAAATTTAAAAAAATTAAATTATTTTTTGAGCTATGCGCAAGGCAGGGAATTTTAAAAAAAAATTATCTTGAATATTTATTAATATATATATGTGTGTGTGTGTGTGTATCGTGTGTGTGTGTGTGTGTATATATTTGTGTGTGTATGTATATTAAAAAAAATTATTTTATTATTATATGTTTATATATTTTACTCATGGTTTTAAAAAAGATTAAATAACTAATTAATATTTAAATAAATATGTTATAATAGTATGTATATATAATAATATTATTTTATATATAAGATTATATTTACAAATATATATATATTATATTTATATTTATTTTTATATACTTATATATAATTATTTAAAAAAACCTAACATATATATATATATATCTACAATATTATTATATAAATAATAGTATATATTCATACATATATTTAGACAACATATATATTTGCATATTGGATGAATTAACGTGTCTGTTGTGATGTAAATCCCGACATCTATACATGGGTATGTTATACCTTGCACGGGTTGATATCTTACACATGCATGTACTTATATATGTGTATATGGTACATACATACATACATTCATATATATATATATATGCATGTATATATGTATGTATGTATGTATGTATGTATGTATGTGTATATGTATATATATATATATCAATACATAAATTAAACAAAACCATACAATTTATAAATTTAAATAAAATAAAAGATTTTATTTAAATAATATTTAGAAATTTTATAAATGAATTAGACTTCATAGGCCCAATAAAGATCCAATAAGGGAATTGTTTTCGAAATTCATTCTTAATTTCTACTGTGGGCTGGTCCTGTTCGAACATGATCTACCACTCAAGCTCCTTGAGATCAACAGCTCCCTGATATTAGCAAGCTCATTAGTCTTAGGCGTATCATCTTTTATTGTTATTGTAATTCCTTGCATTGTGGAGCCATATAGTAAGAGAGCTTCACGGTGGACGTAGGCAGGTTGGCCGAACCACTTCACATCTTGTGTCATTTACCTCTAAAGGCTCTTTTCCCTTTATTTTTTAGTCATTAAGACCAGTGATTATCAAGCAACCTTTGCTCTAATTCATAATGCATTATCATAACTCCGAGGTTGACGAAAAATATGTTCAAAATTTTGGCGCTAGAAGGACGGCGGACTTTCGACCTTGTGGTTAGCAGTTTCTTGTGCATGCTCTTTCCACGCTTGGTACCTCGCATCCAACATTGACAATGGCAATGGTGGACAGTGTTCTGCCTCCTTCGGTCACCAAGAACGCGTCTCAACTGTCTGAGTTTGGTTTCATGCCGTGCGCACTTATTGTGCGCGCCCGCTCATCTCCCCACATTGCGGCTATTATAAATCAAAATATAACAACCATGCGTTTGCTCTGTGTGTGGATTGCGCCCAACCGCTCAGAGATCTGCCTTAAGAATAAACCATCTTGGTCGGCCCGCTTTATGGCAAAACCAAGGGGTAGGGTTGCCAATGTAACAACCCCAAATTCTGGTCATTTGATTTTAAATGTTTAATTTATTTTAAATATTCAATATAATTGAATTTTGGAATTTAATAACTTATAATTCAAATATATGGCATATTTAAATATTTGCATTGTGAATTAAATGTTAATTAAATGGATTTAACAATTTTATTTAACTCCTTTTAATTAATAAATAATATTGGTAAGATTCAATTTGTAAGTTTATTTACAAATGTAAACAGACCGGATTAATATAGATAATTTAAATATTTAAATCTGTGAAAATAGTCTTATTGGGCACTGTCTCGGATTTCGACGAAACCAGTTTCATCGGATCCGTAATAGTGAATTATTATAGGATTTCAAGTTTCGTAGCGATCAGACTTATCATCTTACCGTGCTAGCTTGAAACGCATTGATATTAATATCGGAAATTTAATATAATAACGGAGCCTAAAAACCTATCTTATGCATACGATCGAAATAGGGCTCGAGACCAGTTCCATTGTGTTCGAAATAGGTGTATAACATATAGAACGCCTATGAGTACGCCTCGATTGGAGGTCATGAATTTTAGACATGAATAGTTCTGGTTGGAAAATCTATATAAGGATCCCATACCCATTCATTTGCCCAAAACCCTAAAAATTAAACCAGCAGCCGCCATTTAGGGATATCATCATCCAACGGTCGTCGTCATCCAGATTGCTAGGGGCATCTTTGGTCGATGGTGTCAACTAAGAAGATGACCGTGAGGACATCGCGAGCAAGATGGTTGGTGGGATCGTCAAACCGAGGTGCGAGGTGGCCGCGATTTCTGTTTCGACGTGGGTAGTTTTGGTGAGTGTTTCTCGGCGTCGAAGGCGAATTGGAGGATGGGACCGGCAGCGTTGGGTAGGGCTTGGTCAGGGCTTCGCGTGGGTGGAGTGCGGCGATCTCTGGTGTCGAGTGGCGGCGGCGACAGGTGGTTGAAAGAGCATGGCGAGTTGGTTTTACGCGGCCTGTAATTTTGAACGAGGGTAGGAGAAGATTGATTAGTTCAAAATTGTTAATTATAAAGTTAATTGTAAACTGATTGTTTCAATTATTTATAAATTAATATCTATTTGATACGAGGTCGAAATCGAGCGCAGCGAGTTGCAGTATACTCGTATGAACATTATCTTCGTTTTGGAGTTGGATTGAAGGAGATTGAAGCTTGTTGAAATTTAGGCTAAAAATTGGAACGTTTTGGCAAAAACAAAAATCGAGGTGAGTTTAACTCATATTCAAATTTATTATATCATATCAGTGATGTTATAATTGTTTATTGATTGTTTGGATGTTAGTTAAATTGTTTGATTGGTTGAATTTCTGTTTGGAAAATGGATGACATATTAAATTGATCGTTATAAACCCATATGATTATCTATTTATTATCCATAACCATTGTTTTGCAGGGAAAATCTGTAGAGAGACCCAAAGGGGGTTTCTCACCCATAAATTATTTATTTACATCCATATGTTGTTATTGATGGTTTATTGAAATTAATTTCTGATATTCCATTTAATAGTTTAAATGTCGCTATAGCGATTTTCGTTATACCGTCGTTTATTAAATTTCATCCCCAAAACTTTATCGTATGAACTTGAGCTTGTGTTTCCACTAAAAAGAATATTGAAAATTTATTAATCATTTTGATTAATGATAATTTAAATTAATTAATCTTTTAAATTAATTAATTTGAGATTAATTAACCAATTTAAGAAATGATGATTAAAATTGGTTTATCTTTAGATTGAATTAATCATTTTTGCTAATGATGTTTTATACTTAATTAATCGTTTTAACTAATGATTATTTGAGTTTAATTAATTAATTAATTAATTAATTTAATAAATGATAATGGAGTTTAATTAATTAATTAATTATTTTAATTTATGATAATTGAAATTAATAATCATTTTAATTAATGATATTTAAAAGTAATAAATCATTTTAAATAATGATATTTGAATTTTATTAATTATTTTAATTAATGATTGTTTTTTAATTTAATTTATTGTTTTAACTAACTATATTTGGATTTTAGTTAAATCATTCGAATTAATGATGTTTTATAAGTAAATAAATCATTTTAACAAATGACGTTATAATTAATCGTTTTGACTATTGAAGTTTGGATTTAATTAATCCGATTAATTTATGATTATTTTGAACTTAATTAATTGTTTTAATTAATGGAATTTAAAATTACTTATCATTTTAATTAATGATGTTTGAGATTAATTATTCATTTAATTAATGACTATTTGAATTTAATAAATATTTTTTAATTAATTGATTTAATAAAGGTGATTAAAGTAAATTAACTAATATAATAAAAATTGCTTTAATAAACTGATTTAATGAAGATTTTAAAGCTAATAAATTGATTTGATGAAGATTTTAAAGTTAATTTACCAATGTTATAAAAGTGTTTGGAAATAATTATCTACTTTATTATAGATAATGAATTTTTTATTTAAAGGGATTTTAAATGTGATTAATTATCTTTCGGGAT
The DNA here is from genome assembly GCA_030737815.1 of Allium fistulosum. NCBI lineage: Eukaryota > Viridiplantae > Streptophyta > Magnoliopsida > Asparagales > Amaryllidaceae > Allium > Allium fistulosum. Next base: position 850,762,852 of record CM060903.1, read on the forward strand.
AATTAATATTGTTTTAAAGTTATAAAAAGGAATTGGAACTCGATTATTGGGATGTTAAGTTGGATAATCTTTTGGGTGTTCGGTCTGATGTTGGTTTTGGCCTTTGGGGTCACGCGCTTGGAAAAATTATTCTCTTAACGTTTTAACAATCATGAACTAATTCTAAAAGTGTTTTACCAATACGGAAATCAAGCAAAAAGTTTAGTTCATTTTTAAAAGTAAAAGTTTGATTTGTTTATGGAAATGAATTATTTTCGAAAAGCGAATCACTTATCTGGAAACGATTTATTTGTATAATTAGCACTAAACATCGAAGAAGTAGATTTGTAGCTATTTCAAAAGTTAAGAATAATCGTGTGACATGACTTTCAGGTAACACTACCTTGACTTGTCCGGTATTATTTTTAACCAAGAAATAGCACAAGTTTGAATTCAATGAGTAGTGATAAGTATACAAGACGTAATTTCCATATACGATCATTTTATATCCTCGATAGTTGGTATCTCAGCTATCTGTTACTTCAGCTACTTTATTATCGTCATTCTAAGACAATTTTTTGCTCAATCGAGCTTTGTTATCCTTTGTCGGAAATGACTAAACCAAAGAGCGAGTGGAAGCCAAGATATGTGGGGTTGCTCCCATTAGGGTATTTGCACATCTACTCTAGATTGGTTTCGGATATTCGTGCACTAAGATGTGAAATACTCGAATTCTCGGTAACCGTTGGCGGGGTCTGGCTTGGACGTGTCCGAGAGCCATCGGAGTTCTCAAGTACATTTCTAGAGGTATACTTTCGGGGGGGGGGGGGGCGCACCCTCCTAGTCATTTGTTGGAAAATTTCCTTTCCTTATTTGATTCGAAAATCCTGAATCTGTTTTAGCTTTAAATTGCCATGAGTAGAGCCAACTCCTCATCATGGCATTTAAGTGTTCATTTAGTTCATTCTATCGAGTTTGGACCGTTACCTCATTTATTCAATTCTATCGAGTTTGGACTGTTACCTTATTTAGTCTACTCTATCAAATTGGACTGATTTGTTCTATCCATTCTGTCCAGATTGGATTTTACTCGGTTTATTTCCATTCTTTCAAGTCTGGTTTAATATTATTTATGCTCATTCATATTTGGATTTGTTTCCTGATATTTATTTCTGCTCTTGCCTATATGGATGTTACTCTTGTGAGGTAAAAATCCGTTCCGCATTAGCGGCGTGGTCTCACAGAACTTCTATATGTTCCCTATTATTCGAGTTATCTCACGTTGGTATTTCCAGATTGAGCCGGGTGTTATTTATTTATAATGCTCGGGTCAGACCGAGTATTTTTTTCCTAGGTTGTCATTGGATTTTTGGAGAACGAGGAGGGGAGTTGAAGATTCACCTATCGTAGTATTTTATTTTTCGCTGTATTGTATAGTATACCTATCAGTATTTGTAAGGTCAGGATTTTATAGTTGTTCAACTGATAAGGCTTGTTTTTAACTCTGATATACTTTGTATTTTTGAAGTGACAGTTTCTACTGTCCTTGTTATATTATATGTTGTCGATTCCACTGTGAGATTTTGTTTCTCTGTTCTCTGCTCTTTTTTTATTTACCCTAACAATCTGCCCTTTTGTCGATTGGATGCACGACATTTGAATGCAGTGGTAGTGTTTGGTGTCGATTTTCGATGGTCAAATGGACGGGTCGTTACATTTGGTATCAGAGTGCGAGGTTAAGCGAGAATCTTGGCTTTGGTAGGTTTTGGCTCATTAGAGATAAGGTAAGCGACACCCTAGAATGAGTCTGAGAGTATTATATATACGAGAGCGTATTTGTTAATGTTATAAAAACATATTATATTAATTGGTCTATTGAGTTTTTATGAATTCTGGTCAAGACGTGGGCCGCCACGGTATCAATAGGGATTTCTAATCACTCGACCAAGGCCAATGGATATGGTGTTGAATTTTTGAAAATTTTGGCAAATTAAATATCTTTCCTAAGGTTATATTATATATATAAATGAATTATTTTCAAAACTTTATATAGTTATAAGGTGTGTTAGTTTAAATGTGATAATATTTATTTATTATCACTATTGGTTGTTTAGTTATGCTTAACTTAAATGAGAAGCATAGACTGTTGGTTGTTAATTGCTAAATTGTGCTCGATTTAATTAGAATCATTTATAGTTTTGATTTAAAACGAACCCTTTGTGAATTAGTTTTCAAAATTTGACTATAAAGATGTTCGAAGAAAATGTTAGCTTGAAAATTCACCTTTTAATTATGGTGGGTTAAGAATTAAACTTTATAAAAAGTTGTTAATATAATCTAAATAATGGGATAAGATATTTAGAGAATAAATATTGGAGATAATTCTATTATAATAAAGAAGGATTATTATAATATGAAATGATTTGTATATAAAGGAAATTTTATATGAATTTAGTTTGTAAAATATGTTTAAAAAGGATTTATGAATCTAAATCCTGGAAGTTTTGAAAATAATTTCAAAAGGATTTTGAGAAATGAAATAGTACTATTTTTGGAAGTATTTAAAAGTAAAAATGTTTTGGAAAGTGAAATTTTAAATGGAATGCGTTTTCTTTGGGATAATTTTGAGGAAATCATTTCGATTTGTTTTGTGGTAATCTGAATAATCTTCTAAGTGACGATCAGATGTTTGCTTAGGCGAAAGTTGTGGAGTACTTAGTAAATTATTCTCATTATCATTGTGCGATCGTAATGAGTTCCAATCCGAATAAACCCAAAGTGAGTTTTAATAAATAAATTATTTGAAGTTATTATATATGAAAATATATGTAGTATGCTTTCAAAGATGAGTTTTGAAAATTAAAACCGGGTATCTAATTTTTAAGCCCCTTAAACGGGAATCGTTTTCCAAACAAAAAGTATTTGTAATCAGAGATTGTTTTGATAAATGGGATTTTTCCCTTAGATAAGATAAGGGATAAACTAGAAACAAGTAAATTGGGTTAAATTGAATAAGAAGGTTTTGATAAACACTATTTTATTAAAACCATATATTTGTTTGAAATATGTAGGTAGTGTAAATCATTTATTAATTGGGTCAACTCGTAAATATTATTTGTTTTAACACACTAAGTTAAAAGGGTTAATAGGTCGACTCAGTTTTAAGAAAACTGTAATTTGATTCGATTTCCATATAAATCTTTGAAAAGGTAAAATAAAATTTGTATGTACTCTTAAGATATAGAAGAGTATTATACAAGTAAATAAAGTGGAATAAATTACTGTTTGATGTTTTATAAAGAAATAACTTTATAGAATTTTTTTAAAACTTAGGTGAGAAATTAGGAAATAATTCATAAATAATTTTAGTATTGAATAAAATACTAAGTGAAAATATAAGTAAATTAAAAAAATAAATTTAATTAAGAGACTAATAAAATATAAAATATAACTTTCCATTTTGTCCGAGTGAGTTTGGATAATCTTCTAAGCAATAACCAAAGGCTAATGAGCAAATCGGTACGCTTAGATAATTATCTGTATTTTTGGACAATTAAGGAAGTTTCGAACCTAAGTTAAGATTTGTTTGCTAGTCATTTGACATTTTGAAACAATGTTAATTGATAGTTTTCCCTTATGGAATTTGTTAGAATGTTAGTGTTAGTTTATTCCTTCATGGAATTTGATTGATTTGATTTGATTAAATTGAATTGATTGGTTGTGTGATTTCATATACAATTGTCTATAAAGTTTAAATATAGAGACAAAGGATTTTGAATTGTTGTTATTAGGATCTAAATCCCGGTGATTTTGAAAAAGAGATTTTGAAGATTTTGGGAAAGGAATTATATTTATTCACTCTAGTTGATGTTTTTGGAGGAACCGGAATACCACTGGACGCTCCATGTTGTTTTGATTCTAGAGTTTCACCATACTTTATTAGGAGGAATTACCTCCTTGTCATTTTGATTTTGATCTTTGATTTTTCTCGTCTGAGAAATTTGAAAATAGACCATTGAATTGAAAAAAAAACCCGGGTATTTAGGTCTAGATTTATCATTTGAAAATAAGTAAATGCATAACATCTATTATAGGATATCCTCTTGTTTGTCGTATATGATTGAGATATGGATAGTTGATTGCATATGGATTTATATCATGCTAATTTTTGAATGTAGAATTACATCACATTATTTTTATCAGCCTGATTTCTTTTAGATGTCCCAAGTACAGGTATACAAGGGATTTCCACTTGAGTCTTATGCACCTGCATTTGCATAGAAGATAATAAATTATTTGCCAAATTATAAATCAAACGCAAAAAGGTACCTAATAAATTCAGAAAATTTAAATTGGTTGATGATTTTATGCCCTAGTTATGGGAGGCCACTTGGCTTTTGTTTTTGTTTGGTTGGTTTGGAGCCCGTAGTGGCAATTTGTAGTTGTACCGATCGAGCCGCGCAAAGGAGATGCTGGCGAAATTTTCCGAAAATTTAAGAGTTAGAATTTTTTTAAGAATTTCGGAAAATTTCTGATAACTAAAATTTAATTTTTGAGTTATATCTTGGAATAAATGAATAAAAGAGAATTAGTTGGTATTGTTGAATGGGTTTAGAAGACTTGAAATTTTAGAATCTATTCCAGCTAATTGTTTTGAAAATAAGTTTAATAACTTATTTTAATTAATAGTTTTAAACTTAAGGGTTTGGAAACATTTTTTTACTTAGAAATTTCAGAGACGAAATTCATTTAAGGGGGGAGAATGTAACAACCCAAAATTCTGGTCATTTGATTTTATATGTTTAATTTATTTTAAATATTCAAAATAATTGAATTTTGGAATGCAATAACTTATAATTCAAATATATGGCATATCTAAATATTTGCATTGTGAATTAAATGTTAATTAAATGGATTTAATAATTTTATTTAATTCATTTTAATTAATAAATAATATTGGTAAGATTCAATTTGTAAGTTTATTTACAAATGTAAATAGACCGGATTAATGTAGATAATTTAAATATTTAAATCTGTGAAAAATAGTCTTTTTGGGCACTGTTTCGAATTTCGAGGAAACCAGTTTCATCGGATCCGTAATAGTGAATTATTACAGGATTTCAAGTTTCGTAGCGATCGGACTTATCGTCTGGCTGTGCGAGCTTGAAACACGTTGAAATTAATATTCGAAATTTAATATAATAACGAGGCCTAAAAACCTATCTTCTGCATACGATCGAATTAGGGCTCAAGACTAGTTCCATTGTGTTCGGAATAGGGGTATAACATATAGAATGCCTGTGAGTACGCCTCGATTGGAGGTCGTGAATTTTAGATGTGAATAGTTCCGGTTAGAAAATCCATATAAAGATCCCTTACCCATTCATTTGCCCAAAACCCTAAAAATTAAACCAGCAGCCGCCATTTAGGGATATCATCATCCAACGGCTGTCGTAGTTCAGGCCGCTAGGGGAATCTTTGGTCGAAGGTGTCAACTTAGAAGATGACCGTGAGGACGTCGCGAGCAAGATGATCGGTGGGATCGTCAAACCAAGATGGGAGGTGGCCTCGATTCTGTTTCGACGTGGGCAATTTTGTTGGGTTTTTCTCGGCGTCGGAGGCAAATTGGAGGATGGGACTGGCAGCGTTGGGTGGAGTACGGCGAACTATGGTGTCGAGTGGCGGCGGTGATAGGTGGTTGAACGAGCGTGACGAGTTGGTTTTACGCGGCCTAGAATTTTGAACGAGGGTAGGAGAAGATTGATTAGTTCAAAATTGTTAATTATAAATTAATTGTTTCAATTATTTATAAATTAATATCTGTTTCATACGAGGTCGAAATCGAGCGTGGCGAGTTGAAGTATACTCGTATGAACGTTATCTTCGTTTTGGAGTTGGATTGAAGAAGATTGAAGCTTGTTGAAATTTAGGCTAAAAATAGGAACGTTTCGACGAAAACGAAAATCGAGGTGAGTTTAACTCACATTCATATGTATTATATCATATCAATGATGTTATAATCGTTTATTGATTGTTTAAATGTTAGTTAAATTGTTTGATTTCTTGATTGGTTGAATTTCTGTTTGGAAAATGGATGACATATTAAATTGATCGTTATAAACCCATATGATTATCTATTTATTATCCATAACCATTGTTTTGCAGGGAAAATCTGTAGAGTGACCCAAATGGGGTTTCTCGCCCATAAATTATTTATTTACATCCACATGCTGTTATTGATGGTTTATTGAAATTAATTTCTAATATTCCATTTAATAGTTTAAATGTCGTTATAGCGATTTTCGCTATACCGTCATTTATTAAATTTCATCCCCAAAACCCTATCGTAAGAACTTGAGCTTGTGTTTCTGCTAAAAAGAATATTGAAAATTTATTAATCATTTTGATTAATGATAATTTAAATTAATTAATCTTTTAAATTAATTAATTTGAGATTAATTAACCAATTTAAAAATTGATGATTAAAATTGGTTTATCTTTAGATTGAATTAATCATTTTTGCTAATGATGTTTTATACTTAATTAATCGTTCTAACTAAGGATTATTTGAGTTTAATTAATTAATTAATTAATTTAATAATGATAATGGAGTTTAATTAACTAATTAACTATTTTAATTTATGATAACTAAAACTAATAATCATTTTAATCAATGATATTTAAAAGTAATAAACCATTTTAAATAATGATATTTGAATTTTATTAATTATTTTAATTAATAATTGTTTTTGAATTTAATTTATTGTTTTAACTAACGATATTTGGATTTTAGTTAAATCATTCGAATTTAATGATGTTTTATAATTTAATAAATCATTTTAACAAATGATGTTTTAATTAATCGTTTTGACTAATGAAGTTTGGATTTAATTAATCCGATTAATTTATGATTATTTTGAACTTAATCAATTGTTTTAATTAATAAAATTTAAAATTAACTATAATTTTAATTAATGATGTTTGAGAATAATTATTCATTTAATTAATACCTATTTGAGTTTGATAAATTCTTTTAATTAATTGATTTAATAAAGGTGATTAAAGTAATTTAACTAATATAATAAAATTGCTTTAATAAACCGATTTAATGAAGATTTTAAAGTTAATAAACTGATTTAATGAAGATTTTAAAGTTAATTTACTAATGTTATAAAAGTGTTCTGAAATAATTATCTATTTTATTATAGATAATGAATTGTTTATTTAAAGGGATTTTAAATGTGATTAATTATCTTTTGCGATAATTAATATTGCTTTTAAAGTTATAAAACAGAATTGGAACTTGATTATTGGATTATTAAGTTGGATACTTCTGGGCATTCAGTCCGATGTTGGTTTAGTCCTTCGGGGTCGCGCACTTGGAAAAATTATTCTCTTAACGCTTTAACAATCAGGAACTAATTCTAAAAGTGTTTTACTAATACAGAAATCAAGCAAAAAGTTCAGTTCGTTTTTAAAAGTAAAAGTTTGATTTGTTTATGGAAATGAATTATTTCCGAAAAGCGAATCACTTATATGGAAACGATTTATTTGTATAATTAGCACTAAACATCAAAGAAGTAGATTTGTAGCTATTTCGAAAGTTAAGAATAATCGTGTGACATGACTTTGAGGTAACACTACCTTGCCTTTTCCGGTATTATTGTTAACCAAGAAATAGCACAAGTTTGAATTCAATGAGTGGTGATAAGTATACAAGACTTAATTTCCATATACAATCATTTTATATCCTCGATATTTGGTATCTCAGCTATCGGTTACTTCAGCTACTTTATTATCGTCATTCTAAGACGATTTGTTGCTCAATCGAGCTTTGTTATCCTTTTTCGGAAATGACTAAACCCAAAGAGCGAGTGGAAGCTAAGCTATGTGGGGTTGCTCCCATTAGGGTATTTACACATCTACTCTAGATTGGTTTCGGATATTCGTGCACTAAGATGTGAAATACTCGATTTCTCGGTAACCGTTGGTGGGGTCCGGCTTGGACGTGTCCGAGAGCCATCGGAGTTATCAAGTATATTTCTAGAGGTATACTTTCAGTGAGGTGGGCGCACTCTCCTAGTCGTTTTTTGGAAAATTTCCTTTCCTTATTTGATTCGAAAACCCTGAATCTATTTTAGCTTTAAATTGCCACGAGTAGAGCCAACTCCTCATCACGGCATTTAAGTGTTTATTTAGTCCATTCTATCGAGTTTGGATTGTTACCTTATTTAGTCCATTCTATCGAGTTTGGACCGTTACCTCATTTAGTCCATTCTATCGAGTTTGGACTGTTACCTTATTTAGTCCACTTTATCAAATTGGACTGGTTTCCTTGTTTTATCCATTCTGTCCAGATTTGATTTTACTCGTTTTATTTCCATTCTTTAAGTCTGGTTTAATATTATTTATGCTCATTCATATTTGGATTTGTTTCCTGATATTTATTTATGCTCTTGCCTATTTGGATGTTATTCTTGTGAGGTAAAAACTCGTTCCACGTTAGCGGCGTGGTCTCATAGAACTTTTATATGTTCCCCATTATTCGAGTTATCTCACGTTGGTATTTCCAGACTGATCGGGTGTTATTTATTTATAACGCTCGGGTCAGACCGAGTATTTTTTTCCCAGGTTGTCTTTGGATTTTTGGAGAACGTGGAGGGGAGCTGAAGATTCACCTATTGTAATATTTTATTTTCCGCTGTATTATATAGTATACCTATCGGTATTTGTATGGTCAGGATTTTATAACTGTCCAGCTGATAAGGTTTGTTTTTAACTCTGATATACTTTGTATTTTTGAAGTGACAGTTTCTACTGTCCTTGTTATATTATATGTTGTCAATTCCACTGTGAGATTTTGTTTCTCTGTTCTCTGTTCTTTCTTTTTATTTACACTAACAATCTGCCCTTTTGTCGATTGGATGTGCGACATTTGAATGCAGTGGTAGTGTTTGGTGTCGACTTTCGATGGTAAAAAAGTCTGTTCGTTACAGCCAAGCACCCTCGTATAGAAATCCTAGAGACCCAGCACTTTTGATAATGCTGGGAACGGCTCCCCTACGGGTCACCAAATAGTTCGGTCACTCATCTTCATCCTCAATGGCGTTCGAAAGCGGCCAGATTCCTACACACGTGTCTCAAGATGCCCAGACTCCCCGCTAGTGCCTTTTCTGAAGCTCGCTTCCGAGCTCATAACCTCTTATGATGATTGCATTGAAGACCGCAGAGCCTTAATCATTCGGCACCTTCACCAAGGCCATCCAATGAGGATGAGGTATCATGTGCTCATTACCCTATTTGGGGACTTCCGACCTTTGGTGTCCAGGACTATGTAGGATGCCACTCCCTTCATGTCTGATTGGCTATCCATGAGGGTGGATTACCGAGAATCCATTTCATTACCGAGGATTGTCAGGCTATCTAGCAAATTTGAATCACCTTGCCTTCAATTTCTTTCTCTGGGAATGCCCACTACCCTGTGAGTTTGGGTGAGATAGTTGGAACTTGGTCAACACACAGCGAGTTAAATGGGTAATTTGAAAACATTTATTCCATTTTGGATCTTATTGAGCCTAGGAAGCCTAAATTGATTCAGATCTGATCTAAATTAATTTTATTTGATGTTATATATAATATATAATGTGCACATGTGTCATATACATATGTACATGTATGTGCACGTGCAACATATACAATGTGCATGGTTTAACATCCCCATTTCTTAGTGCTAGGATTTACACTGCAATAGACATATTAGCCCCTTCGTCTATATATATATATATATGTTATATATTTATATATAAAGGAGCATTCAATAGCACCCCAAAGAGTGCAGCACCCCAAATGCCTCTTGATTTCCACCACAAGTTTCGATTTAAATAATAGTGGTAGTGGGAAGAGAGAGAATGAACTATTATTTAAATTGGAAATTATGATGGAAATCAGAGGGCATTTGGGGTGCTGCATTGTTTGGGGTGCCATTAAACACTCATCTTATATATACTTATATAATTAAATGATATAAATTATATTTATATAAAATTAAACATATACATATATATAAAATAATGTAAAAGTAATCTTATTTTAATAGGCATACACACACACATAAAATAACACTTACGAATATGAATATAGATAATTTTAACTTCAAATTCAAATTTCAAACTTCACAAATTTTGAAACTAGATCTGCATCTGAAATTATCTTTTAAACTTAAACTCAAATTTGTAATTTTCTAATAATTATATATTGCTAAAATATATATTCAATATATGTATGGAAAACTAATTTTTTTAGCAAAGCTAAGGGGGGTTTTACTGGACCCCTACTAGTTTATTGTAGTAACAGTAAAGGAGAAAATGCTTTGTAACATGCTACGAAACAAATGAGGAGGATAGAGAGGAGACAAAGGGAGGACACACACACAAAACAAAATAAGGAAAATAAATACAACATTATCCCCAGGCCGCAACAGTGCTAGCCGAATAGCTGAAGGAACTATTCCTTATACCATATTTGATAGCAAGAATAATATCATTCCATAAGAGTCTATCATTTTTAGCCACACTTTTAAAGACTCTTTCATTCCTTTGCTTCCATATGACAACCACAAATTTCTTTAAGATCAGCAACAACAACATCCCTTTATCATTTTTCCATCTAGTAGCCTTATAGATATGACACCATTCAATATTGCTTGTTCTAGACATATTGCTTCTTCCCATCTTGTGCAGTTAATGCCCCGCTATTACCCCGCTATAACCCCGCTATATCTCGTAGCGGGTTTCTGCCGCTACGATTTTTCCATATAGCCCCACAATATAGCCTTTCCGCTTTAATCCCCGCTATTTCCGCTATATCCCGTTATTTCCGCTATATTCCGCTATTCCCGCTATATCTTCTTTAATAAAATGAATTGAAAAATTCAATTTATACATTATAAAAATTATGAAAATAATTTATTTGATTTAATTTTTAATATATTTTCAGAAATGAAAATACTCTAATATTCTACTAAATTCAATTATGTTATATAACAGTTTTACGTTTATTTAAAGTATATCCGCACATGTTTTTATTTAAAAATTATTTATGTATTAGTTACAATTCAATTGAATGATAATTTTTCATTTAATTACCATTTATATATTCGTAAAAACATTAAGTACGAGTTTTATATGCTATTTTAAAGCCATCCGCTATATCCCGCTATATCCTCGCTGTATCCCCGCTATGACTTTTTGCACCTCCACCGCTTTTAATCTGCCGAGCGCTTTAACTGCACAGTTCCCATCATGAGCATAAGCCTCTCCTAGAGAGGAATTTTTTTGGTACAGTTGAAGAATAGATGTATATTTAATTTAATCTCATCATTACAATACTCACATCTACCATCAATCTGGATGCCAAGTTTCAGAAGCTTCTTCTTGGATTTTAGAGCATTTCTCAACACTTTCCAAAGGAGCATGTTATCACCTTCTCTGCAGCCCATATTCTAGACTCTCTTATTTCACGCAAAAGGGTGAATCTCTGCATACTTGATCATACTTTTGTAAACCAAAGCAACATAATTTTTGTGGAGATCAGGCGACCACACCACCTTATATGTAGAAACATAAGGATAGTGTTGCAGCATGATTTCCAACTAGAGCTGTCTTATGGTATAATTACTTGAATATGGAAGGTTGACATGACCATTAAATAAGTAGTCACTTGCTTTTGCTGCCAGAGGAATCCCAGACTAAATTTTTTGATTATATGTTAAGACGTTATCAAGAATTAATCCCTATCTAACCCATGGATCATGCCAAAAACTGGCTTGGCCATTATGAGAGGGGAGGATTCTAATGAAGGGCAAGAAGATGGTCTTAACTTTAGAATAGATTTCCAAACCCAACTGCAAGCCTGAGGAACTGCTGACCTCCAAATTTTTTTATTTCCAAGGTAATGTTTAGTGAGGCTGTTGAACCCAGAGGTTGTTGATATTGCATATAAGGTTGTTAAAGTGTGTACTGAAGGCAGCTTTATTCCAAGAAGATAAGTCCAAAATGCTTAATCCACCATATTTTTTCCTCATTTCAAGCTTGTAAATGCTGATAGGTTTCAGTCTGGAAGAATGGAGGCAACCAGTCCAAAGGAAGTTATACACAGCTTTCCTGATCATCAAGATTAATTTCTTAGGAAATAGGAAAGTCTTGCACCAATAGGAAGAGAAAGATTGGGGGACTGACTTGATAAGAGTTAACCTTCCTGGTTGAGATAACTTTCCGTTTGAATAATAAGACATAGCCTTGGTAGTCTTTTCATATAGACCCATGCACTGATTAGTTGTTATTCTGGAGGACACAAGTAGAATACCAAGGTAAGAAGAGGAATCATTAGCAGCTGAAAGACTAGAAGAGCATCTAATGGATTCAGCTTGAAGATAACGTAATCCAGCAATGAGAATGCTAGATTTTGCATAATTAATGGACATACCCGAGAATTTATGAAAGGTGTTCAAGACAAAGGTAATTCCAGCTATGGATTGAGGAGTGGCCTTGGTGAAGATGATCAAGTCATCAGAAAACATGAGTGATGACATCATAGGGTTCTTACATTTGGGGTGCAGGCTTATACTATTGGATGCAATTCCTCTATTGATTAATCTAGTTAAAACCTCCATTACCATTATAAATAAGTATGGGGATATAGGGTCCCCCTGTCTTAATCCTTGATTACTTTTAAAATAGCCCGTAGCAACTCCATTATAACATAATGAGAAGTACACAGAGGACATGCAAGTGTATATCCATGCAGAGAAATGATTAGGGAATCTCATAGCAGCTAGGACTCTAGTTACAGAGGTCCATTGGAGCGAATCATAAGCCTTCCTGATGTCAAGTTTAAGCAGTGCTCTGAGGGAAATGACAGTTTTACCATAGTCTTTGAGTTGTTCATGAGTCATAAGAACATTATTAAGAATGCTTCTGCCATGGAGAAAAGCAGACTGGGTTTGGGAGATGAGGGAAGGAAGCACTTCTTTAAGCCTAGAAGCTATAATCTTATTTATGCATTTGTAAATGATATTACAGCATGCAATTGGCCTATAGTCTGATACATTAATTAGATGTTCTATTTTGGGGATAAGCACAAGGTTAGTAGCATTGATACCTGTAACAACCCGCATATTTTACGATTATATATTTAACTGTTGAATTTAAATATAGCATCGTTAGTTGAATTTGAAGTCCGAAATGTGACTTTTTGTAAATGGTCGAATCCAGACTCGAGACCACTTCCATTGAGTCCAAAACGGTGTTTGCGACCTTTTTGAGTATAAACATCGATATGTTTGGAGTTGATTAGAATTTTGATATTTTCATTTAGGGCTTTGGGATTGGGTTTCAGCCCACTAACCCAACAAGAAAACCCAACTCCTCTATCTAATAACTCCCACTCCACTCCTCTTCATTCATTCATTCATTCTATTTTCCTAACACTCTCAAGCTAAAGGAAAATGGGGGAAAGAAGAGGAAATTAAAATTCCTAAACCTTAGTTTTCTTTGGAAGTTCAAGTTCTTGCTCTAAAATCAAAGAGAAGCTTACGTAAGCATCCTCTTCATCTTCTCCATCTCAATCTCTCTTCAATTTTCAGAAATTCCTATAACCTAACTTAGGAAAAACTTCACCTTTGATAATAGATTGAAGATTCTAGAGGTGTATTGAAGAGGAATTGATCTTGCCTTGTTTTAGAGCTTCTCATTCGGTGTTTTTGGGTTTAAAGGTGAGTTCTCTTGAACTCACGTCTATGTCGATAGCTTTCATTGTCGTTAGGTATGAATTCCTAACATCTATTTCATGTTCAATTGCTTTGATTTGAATTGATTTGGTGAATTTTCCAATTTTGGTATTTTGAAGTCAAAATCTTTAAAGATCCTATCTTGGATCTTTTGACATGTTTTTGGTGGTGTATCGAAGAGCCTATAGGGCTGGGTTGTCAATTGGCATAAATCACTAGCATCCATCGCTCGTTCGATCGCTTCCGGTTTGGATTTTTGTCCTTTTTGGGCTAGGCTGATTTTTGCCTAGCAAGAAAATCCAAACGTCTGGAAGAAAATCCAGATGTCTGAAAGAGGTCCCTGGAAAAAGAAAAAAGGCAAAGACAAAATCCAGACGTCTGGTTGAAAATCCAGACGTCTGGTTCTGTGCAGTTTTGCCTATTTTGGCTGTTTTTGAGTGGATTTCCAATTTTTATCGATTTTTGTTGATTCGGTTAGTTGTTGTCATTTATTATCGACTTTGATGACTTCTTTTCTGGATTTTTGGAAATATCCATTTGATGGATTTGATATCGATTTTTATGGTTTTAATTCACGTCTTCGAATGTGAATTTTTGGTGATCGATTGTTTTTACAATCGTTTTCGGTGACTTGTCACTTCTAAAATACAAAGGTTTTTATACTAGTAGTAAATACTAAAACTCTTTCACAAAAACGATTTCAACAATTACATTTAATACAAAGCTCGTTTGTAAAACCGTTTTCCAATCTATTAGTATATACGAACCTTTACTTCATTCGTATGAGAAATCTAATTAAACGACTTAGCAAAACAAGTGGTATGAAACGCTTGTGTTTACTTTGTTGGTTAATTCTTGGACTTGTTCGATTGAAATCCCGTGACAATCTTCGAGTGGAAATCTACAATTTTTTCGTAAATATTTAAGTTAAGCTAGTGGTTATGGGACATGAAGCTAAACTCATTCATTTACTAACTTAGTGTAATTTACACTTATCGATCAATAATGATCATTTTGTGGTTTAGACTAGCGATATGCGATGTCTCTTTGTCCGGAAAAGGGGGACTATACCCTGTTAGGAGGAGCTTCGGCTCATAGTCTGCAAAGGGGGACTATACCCTGTTAGGAGGAGCTGCGGCTCATAGTCCGCAAAGGGGGACTATACCCTGTTAGGAGGAGCTTCGGCTCATAGGAGGAGCTTCGGCTCATAGTCCGCAAAGGGGGACTATACCCTGTTAGGAGGAGCTTCGGCTCATTTTATGGGATAGCGTCCCATTTGTGATACACGTGTTGTTGAGTTTTCATGCTCCAGTTTGTGATAGGCCTCCCCTTTTTATGTTTTCTTGATTTTCTATTATGGATTTCTGGAATATATGTTTCACCATTTATTGCGATTTGCATTGATATGTTTTATCATCATTTGAGGTTTGATGAATAAGCTAAAGAATATGACATTCTTTTTGGTGTTTTGAGAAGATTTGAGATATTGTATGATTTTCATTGTTATCATATATTTCTGTTATATCTCTTATCCTATCTCATTTTATATGATATTTATAGCTAGACTGATCCGTTTATTATTTTTCTTCTTAAATAATACTCGGGTCAGACCGAGGTGTTACAGGTGCTTCCACTTGACTTCTTAGCAGGGATTAGCTTCTGACTTTTGGCTAACTACTTTAGCTTAGTAGTTTTTTTTTGTTTTTTTGTTTTTATACATCCGAGATAGAGATTCCTTGATGTATACATATTCTTTTGTCTAGCACTTGAACCTATTCTTTTGTGATGTAGTGGATCTCGTGTGACCACCACTTTGATGTACACTTCTATGTGTTATATTCATATATGTTTCCGCCTTAGTGATATGAATATCTTTGACTGATTTGTATTATGCTTATTTTATATTTGTTTCCGAAGGCCTCATAGCCACTGTGTAGTAGTTTTGAGTTTGGATTGGATATGTCGGATTGCCTCTTGAAATGAAATGCATGATATACTATTGGATATATCGGTTCTCGCTCAAATCAATTATACAGTTGGTCGCTCCTCAACAGCCTTATTCTTCATACTAATTGACGGCATTACCCAGTAGTGTCCTTGGTTAGTGTGAGTATAGAGGTGGGGCGTAACAGCTTGGTATCAGAGCCAAACTTCGGAACAATATAGAATAATCTAGCAAGGATCATTGTCCTAAGTCTCTCTTAGGAATCATGCCTTAGGATTTAATCCGAGTCTTTGGACTCGTTTTATCCTATTTTCTTTTATAATGCCTTGTTTTATCAATCAAGTTTGTTTGATATTCATTCTGAGAATAACCTTTTTCCTCTTCTTTCTTTCTTTCTTTCTTAAAGAAGAGAAATGGTTAGACCTGGCCGTCCCAGCACTGGTCAATCCAGTGCTACTCCTTAGGATGGCGTATTCATGTCTACCCAACAACTTTGGGATCTTGTAAAGAATCAAAGGTTTATCTATGCTTTGAATAAGAACCCTAAAAATATTTTACCTCTGAAATTAGAAGTGCCTTTCGACTAGTTTGTGATTATCCTATTCGAGTTCTTTTTGATACGGGTCCATCTCGTTATTTTATATCAAAAGAACTTGTTAATTCTTTTTCTTTAAATATTATGCGCTTGATGACTTCATTCAGAATTGCGAATTCGATTGATGGATCCGCAACACTCAGTTTGCTTTGTAAAAATATCGAGATTATTTCATGTAATTGTGCTTTCCGATTCGTTTTACATGTTATGTGCTACTTAAGTTTCGGGATGATTTTGGGAATGGATTGGCTTAACCGTTATGAAGCCCATATCCAATATCTAGTGAGGACTATCTATCTTCGACATCCTCAATCTGTTAAGCAGATTTCTATTTTTCTTAATGATTTTGATTCCAATTTGTGGCATCATTTTATTCTCTAGACCCATATGATGAGGAAGATGTTATTTCCCTCATTAAAGTAGTTTGTGAATTTCCCGGTATATTTGAGCTTGTCTTAGGATTACCACCTAAGCGATCTATTGAGTGGGGCTAAAGTCTTTTCAGCTCGACCTTGCCGCCGGTTTTCATCAGTTACGAGTTGCAGAGGGTAGCATTCCACTTACCGCATTCCGCAATCGTTATGATTCTTATGAGTGACTCGTGATGTCATTCGGTTTGTCCAGCTTATTTCATCCATCTTATGAATCGAGTATTCTGTGAATATCTCGATGAGACCATCCTTGTATTCATTGATTATGGATGAAAACAACAATTTAAAATTTGCAAATCTTTTTAATAAGATATTTATAAGTATAATTGGATTTTGTTCTTAAAACGAGCAAAGAATATTCGTAAATTTTTTAAGAGACATGTTTATTATATAGAAGATGATTTTGTGTTATTTTGCCCATTGAGTGCTTTAAGAATTCTGGTCGATGCGCTTGATCAACGTTATCGATAGGAATCTCCAAACGCTATGATAAGACAGTCAGACACAATAAATTGACTTGTAAAAAGTAAATTTTTCTAAAAAGATGATTACAAAAAGTTCATTATAATTTTGAATGTCTTAGCTTTTCGGGAAAGAGGATCATTTAAAAGAACTCCTTTCCGATGCTCCTATTCTTGTGATTCCCAAGGGGAACCAAGACTTTGTTGTTTATACCGATGCTAGTCGTATTGGTTTGGGAGCCGTTCTCATGCAAAGGGAACGTGTTATCGCTTATTCTTCTAGGAAATTAAAGCCTGCCGAGACTAGATATGCCACTCATGATTTAGAGCTCGCGGCCATTGTTTTCGCCCTTAGAATTTGGCGTCATTATCTTTTGGGTGAGAAATTTATTCTCTACACCGATCATAAATCTTTGAAGTATTTATTTTCTTAAAAGGAACTTAATTTGCATCAAAAACGTTGGCTCGAATTCCTTGCATCTTATGATCTGGATATTGTTTATACTCCCGGAAAGGGGAATCGTGTTGCCGATGCCCTTAGTCGTAAGCAACAAGCGGTTGTTCCATGATGATATCTGAATGGAATGATCTCGAGACTTTGTCCACTTGTGAGATTTGAGATCGTGAATCCGATTCATGTTCATCTCTTGTTTTATGTAGCCTTAAGGCTCATCCTTCTCTTTTGGACCGCATCCTTGAAGCTTAAAAGCAAGATCCCGAATTGGCTCTTCTTAGCCAAAGTTGTAGGGATCAAAATAAGGTTGATGGTTTGAAAGACTTTGATATTGATGCTCGTGGAGGTATTCGAAAATTTGGTAGACTTATTATGCCAAATATTAGTGATCTTTGTAAAGATATTTTAGAAGATTCTCATCGTTCTAAATTTACCATTCATCCCGGTAGTGGTAAAATGTATGCGGACATGAAGCGACTTTATTATTGGGATGGGATGAAATCTGATATTGCTAACTTCATTAAGCGTTGCATGACTTGCCAACATGTAAAGGCCGAGCATCAAAGGCCCGGTGGGTTATTGCAACCTTTGGATATTCCAGTTTGGAAGTGGGATCAAGTCTCCATGGACTTTATTGACGGTCTTCCCCGTTCTCGTTCAGGTCATGACAGTCTATGGGTGATTGTAAATAGACTTACAAAATCCATCCATTTTATTCCCATTCGGTCCAATCGGACCGTGCCTCTTTTGGCCAAACTCTATGTTAAAGAAATTGTTAAATTGCATGGAGTTCCTACTTCCATTGTTAGCAATCGTGATCCATTATTTACTAGTGGATGTTGGAAGGGTCTTCAAAAAGCTTTAGGAACGAAGCTTAATTTTAGCACCGCTTATCATCCTCAGTCCGATGGACAAACAGAGCGTGTGAATCAAACTCTTGAAGATCTTCTTCATCATGTGTTCTTGATTTTGGTGGAAGTTGGGAAGATCATATTTCCCTTGTTGAGTTTTCTTATAATAATAGCTTCCAATCTAGTATTGGTGTGGCACCTTTCGAGGCACTCTACGGAAGGCCATGCTGAACTCCTTCGTGTTGGCTTGAAGCCGGTGAGAAGCTGGTTTTAGGTCCAGATTTTATTCGTGATGCCACAGAAAAGATTGACCTTATTCGTCATAGGATGAAATAAGCTCAAAGTAGACAAAAATCCTATGTCGATAATCGAAGAAGGAATTTAAAATTTTCCATGGGAGATTTGGTGTTCATTCATGTTTCACCTATGAAGGGTGTTGTGCGTTTCAGTCGATCGGGAAAATTAGCACCTCAATATATTGGTCCATTTCCCATCACCGAACGCATTGGTTCCGTGGCTTATCGCCTTTTATTACCGGCTCACTTTTTTGCTATTCATGACGTATTCCACGTTTCTCAACTACGGAAATGTCTTAGAGATTCTGATTCTGTTCTTCAGTCCGGTGTTATTGAAGAAATTGAAGTTTCACCTAATTTGACTTATGAGCAACATCCAATTTGCATCATTGCTACGGAGGTTAAACGCCTTCGTAATAAAGATGTCTCGCTTGTGAAAGTCCAATGGTCCTCAAATCCTAGGGATTGTTCTTTGGAATCCAGAGAATTCATCGAGCGAACACATTCGGACTTACTCTCTGGTGCTCCTTAAGGTGAACTTCTCACTTCAAAATTTTCTTTTGTGTTGTTATGCTTGGAGTGGTTGTTACTCTTTATTTTCTTCTTAAGTATTGCGAGGACGCGATTTCTTTAAGGAGGGGAGTCTGTAACAACCCGCATATTTTACGATTATATATTTAAATGTTGAATTTAAATATAGCATCGTTAATTGAATTTGAAGTTCGAAATGTGACTTTTTGTAAATGGTCGAATCCGGACTCGAGACCACTTCCATTGAGTCCAAAACGGCGTTTGCGACCTTTTTGAGTATAAACATCGACATGTTTGGAGTTGATTAGAATTTTGATATTTTCATTTAGGGCTTTGGGATTGGGTTTCAGCCCACTAACCCAACAAGAGAACCCAACTCCTCTATCTAATAACTCCTACTCTAGTCCTCTTCATTCAATCATTCTATTTTCCTAACACTCTCAAGCTAAAAGAAAATGGGGGAAAGAAGAGGAAATTAAAATTCCTAAACCTTAGTTTTCTTAGGAAGTTCAAGTTCTTGCTCTAAAATCAAAGAGAAGCTTAGGTAAGCATCCTCTTCATCTTCTCCATCTCAATCTCTCTTCAATTTTCAGAAATTCCTATAACCTAACTTAGGAAAAACTTCACCTTTGATAATAGATTGAAGATTCTAGAGGTGTATTGAAGAGTAATTGATCTTGCCTTGTTTTAGAGCTTCTCATTCGTTGTTTTTGGGTTTAAAGGTGAGTTCTTGAACTCACATCTATGTCGATAGCTTTCATTTTCGTTAGGTATGAATTCCTAACATCTATTTCATGTTCAATTGCTTTGATTTGAATTGATTTGGTGAATTTTCCAATTTTGGTATTTTGAAGTCAAAATCTTTAAAGATCCTATCTTGGATGTTTTGACATGTTTTTGGTGGTGTATCGAAGAGCCTATAGGGCTGGGCTGTCGATTGGCATAAATACCTAGCATCCATCGCTCGTTCGATCGCTTCCGGTTTGGATTTTTGTCCTTTTTGGGCTAGGCTGATTTTTGCCTAGCAGGAAAATCCAGACGTCTGGAAGGGGTCCCTGGAAAAAGAAAAAAGGCAGAGACAAAATTCAGACGTCTGGTTGAAAATCCAGACGTCTGGTTCTGTGCAGTTTTGCCTATTTTGGTTGTTTTTGAGTGGATTTCCAATTTTTATCGATTTTTGTTGATTCGGTTAGTTGTTGTCATTTATTATCGACTTTGATGACTTCTTTTCTGGATTTTTGGGAATATCCATTTGATGGATTTGATATCGATTTTTATGGTTTTAATTCACATCGTCGAATGTGAATTTTTGATGATCAATTGTTTTTACAATCATTTTCGGTGACTTGTCACTTCTAAAATACAAAGGCTTTTATACTAGCAGTAAATACTAAAACTCTTTCATAAAAAAGATTTCAACAATTACTTTTAATACAAAGCTCGTTTGTAAAACCGTTTTCCAATCTATTAGTATATACGAACCTTTACTTCATTCGTATGAGAAATCTAATTAAACGATTTAAAAAAACAAGTGGTATAAAAAGCTTGTGTTTACTTTGTCGGTTAATTCTTGGACTTGTTCGATTGAAATCCCATGACAATCTTCGAGTGGAAATCTACAATTTGTTCGTAAATATTTAAGTTAAGCCAGTGATTATGGGACATGAAGCTAAACTCATTCATTTACTAGCTTAGTGTAATTTACACTTATCGATCAATGATGATCATTTTGTGGTTTAGACTAGCGATATGCGATGTCTCTTTGTTCGAAAAAGGGGGACTATACCCTGTTAGGAGGAGCTTCGGCTCATAGTCCGCAAAGGGGGACTATACCCTGTTAGGAGGAGCTTCGGCTCATAGTCCGCAAAGGGGGACTATACCCTGTTAGGAGGAGCTTCGGCTCATTTTATGGGATAGCATCCCATTTGTGATACACGTGTTGGTGAGTTTTCATGCTCCCGTTTGTGATAGGCCTCCCCCTTTTATGTTTTCTGGATTTTCTATTATGGATTTCTGGAATATATGTTTCACCATTTATTCCGATTTGCATTGATATGTTTTGTCAACATTTGAGGTTTGATGAATAAGCTAAAGAATATGACATTCTTTTTGGTGTTTTTTTAGAAGATTTGAGATATTGTATGATTTTCATTGTTATCATATATT
The DNA here is from genome assembly GCA_030737815.1 of Allium fistulosum. Taxonomy (NCBI): domain Eukaryota; kingdom Viridiplantae; phylum Streptophyta; class Magnoliopsida; order Asparagales; family Amaryllidaceae; genus Allium; species Allium fistulosum. The sequence goes on from CM060903.1 coordinate 850,784,347, forward strand.
TCTGTTATATCTCTTATCCTATCTCATTTTATATGATATTTATAGCTAGACTGATCCGTTTATTATTTTTCTTCTTAAATAATACTCGGGTCAGACCTAGGTGTTACAGCTGCTTCCACTTGACTTCTTAGCAGGGATTAGCTTCTGACTAACTACTTTAGCTTAGTAGATTTTTTGTTTTTTTTTTGTTTTTATACATCCGAGATAGAGACTCCTTGATGTATACATATGCTTTTGTCTAGCACTTGTACCTATTCTTTTGTGATGTAGTGGATCTTGTGTGACCACCACTTTGATGTACACTTCTATGTGTTATATTCATATCTGTTTCCGCCTTAGTGATATGAATATCTGTGATCGATTTGTGTTATGCTTATTTTATATTTGTTTCCGAAGGCCTCATAGCCACTGTGTAGTAGTTTTGAGTTTGGATTGGATATGTCGGATTTCCTCTTGAAATGAAATGCACGATATACTATCTGATATATCGGTTCTCGCTCAAATCAATTATACAGTTGGTCGCTCCTCAACTGCCTTATTCTTCGTACTAATTGATGGCATTACCCAGTAGTGTCCTTGGTTAATGTGAGTATAGAGGTGGGGCGTAACAATACCACTCAACAAGGTTAGTGGCTTAAACTAATTTTTTTTAATGTGAATATAATATATACATATATTAAATTTAATATATAAAAATCATTTATACTATAAAATAATGTTATATAATAAAGTAAAGTATATATAATATAATATATACATATTTCTTTTCAGCCATGTTTATATTTTCACAAAACCAATTTATTTTTTTATAATTGAATTCGTACTAAATATCCATTTTTTGATTTAATACTAAATCCATGTGGAAAAATTAATTTTTTTATTTGAAATATAATATCAAGTAATGTTTGTAAATTTATGTATATTAACATATACATACATGCATGCATGTATACACACACACATACATATACATAAATATACACACACACATACGTATATGTATGATTAAACATTAAACTAAGTCAATTTTTTATATCATAAAATAATATATACACACACATTTCATATATAGTATATAGTGTACATACACACACAAGTATGGAAAAGTAATTCTTTTTATTTTTAAAATATTACCATGTATAAGATTTAACAAAATTTTCATATATATTACATACTTATATTTATATATTAAAAAAAATCAACCTTTTGTTTTAAAATCCTTTTTAAATTTGAAAAGTTAAGTTTTTTATTTTATTTCTGGCTGAAAGCTTTTATGCATATTATATATATATAATTTTTTTAAATTTAATAACAATTTGTTAATATATTTATATTCTAGGTTAACAGCATATATGTTTGTGTGTGTGTAAAGATTCATGACAAATTCATCTAATCTAACCATATATAAATATGAATAAATGACAAATAAATATATACATCTGTATATTAGAATATTACCTTGACTATAACCTAACAATAACACCTTATATACTGAATCAATCAAACTCCTTTCGGATTTGATTCCAAATTCTTTCAAAAAGGGCTACCCCACTAAAAGATCTATGCACCTTGTATATTTATTTAATTCGATCTTGTGTTTTTGAAGCATAAAATGATGGACGTGGGGGAAAATAAGTTTCGACCATAGGTAGGTAGTATGGAGGCATAAAAGGCGTAACATAAATAAGGGATTAAGGATGTTTAAATAGAAGAGATAAGGAGGAGCTAAAAGTGGATCCACAAATTTCTCTACCAATTCAAACCCCATTTGAATCAAACAATTCAAATATTAACATTCACACATCAATTTAGCTAGCGATGTGACATTATGACCAAATTTATCGCTTACATAGCTTTGGTAAAATCCAATTTTTCTTATTTTAAGCGTTACTCTTGGGGACAATTATTTACATCAATTCTCTTCGTCAAAACTGTATCATATTTAGACTTATGGAATTTGGTAATGGTTAAAATTTATCGTCCATATTCACTTTATAGTCCAAACACAAAGTCCTTGGTTCAAAAATAATAGTTATTAATAACCAAACTGTAACACCCCATATTTTTATAACATTATTTAGAATATTTAATTAGCTAAATTAAATAAAATAATATGAGGATTAATAGATTGAGATTTGATTTAATTAAGGGTAGTCGTGCCATGTTAAATGTAAATCAAATGAAATAACATGAACTAATTTGTTAGGAAATAAGGAAGGGCAAAATGGGAAATAAGAGAGGCTTATACCCTAAACCCTTAAGAAATGAAACACACGTTCATTTTCATTCTATCAAACTAAAATATAACAAGGCCGACCACCATTTCCATTCTCAAGAAGAAGATAAAGCTAGGATTCAAGAGAAAGAAGTTAATCAACTTATTCAACATCGAATCTCACATCTTTTAATATCAAAGCTAAGGTGAATGATTAATACATCCGAATTTTTATGGTTTCCGGTTTTAAGTTATACCCGAAATGTTTTTGCAAGTTTATGCCATGTTTTGGATGATTAAAGCTATGTATATCCTTGTTGATGAATTATACATGTTCATATTAGTTTTTGTGCGATGTTTGATATGAAATCCCTATTAAACGACAACTAAATGCCTTAAAATTTTAAATATAGATCAGAAATGATATTTTAGAAATGGGTTTCAATTTTTATAATTTTCTGATTTAATATGGGATTTATATTAATTTTCTAGTGAAGAAAATGATTTATTGGATTATAAATTATTTACAGCCAAAATAATTATTATTTGGGTTTGAAATTTTTATATGTTGGAAAAAAATATTAAAATAGATTTTTTGGAATTTTTCCAAATTTTTCCTAAGTGTTTTGATGAATATATAAAATTATTTAAGGTATAAGACTTAAATGTTTTATATATTTAATTAAGGAGAAGGGGCATTTTATAAAATAAAATCATTGTTTATTTCTGACATTATGGGCATTAGTTTTCTGAAAGATATTTATTAACCAATAAGAATTTGACAAACAAAGGCAGGTTAGTTGAAAATTTATCTCTTTTAAGTTAAAAACAAGAAAATCATACTTTTAGCATGTTTCAGTCATTTGCGGCATTAAAGCTTTCGACCCAGACCTTTCGGCAAGGTCGAAAGCATGCTTTCGACAAGATCAAAACCAATGCATATGGTATCAAGTTATTTGATACGTAATGTATTGGACAAGGTCGAAGGGTACTTGGTTGAAACCTTAGTTGCCGAAGAGGTTGGAGTATGTTTGTCTTATAAGCCAAAAGTAACGCCTGCTTTGCTTTCGAAAAGAAGCTTTCGACTTGGTTGCTTTTGACCAGGCCAAATATTTAAAATAAACGTTTAAAGCTTTCGACGAGGTCGAAAGGTTACTTTTCTACCTTTTGAAGCCATGCTTTCGACAAGGTCGAAAGGTATACTTGTCTTTTAAAAACCAGCCGCTTCTTCCATGCTTTCGAAAGGAAGCTTTCGACTTAGATTATTTACTCTTTTTATTCTAATTGAAGTATAATCCAAGGTTTCGAAGGGGGTGTTTTAAAGTATTAAAAAGGCTTGAGCCTATTGTTTTTAAAGTTATGTTTTAAGATTTCGAAGGGGAGCTTTCGAAGGGGTCGAAAACTAAGCTTCCGAAGAAGTTGAAAGGTTTTAAAAAAAGAGGTTTTATTCCACATGGTTTAAATTTCAACCCAAAGAGCTTCGAAGGGTTTATGTTTTAAAGGTTTAATACTTTCGAAGGTGCTATTTATTGAATGGTTTCAAAGTGGTCGAAAGCCAAGCTTTCGAAGGGGTCGAAAGCAAAGCTTTCGATGGGGTCGAAAGGTAGCTTTCGAAGTGGTCGAAAGGTAGCTTTCGACAAGGTTGAAAGATCCTATTTTTTGAATGGTTTTGAAAAGGTTAAAATGAAAGGTTTTTCCAAGCTTTTCTAAGGCAATATTTTAAAGTGTTTTAAGATAGGATGTCTAAGGTTTTAATGATTTCGAAAGGAAGATTTTCAATGGTTTTGAAAGGTTTGAAGTATGATATCGAAAGGAAAGGTTTTGGCCTTTTGGCCTAGATAAACGAAGGGTTTTACTTTGTTTTGAAAAAGATACTTTCAAAGGATTTAGAGGGCATACTTTCAATGGAATCGAAATTGGTACTTTCAAATATTTAAATGTTTTCATCAACTAAAGTTTGAGTAAATAATATATATATATATATATATATAACATGGCAGTGTGATTTTTAGTAAAGCATAAAGATTATTTATTTTCCTTGTATTAGTTTGATTTAAAGGTTTTAAATCATTTTGAAAAGGTTTTCAAGGAAATTTATAGGAGGGGATCCCTAAGTAAAAATGTCTCAGAAATTAGAATACCAGATGGGACTGGTATAGGGTCGCACCCTATACATTAGCTATTTGTCCCAGCTAATTGTTATCCAAAATTCCAGTGTGTAGGGCTTGGTCACAGGTAGACTAAAATTATGATTACACACCGAAAGGAATATATGTTTGTATACAGATAGGCTATTGGTGAGCCCGAAAAACCATTAGGATTAGGAAGATCTGGGAGATGATTAAGTTAGGGACAGCCCATCCAGAAGAGAAGTATTTAACAGATAGTTAAGGACAGACCGCCCAGATGAGGAGTATCTAACAAATGTTAGATTAATTTTGTTATATTGTCTGGTAGACCTGAGTCAGCCAAAGGTTAAAAGTTAGCCAAACAAAACTTATGTGTTAGAACAGATGGTTCATTTATTACCTGATATCTATGTATGTTTTCATAATGATGCTTTATAGTATTTAACCAGTTTTGGTTGCAGGAAAAGGTTTTGCAAAAGATATGTTTTAGAAGGATGTTAGTGAGGGGAAACCCGTTCCGCTAAGTGGCGTGGTCACACTTAACATATTAAACTGGGATGTATAATATTATTCACACCAGGCTTTATGTCTAACTCGAAGTTTATGTTTTCCCCATAAACTCTCGGGTGCTCAAAATTGATTTGAGTGGGTTGAGGGGTTAAGGTCTTTTCAGGTTTTCGTAGGATGACGAATAAGGCTACCGGAGGCATGCATGAGGCAAATGGATAGTTATTTAGGAGTTGTAGTTTATGTGTTGTTGTACTTCCGCTATGTTTGTATTAAGTCTATTATGACGCTGATCATCCAAGGGGGTATCTTCATATACCGCTCTTGGTGTATTTTGTAATAAGTATATTTTATCTGTGCCTAGGAACGTATTGGGGTTATGTAAGTTGAATATGGAACATCTGTTTTGAATGTAATGAAGAAATGTTTTTTTGAAATCTGTGTTTTGTTTCATATTCAAGTGCTTCTGATATTATAGATACCATTAACGTAGTCGTATTTAGTCGCCTGAAGCTAATACTATAGATGACTACAGCATCTGTAGCGCTTAGTTTTGGGCCTCTAAATAGGGGATGTTATTGCTTGGTATCAAAGCATGGTTTATGAAATACTTTAACTAAAAATGGTTTTTTGAAAACATAATCCTTAGTAATTAGAGTTAAGATCAGGGTATGGGTTAACGCTATAGCAACGTACTTGTATTTGTTATATATAAGTATACGCTATATCTCTAGACTCCTATCTTAGTTAGGATATTCATCTGTATCTCACGATGCTTGAATACTGATATGGAAGGAAGAAGAGGCAGAGTTAACCTTGGAGGAGAGAGCACCACCACTAATGGAAATGCCCGACCAAATGCTAGAAGAGGTCCAGGTCAGGCTCAAGCTGAAAATGCTGGTGCTGGGGTTCCCTAAGTGGATATGGGAGCCATGTATCAGTTTTTCGTAAACATGATGCAAGCTGGAATTATAGCTGGAGTTGTCGAAGGGAATGCTGCTGGAGGAGGAGTTCAGGAAGCTCCATTAGCCAACCACTATGCTAATCTGAGCAGAGACTATATTAGGCTTAGAGGGAAGCCATTCATTGGAACTGAAGATGTGATTGAGGTAGAAAACTGGCTGTTGCACTGTGAGAGGATTTTTGTTGATTTAGGATTGAATGATGAGCAGAAAAGGAGATTAGCTTCAAGACAGCTTCAGGGAGTTGCTATATTCTGGTGGAGTACTATTGTAGCTAGTGTTGATGAGGAAACCATGACTTGGGCGGAGTTTAAGAGAAGGTTTCAAGAAAGATTTATGTCAGTGATGGCACAGTCGGTATTTGTTAGGAAGTTCGCTAAACTGGAGCAAGGAGAGATTTCTGTTCTAGAGTATGCAAGAAGATTTGAAGAGTTTGCCCGGTACGGGTATGCCATGGTTGATACGGTGATAAAGAGGAATGAGAAGTTTATAAGAGGTTTGAAGCGGAGTTGGCAAGAGCTACCTTACCGCACATAAGGGATTCGTGAGATGTAGTGGTAGAAATGGCGCTAAGGCAAGAAGAGGCGTTAGCTTTTTTGGAGAAGAAGAAGGAGAAGGAAGACCCGGTGGGACAAGGCTAGAAAAGAAAGTTTTTCCATAAGAAGAATGCTCAGAAGGGAGGAGCACAGAAGAAGGGAAAAACTGAAGTAGTTTGTTATAAATGTGATAAGAAAGACACTATGCTAATGAGTGTCGTACTGGAAAAGGAAAAGGGAAAGAAGTAGTTGGAAAGAAGAATATCTGATGCTTTAATTGTGATCAGATCGGCCATTATAAGAACCAATGCCAGATCCCGCTAGGGAAGGAAAGGGACAAATGTATGCATTGGAACCCGTAATTTCAAGGCCAGTTGTGCAGGAAAAAGGGAAGGCTGTTCTGGGAGGCTCGCTACATATTCACGGTATGTCTGTTAGCATTCTATTTGATACTGGTGCATCACATTCTTTTATTTCTCGATGTTTGGTAGATAAGCTAAACCTAGAACCCTCATATTTAGTTACTTCCTTAAGAATTGCAAATCCGATAGGAGGGTATGTGACACTTGGGATGAGGTGTGACCATTTAGAGTTTGATTTGCTAGACCATACTTTTGATTGCTGTTTGCATGTATTTGATTTTGTGAGGTTTGAGATTATCCTGGGGATGGATTGGTTAAGTAAGTATGATGCTAGGATATTTTGCCATGATAGGAAAATATCACTTAGACGTCCAGATTGTAGTGACCGGATAGTTTATATCGTAGAGAACCCTAGTTGTGAGGTGAATGCTTTATTGGGCATCATGAAGTTGGAGGCTGAGTTGCATTGAGTCTTTGTGGTTAGAGAATTTGCTGATGTATTTGAGCCGATAGTTGGACTGCCACCGAAATGAGCCATTGAGTTTCGGATTGATTTGGTGCCTGTAGCAAAATCGGTGAGTAGGTCGCCAAGCAGGATGACACCTATGGAGATGAAAGAGTTGAAGGTGCAGTTGGTGGATTTGGAAGGAAAGAGTTTTATTCGACCAAGTAGTTAACCTTGGGATGCTGCCACAGTGTTTGCTAAGAAGCCGGACGGATCGTTGAGGCTATGTATCGATTATCGTAAGTTGAATGAGAAGATGATAAAGAACCGATATCCATTGCCGAGAATTGATGATTTGTTCGATTAGTTAAGTGGAGCCAAGGTATTCTCTCAGCTAGATTTGGCAACGGGGTTTCATCATCTTAGAGTGGCAGAGGATGGTATTCCTTTAACGGCGTTTAGGACGAGGTATGAATCATACGAATGGTTAGTTATGCCGTTTGGACTAACTAATGTGCTGGCATTCTTTATGGATTTGATGAACCGAATCTTCCAAGAGCACTTGGATAGATTTGTATTAGTCTTCATAGATGATATTCTGATATACTCTAAGAATGAGAGGGAGCATGAAGTTCATCTTAGAGTTGTGCTTGAGACGTTGAGGGAGCCTCAGTTGAAGGCTAAGTTTTCAAAGTGTCATTTTTGGAAGAAGGAAGTGAAGTTCCTTGGTCATGTGGTCTCAGAGAAAGGGTTATCTGTAGATCCGACTAAGATTAAGGTGGTGAATAATTGAAAGAGATCCGAGACGGTGACCGAGATAAAGAGCTTTCTTGGATTGGCTGGATATTATCGAAGGTTTATAAAGGATTTTTCGCGAATAGCTTCACCAATGACTAAGCTTACGCAAAAAGATGTGAAGTTCGTATGGACTGATAAGTGTGAGGAAGCATTCCAAAGCTTGAAACACTTATTGACCCATGCGCCGGTGTTGGTGGTTCCGAAGGGGAATCAGGATTTAGTTGTTTATACTGATGCGTGTGAAACTGGATTGGGAGCTATGTTGATGCAAAGAAGTAAAGTGATGCTTATGCTTCTAGACAGCTCAGACCACATGAAGTTAGGTATCCAATGCATGACTTGGAGTTAGCTGTCATTATATTTGCTTTGAAGGTGTGGAGGCATTATCTTTTAGGAGAGCGATTTGAGCTTTATACTGATCATAAGTCATTGAAGTACTTGTTCTCTCAGAAGGAGTTGAACATGAGACAGCAGAGATGGTTGGAGTTTATTGCTGCTTATGATTTTGGAATTGAGTGCACACCAAGAAAAGGAAACAAGGTAGAAGATGCACTTAGCGGGAAACATCATAATGTAGTATTGGCTATGATTGCCGAGTGGAAAGACTTGGGAGCTTTGTCAGCTTATAGAGTGCAGTATGGATCTGAGGCAGGTTCTAGTGCAGGAAGTGCTGCATTATCTTGTTTAGAAGTTCGACCGGTAATGATTGAGAAGATAACTTCTAAACAGGAGTAGGATCCAGTTTTGGCTGAGCGGATTAGAAAGTTAAAGGAAGGAACAGAGAGCGGTGACTTAAAGGATTTCAGTCTTGACCATAAGGGGCAGTTGAGGAAGAAAGGAAGGTTGTGTGTTCCTAGTGTAGGGGACATGAGAAAGGAAGTTTTGGAGGAATGCCATCATTTGAAGTTCACTATCCATCCAGGAGGAACGAAGATGCATCAGTATATGAAGAGAAGTTTCTTCTGGGAAGGTATGAAACAGGACATTGGTTTATGTGTTAAGCAGTGCTTGAATTGCCAACAGGCAAAGGCCGAACACCAGAAGCCAAGTGGATTGCTTCAACCGTTGGATGTTCCAATGTGGAAGTGGGATTCTATCTCTATGGATTTTATTGATGGGTTGCCAAGGTCTAGTAGAGGAAATAAAAGCATATAGGTCATAGTGGATAGACTAACCAAGAGTGTCCATTTCTTTCCGGTAAAGTCAACTAGGACGGCACCTATTTTGGCGAAGTTATTTATGAAGAATGTAGTTAGACTGCACGGGATTCCTAGTAGTATTGTCAGTGATAGAGATTCATTGTTTACTAGTGAGTTCTGGAAAAGTCTATAGGAAGCTATTGGAACCAAACTCAACATGAATACTTACCATCCACAGACTGATGGGCAAACGGAAAGAGTTAACAAAGTCTTGATTTGTTAAGAGCTTGTGTGTTGGATTTCGGGGGATCATGGGAAGACCATCTCCATTTAGTCGAGTTCTCGTATAACAATGTTATTAGACAAGTATTTGGATGGCACCGTTTGAAGCTTTGTATGGAAGACCATGCAAATATCCCATATGTTGGTTAGAGTCCGAGGATAGATTGGTTCTTGGTTCGGATTTGGTGAAATAAGTCGTAGAGAAGATTGAGTTGATCCGAGCTAGGATGAAGAAAGCTCAATCTAGGCAGAAAAGTTATGCAGATAGAAGAAGGAAAGACCTAGAATTCTCTGTTGGAGACTATGTGTTTATTAAGGTTTCACCAATGAAAGGTGTGATTAGATTCGGAAAATCAGGAAAGTTAGCACCTAGATTCATTGGACCTTTTCATATTGTTGAGAGGATCGGGAAACTCGCTTATAGGGTGGAGTTATCGAATAGTTTGGCTGGAGTCCATGATTTTTTTCATATTTCTCATCATAGAAAATGTGTTAGAGACCCGGAGACTACTATAGCACCTACAGTGTTAGAGGATTTAGTAGTAGAACCGGATTTGACCATTGTTAGGAAGCCTATCCGGATTATCGAGTGAGATGAGAAGAAGTTAAGGAACAAGACAGTTAGATTAGTAAAGGTCCAGTGGAGTGGCGATGCTAGAGACTGTACTTGGGAGACTGCGAGCAGGATTGGAGACTCGTATCCTGATTTGTTTTGATGGTATGTTTTACCTTTATTGTTTTGTTATGTACCATACCGTTATTTCGGGGACGAAATTCTTTAAGGATGGGAATCTGTAACACCCCATATTTTTATAACATTATTTAGGGTATTTAATTAGCTAAATTAAATAAAATAATATGAGGATTAATAGACTGAGATTTGGTTTAATTAAGGGTTGTCGTGCCATGTTAAATGTAAATAACATGAAATAACATGAACTAATGTGTTAGGAAATAAGGAAGGGCAAAATGGAAAATATGAGAGGCTTATATCCTAAACCCTTAAGAAATGAAACACACGTTCATTTTCATTATATCAAACTAAAATATATCAAGGCCGGCCACCATTTCCATTCTTAAGAAGAAGATAAAGCTAGGATTCAAGAGAAAGAAGTTAATCAACTTATTCAACATCAAATCTCATATCTTTTAATCTCAAAGCTAAGGTGAATGATTACTACATCCCCTTTTTATGGTTTTCGGTTTTAAGTTATACCCGAAATGTTTTTGCAAGTTTATGCCCTGTTTTGGATGATTAAAGTTATGTATATGCTTGTTGATGCATGTTCATATTAGTTTTTGTGAAATGTTTAATATGAATACCCTATTAAATGACATCCAAATGCCTTGAAAATTTAAATATAGATCAAAAATGATATTTTAGAGATGTGTTTCAATTTTCATAATTTTCCGATTTAATGTGGGATTTATATTAATTTTCTAGTGAAGAGCATGATTTATTGAGTTATAAATTATTTACGGCCAAAATAATTATTATTTGGGTTTGAAATTTTTATATGTTGGAAAAAAATAAAAATAGATTTTCTAGAATTTTTCCAGATTTTTCCGAAGTGTTTTGATGAATAAAAAAAATTATTTAAGGTATGAGACTTAAATGTTTTATATATTTAATTAAGGAGAATGGGCATTTTATAAAATAAAATCATTGTTTATTTCTGAAATTATTGGCAGCACTTTTTTGAAAAATATTTATTAACCAATAAGAATTTGACAAACAAAGACAGGTTAGTTGAAAAGTTATCTCTTTTAAGTTAAAAACAAGAAAATTATACTTTTAGCACGTTTCAGCCATTTGCGGCATTAAAGCTTTCGACCTAGACCTTTCGACAAGGTTGAAACCAATGCATATGGTATCAAGTTATTTGGTACGTAATGTATTGGACAAGGTCGAAGGGTACTTGGTTGAACCCTTATTTGCCGAAGAGGTTGGAGTATGTTTGTCTTATAAGCCAAAAGTAACACCTGCTTTGTTTTCAAAAAGAAGCTTTCGACTTGGTTGCTTTCGACCAGGTCAAATATTTAAAATAAAGGTTTAAAGCTTTTGCGAGGTTGAAAGGTTACTGCCGCTTTTCTACCTTTCGAAGCCATGCTTTCGACAAGGTCGAAAAGTATACTTGTCTTTTAAAACCAGCCGCTTCTCCTATGCTTTCGAAAGAAAGCTTTCGACTTAGATGATTTACCCTTTTTAGTCTAATTGAAGTATAACCCAAGGTTTCGAAGGGGGTGTTTTAAAGTATTAATAAGGCTGAAGCCTATTGTTTTTAAAGTTATGTTTTAAGCTTTCGAAGGGTTCGAAAGCTATGCTTCCGAAGAAGTCAAAAGGTTTAAAAAAAAGAGGTTTTATTCCACATGGTTTAAATTGAACCCAAAGAGCTTCGAAGGGTTTATGTTTTAGTGGTTTAATACTTTCGAAAGGTACTATTTATTGAATGGTTTCAAAGGGGTTAAAAGCCAAGCTTTCGATAGAGTCAAAAGGTAGCTTTCAAAGGGGTCGAAAGGTCCTATTTTCTAAATGGTTTTGAAAAGGTTAAAATGAAAGGTTTTTCCAAGGTTTTCTAAGGCAATGTTTTCAAGTGTTTTAAGATAGGATGTCTTAGGTTTTAATGATTTCAAAAGGAAGATTATCAATGGTTTCGAAAGGTCTGGAGTATGATATCGAAAGGAAAGGTTTTGGCCTTTTGGCCTAGATAAATGAAGGGTTTTACTTGGTTTCGAAAGAGATGCTTTCAAAGGATTTAGAGGGGGCACTTTCAATGGAATCGAAAGGGGTACTTTAAAATATTTAAATGTTTTCATCAACTAAAGTTGAGTAAAAAATATATATATAACATGGCAATGTGATTTTGAGTTAAGCATAAAGATTATTTATTTTCCTTGTATTAGTTTGATTTAAAGGTTTTAAATCATTTTGAAAAGGTTTCCAAGGAAAATTATGGGAGGGGTCCCTAAGTGAAAATGACTCGGATATTAGAATACCAGATGGGACTGGTATAGGGTTGCGCCCTATACATTAGCTATTGTCCCCAGCTAACTGTTGTCCAAAATTCCAGTGTGTAGAGCTTGGTCACAGGTAGACTAAAATTATGATTACACACCGAAAGGAATATATGTTTGTATACAGATAGGTAATTGGTGAGCCCAAAAAACCATTAGGATCAGGAAGATCTGGGAGATGATTAAGTTAGGGATAGACTTTCTAGAAAAGAAGTATTTAACAGATAGTTAAGGACAGACCGTCCAGATGAGGAGTATCCAACAGATGTTAGATTAATTTTGTTATATTGTCTGGTAGCCCCGAGTCAGCCAAAGGTTAAAAGTTAGCCAAACAAAACTTATGTGTTTGAACAGATAGTTCATTTATTACCTGATATCTATGTAAGTTTCCATAATGATGCTTTACAGTGTTTAACCAGTTTTGGTTGCAGGAAAAGGTTTTGCAAAATATATGTTTTAGAAGAATGTTAGTGAGGGGAAACTCGTTCCGCTAAGAGGTGTGGTCTCACTTAACATATTAAACTGGGATCTGTGCAGTTAATGGCCCGCTATTTGTGAAGACCCAAATTATTGAGATTAGAATAATTAAAAAAAAGAGAAAACTTTCAAAACCAATATATATATATATATATATATATATGTAGTCTGAAGATAAATATTGAGAATGAGTTAAAAGTAATAATAGTTAAATTGAGTAAGTCTTATATTCACATGTATACATATACATATATGTATCTTGAATATAAACAGTAATAAGAAATAGTATTTCAGAGAGAAGAGGATATATAACTGAGTGTATATATGGACATATGTTACCATATGTTGTATTTATATATATATACCCAGAAAGAATAAACATAAGATAAATAAGGAAAGAACACCAGAGTAATTAAGAATATGAATACATTTACATATCAAGAGAAAACAGATGGTTTGAGATATTAACCAGAGGTTAATTGATAAAGAGGATATACATATATATTACAGTTTAACATAAAGAAAATAAAAATAATTCTGTAAAGAGAAAATTGTTTTCAACAATTAGGTAAGGAGAAAATGATATATTCTTTGATAAATTAAAATGCTTTAAAAACCAGTTTTATTTTAGTTATACATAAGTAAAATTTTGAAAGATAAGCCACATGAAAATAATATACAACTGAAACATGCAAATCGCATGTACACAGGGAAAAGCAGTGGATAACTGCTTTTACCAGAAATAGAAACCAGGGGAAAATGGCACATTTAGTCATAACAGCACACACATAATTCTTTGAGTGATGTGAGGATAAAAGGGGTTTTTCCCTTCAGTAAAACCCTAGTGAAAATGATTTAAATCAAGAAAAGAAGCAGAGGTTTTTCTCTGAGGGAAAAACAGAAACATATTAAAAAAAAAGAACATACACTGTTTGCAAGCTTAGGCAATCTCGGGGAAAAAGAAGGGAAAGGTGAGTGATTAATCAATCTCATGAGGCTAAGGCATTAAGACCCAAGTTAAGGGCAGCCATTTTATTTTCTTTTGTGCTTGATCAACTTGTTTTTCTTTCTCTGAATTAATGAATGCTGAGCATGGTTGGTGTATTGATAGGTCTTTGGTTGATGCTTTGATATGTTTCATTTGATTGTTTGATAATAGTAATGCCATGATCTCTGAGATGGATCCAGTACCATAAACCATCAGTTTGTATTTATGATTGTAAGATAAATACAATTTTTTTATGAAGTAGGGTAAAAATTTGAAAGATAAACCAGGCAGTGTGAACAAAGGAGGTTCATGCTTATGTCTAGTTTGTTTTAAATTAGAAATGAACAATGCAATAAATTATTTATGTGCTGATTTGTTCAGATCTAAGGCTAAAAATGTTTTAGGGGTTTTTCTCTAAAAACCTTACCCTATGTTCATAATAGAATTAAGCATAAGAAATTTTAATGGAACACTACTGGATTTGTTAAGAGATCATGATATTCTGGAATACAAAAGTATACAAGTGATAAAACAAATTTTGAATGAGACAACTGGAAAGAAAAATGAAATGAAAACATGATTTTCATGAATGAACGTAGGGTCAGTTGAAATCCCTGAGTAAGATTAACTCTCTCTCTGATTCATAGAAAAAGAAAGAAAGTAAAAGCAACCCAGGAGTTAATAAATCTTTCTGAAATAAGAAATGAGACTGGTCACTAGATTATAAAACTAATCTAGGAGAAAAGCCTTGATCTATTCATCATAAGGAGTATGATGGGTATGTGCATGACTTGTTTAAGTCCTATAGGCCTTTGTGTAGGGGTTAACAGAATTGAGTCCCTTGCAATGCACACATGGTGTTCAATGGCAAAAGAGACATGACCAAATTAAATTGATAAATCAAGTTTTGAAGTTGAACTATGGAAATTAAAATGAGTTAATTCCATAAGAGTGTGTGTACATGTATACTGTATGGAATGATTGAATGGTTGCTTGTGTGCATGATTATGGTAGGAGCTTAGATACATACATATATATATATCCAGTTGCATCATGATTCCAAATTGCTTCAAGCATATTGATACTCTGCACTACAATTTAAAAATGACAAGATATTACAATTTGATTTCACTCATACCAGAATTATATTCTGACCCTATTTGTTGCTTTGTAACATCTGGGGTGTCTCATTTTTATGGAGGCAGCTCTAGATATTGCTGCAGGAAAGGAAGCATAGGAAACTTGTATGCATGGACAATTGAAGACTTACTTGCATTTAGAATGTTTAAGGAGTTTGGCAGATTTGTTGTAATAATTAAACCGAGACAAAAATATCATTATGGTTTAAGTATTTTCTGGATTGTTATGTGTTTGTTTTTCTGAGAAGAGAACTTGTAGGAATTTTTAAGTAATATATATATATGCATATGTGGATTTGGATTTTAAGAATTTGATCTTCACAGTCTCTGGTGAAGTAAGATAAAGAAGATCATGTCATGTAATTTGATATGTGTTCATGTCTCCTTTAGTAAAGTCAGATGAACTTTTAAAATGGTAGAGTTGAAACAATCATAGGGAGAAAGGAATATAGCATTATCAATGAATTTTGTAAAGGTTGAGTTGAACCTAAATTGGCTGACCAGTAAGGCTTAACCATGACTTATAATTGATATAAGCCCATGCTAAGGCTGGAAGGCATAGCCTATAAACTGGTTAGAGCATTTGATTTTCCCAGTGAAAACTTGTATTGCTTGGGGTAATAAGCTCATACGCATGCTTGGTACTTGTAGACTTCACTGCAATTATACTTAACTAATTCCTATTATCTAGATACTTAATTCAAATCTGATAGTATAGGGCCATGATCATAACCTGTGGTATATGGTAGATGCATATGGTCTTGATTGTAATGAGCAATTCCATCATTCAATAGAATAGTGACTACTATCATTGTTCTCTTTCATAGAAAACATCAGATGTATTCATCATAAGTTCACCTGGAAGTCTTGCATTTTGTCTGTTTCTTTTTGTTTACTTTGCCTTAAGTATACTGACTGCACACATGATCTTAGCCTCTGTTTAGCATTATAGTTCGAGTTAGCACTTTGATTTGACTGTATTGTTTTCCTCTGCTTAGCCTCTAAATTAGTATATCATTTCAACATTCACATGATTATTGCAACTTTATAAATCAAAGCATGGATATTTCACCTGATATAAAAGTTGTTCGAAATTAAAATGAGCAACACAAGCCAAACTAATAAGCATGAGTTAGGTTGAACACGTTTTACTTAATATAGAACAATAAGCATCAGATTACAAAATCCCAGGATTAAAGGGTATGGCTTGTAAATTCAGGAGTCAATTACTTGTGAGGTAGAACAAGAAAATAAGAGAACTAGGATATCTAATCCTAAAGTTAATCAAGCTTGTGTTATAAAAGAAATATATATATATGATAAATAGAAATGGCTATGTGACACCAAATCTCTAATATGAGAAATAAGGTGGGAATGAGTTGCTTTGCTGTTTTAAATCACTCTGATAAGCAAAGAACCATTTATATATCTTCATATATATAAATGATAGAATTTATTTAAATACTGATATATTTATATTAGTAAAAATTCAGGATCTTGGGAAATTAAATTAAGAGAAGTGATCCATTGAAAAGTATATATATATATTGAAAAAAAAAATCTAATAGAAAATTCACTATAAATAAATGATAAGAGAAGTGGGTCACTTCAGTTGGTATCAGAGCTATGTTGTCAAAACATAGCATAAAAATATTATCCAATTTTCTTGAAGGGTTAAAATTCTA
Organism: Allium fistulosum; assembly: GCA_030737815.1. Classification (NCBI taxonomy): domain Eukaryota; kingdom Viridiplantae; phylum Streptophyta; class Magnoliopsida; order Asparagales; family Amaryllidaceae; genus Allium; species Allium fistulosum. The sequence goes on from CM060903.1 coordinate 850,801,026, forward strand.
AAAATAAAAATAAAAAAAATATAAATATATATATATACAATAATGATGGAAATAAATGTCCACAGTAGAAATGAATTGCATAAAATAATTAAATTAGAAAAATGACTAACTAGCTATGCAATTGAATAGTGAACCATGGTAGGAAGACCACCAAGTCATGGAGCAGGATCCTCCAATACAACACCAATGGTCAATTTGCAAGATTTGGTGAGGGCATTTAGAGAGGGAGCAGTGCATAGGGAAGAGAATCCTCATGAGGAGCTAGCCAAACTGTTGAAGACATTCTCAAATTTAGGAGGCAAGGATTTTGAAGGCACTGAGGGAGTTAGGGGAGTGCAGACATGGCTGAGAACTTTGGAAAGGATATTTGCAGATATGCAAATAAATGACCAAAGGAAGAGGCAGATAGCTTCAAGGAGACTTAAAGGAGCAGCTTTAGATTAGTGGGAGGTGATCATCACAGGATGGCCAGAAAATGAGATAACATGGGATCAATTCAAGGAGATGCTTGAGGCAAGGTTCGTTCCAGCAACAGCTAAGGCAACATTGCTTGAGGAATTTATAAGGCTAAGGCAGGGACCAATGAGTGTGACTGAATACACTCAAAAAATTTGAGAGTTTATCCAAGTATGGAACTATGCTTATAGGAGATGAAGAATCAAAGAATTCAAGATTTATCCAAGGACTAAATGAAGGTCTGGGTAGAGCAATGTTACCATACAAGGATAAAACATTTGATCAAGTCATAGACCTTGCTCTTTCCTTTGAACAACATGACAATGCAAGGGAAAAATTTAGGAGCATGAGGGCTAACAATCAAAAGAAAGGGAAAAATAGGACACATCCCTATGACAAAAAGAATGTGGATAAGAAAATGGAAGGAACAACCACTGGGGAAGCTAAGAAGAAGGTCACTTGTTACAATTGTGGCAAAGAAGGACACATGAGTAATAAGTGTCAAGCAGCCAAGAAGGCACCATTCAGCTGCTATAACTGTGGGAAGGAAGGCCATATTAAGAGGAACTGCCCAGAATTCAAAAGGGGAGCAAAGGTAGGAGCACTTGAGGGCAAAGCAAAAGCAACTACAGTGGGAAGTTCTAGACAATTGGAAGGTATACTTCTAATTAAAGATCACCCCATCTCAGTTATATATGACACTGGAGCAACACATTCATTAATATCCCAAGACATAGTGAATAAATTGACTCTCACATGCTATTTAGTTGATAATCCCTTGTTTATTCAAAGCCCACTGGGTAGCTCTTGTTTGCTAGGATTAAAATGTCTGGGGTAGAATTAAACATAGGAGGAAATGTGTTTAAATCTGATTTGTTTGTATTGAAATACCCTGTAATAGGAATTATTTTAGGGGTAGATTGGTCGAGCAAATTCAAAGCAATTTTGAATTTGGAAAATTTCACTATTTCTCTGAAAACAGAAAATGGTAAGAATATTATAATCATGAGTGAAATTGCTAAAATCAATTACCTTAACCAAGTATATAGCATGACTGAGAAAGAATTAACACTGGAAGACATAAAAATTATAAATGAATACCCAGATGTCTTTGGTGAAGTCATAGGTGTTCCAGAAAATAGGCAAGTAGAATTTCAAATAAGACTAATCCCAGGAGCAAGTCCAATCATCAAGAAACCTACTAGGATGGGTCCTAAAGAACTAGTGGAGTTGAAACATCAGTTGGAAGAACTGGAGCAGAAAGGCTTCATAAGGCCTAGTAGTTCAAACTGGGGTTCTCCAGTTGTATTTGTGAAGAAGCATGATGGTACTTTGAGGATGTGCATTGATTATAGGGAATTAAACAAAGTCACCATTAAAAACAAATACCCACTTCCTAGAATTGATGATCTATTCGATCAATTAAATGGAGCAAAGGTCTTTTCAAGGCTAGATTTAGCCTCTGGGTTTCATCAGATGAAGGTGGAGGAAGAAAGTATTAATTATACTGCCTTCAACACAAGGTATGGATTATATGAATTTTTGGTGATGCCTTTTGGATTGACAAATGCACCATCATATTTTGTAGATTTAATGAATATAACATTTAGAGATTTTCTAGACAAATTTGTGGTTGTCTTTATTGATGACATATTAGTGTATTCAAAATCAGAAGGGGAACATGCAAAACACTTGCATCTGGTTTTATCTAGACTGAGGGCACATGATTTAAAAGCCAAATTCTCTAAATGTACATTTTGGCAGAAGGAAGTAAAATTTTTGGGGCACATTGTATCACAACAAGGGGTTAGTGTAGACCCAAATAAGGTGATGGCAGTGCAATCTTGGAGTAGACCCAAATCAGTGACTGAGGTGAGGTCATTTTTGGGAATGGCAGGCTATTATAGGAGATTTATAAAAGATTTTGCAAGGATAGCTATCCCATTGACCAAGTTAACTAAAAAGGAGCAACCCTATGTGTGGACAGAGAAGTGTGAACAAGCTTTCATATCACTAAAGAAGGCACTGGTAGAAGCTCCAGTTTTACAAGTGCCAGAGGGTAATGAAGAATTAGTAGTTTACGCAGATGCTAGTGGATCTAGATTGGGGGCAGTGCTTATGCAACATGGTAGAGTCATAGCTTATGCATCAAGGCAACTCAAGCCAAATGAAACTAGGTATGCTACACATGACTTAGAACTAGCTGCTGTGGTGTATGCATTGAAACTATGTAGACATTATTTATTGGGTGCTAAGTTTGAATTGTTTACTGATCACAAGTCACTTAAATATTTGTTCTCCCAAAAAGACTTGAACATGAGGCAACATAGGTGGGTAGAATTTCTAGCTGCCTATGATCTTGATATATTGTATACCCCTGGAAAAGCTAATAAAGTAGCAGATGCATTAAGTAGACATCAAGCTAAATTGGCAAGCTTAATGATGGCAGAGTTCAAGGATTTGACAATTCTTAGTGAGGTGGAAGTGAAAGAAGAAACTAGTGTATCAGATAAGACACACAGTAAGATGATTGAATATGGTAAATTAAGCCTCATATCCTTAAAATCAACACTGGTTGATAAAATAGGACAAATGCAGAATCAAGATATAAATTTGAAGGAGAAAAAGAACATGATATCCCAAGGCATGACAGTGGAAAACTATGAGGTAGATGATAAAGGATACTTAAGGAAAAAAGGGAAACTCTGCATACCAAATATAGAGGAACTAAAGCAAGAAGTTATGGATGAGCATCACAAAACAAAATATACTATCCATCCAGGTGGTACAAAAATGTACCATGATCTCAAGAGAAATTACTGGTGGATAGGAATGAAAGGAGCAGTAGCAAAATATGTGGCAAATTGCTTGACATGCCAACAAGTAAAGGCAGACTATCAAAGACCCTCAGGCCTATTGCAACCTTTGGAAGTGCCTACTTGGAAATGGGAGAGTATATCAATGGATTTTGTGGATGGTTTGCCAAGAACAAGGAGGGGCAATGATAGTATTTGGGTAGTGGTTGATAGACTCACAAAAACAGCACACTTCATCCCAATAAGTTCAAACAGAAATGCTCACAAGCTAGCTCAATTGTTTGTGAAGGAGATAGTGAGATTGCATGGCATCCCCAAGACTATCATTAGTGATAGAGATACCCTGTTTACTTCAAGGTTTTGGAGTAGCTTTCAAGAAGCTATGGGGACAGAACTAAGCCTAAGCACATCCTACCACCCACAAACAGATGGGCAAACTGAGATTGTTAATAAAGTTTTAGAGGATTTGCTGAGAGCATGCATACTTGATTTTGGAGGCAACTGGGAGGATCATATTTATTTAGCTGAGTTTGCTTATAATAATAGCTACCAGTCCACTATAGGAATGGCTCCATTTGAGGCTTTGTATGGGAAGCCTTGTTTATCTCCTGCATGTTGGATGGAGGTTGGTGAAAGGGTGTTGCTTGGACCAGACCATGTAAAAGAAACTTCTGCAAGAATTGAACTGGTGAGGCAAAGAATGAGAGTAGCTCAAGAGAGACAAAAGCCTATGCAGATAAAAGGAGAAGGCCAGTAGAATTTGAGGTGGGAGACTATGTGTTTCTCAAAGTTTCACCAATGAGGAAAATATTGAGATTTGGCAATGCAGGGAAACTGTCACCAAGGTATATAGGACCATATGAGATTGTTCAAAGAATAGGAACTTTAGCTTATAGGTTGAAGTTACCAGAGGAATTGAGCAAAATACATGATGTATTTCACGTATCCCAATTAAGAAAATGGGTGCATGATAAAGAGTCCATTCTTGACTCTCCTACACATGTTGAAATTCAAGAAAATCTGGTTTATAAAAAGGAACCAGTGGGCATTGTGGCTAGAGAAGAAAAGAAACTGAGAAATAAAATAATCAAACTAGTTAAAATCCAATGGAGTTTGGATGGGAATGATTGCACTTGGGAGGCTGAAGAGAGGATAAAGGATAAATATCCTAAGTTGTTTTCTGCTTGAGGTATGTTAAATTTTTTTTATATAATGAGACCTTAAAATTATTTATGTATGTTTGATTGATTGAGAATGAATGAGTTCCTGAAATTTCATTTAAAATAGAAATTAAGCTTTGTATACATTTGGATGGAAATGTATGAGAGAATAATTGTGGGACACAATTCCTTTTAGGAGGAGAGTATGTGAAGACCCAAATTATTGAGATTAGAATAATTAAAAAAAGAAGAAGAGAAAACTTTCAAAACCAAATATATATATATATATATATGTAGTCTGAAGATAAATATTGAGAATGAGTTAAAAGTAATAATAGTTAAATTGAGTAAGTCTTATATTCACATGTATACATATACATATATGTATCTTGAATATAAACAGTAATAAGAAATAGTATTTCAGAGGGAAGAGGATATATAACTGAGTGTATATATGGACATATGTTACCATATGTTGTATTTATATATATATACCCAGAAAGAATAAACATAAGATAAATAAGGAAAGAACACCAGAGTAATTAAGAATATGAATACATTTACATATCAAGAGAAAACAGATGGTTTGAGATATTAACCAGAGGTTAATTGATAAAGAGGATATACATATATATTACAGTTTAACATAAAGAAAATAAAAATAATTCTGCAAAGAGAAAATTGTTTTCAACAATTAGGTAAGGAGAAAATGATATATTCTTTGATAAATTAAAATGCTTTAAAAACCAGTTTTATATTAGTTATACATAAGTAAAATTTTGAAAGATAAGCCACATGAAAATAATATACAACCGAAACATGCAAATTGCATGTACACAGGGAAAAGCAGTGGATAACTGCTTTTACCAGAAATAGAAACCAGGGGAAAATGGCACATTTAGCCATAACAGCACACACATAATTCTTTGAGTGATGTGAGGATAAAAGGGGTTTTTCCCTTCAGTAAAACCCTAGTGAAAATGATTTAAATCAAGAAAAGAAGCAGAGGTTTTTCTCTGAGGGAAAAACAGAAACATATTAAAAAAAAAAGAACATACACTGTTTGCAAGCTTAGGCAATCTCGGGGAAAAAGAAGGGAAAGGTGAGTGATTAATCAATCTCATGAGGCTAAGGCATTAAGACCCAAGTTAAGGGCAGCCATTTTATTTTCTTTTGTGCTTGATCAACTTGTTTTTCTTTCTCTGAATTAATGAATGCTGAGCATGGTTGGTGTATTGATAGATCTTTGGTTGATGCTTTGATATGTTTCATTTGATTGTTTGATACTAGTAATGCCATGATCTCTGAGATGGATCCAGTACCATAAACCATCAGTTTGTATTTATGATTGTAAGATAAATACAATTTTATTATGAAGTAGGGTAAAAATTTGAAAGATAAACCAGGCAGTGTGAACAAAGGAGGTTCATGCTTATGTCTAGTTTGTTTTAAATTAGAAATGAACAATGCAATAAATTATTTATGTGCTGATTTGTTCAGATCTAAGGCTAAAAATGTTTTAGGGGTTTTTCTCTAAAAACCTTACCCTATGTTCACAATAGAATTAAGCATAAGAAATTTTAATGGAACACTACTGGATTTGTTAAGAGATCATGACATTCTGGAATACAGAAGTATACAAGTGATAAAACAAATTTTGAATGAGACAACTGGAAAGAAAAATGAAATGAAAACATGATTTTCATGAATGAACGTAGGGTCAGTTGAAATCCCTGAGTAAGATTAACTCTCTCTCTGATTCATAGAAAAAGAAAGAAAGTAAAAGCAACCCAGGAGTTAATAAATCTTTCTGAAATAAGAAATGAGACTGGTCACTAGATTATAAAACTAATCTAGGAGAAAAGCCTTGATCTATTCATCATAAGGAGTATGATGGGTATGTGCATGACTTGTTTAAGTCCTATAGGCCTTTGTGTAGGGGTTAACAGAATTGAGTCCCTTGCAATGCACACATGGTGTTCAATGGCAAATAAGACATGACCAAATTAAATTGATAAATCAAGTTTTGAAGTTGAACTATGGAAATTAAAATGAGTTAATTCCATAAGAGTGTGTGTACATGTATACTGTATGGAATGATTGAATGGTTGCTTGTGTGCATGATTGTGGTAGGAGCTTAGATACATACATATATATATATCCAGTTGCATCATGATTCCAAATTGCTTCAAGCATATTGATACTCTGCACTACAATTTAAAAATGACAAGATATTACAATTTGATTTCACTCATACCAGAATTATATTCTGACCCTATTTGTTGCTTTGTAACATCTGGGGTGTCTCATTTTTATGGAGGCAGCTCTAGATATTGCTGCAGGAAAGGAAGCATAGGAAACTTGTATGCATGGACAATTGAAGACTTACTTGCATTTAGAATGTTTAAGGAGTTTGGCAGATTTGTTGTAATAATTAAACCGAGCCAAAAATATCATTATGGTTTAAGTATTTTCTGGATTGTTATGTGTTTGTTTTTCTGAGAAGAGAACTTGTAGGAATTTTTAAGTATTATATATATGCATATGTGGATTTGGATTTTAAGAATTTGATCTTCACAGTCTCTGGTGAAGTAAGATAAAGAAGATCATGTCATGTAATTTGATATGCGTTCATGTCTCCTTTAGTAAAGTCAGATGAACTTTTAAAATGGTAGAGTTGAAACAATCATAGGGAGAAAGGAATATAGCATTATCAATGAATTTTGTAAAGGTTGAGTTGAACCTAAATTGGCTAACCAGTAAGGCTTAACCATGACTTATAATTGATATAAGCCCATGCTAAGGCTGGAAGGCATAGCCTGTAAACTGGTTAGAGCATTTGATTTTCCCAGTGAAAACTTGTATTGCTTGGGGTAATAAGCTCATACGCATGCTTGGTACTTGTAGACTTCACTGCAATTATACTTAACTAATTCCTATTATCTAGATACTTAATTCAAATCTGATAGTATGGGGCCATGATCATAACCTGTGGTATATGGTAGATGCATATGGTCTTGATTGTAATGAGCAACTCCATCATTCAATAGAATAGTGACTACTATCATTGTTCTCTTTCATAGAAAACATCAGATGTATTCATCATAAGTTCACCTGGAAGTCTTGCATTTTGTCTGATCCTTTTTGTTTACTTTTCCTTAAGCATACTGACTGTACACATGATCTTAGCCTCTGTTTAGCATTATAGTTCGAGTTAGCACTTTGATCTGACTGTATTGTTTTCCTCTGCTTAGCCTCTAAATTAGTATATCATTTCAACATTCACATGATTATTGCAACTTTATAAATCAAAGCATGGATATTTCACCTGATATAAAAGTTGTTCGAAATTAAAATGAGTAACACAAGCCAAACTAATAAGCATGAGTTAGGTTGAACACCTTTTACTTAATATAGAACAATAAGCATCAGATTACAAAATCCCAGGATTAAAGGGTATGGCTTGTAAATTCAGGAGTCAATTACTTATGAGGTAGAACAAGAAAATAAGAGAACTAGGATATCTAATTCTAAAGTTAATCAAGCTTGAGTTCTAAAAGAAATATATATATGATAAATAGAAATGGCTATGTGACACCAAATCTCTAATATGAGAAATAAGGTGGGAATGAGTTGCTTTGCTGTTTTAAATCACTCTGATAAGCAAAGAACCATTTATATATCTTCATATATATAAATGATAGAATTTATTTAAATACTGATATATTTATATTAGTAAAAATTCAGGATCTTGGGAAATTAAATTAAGAGAAGTGATCCATTGAAAAGTATATATATATATATTGAAAAAAAAATCTAACAGAAAATTCACTATAAATAAATGATAAGAGAAGTGGGTCACTTCACTATTACCCCGCTACAACCCAGCTATATCTCATAGCGGATTACTACCGCTATGATTTTTCCATATAGCCCCAAATATAACCTTTCCGCTTTAAGCCCCGCTATTTCCGCTATATCCCGTTATTCCCGATATATTTCTCTATTTCCGCTATATCTTCTTTAAAAGAAATGAATTGAAAAATGACATTTATACATTATAAAAACTATGAAATTAATCTATTTAATTGAATTTCTAAAATATTTTTAGAAATGAAAATACTCTAATATTCTACTAAATTCAATTATGTTATATAGCATTTTTACGTTTATTTACAGTATATTCGCACATGTTATTATTTAAAATTGTTTATGTATTAATTATAATTAAATTGAATGTGAATTTTTCATTTAATTTCGATTTACATATTTGTAAAAACATTAAGTACGTGTTTTATATGCTATTTTAGAGTCACCCGCTATATCCTGTTATATCCTCGTTGTATCCCCGCTATGACTTTTTGCACTCCGCTGCATTGAATCTGCCGAGCTCTTTAATTGCACAGACCAGGATGTATAGTATTATTCACACCAGGCTTTATGTCTGACTCGAAGTTTATGTTTTCCCCTTAAACTCTCGGGTGCTCAAAATTGATTTGAGTAGGATGAGGGTTAAAGGTCTTTTCAGGTTTTCGTAGGATGACGAATAAGGCTATCGGAGGCATGCAGGAGGCAAACAAATAGCTATTTAGGAGTTGCAGTTTATGTGTTGTTGTATTTCCGCCGTGTTTGTATTAAGTCTATTATGACTATATGACTCTGATCATCCAAGGGGGTATCTTCATATACCGCTCTTGGCGTATTTTGTACCAGGGAATGTATTGGGGTTATGTAAGTTGAATATGGAACATCTATTTTGAATGTAAAGAAGAAATGTTGTTTTGAAATCTGTGTTTTGTTTCATATGCAAGTGCTTCTAATAATATAGATACCATTAACATAGCCGTATTTAATCGCCGGAAGTTAATACTATAGATGACTGCAACATCTGTAGCGCTTAGTTTTGGGCCTCTAGATAGGGGATGTTACACAAACTACTCTGGTTAGAGATTTTGACTTTAAGTTGACTTAAGTTGGCCATGATGCTAACCCTTTATAACCAAGGCAACGAATTCTCTCTTGAATAGCGTTTCACTTCCAATGCTTCCACTCGAGATGGACGTCGTATATGATTTAACTACAATCAAATCGTAGTTTCTACGTTGAAGCTCGATAGTATTATCAAGCCGAGGGAATTGTGTAATATTGTCACATCGATATTTTTTGTTTAACCTTAGTTATATTAACCAATGGAAAACCACCGAGTGAGTCATTCCATCCAAAAACTATCAGTACGTAACCTCTTGGTGCTCCCAGTGACCATGAGTAATATACTGTCCAACATTTGGAAAATATTATGTACTCTAGTCTCAATGGATGCATCGATATCCAATCTGAATACATCTTGACTAAGAATAGTTAAAACGGTGCATTTATTACATTGTGATAAATTGCATTTATTATATTATGATAAATTGCTCATGGTTACAACACCTTGTAATTACAATCATAAAACACACCGTTTATGGATTTCTATTAAATATACATAAATTGAATAATCAAATATTTATAACATATTATAACAAGTATATAATAGAAAGAAAAACCTTTTATTTCGAACAAGATTGGTTATCGAGTTAGATACATGTAACAAATTATATAATTGCCCCTAGGGCATACCCCTAACCCTACCAATCTCCTACTTGCACTTGAGATCAATTATGGAATCTCTATTACATCCCTTCGATTAGTTTGATGGGAATTAATCATGCCAGTCCCTTTGTTAATGAATTTTCTATGTTGTTTAAATTATATAGTTTGTCAATCAACTCTTCCCGATGCTGATAAACTATCTTTATCAAGTGGAACTATTCAGAATATGTTTCTTGATTCTAGTGAGATCTTATCATAACATTGTTATATAATAACAACGATTAGTATTATCGATACTTGGAGTCACCCCTGGCTCAGTTATAAATATGTGCATTTATATTTATACATTTTTTTACTGTGGCGTTATTCAAGGAGATGTACTTAGTCTTTTCGTAGAAATAGCCACAATCTCTTGTTAGGAACATTTCCATCTCAAAGCTCCTTTAATTAAGGTTTGAACATGAATTTAATATCAACATATTATACTCAGTATCAGTCATGAAGTTTGAGTCGGTACACTCCTTCATAAGAGGTTCGTTGTTTCTGTAAATAGCTCTCTAGTATTTCAGAAATATTCGAGAACGAAATTACTATTTAGTAATTTTAATTTGGATTTGATATTTGCTTCATGTATTAAATACATTAGCTAAATACGATATTGTAGGAACATATATGATAATTCTTATTGTCAATGCATGAGGAATCCATCTTACATGTTCCGTATTAAAATTTTAATAAGGTGTCTTTGCATATCGTTTGAGACATTCCCAACATCCTTTATGCTTACTATAAATGATATAACCTACAAATCCAATATTAAGTATTAAACAACCAAACTATAATGATTTTAACTCGAGTACATCATTGGTAATCATAAGTTTGTTGTTTGCCTTTTAGAAATATTTTAGTACCTTTAATAGTTCGTTCATATGAGCATAGGCTTCCTTTGCATTTTGACTAAATGTCAAACTATTTGATATTTCTATCGAAATACTTACTCAATTCTGATGCCTATAGAATGATGCTTTCGTATCATTTCTCAAACCATATCCAAAAACTCATAAACTCAATATTGCTCCCACCGAATTCATGACACTTTGGTTGTTATGTGCAAACAGTCTATTCAAAACCATTATTTCGAATTTTCCATTTTAACACATATGTACCAAAACCAAAGTTATACGAACAGATAATTTTATGAGTAAATCTGAATTAACTTGAGCACATTGAATGATGAATATACTACCTTAACTTCAATAATTGAAATTTACAATGTTATTCTTATTAACATTGCTCGCTATATTCTGACTGCATTAGTCTTTCTCTTAAACACACATTAGCGGCTGATGGATCATTTCCCAATGGGTACAACTATCAAAATCATATTTTGATAACGTACTTGGAATCCTTTCAGATTTTTGCAAATTCAATACTCTTAATGGTATAATTGACAACCAAGGATTATCTGTTCTCGACATTGATAAGAAAATCACAGCTTCTCTTCAATGTGTGAGAAATACTTATTAGACACTTTAATGCGTTATGTTCGTTTAGGTTTGGTTAATCTCATTTCATCCCTCATAATCAGTTTTATCTCTAGATTATATCCAAATTCATTTTACTACCAATAATTTCTAAAAGAGATTCCTTCTCCATGAAGTGGGTATTTTTTGAAACAATAATTGTTTCTTAGTGCAATAAAATAAGTATTCATAAATACTTTATGAATTGCCTTATATGAAAACTGAATTGGTTTTAGTTTATGATACTTATGTTCAAAACATAAATTGGTTATCTAGTGAAAATCGTTCCCAAACTTCTTTTGGGATGATCCATATAAGATCCCTCACGTACAATTATTAGGTGTGGTCTTTCAACTCACACTACCTGCTAACTCCTTAACTTAGGATATCTTGGGGGTTTTTTATAAACCGTTATCCCGTATGATTTTGTAAACTATTCTAAAATTAATTTTAACCTTGTGTACTACTCATTAGTACACGGCCTTACAAAAAGAAGTTAACTCAACATCACTAATCATCAATCGTACTTTGTTCAACAAAGTTTGATTTCTCCTTATTGATACATCATTATGTAATAGGGAGGAGTGATTTTTGAGATTTACTCTTTATTCATTTTTATGTACGTTCGGAACTCACTACAATATAATCGCTTATTCGATCAAATTGAATCATTTTATTTTCTTTTGCATGTTATTTTATTTACTTCCATTTTATATTCTACGAACTTATCATGGACATGCTACATGTGTATCAAATATACATGTTCATGTTTGTGATAATTCATCAGCGAATTCAATGAATTTGGTATTGGTAGGCTTATGACGGATACAACTACATGTACCAATCTGAAGAGTTCATCAACTCTTATGTCGTTCCCACTTAACAGGTGCTTTGTCCTTTATTGTCTGAGATATAATTCACTATTACCATATGATTCATAATCATATAATCAAAGAATTACTTCTTCAAACCGTCGTTCAGTTCATAATTCTAAGTTAATTGCAAATAAATTTAGGTACCTCGGTATTTTCTAATGCATCACAAATATCACTACTATAGTTTTATTTTATAATGAATATTCATAATATTTATATTGAAATAAAAATATGTCTATTTTTGAGTTAACATTGAAAAATAATTATTATTTCATAATAATGTTTGGTATGTTTTACGAAAATAATTTTCGTAACTTGATGCGACCAATAAGTATTATATGGTATGCTTCCGCTATTTCTGCCATTACTATAATAGCGTATGAAATACGAAGCTCCATTCAACTACTTAATATAGGCTATTTATTTAATTTACCATAACTGGTTTACAATATATAATTTTCACATCAAATATCTTAATTACAAAGAAATAAATCTCATAGAAACAATTTTATATATGTGAAAATTCATTTGGAACAGATCATATTTCTTATTTCTTGTTAAGTATCTATTGTTATTTTACAATTCTCATTTTTAATTTTTCTTAATGAAGCGGAAGTGACAATTCACTTTCTTTATCCTAATCGTGCCTTAGGTTACATCCACTCTCCTATATTCGATTTCCTTTCTAAATGGTCAAACCATTCAAAGGAAACCCTTACTGCAATATCATAATGAACTCTTTACAAAAATGTATTTGGTCATCTTTCACTTTTAAAGATATCGAATTAGTTGCACTTTACCTAAACTGATCAAACTGACATTTCAGCAATCAAATTCTTAGATCCATCTTATTGTTTTCTAGTCTAGTGTTATATTTAATACAATAAGACAATGATTGAAATCAATCATATTGAATACACTGTCTCACCCTACGATTTACTCTCTTACTTCAACTAAAATAATTTCATCGAGGTTTCATACATTACAGGTTGCGACCGTTCACCATACAATATTTATACGTGATTGGAAATTAATCAAATTTTCATATCCTTGTATTGCTTTTATAGTGCCGAATTCATTGAAGACAATACATAGTCTTGGGCAAATAAACACATAAATTGTAACAATCTGAAATTTAAGCTATAGTAATTAATTAACGAATTAATTAAATAATAAAATAACTTTGTGAAATTATCAAAATTGGACCACGGGAGTCACACCATTGTGTCCATGGTAATTTTTTGGTCAATTTCCATATATAGATTGTCAAAATCGGAGCTAGAACGAAGAAGTTGTGGAATAAACAAGAAATGAGAAAACAAAAGAATATATATATATATATATATATATAGGCAAGGTCGACCCTCACCATGGCTAGGTCGACCCTAGCAAGTGGTAGGTCGACACCCAGGTCGACCCACGTGCATTCTTTTGCTGGCTTCGTCCAGTTCGATTTCAACACGTCATTTTGCTATTTTTACTCCATCTCGTGCGTCCATGCTTCCATCCGACCGTTCCCATCGAGCCTATGACATGGTTGCACCAGATTTAATCTCCAAATCCAACGGATTGAGATCCACAAGTGACACTGTAAATAAGACCCTAGGCCTAGCTATTTTTCTTATTCAGATTTTCTTCATTTGGGTTCATTGCCTGAGGCTGGACCCTAAAAGGAATATTTTTCCGAGGAGAAGATCTTTTTAGTTAAAATATTTTATACCCCTCAAGTGGATCCAGGAAGGCCAAAGGAAAGAGCTAAGGACCACATGTGAGTGTTTAAGTAATTATTTTAGATTTTTAAGTAATTTAAAATAATATAGTTCCAATAGTTGTAGTTTTTCTACAATTTTGGGATAACCTTTATGCAAGTCTATTTACAGTTTATTTTTAAGTAAATTTTAGACTTATTTCCAGTCTACTTTCTTTTAGCTATTCTATTTCAGTTATTTGCAATTATTTACTGTTAATTACAGCTTTCCCAATTATTTACAGTTATTTACGGTATTTACATTTATTTACTGTCATTTACATTTTATTTACATCTATTCTACGTTGGGATTTATTTTGTAAATGTCAATTTATTTTTAATTCCCTTTTTACGCGAATGGAATAAATAGAAGAATATAATTCGTTAATATGGACTAAAATATAAGAACAATGAATTTACAGAAAATGAGATGTAAAATAAGAAGAACTGTAATAAATTGGACTTAGACTAAAATAGGAAAATTTAAGACATTTGCAAGCATGGTTATAACATGTAATTATAACTAAAAAGAGAAAATAGAAGAAATAGTAGAAGTAGCTTATTTTTAAAGTTAGGCCACGGGTTAAGTAAATAAGCAAAGTTATAACACACAGGTTATAATTAGAGACAAAATAGAAAAGGCTTATTTTAAAGACTTATACTAAGTTAATAAGCAAAGATAGAAGTAGGACCCGTACCCATAGCATTTTCCTTGGGACATGCTTACGCTGTTTAGGGTAGATAAGTGGTCAATAATTAGAAGTTCAAATCAGGGGATTTGGACAAGGGGCGCAACTAGATTTTGTTTGTTAGGACTCGTATCGACAGCATTCCCCTTCAGTCAGATCCAATTGAACTATCTAAGCAAAGCAAACAGTTAAACCGTATTTTATTCCAGCAAAGCAAACAATTATACGACATAATGCCATAAGTTAGAATATGCTATTTATTGAAAACTTGCGGCATCAATATGGCCGACATAGGACGTCGCACCCCTTCATATCAAAGCTTTAAAAATAATTCTGATTTTATAAAAATATAAGACTATAACGCCGAAATCAACATTATCGTAACACAGGAATTTATAGGTCGCCAAACTTATTAAATATAGCCTTTTTTACATAAAATACATATAA
This sequence comes from Allium fistulosum, assembly GCA_030737815.1. Taxonomy (NCBI): domain Eukaryota; kingdom Viridiplantae; phylum Streptophyta; class Magnoliopsida; order Asparagales; family Amaryllidaceae; genus Allium; species Allium fistulosum. The sequence goes on from CM060903.1 coordinate 850,816,331, forward strand.
GCCGACATTGATGACAAGCGGCCTCAATATCATAAAACCATTGATATTAGGTGCTTCAAAACAGTAATGTCGACACTGATGGCTTCCGACATCAATGCCGTAAAACAATTAACATTGAATTCATAAACTGGCTACTATGCGCTATAATAATAATGTTGAAATTGCTAACATGCGACATCATTGCCATTTTATATGCTAGCGGCATTACTGCCTAAAGTAATTAATGTCGGAAATAATACTTACGACATTACTGCCTTAGACTATGGCGTCAAATAGGAAGTATGTGGCATTGTTTAAAACCATAATAAACACTCGCGACATCACTATCCTTCGTTATAGATTTCAAAATAAAGAAACAAGGGCGGCTGGCATTGCTTTAATGCGTTACGAAATAAACATGTCGGCATTGATTTTATACCGTATATGACTTTAGCCTAAACAGATTCATTCCATACTCATATAGTTGATACCGTATGCATCCATTCATGATAATGTCACCAGGTTTTGGCATTGATATTGGCAACACAGCAATATCGTAATTATTGTAAAATTTGTTTTATTTTTATTAAAAGCAATTACTTTTCATTAACTCTTAACCCCTGTCATTTTCTATTGGCTAAAACAATATTTATCAAAAAAATTTCAGAAAAACTACCGCAACCTATTTACCTCTTCAAAAATTCATTTCACATCCCTTAATCAATATTAATTATTTAATAATAATTATAAGTTTTTCTAGCTTATTAAATTCATAATAAATCATAATTATAAGGGAAAAATCCTTAAAATTCACTAAAAATCAGAATTGACATATTCTTTAACATATAAAAATTTTGGGACCAAAATCTTTACTTGATTATTTTTAATAAATAAAACAGAAATAAATGCATTTTCTTTCTTAGGAAATTCATAAAATATTCCTATTAATTTGGAAAGTTATGAAACTAAAAACCCATCTCCAAAATTTTGTTTTACGCAAAATATCCAAAAATCAAACCATTTAGAGATCATAAACTAAGGTTTTGGCTATAAATCTATCATAATAGTTCTATAAAAATTCCAATAATTCATTGTTTTAACCAAATAATGGTACAAATCTTACATGGCACATCATAACATCATCAACGAATCAGAACCAATCGGATCTGAAATTTTACAAGCATAAAAATGAGATGGTTTATTATTATTCACCTTAATTTGGGTAATGGAGTTGAGATTTGATGGAGAATGATTTTCTTAGCTTTCTTTTTAAAATTCCTTACCTTCCTTCTTCTAATCCTTCTCAATTATGACCAGCTCTATGGTTTGCAATTTGATTGTTGTGAAAATGAGAATGAAATGGGAGAGGGAGGGTTTAAGGGATAAAAGAAAGATCTATTCCTAATTTTCCTCTCTCATTTATTCTCTTCTATATTATATTTTAAAAACAGTCTTATTAGTTAATTAGTTAAGGCCTATCCCGGTAAATTATCAAATCTCAATCTCCTTATCACTCCACATATTATTCTATTTAATTAATTTATCTAATTAAATCTTCTGAATAATGTTAATCTAAATTAGGGGTGTTACAGGCTCCCCTTCTTAAATAATTTCATCCTCGAAATTTTGATAAGGATAATAAGAAGCATATTAATCATGCAAATATCTGTAACATCACATAACAACAATACTAGTCTATTGACTAGCACAAGGTCTATATACAACAAATATAGAACATACCATCAGAACAATAATGGATGAGTCTCTTTAATCATGTCTTCCATCTCCTAAGTATAGTATTTTTTGTTGTCACTCCACTGGACTTTTACTAACTTGATTGCCTTGTTCCTCAACCTCTTCTCATCTCTTGCCACAACTCACACTGGTTGCCTAACAAAAGTCATATCTGGTTCACTAATAAATCTTCCAATGCAATCGGAGTAGTAGTAGTTTCTGGATCATGTAAATGTTAGTACCACATATATTAATTTTGATGATAACAACCTTGGTAACAAATATACATTCATATAAAATATGGATACTAATGATTTTCTCAAGTTATATAGTATATAGTGTAGGATATTATACAGGTTTTGAATTTAAGACTATACAGTATAAAGACTCAAGAACTGGACATGAAGACTCATGAGTATAAACATCAAGATATGAAGGTTTCAAGACTATGGTACAATGCATAGAGTCATAGAATATTGTTAAAGTCCCGGGTAGCAATCTTTGATCTCAATTTCTCTTTTTCTTATCATTTATTTTTAAATCAAAACATATTTTTAAAATATATTTAAAAGTATTTAATAAAAGTTTTCTAAAGTTTAAAATATTTATAAACTATGTTTAAACTATTCTACAAAATATCAAAATATTTTACAAAGCATTAGATTCTCAAAATTTTTGTTTAAAATAAACAAGTTTTCAAAATATATTAGGATATGTCAACATATAGGCAGATTGTATGTCAACATACATGCCGCGGTTTTCAAAATTCAAATTTGAAATGAAGTGTCTATTGGTCGTAACTCTTCGTGAATGGACATGTCTGTTTGTTCTCTATATATAGGGGGTTTCCAAACGAATTTTTATAAACTACTTTCTTATTATCTTTTCTTCACTTACTCTGCCAAATTTCTATTGAAAACATATCCAAATTTTCTCAAATTCAAACCAGAATCAATTCAATATTCATTGTACTGGTTCTCTACTATTTACTCTCTAATTTCAATCATCTCTCTCATTCAATCAAAGATCAAAGTGCTGTCCAAGAGGCTATAGGATCAATTGTATCCAAAGATCAAACCTTGTCTTCGGAAAAACCATTAAAACTCTAGTTATAGTTGATTGGGTGTGATTGTGTCCTGATTCAAATCAATTGGGTGTGCTTAGTGTCCTGGAAATCCAAGTGGTTGTGCTTGTGTCCCTAATCAAATCAAGTGAGTGTACCTAAAGCTTGAAAAATCTGAAGGTTGTGTCTTGTAGCCTTGAAATCGAGACGATATTAGGTTTACCTTCTATCCGTTGAAAGATTGACATTTGGAAAGAAATCTGTACAAGCAATTATACGGGACTGGATGTAGGGTAACTCCGAACCAGTATAAAATCCCCGGTGTGATCTCTCTGATTCTCTACTTTTAGTTTACTACATTTATATTTATCTATGTTTGAATCTGTGATTGTTTATTCTGTGTTAATTATGTATAATCTTAAAAGAATTAAAAAAGAAGTTCATTAAAGTTTTGAAACACTATTCACCCCCTCTAGTGTTTAGTTAAGCCTTAAGATCCATAAATCTGCCACTAACAGTACATACTTTCTAAGATGAGAAACATGAAAAATATTATGGATTCCTGCCAAAATACTCGGTAACTCTACTCGGTACGCAAGTATCTTGATCCTCTCTATAATAGGAAATGGACCTACATATCTCAGTGCCAACTTCCCTATCTTTCCAAACTGTACCACACCCTTCATCAGTGATACTTTAATAAAAATTTGGTTCAACCGAGAACACTAAATCCTTATGCCTCTTATCCGCATAACTTTTCTGCCTAGATTGAGCTTCCTTCATCCGTACTCGGATCAACTCAATCTTTTCTATGGCTTCCCTTACCATACCTGGACCAAGAACCAATTTGTCTCCAGTCTTCAACCAACATACTGGTGATTTGGATGGCCCTCCATACAAAGCTTTGAAAGGCATCATTTCTATACTAGTCTGCTAACTATTATTATAGGAAAACTCAACTAAGAGCAAATTATCTTCCCATGACCTACTAAAATCCATTACGCATGCTCTTAGCAAATCTTCAAGTACCTTAATGACTCTCTCTGTCTGCCCATCCATCTATGGGTGATAAGTGGTACTTATCTTAAGTTTGGTACCTAACATCTCTTATAGACTCTTCCATAATTCACTAGTAAACAAAACAACTTTATTACTAACTATACTACTAGGAATCCCATGTAGTTTAACAATATTCTTCATAAACAAGTTAGCCAATATAGGTGTCGTTCTGGTCGACTTAACGGGAATTAAATGTGCACTATTGGTCAGTCTATCAACTATAACTCAAATACTCTCATTCCCCCTATTCCACCTTGGCATCCCATCAATAAAATCCATGGATATAGAATCCCATTTCCAAACTAGTGTATCTAAAGGTTGAAGCAAACCACTTCGCTTCTGATGCTCGGTTGTCACTTTTTGAAAATTCACATATTGCTTTACCCATAAGCCTACATCCCTTTTCATAGCTTCCTAGAAGAAACTCCTCTTCATATCCTGATACATCTTAATTCCTCTAGGATGAATAGTAGACTTCGATCGATGACATTCCCTAAGAACTTTCTTCCTTATGTCACTAACACCTAAAACGCACAATCGTCCCTTCTTTCTTAACCATCCATTTTGGTCAAGACTGAAATCTTTTACATCATCAATCTCAGTTCCACTTTCCAGTCTTCTAATCCATTCGACTAATACTAGATTTTCTCTCTGCTTAGAAGAAATCCTTTGAATCAATACTGGTCGAACTTCTAAACCTGACAATATGGCGATACTCTGACTGGAACTAGCAGTCGATCTTAACTACACACTACAAGTAGTGAACACCTCTAAAAATTCCATTCTGCCAACATAGCTAATACCATACTCTATTGTTTTCTGCTAAGTGCATCAGCAACTTTATTTCCTTTCCCTGGCGTATACTCAATACTAAAATCATACGCTGCTAAAAACTCTAGCCATCTCTGATGCCTCATATTCAACTCTTTCTGAGAGAACAAATACCTCAATAACTTATGATCAATGAGCAACTCGAATCTTTCACCCAAAAGCTAGTGTCTCCACACCTTCAAAGCAAAGATCACCGCTGCGAACTCTAAATCATGAGTCGGATACCTAACTTCACGTGGTCTAAGTTATCGAGAAGCATAGGCAATCACTTTACTTCTTTGCATCAACACAGCTCCTAATCCTGTTCCACATGCATCTGCATACACCAACAAATCCTGATTACCATCTGGCACAACTAACACATGCGTATTGTTCAATAAATGCTTTAACTTAAGGAATTCTTCCTCATATTTATCAAACTATATGAACTTTGTGTCCTTTCTGGTTAGTTTAGTCAAAGGCGCTGTTATCCGAGAGAAATCCTTAATTAATCTTCGGTAATAGCCAGCTAATCCAAGAAAACTCTTTATCTCGGTCACCATCTCGGGTGTCTTCCAATTATTTACAGCTTCAATCTTAACTAGATCCATAGACAACCCTTCTTCTAAAACTATATGACTAAGAAATGTCACTTCTCTTTTCTAGAAATGACACTTTGAAAACTTCCTTTTAGTTAATGCCGCCTCAACGTTTCAAGCACTATTCTAAGATGAATCTCATAATCTTTTTCATCCTTAGAATATATCAAAATGTCATCAATGAACATCAACACAAACCTATCCAAGTGCTCTCGAAAAGTTCGATTCATCAAGTCCACAAAGAAAGCAGGCGCATTATCAATTTGAATAACATTACTTACCACTCGTACGAACCATATCTTGTTTGAAACACCGTCAAAGGGATACCATCCTCCGCTACCCTCAAATGATGGAACCCTATCGCCAAATCCAACTAGGAAAATACCTTGGCTCCACTCAACTAATCAAATAAATCATCAATTCTTGGCAAAGTATACCGATTATTTATCGTCTGCTCATTTAACTAATGATAGTCAATACACGATCTCAACGACCCGTTTGGTTTCTTTACGAACACCATGGCCACTTCCCATGGCGAACTGCTTGGTCTAGTGGAATTCTTTCCTTATAAGTCCACCAGCTACACCTTTAACTCCATCTCGGTAGGGGTCATTCTGCTAGGCGGCCTACTTACAGGTTCAGCTCTAGGTATAAGATCTATTCAAAACTCAATGCTCGTTTCGGTGATAGTTCTGTAATAGGCTCAAACCATCTGCATACTCTCTTAAAACAAAAATCCGATTTACATTGTCTTCTATTTTTCATTGCACCCAACAAAGCATAAGCATCCAAACTCGAGTTCTCGACTGAGTATATAATTCGATCGTGACTATTAGGGTGTGTTAATGATATCTCCTTATCCAGGAAAAATATCCTAGCCTCATATCTGCTTAACTAATCCATACCCAAAATGATCCCTAAACCCGCAAAGTCAAACACATACAAACTGCAGGTAAATGTATGACCTAAAAGCTCAAATTCTAATCTGTCACATCCCATCCCAAGAGTTGCTTAACCTCTTATTGGATTTGTAACCCTTAAGGAAGTAATAAGGTACGATGGTTCTAACTTATCTACCAAACACTAAGAGATAAAAGAACGCGATGCACCTATATCAAAGAATACTCTAATTGGTATGCTATGAATCAAAAGCATACCTACCATCATAGACTTTCCTTTCTCAGCAGCAATCAGTCTAGAAAATGATGGCTCTAAAGCAAATACCTCCTTTATCAACTCTGGAAGGTTCTAGACACTAATTCTTGTAGTGCCCTATGCAGTTGAAACACTTCACGCCCTTCGTTTCCATAACCTTATTTCCCTTACTAGTTCGACCCTCATGGAAAAATGTCCTTTCTTCTCACACTTAAAGAAAACAAGATCATCTTTTCCTTTCTTGGTAGCTCCACCCTCTAAGCTCCCTTCTTCTTGAAGAACTTCCTCTTCTTACTCTGAAAACTCTGGGTTTCCATCAACTTTTCTTTCCCAAAAGTTGCAAGCATCTCCTCATTCCTTATAGCCATTTCCACCACTATATTTGATGGATCTCTGTGATGTGGTGTAGTCGCCCTAGCAATCTCCGGCTTCAACCCCCAGATAAACTTTTCATTCCTATTAATCATAGTACCAATGATAGTTTATCCATACCTGGACAGCTCATCAAACATAGTAGCATATTCTAACACCGACGTTTCTCTTTGCTCCAATTCCATAAACTTCCTAAGCAAGGTTGACTTGGCTACTTCAGATAAGAACCTCTCCTCAAATCTTCTCCTAAACTCAGTTTAAGTCAACTCCACTTCAAGCACACCAACAGTTACCCCGTTCCACCAGTACAGTGCTGCTCCTTACAACTTCCACGAAGCTAATCTCCTTTTTTGCTCATCGTTCAACCATAAATCAACAAAATCTTCTCACTGTGCAATAGCCAGTTCTCTACTTCAACCACATCCTTAGTTCTAAGAAAGGCTTTCCTCTAAGACTAGTATAATCATGGTTCAGCTTGGCATAGTTATTTTCAACCGATACCACGGGATTAGCTCCTCCCGCATTAGCAACATTCCCTTCAGCTAAACTAGCAGCAGCTCCAGCTTGCATCATGTTGACAAAGAATTGATACATAGTCCTCATATCTGCTGATGGGGTTCCAGTACCTACATTGGCATTTGTATTTTGGTTAGCATTTATTTGTCGACCTTAGTTTTTTCTGGTATTGGGTCGAACAATTCCATTAGTTATAGTGCTCCTTTACCTAGATTCACTCTCTTGTTTCCTACTTCCATATCTTGCTTTCTCGTAATCTACATACGAGCCTTAATAAGATACATAAGAATGGTCGAAGAGAGAAGGGAGAATACATACCTATATGTAGTAATACAAGTACGTTACTATAGCGTTATCCCATACCCCAATCTTATTCTATGATTCATTGGATTATGTTTTCAAAACTCTTCTAATCCTTTAAAATTTTCATAAACCTATGCTCTAATACCAACTTGTAATATCCTCCATTTTGATGCCCGAAACTAAGTGTTACAGATGCTGCAGTCATCCATAGTATTAATTTTCGATGACAAAATACAACTATGTTAATCATATGAATAATCATAAGCACATGAATATGAAATTTTTCAAACACAATTTAGTAATAAACTTTCATATTTCATTTGACAAATAAGATTTCATATTCATTACATAAAACCATTTGATCTCATGTTCATAAATAATATAATTATTACAAAATACTCCAAGAGCGACATATGAAGATGTTCCCTTGGTTGATCAAAGTCTACTATTGCTTGACAGTTATAATTTCTGTCATTACATCCATTCCAACAAAATGAACTATACAACAGATTAAATAAAACTCCTAATATAATTATCTTGCCTCCTACACGTCTCCGGAAGCTCATTCGTCTAACTGGAAACCTGAAATCCCTTACTCCCGACCTACTCAAATGAGTACCCGAGAGTTTAAGGGGAAAACAAAAAACTTTGGGTCAGACAAATAGTCTGGTGTGAATAATAACCTACCATCTCGAACCAAATAGATATCTAGTGAGACCATGCCGCTAAGCGAAACGGGTAGATGGTCAAAACATAATAACATAATCATATCCAAGTATGTAATGGGGTAAGTCTGACTCATCTGTCAATTTAGGGTTATATCTACCCTAAGTTCACCTATTCTCACAAAACTGACTATCTGTCTTAACTCATAGTTTTTCTAGGATCACTATGAACCTATTAGTTTTCAAGGGCTGACTAATAACCTGTCAAAATTCTTAAGGACTGCCTGTCCCGAATCATAGTTTTCATGGGATCACTAGGAACCTATTTGTTTCTACCAATAACAATTTCCAATCATAGTTTTCATAGGATCACTATAAACCTATTGAAAATCTCCAATAACATCTCTCGAATCATAATTTTCATGGGGTGACTATGAGGCTATTGGATTTTTCCAATACCATACTTTTAAATCATAGCTTTCATGGAATCACTAGAACCAATTGCATATCTCCAATAACATTACTCAAGCCATAGTTTTCATGGGATGATTACGAACCTATTGGACCCTTCCAATACCATATCTTAATCATAATCTTTTGACCAGTTCTGGGCATCCTAACACTTTTTATCTACCTGATCTCCTAGATGCAACTCTACTCATTCAGGAGTTAATTTTGATTATACTCACTAATGGGTCAACCTAACTACTCTTAAATATCTCAAAATTTAGTTATGGGTCATGATGATGTGAGTATGACAATAATAATTATGTAAAATAACCGATCAAATAATAACAAGAACATATAGCATCCATCATTCGAATATGTTCAATTAATTGGTATCTTATAATCACTTAACCTTAAGTAATAACTCTATTCGGTAATTTCTTATCCAAACTTGGGCAAACAATAATTTATTCCTTGAAAACATTTATCATTATATATGATTAATCCCTTTAATTCATATTTAAAATAAGGAAAGTATATCCCATTACTTTATCAATTCCTCATGCCAATTTGTAATCCATTTTAAATTTGCCATGTGTACTTTCGGTATTAATTTGAGCACGTTGCACCTCTTTATTATAGAGCATAACGCCATAAGTTAGAATATGTTCTTTATTGAAAACTTGCGGTGTTAATATAGCCAACATTGGACGTCGCACCTCCTTATATCAAAGCTTTAAAAATAATTCTGATTTTATAAAAAATATAAGTCTATAACGGTGAAATCAACATTGTCGTAGGAATTTATAGGTCACCGAACTTGTTAAATATAGTCTTTTGTACATAAAATACATATAAGCCAACATTGATGACAAGCGACATCAATATCATTAAACCATTAATATCAGGTGCTTTAAAACAGTAATGTCGACGTTGATGGCTTCCGAAATCGATGCCGTAAAACAGTTAACATTGATTTCATAAAACTAGGCTACTATGCCGCTATAATACTAATGTCAAAATTGATATAGGTGGCATCACTGCCGTTTTATATGCTAGCAGCATTACTGCCTAAAGTAATTAATGTCAGAAACTATATTTGTGGCATTACTGCATTAGACTATGACGTCAAATAGGAATTATGTAGCATTGTTTAAAACCATGATGAAAACTGCGGCATCAATTCCGTTCATTATAGATTTCAAAACAAAGAAACAAGGGCGGTCGGCATAGCTTTGATACGTTACGAGACAAAACATGTTGGCATTGATTTTATGCCGTATATGACTTTAACCTGAACAGATTCATTCCATAATTGATATCGTATGCATTCATTCATGCTAATGTCGCCAGGGTTCGGCATTGATATTAGTAGCATGGCAATATCAGAATTATTATAAAAACTGTTATTTCTATTAAAAACAATAACTTTTTATTAACTCTTAACCTTTGTCCATTTTCTTTGGGTTAAAACAATCTTTATCAAATATCTTTTTAGAAAAACTACCGCAACCTATTTACCTCTTCAAAAATTCATTTTGCATCCCTTAATCAATATTAATTATGTAATAAAAATTATAAGCTTTTCTAGCTTATCAAATTCATAGTAAATCATAATTACATGAGAAAAATCCCTAAAATTCATCAAAAATCAGAATAAACATACTCTTTAACATATAAAAATTTCGGGACCAAAATCTTTACTTAATTATTTTTAATAATTAAAGCCAAAATAAATGCCCTTTCTTTCTTAGGAAATTCATAAAACATTCCTATTAGTTTAGAAAATTATGAAATTAAAAACTCATCTCCAAAATTTTGTTTTACACAATGTACCCAAAAATCAAATCATTTGGAGATAATAAACTAAGGTTTTGACCATAAACCTATCATAATAGTTCCATAAAAATTCGAATAATTCATTACTTAACCAAAAAATGGTACAAATCTAACATGGCACACCATAACATCATCAATGGATCAAAATCAATCAGATCCGAAATCAAACAAGCATAAAAATGAGATGGTTTATTATTATTCACCTTAATTTGGATAATGGAGTTAAGATATGATGGAGAATGAATTCCCTATCTTTCCTTTTGAAATTCCTTAGCTTCCTTCTCCTAATCCTTCTTTGTTATGGTAGGCCTCTTTCTTCTGCAATTTGATAATTGTGAAAATGAGAATGAAATGGGAAAGGGAGGGTTTAAGGGATAAATAAAGATCTATGCCTAATTTTCCGCTCTCATTATTCTTTTCTATATTATATTTTGAAAACAGTATTATTAGTTAATTAGTTAAGGGCTAACCCAATTAATTATCAAATCTCAATCTTCTTATCACTTCACACATTATTCTATCTAATTTATCTAATTTAATCTCCCGAATAATGTTAATCTAAATTAGGGGTGTCACAGGCTCCCCTCCTTAAAGAATTTCGTCCTTGAAATTTCGATAAGGATGGTAACAAGCATATCAATTATGCAAACATATGTAACATCACATAGCAACAATACTAGCCTACCCGAGTAGCACAAAATCTATATACAACAAATATAGAACATACCATTAGAATAAATCAACATTCTATAAAGGGGACTGGAAAACGAATTTTAATTTCTACTTTCTCTTCAAATTCACTCAAATTCAATATCTACTTTACTACATTCTTTCCCTATATTCTACTCACTGATTTACAAGTATTCTCTCATCAATTCAAAGATCAAAGCACTATCAAAGGGCTATAGGTTATTCCGTATCCAAACTACAACTATTAGTATTTGGAATCAACAACTCTCTAATACTATTTGTGTAGGTGTGCTTGTTGCCCGTTTAAATCAAGTGGGTATGCTTATTGCCCGTTCAAATCAAGTGAGTGATCATGTTGTTCGAATAAATCAAGAGAGTCTATCTTGAGCTCGGAAAGTCGAAAGGGTGTATCTTATTGTCTTGAAATCAAGGTTGTATTATTGTTTGCTTGCTACTTAATTAAAGTGGGCATTTGAAAGGAAATCTATACAAAAACTGTATAGGACTGGATGTAGGATTGGTTAATCCGAACCAGTATAAAACTTTTGGTGTCATTTATCTTACTTGCACTTTATTTTTACTGCACTTATATATATCTACGACTGCTTGTTAATATATATTTGTGTTGATTATTTGTATTCGAATTTAAATCTTGAAATAATTTAGAAAAGTTCTATATAAGTTATAAAATACTATTCACCCCCTTCTAGTGTTGAAGTAGCCTTAAGATCCGTTCACACTGGTACAATTTATACTATACCGTTTCTCACATTTGGTACCGATGCCTTAGGCTTTCAAAAACTCGCTATTTGAATTTTAAAAGAATAAATGGCTAGTAACACTGGTAGTACACTTTTCAACACTTTTGTAGAAAAACAAAGTTGTAAAGTCCATATGTTACCCACAAATAGATTAGGAACTAATAATATTGAAAAGTCACTTGATAATTTGAAAGTGTATAAAGAAAAATTGAAGGAACAGGTATGCTATATGGCAGATAGCGAATAAACACCTGATAACCATATATCACAAATCATGAAGGACAAGTGGATACTAGACAGTGGATGCTTAAGACATATGACTGAAAATCCAGAAATTTTAAAGGACATCGTTTACAAAATTGGAGGAACAATTAACTTTGAAGATAACTCAAAAGGATATGTCATCGACATCGACAACGTCAGTAACTCTAAAACTCATATTATTTCCTATGTTTTTTTAAAGAGTTAGGGGTAGGGTGATATGTAAGTTGTCACATATATCTCACTCGATAACCAATTTTGTTCAAAATAAAAGGTGTTTTCTTTCTATTATATACTTGATATAATGTGTTATATTAATTAATTAATTTAATTAAAAGTATATTTAATAGAAAATCCATAAATAGTATGTTTTGTGATAGTAGTTACAAAGTGTTGTAGAGTAATTTTATCATAATGAAAATAAATATACCATTTCAAATATTTCTAATCAAGATGTTTTGAGATTGGATATCGATACATCTGTTAAGACTAGAGTACGTAATGCTCTTCAAATGTTAGGCAGTGTATTACTAATGGCTGTTGAGGGCACCAAGGGGTTATGTACCAATAGTTATTGAATAACTATGGAATGACTCACTCGATAGTTTTTTGTTGGTTAATATAACTAAGGTCAAATAGAAAATATCGATGTGATAAAATCACACAGTTCTCTTGACTTGAGAATACTGTTGAACTTCAATATAGAAGCTCCGCTTTGATTATTTTAAATCATGACATAGTGTCCATCGAATGACTATAGTTGGGTTGAGTGGAAGCATTGGAAGTGAAATACTATTCAAGAGAGGATTCGTCTCCTCGGTTATATGAGGTTAGTATCACGGTCAACTAAAGTCAACTTAAAGTCAAAGTCCATGGCCAGAGCATTTCAGTTAATAATAATTGTTATTATTGAATCAAGAACTTTGTGTTTGAACTATAGAGTTGAATATGGACGATATTGGAATTTTGACCACTACCAAATTCCATAAGTCCAAAGTGATATAGATCTGATGAAAAGAATTGGTGTAAGTAACAGTCACAATGTGGTAAAACTTAACAAAGTAAAATTAAATTCTATCGAAACCAAGTAAGCGATAAATTTGGCCAAAATGTCACACTATCTTCTAAGTGACGTGTGAACATTAATATTCGAATAGCTCGATATTAATCACTGATCAAATTTACACATAAAGAGTTGCACAATCGAATCGTTAATACTCCTTGACCACATGATTTAATTAATTTATAATTGTTATAAATTAAGTAAAATTAATTACTATTTATAAAATTTTAATTATAAAATTTTATTTGATATGTTGAACAATTTTAGATAGTATATTTATAATAGTTATAAATATACCGATCGATGTACGATATTGGTATGCGTTTAACTTGGATATAAATGCAACATTTTTTGTTCGGGGTTGGACCGGTTTGATGCTCATAGAAGGCATGAAAATTTCAGCTAAAGAAAGCATGATATGACTAACTAATTTTTTGGTTGAGGGGAGGGCTTTTGATCGGGTAAAAAGAAAGGAGTGGTAAAGAGAAATACAAGGATATGATCCACATTTCACTCCTTTCCTCCTTTATCTAATGCACCATACACTCACTTATCACTTGATTTTTTTTCACCCTTTCAACTGCAATTTTTGACTAGATATCACCTTCTCTCCATCTCCAAAAATCCAAGCTAAATACATATCAAAAACACTACTATTCGATAGTCGGTGGTATTCAATTTGGAAGATAGCACCTTCAGAATTGGAATTTGATTCAGGAGTTCGTTTCAACGCTCTAAGTTGTAATACACTAGCATTGGTGAAAGGTAATTATCAAATCTATGATTATATTTTAATACTTAGATAATTTTATATCATATATTTCTTTATTAGTTGGGTGATGATTCTAGTACATCGGTATATCATCACATTCAAAATGGTTGTTTGTTTATATGCTTATGTATCTTTTAAAGAAAAAATTCTTAACATATATATACCATGATGCTCATGGCATAAGGTTAAAAAAAGGAAAAAAAATTGATTTTTTATTATTTAAATGAATTTAATATACATTATTTAAATAACATAAAATCTATAATTTAAATACTAAACTTTATACTATACAATTGTTTTTTTAAAATTATATACAAATAGTTTTATACCTAATATAATTTTCAGCATAAAAAATAATTTTTTAATATATATAAATATTAATTACATATTATTTGATTCAAATCACTTAAATAAATCATTAAATAAATAATTATATCATATAAAATATAATTTAAAATTTATAAAATTACTTTTACATCTGATAAACTCTTGAATGAAAAAAATTTAATTTATATATATACTAACTAAATATTATTATAAATGTCGAAAGTTAAAATTTAATTTTAAATTTGCATTTAAATTACAAAATATATTTTAAAATATTCAAATTCTAAATATCATCTTGATTTTTTATAAAATATTCAAACATAACTATAATTTCAAAATATAATTATATATTATTAATATTATTATTATTATTTTATTTCAAATCAAAAACTTTAAAAATAAAAATCTAATTTCGCTGTGAGCATTATTAGGTAAGTTTACATATATATTTTAATCCATATGTATTTTATATATATTTCATTAATATATTTATGCATACATATATATATATATTATTAAACTATTTATAAGAATGTGTATATATATATATTATACAAAAAAATTAATTTTTTTTCGGTTTTACAACAAAATAACTAATTAAATTTTATAATATACTTTAAATGTTTTGTATACATAATTATATATAGATACATATATTTTATAAATTCCATACACACACACATTTATAATCATTCAAAATAAAGTATAAATTTACACAGACATACACACATACACATATATTTGTAATATTTTATATACATAAATTATAGTATATAAACATACATTTGGACGATATATTTATATACTAGATGAGCTAACATGCCCATTGTAGTGTAAATCCCAACACTTATACAGGAGCATGTCATACCTTGCACGATTTGCTATGTGACACACACACACACATGTGTGTGTGTGTGTGTGTATGACACATGAATATATAACATAATATTAATACATCAAATAAAATAATGATTTTATTTAAAATAAATTTAGAAATGTTCTAAATGAATTGAACTTTATAAGCCCAACAAAAATCCAAAATGGTGAAAAAAATTGAAATTCACTCATTTCTTCCGCTGTGGGCTAGCCCAATTCCTATAATGGTATCAAAGCAAAATAGCCTATGAAGTCAAAATTAGTCATATTAGGGTTAACCATTAAGCTCACAACTCATATAATAGGGTGTCTAGAAAGGTGGTGTCTAGAAAGGTAGTGTGTATGATTGGTTTGGGTAATCAAGTACTCTGCCCTACCTAGCTACCAGCCTAGAATGAACAGATACATGAGCCCAAAGGTTGTTCCAAATAGAAAAAGGCCCAATTTGAATGGGCCTTGGGATAATTTTCAAAATTATTTGAAAATTCTCAATTAACGAGAAAATTGAAAATTCATGATTCTAGATCTAAATCTTAGCCTCCTTCTGCTTGTGCCTTTGTTCTTTATTCTTTCGATTCTTCTCATGATTTGTCTTCACTGCTTTGGTCAACCCTCCGCCTCTACCTTCTGCCTTTCATTCATTTGCTCCCATTTGCGGTCATCTGATGGCAGGCCCACCTCCTTCGCTGGATGCTATTGATGAGTTCCCACCACTTCCTCTTAGCACCTTACTTGTAGCTTCGCATGCTTGGGTTGATTTGGGTTCTAGTTTGGTTCGATGTGCTAAAGTCATCCCTTGTACTTCAATTCCTGTTGTTGTGGCTACCTAGGGAGCTCCTGGTTTCATTTCACACTCTAGTTTTGGCCGGCAAGCCTCCTCTAATGCACTACACTCAAATGTATTTCCTGATCCCACATCTTTACCTACCTCAACTGCTGGCCAGGCATGTTGGCAGTTTTATTCTATGTTATGGGCCTCATGCCCAGGACTTCTATACCTTGATTTCTTATATATATATATATATATATATATATATAGTACAAATATATGATCCGTGGACCATACATCCTTTCTATCAAAAAAATTATCTGAAAATTAAAAATATAAGATATTATATTTAACAGTTAAATTTAAATTATATATATATATTATAAAAGTTACAATATAATAAGATTTTTCAAAATGTTTGAAAAATAATATAAAATAATTTCAAAATTTTAAATTTTTTATTAATAAAATTAATTAATTAATTAAAGGAATTGATTAATTAGTAAATGTATAAATGTATTATATATTATGATATATGTTATGTTGTTTTAAAATGTTTAAAATAACATAAGTATACATGTATGTATATGAAATGGATATTGAAATTAATATAATTTAATTAAAACTATTTAATTAAATAATATACACATGAATATGATATTTGTGTTTTACTATAAAGGTTATAGTATATAATAAATATTTAATATAAATATTATATTAAGATAATATAAAATTAATTAAAATGTTAATTAATTAAAATTAATTAAATAAGATTTGATTAATATAATATTATACATAAGACTATTATATAAGTTACATGAAATATAGAAGTTATATGATAATAAAACTTATATAATATGAATGTATAATTAAAGGTGAAACATTAAGAAACTCTAAATAGACTTAAGGAATAAATACATATGTAAGTGTACGTATACAGTGATTTCTGATGTGTCCGACACTTGAATCACGATGGTATTTGAAATACATTATTCCATAAGTCGTTATCACTCGATAAAATATATTGAAGATTATGAATCTTTAATATAAAGTTGTCATTTGTCATTTATATATTAATAGATTACTTGCATACTCTTTAGTTGTTGAGTTTTCCTCAGGCTAGGATGTTATATGTAGTACTATTAATATATTGAATAGACGAGATAAGATAACTGTACATATTTGTTAAGCTTTCCCCAAGGTATGTGCATTATACTTAGGCCGTCGTGAAATTATAGGTACAAGTGAATAGCCCCACTTTACCTGTTGAGCTTCCCTTAAGGTAGAGGCGGAATTAGGATAAGGAACCATGAGTTAAGAGTTGTATGTGATACAACCGATAAGGAGTTATCCATCGTATGCAGGCCTATGATTTTTTGAGCTTTCCTTATGGTTATAATCCCAAGGCATACGAGTCCTAACATCCGCTAGTGAAGTCGAAAGACTTCTATGTTTCTCCTAGGGTTTGGTGAAACATAAAAGACTAGTGGGAGTCTTATTACAAAAATGAAATGATAACATTTAACCTTTCTAATATTATAAGAACATATCCTATATGATGTTATAATAATCTACATTGATAAAATTTTGCATTTGATATGATTGATAAAATATTTATCGATTGAGATATACAAATGACTGAATTGAATGTTGACAAATATGAATATTACACACACACACACTTACTGTTAAATACTTCTTACATATTAATGTTTTCTATACCTATGCAAGTGCCTAATTTTGTAACTACTTAACATTCATAAATTTGGTCGCTCGCTTGTTTTTTGATCGAGACCGTGTATTGCATTCAACGAGTTTCGAACTCAAAGTAATACAAGACTATGGATATTTCGTCCATATATTATCATATATAAGTGTTATATGGTGAACGATCATAGTTTGTAATGTACGATGCTTCGATGAAATTAGTTCATTTGAAGGAAAAAAACCATACTATGATATCGAGTACTCAATTTGATTAATTACAATAAAGATTGTATTGTGTTAAATGTAACATTAAACCAAAACTACAAGATAGATCTAAGAATTCGATCGCTGAAATATCAGTTTGATCAGTTTATGCAAAGTGCAACATATTTGATGACCTCAGAGTTAGGGATGATCAAGTGCGCTTTTGTAAAGAGTTCGTTATGATGTTGTAGTGAGGGTATTCTTTAGAATGGTTGACCATTTAGAAAGAAAAATGAGTGTATCGGAGTAGATGTGACTTAAGGTACAGTTGAGATGAAAAGAGTGAATAGTCACTTCCGCTTCATAAAGAAACATCGAAAACGAAAATTGTAATAATAATAACTGATACCTAACATTGGAATGAGAAATACGATTTCTATCCAAAAATATAATTTTATATAGAAAATTGTTTTCTATGAGATTTATTTCTTTGAGTTCAAGATATTAATCAAAGAACTCTCTGTTGTAAATTAGTTACAGTATATGAAATAAATAACCTATAATAAGTGATGATGGACCTCTATATTCGGTACGTTATTATAGTAATTGCAAAAATAGTGGGAGCATGACATAAGCATCAAGTTATGAAAATTATTTTCGTAAAATGTACCACGTATTATTTATGAAATAATATAAATTCTTCGATGATAACAAAAGAATAGACATAGTTTTATTTCAATTATGAATATTTGTTGTGAAATATAACTATAATAGATGTATTTGATGCATTGGAAAATACATAAGTATCTAAAATTATTTATTATTTTGGAAAGATGGACTAAGCCATGGTTTTGAGAAATAATTTTATGATATGATTAGGAATCATATGATATTGGTTAATTATATCACAAACAATTAAGGGCAATGCACCCATTTAGTAGGAGCGTTATAGGAGTTGATGAACAATTTGGATTGATACATATAGATGTATGCAATCATAAGTCTATTAATACCAAAACTGTTCCACGTACTTCATCATATTCACTAATGAGTCATCACAGACATGGACATGTGTATTTGATACACATGCATAAGTGTATGATAAGCTCATAGAATATAAGGCGGAAGTAAATAACATTGCATGCGACGGAAATGATTCGATTTGATCGAATGGGTGAGTATATTAGAAAGATTTCCGTATGTACCTAATATGATTGAAGATTCGGTCTCAAAGGTCACTCATTCCTATAATACATAATGATGTACTGATAAGG
This sequence comes from Allium fistulosum, assembly GCA_030737815.1. Lineage (NCBI taxonomy): Eukaryota > Viridiplantae > Streptophyta > Magnoliopsida > Asparagales > Amaryllidaceae > Allium > Allium fistulosum. Next base: position 850,835,576 of record CM060903.1, read on the forward strand.
AGTAATTGAACTTTGTTGGACAAAGCATGATTAATGATGAGTGAAGTTGAGTTAAAATTCTTCTTATAAAGTGTGTACTTAAGAGTAGTACATAGGGTTAAAATTAATATCAGCCAATGAATAGTTTACAAAACCATATAAAATAAGAGTTTATAAGGAAACCTATATATCCTAGACCAAGGAGTTGGCAGGTTGTGCGAGTCGAAAGACTTCACGTAATAATTATACGTAAGAGATCTTGTATGAATCGTCCCAAGAGAATTTTAAGAACGATAGTTATTAGATGACTAATTGATGTTATGAACATAAATATATCATGAACTAATGCAAAATCAGTTTTATATAATCAATTAATAAAATATTTATGAATGCCCGTTCTGTTGCACTGAGAAACAACTGTTGTTTCAAGAAATGCCAATTTCGTAGCGAAGGAATTTCTTTAAGATGTTACTGGTATAAAATGAATTTGAATGTGATCCAATGACAAACCTGATTACAAGGGATGAAATGAAATTGATCGAACCTAAATGAACATAAATACATTAGTACGTCTAATGAGTATTCTTGTACATTAAAGAGATACTCTAAATTTCTTTACAATGTCAAGGATAAATAATCGTCAGTTGTTTAATTAAACCATCAAGAGTATTGAATCTATGATATGGTACGATGCGCAATTCCAAAATTGATTCCAATTACATTATCAAAATATGATTTTGATAGTTTTATCCGAAGGGATATGATCCATTGGTCGCAAATATGTCTTTAAGAGAAAGACAAATGCAGTTGAAATATAGTGAGCCACAATGATAAGAATAAGACCATGAATTTCAAATAATGAAATTAACATAACAGATTCATCATTCGATGTGCTCAAATTGGTTCGAATTTTACTCATAAAATTATTGCACGATTTGACTTTATGTTTTGGTACATATGTGTTGAAACGGATTTAGAGTAAACTATTTACATATAATAACCAAAGCGTCTCAAAGTCAGTGGAAGCGATATTGAGTTTGTGGATTTTCGGAATCGAGAATAGATATGAAAGTATCATTCAGAAAAACATCAAAATTGAACAAATGTTTTGAAAGAAATATCAAATAGCATGATTATCAGTCAAAATTTAGAGGAAGCATGTGCTCATAAGAAATAACCTTAAAAGGAACATAGATTTTCTAAACCATAAGTAAATAACACAATGCTGATTGCTAACGATGTGCTTGTGTTAAAATCAGATTTAGTTGTTTTAATACTTGATGTTGGATTTGTAAATGATGTCTTTTATAGTAAGTATAACAGATATTTGGAATGTCCTAAATCGATATGCAAGGACACGTTATTAAAATGTTTAATATGGAACATATAAGATTGATTCCTTATGCATTAACAATGGAAATTATCGTACATGTTATGTTGTCTACGATATCTTGATTTGTTTATATATTTATACATGAAGCAAATATCAAATCCAATTTAATATCACCGAATGGTTGTTTGAGATGTTCTCCTGTATTTATGAAATACTAGAGAATTGTTTACAGAAACAGCAGACTCCTTATGAAGGACTGTTCAAATTCAAACTTTCATAAGTGATGTTGAGTACAATATGTCAATAATAAATTCAAGTTAAGAATCTTTAATTTGGAAACATTCCAAATGAATGACTGTGGCTGGATACATGAAAAATGCTAAGTATATCGCCTTGAATAGCACCGCAATAAAAGCAATATATATAAATATCAATGCACAAATGTATAACCGTGATAAGGGTGATTCCAAATGTTGTGAATCCTATAACATTGTTTATGATAACAATGTCATGATATAGTTCATAATAGAACTTAGAGCTCACTGGAAGTCAAGAGATATACTCTGAATCGTTCCATATGATAAAATAGTTTATCAACATTGAGAAGAGTTAATTGATAGAGTAGATAATTGGAACATAATAGCATACCCATTCACTAAGGGACCGATCTAATTGGTTTTAAAGAAACTGATTGGAGAAGTTGGAATAAGATTTCGTAATTGATCCCAAGTGCAAGTGGGAGATTGATAGAATTAGGAGTATGTCCTAGGGACAATTATGTAATTTGTTACATATATCTAACTCGATAACCAATCTTGTTCACAATAAAAGTTTTCTTCTTTCTATTATGTACTTGATATAATGTGTTATATTAATTAATTAATTTAATTAAAAGTATATTTAATATAAAAATCCATAAATGGTATGTTGTTTAATAGTAGTTATAAAGTGTTGTAACTGTGAGTTATTTATCACAATGAATATAAATATACCTGTAACAGCCAACACTCCTTGACATACAGATCTAAAGCCTATGGTGACTTTCAAACTCGCATCAATGCTAAGAAATATGAGCTATCAAGTTTATATAGGTTATAGAGACTAAGGATAAATAGATATTATCTAACATATACAACACTTTTAGAACTCACAACGGAAGGAACAAAAAACGTAAGTATAGAAAATAATCGTCTTAGAAAATATCTCAAAATATAGTCTCGTAAAATAGTACATAGTCAAATACAGAGTACAAGAAATACCACTCACAGACGGATAAAAATACCAAGTACAGATAAGATAAACAATAGAGTAAATAAAGACAACCAACTCCTGTGACGAGCTCGCCTCTACACATACTGAAATCGAACCAATCACCTGCTGCCCTGTCCTCCTATGGTGGGGAAAAAGAAAGAAAAAGGGGTGGGTTGGATAGAAATCTGGTGAATCAATACATGTTTAATATATGTGATCATGTGCAGTTGACTTTAATACTACCTATTTGGCCTAGGGTGTCCTACAAGTGTCCGCGGGTTACTTGGTCGTTCTACTTAAGGGTTTGACTTAACACACACCTACACTAATAGCTTGTATAGGCTCTTACAAGGATCGAACAACTAATCAAATCTTAACAATTGATTGGCTAATAGCTAATAGGGGTTTTTCCAACATAGGGTTATCCTACAATTTCCCTTAAGGGAATACTTCACACATTACGACTACGCTTAAGAATTACAATTTCCTTATAGGAATAAATTTCCCACAACCGCAACCACATGTACCATAGCTACCATTGAGGGGAGAATTTGTAATGTTGACTCGCCATAGTGTCTCATTGTCCACATCTGTGCCCACCTCTCAATCGTAGAATGCACTTCTTATTGCATGCGCCAAGATCCATCAACAACACAACATCACGTGCATAAGAAATCATTAATACAAAGGAACTCCCATTGTACTAGGCATCCACACATCATCAAGCATCAGTCAGTGCTTCGCATCCACCATAGAACCTCATGTGAGTGCCATTTGCGAAAGAGTTATCCCTAGTCGAATAACCGACACCCCACTGGATAAATTACATTTATCCAGTACGCAACATCCTAACATCATCATTTCATAGGGAACTAGCTCCCCTACTATTCATAACATCCATTTATATATAAGAAATGTATAAACAATTAACCATAGTTTAAACCCGTGCTTTAGGCCGAGGTTCAAATTACGTTTTTGGGCTGTCAACCGATCGATCGCTCAGGGAAAACGATCGATCGATCACAAAGTAAATTTTAGGGTTTTCTGATTTTGTTTATTCGATTTTAATAATTTATTAATTTTTTCAATTCTGATTTGCGCAATAAACCCTAAACATCAATTTACAGTTACTAGTTGCAATTAACCCTATTTTTTTATTAATTCAAATTCATAGATTTATACCAGTTCAAACATAATAGTTTAATTTAGGGTTAAATATTTTTTTGGGATTTCTGTTCAGTTACAAGAGGGGTTTAACTTCGGTTAAGATTATATTAGCCAATTTATACCAATTTTAATTACTAATTCAAATCTCCGACATAAATAGTTAGGGTTTACAGTTTAATTACTAACATCCTTGAGCAGATAGGATAGATTAAAATTAACTGTTATAATCAACTTATTAAACTTTTTTCCACTCGCCTCGAATCCAAGCTCTAACTATATTCCTCATTTTGAGAATCCTAAAACCATGCCTTAAATCAAGGCATTTTGTCCACTTAATTATATGCTTAATATTTAATTAATTTGATTATGAACAAAGGTGAAAAAAATTCTTGTTAATGTCTTCATATGTTACTATACAGGTGACAAAGAGTTTGAACAACTTTTATGGAATAAAAACTCGTTTATCGATAAAATGATTTTCGGACATATTATCGATATTTCTTCGAACTATTTATTTTTTTAAACAATTTTTTTAAACAAGTTTTCCTTTATTAGTTATCAATTTAAAGGAGGTTAACAAGGTTATAAAGTCACATTTATTCACCTTAAATCCAAGATTCAAATATTTAAATAATTCAGATATTTAAATACGAAGTGTTCGAAATTTCGGGTCGTTATATCCTTGGTCAACGCAATCATCCAAGGGAGATAGATGAAGAAGCCTTTGGTCCTGTCACCGAGACTGGCCAAAGCAACCATCTAAAGAGTGATGATCAATTAAGCCTTCGATCCCACCACCGGGCCTGATCAAAGCACCTATCTAAAGGGGATAGTCAATGGAATCTCTGATGTTTAAGCAAGTACTATGAAAACAACTATCCAAAGAAGGACGACCGATTAAACACCAGATTTAATGAATAATCTACCTCAGAGCAAAAGAAGGACAAAATGCATTTCCTTAGAACTTCGTAAATTACTATCTTATAGCAACATTAATTTATTCTAATAAAAGCTACTCTCAAGAGTTTTAAGTAAATTTCCTTACTTCCAAAAATTTGTTTTTCCAAAAATCACACTTTAATGAGTATATAAACACATTTAGTTTCCACATCAAATGGTTTCCAAGTAAAGTTATGAAATCTTTTATATTAATAAGGATATCTTCAAGTAAGTTTGGGAGAAATTTTTTATTACAAAGGATATTTTCACTAAGAATAATCATTACAAATAAAATACTTTCAAAGGGTTGCAAAAGTCTATGTGTTTTAGAAAACTTTGTATGGAAAGCCATAGTATTAAGGAACAAAAGTTATCATGGGATGAAGTAGCACAAGCAGTCGGTGATGAAGAATAAAGCACCAAGGAATGATAAATTGAGAGGAAAAAGGAACAGTGCAAGAACTGAAGTTTGCTTAAATTAAAGCATAAGAAAACTTCTTATGTAGGGGGCAAGTGCTACATCTAAAATTCCAAGAATAAACGATAAACGAAAGAGCCATCATGTGCAAATAGAGGTCATCGTGTGCTATTTGGAGCCTTCCTGTGTAGATGGAAGCCATTGTGTGCAATTAGAGGTCATCGTGTGCTATTTGGAGCCTTCCTAGATAGATGGAAGTCATCGTGTGCAATTGGAGGTCATCATGTGCTATTTGGAGGCTTCCTATGTAGATGGAAACCATCATGTGTAATTAGAGATCATCATGTCCTATTTGGAGCCTTTATATGTATGTAGAAACTATCAAATAAAAGATGAATTTTGGTAACTCTTAATTTCAAAAGATAGTAAGTTCAAAATAAGTTTAAAATTTGCAGAACATCCTTGTTAAGTAAAGTAAATATGAATGTTTAGTATATACTCTTAGGATGTAGTAGAGTATTCTACGAGTAATGGACTTAATTCCTGAAATGTATTAAAATGAAATTATAAATGAAATGTTTTATAAATAAAAACAAACCTTTATAAAATGTTTATAAAATTAAGCAATATTCTATGAAATAGACCATAAATGATTTTAATATTAAATGAGATATAATTTTTGTAAAAATAAATGTGAATTAAAAATAATAGGTGTAGTTAAGAAACCAATAGAATAAGATACTTAAGTTGTACGTAGATCATTTTATTCATACGACAGTCTGGATCTTGGATTCGAGTACATGATTTTGAGGTGATTTACACCGGTTCGAACAAGGATTTTTCAATCGATTCTTGACAGCGAACACTTGATACAGATTCTTGATATGATTTTGAAGTTTTCTGTCATAATATATGCATATTAAGGAGAACGGAGGTTTCTAATCAAGGAACCTAATCAAAGTCCACACCGGAAAGGTCAAGTGATCTATACTAATTTGGAAGTGAAATTTATGTGATCGAGCAAATGATCAGATCTTATATTGCGTACGGATGACATAATATATCGTACGGGCTTTAGTATATTTATATGCTATATCTGTTGACTTACGGGGAGTTCAGATAATGACTCTTTGAATTATTTGAGGTAGCGAATAATCGACTAAGCAATAACCTAAGACTGTTAAGCGAAAGGTACGCTTAGTGCTTTATTTATCGTCCTTGTGCGATAAGAGTATTATTGAACCTAGGTAAACCGTGAGCTATTTTTTGCTAATGATTGTAATGCCGTTAAGTATTAATGTATGATTGTTGCTTACGTTGCTTGTGTTGGAATTTCGAGGATGAAATATTCTTAAGTGGGAGAGAATGTAACGACTTGAAATTTCGAATACTTCGTATTTAAATATCCGAATCATTTAAATATTTTAATCTTGGATTTAATATGATTAAATTAATTTAATAACCTTTTTGACACACTTTTTAACAATAACTAATGATAAGAAATTCAGTTTTGAAAAATGTTTACAAAAGTAAGTAGTTCGATGAAATATCGATAGTGTGACCGAAAATCGTCTTATCGATAAATAGTCTCGAAACGCGTGAAATTATCATCCCTGGGCACTGTCTTGGATTTTGATGAAACTAGTGCCATTGGAACTAGCATAATAAGGTGCTAATGAGTTTCGTGGCGATCAGATATTCCGTATGATTGTACGAGCTCAAAAATGTTACGGTTTTAAAGAGAAATTTAAAATAAAAATATATTTTATTATATAAACTATTATAAATAACCCCCACTCTCGTTCACTCTCTCCTCACTTTTCTTTTTCCCACTTCTGGAAACTCAAATCAAAGAAATAAAAGTAACCGCCACCTTCATTTAATTTAATCGAGAGCTATAGAGGAACTGATTTTGGATTCGTTGGACTTGTATGGTGGAGAGCTTCGTATTGGTGTAGGTAATGGTGGTTGCAACACTACTTGACCGTGGTTGAGATTTGGAAGCCGAACTAGGGTTAGGTTTGAAATGTGATTCGAGAGGAGATAACCCAAGGCAATGGTGGCATTGAGCTTCACTTACGAAGACGAGTGGATGGGAGCATTTTGGGGTGGTGTGGCACTAGCTGGTGATTCACGACATTCATTTGTCATTAATGGAGGCTATAAGTCAGGACAAGGTAGGGAGGATTGAGCTTCATGTATGGATGTGGGATGCGGAGAGAACGCGAACCGGAGTTCGTCGGGGGTGACGGTGATCAATTTCATTGATTGGAGAGAGAGATAGAGGGAGAGAAGTTGCTGCAAGGTTTAGGTTATGTGTCCAAGTGTGCTTGTGAGTGTACAGGGGAGTGGGATTTCAGGGGAAGAAGAATTAAGGAAATAATTTAGTTAATTAAAGTTTTTAATCTAAAATTTTATAAAATCGATATCTTTTGCATATAAGGTATCGAGACACTGTCTTCGCCATTCCACTTGTAATGAGATTTCCTATATCTTGGTTTGGCTTGGGTTTAGGTGAGTTAAATCACCATTTAATTTGTATATGTTGTATATATAATGTTTGTTGTGTTAAATATAAATTAGAATAAATAACAATGTAAGTTATTACTTTTGGACTCCACCTTGCTTTGGAAAGCAAGTGACAACCTTATATGTAGTATAACCTCTCTTAAAATCCTCTTAAATATGTAACATGGCCTGGACTTGTTATTTACATGTTTGATATTGTTATTTTTGAAGTTGAAGTGTGTTGTAAATATTTAAAGCGTAATAGTAGTGAAATTGGTTATACTACATAAGTCAAATGTTGTCACTTTTGAAGTGTGTTGTCAAATATAATCATAATATAATCACATTTACCACCAATTTAACATAAGTCAAATTGTGTTTAACACCAATTAAAAAGCTTATATAATTTGACATAAGTCAAATATAAGGTTTTCACAATATAACCAAGTTGAAGTGTGTTGTAAATGCGATTATATTGTGAAAATATATATTTGGTGGTTCCTTACACATCTTTTGGTGTGTTTGACATAAAGGAATAGGTTTGGAAAGTTACAGAATTATGAAATAAAGTTGTGAAAATTAGAAGCGAAAATGCCGTTAAGGATGCACTTTGAAAATGCCTTGTGTTCGACAATTTTTAAAGTAAACTTTGAAAGACATCCTAGGGGCTTCTTCGTATTTTTAATAAGTATTATAAGTGTACTTATTACTACAAAAATATCAAAGTTAAATATATTTTTAATAATTATTTATGAATTTTTAAAGTAAGGGTTTAAATTATAAAACGTGTATTTTTTGTTTTTAAATAAATTATGAAATAATTATTTTTAAGTGATAAAAAATAAATGTTTTAAACTATTGTATAAGTATTATTAAAGTATTTTTAAATATATATAGTTTTTAGAAAATTAGTTAAAGATTTATTAAAGTATTAAAAAGCTTATTTAATATAATATATTTTAAATTAATTTAGAAATTTTATTAATTATATTAACTTATAAATAAATTAGTACACGTATAAATATATATGTTGTTTTAAAAAGGTTTTATTATATATATATAAGTTTTAAAAAGTAAGTTAAGTATTTTATAAATGTTGTAAAGGAAGTTTGGATTTTTTTTAACACTTAAATTAAAATAAACTATTTTGAGAAGTTAAACTAAAAGTGTATTACCTTAATTAATAAATATGGATATGCTTTGACCATTAAAATGAATGTCCAAAAAATAATGATAAGTACGAAAAAATGGTTTTGGGTTGTAGTAAACAATGTTTTAGTAACATTTGTTTTTAACCCTTATTAATTATACTTAAGAAAATAATTAAATATTTAATAACAAATATTTTAAAGACAACTATAAGTATAAACATGGTTTTGGATTGTAGTAAACAATGTTTTGGTAACACTTGTTTTTAACCCTTATAAATTTTACTTAGGAATATAATGAAATATTTAATAATGAATAATTTTGAAGATAACTATAACTAAATGGTTTTGAGTTGCAGTAAACAATGTTTTAGTAAATTTTTTTTAATCCTTATTAATTATACTTAGGAATATAATTAGATATTTAATAATGAATATTTTAAAGATAATTATAAGTGAACAGTTTTGGGCTATTGTGACGATGTTTAAGTGACACTTGTCTTAACCCCTTATAAATGTAATTAGATCTTTAAAAGAGATTTTTAAAGATAAATGTTAAAGTATGAAATGTTTTGGGTTTGGAGTAAATAATGTTTCAGTAACATTTCTCTTTAAACCTTGAGTTATATTTTAAAGTGTAAAAATATTATGAATATACTTAGATCTTCAATAACGGAATTTTAAAGATAATATTGACAAGTATGGAATCTTTTGGAATAAAGATAGAAAAAGTTATATGTTTAATTTATAAAAGAGAAGGGGTTTATAGTAACAATGTTTTAGTAACATTTGTTTTTAACCTCTTTGATTATATTTTAAAGTAAGTAAATCTTATTAAGTGATTTGTGAATATGCTTATACCGTTGAGATAAGTATATGCATACTTTTTGAAGTATTAAAAAAGTAAATACATGAATAGTAAATATGTGAATAGTAAAATATTTGAATGGTAAATATGTAAATAATAAATATGTGTGAAAAGTATAATACTAGTATATAGCTTTTAAAAAGGGAAATAAATCTATGTACAAGTTTAATAAAGGAGTATTGATTAATAAGTGAAGTTTAATTAATACGGAAGATAAATTAATAAAGGTGATTAATTAATAAAAGATGTTTAATTAAAAGAATTTTTAATTAAAGGAAGAAGTTTAATTAAAGAAATAAATTTTAATTAAAGAATGAAAATTTAATTAATGAAATAAGTTTTACTAGATAACAAGAATTTTACTACTAAAAGAGGTTTTAATTAATAAAAGATTAATTAAATAAAAAGGCGATTAAAATTCGTTTATGTGGCTTGATCGCGCTTTGTGTGTGTTAGTCGTGTGTGTTTACTTGTGTATGGACGGTATTTAGTCATGTACTTAGCGCTAAAGCCGACAAAGGAGACTTGTTTCTATCTATGAGAGTTAAGAATGATGATTCGAGTAGGGTGTAGAAGCAATAGTGATCAAACCTACCAGGCTTTACTCTTGACCGAGGGATAGCGGAAGTTGTGAATGTTGGAAACATGATAAGTATATAAGACTTGGTTTCCATATGCGATCATTTTCATTGTTGTCGAATATGACCAAATTAACTTGGGAAATTTATCGATTCATTCTTAAAGAGACCGAGATCAGTAAGTGATTTACTTATCGAAAACCACTTCAAGATTAGATATGTATTCTATCTCTTGGAAGTGGATCTGTTCGATATGTTGTAATCTATGAGGAGATTCGAGATCTATTCGAGATCCTGAAACCCATTGGATTTTCGTGATGTGTTCAAGATGCTGGAATCCATTTGGGGATTCGTGATTTGTTAGAGTTGTAGCTCGTGTGTTAAGATGCTGAATGTGACTTCACCATCGGTATATGACTAAAAACAGCGTATGATGCATAGTCCTGGGTTCAGCTAACCCATGGGGGTATATTAACTTCATATCTAAGGTATGCTTATCGATATGTTACATGCAGAAGTTGTTGTTACATGGTTCATGTGTTAGGGGGTGGGTCAGTTGTGTTATGGTTTATTTTATCTAGAGATATATGATGCTCGGAAGGTGTTTTCTAATCCTTGTCATGGAGATTGGTCTCGGTTTACTTACGATTTTTACTAGGGAGGTCTCCGCGGAAAATCCATATGCGAGCGCGCTTTAGTGGTTTTCATTGTACCTCAATATTGTTGTGGAGTGATCAATGTAAGCATCACAGCTATTTTTTGATTTATATTCTTTACCCTAGATAGTATCTATTATATCGCAATATGTACTTATTAGATGGTTTGGCTCTTTTGAGGGGACAACCGTTACGATGGTCTCAAAAGGTGCTGTTATACGATGTACACATATTTCTTGAGTTTATCACACCAGACTTTTATCTGACCCATGATTTTATTTTTCCCTTATTTCCATGGGCGCTCTTTCTAGTAGTTTGAGAAAGGCAGGTTTTCATTGACGTTAATTGAGCTCTTGGAAAAGAGCTGGATGTTTACCTACCGTAGTATTCTCATTTATGTTGCATTACTTTATGTATATATATCAGTAATTGTAAGGGCAGGCTGTTATAACTGTCCAGGCTGATGATAGTACTCTGGTTAGTAATCTGAAATGCTATGTATATTAAAGTAACACTATGTACTTTGATATTATATGTTATCATCCAATTATGAGGTTCTGATGTTTTTTTGTTCTCCTCTTTCTTGTTCGTTTTCTTTTCTTCTTTTTCTTTACCCTAACGTTCTATCTTTCAAGCACTAGGTTATTCGGCACATGAATACCGTGGATGTATTAGTATCAACATTCAGGGCTCGAAAAGGCCGCTCGTTACAACATAGATTAGATATAGTGTTAAATATTAGATTTCATAGGCCTACTAAGATCCAATTAGGGAATTTTTTTTAAATTTTCCCATTTCACCCATTGTGAAATGGATCGTATTCCAACAATGTTCATTGAAAGAGTTAGTGGTATGCCCTAGGGGTAATTATGTAATTTTTCACATATATCTAACTCTATATTCAACCTTGTTTGTAATAAAGGTGTTTGATTTCTATTATATGGTTTGTTATATCAGGATATAATTAATTAAGGAATTAAGTTATGGTATATTAATAAGAAAATACTTAAATAAAATGTTATGTGATTATAGTTGCAAATAGTTGCTACCGTTAGTGATTAATTTGAAAATAAAATAACATTTTGTTTTAAATATTCCTGAATAAAAAATTTCGTGAAAGAATATCAAGCATTAGTTGAGATTAAAGTACGTAAAACACTCCAAATATTTGGCAGTGTATTACTCATGGCTGTTAAGAGCACCAAGGGTACGCAATGACTTGTCTGAGAGTTTCCTATTGGTAGATAAAAATTAGGTCAAACATGAAATCTCAGTTCGACGATGTTACACAGTTCCCTCAACTTGAGAATACCGTGGAGCTTCAATATAAGTACTCCATTTTTATTATAGTCATATCATTACATGGAAATCCATCGAGTGACTAAAGTTGGGTCTGGGTTGAGGGATTGGAAGTGAAACATTATTTAATAAGGAATTCACCTCCTTAGTTATATGAAGTTAGTATCATAGTCAACTGTAATCAATTCAAAGTCAAAATCTCTGGCTAGAGTAGAACAGTTAATAATAAATGTTATTATTGAACCAATGACTTTGTTTATGGACTAATTGAGTTGAATGTTGATAATATTAGAGTTTCATCCAATAATTGACTCCATACAACCCAATGTAGTATAGTGTTGGAAAAGAGAACATGTGTAAATTATTGTCACTATCATTTTCGATTAACATAATATAAATATGATTTTAGCAAAAAGATTTATGAGCGAAGAATTCGGCCAAACTATCACATCACTAGCTAAGGTGACGTGCGAACGATAATATTTGAATTATTCAATATTAATCGCTGATTGAATTCGCACCATTAAATTACACAACCGCATTTGTGAATTTTTCATAAACCACATGATCTAATTAGTGTGTAAAGTGTTATAAATTGATTAAATAAATTAATATGTAAGAAATATTAATTATTATTATTTGATGTTTTAGGTGTTGTTAGTAATTAATTAAATGTGTGTACAAAAGTTATACATGCGCGCATTAATATATAGAAATTGGGTTAGCACACAATAGAATAAATGGGCGAATTTCAAAAGTTTTCCACTTTTAGGTCTTATTGGGCCTATGAAGTCTAAATTATTTTAAATCCAGTCTAAATAATTTTAAATACAATCGTTATTTTAATTAATTAGTTTATATAAAAGGTTTTATTTTATTTAAATAATATATATAATGTATATGTGTGTCAGATATACATATACATGTACAATGCACATGCAATATACAATTGTGTACAGGGTTTAATATGCTCGAACACAAGTGTTGGATTTACACCGCAACAGACACATTTGCCCTCTTATATACATATTCGTTGTCCATAGTTAAATTTTTGTTTATACGCATACATACATACATATATATAACATATATACATGTGTGTGTGTGTATGCACGCATAATTATGTTTATTTCAAAAATGTTGATCGATTCTAAATAATTTAAGTCGATATCTAAAATATCTTAAGCTAGTTTAAATTTAAAGTCAAACTATGTCTAGGAGAAAAAATCCATTTCAAATATAAATTTAAATTTAAAATATTGATATGTGTGTTTGTGTATGTATGTATATATATATATATATTGTATATTTAAAATATTTTATATTTAATTTAAAATATCTATGTATAGAATATTAATTAATAATTATAAATTATATATGTTTAAAAATTAATTTTTTTAAATTTGGTCTAAACATATTATACACATTTTTTATTTATAATGTAAATCTATGTGAAATTGTACATTAATTAGATTTGAGACATACAAATCCACTGATTTGCATAAAATTGTTTCAAAAAAATAAATCCGTCAGATTTATATTTAAAAGGATTTTTCTAAATATACATAATAATTTAAGAAGATTTTAAAATATGTTTATAAATTATTGTTTATATTTTAGAATAATTACATATATTTAAATACATGTGAAATTACTTTTTAAACACACACACACAAATATATATATGAACATAAATTAATAAATTAAATTGTATGTATTATATACATATATATTTAAACTACGAAATTCAAATTTTAATTTGAAGTTTTGTTAACATCATTTTTAGATTTTGATTTTTTTATATTTTAAATGGCTGAAAAGAAAATTCATGTATATTGCATATGCATGTATGTTTTTTAATCAATTTAAATGTGTGTGTTCGTGCCAAAAATTGGACAATTACCCGAGTAGATTGGAGAAGAGAATAAAATGATGAATCAAAGGAAAACGAGTAAAAACAACACAATAATTTATAGTGGTTCTGCTAAACTCTAGCATGTGTTCACTTAAACTTTGTTAATGATTTCCACAATGTTTACCAAGTGGGATTTTATTGATCGGCGGTCTTAGATTGACGATGATCCAAGGAAGTACCAAACATAAAACAAAATTTACAAGTGCAGAAAAGGGATCTTGAACTAATGCCTCTCATCTTCTATTTATAGATGAAGATCCATGAATTTATCTCCAACACTTTCTCCCCATTCTCTCCACGTCTGAAAGAAGGTTTCTTGAAGAGACTATGGTTAAATCGACAACTTGTTCTACGGATTGGTACCGAACTAAGCGTCAAGGGTCAATGGTGATTCAAGAATGCTTAACTTCAAATAGCTTGAAGTTGCTTTGCTTATGAATTGGTTTCCTAGATCATTGGTGATCCAAGATTCTTTATTTGGTTTTCCTTCAAATTGCTTTGCCTTTAAATAGTTTAAAGTGCATTGCAAATCATGTCGTTTCTTGGTTCGGTACCAATATGAGAGCTTTAGATCAATACCGATCTGAGTACCTATTTCCTTCTTTAAACTTCGACATTCGGCCACTTAATTCTTCTGACAAACAAATAATTTTCCTCAAGTGTTGAGCAAGTTTATGAATTTATCCTTGAGAATTGGTTGGATTCTGACACATAGTCATAGTTCTAGACCTTTGGTTTGCTGTTTGGTCCTTCGATCGTTCTGACTCTCCCAGATATAACTTGGTTTGAAAGCTGGATAACATTTGCCTCCCTAAAGTATGCCTTTTCTTAACAAGGTATGCTTTGGATCCAGACAAGCTTTCGATTTCAACATTCTGAATAGATGTTTTCCATTTTCTAAACTATTTTCACAAAATATCGTGCCTTTTCTGGATCATCACATCACTAATAGCTTCGGATTCACATCTCTTGGAGAGTATAAGAGCTGAAGCATTTCGTTCGAGTTTGACATTCTTATTTTGGAAAATCATTGACAATCTCCTTTTGAATTGGTTAGGTAGGAATTCGTTATCCGGAACTTTATCCAATTTTGCATCATGCCCCTTATTTTTATCATTTCATTTCATTCTTATTCCTTCTCTTTTTTTTATAGGCCTTGGATCGATATCGATTCGTGTTCCTTGGATCGGTACCTATTTTATATCCTATTCTCTTGGGTCATTTTAGTATTTTACATTTTTTGGTCCATTTCTTTTTCTCACTTCCTCACTTCTATCTCCTTAAGTACTTCTGAACCCGAGCTCTACCATTAACAAACTTGAAAACTCAAGTTCCACTTGTGTTACCACTAACTACTCCTAACTCCGCCTTTCCATCTCCCCTAGTTTGAATGCCGTCTCCCCTATTTTGAATACCATCTTACTTTCAAATCCAATCAACTTCATTGATTGATCTGGGTTCTGATTTAAGATAATTTTTTAGATAGCGATTTCCTTTATCTAAGTTTTGGGAAGGTGATGGTGTCGTCTCTGATAGTTCGCGGACAATTAGTTGTTGACCACACTCAACCTTAGTTTGGACTTCATCTTTCCCGTATTTGGATCGATAGGACAATATGAGACTTAGAAATTTTTTAGGAACGACCTTGGTTATGAAAAGTTAGAGCTAACCCGAAGTGATGAGTGATTTCTCAGGCATGATTCGTGCCAATGACTTGTTTAGTTGCTTCAGGCTAGCCTAGGGTTATACCTGAGTTGGACTTAAGACTTTGTCTTGATTGGGAAATTTCAAAGATTTTGAATTTTTTTATAAATTCAATGTAGAGTGGGAAGGTGGAACACCTGAGTGTCTTTGGTTGAGTTATGGTCATTAATCGCGATTCATTGGGATGGTTTCAGTTAACGATCACATTGAACATTATTAACCCGCCTTTTGGCAAGGTAGCACACAGG
Source organism: Allium fistulosum (assembly GCA_030737815.1). NCBI lineage: Eukaryota > Viridiplantae > Streptophyta > Magnoliopsida > Asparagales > Amaryllidaceae > Allium > Allium fistulosum. The sequence continues at coordinate 850,851,587 of CM060903.1, forward strand.
CGGATTTAACCCAATAGACTTCACAATTATCAAGGGCGATGAGTGCAGAGCGACGGTTGTAGAAACCGAGGGTAAAGTACAAATGGTTATACGAAGCCATAGTTGGATTGAGTTGGTAGAAACGATGCAGGATGCTTGGAATATGGATGTTAACTTGGACAAGAAAGGGATCGGCATGGAATGGAAGTATCATAGGGCTTGGCATAGATGAAGGCAGAGGGATCGACATGTTTTATTGGTTTGGGAAGCTATGAAGAATGGACCTGCATGCTTCAATATAGAGGGCCGATATGAGTTGGTTACATTAAAGAGGGATCGATATACTCGATTAAGAGGGTTCGGCATACCTCATTCCACAGAAGAAGGCTTGGCGTAGTTGGTTAGGATGGCTCGACATACATCCACTCACAGATAAGGGATCGACATGATTGGATAGTCAAGGGGTCGGCATGGTCGGAGCAAAGGGGGGATTGGTGTAGGTGAGAGCAGATGGGTCGACATTTTACTAAGGAGGGATCGGCATGTGCCTACTTGAAGGGTTCGACATACCATATGAAAGAGAGGGATCGGTATTCTTTTATAGGTCATTACACTTCGATGAATGGGTTCGGCATACAACCCTTGGGAGGGTTCGGCTGAAAGTAGCTTGCAAGGGGATTTGAACCAAAGGTCAATCAAAATCAGGAGGTCTCTTATTCCAAATGACTTGAAAATTAGAGATTAACCACATTTTCGCATTCAGAAGCCAACATAGGGACCGCTGCCCAAAAATCAACCAATGAAAGGATCGGTACCGATCCCTCCTCATTGGGAGTTGGGCCTAATGACCCCTATGGTGGGCCCATATGGATAAGAAGGTCCTTTACCTGATGTTCCAGGGAGATTGGTGGTCATCTTCACCTATAAATACAACAGGCATGGCTTCAGAAAAGGGGATCTTCATTCTGCTCCTCTTCATCTTCTACCTAGACTATACTCAGCCAATTTTATTCTTGATTTTCATGGATTTGTAACTGTAATCAGCAGTATAAATTAATAAAAGGAAAATCTTTGGAGTGGAATTAGGTCGGAGTTTGCCGAACCACTATAAAACCCATGTCTTTATTAATTTGCTTTCTAATAGTTTTAATTTTGTTCTTCATTTATTTCTCTTCATACTTCTGTGATTGGATTGGATATTGGTGCTTTCATATAACTGGGTGTTAGTGGTCAATTTCGACGCCAACATTTTGGTGTGTTCACTGAGAAGGACTTGCGCTCGAGGATTTGGAAGCTAGGATCTTAGATTTGGAAGCTTGGATACTTGGATCTAGAAAGCAATGACTAGGAAATCAACAAGGAGAGTGCTACCAGAAAGGAGCCACCATGGAGGGAGTAAGGAGGCTTCCTCAGGAGTTGGAGCTAATCAAGCATCTGTCTATCACCAGGGATAAAATGGAAATGATGATGGATGCTATGCAGGAAAGGATGCTGAAAAGGAAGGAGGAGATAATGCATAATTTACTCCAACAGATTAGACAAGTTGGAGCACAGAGTCAAGGAGTTGAAGTAGCAGGAATCACTGGAAATCGGAACCGGAATTATGGAAATGGGGCCAAGAGACAAAGGAATGGAACAGAGCAGCCGGAGGCAGAGGGATCGGCACCAATCCCTCTAGAGGGATCGGTACCGACCCGAAGGTTAGGGGACATGCCCCTAGGTCTGGTTGATCGTGATGTTAGGGGACCTACGATCGATCCCATGGAGCTTGGTGCGAATCGGAATTTGGATGCTCGTCTGGAGGAATACGTTCCAAAATTCCCTCGCAGACTCGGGGCAAGCTTAGACATGGTGATAGGAGACTACCATTGGAAGACAATGACAGGTTTGCAGAGATGATAAGGCGAGATATCCGTGCAGGATTGGTGAACAGTGATCTGGAGGATGTAAATAGAAGTCCATTTGCTCCAAATATCAGGCAAGCTAGAAATCCACCAGAGTTCAAACTACCAACGCTAGAGACATATGATGGAAAAATGGATCCCGCTGTTCATTTGACGAGATACATGAGACACATGGAAGTATTGGGGGCATCGGAGGAAGTCATGGCATGGTGCTTCCCCTTGTACTTAAACGGATATAACTGCACTATGGTTCAAATGGTTGGAAAGTGGCTCTAATAGCACATGGACAAAATTGATCGAAAGGTTTATGAAGCAGTTCCGAGTTCACATCTCGAGACCCAAAAATGTGATAGGTTTGGCAACACTGAAACAGAGGACTGAAGAGTTCCTGAGGAGTTTCCTAACATGGTTTAATGCCGCAGTGGCATCGGTAGATCGTCCAGATCAGTTCAGGGTTCACATCTCGAGACCCAAAATGAAAAGGGTTTGGCAACACTGAAACAGAGGACCGAAGAGTCCCTGAGGAGTTTCATAACATGGTTTAATGCTGCGGTGGCATTGGTAGATCGTCCAGATCCATCCATGGTTTTGATGGCAACTGTATCTGGAATTGCTGATGGCATGGAGTTCAAGGATTAACTGGCGCGAGATCCACCTATGGATCTTGGGGAGTTTTATCATGAAGCAGAAAGGTTCCTGTGGCAGGAAGACGCACAAGCAAACAAACCGGAGGTGAATGCTGTGCAAAGTGGAGGATCATCAGGAGATGTAAACAAGAACGATAAAGGAAAACGGAAAATGAATGATGGCATTAATGTGTCAAAGAGGCAATGGAGAGAACCAATATTCTCTCCTTATACAGATTTGACCGAATCTCTGGAAAGGATTTTTTTGGATACTCGAGGACGTCTTCAGTATCGAAGGCCGACAAGGAAGGAACGTTCCGAACACGAGCGGGCATCCGGAAAGCATTGCCTATTCCATGAGCTGGATGGGCACAATATAAATGACTGCAGGCATTTGAAGGATATCATTGAGGAGCACGTAAGGAATGGTCAGTTATAACAATACATAAGGACTTGGGCTACGACGGAGGAACATGAGCAGCCACCGTCCAACTCAAACGAAAATGGCACTGGATCAAGGCATCATCGTCAACTTGTCATCAATTGATCAGGATGGCACGGAATAAGTAATAAACTCCACAGTAATACGGCTAAATCACTTGCACATGTACGGGATCGATGATGGACCCTAGGCATGCTCTGAGATGAGATAAACTGCTGTGCTCGGGTTTGTGAAATTCGTTTTATTTCTTCTTATTTGCTTTGAATTTTGGTTTATTGGTTGTATGAAATCTTATTTTATGGACTTAGGGATGCTTAAGTCTGGATTAATGTAATAAATAACACAGGTCACGATTATGGCCCCGACTGGAGAGACGGGGCAATAACCGCTAGTTACGGTCCCCTTTGCTGGAGAGCGACAGGATGGATTTGTACATGAATTAAGTCATCGACTGTGGATCGAGGCCGAAGAAAGATACCCCAGGGATTAAGTCCTCGATTGGGAACCAATGCCGGAGAAGGATACCCCATGGATTAAGCCCTCGAACGGAGAGTCAAGGCCGGAGAACAAAACCTAATAAGTCGTCGAGTATGGATTGTGCTCGGTAAGGATCCGATGAGATCAAGGATTTGGATTAGGCTAACAACCCAAAGTGGTTTATGGATATGGATATGGACCCGTAGCGGTCCCGGATTTGGATAAAATGACCCAAAGAGGTCTATGGATTTTGATATAGACCCGGAGTGGTCCCGGATTTGGATAAATCGATCCAGATAGATCATGGATTTTGTTAACGAATTTGGAATGGGTTCGGAATTGGATATCGACTCAGAACAGTCATGGATTTCGCTAATGATCCGGAGAGATCAAGGAATTGGATTGGCAGCAGATTTGATTCTGGATTGGATATTATGGCAATCATTGGATTATGGACTTCGGATTTTGGATTTAAGGCAATTCAAAACACGCCTTCCTATCGCAAGGCATGTTTTGAGGGGCAAAGCGTTAACCCTCATTTTGTCAAGGCAATACACAGGAGGATTTTACCCAACATACTTCACAATTATCAAGGTCGATGAGTGCAGAGCGACGATTGTAGGACCTGAAGGTAAAGTAAAAATTATTATATGAAGCTAGAGTTAGATGGAGTTGGTAGATAAACGATGCAGGATGTTTGAAATATGGATGTTAGCTTGGACAAGAAAGGGATCGACATGGAGTGGAAGTATCATAGGGCTCGGCATAGATGAAGGTAGAGGGATCGACATGTTTTATTGGTTTGTGAAGTTATGAAGAATGGACCGGCATGCTTTAATATAGAGGGTCGGTATGAGTTGGCTTCATTGAAGAGGGATTGGCATACTCGATTAAGAGGGTTCGATGTACCTCATTCCACAAAAGAAGGCTTGGCGTAGTTGGTTAGGATGGCTCGGCATACATCCACTCACAGATAAGGGATCGACATGATTGGAAGGCAAGGAGTCGGCATGGTCGAAGCAAAGGAGGGATCAGTGTAGGTGAGAGCAGATGGGTCGGCATTTTACTAAGGAAGGATCGGCAGGTGCCTACTTGAAGGGTTCAACATATCATATGAAAGAGAGGGATCAGCTTTCTTTTATGGGTCGTCACACTTCGATGAATGAGGTTCGACATACAACCCTTGGGAGGGTTCGGTTGAAAGTAGCTTGCAAGGGGATTTAAACCAAAGATCAATCAAAATCAGGAGCTCCCTTATTCCAAATGACTTGAAAATTGGAGATTAAACACATTTTAGCATTCAAAAGTCATCAAAGGGATCGCTGCCTAAAAATCAACCAATTAAGGGATCGATGTCGATCCTTCATCATTAGGAGTTTGGCCTAGCGATCCCTATGGTGGGCCCATATGGATAAGAAGGTCCTTTACCTGAAGTTTTAGAGAGATTGGTGGTCGTCTTCACCTATAAATAGAGCAGGCATGGCTTCGGAAATGGCGATCTTCATTCTGCTCCTCTTCATCTTTTACCTAGGCTATACTCTGCCATTTTTATTCTTGAATTTCATGGATTTGTAATTGTAATCAGCAATATAAACTAGTAAAAGGAAAATCTTTAGAGTGGATGTAGGCCAGAGTTTGCCGAACCACTATAAATATGTGTCTCTATTAATTTGCTTTCTAATAGTTTTAATTTTATTCTCTATTTATTTCTCTTCATACTTCTATGATTGGATTATATATTGATGCTTTCATATAACCGGGTATTGGTGGTCGATTTCGACACCAACTAACATGCTCTGCCATTTGAACATATAGTATATTAATCTTTTAAATCATATACATCACTTAAGTTCCCCTCTAAATAGAAGTTCCATATTGCTAGACATGGTTCTGTTATCGTAGATCGTACGATAGTAGGTAAAATTCGATGCATGGGTCTGCTGCATGATGTTACTCATTTACCAGTGTGAGCGAGCTTTCTTATAGAATTTCCTCATTCATATTGCTCAGGACAATGGACACACATACCGCATAGTTTTAATTGTATGTTATTGCCCCCTTGTCGATGTATAAGATCTGATTGGTCAACACACATTGACATCGTTGGATCTTACAAATCGGCAACACATGGCTCTATTTCAACATGAAGGTTAAAGTATTAATCCGGGCTGACCTCACTTTTGTATGGAGTTTGTAATAGCTACAGATCGTAGACGTTCTTTGCATCTTTCTACGATGGCGGTAAGTCCATCAACATCAAAATAGGTTGAATCTGACATAGAATCCAATAGTGCCTATCACGATGTCTACTTTGATACCTTCTCAGCCTCAACTATCTAGTCATCAAATGGAGCGGCCTTTAGGGATAGTTCCTTTCATGTCGGTTGAAGATGCCTCTATGAGGGTTGCCCTTGATATTGATATTGGTGACGTTATTATTTTAACAGGCCATTTGGATTCCCCAACTTCAAAGGTATATGAGGCATCTCTCAAACGAATATGCGAGAGATATGGAATTCCTTTTGAAGATGCATTAGTTCCTACATCTTTTCAATGGGAAGATGATCCATACGAGGGGTATTCAGCCTATAATCGATGTATGTGTATGATTGGATGCGTTCCACTTTTCAACCACTTTATTTGGTTAGTTCTTCAATACATGAAGCTTGCCTAGGCCCAATCACACCCGAACAGTTATGCTTCTCTGCACAACATATACATGATCTTTATTTATCACTTGAACAAGGGCCTACTGTAGAATATATCCATTATTTGTATGATTTTAAGTGCGGAAAGGGGACCCCTTCACTCACTTTTTTGTTGCCTTCCAAAGGCTATTGTATAGTTATTACGCTTTGCAACAAGCTGAGTTACTTTAAGGACGAGTTCTTTTTTGTGCATGTTCGTCGAGCTTTGCACAAAAATGGTTATTGAGTCGTAAGTTTTGTTTTCACCTTTGGTGCTAATGAGGTCAACTTGATTTTGATTGTTAATTCCGTTATTTGTTGTATTTGCAAACGATTCGAGGAGACCTAGCAATGCGGGTTTTGCGGCCCTTAAGAATCCTCCATTTGAAGAAAGAGATATAAGGCTCCTTATTACTGATGAGAATATGCAAGTGCATAATCTTTTAGAAGAGGGTCGTAGTCTCGGCCATGTTCCTATAGCTTATTAGGGCGTTGAGCCTACACAAGAGGCCGAGGCCGAAGTTCATGCTAGAGTGAGTCAAGAAGTGCCCCTTGTACAAGATCCCGTTATCGATCATGGATTGGGTTCAGAACCATGGGACAATGATGAGGAGAGAGATAATGATGAAGGTGGTAATGAGGATATAGATCTTGTTCACATGTCTTCCAGCGATGTAAGTGGCGATGACCAAGTGCCACTGTTTCTTCGAAGGCCAAAATTAAAGATTATTTTGTCTTACACATCTTCGCAGCCTCCACTAGCTTCCACAATAAATGAAACACCAGTTTCTACATCTGGAGATATTTATGGATCAGTTGGGAGAATACTGAATGAAATAGGCTCTTTTGGTCTTAGAAACAATAGCCTTGATGATATCAATTATCACATTTGTTTACCAACTAATGTGCCTGTAACAGGAGTAGGGGAAATGACCCTCGTAAGCAAACTTCAAGTCCACGGTCCATGGGGGAAACTAGGACACATCAGCACTACATGACACTACACTTTCACACTGCATGTTCTATCTCCCCATCTTACTAGTATTAACTTGTTTGTATTTCGTTCTCAGATTTCATGGATCATAGGCATCTGATATGTGATCTTAATAGCCATAGAGGCAAGTACGTGAAGCTTGGTTCATCAGGTCGTCCTTGCGATTCATCTTACAAGTCAAACTCAAGTAGCGCCAAAGGCGGGATAGAGATAATAGGTCCTGTGATGAGTGCCATAGAGAATCTAACAGAGTTTGCCCTCCCTGACGTGGATCTCACTCTCTACTATCGCAAGGTATGGAGCTGTTTTCAACAGGGCCTGACCCAGTCCCTTCTGTTGAAGTTCCAACTATTTGAATTTATGTTCCACCTGCAATGCAACCGATATTGTCTTCTCACATTCCTTGGCGATTTGAGCAACCATCTGGGTTATATTTCCTGACTATTCCAAGCGTAGGCTTAGGAAAGATCAGCTTCATGCCACCGTTACTACTATAGAGACCGAAGTTGTTTCGAACCCACACTAAGCCTCCATGGAAAGTGCTTTTCCAAGGCTTTGTTTTGATGACATCATATTCGTTCCTCACCTATAAGATATTCCCCATATCATTGGGACTGACATCCTGGCTTATGTAGGTGACATATTTGACCAATACCACAAGTGGTAGAGGATAGTCGAGGCCATTTTCGAAGAATATTACAAGTGAAAGGTAGCTCTTCAGGGAATGGAGCACCTTGAGCAAGACAATAATTGCATTATTGCCAATCTCGATAAGGAAGTTGAAGAGCTTAAGGCCTAGCAAGCTCAAGCCAAGAAAAAGTTGGGTGAAAAGAACAAGTCCTTTAAAGAACAAAGCCATACCTAATAGAGATAGATTGAGGCTGCCCACCACAGGAGTCACACTCTTACATTAGAAAATGAAAAGCTTCAAAAGACTATGGATGAGCAAACCTCAGAAATAAAGAGACTGAAAGAAGTTCTTGAGGATGAAAAGAAGGAGAAAGTTAATGCTCTTACTCGGGCCTAAGATCCTTGCAATGAGTTATTGGACACTTGAAATATGAGGCCGAGGTACAGGCAAAGACAGATAATGAGTGGGTCAAGGCCGCTAAAAACCAAATCAAATTTGAAATTGAGCCTACCCTCATACGATTCTATGCGAACATCGTCCAATTTGGGAATTTGAGATGGCTAGAGAAGGGGTATCCTCGGGCCTTAGCTATGGTTTGGGAAGAAATTTTGAAGCTGGAACAATAGCGTTCTAATAGGGTTGAGATCAATGAAGAAGAATAAAGCTTGACTACTTGGAGGACGAAGATATAAGGGCACTCGAGTCCAGCAGGCTCCTCCTACTTTTTGAGGCAATTCCTCAAAACTGTGTGTCTGTTGAGGTCCAACCCGAACCTAGCTTAAAAGGTTGGGCAAGAGTTCTAGTTTTGTTCCCAAGGACTTATAGCAGAGACTTCAATGTTAATGGTTGGTGCATCTGGTGCTACCACTTCTTTCACATCGGGGCGGTTAGTCACTGAAGCTATTATCCCTCCTCCTTGCTTTACTACAATTTCTATTACCGAGGAAACTTCGAGAACTTTAACTGTTCTTAAATCCTCATTGGATGCCCATTGTAATCCAAAGAGCCTATTTTCATAGGTACCAAATTGCTTCTAAAGCTGCCTATACTATCCCCAATCATGGAAGGAAGTTCAGCCGGTTACTCCATCTCACACGACATCTATATCTCTTGGAGGTATATCATTTACCCCACTGGTATTCAAGATTGCTCACATGACAACGATTAATGTCTCTAATCTTTACTTTTCCATTTTTCAAGTTTTAGATCAACCCACTCTTGTCCTCTTGCCTAATGAAAACTTGTCTTTGGGCACACAAGCTACAAGACAAAATCAATCATTGTGTCCTCCCCAATCCCGATTCTAGCCTTTTTAGTGGGTCCTACTCATAGTCCTGACATTGAAATGTTCCATCCTTTGGACAAAGAGGCCACGGATGATCCTCACATGACATAAGGGGATGAGGACATTATCATTACTGGAACCACCGAGCAATTGTCTGGGCCATCGATGCGGGAGGCAAAGAAGTCACAAACCATACTGATTAAGGACGTCAAGAAGGAAAAGTTGGATGATGTTCCTCTTCCTCCTTTAATCTCGCTACCTACGGCATCGACTGTTATCCCTACTTTTGCCCCTACTTTCAGTAGTATTCAAATAAAGGCTCCCGAATTTTTAGGAAGTGACTATGATTGGAATGTTGACCCTAAAGGCTACATATCTGGGGAAGGAATAAGTGGAAAACCCAGCAAGTGGTATACAACACATTCCTTCGAGGAAGATGTTATGCAAAGTGATAGGAAAAACGGAGGTGCAAGAGAATGACTATGGAGGGGGTTCAGTTACGGTGGTATATATAGGTGAGGAGTACTTTTAGTATTTACATGGTGGGCGAATGATTTTTGAGATGATGTGGAGAGCCAGGAGCATAAGAAGCTTATACCGTTTGTTATCCCACCTTTTAGTCAGTCCGAGTTACCACAGATTCGGCTAAAATGGATGGATTGAAGGTTGGTTACAGTTGAAACTATGCATGATAGTTGGACGGATTCAGACGGACAACACTCAAAAAATGGCTAGTATGGAATTGGCGCTTCACCTAGGCAATGGAGTGGATCGGATCCCTAATTTCTGACCTAATTAGTATGTAGTGATAAGGAAGGCCACATAAGGCTACATCCAAATTTCAAGTCGATTGGAGTTCGTATGCTCGAGTTATGGATAAAAGAAGATGTATCGGTATCGACGGATTAGTGGTAATTTGCTTGGAGTTGGACCCGGAAAACTTTGCAATTTGCTTGAAGTCGGCTCATGGTTCACTTGGAATCGCAAAAATTTGAAGTGTTGGATCGTGCTTAGTGTCAGATACATGTTTGCTTAGAGATTGCTTAGAGAAAATCGATCGGCACTGATCGTTCTTCATTCTTGGAATCGGATACACGTTTGCTTGGAGGTTTCTTGGAGAAAAACGATCGGCACTGACCGTTTTTCGTATTTGGAGTCTGAATCACATATGCTTGGAGAAAATTTCAATTTTACCCGAGTCTAATCCTAGGCCAGAATCTTTAGCATCTGCTTCGAGTCAAAAAGGCGATTACTTCGGGTCTTGCTTTGGGTCAATCCTGAAGTGGGTTTTTTGACTACCGTTTTTGTGATTTTTGACGATGATCGATCAATTACTCAAAATCTACAACTCCATTACACATGAAACTTTAGGGACAGTAATATATTCGAGAGAAGATCCCCCAAAAACGATTGCATGTTAGGATGGTCAAAAATGAATGATCAGTATACAACGTTCATGATCGATCGTTTCATTTCAGCCTAAACGATCCAACTCAATAATGATCAATCAATGTCTCACAAACGCAAAGTCGGAATGACATGAAACTTTGGAAATAGTAAAATATTATGTATATGAACCTACCATATCGATCGCACATCATTTGGAAAAATTTGAACGATCGGCCTACATCGTTCTTCATCGATCATATCATTTCAACCAGAACGATCCCACTTACACGGAAAACGCGATATCTCATAAACGGTAAGCCGGAATGTCACGAAACTTAGGGAAAAAGTAGCAACATCATGATGGACCCAACAAAACGATTGCAGCCCAAAAGGAGCAAATATGGAATGGACTTACATATTTCCATTTTTAAACTCGACTCCATGAAAAACGCGATATCTCACAAACAATAAGTCGGAATTGCACGACATTTGGAGAGCAAGTAGCTAACATCATAGAGGATCCAAAAAACGATTGCACCCCATTGATCTAATATGAATGATCAACATCGATCGTTCCAGTGGTGTGCGATCGATCCGAAAATTGGTGGATCGGGTCATACGGCTGTAGAGGTTCTTCTAGCGAAATTTCAGCCCGATCCATACACGTCTTCACCTATAAATACAACGGACTTGGCTCATTAATAGTGATCTTCTTCTTTTCCAATTGGATCTTCTTTTGGCTCCCCTTCATCACTTCTTATCCCTTCCTCCATTAGTTTTCTAAGGCAAAACATCTACAACTGTAATCAAACAGTATAAATAAAAGATCATTGGAGTAGACGTAGGCCGGAATTTGCCAAACCACTATAAAACTTGCATATTCATTTACTTTTCTGCAATTAATTATGTGATCTGTGAATCTATATTTCTCTGTTTGAATCTAGGTGTTGGATATTAGTGCTTTCACATACAACCGAGTGTTTGTGCCCATTTTTGGTGCAAACATTTTGGTGCTTTCACTGTGAAAGCTAGCCCCCACGAATTTGGAGTTCGGATTTGGAATCAACTAAAGATCTTGGAATTAGAGCAATGGTGAAACCATTAATAAGGAGACAGATAGCGGATAGGAGCCATCATGAAGTGGTCAGGAGGCTTCCTCAAGAGCTAATCAAACCTCAATCTACATCACCAAAGACGAGATGGAAACAATGATGGATGCTAAGCAGGAAAGGATGCTAAAGTGATAAGAGGAGATGATCCAAAATCTCCTCGGGTAGATGGGACAAGCTGGAGCACAAAACTAAGGAAATGGAGTAGCAGGAAACGCTGAAAATATGGATCACGGAGTTAGAGCAGTAGGAGTTGAGGAAAACCAAAATCTGAACCAAGGAAACGAAGCTAACAGATAGTATGATGGAATAGTACAGCCAGGGGCAGTCCTTGGTCGACACATAACGATCGGTACTAATCATTTTAGAACGATCAGCTTTGATCGATCTAGACTCGAGGGCATGCCCCCATTTTATGTCGGATCGATCCCAAGTGCGGTGTAGGACAATGCTGAGCAGTTTGGTGTCAATCAGAACTTGGATGAACGTCTGGAAGTGGATAATCTGGGATTCCCTCATAGACTTGGGGGCAGGATGAAAATGATGATCAGATACCACTTATGGATGTTGGAATAGCTGGAAATTGGAATCCAGAACTTGGAGCCGAAACTAGTAGACTTGGATATGGATTGGAGCAACCGAGGGCAAACCCCAACCAAGGAGAATGGATCAGTACTGCTCCCCATGGAACTGGGGGATTGGATCTAATTGAGTCGGGAAGGAATCAGATAATGGTGATGGAACAGGAGCAGCAATCATCCACCACAAATCGGAGCGAGCCCGGCTTAAGGGCATAGGTCGTCATCTCTTGATTGGGATGGCATGAACTAAATAACAAATAAACTCTACATTAAAACGGCTAAGTCGCTTACATATGTACGAGATCGAGGACGGTCCTTAGGCATGCTCTGAGATGGCGATAAACCATCATAACTAATGAATCTTGAAATATTTGGATACACACTACTGCGATAAATAATACATGTCGCGATTGTAGCCCCGACCGAGGAGACGGCGCAATAACTGTAAGGCGCAGTCCTTTCGCCAAAGAGCAACAGGATGGACTCGTACACAGATTAAGTCCTCGACTGGGGATCACGGCTGGAGAAGGATACCCCATGGATTAAGTCCTCGAGTGGAGAATGATACCCCACAGATTAATTCCTCGGTTGGCGATCGAGGTCGGAGAAGGATACCCCACGGACTAAGTCCTCGATCGAAGAGTCGAGGCCGGAGAATAAAACCTAACAGATTGTCACATATGGATTATGCCTGGCAAGGAGTAGGTTGCTTCATCGGAGAGCGACAGAATCGGCCTACTCAAGTCGTTAAATATGGATTGTGCTCGGCAAGGCTCCGGAGACATTAAGGTCATCAGGTATGGAATATGCCTGGCAATGGATAGGTCGCTTCGCTAGAATGCGATGGATCGACCTACTCAGGTCGTCGAGTATAGATTGTACTCGGCAAGGATCCGGTGAGATCAAGGATTTGGATTAGGATAAAAACCTCGAGAGGTCATGAATTTGGATATCAGCTTCGAACAGCTATGGATTTAGATATGGGTCCGGAGCATTCCCAGATTTGGATAACGATTCGATGAGATCAAGGACTTGGACAACGATCCGATGAGATCGTGGATTTCGCTATTGGCTATCAACTCGGAACAGTCGCAGACTTCACTAACAATCCGGAGAGATTGAGGATTCAGCATGCAAATACTAACTCCCGGGCGGATTTCAGATGGGTTATGGCAACTTGGCTTGGCGACGGATTGGACTCTGGATTGGATTCGGCTATCAATGGATTATGGATTTCAGATTTTGATAGCAATTCAAAACACGCCCCTATCGCAAGGCATGTTTTGGGGGGGCAAATGTTATCCTGACTTTTGGTCAGGCCGGGATATCATGGATTCAGATAAAATGGATGGATTGGAGATCGATTACAGTTGAAAATATGGGTGATAGTTGGACGGATTTGGACGGACAACACTCAAAAAAGGGCTAAGTATGGAATTGGTGCTTCACCTAGGCAACGGATCGGATCGAATCCCCAATTTCTGACCTAATCAAGGTGCGATTAGTACAGAGTGACAAGGAAGACCACATAAGGCTACATTCCAAATTTGAAGTCAATTGGAGTTCGTATGCTCGAGTTATGGACAAAAGAAGATGAATCGGTATCGACTGTGGTAATTTGCTTGGAGTCGGACCCGGGAAAATTTGCTATTTTCTTGAAGTCGGGCATGGTTCTCTTGGAGTCATAGAAATTTGAAATGCTGGATAATGCTTGGTGTCAGATACATGTTTGCTTGGAGATTGCTTGGAGAAAAATGATCGGCACCGATCGTTCTTCGTGCTTGGAGTCGGATATATGTTTGCTTGGAGGTTGCTTGGAGAAAAACGATCGGCACCGATTGTTTTTCGTGCTTAGAGTAAAAATCACGTCTGCTTGGAGAAAATTTTAATTTTATCCAAGTCTAACCCTATGCCAGAATCTTTAGCACCTGCTTCGAGTCAGAAAGGTGATTACTTCGGGTCTCGCTTTGGGTCAACCCTGAAGTGGGTTTTTCGACGACCGTTTTTGTGATTTTTGACGATGATCGATCAATAACTCAAAATTTACAACTTCATTACACATGAAAATTTGGGGACATCAATATATTGGAGAGAAGACCCCTCAAAAATGATTGCATGTCAGGATGGTCAAAAATGAACGATCGGTATACATCGTTCATGATCGATCGTATCGTTTCAGCCTGAACGATCCAACTCAATGATGATTGATCAATATCTCACAAACACAAAGTCGAAATGACACGAAACTTTGAGAATAGTAAAATATTATGTAAATGAACCTACCATATTGATCGCACATCATTTGGAGAAACTTGAACGATCAGCCTACGTCGTTCTTGAACGATCGTATCATTTCAACCAGAACGATCCCAACTCCACGAAAAACGCGATATCTCACAAATGGTAAGTCAGAGTGGCACGAATTCGAAGAGTAAGTAGTTATCATTATGGTGGATCCATCAGAATGATCACACCCCAAATGGAGTAAATATGGAACGACCTTCCATATTTCCATTTTTCAACTTGACTCCATGGAAAACGCAATATCTCACAAACGGTAAGTCGCAATTGCACGAAATTTGAAGAGCAAGTAGATAACATCATGGAGGACCCACAAAAACAATCGCACCCCTATTTGAGGTAATATGAATGATTGGCACCAATCGTTCCAATGGTGTGCGATCGATCTGAAAATTGGTGGATCAGGTTGTACGGCTCTGGAGGTTCTTCTGGCGAAATTTCGACCCGATCCATGCACGTTTTGACCTATAAATACAGTAGACTTGGCTCATTACAAGTGATCTTCTTCTTCTTCCAATAGGATCTTCTTTTGGCTCTCCTTCATCACTTCTTATCTCTTCCTCCTTTATATTTCTAAGGCAAAAATATCTGTAACTGTAATCAAACAGTATAAATAAAAGATCATTGGAGTGGACATAGGCCGGAGTTTGCTGAACCATTATAAAACTTGTGTGTTCATTTAATTTTCTGCAATCTATTATGTGATTTTGTGAATCTATATTTCTTTGTTTTGATCTAAGTATTGGATATTGATGCTTTCACATACAACCTGGTGTGTGCCCATTTTTGGAGCAAACACCAGTATTCTTAGGATATTTTCTTGTCTTCTAGTGAAGGAGAAGTACAAGATGCGCTTTACGATAATGCCTAAGGTACTGAGGAAACATGCAGCTAAGGAGTGGAGTTCTTAGTACAGATACGATTTGGGTATATTATTGGTTATGATCCCCAATCGAAGTGAGGGGTAGAGCCATGATGTTGGCAAGCGAGATGACAGACCTACTCCGATAGAGATGGGAATAATGTTAGTGGAGATAAGTTAGTAGGACTCAACTAAATTAGTCGGATTCATGTAGAAGATATATCATTCATACCCGACATTAATGGACTTAGGGATGAGTTACTACAAGAGTGTCGTCATACAAGAATAATAGAACATTCCAGTGGAAATAAGATATAATAAATAGACATCTTATTGAGAAAGGAACGATGGAGGATGTCAAGGTTTTGATATGTGAAAAAGCTTACAAGAAGCAATAAGGAAAACAATGCCAAATAGATTGGGTGATATCAAGGTTAAACCGGAGCGTCTTAAGTGGAATGCGTTGAAGTCGGTAGATGTTTAGCAAGGCTGAGAGCTGAGGCGATAGTATGAAGGATACCGAGGAAAATGCAGGGACTGATAATACATAATGCTTTACTTAGTATAGTTTTCTATTTATCGCATTCACTCTCACTTATGGTATCACATAGGATTGTTTAGTATCTTGCATGCTAGGATATGTATATCTTTATCACAAATGTGTGTTTGAAGTTTGAGACGACTGCTTAAAATTAATTGGCATGCAGGGTAACTATAGTTGACATTTCCTTGTTTGACCAAGGATTTCAGGGGCGAAATTCCTAAAGAGCGGAGAGTGTAAAGACCCATATTTTACGCATAGAAGGATCGTAAAATTTTATTTTTAAATCCATATGAGGTCGTAAGACTATAACTTTGGGAAATGTCAACTAGTGACGTTTTCTATTCTTAGAATCTTTATTAGAAAATTTTGACCCTAGGAATCTTGTAAGGCCTATAACTTTTGATAGGAGCAATATTTGGGTCTGATCCCACTTTCATTAGATTGGTATGATAGTTTCTCTTTACATAGAGTGGTCATAATATGATTTTGGACTAACGTTCAGGTGGTTGTTTGATCTAACTAGTTTTGAGCAGATTAGTGGGTGATTAGTGCAGTCCATTAGTTTAATTCATGATTTGGGTTAATACCACTTCCTCCTAGCCGTCATTCCAATAAGTTATATATGTGTAGTTTTTGGAATAATTATAGAATGACTCACCGAGAGTATTCTAGGTTATTGTATTCAAGTCAAATTGAAGATCTCCTACAACAATGTGTAATAGTCTTTTGACTTGAGAGTATCGTGAATCGTATGTTTGCAAACCTTACTTTAATCACGTGATACATGTACACGTTACGACCATAATTAGGTATGTGTCAAGATACATCAAGTATTCAAGAGATGATTTGTCTCCTTCGATATTGAAGGTTAGTGCCACCACACTTGAAAGTCGACTCAAAAGTCAAAGTCTCCACCTACAGTAATTCAATTAATTTATAAAAGGTGTCAGATTGAACTAAGAGACTTTGAAGTTTGAACGTCGTAACTAAATATAAAAATCATTGGAGTTTTAACCAATGATCGATCCATAGATGTCTAACTGATAAAAAGATATGAAGTGACACAACATGCACAACATATTGTTACTTAAGGGTGTCGCTTTATAAACGGTTATGTAGTAGGACTTCAGTAATAACCCTCCCTGGAACATGCCTAAATTTTGACCTAGAAAAGGCTCATCAAAACTTAGATCCATTCTAAGGTAAGCTGTTGGTAGTAAAAAGAAATAATATTACAGAGCTGTAGATAAACATTCAAAACTCACAGTGGATGGAACAAAATATAATAGCAAAGTACACCCATTTATTTCAAAACCATAAAAATGTCATAATACAAAATTCCATAAAAACCGTAACATATTATCTGATATAACAATTGTTTAAGTAAATGGGTATACATAGAAGCAAGTAATAATAACAAATATTGCTACAAGCCAAGCTTTTCCATCTCTAAGCATTGCCACTGCCATCACTTCGTCCTTAACTTGTGTTGTAATGAGGAGGGAGTCGGAACAACAAGTGTCTAATGAATAAAAATCTCGAGCCTTACCTTTTTAGTACTTGGACGGTATATTTCAAAATAAAAATATGTCTACGAATATAAAACCATTTAATACTTCTTTATAAGGAAAGGAGGTGGGTCCAACCACTTAGCACCTTCCATTCGAGAAGCAGGTTTCTAAAATCCTATATGTCAATCATACGTCATAAGCAGCTAATAATGTGAGAGATGGTACCCAACTCACTTAATACCTTTTATTGGAAAATAGGCAGACTCTGGTCATTTAATACCTAATTGAGGCAGACACCATCATTTAATACCTATTTCCAAGGCGTGCTCCTCAATGGTACTATCTAGCTGACATCATATGGAATCTCTTAGGTCACTTAATACTTCCATGTGGAAAATAGTTTGACTCTAGTCATTTAATACCTTAATTAAGGCAGACTTCATCATTTAATACCCATTTCCAGAAGCAGATCCCCTCATAGAGATACTACCTACCGTAACACCTTGGCCATTTAATACTTCATCTGGGGAAAAGAGGCAGGTCCAATCACTTAGTACCTTAAGACCCCGAAGTAGGCCCTTCGTCCTATGGCCCATACACAAAATGACGTCTCACATTAGTCCAACTTTTCGTAGGAACTGTAGCCAAATTAGCTAGGCACATTTCCCCTACAGAATTTGGGATCAACCTTGCATCATTAGAAATATTTATCATAGGGATATCTCACATCAATCAAAGTGTACATAACTGTTGGTAACCTCAAAGTGAAGAGCAGTCTTTCGTCATGTAACTCTATTGACCTCGCAACCTTATGACTTAGCCATACACCAATTACTCTCTACATATTTATACATATACATAGATACATACATATATACACTCGTCTCACCGTTTCATAAATATGGCCTTATAAGGTATCTTCCTTATTACGTCTTAAAAACAATAATTAGGCTATATAAGAGTTTCCTCTTATTTTCGCCTCACAATCAATTACCTTTCTAAAAGGGGAAATAAATTTCTAATTAACTACGCCATATACGTAGTAATTATATGTTAATTATGAAAATAGAGATAAGTAAACATTCGCTCCTAATAAGTTCTAAATGCATGGATTTTATGCTTTAAACTAGTGTTAAATGTCAATTCCCTAACCATTTATTATTACAAGTCCTTTTTCTTCAAATTCCCGAGGTTTCATGGGATTCTAATATCCAAAACATGGAATAAATATTTATAACCAAAACTGCAATAACAGACTTGTAAATAAAATAAAAACTCAATTTATTATACCAATTAGATGGAATGTCCTAATGATAAGAAGTGCAATCTAAACCTCATATTCTATTCAACTCCTCTGTTACAAAGAAATATATAAGAACAAGTGGTGTAAACTACGAATAGAATTCATAATCTAAACCCTATATTTTACCGAGGAATCACAATTTGACCTAAAGAAGAAGGAGAGGTGGAATAGATTATGAAATTATCAGAAATTGGATAAACAAAACAAATTCCATCAAATTGATGTAAATAATTAAGACTCTCAACATAGAATTGACATTTTGAAATAAAAAGGAATTTTTGGGGATTTTGTCGATTTTGTCTATCATATTTTCAAAATCCCAAAACCCCTAAGGCATATTCAAATCCAAATAGATATACACTAAACAATTGCTGAAAATAAATACTGAGGTTTCCACTCATAGATTAGCCTTAGCTTCACTTTAAATGAATTTGTAGCCTTCCAATCTCTTCTAGAATATCTCTCTTTTGATATATACACACACACAATAGGGAAGATGTGTGTGTGTGTGTATATATATATATTCATTAGATTCAGAATAATTGGAGAAGAATAGATTAGAAGAAGAAAAAATAAGAAATAAGTTGAATTTTTACCTGAATTCCCTACGTAGTTTCTATATCTTAATAGAGAGATAGAAATGGCGGAATTTCATTGTATTTCCCAAAATAATATGAATAAAATGTGGAAAAGATAGGATTCTATTTATAGGGGTTGAAATGCACCAGAACCATAGGATGGAAGTAGGTAAGAAACGGATAAAATCTGGAGTGTACAACTCAATATAACATAGCTTCAAACCCTAGCCGCCACTAGCAACTTTTGTTGCCAAGCGGTCAATCGCTTTTGTGCGATCGGTTGACTGCTATGGTTAACCGGTTGACCTATATAGGTCGACTGCTCCTTTATCTCGGGGAACGTTTATTTTGTTCCGTTTTTTATTACCTAATTAACCTTTTAACGTTAAACATAAACGTTTACTTAGCCCCTAAGCTAATTTTTGAAATTTAAACCCTAAATTTTATTTTCATTTGAATTTGAATTCAAACTAAATTAATTTAAATCTGAAAACTTTAAATGCTCGTAACTTCTTTGCTTGAGCTCCGTTTTCAGCATATTATATATGGAAACGGATCAGAATTTCACCACGAACGCAATAGAATAACTTTCATGGTAAAATTTCAACTTTTATAAAAACTTTCCATATTCAACCCTTATTATTTTAATTTAAATTACTTCATTTATTTATGGTTCATTTTACGGGGTGTTACATTCTTCTCCCTTAAAAAATATTTCATCATGAAATCTTCTAAAGGGCGAACAGCGTAACACGCAATAACATCCATGTTATACAACCAAGTTCTCTATACAACCATCTACTCAACCAATAGTGCAATGTGATTATGTACTGCAGGCATGCTAAAATGAGCTCAATCCTAGCGTGAGTGTGTAATTGCGTCATGAAAGTATGTATGTAAATATCCTAAATATGCATAAAAATTTCTACATGAGTGTAAAGTGATTGTGAAAAAGTGTAACAACCATCTCCTACCATCCAATCTAGCAGCCACGATGAAACCAAAATCCTAATTTTTGAGAGAGAAATTACCAGTGAAAAGCTTTGGGTGAGTGCTCTTTATCTTCTCCTCGGTCTCCCATGTGCTTTCCGCTGGATTATCCCCCCATTTTACTTGGATCAACTTAATTATTTATTGCGGAGTCTTCTAGTACCGTGCTCCATAATGCGTGCGGTGGCACGAGGCACAGTCGGCTCTTTCTCAAAATCCCCCAACTGATCAGGCTCTATTTTGTTAGTGGTGTCAGAAGGTATTTCCTAAGGTGAAAAACGTGGAAAACATTATGGACTCCTGCCAACTTGTCGGGAAGCTCCACACCATATGCCAATTTTCCTATTCTTTCCATAATTCTGAATGGACCAACAAATCTAGGCGCCAATTTTCCAGACTTTCCAAACCTAACAACTTTTCTAAGAGGGGAGATTTTAACAAATACCATATCTCCATCCTTAAATTTAAGCTCTTTTCTTCTTCTATCTACATAAGATTTCTAACGGTCTTGCGCTACCTTCATCCTTTGCCTGATCAACTCTACTTTTTCCATGCTATCACAGATCAAATTGGGTTCGAGTAATACTTTGTCGGTGGTTTCCCACTAATAACTAGGCGATTTGCGTGGTTTCCTATAAAGTTCTTCAAAAGGGGCCATACTAATCGTCACTCGATAGCTATTATTATACGCAAACTCAACCAAAGATAGATGCTGCTCCTAATGTCCTCCGAAATCCAAGACACAAGCTCTCAACAAGTCCTCCAAAACCCTTTCCCCCTCTCTGTTTGACCATCAGTTTGTGGGTGACATGTCATGCTAAGGTTCAAAGAAGTTCCCAAATCTGTTTGTAGGCTCCTCCAAAACTCGCTAGTGAACAAGGGGTCCCTATCACTGACTATGCTTATAGGAATTCCATGTAGACAAACTACCTCCTTAATATAAATCTATGTGAGAGAGACGCTAGTCCTATTTCTCCTAATCAGAACAAAATGAGCACTCTTAGTGAGTCTGTCCACAACAAACCAAATAGCCTCATTGCCTTCTGACTTTTTCGCATTCCTTCCACAAAATCCATCGAAATATGTTCCCACTTTCAATTCGGAATTTCCAAAGGTAATAACAGTCCATCAAGCTTCCCTTGATCATCTTTTATTTTCTGACATGTCAAACACCTAACAACAAACTTAGCTGCGCTTCTCTTCATTCCATTCCAAAAGAAAATTCTCTTTATGTCCTTGTACATCTTATCTCCTCCGGGATGAATGGTCATCCTTAAGTAGTGACACTCCATAAGCACATCTCTCATCAAATCATCAATCATTTGAACACAAAGACATCCATCTCTTCTCAAACATCACTTCTCATCAACTGAGTACCTTCTAGCATGGGGAAAATGTTCTCCTTTTCTCAGTTTCTCCAAAATCTTTACTAACCCTTCATCCTTCACTTGCTCATGCCTATACGATCCATCAAGCCTGGTCTAATCTCCACAACTGCTAGAAAACATTGGATGGGTTTTGTTGACGGTTGGAGGTTAAAATTCGAGAGAAACTCCAACTATCTCCATTCATATATAGCACGTGTCTCCGACTAAGGCGTCGGCGACTACGTTACCTTTTCCAGAGGTATATTGAATACTAAAGTCAAAGGATGCTACATACTCCATCCACCTCTGCTGCCTAAGATTCAAATATTTTTAGGAAAATAGGTATTTGAGTGATCTATGATTAGTGAATAACTCACACCTTTCCCCCAAGAGATAATGCCTCCACATCTTTAAGGAAAAACAATGGCTGCCAATTCTAAATCATGCACTTGATACCTCTTTTCATGGTCCTTCAGTTGTCTACTAGCATAGGTAACTACCTTTCCTTCTTGCATAAGAACCGCCACTAATCCTTTGCCACATGCATCAGTGAAAACCATAAGTGGCTTGGTTCCATCTGGAATAATGAGCACAGGTGCTTTAGTCAATGACTACTTAAGCTTCTCAAATGCCTTAGTCCATCTATCATCCTAAAAAACTGGATTCTTCTTAGTCAATCAGGTTAAAGGGGCTGCTATTTGTGCAAAGCCCTTGATGAGCTTCCTATAGTAGCCTGTCAACCATAGAAAATTCCTAACCTCTGATGCATTATTAGGAGTCTTCCATCCTTGGACAACTTCCACTTCAGCAGGGTCCACATCCAATCCTTGTTCCGAAATAATATGCCCAAGGGACCTAACTTCATTTTTCCAAAAGTGATATTTAGAAAACTTGGCTTTGAGTTGGTTTCTTCTCAAGGTCTCCAATACCTCCCTAAGGTGGTCCTCATGCTCCTTTTTGCCTTTGGAGAAAACCAGGATATCATCAACAAACACCACAACAAATTTATTAAGTTGCCCTCTAATTACTCTACTCATCAAATCCACAAAGTGCGTTGGGGTGTTCGTCGGTCCAAAAGGCATTACTTCCCACTCATAGAGCCCATCTAGAGTACGAAATGCAGTCTTTGGCTTGCTTTCCTCTGCAATCCTCAACTGATGGAATCTCATTGCTAAGTCTAATTGGGAAAAGACTTTACCTTCTAAGTTGGTCGAACAAGTCATCTATTCTAGGTAGAGGGTACCTATTCTTCCTTGTCAACTTGTTTAACTCCGTACAATCAACACAAAGATTCAAAGAACTTTCTACCTTAGTACAAAAACAACAAGAGCTCCCCACTTAGAAGTACTTCTATGGATGAATCCTTTCTTTAATGGCTATGAGATTTGCTTATCCAATTCCCTTCTTTCTTTGGGGGCCATACGTCTCAAAGGCAGAGCGACTGGTCTTACGTCCTTCTTCAAATCAATTCAGAACCCAAACTCCCTATGGGGTGGGAGACCTGAGACCTCTTCGAAGACATCAAGAAATTCACAAACTACGAGTACAAATGATGGCTCTCCAACAGTAGATAGATTTAGTGAGTATAAATGGCTTAATTAAACTAAAGCTTTGGGTGTACAAAGAACTCTATGTCATGACCTCCACAACTCCTTAATCGTACTACCCTCTTATCAAAGTCAAGAATGACTCCATAATATGACCACCAATTCATACACAAGATAAGCCCATACCCCACAAAATTTAGAACGTACGCAGTATATATGAAATCAACATCGCGTATGTCTAACACTAGGTCTTTGCAAATAAGAGAAAGATGGGTCGAACCCCCAATGGGATTGGAAACATCTATTGGGCTATTGACCATTTGGGTTTGAAGGTTTAAGAAATATACTATATCCCTAGCTATAAAGGAATGTGATGTCCTTGAATCAAATAGGATATGAATAGTAACCCCAAAAATAAGATTTATACCTTCTAGAGCTGCTTTTCCTTGGTCTCTTGGTGGCTTACTAGCAATAGGGACGGCTTCAAACATAGGCCTATCCGCTTGATCTTTCCTTAGCCATCTTGGGACATTGATTCTTGTGATGCCCTTCCTCGTGGCAGTTAAAGCACCTACCTTTAAAGGCTTCTTTTATCAGACTCACCCTACAATCTTTAGCTTCATGACCCTTCCTTTGGCATTTCTTACACACCTTCCCATCCTTCTTAAACTTTCCCTTCGATTTTTTGTTGGCCCAAAAGATCCCCTTCTTGGACCCTCCTTGCTTTTGAGTCGGTGCGGACTTCTCCTTCTCCATTCCCTTATATTTTTCATTGGCTACGTGTAGCATTGCCATTTCTACCAACATCTCATACATGGCCCTAATAGGTACATGAGTCAACAACATTTCTCTTAGTAGGAAATGTAAGCCCTTTACGAACTTCATGGCCTTTTTCATATGTGTATCTATTAGGCTCATCCCGAATTTAGCCAATTCAGTAAACTTAGCTATGTACTCGTTAAGGGTAGAATCTCCTTGTCTCAGCTGAATGAACTTTTCCAATTGCAAGCTAACCTCTGCTCTAGACATGAATCTCATCTTAAATTGGTCCTTGAATTCATCCCAAGAGAATATCCTTCCTAGGTGCTCATCGGTCACAAAGTTCCACCAATTCAAGGCTTCTTCCCTGAGGTGCCAAGCTATTATTCTTCTTCTTAGCTGATCATTCCAACCAAGCTCTCTAAATATCTTTTTGCAGTTACTAATCCAAGCTTTAGCTTTCGAATATCCTTCAGTTCTAGAGTATGACTTCCCTCCCATATTGAGAAAGTCCTTACATAACTTAGGAAAGTCGACAGGACAGATGCTGCATCGGCAGGCGGGCCAGTGGGTGCTACTGGTATAGTTGAAGGAATAGGAATCCACTCGATAGTCCTAAGATATTGTTTAAACCATTCGGGCATTCCATGAATGGGTGGTCTTCCGTGGGTAGGGTTCCCTTGTTCGAAAGAAGATTGATTATAAGCCATATCAAATATTTGTAGGTTAACCTTTAGTGACGATTTCCTAAGATAATATTTACATGCTAAAGAAAAAGGTTGCCTAGTGTATGTGCGTATGTTCAAGAAGAGAGGGTATATATATAGTAAGAATTCTTTGAAAATTCTTTTTGAAAAACCTTTTCAAAATAACAAATACATCTCTCATATGTATAGTTTTTCCTTGTTGATTGGGTAACCTATGCTCTGATACCAAATGTAACAACCCACTTCGAAACATGCCTAAATTTCAACCCAGCAAAAGGACCATCGACACTTAGATCCATTCTAAGGTAAGCAGTTGGTTGTAAAATGAAATAATATTACATAGTCGTAACTAAACTTTTAGAACTCACAGCGGATGGAACAAAATATAATAGCAAAGTGTACCCATTTATTTCAAAACCATAAAAATGTCATAATACAGAATTCCATAAAAACCGAACATAATATTATTATAACAATTGTCTAAATACATGGGTACACATAAAAGCAAGTAATAATAACAAATATTTCCACAAGACAAGCTTCTCCATCTCTAAGCATCGTCACTGCCATCGCTCCATCCTTAACCTGTGTTGTAATGAGGATGGAGTCAGAATAACAGGTGTTTGGTGAATAAAAACCTCGAGTCTTAAAATAATAATTAGGATATCTCACATCAATCAAAGTGTACACAATTGCTGGTAGCCTCAAAGTGAAGGGCAGACTTACGTCATGTAACTTTGTTGACCTCACATCCCTTCAGCTTAGCCATACATCAATTACTCTCCAATATATATATATATATATATATATATATATATATAGACATACACACACATACTCATCTCACCGTTTCATAAGTAAGGCCTTATAAGGAACCTTCCTTATTACGCTTTAAAATAATAATTGGGCTATATAAGAGTTCCCTCTTATTTTCGCCTCACAATCAATTACCTTCTTAATGGGGGGAAAAAAGTAAATGAATGCCTAATTAACTATGCCATATATGCAATAATTATACATTAATTACGCAAATAGAGATAAGTAAATATTTGCTCCTAATAAGTACTAAACGCATGGATTTTATGCTCTAAACTAGCATTAAATGTCAATTCCCTAACCAATTATTATTGCAAGTCCTTTTTCTTCATATTCTCGAGATTTCATGGGATTCTAATATCCAAAATAGGGAATAAACATTCACAACGAAAAATCCAATAATAGAATTTTAAATAAAATAGAAACTCAATTTATTATACCAATTCAATGGAATGTCCTAAGGATAAGAATTGCAATCTAAACCCCATATTCTATTCAACTCCACTTTTATAAAGAAATAGATAAGAATAAGTAGTGTAAACTACGAATAGAATTCACAATCTAAACCCCTTATTTTATTGAAGAATCACAATTTGACCAAAAGAAGAAGGAGAAGTGGAATAGATTATGATATTATCAAAAATTGCATAAACGAAATAAATTCCATCAAATTATTGTAAATAATTGAGAATCCCAACATAGAATTGGTATTTCGAAATAAAAAGGAATTTTGGGGGATTTTATCTATCATATTTTCAAAATCCCTAAGGCATATTCAAATGAATAAAGAAATACACTAAACAATTGCTGAAAAGAAATACTAAGGTTTTTTAACACCCCTAATTTTAATTAACATTATTCAGGAGATTTAATTAGATAAATTAAATAGAATAAGGTAAAGATTAGAGTGATAAGGGAATTGAGATTTGGAAATTAAGTAGAGGTCGTGCTTAATTAAATAAAATTTAAAAGAATGAGTTTATGGAAATGGTTTTATAAGTTAACTAATAAGAGAATAAGGCAGGGCATTATGGGAAATATCGTCCACCATAACCCTTAACCCCTAAATCCTTATTCTCATTTTCATTCCATACGTTCATAATTCAAAAACATAAGAAAAAGGGGAGCTCAAAGCCAGCTATAACCTAGGGGAAAAGGAGATTAAAAATTTACTAAAGCTTAGGATTCAAGCAAAGGAGGATTAAGCAAGATCAAATATCAAGTTCCTTATCCAAAGCATGGTGAATAATAATCAAAACCATCTCAATTTCATTTTTAAAGAGCATTTGATTTCAGGTTTTAAGTTTAAAACCTTTAGGATGATTTTAATGATAATATGCTGGGATTACATGAGATGTTTGATTCAAACAAGTATGTTTGATAAATGTTTTATTCGATTTTAAGGCTAAAATCGTATTTATTGGGTTTCGAATGCCATGAGGATTTAATATGTTATGTAAAACATTATTCTGAAGATGGGTTTAAATTTTCAAAATTATCCAAGCTATGGATAATTTACTATGAATTTTTTAGGGAAGAAATAAATAATTGGGTTTAAAATTTTTTTTGGCTATTATATAAAGGATTTTGGGTTTGAAATTTATATATGTTAGATAACATATTAAAAGTGAATTTTGGTGAATTTTAGAGATTTTTCCTAAGTGATTTACTATGGAAATTAAATTAATTAAGTTGGAGGAATTAAATGTCTTAACTGTTTTGCTAAAGGGGAAGGGCTTCTTTGTTAAATATTTATAATTAATTCCGGATGAATTCGGCAGTATTTTAGAAAAGATATTTGCAAAGGTTATGGCAACTAATTATATTTTTACAAATATGCAAGCTAGTTGAAAAGCATTTACTTTAAAAGGAAACAGAACAGTTTTGTAAAGATTTATTGTTTCGCCACTTTTAGTAGCAACCTTTCGACCCCATACCTCCACCCCAAGTCGAAACCAATACACATAGTATCAATGCTTTAGTACCTAGTTGATTGGAGAAAAGCGGAAGGTGTAGAGTCGAAACATGCTTTCGAAGGGGTTGAGGCCATTTTAAATAGCTTTCGAAAGTCTTTGTTTGCTTTCAAAAGAGATGCCACTTGCCTAGCTTTTAATGGATGCTTTTGAAAGAGTTGAATTACTTTTATATAGCTTTTGAAGGGGTTTCCGCATTTTCATTTAAAGGGTAGCTTTCGAATGAATTGCCGTATATTATGTTTTAAAGAGAAGCTTCCAAAAGGGTTGTTTTGAACCAAGTCGAAACCTTGCTGCCGTCTTCATACCTTTCGAATAGGTTGAAAATTTTCAATGAGTTCAAAAGGCAAGCTTTTGTTTTATAAATATAATAAACCGCTTCCCAATGCTTTCGAAAGGGCTCCAGTAGCCATTATACTGAAGGTTTCGAAGGCAATGGCTAAAGGTGTTTCGAAGCTATGCTTCTAATTGTTTTACTTAAAAGTTTAAAGATTTCGAAAGGATGGTTCCGAAGCCATCTGTTTTCCCCAAATTCTTTTGTTTGAAGGTAAATTGTTATGAAAGGGTTACTTTTGCTTATGTTCACTTTGACCCAAAAGTTATATTTAAGATTCAGCCCAATTGTTTCGAAAGAGGTACCTTTAAATGGTTTCAAAGCTATGCTTCTATAAGTTGTAAAGATATGCTTTAATACTTTCAAAAGGAATGTTTTGATGGTTTCGAAAGGAAGGATTTGATTCTTTTAAAAGAGATGTTTTAAATTGTTTCGAAAGGCAGACGTTTAAGTGTTTTGAAAAATGGTTTGAATGCTTTCGAAAGGTATATTCTAATGGTTTCGAAAGTAAAGGTCTAAGGTTTTGAAAGCCTTAGTTTTCAAAACAAAGAAACCAATCTCATTTTTAAAAGGAAGACCCATGGCAATATAAAAAAGCTTTGAAATTGTTTTTAATTTTGAGAGTTTTTAAAGAAGCTTTCCTTGATAAAAATAATGGTTTAAAGGTATTAACCATGTTTCATATGGAAATGATTTCCAGGATATTAAACCATATAATATTGGTATTGTTATGTATTGTATATGCTTCTTCTATAAATATCTTCACTGTATAATAGACTCATAACTGTATTTTGGCGAGTAAGGGCAGAATAACCAGCTAGATTTACCCAATATTGAATATAATTGAGTTAACTCCTAAATGAATAGAGTTGCATCTAGGAGGTCAGGTAGACCAGAACATAGGATGCCCAAAGACTGATCAAGAAGTTGTCAGTTTAGATAGGTTCATAGTAAACCCATGAAAACTATGTTTGGAGAGAGTTATTAGCAAGGGCCAATAGGTTCGTAGTGATCCCATGAAAACTATATCCAGATAAGGTTATTGATAGAAGTCAATAGGTTCATAGTCGAAAACTATGATATAAGATAAGTTATTGAAGATACCAATAGGTTCAGGGAGAACTCATGAAATAATTGAATGAAGTTATTGGAAGGAGCCAATAGGTTCTTAGTGATCCCATGAAAACTATAAGATTGGACAAATAGTCCATAAGCTCTAATCAGGTTATTAGTCAGCCCATGAAAACTATTAGGTTAATAGTGACCCTAGAAACTATAACCGAGACAGATAGTCAAATGAATAGGGATGGGAAATACAGGATATTTTGCTTATTTTCATATCATCATGATATTTTAAATTGCAATGTTTTTAACCATTGTCGATTCAGGAGCACAATATATCGTTATTATAAATTTTTGGGCAAGATAATAGTGAGGGGAAAACCCATTCCGCTAAGCGACGTGGCCTTAGTAGATATCAAAGGGTTTGAGACGATAGGTTATTATTCATACCAAGCTTTATGTCAGACTCGAAGTTTATGTTTTCCCCTTAAACTCTCGAGTACTCAATTGATTTTGAGCAGTTTGAGAGTTAAGGATTTTTCGGTTCTCCTTTAGATGAATAAGCTTCCGAAGACGTGTAGGAGGCAAACTAGCTAGTAGGAGTTCTTTTCTATTTGATTCCGTTGTGTTTTGATGTAAAGGCAAAGTTGTTTAATTGCCTATGTTTAGACTCAGATCATCCAAGGGGGTATCTTTATATGTCGCTCTTGGCATAATTTATAATAATTATATTTTCTCCGAACGTGGTTCTTGAATTTGGGATTATGTAATGAATTTGAAATATGATTGAAATGGACTGAGAAATTTGTTTAATGGTATTAAAAAATTTCATATCCATGTGTTTCTGATATATCAATGTATCTAACATTACCGTATTTGGTCACCGAGAATTAATAGCTATGGATGATTGCAGCATTCGTAGCCGTTAGTTTTGGGCTTACAAGTGGGGAATGTTACAAGTTGATATCAGAGCATAGGTTTATGGGAACTTAAAAGAAATTTCAAACTTAAAAAGATTTTTCAGAAACATGATCCAATGAATCAGAAAATAAGATCAGTGTTTCGGTTAATGCTATAGTAACGTACTTGTATTTGATGTTTATATAAGTACGCATTCCCCTCTCTCTTAGACCGTTCTTCTGTATCTTACTAAGGCTCGTATGCAGATTTATGAGAAAAGAAGATATGGAGGTTGAAAATGAAAGAGGAAATCTCAGTGGTGAAAGCACCACAATAAATGGAAATGCTCGACCCAACAGGAGAAACCAGGGTTGACAGGTAAATGCTAATCAAAATGCAGATGCCAACGTAGGTGCTGGAAATCCGCCAGTAGATATGGGGATGATGTATCAGTTCTTCATTAATCTTGTACAAGCAAGAGTTGCCGCAGGAGTAGCTAGGGGTATTGCTGGGAATGTTGGAGGAGCTAATACCGTGGCCCCAGTTTGAAACAACTATGCTAAGTTGAGCAGAGATTATACCAGTCTTAGTGGGAAGCCGTTTTTAGGAACATAGGATGTTATAGAAGTTGAGAATTGGGTTTTGCATTGCGAGAGAGTCTTCGCTGACTTAGGGTTGAATGATGAGAAGAAAAGGAGGCTTTCTTCTAGACAGTTGCAGGGAGCAGCGCTTCATTGGTGGAATAGTGTTACTACCGGAGTTCCCGAGGAAGAGTTGACTTGGGTGAAATTTCGAAGGAGATTCAAGGAGAGGTCTTGGTTTGAAGTTGCCAAGTCAGCATTGTTGAGGAAGTTTATGGACTTGGTGCAAGGCAAGATGTCAGTGATTGAGTATGCCACGAAGTTTGATGAGTTATCCAGATATAGACATGCTACCATTGACACCATCATCAAGAGGAATGAGAAGTTTATTCGGGGATTGAGACCCGAGATTGCTAGGGTGACCCTGCCACATCTTCGTAGTCCTTATAATGTTGTTGTGGAAATGGCAATCCGGCATGAGTAGATGTTTGCTACTTATTGGAAGAGAAACATGTTGAAACCCAGAGTTCTCTCGGTAAGAAGAGGAAGTTCTTCAAGAAGAAGGGAACCCAAAAGGGAGAAACTGCCAAGAAAGCAAAGGATAATCTGGCTTGCTTTAAGTGTGATAAGAAGGGTCATTATGCTCATGAATGCCGAATTGTAAAGGGAAAGAAGGCTGTAGACAAGAAGGGTGTGAAGTGCTTTAACTGCGACCAGGTTGGGCATTACAAGAATCAATGTCCAAAACCAGTCAGGGCGGACAAGGGAAAAGTCTTTGCTGTTGGACCATTGTCTGCTAGGCCAACTGCTGCTGAGAAAGGAAAGACTGTGATGGAACGTATGCTTTTGATTCAAAGTACACCGGTTGGGATACTATTTGACACCGGTGCATCACATTCATTTATATCTCAGTGCTTGGTTGATAGGTTATGTTTCGAACCCACATACCTTGTTACTTCCTTAAGAGTTGCGAATCCGATAGGAGGGTATGCAACTCTGGGAATGCGATGTGACCAGTTAGAACTTGATTTGTTGGGTCATAAGTTTGCATGTAGTCTGTATGTCTTTTATTTTGTAGATTTCAGAATCATTTTAGGCATGGATTTGTTGGGTAGATATGAGGCTAGGATATTTTGCTAGGATAGGAAAATATTGCCGAGATACCCTAATAGTCATAACCGAATTATATTCTCAGTGGAGGATTCTGACCGAAGTGTTTGTACTCTGTTGAGTGCTATGGAAGTAGAAGAAGAGTTAAGTCAGGTTCGTGTAGTAGAAGAATTTGCAGATGTTTTTGAGCCGGTTATAGGATTACCACCGAAATGAGCTGTTGAGTTTTGGATAGATCTTTTGCTAGGAGCAAAACCTGTAAGTAGCCACCTAGCAGGATGACACCGACCGTGATGAAGGAATTGAAGATGCAACTAGTAGATCTAGAAAGGAGAAATTTTATTAGACCAAGCAGTTCGCCTTCGTGAAGAAACCAGATGGGTCGTTGAGGCTGTGCATCGACTATCGTAAGTTGAACAAGAAGTCGATCAAGAATAAGTATCCTTTGCCGAGAGTCGACAATCTATTTGATCAGTTGTGTGGGGCCAGTGTATTTTCCCAATTGGATTTGGCGATAGGTTTCCATCAGTTAAGAGTGGCAGAGGACAGTATTCCGTTGACAGCATTTCGGACTAGTTATGGTTCGTACGAGTGGGTAGTAATGCCATTTGGGTTAACGAATGCACTAGCTTTCTTCGTGGATTTGATGAACCGAGTTTTCCGAGAGTGCTTGGATAGATTCGTATTGGTATTTATAGATGACATTTTAGTGTACTCTAAGGAGGAAAGAGAGTATGATGATCATCTTCGAATTGTGCTTGAGACGCTAAGGCAGCATCAGCTGAAAGCGAAGTTTTCCAAGTGTCATTTCTGGAAGAAAGAGGTTAAGTTTCTTGGTCGTGTAGTTTCAGAGATGGGTTTGTCAGTCGATCCAGATAAGATCGAAGCTGTGAATAATTAGAAGAGACCAGAGATGGTGACTGTGAGTAGAAGTTTTCTTGGACTTGCTGGCTACTACCGGAGATTCATCAAGGATTTCTCACGTATAGCACCACTTTTGACTAAGTTAACCAGGAAGGAGGTGAAGTTTGTATGGTCCGACAAATGTGAGGAAGCATTCCTTAAGTTAAAGCCTTTGTTGCTAATGCACCAATTTTAGTAGTTCCAGACGAAAACCAAGGGTTGGTGGTGTATACCGATGCATGTGGAACTGGATTTGGGGCCGTGTTGATGTAGAAAGGTAAAGTCATTTCCTATGCTTCACAGCAGCTTAGACCGCATGAGGTGAGATATCCTACTCATGATTTGGAGTTGGCTGCGGTGATCTTCGCATTGAAGATATGGAGACATTATCTCTTAGGGGAGAGATTTGAGCTATACACAGATCATAAGTCCTTAAGATATTTATTCTCTCAGAAGGAGTTGAATATGAGACAGCAACAGTGGCTGGAGTTTTTAGCAGCTTATGATTTTGGTATAGAGTATACAACTAGGAAAGGAAATAAAGTAGCAGATGCTCTTACCAGAAAACACCAGCATGTGGTGTTAGTTATGTTAGCAGAATGGAAAGATTTAGAGACTTTGACTATTTGCAGTGTGCAGTTAAGATCGACTGCTAGTTCTAGCCAGAGCACCGCCATATTGTCCTGTTTAGAAGTTCGACCAGTGTTGATCGAAAGGATTGCTTTTAAGCAGAAAGAGGATCCATTATTAGCCGAGAAGATTAGAAGGCTTGAGCTTGGGTCGGAGATCGATGATTTAAAGGATTTTAGTCTTGACCAGAGGGGATGGTTGAGAAAGAAGGGACGGTTGTGTGTTCCAAATATTGAGGACTTAAGGAAAGAAGTTGTTAGGGAATATCATTGATCCAAATTTATGATTCATCCTAGAGGAACAAAGATGTATCAGGATATGAAGAGGAGCTTCTACTGGGAAGGTATGAAGAAGGATGTTGGCTTGTGGGTTAGGCAGTGTGCGAACTGTCAACAAGTGAAGGCCGAACATCAGAAGCCGATTGGGTTTCTTCAACCTTTGGAAATACTTGTTTGGAAATGGGATTCAATATCAATGGATTTTGGGTTGCCAAGGTTGAATAAAGGAAATAAAAGGATATGGGTCATAGTGGATAGGTTGACCAAGAGTACCCATTTTATTCCAGTTAAGACAACTAGGACGACACCTGTTTTAGCTAAGTAATTCATGAAGAACGTAGTTAGACTGCATGGAATTTGTAACGACCCGTAAATTTCAACTGTTTTAAATAACGTGGTTAGTTAAAATTTTGTGAAATTTTAAACGATAAAATTTTGAAATAAAAATTTAATATTTGGAATACGTCTAGTTAAACATAGCAACTGGTAAATTTTCGTCCGAAAATATGAAAGTTTATTTCGCGCGTAAATTCACTTCAATTTAATCAGTTAAAAACGATGAAAATAAAATGTTTTCGAAACCTAAATATTTTTACATAGAAAAATTCTAAACCATCTTCTGAGCAAGATTTCAGTTTGTCGTTTTTCCAAATTCGGACATCTTTGGCTCCGTCGTTCTTATTTTCTGCAAAATAACAGTATTCTGGTACCGATATCGATTTTTATCGGATGATCGTACCACTGATTTCTATATACCGTTTTGATCGTCTCGTCGTACCAATCTCTACGGTATATTCGATTGTCGAATTCGGAGTTCCGATGTACGTTGCACTTTGCATAACGCCTACCGTATCGGTAACCGTTTCATGCCTTTTGGCTTCCGGTGTCCATTCAAATTTCCAAACGGTCATCTGTCTTTAATAATTTGCCTTGAATTCCCATGCTACTTTTCCTATTCTCCGTGTTCCATTTATTAGAGTTTGGTTCCTTCATCTTCCTTCTACCGCCCATCATTCTCCATACCCGATCACCATTCCCAGACCGTAGCCTCTCACTGCTCATTTCTTCTATGCTAACAGACGAACCTTCCTAGCTTCCCTGAACCCGAATGGCCTCTTCACCACATGACAGCTCCATCCGCCCGCTACCATAACACCCCCAACGAGCCTCGTCAGCACTTCCTACTTCCACTTCGGCCCCGCCATGGCCACACAAGCAACCACCAACCACTCGCCGTTGTCACCTCCGCCTTCTTCCCCGCTCGTTCTGTCGCCTTCCTCCCCATAGTTCGTCGCTTCTCCCTCTCGGCATTCCTCTGCTCTTCCACGTTCCTCGCCCACTGCTCGGCAGCGCAGCACCCACAAACCGGCACCTTTCCCTCACGCTCCGCCATCTCTACACCACGAACCCATGCTCCTCCTCGCCCAGCCAGATCCGACCCACGTCCTGGCATGACACCGCACGCCGC
Organism: Allium fistulosum; assembly: GCA_030737815.1. NCBI lineage: Eukaryota > Viridiplantae > Streptophyta > Magnoliopsida > Asparagales > Amaryllidaceae > Allium > Allium fistulosum. The sequence goes on from CM060903.1 coordinate 850,886,215, forward strand.
AACCCAGACCTCCGACCGTTACCTTTCCCTCTGGCCGTGCTCCCTCTGATCCAAAGCATGCAGCCTCGTCCTTTATATATAAAAAGAAGACGTGAAAATCATATGTTGCCAAACTCCCATGTTTGCAGCCCCTATTGCTATTACAAGGTATATATGCTAGTTGTGTTTGCTTTATATATATATACTATATTTATGTTTCAACGTATATGTATTATGTGATTAGTTATATATGTTGGTATTAATATGTATTGTCTGCATATATATTAAGTTTATACTTCAGCTTGTACATAACTTTAAGACTAAAAAAAAAATGTAAATGACTATTTTGATTTTGGTTTTCGATTGTATATTCAGAATTCTATATACGTATATAGCTTTTAATATATTTGATTTTGAAAGAGTATTATATACTATATTGTGAAGTTGCTGTTACTATGTACTTATATATAAAAGTAGATGAAGTGGCTCCATATTTGCAACACATGTATATGGACTTTTAAAATATAAGTTTATGTTAGCTGTACATAATTATGTGGTATATATAAGTTTATGAAAGTTGCGTATAACCTGTTGGTTGTATGTATATTAGTTTATGTAAGGTTATATACGTTGATCTGTTGGTTTTACTAGTTACATTAGCTTATATTTAATTTGTGTGTTATATATAGGTGTGAGTTTATATAAGCTAAGTATGCTATGAAGGATCTGAACTGTTGTAGAGTTTAAGAGATATGTATATATATAAGTTTGGGTTTTAAGGAAAGCAAGGATTTATTTGATTTTTTTTCCATATATATCTATAAAAAAATGTCAATGTGTGTTATTAAATATACGTATGGAAAGTATATGTTTAAACAGTGTACATAGATTTGAATATGACTATATATATAGTTATATATAGTTTTATATAAGTTCACTTATATATCAATATGTGCATCGACCCAGTTCTAATTATTCCGTCTCTTCGTATTATCAGCTTATCCGTCAAATTCGTGCCGATATTTGCTTTGATTGGATTCACAATTCAAATTCTGTATCCGTATCAGTGTGCGTATCCACGTCATCTTCTTGTTCATCATCTAGCCTCGAAAGGTGAGCAATCACTCACGATTAACGTTCTTTATTTATTAAATTTGATTTCAATTGAAACGACAATTGAAATATGCTGCTGTTGATATATACACTGTTATTACCTGTATCAGTTTCACCTGTGACATCTGACACCATTATCTGTTATATATGCAATGATAATCCAGTTTGGTTGTTAAATGATTGATTGTTTGATGTTTATATTGGACGTTAAATTGTTAATGATGTAAGTGATAAATAATTTGAAATTGAAATTGACGTAGGATAGTTAGATTGGATATATGTGTTAAAATTCGATTAAATGACATTTGTATAATATGACCCCTTTTAATTGTTAAATTAATTGACATATAGAATAGTGATAATTACACTTTGAAACATTGAACGTATTTGATTAATTGTTGTAGTGTAAAAATTGAAATTGAATGACAAGTGAAAACCGTAATGTAATAATCTTTAATCTACATGAAATGATAGTGTAGATTCTAGAAATAATTATATTAATTCGCACAAATAACAATGTGAATTAATACGGTTATTTCGGGATTATTTGAATTGATTATTGAATTGTTATTGTTTGTTGTTATTGCTTGTTTATTTACTTTGACACCATCCCAGTTATCACACTGCAAGTTCCCTTTGTTATTCTTTGATTTTGAATTGAATTGGAATCGGGTTGAAATGATAAATACCCAAATTGAACTTTGACTTAGGATAGAAAATTAAATAAAACTCGATTGGTCAATAATTTGATTTGAAAATAAATTGAAGATTTATTTAAATAAATAATATGCTTTTGAAATGAAGTTGAAATTGGAATTTTAATGAAAGGAAAATGTTAATATATAATAATCTGAAACAAAATATTAACAATGTAATTGACGAAAGAAATGTTGTTTAATTTGAGAAATGATTAAATTAAGTTTGAAATTATAATTAAGTTTGAAATTATTAAACTTGGAAATGATTTAATAATCAAGTTGAAAATTATAATTAAGTAAAATTATTAAACTTTGAAATTATTTAATAATTAAGTTTTGAATTATTTAATACTTAAATAAGATTAAATTATTTAATGATTAAATTGAATTGAAATTCTTTAATAAGAAAATTGAACTTTTGAATAAGTGAATTTTACTTCGTAAATAATTAAAATTGAGTTTCTTTATTAATTAAGTTTGGAAAATTATTTAAGTAAGTAAATAAGTGAAATTGAATTTCTTTGACAAGAAATAAAATGTGATTTATTGAAATTAATGTAAAACTTGAAATTTAAAGAATTTGATTTGATGAATTTAATTTAATTCAAAATTGTAAGTTTTGATTTAATGAAGTTGAACTTAAGAATGGATTTAATGAATTGGAAATTTAATGGAAATTGATTTGAATAACAAATTTACTTAACGAATATTGAATGGAATCGATAAATGAATGTAAATTGATTTGAATGTTAAATTAAATTAATTTAAATGATTTTGAAATGAAACTGATATACGAATTTGGATCAATATTTGAATTGTTTTAAATAGAAATTGAAATTGAATTATAAGATTTTGAAAGTGTAATTTGGAAGTTTTGAAATGTAAATTATGGAAATGGTTTGAAAGACAAATGAAATGCTGGTTTACGAATTGAAATTGAAATTGAAATTGATTTGGTTTTTGAAATATATAAACGACCAATCGGTGTAATAATTATGAAAGTTATTAAAGAGACCGGGATTGGTAATGGATATACTCTCTATCTGAACCGAAACCACTTTAATAACTATACGCGGAGTGTTGATCCAGAACGAAGTGGATGGTTTTGGTGAATGCGTTTATTGAAGAAAGAGAACGATAATGGATGACCCCTGACATGACTAAAACAGGAGCCGCGCCGGGCCATTGAGGTTCGCCATCTCTAGCGGACACACTTCTTCGATACCATATCTATTACTTTTGTGATTCGATTTGGGTGCACCCCTCGATTATGGGAGTGTTGTTTCGCGGTGTTGGGGTAGTAGCTGCTATGCCCAACATCAGTCCGGATCACGCAACTACTAGTATCCTAGTTGGTATCGCCTCATGTACCTTGTCATACTGATTATCCTATTCGCGACCACTACGATTTTGATTTGTACCTTTAGTATATGGATTGCCCTCTGGTGACTTCCGGTTTTGGGGAAACTACGGTCTTGTATATGCTTTTGGGAATAAACAGGTTAAGAGGTGTATGGGCCCTGCTTAACCCTACTTTGATATCTTTATATTACTGATAGACATTATCTACTTAGCGTACATTACTACCTAGTAGATAGTTTAACGGATCCTTAAAGGATGGTTATTCCAAACATCCTTTGAGTTACTTGTATTTCAATTGCTATTTCACTTGAGTTGGATTTATTAATATAAGAATGTTAATCCTGACTCGAGTGTCTTGTGTTTTGCTTTACGCTCGGGTCAGACTGAGTGTACCAGTATTCAAGACTCACCTTTGGAGTTGGAGCTTTGCTTGAAGATCCAGCCATCTATTCTGCTTCAGTATTCGATGATTCCAGTGATGTATTCTGATTTGTATCTGATATATCGTGTTACTCTTCTGTTGTAAACTCTGATGTATTTTATATATTCATATAGTAGCTTCATGAACTACTATCTCTTTTATTTCCGCTGCACTTATTACTCTGTGTCTGTGATCTGTGATTATTTATTTACTGTATATGTTCAGTTTTGCCAATTTAAATTAACAACGCGGTATTTTGAGCAATTCAACTCCGGCATGAGTGTCTACCTATACACTTATAATGGATGCGAATGGTCCAAAATGGCGGGTCGTTACAGAATTCCTAGTAGTATAGTAAGTGGTAGAGATACTTTGTTTACTAGTGAATTCTGGAAGAGTCTATAAGAGGTGTTAGGTACGAAGCTCAAGATGAGTACTGCATATCACCCTCAGATGGATGGGCAGACAGAGAGAGTCAATAAGATACTCGAGGATTTGTTAAGAGCTTGTGTATTGGACTTTAGTGGATCTTCGGAAGATCACCTATACTTGGTTGAGTTTTCCTATAATAACAGTTATCAGATTAGTAAAGGAATGGAACCTTTTGAAGCTTTGTATGGAAGGCCATGCAAATCACCAGCATGTTGGCTGGAGACTGGAGATAGATTAGTCTTGGGTCCAGATCTGGTTAGAGAGGCGACGGAGAAGATTGAGTTTATCCAAGAAAGGATGAAGGAAGTTCAGTCTAGACAGAAGAGTTACGCAGATAAAAGGCGTAAAAATTTAGAATTCTCAGTGGGAGACAGAGTTTTCATTAAGGTATCACCGATGAAGGGTGTGGTACGATTCGGAAAGTCAGGGAACTGGAACCGAGATATGTTGATCCTTTCCTAATTATAGAGAGAATCGGAAAGCTCGCATACAGAGTAGAGTTGCCGAGCAATATGGTAAGTGTCCATAATGTGTTTCACGTATCTCATCTTCGCAAGTATGTGCATGATCCAGAGACTACTATTCCTCCGACAAAGTTGGAAGATTTGATAGTGGAACCGAATTTGAATTTTGTTAGACAACCAGTTAGGGTTGTAGCGAGAGATGAGAAGAAGTTAAGAAACAAGACAGTCAAGTTGGTAAAAGTTCAATGGAGCGAAAATGAGAAGGACTATACATGGGAGATAGAAGATAGGATTAGAGATACTTATCCTGACTTGCTGTGAGGGTATGTTCTATATTTTCTTTATATAGACTGTTGCTAGTCATGTAGGCTAGTATGGTAGTTAAGAGTTGTTACAGATGATTGCTATGCATAGTGTAAAGTCCTTACAGAATTTCGAGGATGAAATTCTTTAAGAGGGGAGCCTGTAACACCCCTAATTTTAAATAACATTATTCAGGAGATTTAATTAGATAAATTAAATAGAATAATGTACAGATTAGAGTGATAAGGGGATTGAGATTTGAAATTAAATAGAGGTCATGCTTAATTAAATAAAATTTAAAAGAATGAGTATATGGAAATGGTTTTATAAGTTAACTAATAAGAGAATAAGGCAAGGGCATTATGGGAAATAGCTGTCCACCATAACCCTTAACCCATAAACCCTTATTCTCATTTTCATTCCATAAGTTCATAATTCGAAAGCATAAGAAAAAGGGGAGCTCAAAGCCAACTACAACCTAGGGGAAAAGGAGATTAAAAATTTACTAAAGCTTAGGATTCAAGCAGAGAAGGAATAAGCAAGATCAAATCTCAAGTTCCTTATCCAAAGCATGGTGAATAATAATCAAAACCATCTCATTTTCATATTTAAAGAGCATTTGATTTCGGGTTTTAAGTTTAAAACCTTTATGATGATTTTAACGATGATATGGTGGGATTACATGAGATGTTTGATTCAAACAAGTATGTTTGATAAATGTTTTATTCAATTTTAAGGCTAAAATCGTATTTATTGGGTTTCAAATGCCATGAGGATTTAATATGTTATGTAAAACATTATTCTGAAGATGGGTTTAAATTTTCATAATTATCCAAGCTATGGATAATTTACTACGAATTTTTTAAGGAAGAAATAAATGATGGGGTTTAAAAAAAATTCAGCTATTATAAAGGATTTTGGGTCTAAAATTTATATATGTTAGATAACATATTAAAAGTGAATTTTTGGGATTTTTCATAAGTGATTTACTATGGAAATTAAATTAATTAAGTTGGAGGACTTAAATGTCTTAACTGTTTTGCTAAAGGGGAAGGGCTTCTTTGTTAAATATTTTTAATTAATTCTGGATGAATTCGACAGTCTTTTAGAAAAGATTTTTGTAAAGGTTATGGCAACCAATTATATTTTTACAAATATGCAAGTTAGTTGAAAAGCATTTACTTAAAAAGGAAACAGAACAGTTTTTTAAAGGTTTATTGTTTTGCTACTTCTAGTAGCAACCTTTCGACCCCATACCTCCACCCCAAGTCAAAACCAATAGACATAGTATCAATGCTTTAGTACCTAGTTGATTGGAGAAAAGCGGAAGGTGTAGAGTCGAAACATGCTTTCGAAGGGGTCGAGGCCATTTTAAATAGCTTTTGAAAGTCTTTGTTTGCTTTCAAAAGAGATGCCACTTACCTAGCTTTTAATATATGCTTTCGAAAGAGTTGAATTACTTTTATATAGCTTTCGAAGGGGTTGCCGCATTTTCGTTTAAAGGGTAGCTTTCGAATGAGTTGTCGTATATTATGGTTTAAAGAGAAGCTTTCGAAAGGGTCGTTCTGAACAAAGTCGAAACCTTGCTGCCGTCTTCATACCTTTCGAATAGGTTGAAAGTTTTCAATGAGTTCAAATGACAAGATTTTGTTTTATAAATATAATAAACCGCTTCCCAATGCTTTCGAAGGGCTCCAGTAGCCATTTAAACTGAAGGCTTCGAAGGCAATGGCTTCGAAAGGTGTTTCGAAGCTATCCTTCTAATTGTTTTACTTAAAAGTTTAAAGCTTTCGAAAGGATGGTTCTGAAGCTGTAACAACCTGCATATTTTACGATTCGTATATTTAAACGTTTAATTTAAATATAGCATCGTTAGTCGGATTTTAGTCCGAAAAAGTCACTATACATAGAAGAACAGTCGAATTAGTGAAAAGTCTATGTGGATAGTGCTATTTGGAAGTGCCTATTGGAAAACACATTCAAACACAAATTCAGACATCTGAAATGGGTCGTTTAGACGTCTGAAATTGTTCGAGCCAAACCAGAAAGGAAATAGGCTAAAATTGCCATTTTCAGACGTCTGAAATGGACAATTCAGACGTCTGAATATTGTTCTAGGCAACTTCTGTTTTTCCAGATTCAGACGTTTGAATCGTTTATTTTAGACGTCTGATAAAGTTAGAGAACTCATATTTTTCCAGATTCAGACGTTTGGTTTGGAAATTTCAGACGTCTGAATGAGGAATGAAATTGAGATTCAACAATTTGGGCTCGAGACCTATTCCATTGAGTTCAAAAGGGTGTTTGCGACTTTTTTAAGTATAAACATCGATATGTTTTGAGTTGGGTAAAATTTTGAAGTTTCCAACTAGGGCTTTGGGTTTGGGTTTCTGCCTGCTAACCCATCTTAATACCCTAACTCAGCCCCTCCCCTCTTTATTCATCCTCATTTCCTAATACATTCAAGCTTAAGTAAAAATGGGGAGAGGAAGGGGAAATTAGAAATTCCTAAGCCCTAGATTCATTTGCAAATTCAAGTTCTAGCTCCAAAATCAAAGAGAAGCTTAGATAAGCATCTCCTCCTTCTTCTCCAACTCATTCTCTCTTTAATTTCAGAAATTTCCTAAACTTAACTTAGGAAATGTTCTTCTTTTGAGCTTAGATTCAAGCTTCTAGAGTTGAAGTTGAAGAGTAGTTGATCTTCCTTTGCTTTCAAGCTTCTCCTTCATCGTTTTTGGGTTTAAAAGGTGAGTTTTTGAACTCACATCTACGTCTATATCTTTGATAGTGATTAGGCATCAATTCCTAACATCTATTCCTTGTCTATTTGCTTTTGAATTGAATTGGTTTGATGAATATTCCAATTTTTGGTGTTTGAAGTCAAAATCTATGAAAAATCATTATATGGATGTTTGGACATGTTGGTCGGAGTGTATTGGTGAGTCTTTAAGGTTGGGTAGTCGTTTGGCGTAAACCCCTAGCCATCGTCACTCATCCGATTGCTTTCGATATGATTTGGCCATTATTGGCCTAGGCAAAGTATTGCCTGAGCTCCAGTTTCAGACGTCTGAAATATACAATTCAGACGTCTGAATCGGCTTGTCTCAGCCCAATTTGCCTATTTTGTGTGGGATTCCAATTTTTATCGATTCGTGATTTTCCGATTTATTGTTATCATTTATTATTGACTTTGATGATTTCTTTTTTGGGACTTTGGAGAATATCCATTTTGATGGATTCGGTATCGATTTCTTTGGATTTGATTCACGTCATCGTATGTGAATTGATGATTGATTGTTTCTACAATCATTTCTGTGATTTGTCACTTTAAAATACAAAGGTTTTTATACTAGTAGTAAATATTCAACTCTTTTACAAAGATGATTTCAAACTCTATTTTAATACAAAGCTCGTTTATAAAACCGTTTTCTAATCTATTAGTATATACAAACCTTTACCTCATTCGTATGAGAAAATCTAATTAAACGGCTTAGCAAAACAAGTGGTATGAAACGCTTGCGTTTACTTCGTCGGTTAATTCTTGGACTTGTTCGATTGAACTCTTATGACAATTTTCGAGTGGAAGTCTACAATCTGTTCGTAAATATTTGAGTTAAGCTAGTGGTTATGGGACATGAAGCTAAACTCTTATATTTACTAACTTAGTGTAATTTACACTTATTTTCGAGTGGAAGTCTACAATCCGTTCATAAATATTTGAGTTAAGCTAGTGGTTATGGGACATGAAGCTAAACTCTTATATTTACTAACTTAGTGTAATTTACACTTGTCGATCATTGATGATCATTTTGTGATTTAGACTAGCGATGTGCGATGTCTTTTTGTTTGTGTGGGGACTTATAACCTCGTTTGTGGAACTTTGGTTCAATTTGGTGGGGTAGCGACCCATGTTCTTTGGACCGTTCGTGGAGCAATCGGCTCAATGAGTCTGTGCCTGAGTCGTATCTTTTAGGGTGCGTCGATGTTCGGCTCATTTATCCGCGTTGGGAACTGTACCACGACCGAATCTGTGCATGAGGCATATCTTTTATGGTGCGTCGATGTTCGGATCATTTATTGGGTTAGCGACCCATGGAATAGCGTTCCGTTTGTGATACACGTGTTGGTGAGTTTGCATGCTCCCGTTTGTGATAGGCCTTCCCTCTTTTTGTGATTTCTGGATTTCTCATTGTGATTTCTAGAATTTGTGTTTCACCAATTTTCGTGGATTGGCATTGATATGTTTTGTCAGTATTTATGTTTTGGTGAATAATTTAAAGAATGTGATTCTTTTTGGTGTTTTGAGATGATTTGAAATATTGTATGATTTTTTTGTCGTTATTTGATATATACTTGACATAGTATGGCATTTCTTTGTTATCATACGTTTTTGGTCATATCTCTTATCCTATCTCATTTTATCTGATATTTATAGCTAGACTGATCCGTTTATTATTTCCTTCTTAAATAATACTCGGGTCAGACCGGGGTATTTCAGGTGCTTCTGCTTGACTTCTTCTCAGGGTTCGTGACCTGACTTTTGGCTAACTACTTTAGCATAGTAGTTTTTGTTAGTATACAATTGAGATAGAGACTCCTTGATGTATATTTATTCTTTTGTTTAGCACCTGCACCTATTCTTTTGTGATGTAGTGGATCTTCTATGACCACTACTTTGATGTACACTTTCTTGTGTTATATTCATATCTTATTCCGCCTTTGTGATATGAATATCTGTGACTGATTTGTGTTATGTTTATTTCTATATTTGTTTCCGAAGGCCACTTAGCCACTGTGTGGTAGCTTTGTGTTTGTATTCGATATGTCGGATTTCCTCTTGAAATGAAATGTAAGTTATATTTTCTGACATATCGGTACTCGCACAAAGCAATTACACAGATGGTCGCTCCTCAACAGCCTTATTCTTCGTGCTAGTCGATGGCATTACTCCGTAGTGTCCTTGGCTAGCGTGAGTATAGAAGTGGGGCGTCACAGCATGGTATCAGAGCCAAACTTCAGAACAATGTAGAATAATCTAGCAAGGATTATTGTCCTAAGTTTTTCTTAGGAATCGTGCCATAGGATTTAATTCGAGTCTTCATACCGTTCTATCCTATTTCTTTTTATGGTACCTTGTTTTATCGATCAAGTTTGTTTGATATTCATTATGTGAATAACCTTTTCCTCTTCTTTCTTTCTTTCTTAGAGAAGAGGAATGGTTAGATCTGGCAGTCCCAACGCCAGTCAATCCAGTAGTCCTTCTCTGGATGGCATATTTATGTCTGCCCAACAACTTTTGGATCTTGTAAAGAATTAAAGGTTTATCTGTGCTTTGAGTAAGAACCCTAAAAAGGTTTTACCTCTGAAATTAGAAGTGCCTTTCGATCAGCTTGTAGATATCACTCTTCGACTAGAAGAGGCCGATAAAGAAAGTGATGTTGAAGTTGGGGATGCCAAACAAAACTTCAACATCAACAAGAAGAGGCATATTAAGTTCAAAAGTCCTAATCCCAACAAGAAAGGGAAGCAGGCAATTTTGGTAGCAAAGACTCCAATCTCTAGTCGAGGACGATGCTACAATCGTGGGTCTACGGACCACTATGCAAATAAGTGTCTGAAGCCTCTTACTTGTCGCTATTGCAAAGGTTTCGGTCATCTTTGATCTTCATGTCCCAAACTTCCAAACAAGAGAGAGGGAAAGTTGAATGTTGTGCAAGCCTCCACTAGCCCTTCTCTTGGTCAAGGTATTTCTCATTCTATCCTTGACGATATTTGTTTTGTGATTATCTTATTCGAGTTCTTTTTGATTTGGGTTCATCTCATTATTTTATATCAAAAGAACTTGATGATTCTTTCTCTTTTAATATTATGGGCTTGATGACTTAATTGAGAATTGCGAATTCAATTGATGGATCCGCAACACTCAATTTACTTTGTGAAAATGTCGAGATTATTTTATGTATTCTTTTCGAGCCGATTTGCATGTTTTGCGTTACTTAGGCTTCAAAATTTATTTTTTGGAAAGGATTGGCTTAATCATATGAAGCCAATATCCTATGTCCCGAGCGGACTATCTGTCTTTGACATCCTCAATCTATTAAGCAGATTTCTATTGTTTTTAATGATTTTGATTTCCAATTTGGTGGCATCATTTTATTCTTTAAACCCACTTGGTAAGGAAAGTATTATTTCTCTCATTCAAGTAGTTTGTGAATTTTCCGGTATATTTGAGCTTGTCTTAGGATTACCACCTAAGCAATCTTTTGTGTGGCGTTAAGGTCTTTTCAGCGCGACCTTGCCACCGGTTTTCATCAGCTACGAGTTGTGGAGGGTAGCATTCCACTTACCGCACTCGTTATGATTCTTGTGAGTGGTTCGTTATGTCATTCGATTTGACGAACCTTCTACCTTATTTCATCCGTTTTGAGAATCGAGTATTCTACGAATATCTCGATTTGTTTATCCTTATATTTATTGATTATGGATGAAAATTAACAAATTTAAAATTTGCAAATCTTTTTAATAAGATATTTATAAGTATGGTTGGGTTTTGTTCTTAAAACGAGCAAAGAATATTTGTAAATTTTATAAGAGACATGGTTATTATATATAAGATAATTTTGCGTTGTTTTGTCCATTGAGTGCTTTAAGAATTCTGGTCGATGCGCTTGATCAACGTTATCGTTAGGAATCTCCTAAACGCTATGATGAGACAGTCAAACACAGTAAATTCTTGTAAAAAGAATTATAATTTTGAAAGTTTTAGCTTTTCGGGAAAGAGAATTGATTAAAGGAACTCTTTTCCGATGTTTTTATTCTTGTGATTCCCGAAGGGAACCAAGACTTTATTGGTTGTACCTATGCTAGTCGTATTGGTTTGGGTGACATTCTTTTGCTAAGGGAATGTGTTATCAGATATGCTTCTTGACAATTAAAGTTTGTCGAGACTAGATATGCCATTCATGATCTAGTGCTCACGGCCATTGTTTTCGCTCTTAGAATTTGGCGACATTATCTTTTGGGGATGGAAATTTGTTCTCTACACCGATCGTAAATCTTCGAAGTATTTTTTTCTCTAAAAGGAACTCAATTTGCATCAACAACGTTGGCTCGAGTTCCTTGCATCTTATGATCTTGTTATTCTTTGTACTCTGGAAAAGGGTAATCATGTTGCCGATGCCCTTAGCCGAGAGCAACAGCGGATGTTTCTTTGTTGATATCCGAGTGGAATGATCTTGCGACTTTATCCACTTGTGAGATTCGAGATCGTGAATCCAACTCATGTTCATCTCTTGTTTTATGTAGCCTTGAGGCTCATCCTTCTCTTTTAGACCGCATTCTTGAAGCTCAAAAGCATGATCCTGAATTGGTTCTTCTTGGCCAAAGTTGTAGGGATAAAATTGATATTGAAGGTTTGAAAGACTTTGATATTGATGCTCGTGGCGGTATTCGAAAATTTGGTAGACTTATTGTACCAAATATCATTGATCTTCGTAAAGACATTTTAGAAGATTCTCATCGTTCTAAATTTACCATTCATCTCGTTAATAGTAGCGACTTTATTATTGGAATGGAATGAAATCTGATATTGCTAACTTCATTAAGCATTGCATGACTTACCAAGTCATTAAGGCCAAGCATCTAAGGCCTGGTGGGTTATTGCAACCTTTGGACATTCCAGTTTGGAAGTGGGATCAAATTCCATGGACTTTATTGACGGTCTTCCCCGTTCTCATTCGGGTCATGATAGCCTATGGGTGATAGTAGATAGACTTACAAAATCCGCCCATTTTCTTCCCGTTCGGTCCAATCGAACCGTACCTATTTAGGCTAGACTCTATGTCAGGGAAATTGTTAAATTGCATGGAGTTCCTACTTCTATTGTTAGCGATCATGATCCATCGTTTACTAGTGGATTTTGGAAAGGTCTTCAAAAAAGCTTTGGGAATGAAGCTTAATTTTAGCACCACTTATCGTCCTTAATCCGATGGACAAATCGAGCGTGTGAATCAAACCCTTGAAGATCTTCTTCGTGCATATGTTCTTGATTTTGGTGGAAGTTGGGAAGATCATATTTCTCTCGTTGAGTTTTCTTCTAGTTATAGCTTCCAATCTAGTATTGGTAGGGCACCTTTCGAGGCACTCTACGGAAGGTCATGCCGATTCCCTTCGTGTTGGCTTGAAGCCGGTGAGAAGCTGGTTTTAGGTCTAGACTTTATTGGTGTTTATTTGTGTTTCACCTATGAAGGTTGTTGTGCGTTTCAGTCGATCGGGAAAATTAGCACCTTGATATATTGGCCCATATCCCATCACCGAACGCATTGGTTCTGTGGCTTATTGCCTTTTGTTACCGGCTCAATTTTCTGCTATTCATGACGTATTCCACATCTCTCAACTACGGAAATGCCTTCAAGATTCCGATTATGTTCTTGAGCTGGTGTATTTGAAGAAATTGAAGTTTCACCAGATTTGACTTATGAGCAACATTCTATTCAAATCATTACTTCGAAGGTTAAATGCTTTCGAAATAAAGATATTATTCTTGTGAATGTTCAATGGTCCTCAAATCCTAAGGATTTCTCTTGGGAATCTTGAGAATTCATCGATCAAACACATCCGGACTTACTGTTTCGTGCTCTTTATGGTGAACTTCTTATTTCAAATTTTCTTCCCGTTGTATTGATATGCTTTTATGGTTGTTACTCTTTATTTTCTTCTTAATTATTGCGAGGACGCAATTTCTTTAAGGAGGGGAGTCTGTAACAACCCGCATATTTTACGATTCGTATATTTAAATGTTTAATTTAAATATAGCATCGTTAGTCGGATTTTAGTCCGAAAAAGTCACTATACATAGAAGAACAGTCGAATTAGTGAAAAGTCTATATGGATAGTGCTATTTGGAAGTGCCTATTTGAAAACACATTCAAACACAAATTCAGACGTCTGAAATGGGTCGTTCAGACGTCTGAAATTGTTCGAGTCAAACCAGAAAGGAAATAGGCTAAAATTGCTATTTTCAGACGTCTGAAATGGACAATTCAAACGTCTGAATATTGTTCTAGGCAACTTCTATTTTTCCAGATTCAGACGTCTGAATCGTTTATTTCAGACGTCTGAATGAAGTTAGAAAACTCATATTTTTTCAGATTCAGACGTCTGGTTTGGAAATTTCAGACGTCTGAATGAGGAATGAAATTGAGATTCAACAATTTGGACTCGAGACCTATTCCATTAAGTTCAAAAGGGTGTTTGCGACTTTTTTAAGTATAAACATCGATATGTTTTGAGTATGGTAAAATTTTGAAGTTTCCAACTAGGGCTTTGGGTTTGGGTTTCAGCCCACTAACCCATCTTAATACCCTAACTCAGCCCCTCCCCTCTTTATTCATCCTCATTTCCTAATACATTCAAGCTTAAGTAAAAATGGGGAGAGGAAGGGGAAATTAGAAATTCCTAAGACCTAGATTCATTTGAAAATTCAAGTTCTAGCTCCAAAATCAAAGAGAAGCTTAGGTAAGCATCTCCTCCTTCTTCTCCAACTCATTCTCTCTTTAATTTCAGAAATTTCCTAAACCTAACTTAGGAAATGTTCTTCTTTTGAGCTTAGATTCAAGCTTCTAGAGTTGAAGTTGAAGAGTAGTTGATCTTCCTTTGCTTTCAAGCTTCTCCTTCATCGTTTTTGGGTTTAAAAGGTGAGTTTTTGAACTCACATCTACGTCTATATCTTTGATAGTGATTAGTTATCAATTCCTAAGATCCATTCCTTGTCTATTTGCTTTTGAATTGAATTGGTTTGATGAATATTCCAATTTTTGGTGTTTGAAGTCAAAATCTATGAAAAATCATTATATGGATGTTTGGACATGTTGGTCGGAGTGTATTGGTGAGTCTTTAAGGTTGGGTGGTCGTTTGGCGTAAACCCCTAGCCATCGTCACTCATCCGATTGCTTCCGATATGATTTGGCCATTATTGGCCTAGGCAAAGTATTGCCTGAGCTCAGTTTCAAACGTCTGAAATATACAATTCAGACGTCTGAATCTGCTTGTCTCAGCCCAATTTGCCTATTTTGTGTGGGATTCCAATTTTTATCGATTCGTGATTTTTCGATTTATTGTTATCATTTATTATTGACTTTGATGACTTCTTTTTCGGGACTTTGGAGAATATCCATTTTGATGGATTCGGTATCGATTTCTTTGGATTTGATTCACGTCATCGTATGTGAATTTTTGATGATTGATTGTTTCTACAATCATTTCTGTGATTTGTCACTTTAAAATACAAAGGTTTTTATACTAGTAGTAAATATTCAACTCTTTTACAAAGATGATTTCAAACTCTATTTTAATACAAAGCTCGTTTATAAAACCATTTTCTAATCTATTAGTATATACAAACCTTTACCTCATTCGTATGAGAAAATCTAATTAAACGGCTTAGCAAAACAAGTGGTATGAAACGCTTGCGTTTACTTCGTCTGTTAATTCTTGGACTTGTTCGATTGAACTCTTGTGACAATTTTCGAGTGGAAGTCTACAATCTGTTCGTAAATATTTGAGTTAAGCTAGTGGTTATGGGACATGAAGCTAAACTCTTATATTTACTAACTTAGTGTAATTTACACTTATTTTCGAGTGGAAGTCTACAATCCGTTCATAAAAATTTGAGTTAAGCTAGTGGTTATGGGACATGAAGCTAAACTCTTATATTTACTAACTTAGTGTAATTTACACTTGTCGATCATTGATGATCATTTTGTGATTTAGACTAGCGATGTGCGATGTCTCTTTGTTTGTGTGGGGACTTATAACCCCGTTTGTGGAACTTTGGTTCAATTTGGTGGGGTAGCGACCCATGGTCTTTGGACCGTTCGTGGAGCAATCGGCTCAATGAGTCTGTGCATGAGTCATATCTTTTAGGGTGTGTCGATGTTCGGCTCATTTATCCGCGTGGGGAACTGTACCACGACCGAATCTGTGCATGAGGCGTATCTTTTAGGGTGCATCGATGTTCAGATCATTTATTGGGTTAGCAACCCATGGAATAGCGTTCCGTTTGTGATACACGTGTTGGTGAGTTTGCATGCTCCCGTTTGTGATAGGCCTTCCCCCTTTTTGTGATTTCTGGATTTCTCGTTGTGATTTTTAGAATTTGTGTTTCACCAATTTTCGTGGATTGGCATTGATATGTTTTGTCAATATTTATGTTTTGGTGAATAATTTAAAGAATACGATTCTTTTTGGTGTTTTGAGATGATTTGAAATATTGTATGATTTTTTTGTCGTTATTTGATATATACTTGACACAGTATGGCATTTCTTTGTTATCATACGTTTTTGGTCATATCTCTTATCCTATCTCATTTTATCTGATATTTATAGCTAGACTGATCCGTTTATTATTTCCTTATTAAATAATACTCTGGTCAGACCGGGGTATTTCAGGTGCTTCTGCTTGACTTCTTCTCAGGGTTCGTGACCTGACTTTTGGCTAACTACTTTAGCATAGTAGTTTTTGTTAGTATACAATTGAGATAGAGACTCCTTGATGTATATTTATTCTTTTGTCTAGCACCTGTACCTATTCTTTTGTGATGTAGTGGATCTTCTATGACCACTACTTTGATGTACACTTTCTTGTGTTATATTCATATCTTATTCTGCCTTTGTGATATGAATATCTGTGACTGATTTGTGTTATGTTTTTTTCTATATTTGTTCCGAAGGCCACTTAGCCACTGTGTGGTAGCTTTGTGTTTGTATTCGGTATGTCGGATTTCCTCTTGAAATGAAATGTAACTTATATTTTCTGACATATCGGTACTCGCACAAAGCAATTACACAGATGGTCGCTCCTCAACGGCCTTATTCTTCGTGCTAGTCGACGGCATTACCCCGTAGTGTCCTTGGCTAGCGTGAGTATAGAGGTGGGGCGTTACAGAAGCCATCTGTTTCCCCAAATTCTTTTGTTTGAAGGTAAATGGTTACGAAAGGGTTACTTTCGCTTATGTTCACCCAATGGTTTCAAAAGAGGAACTTTCAAATGGTTTCGAAGCTATGCTTCTATAAGTTGGAAAGATATGCTTTAATACTTTCGAAAGGAGTGTTTTAATGGTTTCGAAAGGAATGCTTTGATGCTTTTGAAGAGATGTTTTAAAGTGTTTCGAAAGGCATATGTTTAAGTATTTTGAAAAGAAGGTTTGAATGCTTTCGAAAGGTATATTCTAATGGTTTCGAAAGTAAAGGTCTAAGGTTTTGAAAGCCTTGGTTTTCAAAATAAATAACCCGATCTCATTTTTAAAAGGAAGACTCATGGCAATATAGAAGAGCTTTGAAATGGTTAATTTTGGGAGTTATTGAAGAAGCTTTCCTTGATAAAAATAATGGATTAAAGGTATTAACCATGTTTCATGTGGAAATGATTTCAAGGATATTAAACCATAAAATATTGGTATTGTTGTGTATTGTATGTGCTTCTTCTATAAACATATTCACTGTATAATGGACCCATAACTGTATTTTGGGAAGTAAGGATAGAATATCCAGCTAGGTTGACCCAATAGTGAATATAATTAAGTTAACTCCTGAATGAATAGAGTTGCATCCAAGAGGTCAGGTAGACCAAAACATAGGCTGCCCAAAAATTGACCAAGGAGTTGTCAGTTTAGAGAGGTTCATAGTAAACTCATGAAAACTATGTTTTAAGAGAGTTATTGGTAGGGGCCAATAGGTTCGTAGTGATCCCATGAAAACTATATCCAGATAAGGTTATTGACAGAAGTCAACAGGTTCATAGTCAACCCATGAAAACTATGATATAAGAGAAGTTATTGGAGATACCAAGAGGTTTAGGGAGAACCTATGAAATAATTGAATGAAGTTATTGGCAGAAGCCAATAGGTTTTTAGTGATCCGATGAAAACTATGAGACCGGACAGATAGTCCATAAGCTTTAAGCAGGTTATTAGTCAGCCTATGAAAACTATTAGGTTAATAGTGACCCTAGAAACTATAACTAAGACAGATAGTCAAATGAATGGGGATGGGGAATCCAGGATATTTTGCTTGTATTCATACCATCATGATATTTTAAATTGCAATGTTTTTAACCATTTTGGATGCATGAGCACAGTATACGGTTATTATAAATTGTTGGGCAAGATACTAGTGAGGGGAAAATCCGTTCCGCTAAACGGCGTGGTCTCACTAGATATCTAAAGGGTTTAAGATGGTAGGTTATTATTTATACCAAGCTTTATGTATGACTCGAAGTTTATGTTTTCCCCTTAAACTCTCGGGTACTCAATTGATTTTGAGTAGTTTGAGAGTTGAGGATTTTCAGGTACTCCTTTAGACGAATAAGCTTCCGGAGACATGCAAGAGGCAAGCTAGCTAGTAGGAGTTCTTTTATATTTGATTCCGCTGTATTTTGATGTAAAGGCAAAGTTGTTTAATTGCCTATGTTTAGACTCAGTCATCCAAGGGGGCTTCTTCATATGTCGCTCTTTGCGTAGTTTGTAATAATTATATTTTCTTTGAACGTGGTTCTCGAATTTGGGATTATGTAATGAAGTTGAAATATGATTGAAATGTAATGAGAAATTTATTTAATGGTAATAAAAAATTTCATATCCATGTGTTTCTGTTATATCAATGTATCTACATTACCGCATTTGGTCACCGAGAATTAATAATTATGGATGACTACAGCATCTGTCGCCGTTAGTTTTGGGCCTCCAAGTGGGGGATGTTACAGGTTTCCACTCACATATTAGCCTTGGCATCACTTTAAATGGATCTGTAGCCTTTCATCTCTTCCAAAATATCTCTCTTTTGATATATATACACATAATAGGGAAGAGGTATATATATTCATTAGATTAAGAATAATTGGAGAAGAATAGGATAAGAATAGATTGGAAGAAGAAACAAATAAGAAATTAGTTGAATTCTTACCTGAATTTCCTACGGAGTTTCTAAATTTTATTAGAGAGATAGAAATGGCAGAATTTCATCGTATTTCCCAAAATAATATGAATAAAAAGTGGAGAAGATAGGGTACTATTTATAGGGGTTGAAATGCACCAGAAACATAGGATGGAAGTAGGTAAGAAACGCATAAAATCTGGAGCGTACAACTCAATATAACATAGCTTCATAACCTAGCCACCACTGGCAACTTTCGTTGCCAAGCGTTCGAACACCTTTATGCGACCGGTCGATCGCTAAGTCAACCAGTTGACTTATATAGGTCGACCACTCCTCTATTTGGCGGAGCATTTATTTTGTTCCATTGCACAATTATTTTATTCCCTGATTAACTTTTTAACGTTAAACGATAATTAAACGTTTACTTAGCCCCCAAGCTAATTTTCAAAATTTAAACCCTAAATTTTATTTCTCATGAATTTGAATTCAAATTAAATTAATTCAAATCTGAAAAATTCAAATGCTCATAACTTCTTTGCTTGGCTCCGTTTTCAACCTATTATATATGGAAACAGATAAGAATTTCACCACGAACGCAATAGAATAACTTTCATGGTCAAATTCCAACTTTTATAAAATTTCAATTTTCAACCCTTATCCTAATTAATTCAATTTACTTCATTTATTTATGGTTCATTTTACAAGGTGTTACAACTTCTCTAAGATGATCGATAAGCATATGACTGCATGACCTTTTATTTTGCTTCAGTCATGTATGGACATGCTTTAATATTTAATTTGTTTAAATATTACCGAGAACGGAAGTCACACCTATGAGACATAATAGAGATTTATAGTGTTTGACAAAAATAAATTCAATGAAATGATTTATAAAATGTTACAAATCATCGTGGAGATAATTTTTATATAATAATTATATAATTTTTGAAGTGAAAAAATTAACTAATATAATTTGCATAAATGTTATACACATTGATGTTATACTAGTGTTACCAGAAAATTTCCTACGGTCTTGGAATTGATTCGAATCAGTGGAAAAACATCAACTCTGTGAAATGAAGAGCACTAGATGAGACCGCATCTAAGTCTAATGGAACTGTGCTACCAAATGATGAAGGAACGTATCAAGAGATCGGGAGAGATCAAAGATAGAGAGTCGAAAAAGAAATACTAATTAAGGAATCAACAATATCGATAAGTACAGATCAATGCTTTGATCGGTACCGATCAATCTAAAGCTAGTATTTGGGGACCACTTTGCTCCTACAATGATTCTACATGTAAGTTTGATGAAAAAAGAAAGTTTTGGTGATGGAGGAATGATTGGTAAAATAACATTTTTGTCCCTGAAGGTTCAAGGATTGAAGACTTGAACATTTGTAAAGAAAAGAGTTAGTGTCAAACCATCGATCAGTACTGGCTAATCAAAACTTGGGAAGATGCTTTATTGACTAGTTCTTCATAATGGAAATGCAGATCTGATGGTTTGAGCAATTCAAAATGAGATTCGACAATTTTGGTGTATTGATTCGCCTATAAATGGCTAGCTACGTCATATGGAAATGGACATTTAGAAAATTCATACCACTTTTGGGACTTGTGTCAACTTTCTTAAGGGGGAAATATGCCAATCCGAGATATAAGCTTCAAACTAAGAAATTACCTTGTAAAATGGGTTGTTTTATAGCAGTGTAAGCAATAAAAACAGCAAAGTGCACATAGTCCAGCATATTGTGTCCCATTTTCTCTTTTCTCTCTTTGGTTTCTTACTATTTTCACATATTTACCACTTATTCGCCAGTTTGGGGTGTTAGTCCAATAAAGCTAACATTTTGTTGCTTTCATTGAGAATTGAACTCAGGTCCAACCCGTTGAAGATGAAGATGCCATCTACTATGAAGACTGTTGTTAGGGGAAGTCAATCGAAACATGTGGACAGCCAAGAAATGTCTTCTGTTCAAACCCACTTTCAAATTCCATGACCGTAGATGAGACGGTAAGAATGATGAAAGTATGTAACGATGCTGTTAACCCAACATGAGGATATATTGGACAGCCTTTTCCAACTAATGGAGCAACAAAAATCAATTGGAGCAGTTAGAAGTCAATATCAAAGGAAGGTTAGAGACTAGAGGTTATGTACCAAAGAAACGTGGGTCTACAATACTTACCCTTCAGCCTCCATGATCGATCAGTACATATCAACCCCCATAGGTCGGTACCGATCTTGTAACACCCCTAATTTTTAATAACATTACTCAGGAGATTTAATTAGATAAATTAAATAGAATAATGTAAAGGATAACTAATAAGGGGATTGAGATTCTTAATAAATACTAAGTGGTCGTGCTTAATTAATTAATTAAATGGGCTTAAAAATGGTTTTTAAGTTAATTAATTTACATAAGGGCATAATGGGAATTAGCCGCATATAACCCCTTACCCTTATATATATTCTCATTCCTTACACCATTCATATTTCCCATTCACGTCTTTTTGAAAACAAAACACAAACGTAAAGAGGAGACGACCATTGCCAGGAAGAAAAGAGAAGAGAAATCAAAGTAAAGCTAAGGATTAAACCTAGGGGAATAAATCTTAATCTCAATCCAACCTCCTTATCCTAATCAAGGTGAATAATAATTTATACCCTCTCTATTTTGTTTTATGATCATATGTTTTCGGATTTAAGATTAAATTTGTTTTTATGATGATTTGGATGATGATATGCTTGAATTATAATTTGTTTAATTTAAACAAGATTGTTTAAATGAGGATTTGTGTGGTTTTAGGGCAAAACCGATTGAAATTGATTCTTAAATGCCATGGAAAAATTTTATGTTATGTAAAACATGATTTTGGAGTTGGGTTTTAATTTTGATAATTTTCCAAGCACTGGAAAGATTATTATGAATTTTTAAAGGAAAATATGATAAAACTGGGTTTAAATTTAATTTCGATTATTTCAGGGAGAAATTGGGTCTAGAATTTTTATGTGTTAGATAACATGGTTAAAGTTAATTTCTGTAATTTTGGGGATTTTTCCTAATTGATTTGCTATGGAAATTAAATTATTTTAGAAGAAGGACTTATTTGCAATATTGGTTTTACTTAATAGAAGGGCTTATTTGCTAAATTAACCTTGGTTTAGATCTGAAATTAAGCGTTGGTTATTTTCGTAAAGAATTTGAAAAGTTGAGGCAACCAATCATGTGTTTGCACATGGTAGGTTAGTTAGATAGAGTTTGCTTTAATTGGCCTTAACTAGCTTTTACTCAGAAAAGCAGGTTCCGCCTCTATTAGAAGTGCCTTTCGACTCTTATGCTTCCGCTCCATCCTAGTCAAAACCAACCCAGGCCGAAAAAAATTCATAAGGTATAACTTAGATGGTACATAGTGGATTGGAGAAAGGCGGAAGGCATGGTGTCGAAAGCAATGCTTCTGATGGGGTCGATACCTTTGTTTGTTTTAAAAAGTTAAGCGCCTACCTTTGTTTCACTCAAGCTTTAAATGTAGTCGAAACATATGTTTTCGAAAGGAGTTTTCTAAATAGCTTTCGAAAAGGGTTGCCAAATTATGTTTTAAAGTATGAGATTTCGAATGTGTTCCCTTGTTTATAATAGAATGCTTTCAAAAATGACGGTTTCGACCTAGTCGAAACTCTGCAGCCGTTTCTATACCTTTCAAGTGTATTGAAATCACCAACGCTTTCGAAGGGTAGTTTTTGTTTTAAACTTATACTAAGCCACTTCCTAACTGCTTTCGAAAGGGTCCAAGGGTTTCGAAGGCAATGGCTTCAAAAAGGGGGTTTCGATGCTATCCTTTGGTGTTTTGGCTTAAATGTTTTGAAGCTTTCGAAAGGGATGGTGCCGACGCCATCAAGTTTTCCCTAATACTTTTATGTGATAAAGAATGGTTTCGAAAGAGATACTTTCATTTATATTCACTTTGACCCAAATGATATTTTTAAATATAAACCCAATGGTTTCGAAAGAGGGACTTTCAATGGTTTCAGAAGGGATACTTCCATAGGTTTTAAAAGGGGTACTTTCAATGGTTTCGAAGCTATGCTTCTAAGAGTTAATAAGTAATACTTTATTACATTCGAAAGGTTTCGAAAGAGAGGTTTTAAAGTGTTTCAAAAGGCAGGGGCCTAATGTTTTGAAAAGAGATTTATATGCTTCCGAAAGAGGTTATCTAGTGAGGTCGAAAGCTAAGTTTTGAAGGTTTCGAAAGCCTTAGTTTTTCAAAACAAATAACCCAATCTCATTTTAAAGGAAAACCATGGCATAAATAAATAAAGTGTTTTGAAAAGGAGATTTTAAAGAAGTTTTCTTTGATTAAAAGGTTAAAGGGATTAACCAAGTTATTGTGTTTGCTTCTTCATATATGTATATATTCACATCGTAATGGACCCATAACTGTATTTTGGCAAAGGGCAGAATAACCAGCTAGGTTGACCCAGTAGTGAATATAAATTAAGTTAATTCCTGAATGAGTAGAATTGCATCTAGGAGGTCAGGAAGACCAGAATATAGGATGCTAAAATATTAAAGGAAGATATTGGCAGGGGCCAATAGGTTCACAGTAAGCCCTTGAAAACTGTGTATTGAAAAAGATATTGGCAGGGGCCAATAGGTTCACAGTAAGCCCATGAAAACTGTGTATTGGAAAAGATATTGGCAGGGGCCAATAGGTTCATAGTAAGCCCATGAAAACTATGTATAAATGAAGATGTCAGAAAGACAAGTTCATAGTTAGCCCATGAAAACTATGATTTGATATTGGCAGGGCCGATAGGTTTGTAGTTAGCCCATGAAAACTATATCCGGATTAAGATATTAACAGATGTCAATAGGTTCCTAGTCAGCCCATGAAAACTAGGATAAGAAGAAAAGATATTGGAGTTACTAATAGATTCCTAGTCATCCCATGAAAACTAGGATAAGGGTAAAGATATTGGAGTTACCCATAGGTTCTTAGTGATCCCATGAAAACTATGTAACTGGACAGGAGTCCATAATCATTTTACCGGTTAATAGTTAGCCCATGAAAACTATTAGGTTAATAGTAACCCTAGAAACTATAACTATGACAGATCGTCAAAATGAATGGGGATGGGTAATCCAGAATTGATTTACTTGTTTCGCATATCATCATATCATATTGTTTTGAATTGTTTTAACCATTGTGGATGCAGGAGCACAGTATATGGTTTTATAAAGGTTTTAAGATACTAGTGAGGGGAAAACCCATTCCGCTAAGTGGTGTGGTCTCACTAGAAATCTAAATGGTTTGGGATGGTAGATTATTATTCATACCAGGCTTTATGTCCGACTCAAAGTTTATGTTTTCCCCTTAAACTCTTGGGTACTCAATTGATTTTGAGTAGTTTGAGAGTTGAGGTTTTTAGGAACCTCTTAAGACGAATAAAGCTTCCGGAGACGTGCAGGAGGCATGTTAACTATCTAGAGTTATCTTTTATTTTGATTCTGATGTGTTGATGTAAAGGCAAAGTTGTTAAATTGCATATATATATATATATATGTATGTATGTATACTCTGATCATCCAAGGAGGCATCTTCATATGTCGCTCTTGGGGTATGTTGTAATAAATATACTTTCTCTAAACGTGGTTAACAATTGTGGGATTATGTAATGAATTGGAAATGTTTTGAAATGGAATGTGATCTTGTTTGATATTTTAAATTTTTTCCATATTCATGTGTTCTGTGTATCAATGTATCTAACATCGCAGTATTTGGTCACCGAGGGTTAATAACTATGGATGACTGCAGCATCCATAGCCGTTAGTTTTGGGCCTCCAAGTATGGGGATGTTACAAGTTGGTATCAGATCATTGGTTTATGAAAACTTAAAAGAAAAGTTAAACCTAAAAGATTTTCAAAACATAATCCAATAAATCAGAAATATGATCGGGGTTGGGGATAACGTGGTAGGGATTTGAGACAAGCAGGAGGTTAGGAAGAAGAAGACATTAATGGTAGAGAAGGAAAAGCTATTCGAGAGAGATGTTTTTTTGCAAAATATCTTTTTCTGTCTTTTTTTCTTTAACATCCAGGTACATTTATAACAACTTTCCCACTACACAGTAGCTATCTATACCTATATCACTCCTTTGTAACCGTTTGCTTTCTTTCCTAACAGACTGCAAAATATTAATTCTCTAAATATAAAATATTGAATAAAGTGGGTGCTAAAGCTCGTCTGCATGTGCCTTTTTCCTGCCACCATTTGTCGTGATTCTTTTCTGCATCAGTCCAGCAACCGTTTGGGTTTCTGGATAGTTCTCTTGGGTCTAGTACTTCTTTCCTGGTTATGTGCGCCTGATATATTAGTGTTACCGTGCATATCAACACCCCCGCCTTCAAGATCGACCTTGTCCTCAAGGTCATTTGTAGCAGTGTTGGTTGGAAGTGGTTGGACAGCAGCTTGCGAGGGGTTTGGGCAGAATTTCAGCATTGAAATATGAAATACAGGGTGAATTCGTGAGTCTTGTGGTAATGCTAACTTATATGCCACTGCTCCGATCTTCTCGATGATTTGATACGGCCCAAAATATCGTTTCGACAGCTTGTGATGATTTGTGCGAACCGAAGTTTGCCTGTATGGCTGCAGTTTAATATAAACCCAAGTGCCAGGATCAAATTGTTTGTCTTGTCTGTGGCGATCAGCCTGAGATTTCATACGCGCTTGAGCTTTCTGCAAATTCCCTTTAATGATGTTAAGCAGCTGGTCTCGAGATGCAGCCCAGTCATTTAGCTCTGGAATAGGAGATGGTGCGTTGATATAGTTAGCTAATACTGGAGGTGGTCTGCCATAAACCACCTGGAATGGTGACATCTGCAGCGATGAATGCTTCGTAGTGTTATACCATAGTTCAGCCCACGGCAAACATTTCACCCACTTTGCTGGGATGTCGCCCACCACTGCTCTTAAGTATGTTTCGAGACATCTGTTTACGACTTCGGACTGCCCGTCGGTCTGTGGATGGTACGCACTACTCATCCGGAGCTTTGTACCATGTAAGCGAAATAGTTCTTTCCAAAACTGGCTCGTAAATAAGCGGTCGCGGTCAGATACTATCGAACGTGGAAAGCCATGTAATCTGACGTATTCGTGGAGAAAGTGGGATGCTAGTTGTGTAGCTGAAACGGAGGATGGTAGCGCGCAGAAGTGTGCATACTTTGACAATCGATCAACAATCACCCATATCGTTGTTTTCCCCGCGGATGGTGGAAGATGAGTTATGAAATCCATTGATATGTCTTGCCAGATCTGTAGCGGAATTGGTAGTAGTTGCAACAGTCCTTTAGGAGGCGAGTTTTCTGGCTTTGTTTGGAGACAAATATTGCATTGCTTCACGAATTCTTGTACATCCGTGTTGAGTTTGGGCCAAAAAAAATTGCTGGAAATTCTGGCGATAGTTGCTTTTATGCCCGAATGCCCCCCAATCTTCGAGTTGTGTAACTCATTGATGATAGCGTGTTGCAACTCGGGTATGCATGGCACATAAATTCTGTTTCCACAAAATAGTAATTCATTACGAAATTGGTACTTGGGGTTTTGACATGTACCTGCTGTTAGTTGCGAGATGATGTCTTGAGCCGTTGGATCGGTGCGGATTGCCCGTTGTATGTCTTCAATCAGTGGAAATGAAGGTCCAGAAAATGCTAGCATTGAGGCTTCGCTAGTGAATCGTGATAATCCGTCGGCGACGACGTTCTTCTTGCCTGGGCGATACTGGATTGTAAAGTCAAATCCGAGCAACTTGGTGAGCCAGCATTGTTGCTCTGGAGTCTGGATGGTTTGTGATGTCAGCTCTCTCAAACTTTGATGATCTGTGATTACGGTGAAGGGTCTGCTTAATAAATAATGCCGCCACTTTTTTATTGAGGAAGTAATTGCAAACATTTCTCTCGAATAGGCTGAAGCTTTTTTGAGGTGTTGTGGAAGTTTAAGGCTGAAATAGGCTATTGGGTGGTCGGATTGGGATAAAACGGCACCAACGGCCATGGCAGAGGCGTCCGTGGTTAGGGTGAAAGGGGAATTGAAATTGGGGAGCGATAAAATTGGAGTAGAAGACACTGCTTTTTTTAATGTCTCGAAAGCCTCTTGGGCTTGTGGGCTCCAGGTGAAAGTGTTTTTCTTGAGCAAGTCGGTTAGTGGCCCTGCTATTGCTGCGTAATTATGTATAAAACGTCGGTAATACCCTGTTAGGCCCAAAAAGCCCCTTATCGCGGTTACTGATTTTGGTGCTGGCCATTTAATCATAGTATCTACTTTGGACGGATCCACGCGGACGCCTTGGTGAGAAATTAAATGGCCTAAGTAATCAATTTCTTGGAGGCCAAATTTGCATTTGGATAAGTTGGCAAAAAATTTATGTTGATCGAGGATTTGCAATGTAGTGGTAAGGTGGTTGATGTGATCTTCCCATGTCGAGCTATAGATGAGGATGTCATCGAAGAAAACAAGGATGAATTTGCGTAGGTATGGTCGAAAAATATTGTTCATAGTAGCTTGGAAGGTTGATGGTGCATTTGTGAGGCCAAAAGGCATAACTAAGAATTCATAATGGCCGTCATGAGTTCGGAAAGCTGTTTTTGGGATATCGGGACGGTGTACGCGAATTTGGAAATATCCACTTCTTAGGTCGAGTTTGGAGAAGAATAATGCACCATGAAGTTCGTCCAATAATTCGTCGACGGTGGGTATTGGAAACCGGTCTTTGATGGTGATTGCGTTGAGGGCTCGGTAATCGACACAAAATCTCCACGATCCGTCTTTTTTTTTTACTAAAAGGACCGAAGAAGAGAATGGGCTAGTGGATGGTTGAATGATTTTTGAATTTAGCATGTCTTGGATTTGGCGTTCGATCTCGTTTTTTTGATAGTAAGGGTAACGGTAAGGTCTGGTGTTAATTGGATTGGCGTTAGGAAATAGGTTAATATGGTGGTGAAGGTTACGGTTTGGCGGTAGAGTTGTTGGTGTGGTGAAAACATGTTTGAATGATAATAGGATCTGGTTAATTTGAGGATCGGTGTGTGGTGTAATAGGGAGTTCTGGTGTAACGTTTGCTGGTTGGTATTGGAGATACAGAAAATTGGTTATAGCGGACGTGCTATCAAGTCGTTTCAATTGTTGCAAGGAAATTGGCGATGGGCCTAAAGATGGGTCAAGCCCAGTTAGACAGATTTGGTGGCCTTCATGACTAAACGACATGGTTAATTTTTTGTGGTCCATTGTGATGGGCCCGAGTTTCTCTAACCATTGCACTCCAATTACACCGTCTGAGCCCACGATTTCTAGCAAATGAAAATCAATGTCGAATCGATGACCTTGGATTTCAACACGCACTTTAGAACAAGTGCCTGAGCTCTTCAATTTCTCGCCATTTCCCACCGTTACAACGAATGCATTTGCGGGGTCAATGTCGAGGCCGAGGAATTTTGCTGTTTTGGGGTGAAGGTAATTGTGGGTGGAGCCGGAATCGACGAGGATGGATATGGTGTGTTTGTTTATTGAGGCTGGAAGGCGGAGCGATCGAGGGTGTGAGGACCCGGTGAGAGCTTGGAAAGAGATTTCCTGGGGTTGGTCTGGTGTTGTGTCAGTGGTGTCAGGCGAGGTAAGTTCTTGTGTGGTATCGATTGGGGTTGCGATGGGTGTTGGTTCATCATCTGGGTTAGTGTCTGGGAGAATCATAAGGATGTGTGTGGGTTTGCAGCGATGGCCAAATTGATATTTCTCATCACAATTGAAGCATAATCCTTGTTGTTTCCTGGTGTTCATCTCGGCTTGTGTTAACTGTCTTATAGGAACCGAAGGTTTAGGGTTGTGTATGTTTGGTGTTTGATGATTTAATTGTGTGGGTGGGGACGTGGTGAATGGTTTTTGATATGGTTGGGTTGGTTTGGTGAATGGTGGTTTAGCTAGATCGTTCAGTTTTCGTTCGATTAGCTTAGCGCCATGAACTGCGTCGGCTATGTTTGTGGGGTTGAGGATGTAGAGCTCATTTTGGATGTTGTTTTTGAGGCCAGATATAAAGCAGTGCAGTATAGAGTCATTGGATAGTGATGTGATACGATTGCAAAGGTTTTCAAAAGTAGCTAGATAGTTTTCCACCGATGTTACCTGCCGGAGCTTAAACAAGGTGGCTTCCGGATTGAGAAATGTTGGTGGGCCGAAGCGCTTTTCTATTGCTTTAGTCAGCACCGTCCATGTCGAGATCTGATTATTACGATGCATCCACTGGAACCACGATAGAGCCTGTCCTTGCATGTGAAAACTTGCGAGATC
Source organism: Allium fistulosum (assembly GCA_030737815.1). NCBI lineage: Eukaryota > Viridiplantae > Streptophyta > Magnoliopsida > Asparagales > Amaryllidaceae > Allium > Allium fistulosum. The sequence goes on from CM060903.1 coordinate 850,915,261, forward strand.
TACTCGTTGGTCTTCGGGTGTGGAGTAGTATGCGAAGAATCTATTTGCTTGGAATATCCAGTCATGTGGGTTTGTGCCGTCGAAGGTTGTTAGTGAACACTTTGGAGTACGAGTTGGTGCTGGTGTAGTTAGCAGTGGTGGTTGGCGATGTATAGGAGGAGATTGGTATGTGGATGAAGACTGGTTGGTTGGTGAGATGGGTTGCTGGGTGTCCAACTTGCGGTTAATCTCAGCCAAGGCGGCTTTTATGTCAATATTATTGGCTGTTAAGCTTTCGAGCATGGTATTGTGGGAATTTTGTGTGGCTTGGATGGCATTTTGGTTGGTCTGGATAGTATTAATGGTTTGCTGTTGAGTGGCTAGTTGTTGGAATGCGTCGTCGATTCTGGTCATGGTGGAGGGCGAGAGGATTGATTGTATGAGGAGGAAGAAGAGACACTCAGTGAAAGCACCAACTGGTAGGGATTTGAGACAAGCAGGAGGTTAGGAAGAAGAAGACATTAATGGTAGAGAAGGAAAAGCTATTCGAGAGAGATGTTTTTTTGCAAAATATCTTTTTCTGTCTTTTTTTCTTTAACATCCAGGTACATTTATAACAACTTTCCCACTACACAGTAGCTATCTATACCTATATCACTCCTTTGTAACCGTTTGCTTTCTTTCCTAACAGACTGCAAAATATTAATTCTCTAAATATAAAATATTGAATAAAGTGGGTGCTAAAGCTCGTCTGCATGTGCCTTTTTCCTGCCACCATTTGTCGTGATTCTTTTCTGCATCAGTCCAGCAACCGTTTGGGTTTCTGGATAGTTCTCTTGGGTCTAGTACTTCTTTCCTGGTTATGTGCGCCTGATATATTAGTGTTACCGTGCATATCATAACGCTATAGTAACATACTTGTATTTCATATAGATATATATAAGTATGTATTCCCCTCTCTCTTAGACCATTCTTCTGTATCTTACTAAGGCTCGTATGTAGGTTTACGAGAAAGAAGATATGGAAGCAGGAAACGGAAGAGGAAATCTTGGTGGAGGAAGCACCACAACCAATGGAAATGCTTGACCTAATACCAGGGGGAACCAAGGTCGACAGGCTAATGCTAACCAAAATGTTGATGCCAATGTGGGTGTTGGAAATCCAGCAATAGATATGGGGGCGATGTATCAGTTCCTCGTCAATATGATGCAAGCAGAAGCTGCTGATAATGTTGGAGGAGCTAATCATGTGGATCCAGTTGGGAATAATTATGCTAAGCTGAGTAGAGATTACACTAGTCTTGGTGGGAAACCGTTTATGGGAATGAAAGATGCCAAAGAAGTAGAGAATTGGTTGTTGCATTATGAGCGTATCTTTGCTGATTTGGATTTAGATGATGAGCAAAAGACAAGGTTGGCCTCTAGACAGTTGCAAGAGTCGATACTTCATTGGTGGAATAGTGTTATTGCCGAAGTTCCGGAGGAAGAGTTGATATGGGCTGAATTCAGAAGGATATTTGAACAGAGGTTTTTATTTGAGGTTGCTAAGTCAGCGTTGATGAGAAAGTTTATGGATCTAGTTCAGGGAGAGATGTCGGTTATCGAGTATGATACTAAGTTTGATGATTTGTCTTGATATGGGTATGCTACTATAGACACTGACATTAGGAGAAATGAGAGGTTCATTCGGGGACTGAGACCTGAGCTTGCTAGGGCAATCCTGACACATATCCGTGATCCTTGTAATGTGGTTGTGGAGATGGCAATTCGCCATGAGGAGATGCTTGTTGTTTGTGCTAGAGAGAAGCCATTTGAAACCCAAGGTTCTCAGGGAAAGAAAAGAAAGTTCTTTAAGAAGAAGGGGCCCAGAAGAAAGAAGCTGCCAAGAAGGAAAACGCAGATTTAGTTTGTTACAAGTGTGACAAGAAGGGTCATTATGCAAATGAGTGTCGGTCAAGAAAGGGGAAGAAGGCTATAGGTAAGAAGAATGTGAAGTGCTTCAACTATGATTAGGTTGGGCATTATAAGAATTAGTGTCCAGAACTGGTTAAAGCGGACACGGGAACGGATTTTGCTATTGGACCATCATCTTCTAAGCCGGTTGCAGCTGCAAAAGGGAAGACTGTGATGGAAGGTACATTTTTTATTCAGAGTATACCAGTTAGGATACTATTTGATACCGGTGCATCACATTCATTTATATCCCAATGTTTGGTTGATAGGTTATGCTTAGAACCCACACACCTTGTTACTTCCTTAAGAGTTGCGAATCCAATAGGAGGGTATGCAACTTTGAGGATGAGATCTGACCAGTTAGAAATTGATTTGTTAGGTCATAAGTTTGCATGCAGTCTGTATGTTTTCGATTTCGTAGATTTCGAAATCATTTTGGGTATGGATTGGTTGAGAAGGTGTGAGGCTAGGATATTTTGCCAGGATGGAGAGATATCACTAAGACACCTTGATTGTCATAACCGAATTATATTCTTTGTAGAGAATTCTGACTGGAGTAGTTGTGCTTTATTAAATGCAATGGAAGTGAGAGAAGAGTTAAGTCAGGTTCGAGTAGCAAAAGAGTTTGCATATATCTTTGAGCCAGTCACAGGACTACCACCGAAACGAGCTATTGAGTTTTGGATAGATCTTGTGCCAGAAGATGAATGTATGAGTAGACCACCTACCAGGATGACACCTACTGAGATATAGGAATTAAACGTGCAGCTAGTGGATCTAGAAGGAAGGAATTTTTTTAGACCAAGCAGTTCGCCTTAGGGAGCGGCCGTGGTGTTCATGAAGAAACCAAATGGGACGTTAAGGATGTGTATCGACTATCATAAGTTGAGCGAAAGGATGATCAAGGATAAGTATCCTTTGCTGATAATTATTTGATCAATTGTGTGGAGCCAGAGTATTTTCCCAGTTGGATTTAGCGACAAGTTTCCATCAGTTAAGAGTGGCAAAAGATAGTATTCTTTTGACAGCATTTCAGACCAGGCATGGTTCATACGAATGGTTAGTAATGCCATTCGGGTTAATGAATGACCTGCTTTCTTTGTGGATTTGATGAACCGAGTCTTTATGAGTATTTGGATAGATTCATGTTGGTGTTTATATATGACATTTTGGTATACTCTAAGGATGAAAGAGAGCATGAAGATCATCTTAGAGTTGTGCTTGAGATGCTAATGCAGCATCAGCTAAGGCGAAGTTTTCCAAGTGTCATTTTTGGAAGAAAGAGGTTAAGTTTCTTAGTCACGTGGTTTCAGAGAAGGGTTTGTCAGTCGATCCAGATAAGATCGAAGCTTTTAATAATTGGAAGAGACTAGAGACGGTGACTAAGATTAGAAGTTTTCTTGGACTTGTTGGCTATTACCGGAGATTCATCAAGGATTTCTCGTGGATAGCAGCGCTTTTGACTAAGCTAACCAGGAAGAAGGTGAAGTTTGTCTGGTCCGCCAAATGTGAGGAAGCATTCCTCAAGTTAAATATTTGTTGACCAATGCACCAGTGTTAGTAGTTCCAGACGGAAACCAAGGGTTGGTGGTGTATACTAATGCATGTGGGACTGGATTGGGAGCTATGTTGATGCAGAAGGGTAAAGTGATTGCCTACGCTTCACGATAGCTCAGACCGCACGAAGTGAGATATCCTACTCATGATTTGGAGTTAGCAGCGGTGATCTTCGCATTGAAGATTTGGAGACATTATCTCTTAGGGGAGAGATTTGAGCTATACACAAATCATAAGTCTTTAAGATACTTATTCTCTCAGAAGGAGTTGAATATGAGACAGCAGAGGTGGCTGGAGTTTTTAGTTGCTTATGATTTTGGTATAGAGTATACACCAGGGGAAGGTAATAAAGTTGTGGATGCTCTTAGTAGGAGACATCAGAATATGGTGTTAGCTATGTTGGCCGAATGGAAGAATTTAGAAGCTTTGACTACTAGTAGTGTGCAGTTAAGATCGATTGCTAGTTCTAGTCAGAGTACTGCCATGTTGTCCTGTTTAGAAGTTCGACCAGTGTTGATCGAGAAAATTGCTTCTAAGCAGAAGGAGGATCCATTATTTGCCAAGAAGATTAGAAGGCTTGAAGTTGGATCGGAGATCGATGATCTAAAGGATTTTAGTCTTGACCAGAAAGGATGGTTGAGAAAGAAGGGATGATAATGTGTTCCAAATGTTGAGAACTTGAGGAAAGAAGTTCTTGGAGAATGTTATCGGTCCAAGTTTATGATTCATCCTAGAGGAACCAAGATGTATCTAGACATGAAGAGGAGTTTCTATTGAGAAGGTAAGAAGATGGATGTTGGCTTGTGGGTTAGGCAGTGTGCAAACTGTCAACAAGTGAAAGCCAAACATCAGAAGCCAAGTGGATTGCTTCAACCTCTAGAGATTCCAGTTTGGAAATGGGATTCGATATCCATGGATTTTATAGATGGGTTGCCAAGGTCAAATAGAGTAAATGAAAGTATATGGGTCGCCGTGGATAGGTTGACCAAGAGTGCCCATTTCATTCCAGTTAAGTGAACCAGGACGGCACCTGTTTTAGCTAAGTTGTTCATGAAGAACATAGTTAGACTACACAGAGTTCCTAGTAGCATAGTCAGTGACAGAGATGCTTTATTTACTAGCGAATTCTGGAAGAGTCTACAGGATGTGTTAAGACCTAAGCTCAAGATGAGTACTGCATATCACCCTCAGACGGATGGACAGACAGAGATAGTCAATAAAGTACTCGAGGATTTATTGAGAGCTTGTGTATTGGATTTTGGTGGATCTTGGGAAGATCACTTGCATTTGGTTGAGTTTTCCTATAATAATAATTATCAGACTAGTATAGGAATGGCGCCTTTTGAAGCTTTGTATGGAAGGCCATGCAAATCACCAGCATGTTGGTTGGAGACTGGAGACAGATTGGTTTTAGGTCCAGATTTGGTTAGGGACACGTCAGAGAAGATTGAGTTAATCCGAGGAAGGATGAAGGAAGCTCAGTCCAAACAAAAAAGTTACGCAGATAAAAGGCGTAAAGACCTAGAGTTCTCGATTAAAGACAGGGTTTTCATTAAGGTATCACCGATGAAGGGTGTGGTACAGTTCGGAAAGTCAGGAAAACTGGCACCGAGATATGTTGGACCATTCTAGATTATAGAGAGGATTGGAAAGCTCGCATACATAGTAGAGTTGCCGAGAAGTATGGCAGGTGTAACGACCCAGAATTTCAAACGAATTAAATTGAGAATATTTAATTTATTTTAAATATTTTGACGATGATTTAATTTGAATCCCCGATATAACTTTGAAATTTACGATTAAATTATAAAATTTAATCTATTGTAAGGTGAATAAAAATTTGAATCTTCAATTTTAAGCTGAAGAAAAATATTTCGAAAGCTTTTATAATTCGTATTTATAACACTGAAGATAATAAGAGCTTCAGAATCGAATTTGAAAATGGTTTGTTCAGTTTTGAAAATATATTGTTCGAATCGATATTTAAAATAGCCGTCCGAGGCACAGTCTCGGAATTTGACGAAACCAGTTCCAGTGGGTCCGTAATATTGAATTATTGTCGAATTTCAATTTTCGTATTGATTGGAGTTATTCTGTGAGCGTACGACACCAAAACGTGTTGAAATAAAATTGAATTTAATTTTAACATTTTAAAATTTATAAGCCTGCCGACATACACGTTCACTCCTTTAACATCGCCTATAATCACGGAGAAAATAATGTGACCCATGCCTTCTTCTGATTTCTAAATATCCCTCCTCGTATTCAAAATCGAACAGAAAATGAAAACAAATCATGGCAGATACTTCTTCCCTTTCAATTCAATTTGTTCGTTCCCTCCCCATTTACCTCTTGTATTCCACCGCGTGCCCCCTCTCTCAAAAATCGAAACCGCCCTCAGATAAAAATCGCGACCCCCGTTTTGTTCAAATCAATTTCGACCGAACTCGATTTCAGCGAGCGATGAAGGCGATCAACGCGTGGAGATTCGCGACTGGATTTTGGGGTTCAACATCTTCGAGCGACGACGAAGGCAGTGGCGATGGCGGCGATTCTGGGAAGCATCGAGCTGGGCGTACGCGAGCGCGTGGTCGGAGCTGCAGGCCGAAGCAAGGAGGCGCGATCGATCTCGAGTGCGACCCTGTCAGGTTGGAGTCGCGAGGCAATCAAGGAGCTAGGATTTGCTAGCTCGAAGGGATGGTGGCAATCGCAAGTTCTGGAGGCGTTCAGGCGAATTCGCGTGGTCGAGATTGGAGGGCACGTGTTCATCTCGAGTCGCAACGTGGTAATGTCGAAGTCGTGCAAAACATCTCGAGCTCGACCCGGGCAGTAAAGGTATATATTTATTCAGATTCAATTTAATTTGGTAATATGAATTTGTAAATACGTACATATGCATAATTGTTTTACAGGAGAAAAATAAAATAATATAAATCGATTTGTTTACGGTGATTAAAATGATTTTTTGTGTACGTATATAAATAGATTTTATTTTTATGAGTGTACATGAGTTTAAAAAGGGAAAGAAAATATTTTGTTAAATAGAATGGGTTTAAAACCAAAACCATTGAATAACTAAAATTACCAAATAAAAGTTGATTATTCGATCATTTCGAATATTAATGAATTCTATAAAAAAAATTGTTGTTTATACTAGGTCTGAAATGGAAAACAAGTCTGGAATAAAATGGATGGCAAAATAAAAAGCTAAGGTGAGATCTTCTCACTCAATTGAATGTGGAATTATTTACAGTTATTGATTGATGATTGACTGTTTGGATGTGATATTAGATATAGTAGGATATATATATCTATATATAGCAATATATACATATTGGCATATGTATATATTGGATTGATGATTTCCCGCCTCGTATAGCGGATGAGACCCTATTTCGCCGTTAGTAAGCGGATTTATAAAAACCTATATACCGCGATAATTCCGTACTGGAGCGGAATTGGTATTGTGCTAACATCTTTGGATGCAGGGAAACAGGTTGGAGGGATCCAACTGGACCCCTCACATTGATTGAATTTATTTCTATTGTGATATGAATCTGTGAATGATTATAGTGATGCTATTAATCATATTGATATCTGGAAATTGTTTGAAAGCTAAAATTTAGCTGAATGGATGTTTTGACATCATTGGATTCCAAAAATAAACGGAATTGAATTTTTGAAATCAAAATAGAAATTTCTAAGTGAATTAATTGAATAAATTTTGAAGCAAGGAATTTTAAAGTATAAAAAGTTAATTTTTATATTCTTATCGAATTTATTCCAAAATCAAGTGAAAACGTTAAGTAAATGAATTTCGTATAATAGTGATTTTAAATTGAAGAATTTAATTAAAATTTGGATTTCTAAATAGTTGGAAAAAGATAAAAAGGGATTTATTTTCTTTAAGAGGAATTTGTTTAAAATGAAATAAGTTGGAAGTCCAATTATAAATTTAATTGGCAAATTGAAACAAGTTTAGAAGAAATCAATATAAAATGATTTGGGATGGGAAATTAATTTAGAAATGAATATTGAAATTGATCTGGTATTGAAGTAAAATTAGAAATCAATTTGGGATTTGATTTTGGGGTTAAAAGTGAATATTTGGGAATGTGGATTTAAAAAATGGAAATGATGTTAAATGGGTTTATTTACAGTTGGTAAAGTTTAAAAGAACGATTTCTTTTAAAATAAATAAATTATAAGTATTTAACTTATAATCTGGATTTTTTGATGTATACGTTGAGTTATAAAATTGAATGGGTCATTAAAGGAAATTTATAAAATCGAAGTTGTTATAGAATAGAAAATAGAATTTATAAACGTTGTTTTATAAATTCAAAAATCAATTGGATTTGATAAATTAAATATAGAAGGACATTAAAGAAGATATATTCGCGATTTTAAATAGTGATTTTTTATTGAAATAAAAAGTGTAGAAAAGACTGAAATGTGGTTAGTGAAGTATATTCACGATTTTGGACAGTGAATATATTTTTAAGTAAAATGGATAGGGTTTTGGGAAAGCGATATTATGAAAATGAAGTTAATTGTTTTAAAAGATGTTTTAAAACGCGTGAACTATCGAAATCATAGATTTCAACATTTATTGTTGAAATAGACGTTTTCGAGAAATATAAGGAAATGGTGGACTATAACACTGTCGTTATAGTAAATGATTTCCGAAAGGAAATGTCTTATATAGTATTGGGATTTATATATCTATTTTAATTTCGAATCCCTATACTAGTAATTTTGAGGCGTCGTAACGATGTTTTACGCAACATTCGTTTTTGACTCAAATAGATGTTAAAATTTATGATTTCCTTAAAGAATATATATACTTAATATTGATTTAAGTATATCGAATATTTTCCAAGTGTTGAAAATAAATGATTTGTGAAATACTTATTTTTAAGTAAGTATGGAAATGCTTTTCCAAAACAAAATGAAACGTTTTAGAATTTATCTTTGTAAAAATAAATTGAATTGAATATTTGAAAACAATTGAAAATCGTATATCAGTAGATATTTTTGAAATATAAATTCACTATGGAATTTATAAAAGAAATGGAAATTCGTTTTAAAGAAAATAAACGTTGGTTTATTTTTGAAGTGTGGAAATTATTATATCTAGTAAAGATATTTTTGAAGATAAATAATTTGGAAAATTATTTGGAATCTGATGATGTTGCGCATCTTTATTGATAGTTAAATAACCGACTATCAATAATTACCCTGAATGGTATTTGTTGTGAATTGGATGAATTTGAATGCCACACTTGTTTTTAAATAATCGCTCACTATTCGGGTTAGCCGGGAAAGGACCATGGGGTCGTATAACCCATTCCGAATATGTGATACGTCGTTATGAATTGCATTTGAAGACCGGTGTTGAAGACCGGATATTTTTGAAAACGGAAGGATTACCGTCGAGTTACTCTACATCGACTGATCTTCGATTTAGAGGTTTTATCACCCTTAGTGACGGGAAGGCCTGACGTGATTGAAAATTATCCGGATATGCAAGGGCTTCGTGAGAAGTGCCTTCGGTTCTGTTCGATCCCGGAACAGACTTGTATGGATTGTGTGTCTGACGTTACAATTTGAGATATAAAGCTGATTTCTTTCAAATACATTTCTGTTGGTGGCGGAGAATTTATTCTCTTAGCTTAACACCCTTCTCTGAGACGTACGAGCTCAGAGGTTATGTAGTTGAAATTTATCAGCGATATATCCCAATTTGGTAACGTGGCATACTGAGTGTTGCTGTGAAATGATCGGTGTTTGATCATTTGTGATATGATCATTTGTTTGATCTTATATCTTTGTGATCATAGGTTGATCATTTTGTTTGACCCAAAGCAGGGCTTTTTGAGAAAGCGTAGCTTTGTGGACGAGACTTCGTCGAGCCTCACACCCCGGAAATGGTCGAAACAGGACGAATGCAGCAAGGTTCTAGGGAGTAGCGCCCCTTAGTGTATGTCATTCCTTCTGGATAAAGGTGGTATCATGGTATGGAGCCCAGATACTTAACCTCTGTGGTTACTGCATTATTATTTTCTATGTGGTTTGTTGGAAATCGGGGATCCTCGGGAAGATCGGTGACGATCGGGGGATGGCATACGCGTGTCAGTAGTTACCTATTTTTGCAGAGGTAACCCGGCCTTGCGTTGGCAGAGATCCGGTTAGGTTCTCGGGTCGTCTATTCCAGGGACGTACCCATCGTGGATAGGAAGTTCCTTAGCCTGACCATTTGTTGGAAATCCAAAGAAACAATACGTGACTTGTACGGTTTTAGTTGTAGAACCTGCCATCTAATATGGCAGCTATAGCAAGCATACTATAATGGTACCTATGCTGGCTAAGATTTATATTCTACTTTCGAAATGTTTTCTACACTATGCACTAATAATAATATCAAAAAGAATTTGATTTTCGCGTAGTAAGCATCTTTGGCTATCATAAGAAGAAATCTCCTCCAAGTCTGCGTTTGCATTGTGTGTGTGGCGGGAGGTCTTATGGTAGTTTCATTTTCCAAAAGCATTGCGAATTGACTTTAAAATTTTCTGCTGTTTATTTTTAAAGAATAACTGTTTTACGATCTCACACCAGTCACCATGACTGACTCGGAGTTTATTGTTTCCCTTCTAAACTCTGGGTGCCCACAAATTTCCACACGGGCAGCCTAGAGTTATGGTATCAGGATATTCTGGATATTCTGGAGCTTTGGAGATAAGCTGGATGACGAGTCGTAGTATTTGTATCTGATGGTATTTATTCCGCTGTGTATTCTGTATGAGGACAAGTTTATATAACTGTCCATTGTTGTTTATTAACTCTGATGATATGATGTGATGTAATGTAATAACATATATAATTCTTTTGTTTTTTTTAAAAAAGATATTCATTTATCTATTATATATTGTTCCGCTGCGATGTGTAAGATTCTGATATTGTTTTCTGTTCTGATGTGTTCTGTTGTTCTTCTTTCTTCTTTTTCTTCTTCTTCTACTTTTTCTTTTTCTTAAAACCCTCACTATTGGAGTTTCCGGCACTCGATTGCTCGGCAGTCGATAAAGTGAGTATCGATGTCGAGTTTACGAAAGTCGAAAAATCCGGGATGTGACAAAGTGGTATCAGAGCATATGGTTAAGCGACAACCCTGCTCTGTTGGGTGTTACTCATTAGAGATAGAGTCAGTAGTACTCTAGAATGAGTTTGAGTGTAATTATAGGTATGAGCGCGTATTTGTTATTGAATATAAAATTGTTTTATATTGTGAAGATTGGTTTATTGAGTGGTATATGGATTCTGGTCAATACGAGTAATTAACGATCATTGATAGGGATCTCTAAACGCTCGAATAGAACAGTTCGGCACAGTATTGTTTTAAAATGGGGTAAATGAGATAATTTTGCCCAAAACTATTTTTGTATATAAAAGAGTTGATTTTCTGTAAATTATTACAGTATATGGTTGCTTGGATGTTAGGATAGTGATAATGTTGAAATGTTATCATTAAATTTGAAATTGAATAAGAAATTGAAATTGAAACTCCAAAATTAAGAAATGAATTCGTATACAAATGAAATTTGAGAATGTAAATTATAAATGTGAATTGTAATTTAAAACAGGATTCCAAGGAAGTTTTTGGAAATGTTTTTGAAAGAATTTGAAAATTTTGAAGATTTGGAAAGTTAAATCATTTTTGATTTGAAAATGAATTTCAAAGGTTTTGAAAAGTATTTTGAAGAGATGAAAGGCTCTAAACTCTTTCGGTCGCTGGAAAATAATTCCGATGATGATCGCGACATCACCGGTGTTCATTTTCGGGTTTCCAAAAGAGGAATTGCTGCCAAATTTGTTTTAAATGGAAGTTGTTTGGAAAATTGAGTTTTGTCTTGAAAATTCAAAAGATAAATTTGAATTGTTTTCAAAATGGTTTTGAAAAGGTTGAAAAGACTCTGGAATTGAGTACTGAATTATGAAAATAAATGAAAATTGTGAATGAACGAATAAATTTGCAAGTGAATCAATTAAATAAAATGAGATTGAAAATTGAAATTCGTTTCAAATTTGTAAGAAATGAATTGAATTGAATAATTATAAATGAAAGATGAATAAAAGATAAAATTCATAATGGAATGTAAATAAGTTAATAACTTATAGAATATTTGGTAATTTGATAGAAATGAGATTCAAATTGAAAATGAATGAATAATTTGAAATTGTAAGTGAATTGGAATTTGTAATGAGTTAGTAATTGAAACTAAGCTAAAAGAGCAATTATGAATGAAAGTTGTTTGGTTAATAGAATAAACCGAATGAAAATATGAAATGCAAATTAAATTGAATGGAATCAATTGCAAATGAAGTAGAATTAAAATAAATTGAATTTGTATCAATTTGAATTAGTTATAAACTAGAATGGATATGAATTCATTTTGTTTAAAAACGAATGTAACTTCAACCGTAAATATATAAGCATATATTGAAAATTTTGTAATAAAATGTGCAAAATGGTTTAAATATATGTAACTAGATATTATGGCTAGTAGGATATACAGGTATAAAGGAATTGAATTTGATTTCACAGATAATTTGAATTGCTCGACAAAAGGTATGTATTTAAATTTCTATATGAGATTTGCTGATTTCTTGTCTAGCCGCTTGGCTTTTTCTTTTTCTTTTTGAAATCTGAGAGTCCGTAGGGACGTTTTGTAGTCGTGCCGTATTAGCCGCGCAAAGGAGACGCTGGCAAAATTTTTTTGAAAATTTCGAGTGTTAGAAAATTTTTGAGAAAATTTTGAAAGTTTAAAGTTGAAGTTGAATTTAAATTTGAATCGTTATGAAAACAGTATTGTTTTGAAACTTATAATTAGAGTTGGAAGTTAGTTGAGATGATAATGAATCTTTAGTAGAAAGATTTGTTTTGATAAATTTGATAAAACTATTGAACTGTGAAAAATAGTAGACGAGTTAAGGACCATTTTTCCTAACTTGTAATTTCGAGGACGAAATTCTTTTAAAGGGGGAAGTCTGTAACGACCCAGAATTTCAAACGAATTAAATTGAGAATATTTAATTTATTTTAAATATTTGAACAATGATTTAATTTGAATCCCCGATATAACTTTGAAATTTACGATTAAATTATAAAATTTAATCTATTGTAAGGTGAATAAAAATTTGAATCTTCAATTTTAAGCTGAAGAAAAATATTTCGAAAGCTTTTATAATTCGTATTTATAACACTGAAGATAATAAGAGCTTCAGAATCGAATTTGAAAATGGTTTGTTCAGTTTTGAAAATATATTGTTCGAATCGATATTTAAAATAGCCGTCCGAGGCACAGTCTCGGAATTTGACGAAACCAGTTCCAGTGGGTCCGTAATATTGAATTATTGTCGAATTTCAATTTTCGTATTGATTGGAGTTATTCTGTGAGCGTACGACACCAAAACGTGTTGAAATAAAATTGAATTTAATTTTAACATTTTAAAATTTATAAGCCTGCCGACATACACGTTCACTCCTTTAACATCGCCTATAATCACGGAGAAAATAATGTGACCCATGCCTTCTTCTGATTTCTAAATATCCCTCCTCGTATTCAAAATCGAACAGAAAATGAAAACAAATCATGGCAGATACTTCTTCCCTTTCAATTCAATTTGTTCGTTCCCTCCCCATTTACCTCTTGTATTCCACCGCGTGCCCCCTCTCTCAAAAATCGAAACCGCCCTCAGATAAAAATCGCGACCCCCGTTTTGTTCAAATCAATTTCGACCGAACTCGATTTCAGCGAGCGATGAAGGCGATCAACGCGTGGAGATTCGCGACTGGATTTTGGGGTTCAACATCTTCGAGCGACGACGAAGGCAGTGGCGATGGCGGCGATTCTGGGAAGCATCGAGCTGGGCGTACGCGAGCGCGTGGTCGGAGCTGCAGGCCGAAGCAAGGAGGCGCGATCGATCTCGAGTGCGACCCTGTCAGGTTGGAGTCGCGAGGCAATCAAGGAGCTAGGATTTGCTAGCTCGAAGGGATGGTGGCAATCGCAAGTTCTGGAGGCGTTCAGGCGAATTCGCGTGGTCGAGATTGGAGGGCACGTGTTCATCTCGAGTCGCAACGTGGTAATGTCGAAGTCGTGCAAAACATCTCGAGCTCGACCCGGGCAGTAAAGGTATATATTTATTCAGATTCAATTTAATTTGGTAATATGAATTTGTAAATACGTACATATGCATAATTGTTTTACAGGAGAAAAATAAAATAATATAAATCGATTTGTTTACGGTGATTAAAATGATTTTTTGTGTACGTATATAAATAGATTTTATTTTTATGAGTGTACATGAGTTTAAAAAGGGAAAGAAAATATTTTGTTAAATAGAATGGGTTTAAAACCAAAACCATTGAATAACTAAAATTACCAAATAAAAGTTGATTATTCGATCATTTCGAATATTAATGAATTCTATAAAAAAAATTGTTGTTTATACTAGGTCTGAAATGGAAAACAGGTCTGGAATAAAATGGATGGCAAAATAAAAAGCTAAGGTGAGATCTTCTCACTCAATTGAATGTGGAATTATTTACAGTTATTGATTGATGATTGACTGTTTGGATGTGATATTAGATATAGTAGGATATATATATCTATATATAGCAATATATACATATTGGCATATGTATATATTGGATTGATGATTTCCCGCCTCGTATAGCGGATGAGACCCTATTTCGCCGTTAGTAAGCGGATTTATAAAAACCTATATACCGCGATAATTCCGTACTGGAGCGGAATTGGTATTGTGCTAACATCTTTGGATGCAGGGAAACAGGTTGGAGGGATCCAACTGGACCCCTCACATTGATTGAATTTATTTCTATTGTGATATGAATCTGTGAATGATTATAGTGATGCTATTAATCATATTGAAATCTGGAAATTGTTTGAAAGCTAAAATTTAGCTGAATGGATGTTTTGACATCATTGGATTCCAAAAATAAACGGAATTGAATTTTTGAAATCAAAATAGAAATTTCTAAGTGAATTAATTGAATAAATTTTGAAGCAAGGAATTTTAAAGTATAAAAAGTTAATTTTTATATTCTTATCGAATTTATTCCAAAATCAAGTGAAAACGTTAAGTAAATGAATTTCGTATAATAGTGATTTTAAATTGAAGAATTTAATTAAAATTTGGATTTCTAAATAGTTGGAAAAAGATAAAAAGGGATTTATTTTCTTTAAGAGGAATTTGTTTAAAATGAAATAAGTTGGAAGTCCAATTATAAATTTAATTGGCAAATTGAAACAAGTTTAGAAGAAATCAATATAAAATGATTTGGGATGGGAAATTAATTTAGAAATGAATATTGAAATTGATCTGGTATTGAAGTAAAATTAGAAATCAATTTGGGATTTGATTTTGGGGTTAAAAGTGAATATTTGGGAATGTGGATTTAAAAAATGGAAATGATGTTAAAATGGGTTTATTTACAGTTGGTAAAGTTTAAAAGAACGATTTCTTTTAAAATAAATAAATTATAAGTATTTAACTTATAATCTGGATTTTTTGATGTATACGTTGAGTTATAAAATTGAATGGGTCATTAAAGGAAATTTATAAAATCGAAGTTGTTATAGAATAGAAAATAGAATTTATAAACGTTGTTTTATAAATTCAAAAATCAATTGGATTTGATAAATTAAATATAGAAGGACATTAAAGAAGATATATTCGCGATTTTAAATAGTGATTTTTTATTGAAATAAAAAGTGTAGAAAAGACTGAAATGTGGTTAGTGAAGTATATTCACGATTTTGGACAGTGAATATATTTTTAAGTAAAATGGATAGGGTTTTGGGAAAGCGATATTATGAAAATGAAGTTAATTGTTTTAAAAGATGTTTTAAAACGCGTGAACTATCGAAATCATAGATTTCAACATTTATTGTTGAAATAGACGTTTTCGAGAAATATAAGGAAATGGTGGACTATAACACTGTCGTTATAGTAAATGATTTCCGAAAGGAAATGTCTTATATAGTATTGGGATTTATATATCTATTTTAATTTCGAATCCCTATACTAGTAATTTTGAGGCGTCGTAACGATGTTTTACGCAACATTCGTTTTTGACTCAAATAGATGTTAAAATTTATGATTTCCTTAAAGAATATATATACTTAATATTGATTTAAGTATATCGAATATTTTCCAAGTGTTGAAAATAAATGATTTGTGAAATACTTATTTTTAAGTAAGTATGGAAATGCTTTTCCAAAACAAAATGAAACGTTTTAGAATTTATCTTTGTAAAAATAAATTGAATTGAATATTTGAAAACAATTGAAAATCGTATATCAGTAGATATTTTTGAAATATAAATTCACTATGGAATTTATAAAAGAAATGGAAATTCGTTTTAAAGAAAATAAACGTTGGTTTATTTTTGAAGTGTGGAAATTATTATATCTAGTAAAGATATTTTTGAAGATAAATAATTTGGAAAATTATTTGGAATCTGATGATGTTGCGCATCTTTATTGATAGTTAAATAACCTACTATCAATAATTACCCTGAATGGTATTTGTTGTGAATTGGATGAATTTGAATGCCACACTTGTTTTTAAATAATCGCTCACTATTCGGGTTAGCCGGGAAAGGACCATGGGGTCGTATAACCCATTCCGAATATGTGATACGTCGTTATGAATTGCATTTGAAGACCGGTGTTGAAGACCGGATATTTTTGAAAACGGAAGGATTACCGTCGAGTTACTCTACATCGACTGATCTTCGATTTAGAGGTTTTATCACCCTTAGTGACGGGAAGGCCTGACGTGATTGAAAATTATCCGGATATGCAAGGGCTTCGTGAGAAGTGCCTTCGGTTCTGTTCGATCCCGGAACAGACTTGTATGGATTGTGTGTCTGACGTTACAATTTGAGATATAAAGCTGATTTCTTTCAAATACATTTCTGTTGGTGGCGGAGAATTTATTCTCTTAGCTTAACACCCTTCTCTGAGACGTACGAGCTCAGAGGTTATGTAGTTGAAATTTATCAGCGATATATCCCAATTTGGTAACGTGGCATACTGAGTGTTGCTGTGAAATGATCGGTGTTTGATCATTTGTGATATGATCATTTGTTTGATCTTATATCTTTGTGATCATAGGTTGATCATTTTGTTTGACCCAAAGCAGGGCTTTTTGAGAAAGCGTAGCTTTGTGGACGAGACTTCGTCGAGCCTCACACCCCGGAAATGGTCGAAACAGGACGAATGCAGCAAGGTTCTAGGGAGTAGCGCCCCTTAGTGTATGTCATTCCTTCTGGATAAAGGTGGTATCATGGTATGGAGCCCAGATACTTAACCTCTGTGGTTACTGCATTATTATTTTCTATGTGGTTTGTTGGAAATCGGGGATCCTCGGGAAGATCGGTGACGATCGGGGGATGGCATACGCGTGTCAGTAGTTACCTATTTTTGCAGAGGTAACCCGGCCTTGCGTTGGCAGAGATCCGGTTAGGTTCTCGGGTCGTCTATTCCAGGGACGTACCCATCGTGGATAGGAAGTTCCTTAGCCTGACCATTTGTTGGAAATCCAAAGAAACAATACGTGACTTGTACGGTTTTAGTTGTAGAACCTGCCATCTAATATGGCAGCTATAGCAAGCATACTATAATGGTACCTATGCTGGCTAAGATTTATATTCTACTTTCGAAATGTTTTCTACACTATGCACTAATAATAATATCAAAAAGAATTTGATTTTCGTGTAGTAAGCATCTTTGGCTATCATAAGAAGAAATCTCCTCCAAGTCTGCGTTTGCATTGTGTGTGTGGCGGGAGGTCTTATGGTAGTTTCATTTTCCAAAAGCATTGCGAATTGACTTTAAAATTTTCTGCTGTTTATTTTTAAAGAATAACTGTTTTACGATCTCACACCAGTCACCATGACTGACTCGGAGTTTATTGTTTCCCTTCTAAACTCTGGGTGCCCACAAATTTCCACACGGGCAGCCTAGAGTTATGGTATCAGGATATTCTGGATATTCTGGAGCTTTGAAGATAAGCTGGATGACGAGTCGTAGTATTTGTATCTGATGGTATTTATTCCGCTGTGTATTCTGTATGAGGACAAGTTTATATAACTGTCCATTGTTGTTTATTAACTCTGATGATATGATGTGATGTAATGTAATAACATATATAATTCTTTTGTTTTTTTTAAAAAAGATATTCATTTATCTATTATATATTGTTCCGCTGCGATGTGTAAGATTCTGATATTGTTTTCTGTTCTGATGTGTTCTGTTGTTCTTCTTTCTTCTTTTTCTTCTTCTTCTACTTTTTCTTTTTCTTAAAACCCTCACTATTTGAGTTTCCGGCACTCGATTGCTCGGCAGTCGATAAAGTGAGTATCGATGTCGAGTTTACGAAAGTCGAAAAATCCGGGATGTGACAGCAGGTGTCCATAATGTATTTCATGTGTCTCATCTTCGCAAGTATGTGGATGATCCAGAGAGTGCTATTCCTCCAATAGGGTTGGAAGATTTGGTAATAGAGCCCAATTTGACTTTTGTTAAACAACCAGTTCGGGTTGTAGCGAGAGATGAGAAAAGATTGAGGAACAAGACAGTCAAGTTGGTGAAAGTTCAGTGGAGCGACAACGAGAAGGACTATACTTGGGAGACAGAAGACAGGATTTGAGATACTTATCCTAATCTGCTTTGAGGGTATGTCTATATTAGATTTATATAGATAATTGCTAGTTGGGTAGACTAGTATGGTTGTTAGGAGTCGTTATAGATGATTGCTATGTTTAGTATTTAGTCCTTACAGAATTTCAAGGACGAAATTCTTTGAGTATAGCCTGTAACGCCCCTAATTTTTAATAACATTATTAAAGAGACTTAATTAGATAAATTAAATAGAATAATGTAAATGATAAGTGATAAGGGGATTGAGATTTTTAATAAATATTAAGTGGTCGTGCTTAATTAATTAATTAATTAAATGGGCTTAAGAATGGTTTTTAAGTTAATTAATTTACATAAGGGCATAATGGGAATTAGCCGCATATAACCCCTTACCCTTATATATTCTCGTTCCTTACCCCATTCACATTTCCCATTCACGTCATTTTGAAAACAAAACACAAACGTAAAGAGGAGCCGGCCATTGCTAGGAAGAAAAGAGAAGAGAAATCAAAGTAAAGCTAAGGATTAAAGCTAGGGAAATAAATCTCAATCCAATCTCCTTATCCTAATCAAGGTGAATAATAATCTATACCCTCTCTATTTTGTTTTATGATCATATGTTTTTGGATTTAAGATTAAATTCATTTTTATAATGATTTGGATGATGATATGCTTGAATTATAATTTGTTTAATTTAAGCAAGATTGTTTAAATGAGGATTTGTGTGATTTTAGGGCAAAACCGATTGAAATTGATTCTTAAATGCCATGGAAAAATTTTATGTTATGTAAAACATGATTTTGGAGTTGAGTTTTAATTTTGATAATTTTTCAAGCTATGGAAAGATTATTATGAATTTTCAAAGGAAAATATGATAAAATTGGGTTTAAATTTAATTTCGATTATTTCA
The DNA here is from genome assembly GCA_030737815.1 of Allium fistulosum. Lineage (NCBI taxonomy): Eukaryota > Viridiplantae > Streptophyta > Magnoliopsida > Asparagales > Amaryllidaceae > Allium > Allium fistulosum. The sequence goes on from CM060903.1 coordinate 850,934,385, forward strand.
GGGAGAAATTGGGTCAAGAATTTTATATGTTAGATAACATGGTTAAAGTGAATTTCTGTAAATTTTGGGGATTTTTCCTAGGTGATTTGCTATGGAAATTAAATTATTTTAGAAGGACTTATTTGCAATATTGGTTTTGCTTAATGGAAGGGTTTATTTGCTTAATTAACCTTGGTTTAGATCTGAAATTAAGCGGCAATTAATTTGGTAAAGAATTTGAAAATTTGAGGCAACCAATCACATGTTTACATGTGGTAGGTTAGTTAGATAGAGTTGCTTTAATTGGCATAAACTATCTTTTATTCAGAAAAGCAAGTTCTGCATCTATTAGAAGTGCCTTTCAACTCTAATGCTTCTGCTCCATATCAGTCGAAACCAACCCAGACCGAAACCAATACACAAGGTATTACTTAGATGGTACGTAGTAGATTGGAGAAAGGCACAAGGCATGGTGTCGAAAGCAATGCTTCCGATGGAGTCGATGCCTTTGTTTGTTTTAAAAAGTTAAGTGCCTACCTTTGTTTCAATTAAACTTCGACGTAGTCGAAACATATGTTTTCGAAAGGAGTTTTCAAAAGGGGTTGCCAACTTATGTTTTAAAGTATGAGCTTTCGAATGTGTTCCTTGTTTATAAAAGAATGCTTTCGAAAATGATGGTTCCGACCTAGTCGAAACTCTGCTGTCGTTTATATACCTTTCGAGTGTATTGAAGTCATCAATGCTTTCGAAGGGTATTTTTTGTTTTAAACTTATACTAATCCACTTCCTAAATGCTTTCGAAAGGGTCCAAGGGTTTCGAAGGCAATGGCTTCGAAGGGGGTTTCGATGCTATCCTTCAGTGTTTTGGCTTAAATGTTTTAAATCTTTCGAAAGGGATGGTGCCGACGCCATCTAGTTTTCCCCAATACTATTATGTGATAAAGAATGGTTTCGAAAGAGATACTTTCGTTTATATTCACTTTGACCCAAATGATATTTTTAAATATAAACCCAATGGTTTCAAAAGAGGGACTTTCAATGGTTTCGAATGGGATACTTCCAAAGGTTTCGAAACGGGTACTTTCAATGGTTTCGAAGCTATGCTTCTAAGAGTTAATAAGTAATACTTTATTACATTCAAAAGGTTTCGAAAGAGAGGTTTTAAAGTGTTTCGAAACGTAGGGCCTAATAGGTTCATAGGTTCATGAAAACTGTGTATTGGAAAAGATATTGGTAGGGGCCAATAGGTTCATAGTAAGCCCATGAAAACTACGTATAAATGAAGATGTCAGAAAGACAGGTTTATAATTAGCCCATGAAAACTATGATTTGATAATGGCAGGGGACAATAGGTTTGTAGTTAGTCCATGAAAACTATATTCGGATTAAGATGTTGACAGATATCAATAGGTTCCTAGTCAGCCCATGAAAACTAAGATAAGAAGAAAAGATATAGGAGTTACCAATAGGTTCCTAGTCAGCCCATGAAAACTAGGATAAGAGTAAAGATATTGGAGTTTTCAATAGGTTCTTAGTGATCCCATGAAAACTATGTAACTGGACAGGGAGTCCATAATCATTTTACCGGTTAATAGTCAGCCCATGAAAACTATTAGGTCAATAGTAACCCTAGAAACTATAACTGTGACAGATCGTCAAAATGAATGGGGATGGGTAATGCAGAATTGATTCACTTGTTTTGCATATCATCATATCATATTGTTTTGAATTTTTTTAACCATTGTGGATGCAGGAGCACAGCATATGGTTTTATAAAGGTTTTAAGATACTAGTGAAGGAAAAACCCATTCCGCTAAGCGGCGTGGTCTCACTAGATATCTAAATGGTTTGAGATGGTAGATTATTATTCATACCGGGGTTTATGTTTGACTCGAAGTTTATGTTTTCCCCTTAAACTCTCGGGTACTCAATTGATTTTGTAGTTTGAGAGTTGAGGTTTTCAGGTACCTCTTAAGACGAATAAAGCTTCCGGAGACGTGCATGAGGCATAATAACTATCTGGAGTTCTCTTATATTTTGATTCCGTTGTGTTGATGTAAAGGCAAAGTTGTTAAATTTCCTATATATACACACTATGATCATCCAAGGGGGCATCTTCATATGTCGCTCTTAGCATATGTTGTAATAAATATATTTTCTCTAAATGTGGTTAACGATTGTGGGATTATGTAATGACTTGGAAATGTTTTGAAATGGAATGTGATCTTGTTTGATGTTTTAAATTTTTTCCATATTCATGTGCTCTATGTATCAATGTATCTAACATCGTTGTATTTGGTCACCGAGGATTAATAACTATGGATGGCTGCAGCATCCATAGCCGTTAGTTTTCGGCCTCCAAGTAGGGGGATGTTATAGATCTATTCGAGTAACTAGGCAGGGTAGGTCTGAATCCCAAACAAAGAAGCGAACATGAGAGGAACCAAGATTTGAATGCAAACTTACATTTGCATTGAGAAGAACTAGAAGGTCCCGTAGAAATAGTGCACATGAGTTGAAGGGACCCGGTATATTTCATAGCGGATGAAATTGGTAGATTTCAATTTTTTTTTCCTAATTTGGATTTAGTGGGCTTATGAAATCAAATGTTTAATATCATATCCAATCTAGTTGTTTTAATAAAATAAAATTTTATTAGGATTATCCTATTCATAATTAATTAAATCTATGTTAATTAAGTATGGTATTTAAATAGCTATGAATTTATCAAATATGGTCATATTTCTTAGTGGTGCAACGTACATGTGAAACAAATGGTAAATATAATTACTTGGTGTATAAAGATGGAAACGAATATAATATTAGATCTAGATATACTCACATCAAGATCTAAAGGAAAGAATAAAGTTGACTTCATTAATTGACTCCACCTTCCTCTTTTGCAAAAATTAAAATGATACTACATCTTTTAGGATATATGGAATTTTGTATTGGTAAAAATTCCAATATTATCCACATTTGACTTGGTTAGTCCATAAAAGAAAGTCCTTGGTTCAATAATAACATTTATTGCTAATCATACTACTATGGCTAGATATTTTGACTTTAAGATAACTACAGTTGGTTGTGATACTATCCTCATATAACCAGGAGCCGAATTCTCTACTAAATAGTGCTTCACTTCAAATGTTTGAACTTAGACTCAACTATAGTCGCTCAATGGTTCACTATGCCATGATTTAACTATAATCAAAGTAGAGTATTCCATTAATGTTCCATAGTTTTATTAAGTCGAGGGAACTATCTAACATCGATACACCGAGATTATTTGTTTGAATGAGTTGTTATCAACCAATAGGAAACTCTTAGATTATTCATTCCATAGTTATCCAATAACTACAAGTGCATATTCCCTTGTTCCCTCGGTAGTTATGACTTATGAATAGTGTACAACCCAACATTTGGAAAGCGTTACGCATTCCGATCTTAATGGATGAATCAGTATCCTTTTCTCAAAACATCTTGACCATGAATACTTCAAAAAATTCATTTTATTTTGTGATTAATTAATCATGGTTTTAAAATTATAATCGCATAACATTTTATATAATAATATTTTTATTATATGCTTTAAATTAATTATTTAATTAATTATATCATAATGTAACAAAGTATATAAAGGAAAACAAACACCGTTACTATGAACAAGGTTGAATACGGAGTAACATATACGTAACAAATTACATAATCGCCATAAGGGCATACCACTAACTCTTTTAATCTCCACTTGCACTTGGGGTCAATTATGGAATCTTAATCACATTCCTTTGATTAGTTCAGAGCTGATTGAGCTAGTCCCTTAGTGAATGGGACTGCTATATTGTATTACTATCTATTCTGTCATCCAACATCTCTTCGTCGTTGATAAACTGTCTTTATCGCGTGGAAGTTTCAAATTTATGTCTAGACTTCTCGTGAGCCTTAGTTTCTTTTACGATCTGCATTGCGTTATTGTTTTCACAAAACAGTGTCATGGGATTATTTGCATTTGGAATCACACCTCTTAATTATAAATTTGTGCATTTATATTTGTACTGCTTTTATTGCGTCACTTTTAAGGTGATGTACCTAGCCATTCGGTTGAAACAACAACCACCGCTTGTTTGGAACATTTCGAAATTAATTCTCCTTAACTGTGGTTGACCATGAATTTAGGATTGACACTTACGAAGTTTGAGTTCAAATACTCCTTTATAAGGAGTTCGTTATTTCCATAAATAATCCTCTAGTATTTCACGAATATTCATGAATACTCATAACTAACATTTTGCGATATTAATTAGGATTTGATAATCGCTCAACGCATCAATTACATAAGCTAATAGTGATATATTAGACAACATAGCATATATGATAATTCCTATTGCCGATGCATACAAATCCATCTCATATGCTCCATATTAAACATTTAATAATGATGTCTATTTATATCATTTAGGACAACCTCAATATTCTTACTTATAGTTTTAGAAATATTTTAGTACCCTTATTATTCTTTCTTATAGACACACGTTTCCTTTACATTTTGATTGAAAATCAAACTATTTGATTTCTTTATCCAAAATATTTGCTCAACTCTGACGCTTGTCGAATGATGCTATTGTATCAGTTCTGGGATCTTATCCAAAATTTACAAACTCGATCATCGCTCCCACTAATGTTAACATTTTAGTCATTATGTGTAAACAATCTATTCTAAATCATTATTCAAAATTTTTGTTCCAACCAAGATGTACCAAAATTCAGGGCCATATTAGGAAATAATTCTGTGCGTAGAATTCGAATTAACTTAAATACATTGGCCAACTAACCTGTTATAATAAGTTCAGTGATTGAAATTTACAATGTTATTCTCATTAATGTTTACTATATTCCAACTAAACCAACTTCCTTTTGAAGACACCCACAACCAATGGATCATATCCCTTTGGATACAACAATCAAAACCATATTTCGATAAATACTTGGAATTTCTTCCAGATTTAAGCACTACCATATGGTAGAGTATATACTCTCATGGCTTAGTAACAATTAAAGAAATTGTTATTACTAACAATTATTTTTCTCGACATTGATAAAAACTTATGTTTTAATTTAAAGTGCGAGAATTCTTATATACATTCTAATGAGTTATGTCTATTTTAGGCTTGGTTAATTTTTTTCATCCTATATATTCAGTTTCCATGTTAGAATGTTTAGATTGCATCCAATACTTAAATAAAACTGATTCAATTTTGAGTTTACAAAATTTATGTTCATAACATAACTAGTCAACCACTATTGGTATGTCCCAAACTCATATGGGGTGGTTCACAGAAGATCCCTCACGATCAAATTTTACGTGAAGCCTCTCAACTTAGACAACCAGTCAACTCTTTGACCTAGGACCTTTAGGGATTTCATGTTAATTCATATCTTATATGATTTTGTAAACAGTGCTTTAGATGAAATTAAATTTAAGATATGTACTTACTCTTAAGTACATATATCCTTATAGTAATAAGTTAATTCAATATCACTCATCATCAATCGTACTTTGTCTAACAATGTTGTTTACTCCTTACCAATACATCATTATGTATCACAGGGAGGAGAGACTTTGAGATTTATTTTATTTTAGGTACTTTTGGAACTCTTTTCAATATACTCTCCTATTTAATCAAATCGAATTGTTCTATTTCCTTTGTATTCTATATTTCCTACTTCTGTTTTAAATTTGATGAACTTATCAAAGATACACTACATATGTATCGAATACAATGTTCATGTTTATGATAATTCATTAGTAAATTTAATGAAGTAAGTGGATATGCTTTGGTATGACCGTGGATTGAATACAACTATATGAATCAATCTGAAGAGTTCATAAACTCTTTCATCACTCCTACTGAATGGGTTCTTTGCCCAAATTGCTTGAGATACAATTCACCGACATCATTTGATTCATAATCATAAGATCAATGAATTATTTCTCAAAGACATGGCCTAGTCTATAATTCCAAAGTAACTATCAAAATTCTAGGTACTTCTGTATTTTCTATCGCCAACGCATCACTAACGTTATGAAACTAAATACCATTACAGATTTATCTTATAATAAATATTCATAATATTTATAACAAAATAATATTATATTTATTTTTAGTCCATACTGAAAAACAATTGTTATTTCATAAATAATATTTAGTGTGTGTATATATATATATATGAAAACAATCTTTCATATCTAGATCCATCAACTAATAAGTGTTATATAGTAAGCTACCACTATTTCTGCCATTACTATAACAACAAATGAAACATGAAGCTCCATCAACCACTTATTACGGGCTATTTGTTTCATCCACCGGTTTATACCCAAGAATTTTAGATTTAATATTTTGAACTCATAGAAATATCTTTTATTGAAAACAATTTTCTATAATGAAATACATTTGTAATATAAATCACATTTATCATTCCACATTAAGTGTTTGCTTACTATTTTATACTTTTTTTTGTTTTTCAATATCTCTTCATGAAATAGAAGTAAACATTCACTCTGTTTATCCCAACCGTGCCTATTTTTCATCCACTATCAAACATTTGCTTTCCTTTCCAAATGGTCAAACAATTTAAACATAAACTCTTACTATAAGATTGCAACGAATTCTTAACAAAATCGCGTTTGGACATCATTAACATTTTAAGAGTGTTGTACGGGTTGCGCCTAAGTAAACCAATCAAGACTAACATTTCAGCGATCAAATTCCCAAGTTGATCTTTTAGTTCTTGGTCTAGTGTAGTTTTCAACACAACAGGATTCTCACTGTATTCAATCATATTGAACACATGATCTTGCATTATGGTTTATTTGCTCATTTCGAATGAACCACTTTCATCGAAACTTTGTTTATTATGATCGTGAATGGTCACCATACAAATTTTTTATGTGACTGAATACAGATCAAATATTCATAATTGTATTGTTTTGGAGTTCGAAACTCATGGAAGACAATACATAGTCTCAAGAAAATAAACACTTAATTGACCAAGGTACAATTGTATTTAGTAGTCATATTGTTTGGCTCTTGCATGGGTCTTAAAGTGTCAACATGCCAATATTTATTGGTAAGTATGTCTTATATTTCTGTTTATCCTTATTCATTCTTTAATATATTCAATTGATAAACTATTTTATCAGTTAGATTAGTTGTACAAATTTATTGTAGTAGATTATCCTAATTTGTATAGCATATGTTTTTGCAATATTAGAATGGTTAGATGCATTAATTTCATTTTTCTAATAAGGCTCCCACTAGATTTTTATATTTCTCAAAAACTTAAAAGAAATATAAAAATATTCTAATTTCTCTACTGTGTTAGTACTCGCTTGCCTTCAAATTCTGACCTTTAGTTTGCTTAACAAATCATAGGCCTACAAGTAATGGATAATTCTTTATCGGTCGTATTATATATAACTCTTAATCATGGCCCTTGCCCTAATCTGGATCTCAACCTTGAGTTTTCTCAACAAATCGAAAGAGATTATTCAATCATACATATCGTTTGCGACGACCTAATTATAATGCACATACCTTGAGTTTGCTCAACAAATACACGCATGTATCTTACCTCGTCTAGGCAATATGTTAATAGTAATACACATAATAATCTATCAATATATAAATTATAAAGGACAACTTTATATATTATAGATTCATAATCTTTAATATACACATTAGAGTGATACTGATTAAAGGAATAATGTATTTTTTATGATATACCCTTGCAATTCAAGTGTTAGATGCATCTGATATCATGGTACACATAATTTACGTATGTACTTATTCCAAAAAAATGTTTTGGGTTTATTTAAGTTTCACTTAAATTATGTTAATACATATATAATTATATATGTTTAGTTTATTTATAACTATTATAATTTAATTTAACTTGTATAATGTATATATGTATCTTATCAATTAAATCATATTTAATTAATTTTAATTATTATTAATAAATCAATTTTTAATAAATTGTAATTCCTATTAATTAAATTAATATTTGATCAATTATCATTTACATTTAATTAAATTTTAGTTTTTTATCAGTTGAATAATTTTTAATTCTAAATTTAATTAACTAATTAAATTAAATTTTATTGTAAATTTTTTATATTATTCATCTCAACAATTTAGGATGAATAACCAACTTTAACATTTATAATTTTGTTTATATAGACATATCAATACATGTATGTATAAATAAATATTAATCAATTAACTTTTAATTAATTATTTATTCAATAAATCTTTTTGTTTAATTGAAAATTTTATTTCAATACATCAATTAATTCAAAATTTTAATTTATTTATCTTAAACTATTTTAGAATAAATATATAACTATAACAATTATAGTTACATACATCTACCTTTTATATTTAATTAGTCATTTAATTTTTTAAAACAATTTTAAAATTTTAAATTTATTTCATAACTTTTATAAAATTCCTTTTATATTTTAAACTTAAGCTTTAAGTTTGAAAGTAATGGCGAACATAAATTCAAACTTTAAAATTCTTTTCCCCTATTTCCTCCAACTTTCTCGCTTCCTTATGGTCATTCTTATGCTAATGTTATGCGAGAGTATCATCCTGATTTTGCGTAGGGTAGGGCTTTATCTCATTCAAGCTCTTCAAATGTTCCTATTTTGGGGTTCTCGCTCTTATGTGAGTGTCTTGAAAGATTCCCCTCCCCAATTTCATCTGCCGTGGTACCAGCGCAAGTAAAATAGGAATTCTTGGATACTAAAATCTAAAGGGGGTTATTCTTTACTATCGGTGTGGTGGAAGAAATCACAAGGTAAAGAATTGTAAAGAACTGGTTCGTTATTTCTAATGTGTTTGTTACGTACACAGGAAATTAAATTGTATAATGGGTTTAAATCCACCTTGCCAAAACCAATGGGTATTACAGATCATCAATATTATTTTGTTTTGAAATTTTTTAATTTAAAAAATTACTTCTTGATTGCTGTGTTGGGGAAAAGGTTGAATGTAGTTATCTTTTTAACAAACTTTATTAGAGTTTTGATAGCATGGTTTCAAAAATTATAGATATGATTATAAAGATATGATAAAGAAAGTGAAACAAATCAGTTAAGATAAAAATGTGGAAAAAAATCTATTATCCAAGGCAGTAAAGATTTAATCTTGACCGATAATGAAATGAGGTATTATGATTATAGTTACTCTGATGTTATAAGGATGGATCCAGTTGTTATTGGATATGAATCAAAGGATATTTCAAACTATGATAATTATAAAGATATTGCAATTGAAGGTGACCATTCAAGATTTTACGAAAAAAAATTGTAGTATCTAAAAGTTTCTTGACAAACCCAATTGAAATAAGATCAGGAGAGGATTCTAATAAGGCTATTAAACATGTATTTAAATTGGCGAGTCATGAAGATTTGGAGTTCGTAGTTTTTAGTAAATTTGATCTTCTTGTAAAAACCAACGAGGATACCTATGATGATATTCAAATGGGAGAAAAACTTGATGGTTCCGGCGAGGTTAATGAAGAAACTGACACCTTTAGCTTAGAAAGTTTAAATAATATATAGACTAAAGGAAAGAATAAAAATTCTACTGTATTGGAGTTGGATACAATTTCTTATAGTGTTAATACTAGTTTTGGTGATGTTGATAAGGGAAAACAATCTATACTTCCAAAAAGTAGTATGCTATAGAATTCTAAAGGAGAAGCTGCATGCAATGTTTATAATTGGAACATACTTAGGGTGCTATTGGAATTTTAAGTTAATTAATCTAAAAGAAATAAATGGTAATAAACTTTATAATGAATGACGTTGTATAACATAATGCATTTATAAGCTATTGTTATTCGGCTTTATAACCAAGCCATATTCAGAATAATTAGATATCAAACAGAAAAACAATAGAGTAGGAATCTAAAGCGATAAATTGACAAACCTAGATACCATACAAGATCACTAGATCAAGTCATCTGCTTGCAAAGTTGCTCATACATCAACTCACTTCAATCATGAGATCAAAGTCCATAATCAGTGTAAAGGAAGGGATCGGTACCGATCTGTTATAAAGGATCTGTACCGATCCCCAACTTTTCCTTAAATCCACAACTAACTTACACCACATGAAGCTGGAATGCTTATATGCTAGTATCGTGTCGGATGATACGCTAGCCGTCTCCAACCCAAACAATCATTGACTAAACCAAGAGCTATCAACCAGCATTCGAGCAAGGAGTTCAACTAAATTCAAGCTCATACCCAAGTAACTAGATGCCAAGGACTAAGCCACAAGCCAAATAAGAAACTATGACAAATCAGAAAGAGATTCCAATACAACTTATGGATTGGTACCGATCCCCAAATTTTGATGATGTAGCCACAATCTTCTCAACATTACTCCTCTAGGACGTAGGAAACATGAGCTTGAATGTGGTGGAGAGGATTTCAACAACCTATAGCTATAAATAGAGGAGGAAGGGAATTGTTCAAGGAAATTTTAGCTCATTTAACAAATTTCCATATATTCTCTGTAGTCTTGCGGATCATCACCAATCCTTGAATACCAATCCACAAGATCAACTTTGTAAATCTCAAGAGAAAGATAAACAAAATTCAAGTGGACGTATGTCATCAATTAGTCGAACCACTATAATTATTGTGTGTGATTTCCTTTTTCCTTTTCACTTAATTCCTTCATTCTATTCTCTACTAAATTCTTTTGGATGTTCGTACCATTATTGACACTGACATATTGGTGCTTCTGTTGAGAAAACTCGGATTTAACAACGTGAAACGTGAATTGGAAAAGATGACAAGACCGTTGACCAAGAGAACCACTACTGGAGGAAGCCAACAAAGACATGGGGGCAGCTAGGAAGTGTCCTCAGGATCTATCCTACCTTCCATCTACATCACCAAAGATGAGATGGAAACGAAGATGATAGAAATGCAGGACAGAATGATAACTTGTCGGGAAGAGATGATGGAGGGATTCTTCAGAAGAATATGACAATTTGGAATAGCCGGGGTTGCTACAGATTAGAACCAAAGACTTGAACAAATGCCCTCGAAAATAGAATGGTGCAAAGCGCGGCGATCCTTGAAGAAATGCCATGGATTGGCACCGATCCTCGAACGTGGATCAGTACCGATCACAGAGGACTTGAGGGCATGGCTCACTTGAACTTGGACAGAGATGGTACATGTTTGGGAAACGATGCTGAACACCAGAACAAGAATCATAATGCAAATGCACAACCAGAGAAGTATGTGCCAGAATTTCCCTATAGGAATGAGGGAAAGAACGAAAATGTTGAACGGAGACTTTCGTCAGATGGTGATGACAGAGTTGCTGAGATAGTTAGATAAGCAATGAGATGTGGAAAACCGAACCAGAGTCTGGAAGATGTAAACCGAAGTACATTCATTCCTAACATCCGATATGCGAGGAATCCGCCTGATTTAAAGCTACCGACATTGGAAATATACGATGGTAAGACTGATCTGACAATTTATCTAATGAGATACATCTAACATGTGTAGGTGTTGGGTGCACCTAAAGAAGTAATATGACGGTGTTTACCTTCGTATTTGACAGATTTAGTGGCGATGTGGTTCAGGCAGCTAGAAAATGGTTCCATCAGCACATAGACCAAGTTAGAGAAAAGATTTATGAGGCAGTTCAGAGTACATGTTTCCCGACCAAAGAACGTGATGACATTATCGAGCGTGAAACAAAGGGCCGGAGAGACCCTAAAGAGTTATCTGGCTAGGTTTAACGCGGCAGCTGCTACGGTTCATATGTTGGATCCGTCGGTAGTTCTGATGGTGGCAGTTTCAGGAGTTGCTAGTAGGATGAAATTTAAGATTGCTCTGAAAAGGGACCATTCGGTGAATCTCGTAGAATTTTACTATGAGGCTAAGAGATACTTGCATCAGGAGGATGATGAAGCAGAAAAGGCAGAGGTCAATGCTATGGATGGTGGAGGGCCATCCGGAGGAGGATTTGGTAAAGATAAAGGAAAACAAAACGTGGATGATGGCTTTGGAGGATCAAAGCGGTAGAGAAGGGAACCGAAATTCTCTTCTTATACAAACGAAACCCCGAATAGGATCTACTTTGATATGACAGGGCATATCTCTTATCGAAAACCAATAAAGAGAGGACCCACTGATCGAGAAAGAAGATGGAAAAATATTGCCTATTCCATGAGCTAGATAGGCATGAAACAAATGACCGTAGACATCTTTGCAATTTATTGAGGACCGGTTTAGGAGTAACCAGCGACAAAAGTACGTGAGGAACCAACATGCAATGATGCAGCAAGAGCAACCATCGTCTGCAGTGAATCGAAGTGGCCCCGGATCTGGGCAGAGTAAAGTTATCCCATGATCGGGATGGCATGGGTCAATTTCGATTTCCACACACTTCGCCTTTTGTTTTCACTAATTGATGCAGTGTTACAGTCAAGCTACTTACTCGGGTATGAGACCTCGATCAAGCCCTAGGCACACTCTAAAATAGATGCTAGGCTGCATTGCTTGTTAGGATGGATATTGTGATGCGTATTTGATGTTTCAATTTGAATTCTTTGAATGATTGACTTTGAAAATCACTCGAACGTGATAATCGATATTGATCTTGAAAAACCAATGGAATTTGGGTATCCCCTAATATTCATTTATGAAATGATTGAACGTGGTTGTCCCAATGAAAGAGATGGGGCGATAAACCGTAAGGTACAAGTTCTCTTTTCGAAAAGCAAGTGGATTGGACTTGTATGGGAGAGCAAGTCCCCTCACCAAAGATTGAGCAAATTGGCCTTACTTAGGCGTTGATTTTCCTTGCCAGAGAGTGAGCGGATTGGACTCAGTAAGGATTTAACGGACGATCCGGAGAGGTCAAGGATTAAGCTAACTATTTGAAGTAATTGAGAATGGAATTAGTAATCAAGTACATGACCGGATAAACACATGACGATTTTGATTCGTGATACAATGCACGATATAATAATTATGGGAGAACATAAAATGATTATTTGCGACTAAAACTCAAGCCAAGATTCAAGCCCCTGGGTATAACGTTCTGGAACGATCTTTGATTTATAGGTGAATCCAAAGGAACTGGGTGATTCGCCATTGTTTATTCGATCGATAGTCAGGAAATTCAACCACTATTGTTTCATCAACTTTGACACTTGTTCTTTAGCTAAGTACACCTTCTAGTCACAAGGCGTGCTTTGGGGGGCAAATGTTATCTGGCTTTATAACCAAGCCATATTTGGGCAAATCAGATATCAAATAGAAAAATCATAGAGCAGGAATCTAGAGCGATAAACTACCAAACCTAGATACCATACAAGATCACTAGATCAAGTCATCCGTTTGCAAAGTTGCTCATATATCAACCCACTTCAATCATGAGGTCGAAGTCCAAGGTCAGTGCAAAGCCACAAATCGGTATCGATCCCAACTTTTCTTCAAATCCACCAACAACTTACACCACATGAAGCTGGAATGCTTATAGGCTAGTACATATCATGTGGGATGATTCGCTAGCCATCTCCTACCCAAATAATCGATGAGCAAACCAAGAGCTATCAACTAACTTCCGAGCAAGGAGTTTAACCGAATTTAAGCTCATACCCAAGCAACTAGATGCCAGGACCAAGGCACAAGCCAAACAAGCAACTACGACAACTCGGAAAGAGATTCACAACACAACTTATTGATCGGTACCGATCCGTAGGCATGGATTAGTATCGATCCCCGAATTTTGATGATGTGACCACAATCTTCTCAGCATTACTCCTGGACATGGGGAACGTGGGCACGAATATGGTAAATAGGATTTTGGCAACCTGTAGCTGTAAATAGAGGAGGAGGGGCATTGCTCAAGGGACTTTAGGTTCATTTAACAAATTTCCATATATTCTATGTCATCTTACGGATCATCACTGATCCCTAAATACCAATCCATAAGATCAACTTTGTAAATCTCTAGAGAAAGATGAACAAAGTTCAAGTGGATGTAGGCCATTAGCCGAACCACTATAATTGTTGTGTGTGATTTCCTTTTGCTTTTTCACTTAATTCCTCCATTCTATTCTCTACCACATTCTTTTGGGTGTTTGTGCCATTTTTGACGCTAACAGCTATTATGATTGAGTCGTTCAAAAAAATTAATGTAATAAAATTGATAATGAATGATGTTGTTTAATGGTAATATATTTATGAGCTATTATTATTGAGCAGTTGCAAAATCTAATGGTAATAAAATTCATAATGAATGACAATAATTTATGATCCGTTAACAATCCCTCATTTCAGTAACTCATACAATTTCCATTCTGTCTATTTAAATGATAGATAAGCAAAAGGAAAATTTTAAGATAACGGATAATTTTCTTTTTTCTTCTTCTCCCTCTGGCATTTCTCTCTTTGTAGAATTCTTCCAAGTAATTAAATTAGAAAGTGCTAAATGCTAAACAATTTGCTATCGTGCAAGTAGAAAATCTATATTTTAGAGGCTGTTTTATCCTAGGGATAGAACGTTGGATAGCTAGCCTTGCACCTTGGGGCTAAGCTGTGAATTGTCTTAAAGAAATCGATGAAGTGCGTGACTCAGCCATTTCCAGCATTTCATATCCAACAATTTAAGACGTTTCCACCTACTGCAAATGGTTACGATCGATGATTTTACTAAAACAGTACTACCAGACACCAATAGGCCCTTCAAATTCTAGGGGCTGCATTTCAAAAGATGGAGGCGGAAGATGCAGTTTTTCCTGACAATGGAAAAATGGTCTATGCTCTGACTACTAACAAATGATCACTTTCTAATCCACCCACCAAAGTAGAGAGCAAGGAGTAGCAATCCTAGATCGAGCATGATTACCTGTGCAAAAACATCATTCTGAATGGCCTCTGCAATGACCTATATGACTACTACAATACGGAGGATGTTGGGCGTATTCTAACCCAGGCAATCTCAAGACCAAGAAGCACCAGGTTCGCCCAGGCTTGCCTAAGCTTCATTCGGCATCCCTACCATTGCCGAACCAGACTCACAACCACAGAACTGCCGAATCAACTCTACCTCCCATGCTTGCCGAACCAACCTACCGGTCCAACCTCATCACCGAACCAACCTACTGGTCCAACCTCATCACCGAACCAACCTCCTCTACCGGTCCAACCTCACTACCAAACCACCTCCTCTCCAACAGCCACCGGTCCAGATCAGGGCCGGACCAACCTACCACATCTCACCACCGAACCAAGCTATGCCGAACCAAGATGAGCCAGGCCAGATTGCCTCAGCCCAGGCCCGCCAGCAGCCATATACATCCAAGACCCCTGCCCCCAGCCTTACTCTATAAATAGAGGGGTAGGGGTACAACAATGAGGGACAAGTTTTGAGAGCTCAAGCACGGAGAGAACTTTCAAACAACTTTCAGATACTTGTATCAAAGCTTTGTACTTGTAATCTGAACGAGAAATAATATATAAAGTGGACGTAGGCACATTCTGGCTGAACCACTATAAATCTGCGTGTCTTTTACAGTTTAGCCCCTGCTTTTCATATATTTGCGTAAATCACCCAAATCACTAAGAACAACATAAAATCAATTAAATCATACGACTTTGAGGTGTTTGTCCATTTTTTGTGCAAACATTTTTGGTGTTTTCATTGAGAGCTAGAAGCTCGAAGCTTCAGCTTCATCCACTTAACAAGTTTTCCTAACAGCATCGTCCGCCACTTGGAAAACATGCCTCCCAAACAGAGAAAAGATGTTAACAAAGGAAAAAACATCGCATCCAGCAGTCTTCCAGATCCAGCTGTCACGAATCAAGTAAATCGTCCTCCTCCAATAGCAGTAACAAATGAAGGACAGTCTAACCTAACCACTCCTGCCACAGAACAGCCTGCAGCAATTACTAGGGCAGATTTGGACAGAGTTGTGGTTGAAGTAACTAACCGCTTCACGTCCCAGCAGGAAGCCTTGGTGGACCATCTCATGTCACGCTTAAGGGATGCTGAAGAATCCAACCGCAACACTGAAACATGGGGCGAGTCCCAGTCTGGAGGATCTCAGAGGCAACAAAGATCTTCCTTCTTCGAAGGAGCTAACGGCAGAAGTAGCCATGGTAGGAGCCGAGACCGAGCACAGCCCGAAGTTAGGCCTGAGGAAACGTTTGGTACCGAACCCAACGGGGGAGGTACCGGACGGAGGTCAACTGTAGCTGAGCCTGTCATACTGCCTAACCACGGAAACGCCGGTGAACGGGGCCGAGCTAGAGTCCAGCCCGAAGTTGGACCCGAGGAAGTGCTTAGATCAGAACCCAGCAGGGGAAGATCAAGGCAAGGGCCAACTGTAGCTGACCCTAGCATGCTCCCAGAAGATCAAAGGCAGCCGCTGGAAAATATGAGGAACAATAGACGATACCATCCCTACAGGTCATCTGGACGGAATCAATCCCACAGAACAGAACCAAACTCATTTCTATCTGCTCCAAATTCTGATGAAAGGATGGCACGCTTATTCAGAGAGTGTGTCCAACGGGAGCAAAGAGATCGAGGGATAGGCGCTAGGGTAACCAGCCCTTTCGCCCGCAATATCGAAATTGCTATCACCCCCCGAGAATGGAAGATGCCGACAATGGAACCTTACAAAGGAACCTCCGACCCCGTTGTACACTTACAGAGGTACACGCAACATATGCTCATGAGTGGAGCAACAGAGGGAGTACTGTGCAAATGCTTTCCGCTCTTCTTAGCAGATCTCGCTACCTCCTGGTTCTGTCATCTACCCCAGGGATCCATCAGCTCGTGGGAAATGTTGAAAGAAAAGTTTATCAGTCAGATCCGCATCCATGTGGAACAACCTAAGGACGCTTATTCCTTATCCAGCGTCAAACAGAAACCTGGAGAAAAACTGCAGCAATACCTAACCCGATTCAATGCCGCAGCAGCCGCAGTCCAAGATGCCGATGAGAAGCTTGTCTTAATGGCCCTCTGTAGTGGTGTGCATCCGGATACTAAATTCGCTAGAAGACTAACAAAAGAAAAACCAGCTACTTTACCCGATTTCTTCCATGAAGCCAGGAAATATATGAGGCTTGAAGACGCTGCCACTGAGGGGCAGTCAAGGCAACAAAATAATGCAACTCACAACAACACGCCCGCTGTAGCAAAGGACATTCGAAGAAATGACTCTAGAGACAATGCTGGGGGCAAGAAGGGAGAAAAGCGCCTATATCGGCCAGGACCGAGATTCGACACTTACACTCCTTTGAATGAAACCGTCGAAAAACATCTTCCTTGCCACCCAAGGCAATGTTAGATACGAATGCTCACCGTACAAGAAGGAATCAGATAACACACAGAAGTCTGGAAAGTTCTGCCGCTTCCACGAATCTCATGGGCATGATACCAATGAATGCCATCATCTCCGGGACCTGATTGAAGACCACATCAGAAGGAAGAAACTACAACGCTTTCTTGGGAAGGCCAGCCCTGTCTGACTTCCAAATTGTCCTGGCTCCATAGTGCTTAAAGATGAAATTTCCAACGGACAAGTGCGTTCCCTTCTTCGAAGCTCTAAAGAAAGACAAAGGAAAGTTCGAATGGACTGACGAATGCTTAACCGCTTTCCTTAACTTAATCGAACACCTCCAGAAACCACCGGTACTCTCGACTCCAAGCGAAGGCAAAGAATTATACCTATACCTTGCTGTGTCATCTCACGCCCTAAGCGCTGCCTTAGTAAGGGAAGACAACCGCACACAGCGGCTAGTTTACTTCGTCAACAAGAGGTTTACTGGGGCAGAAGTTAGATATCCTAAACTTGAGAAGCTAGCATACTGTTTACTAATCACATCACGGAAACTGCGTCACTACTTCCAGTCCCATTCCATCAAAGTTCTGACCGATTAACCACTAAGGCAGGTACTCCATCGTCCCGACACTTCTGGGCGACTACTTAAATGGTGCATTGAACTAAGTCGATATGATATCACCTATCACCCTCGCACCGCCATCAAGGGACAAGCCATGGCTGATTTCATTGCAGAATTCACTACCAACGAAGATAAGGAGCAATTGGAAATAGAAAAAGACATCAAGTGGAATCTCATTGTGGATGGCGCATCGAACGAACAAGGCTCGGGGGCAGGTGTGGTAATAATCACTCCCAGGGGAAATAAGCTGCACTATGCTATAAGGTTGGAGTTCACTGCCACCAACAACGATGCAGAATATGAAGCAGTGATAGCTGGATTAGAACTTGCCTTGGAAATCAGAGCCAATTCTTTGTGTCTTCATAGCGATTCTCAACTTATTGTTAATCAAATACTAGGAGAATTCCAGGCTCGAGAAGAACGACTCATAGCATATTTAAAGAAGACCAAGTTACTTCTCAGTCGATTGGACCACTACTTAATCAAAAACATCCCTCGGGAAGAGAACCGAGAGGCCGACGAATTGGCGAAGCAAGCAAGCGTGAGAGACGGCGATATTTCCGGAGCAGTAGCCATCTCGAAGCAACTGGCCCCAAGTTTTGAGCAAATGGATCTAATAGCTGCAACCGAAGAAGCAACTTGGATGACTCCTATCCAAGACTACTTACAATGTGGAACACTACCCAACGGGCGTAATGAAGTCAAGAAAATCTTGAGGAAAGCTTCCCGCTACACAATACAGGAGGACACCCTCTATCGGCGCGGATTCTCTAACCCCCTATTAAGGTGTGTCGCTGGAAGGGAAGCCAAGGAAATCTTATCCAACATTCATCAAGGGAGCTGCGGAGATCACACCGGAGGGCAGACTTTGGCAAAAAAGATACTCCGATATGGATATTTCTGGCCCACCTTAAGCAAGGACGCCTTAGATTTCGTCAGAAAATGTGACAGATGCCAGAAGTTTGCTAAGATTCCGCGACTACCAACAACTGAGATTACTCAAATGACCAGCCCATGGCCCTATGCAGTATGGGGAATTGACTTTATCGGCAAACTACCAATGGGCCGAGGCGGGGCCAAATATGCTATAGTGGCAGTCGACTATTTCACCAAATGGGTGGAAGCAGAACCCCTGAATAAAGTATCTTCTGCAAAAGTTATTAATTTCTTGATCAAAAATGTTCTGTGCAGGTACGGAGTCCCATTCAAAATCATATCAGACAATGGACTTCAATTTGACAGCGAGGAATTCGCCAACTGGTGCCAAGAGCAAGGAATTCACAAAAGCTTCTCATCCGTAGCGTATCCCCAGGCAAACGGACAAGTTGAAGCCGTCAACAAAATTCTGAAAACTCTAATCAAAAAGAAACTCGAAAAGTCAAAGGGCGCTTGGGTGGATGAACTCCCTACGGCACTGTGGGCTTATTGCAGATCTTTCAGAACATCAACAGGGCATACTCCTTTCTCTTTGGCATACGGATCGGAGACTATGCTCCCAGTTGAAACCATCGTGCCTTCCTACCGTAGGATCCCCTATAACCCAGAAGAGAACGAAGAACTCCTTCACGTGTCTTTGGATCTAATTGAGGAGAGAAGAAATGATGCAGTCCTCAAAGCAGCAACCCACAAGCAAAAAGTGGCAGCACAATACAACTCCAAAGTCAAGCGTCGTACCTTACAAGAAGGAGACCTTGTCCTCAAGCGAATCTTCCCTCGCCCCGGAGCACTAGACCCAATCTGGGATGGACCATATGTAATTCATAAAGATCTCCACAATGGAGCTTATATTTTGTCAACAGTGGACAGAGAGGTGTTCCAGAGGGCATGGAACATCCAACACCTCCGTCGATACTTTTCTTAACTTTTACTGCCTATATGAAGTGAATTAACAAAGAGAATCAGTGGACGTAGGCATTTTCGTGCCGAACCACTTTAAAAAAAACCTTGTCTCTTTGTTAACTTGTTCCTTTATATCTTGGCTGCTTGTTAACTTTATCCTTTTCTGTTGAACAAAATCCTGCGCATACAGCATTTCCACTCAAGGCACTCCACAGCGCAACTTCACCTAGACAAGACCTAACAGGTACTATGCGAATCTATGCCCTCGCCAATGAGACACTTTTGCTCCGGCATCCCTCTGCTGCGGGTTAACTCATTGCTCGCGACGGCCCTCAAAGCCAACTGTAATGAGCCGATTATAAGCCACCGAGAAGGCCGACTATAGCCGAGGCAGCTCATTACGGCGTTAGGCTCGTCGGCAACTGTGAACCGACTATAAGCCCCAACATAAGGTGTGGCCAGCCAAGGGTAGTTCACGGTTGACGATCGGCACCCACGCTAGCCGGCCACAGTAAATCGAATAATACCCACGATTACGGGCCATAATGGCCCGGGTAGTTACTGTGCGCGATCTCGGCTCCGATGTGTCTTAAGTGCGGCTGTGGTAAAAAAGAATTAACTCCCCGTGGAGGCGTAAGATGGGTGACAAATGTCTCGAAGACCCACAGCTAGGGAAAGTGACTACAAAGCCCGTTTGCCACGAACTTAAGCACATCGAAGGCCTTCCGTGATTGGAAGTTTTACTATTTCTCATATTTCAATTTTATTTGAAAAACTTTTCTCCTATCCTCTATAACAATCCCTAAAGTACAGGACACGGAATAGGAGGCATTCGCTAATGGGAGTCGGAACCCACAACGGGACACCAGGCCGCATTCCATACTCAGTCACACAAGACATTCAAAACTGCCATCTACAATTAGAACATGAAAGGCGGTATTTTCTTCTTTTGTGTACAAATACATGGCTATAATTTATTCATACATCACACTAGCATTGCAAGGCATGAAATTATGTTTTAAGCAAGAACTTGACATCAAACACAACTGAATTACAAGCATATGCATAGCTATATTTCTCATACAACATGTCAAAATAGCAAAAACATTCAAAAGACGACAGAATCAGTTTAAGTTAAAGAATTACACGTCAAGAATAGTGTTGTTTATTACAAGTAGCATAATTACAACCTAAGAGTTACGTTACTGTTTTGAGACTAACATATACAACAATGTCAAGTCCACAAAAAGATATCCAGGTCCAATCAAGGAGCCGGCTGCGTCGGAGTCTTATCCTTGTCCTGTTGCCCACCTGTCCGGCCAGAGAAAGAATTCATTAGTGATAAGAAACCAAGTTAACGGAAAGACTAGAAAGGAAGACTTACCAGCATCTGCTCCTCGATCATCTTGGTCATCATCCTCTACTTGCACACCTGCCTCCTCAGCTGCAAGCAACCGCATGCCCTCCTTCACTGCCACCTTCTCCTCCTAGGTAAACTGGGCAGTAACCACATCAATCCTGAGGGCCGTACCCATCTACTAGTGACCTCGGGGTGGGCCCATGACGTCCCGGTTCTAACTGAGCTGGGGGCACTGCGGAAGGATCTTCTCTGTCCTGGGATTTCTTCTTTTCTGATCGGGTTTCAACTCTATGAGACATTATCTACAACACAAAAGAATACATATTTAAAAAGGATGTAGAGATATAAATAAGCAAGTGCGTACAATCTAGAATTTCATTTTGTAGTTCAAAACATAAAAGGTTCAAGGTTCGATTAGGCATTCAAACTCTGGGTCTCGTTTGGTATCACGAGTCATAAAAAGTCATCCGGCAGTTCAAGGCAAAAGCTCATTCGGCATTCGAGCTCCCCATATACCGTTCGGTAATCCGGGCCCCAAGGTTCATTCGGCTATCCCACTCCCTAAAAACCCATTCGGCAGAAGGAGGGCTCACCTCATTCGGCAGGCGTAGGCTTGGTCCGGCTCTTTCTAATAGGTGTGGATAACAAGAGCTTGAAGCCCATACTTATAGGCAAACACAGACGACCGGACCGGTTGGTTGGGCATTTGGGCCGAATAGGAGCATCCAAGCTAACGTCATTAATTTCAAAACAAAGCACGGCATATACTGGCATATGCCCTACTTTGGGGGGCAAATGTTGGGCGTATTCTCACCCAGGCAATCTCAAGACCAAGAAGCACCAGGTTCGCCCAGGCTTGCCTAAGCTTCATTCGGCATCCCTACCATTGCCGAACCAGACTCACAACCACAGAACTGCCGAATCAACTCTACCTCCCATGCTTGCCGAACCAACCTACCGGTCCAACCTCATCACCGAACCAACCTACCGGTCCAACCTCATCATCGAACCAACCTCCTCTACCGGTCCAACCTCACTACCGAACCACCTCCTCTCCAACAGCCACCGGTCCAGATCAGGGCCGGACCAACCTACCACATCTCACCACCGAACCAAGCTATGCCGAACCAAGATGAGCCAGGCCAGATTGCCTCAGCCCAGGCCCGCCAGCAGCCATATACATCCAAGACCCCTGCCCCCAGCCTCACTCTATAAATAGAGGGGTAGGGGTACAACAATGAGGGACAAGTTTTGAGAGCTCAAGCACGGAGAGAACTTTCAAACAACTTTCAGATACTTGTATCAAAGCTTTGTACTTGTAATCTGAACGAGAAATAATATATAAAGTGGACGTAGGCACATTCTGGCTGAACCACTATAAATCTGCGTGTCTTTTACAGTTTAGCCCCTGCTTTTCATATATTTGCGTAAATCACCCAAATCACTAAGAACAACATAAAATCAATTAAATCATATGACTTTGAGGTGTTTGTCCATTTTTTGTGCAAACAGAGGACAAATCAACTAAGAAGATCTGGAAGGTGCTGCAGAAGAAGGATGACACAGAAGAAGCTGGAGCAAAGAAATACACAGTCAGTCGCTGCCTCAAATATCAGATGTCCAATGACAAGTCAGTAGAGACATAGTCTCCTGAGCTTTAGAAAATAGCTCATGAGATTGTTTTCGAAGGTATGACTATTGACTAATAGTTTCAAGTTGCAGTACTTATTGATAAATTGCCCCTGGTTGGAAAGAGTTCAAAAATAAGCTTAGACATAAAATTAAAGAATTTTCACTTGAAAGTTTAATTACTAGCATCTTAATTGAGGCAGAATCCTAAAAACAGGATGTGAAAGAGGAATTGCTTGCTATTTCTAACAACATTAAGTAGGCTGTGGTTCTGAAATCGAATCCCAAAAGTTATAAAAACCGGAACTGTAAGCCTAATCAGAACCGCAACGAGAATGCGAACCTTCAAAGGAACCATACTTCACTACAGCAAAAACCACCCTTAAAGAATGATTTCGGTTAGTTTATTTGTTATAATTCTAACAAACCAGGTCATATGGCACGAAAGTATCGGAACATGCCTCGTCCTGCTCCTCAGGCGAACCTGACTGAAGAGCAGCAGCTAATTACTATGATTACAGAGATCAACCGTATGATGGGATTAGAAGGATGGTAGGTAGACACTAGTGTTACACGCTATGTCTGCTATGAGCATGCTATGTTCCAAACATACATGGATGTCGAGGACAAGAAAGTGCTGCTGGGAGACATCACACCACTACTTTTGCTAGGATTGGAAGCGTTAAGCTAAAGTTTACCTCTGGAAAAACTGTCACACCGAAGGACATATGCACACTCCAGAGATGAGAAAGAACTTAGTTCAGGTTATCTTCTTAATAAGGCTGGCTTTACTTAAATTATAGGGGTAGATTTATATACCATCAATATGAATGGTTTGTTTATGGATAAGGGTTATGCTACCGAGGGCATGTTGAAGTTGAATATTGAAAGTAATAAAGTATCTCCTTCTGCTTATATGTTGTGTTCATTTAATATATGGCATGCTAGACTCTATCACATTAACAAATGTATAATAAAGAATATTAATAGCTTAGGATTAATTCCTAAGATGTCTTTAAAAGAATTTGAAAATTGTGGTTTTTACAGTCAAGCCAAAATTACAAAAACTCCACATAAATATGTAACTAGAGAATCTAAAATTTTAGAGTTGATTCATTCAGATATATATGAATTAGGTAGAACTTTGACTAGAAATGAACATAGCTGTTTTATCACATTTGTTGATGACTACTCTGATTTTACTTATGTGTGCCTAATGAAAAATAAAATTGATGCATTTGAAATGTCTAAATCTTTTATAACTAAAATTGAAATTAGTTCGGTAAGAAAGTAAAAAGATTGCGTAGTGATAGAGGCGTTGAATATGAATCTAGTATTTTTATTGAATTTTATAATTTACATGGTGCAATACATGAATGAACCACACCTTACTCACCTGAAATGAATAGTAAAGCTAAAAAAAATAGGACTTTAGCTGAATTAGTTGTAACTATTTTACTTAATTTAGGCGCAACATCACATTGGTGGGAGGAAATCTTTTTAACTGTATATTATGTGTTGAGCAGAATTCCTAAATCTAAGAGCAAAGTTTTCCCCATGAGACTTTGAAAAATCATAAACCAAATGTGTCATATTAGAACTTGGGGTTGTTTAGCAAATGTGCATATACCTGGCCTTAAAAGAATTAAATTAGAAATTAGAGCATATGAATGTGCATTTATTAGCTATGCTATTAATAGTAAAGCATAAAGATTTTATAATCTGAATGCATACAGTATAATAGAATCTAAAGATGTTGATTTTTATGAACTGAAATTTCCTTTTAAATTACAGAATAGTGGGGACACATCTAGTAATATTCTTCCCGTAAGAAATGAACAAAATGAATCTTTTGAAAACGAAACTAGGAGAAGTATAGAGCTAGAATTGCAAAAGGTTACAGTTTAGATTTTTGTGCTTATACTTTAGAGGAGGACCCCTTAAACCTCCAAGAAGCCTTATCTTCATTAGATGCCGATTTTTGGTAAGAGACTATAAATGATGAGATGGATTCTCTTGAATCGAATAAGACTTGGCACTTAGTTGATTACCACCTGGTTATAAGACCATAGGCTGTAAAAGGATACTTAAAAAGAAATTAAAACCCGATGGAACAGTTGATAAATATAAAACCCGTCTAGTAGCTAAGGGTTTTAAGAAAAGAGAAAATGTAGACTTTTCTGATACCTTTTCACCTGTAACTAGAATTACATCTATTTTAGTATTAATTTCACTTGCTTCTATTCATGATTTGATAATAACCCAAATGGATGTTAAAACTGCATTTTTAAACAGTGAATTAGAGGAGGAATTTATATGTACCACCTGAAATTTTTGTTATACACAGATAAGAACATAAGGTTTGCAAGTTAGACAAATCTTCAGATGGTCTAAAACAAGCACCTAAAAATGGCATGAAAAATTTGACAACTTGATTATTTCACATGGTTTCAAAGTTAATGAGAGTGAAAAATGTATTTATTATAAAAATGAGAACGATGTTTGCACTATTATATGTTTGTATGTAGATGATCACTTATTTTTGGTTTAACATTCTTACTATTGATAAGATTAAGTATGCCAACTTTGACATGAAAGACCTAGGAGAAGCAAGTGTGATCCTTAGTAGTAAGATCACTAGGTCTAATAAAGGAATTTCTTTGGACCAATCTCATTATAGTGAGAAGATATTAAAGAAATATAACTACTTTGACTGTAAACCTACTTGTACACCACATGATCCAAGTGTAAAACTATTTAAGAACACTAGTGAAGGTGTAAGACAGACTGGCTATGCAAGCATCATTAGAAGCCTTCGGCATGCCACTGATTATACTAGACCCGACATTGCATATGCCATGGGAATATCATGCAGGTTTACTAGTAGACTTAGTATTGAGCATTGACATGCTATTGAAAGGGTCATGAGAAACCTAAAACGAACAAAGAACTTTAGATTACATTATGGGAAGTTTCTAGCTGTACATGAAGGATACACCGATGTAGACCGAAATACTTTATCCAATGATTCTAAAGCAACCAGTAGCTATATTTTTAGCATAGCTGGTGAGGATGTTTCTTGTAAATCCAAGAAATAGGCTATTTTGGCTCAGTCCACTATGGAGTCTGAGATGATAGCAGTAGCAACAACTAGTGAAGAAGCGAATTACTTATGAAATCTACTAGTTGACATTCCTTTATGGAAAAAACGATACCAGCTGTGTTGATCCATTGCAATAGTATTGCGGCTATCGCAAAAGTTTAGAACCATCATTATAACGGTAAGAGATGACATATATGTCGTGAGCACAACACTGTATGAGACTTACTCTCTTTTGGTGCTATTAGAGTGGATCATATTCGCACTGACGAAAATTTGGCAAATCCTTTGATGTAACAACACAATATTTTTGCAATTATTTTAAATTAAATTTTATTTCAATATTTTATTTTTAAAACATTTTAAAAGTATAGTTATAATTTTCCAAAGTTAATTGTATTTTGTTTGCAATTTTTAATTCTAGTTTCAATATAATAAACTATTTTCTTTATTTACTTTTTATTTTTTTCCTAAGAATAATTGTTTATTTTCATTTTCACTTTATTTTGTTTGTCTTTATTTTTTATTTACTGATTTTATTTTGTTTATTTTTGAATAAAAGAAAGTGGAAATTCTAAGAGACAAAAAGCTTTAAAAACCTATGACTTTTCATTGCCTAGTCCTTTCACATGCTTTGGTCGTTCTCTCCTTGATTGTAGCTGTGAGTTTTATTTTGTATTTCATGTGAAAAACTTCTCATTTCCATCACAATTTTCAGCCATCATCATTTCTGAAGTTTTGGTAAGCAATGGCCTCCTCTTTTCTCTCTTTTCTTCTTCTTTTTCCATTGTTTTTACTTAATCTCTTCCATATGTTGCTCGGCCTAACCCTCCACCATATCCACCGACCATCACCACCATCATCTCCCCCTCACCATCCACGGAACACCCTCCATCTCCTCTGACCAGCAAGTGCCGTGACCTCCATATGAACAAAACTCCACAAAACATTGAAGATCTCTTCCAAAAATGCATAACCGAGCCTAGTTTTTCACCATCCCCTTCATTTGTAGCCACGACCACACCCTTAGCCACCACCACCAGCGCGTGCTCCACCTCTGAACATCACCATCAGTCCATCACCTGACCTGTAGCATCCCCTAGCCGTGCCACTTGACCCATAGGCCGAGCCTAAATGGTGACCAAACCAAGGTTTTAAATCTCGGATTTCGGTCACGTCTTGTCTCGAAGAATTTAGATAGCTTATCTCGTATCGGGTGAGATCTCGAACGAGATGAGTGCATCTCGGTCGTCCATCTCGGATTTACATCTCAGTTTCTAAAATTCATTTCGGAGTTATCTCGGAGTATATGTCATGTCAAAAATTAGTTTTCATACACCAAAATTTATAATACTAGTCACCAAGGTTTTCAACATGGGATTTAAATCGTAAATTGAAAAGTTTAAATTGTTAATCAAAACAAGATTCAAATCGTAAATCGTAGATTTAAAATATCCACATTTTAAGATTTGTATGCGCTTTGAAGTTGATTTTGATGCTTGAACTTCTACAATTAAACTAAAAAACTTAATTTTCTCTCTAATTCCATTTTTATTTTGTTTTAAAAACATTATAACGAGAATTGTGAATCTAAATAAGTATATTAAATATATCAGCATGAGTTGGATGTGTTTTTCGTTGTGGTTTTAACAAAGTTCGAATCAGAATGTAAATCGAATTGTAAAGGGAGGGATCCGATTTGAATCGGGATTTATATCGTAAGATTTTAAGATTTTTGACAACAATGCTAGTCACTACCTTAAGGAAAACACTATGCACTTACCTTGAATATATCACACACTTATCATTAGTAATTTAGTATGGAAAAATATCACTTGTATCATGTAAAATAAAAAAATAACTAGATTTCATGAATAATGTTCAATATAATATCATATGAGATAAAGTAGACAAGAAACAAACCATAATATATGCACGATTACTTTGTTTGATCATTCACTTAACTTTCCTACACAATATAATGTCTCATTTCTACCTTTTATGATTTATAGTGCTGCAAGGGAAATCTTAATTTTATAACTTCAAATACAAAAGTCTACAAGTAGAATTAAGATATTCTATGTTTAATTATAGTATTTAATTATTAGCAAACAAAATCTCATTAAGTAACTAATAGCGTAGATATTTCAAACAAACGTAGAAAATAGCATACATAGTACAAACAATTTTCAAACATTTAGTAATATTATAAGAAAAGCAAAAAAATGATGTACGAATGAACATGTAATCATCAAATGAAATTAATAGATGAAAGAGAATTCCTTTATTGCTTAAAAATAAGCCTTGAGGAAAAAAATTATAGCAGTAGAGACTAAATGAAATCAAATTGGGAATCCATTTGGAACATAAAGTTAAATAAGTGAAGCCCAAAATTTATAGCCGCAAAAAAAGGGATAGGAAAAAAACTCAAGAAAGTGTCGAAAAAAGAAAAATGAAATCGGATATAAATTAATTTGGATCAGAAACCTAAATGAAAATCATAAAGTGAAATACTTACCATAATCGATGTAGATTTTATCATCTTCTTACACTCGTCACTGCTGTAAAATAAGAGACGAAGATTAAATGAGATTTATATAAGAAATAAGGGTTAAAAAAGTACAATTAAGAAGGCTTAAATTAAGGTAAAGGATGAGCCAGCCCAATACGGAATAAGAGTTGATTTTTTCCAAAATTCAAAAATTCGGTCGATATCTCGTTGTTAAATCTCGTTCGAGATACCGAACGAGATACTAAAATATCGTCCGAGATTTGGGTCAGACGGGATTCAAACAAAATAGCCTGTTTCGAATCGCCCGGGCTTGAAAACGAGATCTTGGCCGAGATGAGCGAGATTTAAAACCTTGGACCAAACCCTCCTCTTTTGGCCTTGACATTTGACCTTCTTCCCTTTTGTAACTCCGAACCCTTTGCATTCCTTTGTAGCCGTGCCTATATGTGCCAAACCCGAGCCTTTTTCCACCAATATACATCCATGGCCGAGCCTAAAACATGTTGTGGCCGAGCATATGTTGAGTTAAGAACAAGCAAATTCGATTTAAAAGCTTGGTTATGTCTTTTGTTTACTTTGATTCCATTTTGTTTCAATATAATCTTTGTGTTATTTATATTTATATTTTTGCTTTGTTTTGTTGCTGAATACAAGATTAATATCTTGGCTATCTCTCCACTTGAATCAAGTCGTGCTAACGTGCTTTCTGGATTTTTGTTTGTGTGTTTTATTTGCTAACTCCAGCGTAAAAAGGTGAGTATTCACACATGACATTTATACTTATATAATTTGTGAAGTGACAACAAGTGAATGTGTATAAACTATTATATCATGTTATACCTGCCTGTGATATGTATTATATGATGTTAAACTCTGTTATAAACTTGTCACATCATATGCTATGTTATATTCTGTTATATTGTTTATTTTATACGGTTTCTCACACTGCAAGTTCCCTGTAGAATAGAATCACTATGGGTTGAAATGATACATACCCGAACGGACTTTAGAATAGGGAAAAATCGTTATGGGCTGAAATGATAAGCCTGAGCGATTTTTATTTATTTTATTAACTTGGAATTGCAGGTTTGAAATGATAGAACCCGGATTTTCTTTGTAAATTACGGATTGAAATGATATATTATCCGTATCACTTAACTTAGGCTAGAAAATATTATACAGACCCGTGGTTATTTTATATATTTTTCTGGAAAATTTTAAGTATATTAAAATGTAAAAATTATGATAATTTGATTTAAATTGAATTTAAAATGATTTAATAAAGTGATAATGATTTTTATATGTATTAAAAATGTTAAATAAATGAATGGAAAAATTGTGATTTAAAACATAACTTAATTTGGAAATTTGTGATTTGATTTTTTATGGAAGTTTAAGTTAATTAAATAAAAGTGGAAATTAAGTTTTATTTTGAAATGGAAATATAAAATTAAGTGTAAAGGTAAATTGTTAAAAATGAAAAGAATAAGAAAATAGTACACTTGAATTTAATAAGTGAATTATTGAAAAAATTGATTTTATTGTAAAAAATTTCTTTATAAAAATCATAAGTTAAAGGGTATTTAAATGTACATTTTTGAAGTGGAAAAATATGATTTTTATAAGTTAAAATGGTTAAAATTGAAGTTTAATTGTTTTTGGAATTTTAAAATAAATCTGGAAATTCTTTTAATAGCACTTCAGAAATGCTATCATTTTTGAAACTAACTTAAAATCTGAAGTAAAGGATACTGCAGCACTTTGTAAGTGCTGTGGTTGATGCAAATGAACTAAAGGCTAATTAACTAAGGGCTACTGCAGCACATGGTAAGTGCTGTGGTTGCAGGAAGAAAGTTAAAAATATGAAACTAATATAAGGGCGACAGTAGCACTTGATAAGTGCTGTCTTTGCTGAATTGAACTAATTTTCCAAATTGAACCCTGAACTACTACAGCAGTTTTGAAATGCTGTCTTTTCTGAACTGAACTAGTTTTCAAATGTAACTGAATTACTACAGCAGTTTTTAAATGTTGTCTTTGCTGAAAAGAATTGTTTTCAAATTTAACTTACCGCAGCATTTTCTAAGTGCTGCGAAAGCTGAAATTTCAATGTTTTAAAGTATTTAAGTGAATAAATGAACTCAGAAAAGTCTAAATTTTTGGGAATTGAGTATTTGATTTAAAGGTATAATGACTTTACTTTTAAATGGTTAAATGAAGTATTTTGATTTGGAATATAAACTATTTTGAAATTTATAACCATGGGTTATAATAACGATTGGTTGTTAAAGAGACCGGGATCAGATATGGACATACTCTCTATCGATACCGAAAACCACTTTAACAACTGTGTACGCGGTGGAGATTCCAGATTGAAGTAGGATGGTGGCGACGATCCTAAAGGTATATTTACGTGGACCCAACTCCCGTGAGTTGGCATAAGGTGGCTAAAACAGGAACGATTCTCGGGCCAATGAGGTAGCACCTCTGATCGGACACACTTCTTCGATACCATTCTATTGTGATTGATTGGGTGCACCCCTTGATTTGGGAGTGTGGCTCGAGGTGGGCGGTAGTGGCTGCTATGCGTTTCCACCAGCCCGGATGCGTAATTGGTATATCTACCCTGGCATTGCCTTGTTGTGCCGTGTCACCTACCATATCGAGCTTTGCTACGAGTTTGGATTTCTCCCGTAGCCTGTGGAGTATTGAGGGTAGATCCCGATCTGGGAGTATGCTAATACTGGATAGACTACTGGGACTATTACGTGTTAAGGGCTATATGGGTAACCCCTTGACGCTATTAAAAAGTATGTTTATTTTATTATTAGACATTATTATAATAGCAAATATTACTACATAGTAAATAGTTTAATGGATCCTTAAAGAATGGGCGATCCCAAGCATTCTTTAAGTTACTTGTACCTTTTATTACAGTTCACTTGAGTTGGTTTACATTGTATAAGTATGTATGTCCTGACTCGAGTGTTTGTATTTTATTTACGCTCTGGTCAGCCTGAGTATCAGCTTTGGATCTCACCTTCTGGAGCTAGGACTGCTGGAGATCATCTTCTATTTAGTTGCTATTTATTTCCATTCAATATTTCTATGTCAGCTTTGTATTAGAGACATATGTATTTGGGATTTCTACTATGCTTATGTATTCAGACTTTTGTTGTATCTGTTTTTCAGACTATGTATTTTGAATCTACTTTGAGACTTTGTATTGTAGTGGCTTCATGAACCACTATTTATTTTATTTTCCGCTGCGAGTTATTCTGATATTCTATGTCTGTGATTCTGTGATCGGTTTTATTTGCTCCAAATTTTATTACAGTCTGTTATTTTGCATTATTCAAGTCTGACATGTGTGGATTATTGTTGATTTGAATGGTCCAAAATAGTGGGTCGTTGCATTTGGTATCAAAGCCAGGTTTTTAGGCAAATCTTAGCCTAAGGAGTAAAAACTCATTAGAGATAGGGTAGAAATACCCTAGAATGAGTGAAATCAACCTCAGAATCATTTCTTTGTGAGAGAACGTATTTTCAAAGTATAAAATGATTTTAAAATGATTTTTCAAAGGATTTTTTCAAAGATTATTTTGATATAAAATTTTCCTGTTTTAAAAGCAAATTTTCTAAACTTCCTTCTTTCCGTATCTACCTTGTTAGAAATTTCTTTAATTAGGATATTCATCCAAGCGAATTTGTCTTGTCTTATCTTATCTTTGTCTTCTCTGTACCTTTGTCCTAAAATTCATTCTTGATTTATCAGGATGAATCGTGGAAATGCCAGAGGTAGGGGCCGTGGTATCGCCCCAGCTCCTCAACCCGCTGCACCTGTTAGGTTTACTGTTCTTTGTAAGGAATTCTCTCAACTTGGTGGAACCAAGTTTACCAGTTCAGAGAGCATTATCGAAGCCCAGCAATGGTTACGGGGTTTAGAGAGGATCTTTACCGGTCTCGAGATTTCTGATGCCCAGAAGCGTCAACTAGCAGCTTGGCAGCTGCAAGAGTCAGCCTTGGATTGGTGGGAGTCTGTTATAGCTCACACTAACGAGGGTGATATTTCATGGGAGCAGTTTAGGTATCCTTTGTGTTATCTTGAATTTTGTTCCCATTTCCTTTCTTTTGAATCTATCTTAAGTTTTGTTTCTATATCTTCTTTCCAGGGAGGCTTTTGTGGCAAAATGGATGCCCGAAGCTGGGAAATCTCAGCTTTATCGTGAGTTCATGGATCTCAAGCAGGGTACCATGTCCTTTTCTGAGTATGAGCGGAAGTTCAATGAACTTTTCAAGTTTGGTCCTAGCCTTATTGACACCCAACTTAAGAAGAATGAAAAGTTCATAACTGGAGCTCGCCCAGAGTTCTATGATCGTCTCATTTCTCATGTTCATGGCACTTTCACCGAGCTTATGGATATGGCTATTCGTTATGAGAACCCTACTTCCAAGGGTCCTGCTGTTGCTAGTGCTCCTGCATCTCAGTCTTCCTCTGCTAACTCTAAGAAGAGAAAGCCAAATTTCCACCAGTAGAAGTAGAATTGGCTCAAGCATCCGGGTTTGGGATCTTCATCTTCTCCTTCTCAGAGGCACCCTATCGACCTATCTACCATTACCTATTTCAAGTGTGATCGTAAGGGACACTATGCTAATAGTTGCCCTACTTCAGTTAGTGCTGCTGTTCCTCCACCTCAAGGTACCAGGAACAACCTCTGTCATGTCTGTCTGCAGCCTGGTCATTTCAAGAATGATTGTCCTTTGTATCAGAAGGGCAAGCCATCTGGTATTTTTGTCGTTACCTCTGCTTCTTCACCTACTCCACCTGCACCTGCTCCTTCTCCTAGTGATAATCAAGGTACTCTTCAGGGCACCTTTTATTTATTTAAGCATCATGTTCGTGTTTTATTTGATACTGGAGCTTCGCATAGTTTTATTTCTATGGCTATTTGTGATAAGTTTGAGCATCGCCTTTCTCCTACGTATGCTTCTGTTCCTTTATGGGTTTCTAATCCTATTGGGGGTCCCACGAACCTTAGTAGGATTTGTAGAGGAGTGAAACTTCTCCATTCTAATCATCGCTTTAGTGGTGATTTCTATGTTCTTGGTTTCGATACTTTTGATTTATTGCTTGGAGATGATTGGTTAAGGAATCATGATGCTCACATCTCCTGTAAATCCCGAACTGTTTCTCTTGTTGATGATCGGGGTAATTCTTTGGTTATTCAGTGTCGTATGCCTCGTGATTGTGCTGGCAGTTTTATTTATTCTTTGGATTCTTCTCCTGTTGATCTTCAGTCGACTCGTGTGGTCAAACTTTATCCCGATGTATTTGATGAAGTCACTGCTTTACCCCCTAAGCGGGAAATTAATTTCCGTATTGATCTTATTCCTGGAGCTCGACCTGTAGTTCTTCCTCCTAGAAGAATGGCACCCCGTGAGAAGGTTGAGTTGGGAAAGCAAATTGAGGACTTGTTCTCCAAAGGTTTGATCAGACCTAGCTATTCGAAATGGGGAGCAGCGGTGGTTTTCGTCACTAAGTCCGATGGTTCTCTCCGGATGTGTGTTGATTATAGGGAGCTGAACAAGCTCACTATGAAAAACAGATATCATATGCCTCGCATCAAAGATATGTTTGATCAGCTTTAGGGTGCCACTGTTTTCTCTCAGCTTGATCTTGCCACAGGTTTCCACCAGCTCAGAGTTGCTGAGGAAAGTATTCCCAAGACTGCTTTCCGTACTGAGAATGGGTTCTTTGAATGGTTCGTCATGCCTTTTGGTTTGACTAATGCTCCTGCTTTCTTTGTTGATTCGATGAATCGTGTTTTTCATGATGTGCTTAATAAATTTGTTCTAGTATTTGTTGATGATATTCTCATTTTCTCTAAGTCTGAGGAAGAGCATGAGTCACATTTGAAATTTGTTCTTGAGACTCTTAGAAATCATCAGTTGAAGGCTAAATTTTCTAAATGCCATTTCTGGAAGGATGAAGTCCGATTCCTCAGGCATATTGTTTCTGGTAATGGAGTTTCTGTTGATCCAGTCAAGATCGCTACGATCAATGTAAGTCTTTCTTTCCTTCTCTTTCCTTGTTTCATTCAATTTATTCTATCTTTCCACTTGTCCATATTTATCCCTATTCTGTGCAGGATTGGGAAACTCCTAGGACTCCAACTGATATTCGTAGTTTTCTGGGCCTTGCCGGTTATTACCGGAGATTCATTGAGAATTTTGCTCGGATTTTTGCACCTCTCACCGCTTTGACTCGAAAGAATGCTAAGTTTATTTGGAGTGATGAGTGTAAAGCTGCATTCAATGAGTTAAAGCGAGCTTACTTCCGCACCAGTCCTTACCGTTCCAAATGGAAATGAGGGATTAACGGTATACACTGATGCTTGTCGTGAAGGCTTGGGAGCTGTTCTGATGCAGGATGGGAAGGTCATTGCTTATGCTAGTCGTCAGTTGAAGACTCATGAAGCCAATTATGCTGCCTATGATTTAGAATTGCTTGTTGTGGTTTTTGCTTTAAAGCTTTGGAGGCATCATCTTTTGGGTACTAAGTTTGAGCTCTTCACAGATCATCGGTCTTTGAGGTATATTTTTAATCAGAAGGATTTGAACCAGAGGCAAGTTAGGTGGTTAGAGTTTCTTGCTTCTTATGACCTCGACATCAACTATACCCCTGGGAAAGCTAATGTTATGGTAGATGCTTTGAGTCGGAAGAAGGCTATGTTGTGTCAGCTTGTTGTTTCTTCTTCTCTTTTGGATCGTATCATGGCTAAGCAGGATGAGAATGAGATGCTTAGATTGATGAAGGAGAGTGTTCGTAGCAGAGTTGGTAGTAGTAGTCTTGATGGCAGTGGAGCTTAGATCAATGATAGAGGTATTTTGAGGATTAGTAATAGGATTTGTGTCCCGAATGTTGATGGATTGAGACAGGAGTTACTTCAGGAGAATCATCGGTCTAGACTTTCTATTCATTCGGGAGTGACCAAGATGTATCAGGATATGAAGAAGTTGTATTGGTGGAAGGGTATGAAGCGGGATATCTCCATTTTTGTTAGTAGGTGTGCGACTTGTCAGCAAGTCAAGGCAGATCATCAGAAGACCCCTGGTTTGTTGCAGCCCCTTGAGATTCCCAATTGGAAGTGGGAACAAGTTTCTATGGATTTTATTGATGGATTACAGAGGACTAGGAGGGGTGATGAGAGTATCTGGGTTATTGTGGATAGATTGACCAAATCAGCTCATTTCATTCTGGTCAAGTCTACCCGTTCTGCTTCTAGTTTGTCTGAGATCTACATGAGGGAGATTGTTCGTCTCCATGGTGTTCCTCTCAGTATTGTTTGTGATCGTGATCTTATCTTTACTAGTCAGTTTTGGAAAGCTTTTCAGAAATCTTTGGGTACTCATCTGAATCTGAGCACTGCTTACCATCCACAGACTGACGGTCAAACGGAAAGGGTGAATCAGATTCTAGAGGATCTTCTTCGTGCTTGTGTGCTTGATTAAAGAGGGTCTTGGGAAGATCATCTCCATCTTGTCGAATTTACCTATAACAATAGCTATCAGGTATAATCTAATCTTCTGTTTTAAGTTTATCTTAATCCTTTATCTATCTCATTTCTATCTTCGAATTCAGGCTAGCATTAAGATGTCTCTATTTGCTGCTCTTTACGGACGACCTTGTAGATCTCCATCTTGCTGGATTGAATCCGGTAATCGTTTGGTTCTTGGTCCTAAGATGATTTTAGAGGCTTCTGAGAGAGTTGAGGAGATTAGGAGGAAGATGAGGATTGCTCAGGATAGGCAGAAGAAGTATGCTGATAGGCATAGGTGGAGTTTGGAGTTTGTTGTTGGTGATTTGGTTTTCCTTAAGGTCTCTCCCTTAAGGAATGTTATTCGATTTGGTCGTAGAGGGAAGCTTTCTCCTAGGTTCATTGGTCCTTTTCACATTGTGAAAAGAATTGGTTCTTTGGCTTATCGTCTGGATTTGCCCGAGAAGTTCTCTGGAGTGCATAATGTATTCCACGTTTCGCATCTTCGTCGCTATCTGCATGATCCATCTCTTATTGTTCAGCCTTCTGCTCTTGATAGTTTGGATATTGACCCTAATCTGACTGTTGAGAGGAAGCCACTTCGTATTGTCGACAGAGGTACGAAGCAGCTAAGAAGGAAATCTGTTAGTCTGGTCAAAGTATAGTGGAGTACTGACGATCGAGATTATACCTGGGAGATGGAGGAGAGCATTCGTGCTTCGAATCCGGAATGGTTTGTTTCAGGTACTATTTGTTTTTCTATCTTGTTTCCTTATTTTCCTTGTTTCGTTCATTTCGAGGACGAAAAGATTTGAGTGGGGGAGAGTGTAACAACCCAATATTTTTGCAATTATTTTAAATTAAATTTTATTTCAATATTTTATTTTTAAAACATTTTAAAAGTATAGTTATAATTTTCCAAAGTTAATTATATTTTGTTTGCAATTTTTAATTCTAGTTTCAGTATAATAAACTACTTTCTTTATTTACTTTTTATTTTTTTCCTAAGAATAATTGTTTATTTTCATTTTCACTTTATTTTGTTTGTCTTTTATTTTTATTTACTGATTTTATTTTGTTTATTTTTGAATAAAAGAAAGTGGAAATTCTAAGAGACAAAAAGCTTTAAAACCTATGACTTTTCATTGCCTAGTCCTTTCACATGCTTTGGTCGTTCTCTCCTTGATTGCAGCCGTGAGTTTTATTTTGTATTTCACATGAAAAACTTCTCATTTCCATCACAATTTTCAGCCATCATCATTTCTGAAATTTTGGTAAGCAATGACCTCCTCTTTTCTCTCTTTTCTTCTTCTTTTTCCATTGTTTTTGCTTAATCTCTTCCATATGTTGCTCGGCCTAACCCTCCACCATATCCACCGACCATCACCACAATCATCTCCCCCTCACCATCCACGGCACACCCTCCATCTCCTCTGACCAGCAAGTGCCGTGACCTCCATATGAACAAAACTCCACAAAACATTGAAGATCTCTTCCAAAAATGCATAGTCGAGCCTAGTTTTCACCATCCCCTTCATTTGTAGCCACTGTCACACCCTTAACCACCACCACCAGCGCGTGCTCCACCTCTGAACATCACCATCAGTCCATCACCTGACCTGTAGCAGCCCCTGGCCGAGCCACTTGACCTATAGGCCGAGCCTAAATAGTGACCAAACCCTCCTCTTTTGGCCTTGACTTTTGACCTTCTTCCCTTTTGTAACTCCAAACCCTTTGCATTCCTTTGTAGCCATGCCTATATGTGCCAAACCCGAGCCTTTTTCCACCAATATACGTCCATGGCTGAGCCTAAAACATGTTGTGGCCGAGCATATGTTGAGTT
Source organism: Allium fistulosum (assembly GCA_030737815.1). Classification (NCBI taxonomy): domain Eukaryota; kingdom Viridiplantae; phylum Streptophyta; class Magnoliopsida; order Asparagales; family Amaryllidaceae; genus Allium; species Allium fistulosum. Next base: position 850,972,210 of record CM060903.1, read on the forward strand.
AAGAACAAGCAAATTCGATTTAAAAGTTTGGTTATGTCTTTTGTTTACTTTGATTCCATTTTGTTTCAATATAATCTTTGTGTTATTTATATTTATATTTTTGCTTTGTTTTGTTGCTGAATACAAGATTAATATCTTGGCTATCTCTCCACTCGAATCAAGTCATGCTATCGTGCTTTCTGGATTTTTGTTTGTGTGTTTTATTTGCTAACTCCAGCGTAAAAAGGTGGGTATTCACACATGACATTTATACTTATATAATTTGTGAAGTGACAACAAGTGAATGTGTAGAAACTTTTATATCATGTTATACCTACCTGTGATATGTATTATATGATGTTAAACTCTGTTATAAATGTGTCACATCATTTGCTATGTTATATTCTATTATATTGTTTATTTTATACTGTTTCTCACACTGCAAGTTCCCTGTAGAATAGATTCACTATGGGTTGAAATGATACATACCCGAACGGACTTTAGAATAGGGAAAAATCGTTATGGGCTGAAATGATAAGCCTGAGCGATTTTTATTTATTTTATTAACTTGGGACTGCGGGTTTGAGATGATAGAACCCGGATTTTCTTTGTAAATTACGGATTGAAATGATATATTATCCGTATCACTTGACTTAGGCTAGAAAATATTATACAGACCCGTGGTTAGTTTATATATTTTTCTGGAAAATTTTAAGTATTTTAAAATGTAAATATTATGATAATTTGATTTAAATTGAATTTAAAATGATTTAATAAAGTGATAATGATTTTTCTATGTATTAAAAATGTTAAATAAATGAATGGAAAAATTGTGATTTAAAACATAACTTAATTTGGAAATTTGTGATTTGATTTTTTATGGAAGTTTAAGTTAATTAAATAAAAGTGGAAATTAAGTTTTATTTTGAAATGGAAATATAAAATTAAGTGTAAAGGTAAATTGTTAAAAATGAAAAGAATAAGAAAATAGTACACTTGAATTTAATAAGTGAATTATTGAAAAATTTGATTTTATTGTAAAAAATTTCTTTATAAAAATCATAAGTTAAAGGGTATTTAAATGTACATTTTTGAAGTGGAAAAATATGATTTTTATAAGTTAAAATGGTTAAAATTGAAGTTTAATTGTTTCTGGAATTTTAAAATAAATCTGGAAATTCTTTTAATAGCACTTCAGAAATGCTATCATTTCTTAAACTAACTTAAAATCTGAAGTAAAGGATACTGCAGCACTTTGTAAGTGCCGTGGTTGATGCAAATGAACTAAAGGCTAATTAACTAAGGGCTACTGCAGCACTTGGTAAGTGCTGTGGTTGTAGGACGAAAGTTAAAATCTGAAACTAATATAAGGGCTACAGTAGCACTTGATAAGTGCTGTCTTTGCTGAATTGAACTAATTTTCCAAATTGAACCCTGAACTACTACAGCAGTTTTGAAATGCTGTCTTTTTTGAACTTAACTAGTTTTCAAATGTAACTGAATTACTACATCAGTTTTTAAATGCTGTCTTTGTTGAAAAGAATTGTTTTCAAATATAACTTACCGCAGCATTTTCTAAGTGCTGTGAAAGCTGAAATTTCAATGTTTTAAAGTATTTAAGTGAATAAATATACTCAGAAAAGGCTAAATTTTTGGGAATTGAGTATTTGATTTAAAGGTATAATGACTTTACTTTTAAATGGTTAAATGAAGTATTTTGATTTGGAATATAAACTATTTTAAATTTATAACCACGGGTTATAATAACGATTGGTTGTTAAAGAGACCGGGATCGGATATGGACATACTCTCTGTCGATACCGAAAACCACTTTTACAACTGTGTACGCGGTGGAGATTCCAAAATGAAGTAGGATGGTGGCGGCGATCCTAAAGGTATATTTACGTGGAACCAACTCCCGTGAGTTGGCATAGGGTGGCTAAAATAGGAGCGATTCTCGGGCCAATGAGGTAGCACCTCTGATCGGACACACTTCTTCGATACCATTCTATTGTGATTGATTGGGTGCACCCCTTGATTTGGGAGTGTGGCTCGAGGTGGGAGGTAGTGGATGATATGCGTTTCCACCAGCCCGGATGCGTAATTGGTATATCTACCCTGGCATTGCCTTGTTGTGTCGTGTCATCTACCATATCGAGCTTTGCTACGAGTTTGGATTTCTCCCGTAGCCTGTGGAGTATTGAGGGTAGCCCCCGATCTGGGAGTATGCTAATATTGGATAGACTACTGGGACTATTACGTGTTAAGGGCTATATGGGTAACCCCTTGACGCTATTAAAAAGTATGTTTATTTTATTATTAGACATTATTATAATAGCGAATATTACTACATAGTAAATAGTTTAACGGATCCTTAAAGAATGGGCGATCCCAAACATTCTTTAAGTTACTTGTACCGTTTATTGCGGTTCACTTGAGTTGGTTTACATTGTATAAGTATGTATGTCCTGACTCGAGTGTTTGTATTTTATTTACGCTCGGGTCAGCCTGAGTATCAGCTTTGGATCTCACCTTCTGGAGATAGGACTGCTGGAGATCATCTTTTATTTAGTTGCTATCTATTTCCATTCAGTATTTCTATGTCAGCTTTGTATTAGAGACATATGTATTTGGGATTTCTACTATGCTTATGTATTCAGACTTCTGTTGTATCTGTTTTTCAGACTATGTATTTTGAATCTGTTTTGAGACTTTGTATTGTAGTGGCTTCATGAACCACTATTTATTTTATTTTCCGCTGCGAGTTATTCTAATATTCTGTGTCTGTGATTCTGTGATCGGTTTTATTTGCTCCAAATTTTATTACAATATGTTATTTTGCATTATTCAAGTCTGACATGTGTGGATTATTATCGATTTGAATGGTCCAAAATAGTGGGTCGTTACATTTGACAAAAGGATTGGCCAGAGAGAAAGTCCATAAAACATCCAAAAGGACCATTGCCCTTTGACACTCACAATGGAACCCAACCTATATGACTGGAGATTCTAAGAAGTAGGTTTAATGGATAAAAAACAAGTTGTGAAGTGATAAGAGGTGAACATGCTATATTATAAAATGTTTAGAAGCATGTGCTCTTATAGCGATTAGAGGATAAGGTAATAGAAACTTTTAATGAGATCTATATTCTACATGGAGTGGGGTACCTAGCTATAGGAGTACTCTTGATAGACTCACCTTTATGAACATCGGAATGAGGCTGTTACCTATGAAAATTTTAGGGCCAAAAGTTTTCTAGAGTGTTCAATCAACTGGGATAGACGTGCATGGCTTTTAACGCACGAGCTAGTTAAAAGCACTTTAGAAAGGTTGTGTGTAGTTTGATGTTAGAGATAGAGTTCAAGACTACATGTTACTCTAGTATACTATGAATCTTACTCACTATGCAAAGGTTCAAATCGAAAAATGGTTTTTTTAATAATTCAAGTGGGGGATTGTTGGAATTTTAAATGAACTAATTTAAAAAAATTATTGGTAATAAAACTCGTAATGAATGACAATGTATAACGGTAATATATTTATGAGCTATTATTATTGAGTCGTTGCAAAAATTAATGGTAATAAAATTTGTAATGAATGACGTTGTATAATGGTAATATATTTACGAGCTATTATTATTGAGCGGTTGAAAAAATTAATGGTAATAAATTCATAATGAATGATGGTAATTTTAGATCTGTTAACTATCTCTCATTTCAGTAACGCATACAATTTCCATTCTGCCTATTTAAATGATAGATAGGCGAAAGGAAAAATACAAAGCAACAGACAATTTTCTTTCTTCTTCTCCCACTACCATTTCTCTACATAGAATTCTTCCAAGCAATCAAATCAGAAAATTCTAAATTTAAAATGATTTGCTATCATGCAAGCAGCAGATCTACCAAATTTTAGAGACAGATTTATCCTGAGAATAGAGCAGTTGATAACTAACCTTGCACCTTGGGGCTAAGCCACTAATCGTCTTTAAGAAAGCGACGAAGTACGCGACTCGGCCATTTCAGTAGTTCAGATCCAGTAGATGTAAATAGGGGGACAAATGATGGGTGTATGGTGCAATCAGCATTAAATAATAAGGGATGTGATTATGGGGCTGGAGATTGCTTGGTGGATATTCATGACATGATATTGAGGAATATGAGTATGAGTAAAAGAGGGGATAAAGAGTTATTTGAGAATGGTTGGTTAATGGAATATAGAAATAAAAGTAGTTGAAAATATAGTGACAACAACCATGCACAAAATGAAATGCACACGCTATACTTCTGTTATGAATAAGAATACAAGTATAAGACATTCAAATGGATCGGGATTTGAAAATCAAAGTTTACTAATAGGTGAAAATGTGATGTAGCTATTTCCATGGTGGTAAGCAAGTAGGATGTGAAGAAACTATATCTATAATAAAGTAGCATTCTTTGGCTACTTATTAAGATAATGACCGTGCTCTTAATAAAGCTGGTTGTTGTGATCAATAAAAAGACTTTGAGTACATAAAGATTTTGGAGATTGGAGATCAAGGTTTGGCACATGATGATATAATCTTGTATACATATGCATAAGACATATAAGTGGATCTGACATTGAAAGCCAAGGTTTATTGATATATGAAAAAGGACATGTGGTTATTGCTTGCAGTAGCATTGAGCAGGTTAAGATTTTGAAGATTGAAGATTAGGGTTTGGCACATGTTGATATAACCTTGCATCATGAGAATATATGAATAG